>CM039678.1:8356297-9827146 GCA_022496015.1 Hordeum marinum | reverse complement strand
GTTACAACCTTTTCAGAGTTCATTTGTACTGCTTTTCAAATTCAGGGTCATTTAGCTCAAAATAAATCATTAAATGCATGAAAAATATCAAATGAAGTCAAAAGGGTTGAAAATTGTGACCTGCCTTTGAATGGTGCATATTGAACACACAAAAAGGATGGAGTTAAAATAATTTATTAAAATGAAATCCCTTTGTAATACATGAGTTTTCGTCCGAACCCTCATACTTCTTATGAGATTGTCCAATTTGTACACGAAGTGCATCCAGTTTTTGCCGTCACCCTCTCAACTCTCTAGAAGTTGCTATGTGGGTGAAATTATGATGTCATGCCAAGTTACAACCTTTTCAGAGTTCATTTGTACTGCTTTTCAAATTCAGGGTCATTTAGCTCAAAATAAATCGTTAAATGCATGACACATATCAAATGATGTCAGAAAGGGTTGAAAATTGATGATATGCCTTTGAATGCTGCATATTGAACAGACAAAAAGTATGGAGTTAAAATAAGTTATCAAAAATGAAATCCCTTGTTAATAGATGGGTTTTCGTTCGAAATCCTCATACTTCTTATGAGATTGTCCAATTTGTACACGAAGTGTATCCAGTTTTTGGCGTAACCCTCTCAACTCTCTAGAAGTTGCTATGTGGGTGAAATTATGATGTCATGCCAAGTTACAACCTTTTTAGAGTTCATTTGTACTGCTTTTCAAATTCAGGGTCATTTAGCTCAAAATAAATCATTAAATGCATGAAAAATATCAAATGAAGTCCGAAAGGGTTGAAAATTGATGATGTGCCTTTGAATGCTGCATATTGAACACACAAAAAGTATGGAGTTAAAATAAGTTATTAAAAATCAAATCCCTTTTTAATAGATGGGTTTTCGTCTGAAACCCTCATACTTCTTATGAGATTGTCCAATTTGTACACGAAGTGCATCCAGTTTTTGCCGTAACCCTCTCAACTCTCTAGAAGTTGCCATGTGGGTGAAATTGAGATGTCATGCCAAGTTACAACCTTTTTAGAGTTCATTTGTACTGCTTTTCAAATTCAGGGTCATTTAGCTCAAAATAAATCATTAAATGCATGAAACATATCAAATGAAGTCAGAAAGGGTTGAAAATTGATGATGTGCCTTTGAATGCTGCATATTGAACACACAAAAAGTATGGAGTTAAAATAAGTTATTAAAATGAAATCCCTTTTTAAAGATGGGTTTTCGTCCGAAACCCTCATACTTCTTATGAGATTGTCCAATTTGTACACGAAGTGCATCCAGTTTTTGCCGTAACCCTCTCAACTCTTAGAAGTTGCTATGTGGGTGAAATTATGATGTCATGCCAAGTTACAACCTTTTCAGAGTTCATTTGTACTGCTTTTCAAATTCAGGGTCATTTAGCTCAAAATAAATCATTAAATGCATGAAAAATATCAAATGAGTCAAAAAGGGTTGAAAATTGGTGACCTGCCTTTGAATGGTGCATATTGAACACACAAAAAGGATGGAGTTAAATTAATTTATTAAAAATGAAATCCCTTGTAATACATGAGTTTTCGTCCGAAACCCTCATACTTCTTATGAGATTGTCCAATTTGTACACGAAGTGCATCCAGTTTTTGCCGTAACCCTCTCAACTCTCTAGAAGTTGCTATGTGGGGTGAAATTATGATGTCCATGCCAAGGTTACAACCTTTTCAGAGTTCATTTGTACTGCTTTTCAAATTCAGGGTCATTTAGCTCAAAATAAATCGTTAAATGCATGACACATATCAAATGATGTCAGAAAGGGTTGAAAATTGATGATATGCCTTTGAATGCTGCATATTGAACACACAAAAGTATGGAGTTAAAATAAGTTATCAAAAAATGAAATCCCTTGTTAATAGATGGGTTTTCGTTCGAAATCCTCATACTTCTTATGAGATTGTCCAATTTGTACACGAAGTGTATCCAGTTTTAGCCGTAACCCTGTCAACTCTCTAGAAGTTGCTATGTGGGTGAAATTATGATGTCATGCCAAGTTACGACCTTTTCAGAGTTTATTTGTACTGCTTTTCAAATTCAGGGTCATTCAGCTCAAAATAAATCATTAAATGCATGAAACATATCAAATGAAGTCAGAAAGAGTTGAGAATTGATGATGTGCCTTTGAATGGTGCATATTGGAAACACAAAAAGTATGGAGTTAAAATAAGTTATTACAAATGAAAATTCCTTTTGTAATAGATGAGTTTTCGTCCGAAACCCTCATACTTCTTATGAGATTGTCCAATTTGTACAAGAAGTGCATCCAGTTTTTGCCGTAACCCTCTCAACTCTCTAGAATTTGCTATGTGGGTGAAATTATTATTTCATGCCAAGTTACAACCTTTTTAGAGTTCATTTGTACTGCTTTTCAAATTCAGGGTCATTTAGCTCAAAATAAATCATTAAATGCATGAAAAATATCAAATGAAGTCAGAAAGGGTTGAAAATAGATTATGTGCCTTTGAATGGTGCATATTGAACGCACAAAAAGTATGGAGTTAAAATAAGTTATTAAAAAATGAAATCCCTGTGTAATAGATGAGTTTTCGTCCGGAACCCTAATACTTGTTATGAGATTGTCCAATTTGTACACGAAGTGCATCCAGTTTTTGCCGTAAACCCTCTCAACTCTCTAGAAGTTGCTATGTGGGTGAAATTATGATGTCATGCCAAGTTACAACCTTTTCAGAGTTCATTGGTACTGCTTTTCAAATTCAGGGTCATTGAACTAAGAATAAATCATTAAATGCATGAAAAATATCAAATGAAGTCAGAAAGGATTGAAAATTGATGATGTGCCTTGAATGGTGCATATTGGACACACAAAAAATTATGGAGCTAAAATAAGTTATTAAAAATGAAATCCCTTGTTAATAGATGGGTTTTCGTCTGAAATCCTCATACTTCTTATGAGATTGTCCAATTTGTACACGAAGTGCATCCAGTTTTTGCCGTAACCCTCTCAACTCTCTAGAAGTTGCTATGTGGGTGAAATTATGATGTCATGCCAAGTTACAACCTTTTCAGAGTTCATTTGTACTGCTTTTCAAATTCAGGGTCATTTAGCTCAAAATAAATCATTAAATGCATGAAAAATATCAAATGAAGTCAAAAAGGGTTGAAAATTGGTGACCTGCCTTTGAATGGTGCATATTGAACACACAAAAAGGATGGAGTTAAAATAATTTATTAAAAATGAAATCCCTTTGTAATACATGAGTTTTCGTCCGAAACCCTCATACTTCTTATGAGATTGTCCAATTTGTACACGAAGTGCATCCAGTTTTTGCCGTAACCCTCTCAACTCTCTAGAAGTTGCTATGTGGGTGAAATTATGATGTCATGCCAAGTTACAACCTTTTCAGAGTTCATTTGTACTGCTTTCCAAATTCAGGGTCATTTAGCTCAAAATAAATCGTTAAATGCATGACACATATCAAATGATGTCAGAAAGGGTTGAAAATTGATGATATGCCTTTGAATGCTGCATATTGAACACACAAAAAGTATGGAGTTAAAATAAGTTATCAAAAATGAAATCCCTTGTTAATAGATGGGTTTTCGTTCGAAATCCTCATACTTCTTATGAGATTGTCCAATTTGTACACGAAGTGTATCCAGTTTTAGCCGTAACCCTGTCAACTCTCTAGAAGGTTCTATGTGGGTGAAATTATGATGTCATGCCAAGTTACGACCTTTTCAGAGTTTATTTGTACTGCTTTTCAAATTCAGGGTCATTCAGCTCAAAATAAATCATTAAATGCATGAAACATATCAAATGAAGTCAGAAAGGGTTGAAAATTGATGATGTGCCTTTGAATGGTGCATATTGGAAACACAAAAAGTATGGAGTTAAAATAAGTTATTACAAATGAAAATTCCTTTTGTAATAGATGAGTTTTCGTCCGAAACCCTCATACTTCTTATGAGATTGTCCAATTTGTACAAGAAGTGCATCCAGTTTTTGCCGTAACCCTCTCAACTCTCTAGAATTTGCTATGTGGGTGAAATTATTATTTCATGCCAAGTTACAACCTTTTTAGAGTTCATTTGTACTGCTTTTCAAATTCAGGGTCATTTAGCTCAAAATAAATCATTAAATGCATGAAAAATATCAAATGAAGTCAGAAAGGGTTGAAAATAGATTATGTGCCTTTGAATGGTGCATATTGAACGCACAAAAAGTATGGAGTTAAAATAAGTTATTAAAAATGAAATCCCTGTGTAATAGATGAGTTTTCGTCCGGAACCCTAATACTTGTTATGAGATTGTCCAATTTGTACACGAAGTGCATCCAGTTTTTGCCGTAACCCTCTCAACTCTCTAGAAGTTGCTATGTGGGTGAAATTATGATGTCATGCCAAGTTACAACCTTTTCAGAGTTCATTGGTACTGCTTTTCAAATTCAGGGTCATTGAACTAAGAATAAATCATTAAATGCATGAAAAATATCAAATGAAGTCAGAAAGGATTGAAAATTGATGATGTGCCTTTGAATGGTGCATATTGGACACACAAAAATTATGGAGCTAAAATAAGTTATTAAAAATGAAATCCCTTGTTAATAGATGGGTTTTCGTCTGAAATCCTCATACTTCTTATGAGATTGTCCAATTTGTACACGAAGTGCATCCAGTTTTTGCCGTAACCCTCTCCACTCTCTAGAAGTTGCTATGTGGGTGAAATTATGATGTCATGCCAAGTTACAACCTTTTCAGAGTTCATTTGTACTGCTTTTCAAATTCAGGGTCATTTAGCTCAAAATAAATCATTAAATGCATGAAACATATCAAATGAAGTCAGAAAGGGTTGAAAATTGATGATATGCCTTTGAATGCTGCATATTGAACACACAAAAAGTATGGACTTAAAATAAGTTATCAAAAATGAAATCCCTCATTAATAGATGGGTTTTCGTTCGAAATCCTCATACTTCTTATGAGATTGTCCAATTTGTACACGAAGTGCATCCAGTTTTAGCCATAACCCTCTCAACTCTCTAGAAGTTGCTATGTGGGTGAAATTATGATGTCATGCCAAGTTACAACCTTTTCAGAGTTTATTTGTACTGCTTTTCAAATTCAGGGTCATTCAGCTCAAAATAAATCATTAAATGCATGAAACATATCAAATGAAGTCAGAAAGGGTTGAAAATTGATGATGTGCCTTTGAATGGTGCATATTGGAAACACAAAAAGTATGGAGTTAAAATAAGTTATTACAAATGAAAATTCCTGTTGTAATAGATGAGTTTTCGTCCGAAACCCTCATACTTCTTATGAGATTGTCCAATTTGTACAAGAAGTGCATCCAGTTTTTGCCGTAACCCTCTCAACTCTCTAGAATTTGCTATGTGGGTGAAATTATGATTTCATGCCAAGTTACAACCTTTTTAGAGTTCATTTGTACTGCTTTTCAAATTCAGGATCATTTAGCTCAAAATAAATCATTAAATGCATGAAAAATATCAAATGAAGTCAGAAAGGGTTGAAAATAGATTATGTGCCTTTGAATGGTGCATATTGAACGCACAAAAAGTATGGAGTTAAAATAATTTATTAAAAATGAAATCCCTTTGTAATAGATGAGTTTTCGTCCGGAACCCTAATACTTGTTATGAGATTGTCCAATTTGTACGCGAAGTGCATCCAGTTTTTGCCGTAACCATCTCAACTCTCTAGAAGTTGCTATGTGGGTGAAATTACGATGTCATGCCAAGTTACAACCTTTTCAGAGTTCATTGGTACTGCTTTTCAAATTCAGGGTCATTGAACTCAGAATAAATCATTAAATGCATGAAAAATATCAAATGAAGTCAGAAAGGATTGAAAATTGATGATGTGCCTTTGAATGGTGCATATTGGACACACAAAAATTATGGAGCTAAAATAAGTTATTAAAAATGAAATCCCTTGTTAATAGATGGGTTTTCGTCCGAAATCCTCATACTTCTTATGAGATTGTCCAATTTGTACACGAAGTGCATCCAGTTTTTGCCGTAACCCTCTCCACTCTCTAGAAGTTGCTATGTGGGTGAAATTATGATGTCATGCCAAGTTACAACCTTTTCAGAGTTCATTTGTACTGCTTTTCAAATTCTAGGTCATTTAGCTCAAAATAAATCATTGAATGCATGAAAAATATCAAATGAAGTCAGAAAGGGTTGAAAATTGATGATCTGCCTTTGAATGGTGCATATTGAACACACAAAAAGGATGGAGTTAAAATAATTTATTAAAAATGAAATCCCTTTGTAATACATGAGTTTTCGTGCGAAACCCTCATACTTGTTATGAGATTGTCCAATTTGTACACGAAGTGCATCCAGTTTTTGCCGTAACCCTCTCAACTCTCTAGAAGTTGCTATGTGGGTGAAATTATGATGTCATGCCAAGTTACAACCTTTTCAGAGTTCATTTGTACTGCTTTTCAAATTCAGGGTCATTTAGCTCAAAATAAATCATTAAATGCATGAAACATATCAAATGAAGTCAGAAAGGGTTGAAAATAGATTATGTGCCTTTGAATGGTGCATATTGAACACACAAAAAGTATGGAGTTAAAATCAGTTATTAAAAATGAAATCCGTTTGTAATAGATGAGTTTTCGTCCGAAACCCTCATACTTCTTATGAGATTGTCCAATTTCTACACGAAGTGCATCCAGTTTTTGCCGTAAACCTCTCAACTCTCTAGAAGTTGCTATGTGGGTGAAATTATAATGTCATGCCAAGTTACAACCTTTTCAGAGTTCATTGGTACTGCTTTTCAAATTCAGGGTCATTGAACTCAGAATAAATCATTAAATGCATGAAAAATATCAAATGAAGTCAGAAAGGATTGAAAATTGATGATGTGCCTTTGAATGGTGCATATTGGACACACAAAAATTATGGAGTTAAAATAAGTTATTAAAAATGAAAATCCCTTTGTAATAGATGAGTTTTCGTCCGGAACCCTCATACTTCTTATGAGATTATCCAATTTGTACACGAAGTGTATCCAGTTTTTGCCGTAACCCTCTCAACTCTATAGAAGTTGCTATGTGGGTGAAGTTATGATGTCATGCCATGTTACAACCTTTTCAGAGCTCATTTGTACTGCTTTTCAAATTCAGGGTCATTTAGCTCAAAATAAATCATTAAATGCATGAAAAATATCAAATGAAGTTAGAAAGGATTGAAAATTGATGATGCGCCTTTGAATGGTGCATATTGGACACACATAAAGTATGGAGTTAAAATAAGTTATTAAAAATGAAATCCCTTTGTAATAGATGAGTTTTCGTCCCAAACCCTCATACTTCTTATGAGATTGTCCAATTTGTACACGAAGTGCATCCAGTTTTTGCCGTAACCCTCTCAACTCTCTAGAAGTTGTTACGTGGGTGAACTTATGATGTCATGCCAAGTTACAACCTTTTCAGAGTTCATTTGTACTGCTTTTCAAATTCAGGGTCATTTAGCTCAAAATAAATCATTAAATGCATGAAAAATATCAAATGAAGTCAGAAAGGGTTAAAAATAGATTATGTGCCTTTGAATGGTGCATATTGAACGCACAAAAAGTACGGAGTTAAAATAAGTTATTAAAATTGAAATCCCTTTTTAATAGATGGGTTTTCGTCCGAAACCCTCATACTTCTTATGAGATTGTCCAATTTGTACACGAAGTGCATCCAGTTTTTGCCGTAACCCTCTCAACTCTCTAGAAGTTGCTATGTGGATGAAATTATGATGTCATGCCAAGTTACAACCTTTTCAGAGTTCATTTGTACTGCTTTTCAAATTCAGGGTCATTTAGCTCAAAATAAATCATTAAATGCATGAAACATATCAAATGAAGTCAGAAAGGGTTGAAAATTGATGATGTGCCTTTGAATGCTACATATTGAACACACAAAAAGTATGGAGTTAAAATAAGTTATTAAAAATGAAATCCCTTTTTAATAGATGGGTTTTCGTCCGAAACCCTCATACTTCTTATCAGATTGTCCAATTTGTACACGAAGTGCATCCAGTTTTTGCCGTAACCCTCTCAACTCTCTAGAAGTTGCTATGTGGGTGAAATTATGATGTCATGCCAAGTTACAACCTTTGCAGAGTTCATTTTTACTGCTTTTCGAATTCTAGGTCATTTAGCTCAAAATAAATCATTAAATGCATGAAAAATATCAAATGAAGTCAGAAAGGGTTGCAAAATTGATCATGTGCCTTTGAATGGTGCATATTGGACACACAAAAATTATGGAGTTAAAATAATTTATTAAAAATGAAATCCCTTTGTAATACATGAGTTTTTGTCCGAAACCCTCATACTTCTTATGAGATTGTCCAATTTGTACATCATTAAATGCATGAAAAATATCAAATGAAGTCAAAAAGGGTTGAAAATTGGTGACCTGCCTTTGAATGGTGCATATTGGACACACAAAAATTATGGAGTTAAAATAATTTATTAAAAATGAAATCCCTTTGTAATACATGAGTTTTCGTCCGAAACCCTCATACTTCTTATGAGATTGTCCAATTTGTACATCATTAAATGCATGAAAAATATCAAATGAAGTCAAAAAGGGTTGAAAATTGGTGACCTGCCTTTGAATGGTGCATATTGAACACACAAAAAGGATGGAGTTAAAATAATTTATTAAAAATGAAATCCCTTTGTAATACATGAGTTTTCGTCCGAAACCCTCATACTTCTTATGAGATTGTCCAATTTGTACACGAAGTGCATCCAGTTTTTGCCGTAACCCTCTCAACTCTCTAGAAGTTGCTATGTGGGTGAAATTATGATGTCATGCCAAGTTACAACCTTTTCAGAGTTCATTTGTACTGCTTTTCAAATTCAGGGTCATTTAGCTCAAAATAAATCATTAAATGCATGAAAAATATCAAATGAAGTCAGAAAGGGTTGAAAATTGATGATGTGCCTTTGAATGGTGCATATTGGACACACAAAAATTATGGAGTTAAAATAATTTATTAAAAATGAAATCCCTTTGTAATACATGAGTTTTCGTCCGAAACCCTCATACTTCTTATGAGATTGTCGAATTTGTACACGAAGTGCATCCAGTTTTTGCCATAACCCTCTCAACTCTCTAGAAGTTGCTATATGGGTGAAATTATGATGTCATGCCAATTTACAACCTTTTCAGAGTTCATTTGTACTGCTTTTCAAATTCAGGATCATTTAACTCAAAATAAATGATTAAATGCATGAAAAATATCAAATGAAGTCAGAAAGGATTGAAAATTCATGATGCGCCTTTGAATGGTGCATATTGGACACAGAAAAAGTATGGAGTTAAAATAAGTTATTAAAAATGAAATCCCTTTGTAATAGATGAGTTTTCGTCCGAGACCCTCATACTTCTTATGAGATTGTCTAATTTGTACACGAAGTGCATCCAGTTTTTGCCGTAACCCTCTCAACACTCTAGAAGTTGCTACGTGGGTGAACTTATGATGTCATGCCAAGTTACAACCTTTTCAGAGTTCATTGGTACTGCTTTTCAAATTCAGGGTCATTTAGCTCAAAATAAATCATTAAATGCATGAAAAATATCAAATGAAGTCAAAAAGGGTTAAAAATAGATTATGTGCCTTTGAATGGTGCATATTGAACGCACAAAAAGTATGGAGTTAAAATAAGTTATTAAAAATGAAATCCCTTTTTAATAGATGGGTTTTCGTCCGAAACCCTCATACTTCTTATCAGATTGTCCAATTTGTACACGAAGTGCATCCAGTTTTTGCCGTAACCCTCTCAACTCTCTAGAAGTTGCTATGTGGGTGAAATTATGATGTCATGCCAAGTTACAACCTTTGCAGAGTTCATTTTTACTGCTTTTCGAATTCTAGGTCATTTAGCTCAAAATAAATCATTAAATGCATGAAAAATATCAAATGAAGTCAGAAAGGGTTGCAAAATTGATCATGTGCCTTTGAATGGTGCATATTGGACACACAAAAATTATGGAGTTAAAATAATTTATTAAAAATGAAATCCCTTTGTAATACATGAGTTTTCGTCCGAAACCCTCATACTTCTTATGAGATTGTCCAATTTGTACATCATTAAATGCATGAAAAATATCAAATGAAGTCAAAAAGGGTTGAAAATTGGTGACCTGCCTTTGAATGGTGCATATTGGACACACAAAAAGGATGGAGTTAAAATAATTTATTAAAAATGAAATCCCTTTGTAATACATGAGTTTTCGTCCGAAACCCTCATACTTCTTATGAGATTGTCCAATTTGTACATCATTAAATGCATGAAAAATATCAAATGAAGTCAAAAAGGGTTGAAAATTGGTGACCTGCCTTTGAATGGTGCATATTGAACACACAAAAAGGATGGAGTTAAAATAATTTATTAAAAATGAAATCCCTTTGTAATACATGAGTTTTCGTCCGAAACCCTCATACTTCTTATGAGATTGTCCAATTTGTACACGAAGTGCATCCAGTTTTTGCCGTAACCCTCTCAACTCTCTAGAAGTTGCTATGTGGGTGAAATTATGATGTCATGCCAAGTTACAACCTTTTCAGAGTTCATTTGTACTGCTTTTCAAATTCAGGGTCATTTAGCTCAAAATAAATCATTAAATGCATGAAAAATATCAAATGAAGTCAGAAAGGGTTGAAAATTGATGATGTGCCTTTGAATGGTGCATATTGGACACACAAAAATTATGGAGTTAAAATAATTATTAAAAATGAAATCCCTTTGTAATACATGAGTTTTCGTCCGAAACCCTCATACTTCTTATGAGATTGTCGAATTTGTACCCGAAGTGCATCCAGTTTTTGCCATAACCCTCTCAACTCTCTAGAAGTTGCTATATGGGTGAAATTATGATGTCATGCCAATTTACAACCTTTTCAGAGTTCATTTGTACTGCTTTTCAAATTCAGGATCATTTAACTCAAAATAAATGATTAAATGCATGAAAAATATCAAATGAAGTCAGAAAGGATTGAAAATTCATGATGCGCCTTTGAATGGTGCATATTGGACACAGAAAAAGTATGGAGTTAAAATAAGTTATTAAAAATGAAATCCCTTTGTAATAGATGAGTTTTCGTCCGAGACCCTCATACTTCTTATGAGATTGTCCAATTTGTACACGAAGTGCATCCAGTTTTTGCCGTAACCCTCTCAACACTCTAGAAGTTGCTACGTGGGTGAACTTATGATGTCATGCCAAGTTACAACCTTTTCAGAGTTCATTGGTGCTGCTTTTCAAATTCAGGGTCATTTAGCTCAAAATAAATCATTAAATGCATGAAAAATATCAAATGAAGTCAAAAAGGGTTAAAAATAGATTATGTGCCTTTGAATGGTGCATATTGAACGCACAAAAAGTATGGAGTTAAAATAAGTTATTAAAAATGAAACCCCTTTGTAATAGATGAGTTTTCGTCCGAAACCCTAATACTTGTTATGAGATTGTCCAATTTGTACACGAAGTGCATCCAGTTTTTGCCGTAACCCTCTCAACTCTCTAGAAGTTGCTATGTGGGTGAAATTATGATGTCATGCCAAGTTACAACCTTTTTAGAGTTCATTGGTACTGCTTTTCAAATTCAGGGTCATTGAACTCAGAATAAATCATTAAATGCTTGAAAAATATCAAATGAAGTCAGAAAGGATTGAAAATTGATGATGTGCCTTTGAATGGTGCATATTGGACACACAAAAATTATGGAGTTAAAATAAGTTATTAAAAATGAAAATCCCTTTGTAATAGATGAGTTTTCGTCCGAAACCCTCATACTTCTTATGAGATTGTCCAATTTGTACATGAAGTGTATCCAGTTTTTGCCGTAACCCTCTCAACTCTATAGAAGTTGCTATGTGGGTGAAGTTATGATGTCATGCCATGTTACAACCTTTTCAGAGTTCATTTGTACTGCTTTTCAAATTCAGGGTCATTTAGCTCAAAATAAATCATTAAATGCATGAAAAATATCAAATGAAGTTAGAAAGGATTGAAAATTGATGATGCGCCTTTGAATGGTGCATATTGGACACACAAAAATTATGGAGTTAAAATAGGTTACTAAAAATGAAATCCCTTTGTAATAGATGAGTTTTCGTCCGAAACCCTCATACTTCTTATGAGATTGTCCAATTTGTACACGAAGTGAATCCAGTTTTTGCCGTAACCCTATCAACTCTCTAGAAGTTCCTATGTGGGTGAACTTATGATGTCATGCCAAGTTACAACCTTTTCAGAGTTCATTGGTACTGCTTTTCAAATTCAGGGTCATTTAGCTCAAAATAAATCATTAAATGCATGAAAAATATCATATGAAGTCAGAAAGGGTTAAAAATAGATTATGTGCCTTTGAATGGTGCATATTGAACGCACAAAAAGTATGGAGTTAAAATAAGTTATTAAAAATGAAATCCCTTTGTAATAGATGAGTTTTCGTTCGAAACCCTAATACTTGTTATGAGATTGTCCAATTTGTACACGAAGTGCATCCAGTTTTTGCCGTAACCCTCTCAACTCTCTAGAAGTTGCTATGTGGTTGAAATTATGATGTCATGCCAAGTTACAACCTTTTCCGAGTTCATTGGTACTGCTTTTCAAATTCAGGGTCATTGAACTCCAAATAAATCATTAAATGCATGAAAAATATCAAATGAAGTCAGAAATGATTGAAAATTGATGATGTGCCTTTGAATGGTGCATATTGGACACACAAAAATTATGGAGTTAAAATAAGTTATTAAAAATGAAATCCCTTTTTAATAGATGGGTTTTCGTCCGAAACCCTCATACTTCTTATGAGATGGTCCAATTTGTACACGAAGTGCATCCAGTTTTTGTCGTAACCCTCTCAACTCTCTAGAAGTTGCTATGTGGGTGAAATTATGATTTCATGCCAAGTTACAACCTTTTCAGAGTTCATTTGTACTGCTTTTCAAATTCAGGGTCATTTAGCTCAAAATAAATCATTAAATGCATGAAATATATCAAATGAAGTCAGAAAGGGTTGAAAATTGATGATCTCCCTTTGAATGGTGCATATTGAACACACAAAATCTATGGAGTTAAAATAATTTATTAAAAATGAAATCCCTTTGTAATACATGAGTTTTCGTCCTAAACCCTCATACTTCTTATGAGATTGTCCAATTTGTACACAAAGTGCATCCAGTTTTTGCCGTAACCCTCTCAACTCTCTAGAAGTTGCTATGTGGGTGAAATTATGATGTCATGCCAAGTTACAACCTTTTCAGAGTTCATTTGTACTGCTTTTCAAATTCAGGGTCATTTAGCTCAAAATAAATCATTAAATGCATTAAACATATCAAATGAAGTGAGAAAGGGTTGAAAATTGATGATGTGCCTTTGAATGCTGCATTTTGAACACACAAAAAGTATGGAGTTAAGATAAGTTATTAAAAATGAAATCCCTTTTTAATAGATGGGTTTCGTCCGAAACCCTCATACTACTTATGAGATTGTCCAATTTGTACACGAAGTGCATCCAGTTTTTGCCGTAACCCTCTCAACTCTAAAAGTTGCTATGTGGGTGAAATTATGATGTCATGCCAAGTTACAACCTTTTCAGAGTTCATTTGTACTGCTTTTCAAATTCAGGGTCATTTAGCTCAAAATAAATCATTAAATGCAAGAAAAATATGAAATGAAGTCAGAAGGGGTTGAAAATTGATGATCTCCCTTTGAATGGTGCATATTGAACACACAAAATGTATGGAGTTAAAATAATTTATTAAAAATGAAATCCCTTTGTAATACATGAGTTTTCGTCCTAAACCCTCATACTTCTTATGAGATTGTCCAATTTGTACACAAAGTGCATCCAGTTTTTGCCGTAACCCTCTCAACTCTCTAGAAGTTGCTATGTGGGTGAAATTATGATGTCATGCCAAGTTACAACCTTTTCAGAGTTCATTTGTACTGCTTTTCAAATTCAGGGTCATTTAGCTCAAAATAAATCATTAAATGCATGAACCATATCAAATGAAGTGAGAAAGGGTTGAAAATTGATGATGTGCCTTTGAATGCTGCATATTGAACACACAAAAAGTATGGAGTTAAAATAAGTTATTAAAAATGAAATCCCTTTTTAATAGATGGGTTTCGTCCGAAACCCTCATACTTCTTATGAGATTGTCCAATTTGTACACGAAGTGCATCCAGTTTTTGCCGTAACCCTCTCAACTCTCTAAAAGTTGCTATGTGGGTGAAATTATGATGTCATGCCAAGTTACAACCTTTTCAGAGTTCATCGGTACTGCTTTTCAAATTCAGGGTCATTTAGGTCAAAATAAATCATTAAATGCAAGAAAAATATCAAATGAAGTCAGAAGGGGTTGAAAATTGATGATCTCCCTTTGAATGGTGCATATTGAACACACAAAATGTATGGAGTTAAAATAATTTATTAAAAATGAAATCCCTTTGTAATACATGAGTTTTCGTCTGAAACACTCATACTTCTTGTGAGATTGTCCAATTTGTACACAAAGTGCATCCAGTTTTTGTCGTAACCCTCTCAACTCTCTAGAAGTTGCTATGTGGGTGAAATTATGATGTCATGCCAAGTTACAACATTTTCAGAGTTCATTTGTACTGCTTTTCAAATTCAGGGTCATTTAGCTCAAAATAAATCATTAAATGCATGAAACATATCAAATGAAGTGAGAAAGGGTTGAAAATTGATGATGTGCCTTTGAATGCTGCATATTAAACACACAAAAAGTATGGAGTTAAAATAAGTTATTAAAAATGAAATCCCTTTTTAATAGATGGGTTTTCGTCCGAAACCCTCATACTTCTTATGAGATTGTCCAATTTGTACACGAAGTGCATCCAGTTTTTGCCGTAACCCTCTCAACTCTCTAAAAGTTGCTATGTGGGTGAAATTATGATGTCATGCCAAGTTACAACCTTTTCAGAGTTCATTTGTACTGCTTTTCAAATTCTAGGTCATTTAGCTCAAAATAAATCATTAAATGCATGAAAATATCAAATGAAGTCAGAAAGGGTTGAAAATTGATGATCTGCCTTTCAATTGTGCATATTGAACACAAAAAAAGGATGGAGTTAAAATAATTTATTAAAAATGAAATCCCTTTGTAATACATGAGTTTTCGTCCGAAACCCTCATACTTCTTATGAGATTGTCCAATTTGTACACGAAGTGCATCAAGTTTTTGCCGTAACCCTCTCAACTCTCTATAAGTTGCTATGTGGGTGAAATTATGATGTCACGCCAAGTTACAACCTTTCCAGAGTTCAGTTGTACTGCTTTTCAAATTCAGGGTCATTTAGCTCAAAATAAATCATTAAATGCATGAAAAATATCAAATGAAGTCAGAAAGGATTGAAAATTGATGATGTGCCTTTGAATGGTGCATATTGGACACACAAAAATTATGGAGTTAAAATAAGTTATTAAAAATGAAATCCCTTTGTAATAGATGAGTTTTCGTCCGAAACCCTCATACTTCTTATGAGATTGTCCAATTTGTACACGAAGTGCATCCAGTTTCTGCCGTAACCCTCTCAACTCTCTAGAAGTTGCTATGTGGGTGAAATTATGATGTCATGCCAAGTTACAACCTTTTCAGAGTTCATTTGTACTGCTTTTCAAATTCAGGTTCATTTAGCTCAAAATAAATCATTAAATGCATGAAACATATCAAATGAAGTGAGAAAGGGTTGAAAATTGATGATGTGCCTTTGAATGCTGCATATTGAACACACAAAAAGTATGGAGTTAAAATAAGTTATTAAAAATGAAATCCCTTTTTAATAGATGGGTTTTCGTCCGAAACCCTCATACTTCTTATGAGATTGTCCAATTTGTACACGAAGTGCATCCAGTTTTTGCCGTAACCCTCTCAACTCTCTAGAAGTTGCTATGTGGGTGAAATTATGATGTCATGCCAATTTACAACGTTTTCATAGTTCATTTGTACTGCTTTTCAAATTCTGGGTCATTTAGCTCAAAATAAATCATTAAATGCATGAAAAATATCAAATGAAGTCAGAAAGGGTTGAAAATTGATGATCTGCCTTTGAATGGTGCATATTGAACACACAAAAAGGATGGAGTTAAAATAATTTATTAAAAATGAAATCCCTTTGTAATACATGAGTTTTCGTCCGAAACCCTCATACTTCTTATGAGATTGTCCAATTTGTACACGAAGTGCATCCAGTTTTTGCCGTAACCCTCTCAACTCTCTAAAAGTTGCTATGTGGGTGAAATTATGATGTCATGCCAAGTTACAACCTTTTCAGAGTTCATTTGTACTGCTTTTCAAATTCTAGGTCATTTAGCTCAAAATAAATCATTAAATGCATGAAAATATCAAATGAAGTCAGAAAGGGTTGAAAATTGATGATCTGCCTTTCAATTGTGCATATTGAACACAAAAAAAGGATGGAGTTAAAATAATTTATTAAAAATGAAATCCCTTTGTAATACATGAGTTTTCGTCCGAAACCCTCATACTTCTTATGAGATTGTCCAATTTGTACACGAAGTGCATCAAGTTTTTGCCGTAACCCTCTCAACTCTCTATAAGTTGCTATGTGGGTGAAATTATGATGTCACGCCAAGTTACAACCTTTCCAGAGTTCAGTTGTACTGCTTTTCAAATTCAGGGTCATTTAGCTCAAAATAAATCATTAAATGCATGAAAAATATCAAATGAAGTCAGAAAGGATTGAAAATTGATGATGTGCCTTTGAATGGTGCATATTGGACACACAAAAATTATGGAGTTAAAATAAGTTATTAAAAATGAAATCCCTTTGTAATAGATGAGTTTTCGTCCGAAACCCTCATACTTCTTATGAGATTGTCCAATTTGTACACGAAGTGCATCCAGTTTCTGCCGTAACCCTCTCAACTCTCTAGAAGTTGCTATGTGGGTGAAATTATGATGTCATGCCAAGTTACAACCTTTTCAGAGTTCATTTGTACTGCTTTTCAAATTCAGGTTCATTTAGCTCAAAATAAATCATTAAATGCATGAAACATATCAAATGAAGTGAGAAAGGGTTGAAAATTGATGATGTGCCTTTGAATGCTGCATATTGAACACACAAAAAGTATGGAGTTAAAATAAGTTATTAAAAATGAAATCCCTTTTTAATAGATGGGTTTTCGTCCGAAACCCTCATACTTCTTATGAGATTGTCCAATTTGTACACGAAGTGCATCCAGTTTTTGCCGTAACCCTCTCAACTCTCTAGAAGTTGCTATGTGGGTGAAATTATGATGTCATGCCAATTTACAACCTTTTCATAGTTCATTTGTACTGCTTTTCAAATTCTGGGTCATTTAGCTCAAAATAAATCATTAAATGCATGAAAAATATCAAATGAAGTCAGAAAGGGTTGAAAATTGATGATCTGCCTTTGAATGGTGCATATTGAACACACAAAAAGGATGGAGTTAAAATAATTTATTAAAAATGAAATCCCTTTGTAATACATGAGTTTTCGTCCGAAACCCTCATACTTCTTATGAGATTGTCCAATTTGTACACGAAGTGCATCCAGTTTCTGCCGTAACCCTCTCAACTCTCTAGAAGTTGCTATGTGGGTGAAATTATGATGTCATGCCAAGTTACAACCTTTTCAGAGTTCATTTGTACTGCTTTTCAAATTCAGGTTCATTTAGCTCAAAATAAATCATTAAATGCATGAAACATATCAAATGAAGTGAGAAAGGGTTGAAAATTGATGATGTGCCTTTGAATGCTGCATATTGAACACACAAAAAGTATGGAGTTAAAATAAGTTATTAAAAATGAAATCCCTTTTTAATAGATGGGTTTTCGTCCGAAACCCTCATACTTCTTATGAGATTGTCCAATTTGTACACGAAGTGCATCCAGTTTTTGCCGTAACCCTCTCAACTCTCTAGAAGTTGCTATGTGGGTGAAATTATGATGTCATGCCAATTTACAACCTTTTCATAGTTCATTTGTACTGCTTTTCAAATTCTGGGTCATTTAGCTCAAAATAAATCATTAAATGCATGAAAAATATCAAATGAAGTCAGAAAGGGTTGAAAATTGATGATCTGCCTTTGAATGGTGCATATTGAACACACAAAAAGGATGGAGTTAAAATAATTTATTAAAAATGAAATCCCTTTGTAATACATGAGTTTTCGTCCGAAACACTCATACTTCTTATGAGATTGTCCAATTTATACATGAAGTGCATCCAGTTTTTGCCGTAACCCTCTCAACTCCCTATAAGGTTCTATGTGGTTGAAATTATGATGTCATGCCAAGTTACAACCTTTCCAGAGTTCATTTGTACTGCTTTTCAAATTCAGGGTCATTTAGCTCAAAATAAATCATTAAATGCATGAAAAATATCAAATGAAGTCAGAAAGGATTGAAAATTGATGATGTGCCTTTGAATGGTGCATATTGGACACACAAAAATTATGGAGTTAAAATAAGTTTTTAAAAATGAAATCCCTATTTAATAGATGAGTTTTCGTCCGAAACCCTCATACTTCTTATGAGATTGTCCAAATTTTACACGAAGTGCATCCAGTTTTTGCCGTAACCCTCTCAACTCTCTAGAAGTTGCTATGTGGGTGAAATTATGATTTCATGCCAAGTTACAACCTTTTCAGAGTTCATTTGTACTGCTTTTCAAATTCAGGGTCATTTAGCTCAAAATAAATCATTAAATGCATGAAATATATCAAATGAAGTCAGAAAGGGTTGAAAATTGATGATCTCCCTTTGAATGGTGCATATTGAACACACAAAATGTATGGAGTTAAAATAATTTATTAAAAATGAAATCCCTTTGTAATACATGAGTTTTCGTCCTAAACCCTCATACTTCTTATGAGATTGTCCAATTTGTACACAAAGTGCATCCAGTTTTTGCCGTAACCCTCTCAACTCTCTAGAAGTTGCTATGTGGGTGAAATTATGATGTCATGCCAAGTTACAACCTTTTCAGAGTTCATTTGTACTGCTTTTCAAATTCAGGGTCATTTAGCTCAAAATAAATCATTAAATGCATTAAACATATCAAATGAAGTGAGAAAGGGTTGAAAATTGATGATGTGCCTTTGAATGCTGCATATTGAACACACAAAAAGTATGGAGTTAAGATAAGTTATTAAAAATGAAATCCCTTTTTAATAGATGGGTTTCGTCCGAAACCCTCATACTTCTTATGAGATTGTCCAATTTGTACACGAAGTGCATCCAGTTTTTGCCGTAACCCTCTCAACTCTCTAAAAGTTGCTATGTGGGTGAAATTATGATGTCATGCCAAGTTACAACCTTTTCAGAGTTCATTTGTACTGCTTTTCAAATTCAGGGTCATTTAGCTCAAAATAAATCATTAAATGCAAGAAAAATATGAAATGAAGTCAGAAGGGGTTGAAAATTGATGATCTCCCTTTGAATGGTGCGTATTGAACACACAAAATGTATGGAGTTAAAATAATTTATTAAAAATGAAATCCCTTTGTAATACATGAGTTTTCGTCCTAAACCCTCATACTTCTTATGAGATTGTCCAATTTGTACACAAAGTGCATCCAGTTTTTGCCGTAACCCTCTCAACTCTCTAGAAGTTGCTATGTGGGTGAAATTAATATGTCATGCCAAGTTACAACCTTTTCAGAGTTCATTTGTACTGCTTTTCAAATTCAGGGTCATTTAGCTCAAAATAAATCATTAAATGCATGAAACATATCAAATGAAGTGAGAAAGGGTTGAAAATTGATGATGTGCCTTTGAATGCTGCATATTGAACACACAAAAAGTATGGAGTTAAAATAAGTTATTAAAAATGAAATCCCTTTATAATAGATGGGTTTCGTCCGAAACCCTCATACTTCTTATGAGATTGTCCAATTTGTACACGAAGTGCATCCAGTTTTTGCCGTAACCCTCTCAACTCTCTAAAAGTTGCTATGTGGGTGAAATTATGATGTCATGCCAAGTTACAACCTTTTCAGAGTTCATCTGTACTGCTTTTCAAATTCAGGGTCATTTAGCTCAAAATAAATCATTAAATGCAAGAAAAATATCAAATGAAGTCAGAAGGGGTTGAAAATTGATGATCTCCCTTTGAATGGTGCATATTGAACACACAAAATGTATGGAGTTAAAATAATTTATTAAAAATGAAATCCCTTTGTAATACATGAGTTTTCGTCTGAAACACTCATACTTCTTATGAGATTGTCCAATTTGTACACAAAGTGCATCCAGTTTTTGTCGTAACCCTCTCAACTCTCTAGAAGTTGCTATGTGGGTGAAATTATGATGTCATGCCAAGTTACAACATTTTCAGAGTTCATTTGTACTGCTTTTCAAATTCAGGGTCATTTAGCTCAAAATAAATCATTAAATGCATGAAACATATCAAATGAAGTGAGAAAGGGTTGAAAATTGATGATGTGCCTTTGAATGCTGCATATTAAACACACAAAAAGTATGGAGTTAAAATAAGTTATTAAAAATGAAATCCCTTTTTAATAGATGGGTTTTCGTCCGAAACCCTCATACTTCTTATGAGATCGTCCAATTTGTACACGAAGTGCATCCAGTTTTTGCCGTAACCCTCTCAACTCTCTAAAAGTTGCTATGTGGGTGAAATTATGATGTCATGCCAAGTTACAACCTTTTCAGAGTTCATTTGTACTGCTTTTCAAATTCTAGGTCATTTAGCTCAAAATAAATCATTAAATGCATGAAAAATATCAAATGAAGTCAGAAAGGGTTGAAAATTGATGATCTGCCTTTCAATTGTGCATATTGAACACACAAAAAGGATGGAGTTAAAATAATTTATTAAAAATGAAATCCCTTTGTAATACATGAGTTTTCGTCCGAAACCCTCATACTTGTTATGAGATTGTCCAATTTGTACACGAAGTGCATCAAGTTTTTGCCGTAACCCTCTCAACTCTCTATAAGTTGATATCTGGGTGAAATTATGATGTCACGCCAAGTTACAACCTTTCCAGAGTTCAGTTGTACTGCTTTTCAAATTCAGGGTCATTTAGCTAAAAATAAATCATTAAATGCATGAAAAATATCAAATGAAGTCAGAAAGGATTGAAAATTGATGATGTGCCTTTGAATGGTGCATATTGGACACACAAAAATTATGGAGTTAAAATAAGTTATTAAAAATGAAATCCCTTTGTAATAGATGAGTTTTCGTCCGAAACCCTCATACTTCTTATGAGATTGTCCAATTTGTACACGAAGTGCATCCAGTTTCTGCCGTAACCCTCTCAACTCTCTAGAAGTTGCTATGTGGGTGAAATTATGATGTCATGCCAAGTTACAACCTTTTCAGAGTTCATTTGTACTGCTTTTCAAATTCAGGTTCATTTAGCTCAAAATAAATCATTAAATGCATGAAACATATCAAATGAAGTGAGAAAGGGTTGAAAATTGATGATGTGCCTTTGAATGGTGCGTATTGAACACACAAAATGTATGGAGTTAAAATAATTTATTAAAAATGAAATCCCTTTGTAATACATGAGTTTTCGTCCTAAACCCTCATACTTCTTATGAGATTGTCCAATTTGTACACAAAGTGCATCCAGTTTTTGCCGTAACCCTCTCAACTCTCTAGAAGTTGCTATGTGGGTGAAATTATGATGTCATGCCAAGTTACAACCTTTTCAGAGTTCATTTGTACTGCTTTTCAAATTCAGGGTCATTTAGCTCAAAATAAATCATTAAATGCATGAAACATATCAAATGAAGTGAGAAAGGGTTGAAAATTGATGATGTGCCTTTGAATGCTGCATATTGAACACACAAAAAGTATGGAGTTAAAATAAGTTATTAAAAATGAAATCCCTTTTTAATAGATGGGTTTCGTCCGAAACCCTCATACTTCTTATGAGATTGTCCAATTTGTACACGAAGTGCATCCAGTTTTTGCCGTAACCCTCTCAACTCTCTAAAAGTTGCTATGTGGGTGAAATTATGATGTCATGCCAAGTTACAACCTTTTCAGAGTTCATCTGTACTGCTTTTCAAATTCAGGGTCATTTAGCTCAAAATAAATCATTAAATGCAAGAAAAATATCAAATGAAGTCAGAAGGGGTTGAAAATTGATGATCTCCCTTTGAATGGTGCATATTGAACACACAAAATGTATGGAGTTAAAATAATTTATTAAAAATGAAATCCCTTTGTAATACATGAGTTTTCGTCTGAAACACTCATACTTCTTATGAGATTGTCCAATTTGTACACAAAGTGCATCCAGTTTTTGTCGTAACCCTCTCAACTCTCTAGAAGTTGCTATGTGGGTGAAATTATGATGTCATGCCAAGTTACAACATTTTCAGAGTTCATTTGTACTGCTTTTCAAATTCAGGGTCATTTAGCTCAAAATAAATCATTAAATGCATGAAACATATCAAATGAAGTGAGAAAGGGTTGAAAATTGATGATGTGCCTTTGAATGCTGCATATTAAACACACAAAAAGTATGGAGTTAAAATAAGTTATTAAAAATGAAATCCCTTTTTAATAGATGGGTTTTCGTCCGAAACCCTCATACTTCTTATGAGATTGTCCAATTTGTACACGAAGTGCATCCAGTTTTTGCCGTAACCCTCTCAACTCTCTAAAAGTTGCTATGTGGGTGAAATTATGATGTCATGCCAAGTTACAACCTTTTCAGAGTTCATTTGTACTGCTTTTCAAATTCTAGGTCATTTAGCTCAAAATAAATCATTAAATGCATGAAAAATATCAAATGAAGTCAGAAAGGGTTGAAAATTGATGATCTGCCTTTCAATTGTGCATATTGAACACACAAAGAGGATGGAGTTAAAATAATTTATTAAAAATGAAATCCCTTTGTAATACATGAGTTTTCGTCCGAAACCCTCATACTTCTTATGAGATTGTCCAATTTGTACACGAAGTGCATCAAGTTTTTGCCGTAACCCTCTCAACTCTCTATAAGTTGATATCTGGGTGAAATTATGATGTCACGCCAAGTTACAACCTTTCCAGAGTTCAGTTGTACTGCTTTTCAAATTCAGGGTCATTTAGCTCAAAATAAATCATTAAATGCATGAAAAATATCAAATGAAGTCAGAAAGGATTGAAAATTGATGATGTGCCTTTGAATGGTGCATATTGGACACACAAAAATTATGGAGTTAAAATAAGTTATTAAAAATGAAATCCCTTTGTAATAGATGAGTTTTCGTCCGAAACCCTCATACTTCTTATGAGATTGTGCAATTTGTACACGAAGTGCATCCAGTTTCTGCCGTAACCCTCTCAACTCTCTAGAAGTTGCTATGTGGGTGAAATTATGATGTCATGCCAAGTTACAACCTTTTCAGAGTTCATTTGTACTGCTTTTCAAATTCAGGTTCATTTAGCTCAAAATAAATCATTAAATGCATGAAACATATCAAATGAAGTCAGAAAGGATTGAAAATTGATGATGTGCCTTTGAATGGTGCATATTGGACACACAAAAAGTATGGAGTTAAAATAAGTTATTAAAAATGAAATCCCTATTTAATAGATGAGTTTTCGTCCGAAACCCTCATACTTCTTATGAGATTGTCCAAATTTTACACGAAGTGCATCCAGTTTTTGCCGTAACCCTCTCAACTCTCTAGAAGTTGCTATGTGGGTGAAATTATGCTGTCATGCCAAGTTACAACCTTTTTAGAGTTCATTTGTACTGCTTTTCAAATTCAGGTTCATTTAACTCAAAATAAATCATTAAATGCATGAAAAATATCAAATGAAGTCAGAAAGGGTTGAAAATAGATTATGTGCCTTTGAATGGTGCATATTGAACGCACAAAAAGTATGGAGTTAAAATAAGTTATTAAAAATGAAATCCCTTTGTAATAGATGACTTTTCGTCCGAAACCCTAATACTTGTTATGAGATTGTCCAATTTGTACACGAAGTGCATCCAGTTTTTGCCGTAACCCTCTCAACTCTCTAGAAGTTGCTATGTGGATGAAATTATGATTTCATGCCAAGTTACAACCTTTTCAGAGTTCATTGGTACTGCTTTTCAAATTCAGGATCATTTAGCTCAAAATAAATCATTAAATGCATGAAAAATATCAAATGAAGTCAGAAAGGGTTGAAAATTGATGATGTGCCTTTGAATGGTGCATATTGGACACACAAAAATTATGGAGTTAAAATAAGTTATTAAAAATGAAATCCCTTTGTAATAGATGAGTTTTCGTCCGAAACCCTCATACTTCTTATGAGATTGTGCAATTTGTACACGAAGTGCATCCAGTTTCTGCCGTAACCCTCTCAACTCTCTAGAAGTTGCTATGTGGGTGAAATTATGATGTCATGCCAAGTTACAACCTTTTCAGAGTTCATTTGTACTGCTTTTCAAATTCAGGTTCATTTAGCTCAAAATAAATCATTAAATCCATGAAACATATCAAATGAAGTCAGAAAGGATTGAAAATTGATGATGTGCCTTTGAATGGTGCATATTGGACACACAAAAAGTATGGAGTTAAAATAAGTTATTAAAAATGAAATCCCTATTTAATAGATGAGTTTTCGTCCGAAACCCTCATACTTCTTATGAGATTGTCCAAATTTTACACGAAGTGCATCCAGTTTTTGCCGTAACCCTCTCAACTCTCTAGAAGTTGCTATGTGGGTGAAATTATGCTGTCATGCCAAGTTACAACCTTTTCAGAGTTCATTTGTACTGCTTTTCAAATTCAGGTTCATTTAACTCAAAATAAATCATTAAATGCATGAAAAATATCAAATGAAGTCAGAAAGGGTTGAAAATAGATTATGTGCCTTTGAATGGTGCATATTGAACGCACAAAAAGTATGGAGTTAAAATAAGTTATTAAAAATGAAATCCCTTTGTAATAGATGACTTTTCGTCCGAAACCCTAATACTTGTTATGAGATTGTCCAATTTGTACACGAAGTGCATCCAGTTTTTGCCGTAACCCTCTCAACTCTCTAGAAGTTGCTATGTGGATGAAATTATGATTTCATGCCAAGTTACAACCTTTTCAGAGTTCATTGGTACTGCTTTTCAAATTCAGGATCATTTAGCTCAAAATAAATCATTAAATGCATGAAAAATATCAAATGAAGTCAGAAAGGGTTGAAAATTGATGATGTGCCTTTGAATGGTGCATATTGGACACACAAAAATTATGGAGTTAAAATAAGTTATTAAAAATGAAATCCCTTTGTAATAGATGAGTTTTCGTCCGAAACCTCATACTTCTTATGAGATTGTGCAATTTGTACACGAAGTGCATCCAGTTTTTGCCGTAACCCTCTCAACACTCTAGAAGTTGCTATGTGGGTGAAATTATGCTGTCATGCCAAGTTACAACCTTTTCAGAGTTCATTTGTACTGCTTTTCAAATTCAGGGTCATTTAGCTCAAAATAAATCATTAAATGCATGAAAAATATCAAATGAAGTCAGAAAGGGTTGAAAATAGATTATGTGCCTTTGAATGGTGCATATTGAACGCACAAAAAGTATGGAGTTAAAATAAGTTATTAAAAATGAAATCCCGTTGTAATAGATGAGTTTTCGTCCGAAACCCTAATACTTGTTATGAGATTGTCCAATTTGTACACGAAGTGCATCCAGTTTTTGCCGTAACCCTCTCAACTCCCTAGAAGTTGCTATGTGGGTGAAATTATGATGTCATGCCAAGTTACAACCTTTTCAGAGTTCATTGGTACTGCTTTTCAAATTCAGGGTCATTTAGCTCAAAATAAATCATTAAATGCATGAAAAATATCAAATGAAGTCAGAAAGGGTTGAAAATTGATGATGCGCCTTTGAATGGTGCATATTGGACACACAAAAAGTATGGAGTTAAAATAAGTTATTAAAAATGAAAATCCCTTTGTAATAGATAAGTTTTCGTCGGAAACCCTCATACTTCTTATGAGATTGTCCAATTTGTACACGAAGTGCATCCAGTTTTTGCCGTAACCCTCTCAACTATCTAGAAGTTACTATGTGGGTGAAATTATGATGTCATGCCAAGTTACAACCTTTTCAGAGTTCATTTGTACTGATTTTCAAATTCAGGGTCATTTAGCTCAAAATAAATCATTAAATGCATGAAAAATATCAAATGAAGTCAGAAAGGGTTTAAAATTGATGATCTGCCTTTGAATGGTGCATATTGAACACACAAAATGTATGGAGTTAAAATAATTTATTAAAAATGAAATCCCTTTGTAATACATGAGTTTTCGTCCGAAACCGTCATACTTCTTATGAGATTGTCCAATTTGTACACGAAGTGCATCCAGTTTTTGCCGTAACCCTCTCAACTCTATAGAAGTTGCTATGTGGGTGAACTTATTATGTCATGCCAAGTTACAACCTTTTCAGAGTTCATTTGTACTGCTTTTCAAATTCAGGGTCATTTAGCTCAAAATAAATCATTAAATGCACGAAAAATATCAAATGAAGTCAGAAAGGGTTGAAAATTGATGATGTGCCTTTGAATGGTGCATATTGGACACACAAAAAGTATGGAGTTAAAATAAGTTATTAAAAATGAAAATCCCTTTGTAATAAATGAGTTTTCGTCCGAAACCCTCATACTTCTTATGAGATTGTCCAATTTGTACACGAAGTGTATCCAGTTTTTGCCGTAACCCTCTCAACTCTATAGAAGTTGCTATGTGGGTGAAGTTATGATGTCATGCCATGTTACAACATTTTCAGAGTTCATTTGTACTGCTTTTCAAATTCAGGGTCATTTAGCTCAAAATAAATCATTAAATGCATGAAAAATATCAAATGAAGTTAGAAAGTGTTGAAAATTGATGATCTGCCTTTGAATGGTGCATATTGAACACACAAAAAGTATGGAGTTAAAATAAGTTATTAAAAATGAAATCCCTATTTAATAGATGAGTTTTCGTCAGAAACCCTCATACTTCTTATGAGATTGTCCAAATTTTACACGAAGTGCATCCAGTTTTTGCCGTAACCCTCTCAACTCTCTAGAAGGTACTATGTGGGTGAAATTATGATGTCATGCCAAGTTACAACCATTTCAGAGTTCATTTGTACTGCTTTTCAAATTCAGGGTCATTTAGCTCAAAATAACTCATTAAATGCATGAAACATATCAAATGAAGTCAGAAAGGGTTGAAAATTGATGATGTGCCTTTGAATGCTGCATATAGAACACACAAAAAGTATGGAGTTAAAATAAGTTATTAAAAATGAAATCCCTTTGTAATAGATGGGTTTTCGTCCGAAACCTCATACTTCTTATGAAATTGTCCAATTTGTACATGAAGTGCATCCAGTTTTTGCCGTAACCCTCTCAACTCTCTAGAAGTTGCTATGTGGATGAAATTATGATTTCATGCCAAGTTACAACCTTTTCAGAGTTCATTGGTAGTGCTTTTCAAATTCAGGGTCATTTAGCTCAAAATAAATCATTAAATGCATGAAACATATCAAATGAAGTCAGAAAGGGTTGAAAATTGATGATGTGCCTTTGAATGCTGCATATAGAACACACAAAAAGTATGGAGTTAAAATAAGTTATTAAAAATGAAATCCCTTTGTAATAGATGAGTTTTCGTCCGAAACCTCATACTTCTTATGAGATTGTCCAATTTGTACACGAAGTGCATCCAGTTTTTGCCGTAACCCTCTCAACTCTCTAGAAGTTGCTATGTGGGTGAAATTATGCTGTCATGCCAAGTTACAACCTTTTCAGAGTTCATTTGTACTGCTTTTCAAATTCAGGGTCATTTAGCTCAAAATAAATCATTAAATGCATGAAAAATATCAAATGAAGTCAGGAAGGGTTGAAAATTGATGATGTGCCTTTGAATGGTGCATATTGGACACACAAAAATTGTGGAGTTAAAATAAGTTATTAAAAATGAAAATCCCTTTGTAATAGATGAGTTTTCGTCCGAAACCCTAATACTTCTTATGATATTGTCCAATTTGTACACGAAGTGCATCCAGTTTTTGCCGTAACCCTCTCAACTCTCTAGAAGTTGCTATGTGGATGAAATTATGATTTCATGCCAAGTTACAACCTTTTCAGAGTTCATTGGTACTGCTTTTCAAATTCAGGGTCATTTAGCTCAAAATAAATCATTAAATGCATGAAACATATCAAATGAAGTCAGAAAGGGTTCAAAATTGATGATGTGCCTTTGAATGCTGCATATAGAACACACAAAAAGTATGGAGTTAAAATAAGTTATTAAAAATGAAATCCCTTTGTAATAGATGAGTTTTCGTCCGAAACCTCATACTTCTTATGAGATTGTCCAATTTGTACACGAAGTGCATCCAGTTTTTGCCGTAACCCTCTCAACTCTCTAGAAGTTGCTATTTGGGTGAAATTATGCTGTCATGCCAAGTTACAACCTTTTCAGAGTTCATTTGTACTCCTTTTCAAATTCAGGGTCATTTAGCTCAAAATAAATCATTAAATGCATCAAAAATATCAAATGAAGTTAGAAAGTGTTGAAAATTGATGATCTGCCTTTGAATGGTGCATATTGAACACACAAAAAGTATGGAGTTAAAATAAGTTATTAAAAATGAAATCCCTTTGTAATAGATGAGTTTTCGTCCGAAACCCTAATACTTGTGATGAGATTGTCCAATTTGTACACGAAGTGCATCCAGTTTTTGCCGTAACCCTCTCAACTCTCTAGAAGTTGCTATGTGGATGAAATTATGATTTCATGCCAAGTTACAACCTTTTCAGAGTTCATTGGTACTGCTTTTCAAATTCAGGGTCATTTAGCTCAAAATAACTCATTAAATGCATGAAACATATCAAATGAGGTCAGAAAGGGTTGAAAATTGATGATGTGCCTTTGAATGCTGCATATAGAACACACAAAAAGTATGGAGTTAAAATAAGTTATTAAAAATGAAATCCCCTTGTAATAGATGAGTTTTCGTCCGAAACCCTAATACTTGTTATGAGATTGTCCAATTTGTACACGAAGTGTATCCAGTTTTTGCCGTAACCCTCTCAACTCTATAGAAGTTGCTATGTGGGTAAAGTTATGATGTCATGCCATGTTACAACCTTTTCAGAGTTCATTTTGACTGCTTTTCAAATTCAGGGTCATTTAGCTCAAAATAAATCATTAAATGCACGAAAAATATCAAATGAAGTCAGAAAGGGTTGAAAATTGATGATGTGCCTTTGAATGGTGCATATTGGACACACAAAAATTGTGGAGTTAAAATAAGTTATTAAAAATGAAAATCCCTTTGTAATAGATGAGTTTTCGTCCGAAACCCTAATACTTCTTATGATATTGTCCAATTTGTACACGAAGTGCATCCAGTTTTTGCCGTAACCCTCTCAACTCTCTAGAAGTTGCTATGTGGATGAAATTATGATTTCATGCCAAGTTACAACCTTTTCAGAGTTCATTGGTACTGCTTTTCAAATTCAGGGTCATTTAGCTCAAAATAAATCATTAAATGCATGAAACATATCAAATGAAGTCAGAAAGGGTTGAAAATTGATGATGTGCCTTTGAATGCTGCATATAGAACACACAAAAAGTATGGAGTTAAAATAAGTTATTAAAAATGAAATCCCTTTGTAATAGATGAGTTTTCGTCCGAAACCTCATACTTCTTATGAGATTGTCCAATTTGTACACGAAGTGCATCCAGTTTTTGCCGTAACCCTCTCAACTCTCTAGAAGTTGCTATTTGGGTGAAATTATGCTGTCATGCCAAGTTACAACCTTTTCAGAGTTCATTTGTACTCCTTTTCAAATTCAGGGTCATTTAGCTCAAAATAAATCATTAAATGCATCAAAAATATCAAATGAAGTTAGAAAGTGTTGAAAATTGATGATCTGCCTTTGAATGGTGCATATTGAACACACAAAAAGTATGGAGTTAAAATAAGTTATTAAAAATGAAATCCCTTTGTAATAGATGAGTTTTCGTCCGAAACCCTAATACTTGTGATGAGATTGTCCAATTTGTACACGAAGTGCATCCAGTTTTTGCCGTAACCCTCTCAACTCTCTAGAAGTTGCTATGTGGATGAAATTATGATTTCATGCCAAGTTACAACCTTTTCAGAGTTCATTGGTACTGCTTTTCAAATTCAGGGTCATTTAGCTCAAAATAACTCATTAAATGCATGAAACATATCAAATGAGGTCAGAAAGGGTTGAAAATTGATGATGTGCCTTTGAATGCTGCATATAGAACACACAAAAAGTATGGAGTTAAAATAAGTTATTAAAAATGAAATCCCCTTGTAATAGATGAGTTTTCGTCCGAAACCCTAATACTTGTTATGAGATTGTCCAATTTGTACACGAAGTGTATCCAGTTTTTGCCGTAACCCTCTCAACTCTATAGAAGTTGCTATGTGGGTAAAGTTATGATGTCATGCCATGTTACAACCTTTTCAGAGTTCATTTTGACTGCTTTTCAAATTCAGGGTCATTTAGCTCAAAATAAATCATTAAATGCACGAAAAATATCAAATGAAGTCAGAAAGGGTTGAAAATTGATGATGTGCCTTTGAATGGTGCATATTGGACACACAAAAATTATGGAGTTAAAATAAGTTATTAAAAATGAAAATCCCTTTGTAATAGATGAGTTTTCGTCCGAAACCCTCATACTTCTTATGAGATTGTCCAATTTGTACACGAAGTGCATCCAGTTTTTGCCGTAACCCTCTCAACACTATAGAAGTTGCTATGTGGGTAAAGTTATGATGTCATGCCAAGTTACAACCAACTCAGAGTTCATTTTTACTGCTTTTCAAATTCAGGGTCATTTAGCTCAAAATAAATCATTAAATGCATGAAAAATATCAAATGAAGTCAGAAAGGGTTGAAAATAGATTATGTGCCTTGGAATGGTGCATATTGAACGCACAAAAAGTATGGAGTTAAAATAAGTTATTAAAAATGAAATCCCGTTGTAATAGATGAGTTTTCGTCCGAAACCCTAATACTTGTTATGAGATTGTCCAATTTGTACACGAAGTGCATCCAGTTTTTGCCGTAACCCTCTCAACTCTCTAGAAGTTGCTATGTGGGTGAAATTATGATGTCATGCCAAGTTACAACCTTTTCAGAGTTCATTGGTACTGCTTTTCAAATTCAGGGTCATTTAGCTCAAAATAAATCATTAAATGCATGAAAAATATCAAATGAAGTCAGAAAGGGTTGAAAATTGATGATGCGCCTTTGAATGGTGCATATTGGACACACAAAAATTATGGAGTTAAAATAAGTTATTAAAAATGAAAATCCCTTTGTAATAGATGAGTTTTCGTCCGAAACCCTCATACTTCTTATGATATTGTCCAATTTGTACACGAAGTGCACCCAGTTTTTGCCGTAACCCTCTCAAGTATCTAGAAGTTACTATGTGGGTGAAATTATGATGTCATGCCAAGTTACAACCTTTTCAGAGTTCATTTGTACTGATTTTCAAATTCAGGGACATTTAGCTCAAAATAAATCATTAAATGCATGAAAAATATCAAATGAAGTCAGAAAGGGTTTAAAATTGATGATCTGGCTTTGAATGGTGCATATTGAACACACAAAATGTATGGAGTAAAAATAATTTATTAAAAATGAAATCCCTTTGTAATACATGAGTTTTCGTCCGAAACCGTCATACTTCTTATGAGATTGTCCAATTTGTACACGAAGTGCATCCAGTTTTTGCCGTAACCCTCTCAACTCTATAGAAGTTGCTATGTGGGTGAACTTATTATGTCATGCCAAGTTACAACCTTTTCAGAGTTCATTTGTACTGCTTTTCAAATTCAGGGTCATTTAGCTCAAAATAAATCATTAAATGCACGAAAAATATCAAATGAAGTCAGAAAGGGTTGAAAATTGATGATGTGCCTTTGAATGGTGCATATTGGACACACAAAATGTATGGAGTTAAAATAAGTTATTAAAAATGAAAATCCCTTTGTAATAGATGAGTTTTCGTCCGAAACCCTCATACTTCTTATGAGATTGTCCAATTTGTACACGAAGTGTATCCAGTTTTTGCCGTAACCCTCTCAACTCTATAGATGTTGCTATGTGGGTGAAGTTATGATGTCATGCCATGTTACAACCTTTTCAGAGTTCATTTGTACTGCTTTTCAAATTCAGGGTCATTTAGCTCAAAATAAATCATTAAATGCATGAAAAATATCAAATGAAGTTAGAAAGGGTTGAAAATTGATGATGTGCCTTTGAATGGTGCATATTGAACACACAAAAAGTATGCAGTTAAAATAAGTTATTAAAAATGAAAATCCCTTTTTAATACATGGGTTTTCGTCCGAAACCCTAATACTTGTTATGAGATTGTCCAATTTGTACACGAAGTGCATCCAGTTTTTGCCGTAACCCTCTCAACTCTCTAGAAGTTGCTATGTGGATGGAATTAGGATTTCATGCCAAGTTACAACCTTTTCAGAGTTCATTTGTACTGCTTTTCAAATTCAGGGTCATTTAACTCAAAATAAATCATTAAATGCATGAAAAATATCAAATGAAGTCAGAAAGGATTGAAAATTGATGATGCGCCTTTGAATGGTGCATATTGGACACACAAAAAGTATGGAGTTAAACTAAGTTATTAAAAATGAAATCCCTTTGTAATAGATGAGTTTTCGTCCGAAACCTCATACTTCTTATGAGATTGTCCAATTTGTACACGAAGTGCATCCAGTTTTTGCCGTAACCCTCTCAACTCTCTAGAAGTTGCTATGTGGGTGAAATTATGCTGTCATGCCAAGTTACAACCTTTTCAGAGTTCATTTGTACTGCTTTTCAAATTCAGGGTCATTTAGCTCAAAATAAATCATTAAATGCATGAAAAATATCAAATGAAGTCAGAAAGGGTTGAAAATAGATTATGTGCCTTTGAATGGTGCATATTGAACGCACAAAAAGTATGGAGTTAAAATAAGTTATTAAAAATGAAATCCCTTTGTAATAGATGACTTTTCGTCCGAAACCCTAATACTTGTTATGAGATTGTCCAATTTGTACACAAAGTGCATCCAGTTTTCGCCGTAACCCTCTCAACTCTCTAGAAGTTGCTATGTGGATGAAATTATGATTTCATGCCAAGTTACAACCTTTTCAGAGTTCATTGGTAGTGCTTTTCAAATTCAGGGTCATTTAGCTCAAAATAAATCATTAAATGCATGAAAAATATCAAATGAAGTCAGAAAGGGTTGAAAATTGATGATGTGCCTTTGAATGGTGCATATTGGACACACAAAAATTATGGAGTTAAATTCAGTTATTAAAAATGAAAATCCCTTTGTAATAGATGAGTTTTCGTCTGAAACCCTCATACTTCTTATGAGATTGTCCAATTTGTACATGAAGTGTATCCAGTTTTTGCCGTAACCCTCTCAACTCTATAGAAGTTGCTATGTGGGTAAAGTTATGATGTCATGCCATGTTACAACCTTTTCAGAGTTCATTTGTACTGCTTTTCAAATTCAGGGTCATTTAGCTCAAAATAAATCATTAAATGCATGAAAAATATCAAATGAAGTTAAAAAGTGTTGAAAATTGATGATGCGCCTTTGAATGGTGCATATTGGACACACAAAAAGTATGGAGTTAAAATAAGTTATTAAAAATGAAAATCCCTTTGTAATAGATGAGTTTTCATCCGAAACCCTCATACTTCTTATGAGATTGTCCAATTTGTACACGAAGTGCATCCAGTTTTTGCCGTAACCCTCTCAACTATCTAGAAGTTACTATGTGGGTGAAATTATGATGTCATGCCAAGTTACAACCTTTTCAGAGTTCATTTGTACTGATTTTCAAATTCAGGGTCATTTAGCTCAAAATAAATCATTAAATGCATGAAAAATATCAAATGAAGTCAGAAAGGGTTTAAAATTGATGATCTGCCTTTGAATGGTGCATATTGAACACACAAAATGTATGGAGTTAAAATAATTTATTAAAAATGAAATCCCTTTGTAATACATGAGTTTTCGTCCGAAACCGTCATACTTCTTATGAGATTGTCCAATTTGTACACGAAGTGCATCCAGTTTTTGCCGTAACCCTCTCAACTCTATAGAAGTTGCTATGTGGGTGAACTTATTATGTCATGCCAAGTTACAACCTTTTCAGAGTTCATTTGTACTGCTTTTCAAATTCAGGGTCATTTAGCTCAAAATAAATCATTAAATGCACGAAAAATATCAAATGAAGTGAGAAAGGGTTGAAAATTGATGATGTGCCTTTGAATGGTCCATATTGGACACACAAAAATTATGGAGTTAAAATAAGTTATTAAAAATGAAAATCACTTTGTAATAGATGAGTTTTCGTCCGAAACCCTCATACTTCTTATGAGATTGTCCAATTTGTACACGAAGTTTATCCAGTTTTTGCCGCAACCCTCTCAACTCTATAGATGTTGCTATGTGGGTAAAGTTATGATGTCATGCCATGTTACAACCTTTTCAGAGTTCATTTTTACTGCTTTTCAAATTCAGGGTCATTTAGCTCAAAATAAATCATTAAATGCATGAAAAATATCAAATGAAGTTAGAAAGGGTTGAAAATTGATGATGTGCCTTTGAATGGTGCATATTGAACACACAAAAAGTATGCAATTAAACTAAGTTATTAAAAATGAAATCCCTTTGTAATAGATGAGTTTTCGTCCGAAACCTCATACTTCTTATGAGATTGTCCAATTTGTACACGAAGTGCATCCAGTTTTTGCCGTAACCCTCTCAACTCTCTAGAAGTTGCTATGTGGGTGAAATTATGCTGTCATGCCAAGTTACAACCTTTTCAGAGTTCGTTTGTACTGCTTTTCAAATTCAGGGTCATTTAGCTCAAAATAAATCATTAAATGCATGAAAAATATGAAATGAAGTCAGAAAGGGTTGAAAATAGATTATGTGCCTTTGAATGGTGCATATTGAACGCACAAAAAGTATGGAGTTAAAATAAGTTATTAAAAATGAAATCCCTTTGTAATAGATGAGTTTTCGTCCGAAACCCTAATACTTCTTATGATATTGTCCAATTTGTACACGAAGTGCATCCAGTTTTTGCCGTAACCCTCTCAACTCTCTAGAAGTTGCTATGTGGATGAAGTTATGATTTCATGCCAAGTTACAACCTTTTCAGAGTTCATTGGTAGTGCTTTTCAAATTCAGGGTCATTTAGCTCAAAATAAATCATTAAATGCATGAAACATATCAAATGAAGTCAGAAAGGGTTGAAAATTGATGATGTGCCTTTGAATGCTGCATATAGAACACACAAAAAGTATGGAGTTACAATAAGTTATTAAAAATGAAATCCCTTTGTAATAGATGAGTTTTCGTCCGAAACCTCATACTTCTTATGAGATTGTCCAATTTGTACACGAAGTGCATCCAGTTTTTGCCGTAACCCTCTCAACTCTCTAGAAATTGCTATTTGGGTGAAATTATGCTGTCATGCCAAGTTACAACCTTTTCAGAGTTCATTTGTACTGCTTTTCAAATTCAGGGTCATTTAGCTCAAAATAAATCATTAAATGCATGAAAAATATCAAATGAAGTCAGAAAGGGTTGAAAATAGATTATGTGCCTTTGAATGGTGCATATTGAACGCACAAAAAGTATGGAGTTAAAATAAGTTATTAAAAATGAAATCCCTTTGTAATAGATGAGTTTTCGTCCGAAACCCTAATACTTGTGATGAGATTGTCCAATTTGTACACGAAGTGCATCCAGTTTTTGCCGTAACCCTCTCAACTCTCTAGAAGTTGCTATGTGGATGAAATTATGATTTCATGCCAAGTTACAACCTTTTCAGAGTTCATTGGTACTGCTTTTCAAATTCAGGGTCATTTAGCTCAAAATAAATCATTAAATGCATGAAAAATATCAAATGAAGTCAGAAAGGGTTGAAAATTGATGATGTGCCTTTGAATGGTGCATATTGGACACACAAAAATTATGGAGTTAAAATAAGTTATTAAAAATGAAAATCCCTTTGTAATAGATGAGTTTTCGTCCGAAACCCTCATACTTCTTATGATATTGTCCAATTTGTACACGAAGTGTATCCAGTTTTTGACGTAACCCTCTCAACTCTATAGAAGTTGCTATGTGGGTAAAGTTATGATGTCATGCCATGTTACAACCTTTTCAGAGTTCATTTTGACTGCTTTTCAAATTCAGGGTCATTTAGCTCAAAATAAATCATTAAATGCATGAAAAATATCAAATGAAGTTAGAAAGTTTTGAAAATTGATGATCTGCCTTTGAATGGTGCATATTGAACACACAAAAAGTATGGAGTTAAAATAAGTTATTAAAAATGAAATCCCTATTTAATAGATGAGTTTTCGTCAGAAACCCTAATACTTGTTATGAGATTGTCCAATTTGTACACGAAGTGCATCCAGTTTTTGCCGTAACCCTCTCAACTCTATAGAAGTTGCTATGTGGATGAAATTATGATTTCATGCCAAGTTACAACCTTTTCAGAGTTCATTTGTACTGCTTTTCAAATTCAGGGTCATTTAACTCAAAATAAATCTTAAATGCATGAAAAATATCAAATGAAGTCAGAAAGGATTGAAAATTGATGATGCGCCTTTGAATGGTGCATATTGGACACACAAAAAGTATGGAGTTAAACTAAGTTATTAAAAATGAAATCCCTTTGTAATAGATGAGTTTTCGTCCGAAACCTCATACTTCTTATGAGATTGTCCAATTTGTACACGAAGTGCATCCAGTTTTTGCCGTAACCCTCTCAACTCTCTAGAAGTTGCTATGTGGGTGAAATTATGCTGTCATGCCAAGTTACAACCTTTTCAGAGTTCATTTGTACTGCTTTTCAAATTCAGGGTCATTTAGCTCAAAATAAATCATTAAATGCATGAAAAATATCAAATGAAGTCAGAAAGGGTTGGAAATAGATTATGTGCCTTTGAATGGTGCATATTGAACGCACAAAAAGTATGGAGTTAAAATAAGTTATTAAAAATGAAATCCCTTTGTAATAGATGACTTTTCGTCCGAAACCTCATACTTCTTATGAGATTGTCCAATTTGTACACGAAGTGCATCCAGTTTTTGCCGTAACCCTCTCAACTCTATAGAAGTTGCTATGTGGATGAAATTATGATTTCATGCCAAGTTACAACCTTTTCAGAGTTCATTGGTAGTGCTTTTCAAATTCAGGGTCATTTAGCTCAAAATAAATCATTAAATGCATGAAACATATCAAATGAAGTCAGAAAGGGTTGAAAATTGATGATGTGCCTTTGAATGCTGCATATAGAACACACAAAAAGTATGGAGGTAAAATAAGTTATTAAAAATGAAATCCCTTTGTAATAGATGAGTTTTCGTCCGAAACCTCATACTTCTTATGAGATTGTCCAATTTGTACACGAAGTGCATCCAGTTTTTGCCGTAACCCTCTCAACTCTCTAGAAGTTGCTATGTGGGTGAAATTATGCTGTCATTCCAAGTTACAACCTTTTCAGAGTTCATTTGTACTGCTTTTCAAATTCAGGGTCATTTAGCTCAAAATAAATCATTAAATGCATGAAAAATATCAAATGAAGTCAGAAAGGGTTGAAAATTGATGATGTGCCTTTGAATGGTGCATATTGGACACACAAAAATTATGGAGTTAAAATAAGTTTTTAAAAATGAAAATCCCTTTGTAATAGATGAGTTTTCGTCCGAAACCCTCATACTTCTTATGATATTGTCCAATTTGTACACGAAGTGCATCCAGTTTTTGCCGTAACCCTCTCAACTCTCTAGAAGTTGCTATGTGGGTGAAATTATGCTGTCATGCCAAGTTACAACCTTTTCAGAGTTCATTTGAACTGATTTTCAAATTCAGGGTCATTTAGCTCAAAATAAATCATTAAATGCATGAAAAATATCAAATGAAGTTAGAAAGTTTTGAAAATTGATGATCTGCCTTTGAATGGTGCATATAGAACACACAAAAAGTATGGAGTTAAAATAAGTTATTAAAAATGAAATCCCTATTTAATAGATGAGTTTTCGTGAGAAACCCTCATACTTCTTATGAGATTGTCCAAATTTTACACGAAGTGCATCCAGTTTTTGCCGTAACCCACTCAACTCTCTAGAAGTTGCTATGTGGGTGAAATTATGATGTCATGCCAAGTTACAACCAACTCAGAGTTCATTTGTACGGCTTTTCAAATTCAGGGTCATTTAGCTCAAAATAACTCATTAAATGCATGAAACATATCAAATGAAGTCAGAAAGGGTTGAAAATTGATGATGTGCCTTTGAATGCTGCATATAGAACACACAAAAAGTATGGAGTTAAAATAAGTTATTAAAAATGAAATCCCTTTGTAATAGATGAGTTTTCGTCCGAAACCTCATACTTCTTATGAGATTGTCCAATTTGTACACGAAGTGCATCCAGTTTTTGCCGTAACCCTCTCAACTCTCTAGAAGTTGCTATTTGGGTGAAATTATGCTGTCATGCCAAGTTACAACCTTTTCAGAGTTCATTTGTACTGCTTTTCAAATTCAGGGTCATTTAGCTCAAAATAAATCATTAAATGCATGAAAAATATCAAATGAAGTCAGAAAGGGTTGAAAATAGATTATGTGCCTTTGAATGGTGCATATTGAACGCACAAAAAGTATGGAGTTAAAATAAGTTATTAAAAATGAAATCCCTTTGTAATAGATGACTTTTCGTCCGAAACCTCATACTTCTTATGAGATTGTCCAATTTGTACACGAAGTGCATCCAGTTTTTGCCGTAACCCTCTCAACTCTATAGAAGTTGCTATGTGGATGAAATTATGATTTCATGCCAAGTTACAACCTTTTCAGAGTTCATTGGTAGTGCTTTTCAAATTCAGGGTCATTTAGCTCAAAACAAATCATTAAATGCATGAAACATATCAAATGAAGTCAGAAAGGGTTGAAAATTGATGATGTGCCTTTGAATGCTGCATATAGAACACACAAAAAGTATGGAGTTAAAATAAGTTATTAAAAATGAAATCCCTTTGTAATAGATGAGTTTTCGTCCGAAACCTCATACTTCTTATGAGATTGTCCAATTTGTACACGAAGTGCATCCAGTTTTTGCCGTAACCCTCTCAACTCTCTAGAAGTTGCTATGTGGGTGAAATTATGCTGTCATTCCAAGTTACAACCTTTTCAGAGTTCATTTGTACTGCTTTTCAAATTCAGGGTCATTTAGCTCAAAATAAATCATTAAATGCATGAAAAATATCAAATGAAGTCAGAAAGGGTTGAAAATTGATGATGTGCCTTTGAATGGTGCATATTGGACACACAAAAATTATGGAGTTAAAATAAGTTATTAAAAATGAAAATCCCTTTGTAATAGATGAGTTTTCGTCCGGAACCCTCATACTTCTTATGATATTGTCCAATTTGTACACGAAGTGCATCCAGTTTTTGCCGTAACCCTCTCAACTCTCTAGAAGTTGCTATGTGGGTGAAATTATGCTGTCATGCCAAGTTACAACCTTTTCAGAGTTCATTTGTACTGATTTTCAAATTCAGGGTCATTTAGCTCAAAATAAATCATTAAATGCATGAAAAATATCAAATGAAGTTAGAAAGTTTTGAAAATTGATGATCTGCCTTTGAATGGTGCATATAGAACACACAAAAGTATGGAGTTAAAATAAGTTATTAAAAATGAAATCCCTATTTAATAGATGAGTTTTCGTCAGAAACCCTCATACTTCTTATGAGATTGTCCAAATTTTACACGAAGTGCATCCAGTTTTTGCCGTAACCCACTCAACTCTCTAGAAGTTGCTATGTGGGTGAAATTATGATGTCATGCCAAGTTACAACCAACTCAGAGTTCATTTGTACGGCTTTTCAAATTCAGGGTCATTTAGCTCAAAATAACTCATTAAATGCATGAAACATATCAAATGAAGTCAGAAAGGGTTGAAAATTGATGATGTGCCTTTGAATGCTGCATATAGAACACACAAAAAGTATGGAGTTAAAATAAGTTATTAAAAATGAAATCCCTTTGTAATAGATGAGTTTTCGTCCGAAACCTCATACTTCTTATGAGATTGTCCAATTTGTACACGAAGTGCATCCAGTTTTTGCCGTAACCCTCTCAACTCTCTAGAAGTTGCTATTTGGGTGAAATTATGCTGTCATGCCAAGTTACAACCTTTTCAGAGTTCATTTGTACTGCTTTTCAAATTCAGGGTCATTTAGCTCAAAATAAATCATTAAATGCATGAAAAATATCAAATGAAGTCAGAAAGGGTTGAAAATAGATTATGTGCCTTTGAATGGTGCATACTGAACGCACAAAAAGTATGGAGTTAAAATAAGTTATTAAAAATGAAATCCCTTTGTAATAGATGAGTTTTCGTCCGAAACCCTAATACTTGTTATGAGATTGTCCAATTTGTACACGAAGTGCATCCAGTTTTTGTCGTAACCCTCTCAACTCTCTAGAAGTTGCTATGTGGGTGAAATTATGATGTCATGCCAAGTTACAACCTTTTCAGAGTTCATTGGTACTGCTTTTCAAATTCAGGGTCATTTAGCTTAAAATAAATCATTAAATGCATGAAAAATATCAAATGAAGTCAGAAAGGGTTGAAAATTGATGATGTGCCTTTGAATGGTGCATATTGGACACACAAAAATTATGGAGTTAAAATAAGTTATTAAAAATGAAAATCCCTATGTAATAGATGAGTTTTCGTCCGGAAGCCTCATACTTCTTATGAGATTGTCCAATTTGTACACGAAGTGTATCCAGTTTTTGTCGTAACCCTCTCAACTCTATAGAAGTTGCTATGTGGGTAATGTTATGATGTCATGCCATGTTACAACCTTTTCAGAGTTCATTTGTACTGCTTTTCAAATTCAGGGTCATTTAGCTCAAAATAAATCATTAAATGCATGAAAAATATCAAACGAAGTTAGAAAGTGTTGAAAATTGATGATCTGCCTTTGAATGGTGCATATTGAACACACAAAATGTATGGAGTTAAAATAAGTTATTAAAAATGAAATCCCTATTTAATAGATGAGTTTTCGTCCGAAACCCTCATACTTCTTATGAGATTGTCCAAATTTTACACGAAGTGCATCCAGTTTTTGCCGTAACCCTCTCAACTCTCTAGAAGTTGCTATGTGGGTGAAATTATGATGTCATGCCAAGTTACAACCATTTCAGAGTTCATTTGTACTGCTTTTCAAATTCAGGGTCATTTAGCTCAAAATAACTCATTAAATGCATGAAAAATATCAAATGAAGTCAGAAAGGGTTGAAAATAGATTATGTGCCTTTGAATGGTGCATATTGAACGCACAAAAAGTATGGAGTTAAAATAAGTTATTAAAAATGAAATCCCGTTGTAATAGATGAGTTTTCGTCCGAAACCCTAATACTTGTTATGAGATTGTCCAATTTGTACACGAAGTGCATCCAGTTTTTGCCGTAACCCTCTCAACTCTCTAGAAGTTGCTATGTGGGTGAAATTATGATGTCATGCCAAGTTACAACCTTTTCACAGTTCATTGGTACTGCTTTTCAAATTCAGGGTCATTTAGCTCAAAATAAATCATTAAATGCATGAAAAATATCAAATGAAGTCAGAAAGGGTTGAAAATTGATGATGCGCCTTTGAATGGTGCATATTGGACACACAAAAATTATGGAGTTAAAATAAGTTATTAAAAATGAAAATCCCTTTGTAATAGATGAGTTTTCGTCCGAAACCCTCATACTTCTTATGATATTGTCCAATTTGTACACGAAGTGCATCCAGTTTTTGCCGTAACCCTCTCAACTCTCTAGAAGTTGCTATGTGGGTGAAATTATGATGTCATGCCAAGTTACAACCAACTCAGAGTTCATTTGTACGGCTTTTCAAATTCAGGGTCATTTAGCTCAAAATAACTCATTAAATGCATGAAACATATCAAATGAAGTCAGAAAGGGTTGAAAATTGATGATGTGCCTTTGAATGCTGCATATAGAACACACAAAAAGTATGGAGTTAAAATAAGTTATTAAAAATGAAATCCCTTTGTAATAGATGAGTTTTCGTCCGAAACCTCATACTTCTTATGAGATTGTCCAATTTGTACACGAAGTGCATCCAGTTTTTGCCGTAACCCTCTCAACTCTCTAGAAGTTGCTATTTGGGTGAAATTATGCTGTCATGCCAAGTTACAACCTTTTCAGAGTTCATTTGTACTGCTTTTCAAATTCAGGGTCATTTAGCTCAAAATAAATCATTAAATGCATGAAAAATATCAAATGAAGTCAGAAAGGGTTGAAAATAGATTATGTGCCTTTGAATGGTGCATATTGAACGCACAAAAAGTATGGAGTTAAAATAAGTTATTAAAAATGAAATCCCTTTGTAATAGATGACTTTTCGTCCGAAACCTCATACTTCTTATGAGATTGTCCAATTTGTACACGAAGTGCATCCAGTTTTTGTCGTAACCCTCTAAACTCTATAGAAGTTGCTATGTGGATGAAATTATGATTTCATGCCAAGTTACAACCTTTTCAGAGTTCATTGGTAGTGCTTTTCAAATTCAGGGTCATTTAGCTCAAAATAAATCATTAAATGCATGAAACATATCAAATGAAGTCAGAAAGGGTTGAAAATTGATGATGTGCCTTTGAATGCTGCATATAGAACACACAAAAAGTATGGAGTTAAAATAAGTTATTAAAAATGAAATCCCTTTGTAATAGATGAGTTTTCGTCCGAAACCTCATACTTCTTATGAGATTGTCCAATTTGTACACGAAGTGCATCCAGTTTTTGCCGTAACCCTTTCAACTCTCTAGAAGTTGCTATGTGGGTGAAATTATGCTGTCATTCCAAGTTACAACCTTTTCAGAGTTCATTTGTACTGCTTTTCAAATTCAGGGTCATTTAGCTCAAAATAAATCATTAAATGCATGAAAAATATCAAATGAAGTCAGAAAGGGTTGAAAATTGATGATGTGCCTTTGAATGGTGCATATTGGACACACAAAAATTATGGAGTTAAAATAAGTTATTAAAAATGAAAATCCCTTTGTAATAGATGAGTTTTCGTCCGAAACCCTCATACTTCTTATGATATTGTCCAATTTGTACACGAAGTGCATCCAGTTTTTGCCGTAACCCTCTCAACTCTCTAGAAGTTGCTATGTGGGTGAAATTATGCTGTCATGCCAAGTTACAACCTTTTCAGAGTTCATTTGTACTGATTTTCAAATTCAGGGTCATTTAGCTCAAAATAAATCATTAAATGCATGAAAAATATCAAATGAAGTTAGAAAGTTTTGAAAATTGATGATCTGCCTTTGAATGGTGCATATAGAACACACAAAAAGTATGGAGTTAAAATAAGTTATTAAAAATGAAATCCCTATTTAATAGATGAGTTTTCGTCAGAAACCCTCATACTTCTTATGAGATTGTCCAAATTTTACACGAAGTGCATCCAGTTTTTGCCGTAACCCACTCAACTCTCTAGAAGTTGCTATGTGGGTGAAATTATGATGTCATGCCAAGTTACAACCAACTCAGAGTTCATTTGTACGGCTTTTCAAATTCAGGGTCATTTAGCTCAAAATAACTCATTAAATGCATGAAACATATCAAATGAAGTCAGAAAGGGTTGAAAATTGATGATGTGCCTTTGAATGCTGCATATAGAACACACAAAAAGTATGGAGGTAAAATAAGTTATTAAAAATGAAATCCCTTTGTAATAGATGAGTTTTCGTCCGAAACCTCATACTTCTTATGAGATTGTCCAATTTGTACACGAAGTGCATCCAGTTTTTGCCGTAACCCTCTCAACTCTCTAGAAGTTGCTATTTGGGTGAAATTATGCTGTCATGCCAAGTTACAACCTTTTCAGAGTTCATTTGTACTGCTTTTCAAATTCAGGGTCATTTAGCTCAAAATAAATCATTAAATGCATGAAAAATATCAAATGAAGTCAGAAAGGGTTGAAAATAGATTATGTGCCTTTGAATGGTGCATACTGAACGCACAAAAAGTATGGAGTTAAAATAAGTTATTAAAAATGAAATCCCTTTGTAATAGATGAGTTTTCGTCCGAAACCCTAATACTTGTTATGAGATTGTCCAATTTGTACACGAAGTGCATCCAGTTTTTGTCGTAACCCTCTCAACTCTCTAGAAGTTGCTATGTGGGTGAAATTATGATGTCATGCCAAGTTACAACCTTTTCAGAGTTCATTGGTACTGCTTTTCAAATTCAGGGTCATTTAGCTCAAAATAAATCATTAAATGCATGAAAAATATCAAATGAAGTCAGAAAGGGTTGAAAATTGATGATGTGCCTTTGAATGGTGCATATTGGACACACAAAAATTATGGAGTTAAAATAAGTTATCAAAAATGAAAATCCCTATGTAATAGATGAGTTTTCGTCCGGAAGCCTCATACTTCTTATGAGATTGTCCAATTTGTACACGAAGTGTATCCAGTTTTTGTCGTAACCCTCTCAACTATATAGAAGTTGCTATGTGGGTAATGTTATGATGTCATGCCATGTTACAACCTTTTCAGAGTTCATTTGTACTGCTTTTCAAATTCAGGGTCATTTAGCTCAAAATAAATCATTAAATTCATGAAAAATATCAAACGAAGTTAGAAAGTGTTGAAAATTGATGATCTGCCTTTGAATGGTGCATATTGAACACACAAAATGTATGGAGTTAAAATAAGTTATTAAAAATGAAATCCCTATTTAATAGATGAGTTTTCGTCCGAAACCCTCATACTTCTTATGAGATTGTCCAAATTTTACACGAAGTGCATCCAGTTTTTGCCGTAACCCTCTCAACTCTCTAGAAGTTGCTATGTGGGTGAAATTATGATGTCATGCCAAGTTACAACCATTTCAGAGTTCATTTGTACTGCTTTTCAAATTCAGGGTCATTTAGCTCAAAATAACTCATTAAATGCATGAAAAATATCAAATGAAGTCAGAAAGGGTTGAAAATAGATTTTGTGCCTTTGAATGGTGCATATTGAACGCACAAAAAGTATGGAGTTAAAATAAGTTATTAAAAATGAAATCCCGTTGTAATAGATGAGTTTTCGTCCGAAACCCTAATACTTGTTATGAGATTGTCCAATTTGTACACGAAGTGCATCCAGTTTTTGCCGTAACCCTCTCAACTCTCTAGAAGTTGCTATGTGGGTGAAATTATGATGTCATGCCAAGTTACAACCTTTTCACAGTTCATTGGTACTGCTTTTCAAATTCAGGGTCATTTAGCTCAAAATAAATCATTAAATGCATGAAAAATATCAAATGAAGTCAGAAAGGGTTGAAAATTGATGATGCGCCTTTGAATGGTGCATATTGGACACACAAAAATTATGGAGTTAAAATAAGTTATTAAAAATGAAAATCCCTTTGTAATAGATGAGTTTTCGTCCGAAACCCTCATACTTCTTATGATATTGTCCAATTTGTACACGAAGTGCATCCAGTTTTTGCCGTAACCCTCTCAACTATCTAGAAGTTACTATGTGGGTGAAATTATGATGTGAAGCCAAGTTACAACCTTTTCAGAGTTCATTTGTACTGATTTTCAAATTCAGGGACATTTAGCTCAAAATAAATCATTAAATGCATGAAAAATATCAAATGAAGTCAGAAAGGGTTGAAAATTGATGATCTGGCTTTGAATGGTGCATATTGAACACACAAAATGTATGGAGTAAAAATAATTTATTAAAAATGAAATCCCTTTGTAATACATGAGTTTTCGTCCGAAACCGTCATACTTCTTATGAGATTGTCCAATTTGTACACGAAGTGCATCCAGTTTTTGCCGTAACCCTCTCAACTCTATAGAAGTTGCTATGTCGGTGAACTTATTATGTCATGCCAAGTTACAACCTTTTCAGAGTTCATTTGTACTGCTTTTCAAATTCAGGGTCATTTAGCTCAAAATAAATCATTAAATGCACGAAAAATATCAAATGAAGTCAGAAAGGGTTGAAAATTGATGATGTGCCTTTGAATGGTGCATATTGGACACACAAAAAGTATGGAGTTAAAATAAGTTATTAAAAATGAAAATCCCTTTGTAATAGATGAGTTTTCGTCCGAAACCCTCATACTTCTTATGAGATTGTCCAATTTGTACACGAAGTGTATCGAGTTTTTGCCGTAACCCTCTCAACTCTATAGATGTTGCTATGTGGGTGAAGTTATGATGTCATGCCATGTTACAACCTTTTCAGAGTTCATTTGTACTGCTTTTCAAATTCAGGGTCATTTAGCTCAAAATAAATCATTAAATGCATGAAAAATATCAAATGAAGTTAGAAAGGGTTGAAAATTGATGATGTGCCTTTGAATGGTGCATATTGAACACACAAAAAGTATGCAGTTAAAATAAGTTATTAAAAATGAAAATCCCTTTTTAATAGATGGGTTTTCGTCCGAAACCCTAATACTTGTTATGAGATTGTCCAATTTGTACACGAAGTGCATCCAGTTTTTGCCGTAACCCTCTCAACTCTCTAGAAGTTGCTATGTGGATGGAATTATGATTTCATGCCAAGTTAGAACCTTTTCAGAGTTCATTTGTACTGCTTTTCAAATTCAGGGTCATTTAACTCAAAATAAATCATTAAATGCATGAAAAATATCAAATAAAGTCAGAAAGGATTGAAAATTGATGATGCGCCTTTGAATGGTGCATATTGGACACACAAAAAGTATGGAGTTAAACTAAGTTATTAAAAATGAAATCCCTTTGTAATAGATGAGTTTTCGTCCGAAACCTCATACTTCTTATGAGATTGTCCAATTTGTACACGAAGTGTATCCAGTTTTTGCCGTAACCCTCTCAACTCTATAGAAGTTGCTATGTGGGTAAAGCTATGATGTCATGCCATGTTACAACCTTTTCAGAGTTCATTTGTACTGCTTTTCAAATTCAGGGTCATTTAGCTCAAAATAAATCATTAAATGCATGAAAAATATCAAATGAAGTTAAAAAGTTTTGAAAATTGATGATGCGCCTTTGAATGGTGCATATTGGACACACAAAAAGTATGGAGTTAAAATAAGTTATTAAAAATGAAAATCCCTTTGTAATAGATGAGTTTTCATCCGAAACCCTAATACTTGTTATGAGATTGTCCAATTTGTACACGAAGTGCATCCAGTTTTTGCCGTAACCCTCTCAACTATCTAGAAGTTACTATGTGGGTGAAATTATGATGTCATGCCAAGTTACAACCTTTTCAGAGTTCATTTGTACTGATTTTTAAATTCAGGGTCATTTAGCTCAAAATAAATCATTAAATGCATGAAAAATATCAAATGAAGTCAGAAAGGGTTTAAAATTGATGATCTGCCTTTGAATGGTGCATATTGAACACACAAAATGTATGGAGTTAAAATAATTTATTAAAAATGAAATCCCTTTGTAATACATGAGTTTTCGTCCGAAACCGTCATACTTCTTATGAGATTGTCCAATTTGTACACGAAGTGCATCCAGTTTTTGCCGTAACCCTCTCAACTCTATAGAAGTTGCTATGTGGGTGAACTTATTATGTCATGCCAAGTTACAACCTTTTCAGAGTTCATTTGTACTGCTTTTCAAATTCAGGGTCATTTAGCTCAAAATAAATCATTAAATGCACGAAAAATATCAAATGAAGTCAGAAAGGGTTGAAAATTGATGATGTGCCTTTGAATGGTGCATATTGGACACACAAAAATTATGGAGTTAAAATAAGTTATTAAAAATGAAAATCACTTTGTAATAGATGAGTTTTCGTCCGAAACCCACATACTTCTTATGAGATTGTCCAATTTGTACACGAAGTGTATCCAGTTTTTGCCGTAACCCTCTCAACTCTATAGATGTTGCTATGTGGGAAAAGTTATGATGTCATGCCATGTTACAACCTTTTCAGAGTTCATTTTTACTGCTTTTCAAATTTAGGGTCATTTAGCTCAAAATAAATCATTAAATGCATGAAAAATATCAAATGAAGTTAGAAAGGGTTGAAAATTGATGATGTGCCTTTGAATGGTGCATATTGAACACACAAAAAGTATGCAGTTAAACTAAGTTATTAAAAATGAAATCCCTTTGTAATAGATGAGTTTTCGTCCGAAACCTCATACTTCTTATGAGATTGTCCAATTTGTACACGAAGTGCATCCAGTTTTTGCCGTAACCCTCTCAACTCTCTAGAAGTTGCTATGTGGGTGAAATTATGCTGTCATGCCAGGTTACAACCTTTTCAGAGTTCATTTGTACTGCTTTTCAAATTCAGGGTCATTTAGCTCAAAATAAATCATTAAATGCATGAAAAATATCAAATGAAGTCAGAAAGGGTTGAAAATAGATTATGTGCCTTTGAATGGTGCATATTGAACGCACAAAAAGTATGGAGTTAAAATAAGTTATTAAAAATGAAATCCCTTTGTAATAGATGAGTTTTCGTCCGAAACCCTAATACTTCTTATGATATTGTCCAATTTGTACACGAAGTGCATCCAGTTTTTGCCGTAACCCTCTCAACTCTCTAGAAGTTGCTATGTGGATGAAATTATGATTTCATGCCAAGTTACAACCTTTTCAGAGTTCATTGGTACTGCTTTTCAAATTCAGGGTCATTTAGCTCAAAATAAATCATTAAATGCATGAAACATATCAAATGAAGTCAGAAAGGGTTGAAAATTGATGATGTGCCTTTGAATGCTGCATATAGAACACACAAAAAGTATGGAGTTAAAATAAGTTATTAAAAATGAAATCCCTTTGTAATAGATGAGTTTTCGTCCGAAACCTCATACTTCTTATGAGATTGTCCAATTTGTACACGAAGTGCATCCAGTTTTTGCCGTAACCCTCTCAACTCTCTGGAAATTGCTATTTGGGTGAAATTATGCTGTCATGCCAAGTTACAACCTTTTCAGAGTTCATTTGTACTGCTTTTCAAATTCAGGGTCATTTAGCTCAAAATAAATCATTAAATGCATGAAAAATATCAAATGAAGTCAGAAAGGGTTGAAAATAGATTATGTGCCTTTGAATGGTGCATATTGAACGCACAAAAAGTATGGAGTTAAAATAAGTTATTAAAAATGAAATCCCTTTGTAATAGATGAGTTTTCGTCCGAAACCCTAATACTTGTGATGAGATTGTCCAATTTGTACACGAAGTGCATCCAGTTTTTGCCGTAACCCTCTCAACTCTCTAGAAGTTGCTATGTGGATGAAATTATGATTTCATGCCAAGTTACAACCTTTTCAGAGTTCATTGGTACTGCTTTTCAAATTCAGGGTCATTTAGCTCAAAATAAATCATTAAATGCATGAAAAATATCAAATGAAGTCAGAAAGGGTTGAAAATTGATGATGTGCCTTTGAATGGTGCATATTGGACACACAAAAATTATGGAGTTAAAATTAGTTATTAAAAATGAAAATCCCTTTGTAATAGATGAGTTTTCGTCCGAAACCCTCATACTTCTTATGATATTGTCCAATTTGTACACGAAGTTTATCCAGTTTTTGCCGTAACCCTCTCAACTCTATAGAAGTTTCTATGTGGGTAAAGTTATGATGTCATGCCATGTTACAACCTTTTCAGAGTTCATTTTGACTGCTTTTCAAATTCAGGGTCATTTAGCTCAAAATAAATCATTAAATGCATGAAAAATATCAAATGAAGTTAGAAAGTTTTGAAAATTGATGATCTGCCTTTGAATGGTGCATATTGAACACACAAAAAGTATGGAGTTAAAATAAGTTATTAAAAATGAAATCCCTATTTAATAGATGAGTTTTCGTCAGAAACCCTAATACTTGTTATGAGATTGTCCAATTTGTACACGAAGTGCATCCAGTTTTTGCCGTAACCCTCTCAACTCTCTAGAAGTTGCTAAGTGGATGAAATTATGATTTCATGCCAAGTTACAACCTTTTCAGAGTTCATTTGTACTTCTTTTCAAATTCAGGGTCATTTAACTCAAAATAAATCATTAAATGCATGAAAAATATCAAATGAAGTCAGAAAGGATTGAAAATTGATGATGCGCCTTTGAATGGTGCATATTGGACACACAAAAAGTATGGAGTTAAACTAAGTTATTAAAAATGAAATCCCTTTGTAATAGATGAGTTTTCGTCCGAAACCTCATACTTCTTATGAGATTGTCCAATTTGTACACGAAGTGCATCCAGTTTTTGCCGTAACCCTCTCAACTCTCTAGAAGTTGCTATGTGGGTGAAATTATGCTGTCATGCCAAGTTACAACCTTTTCAGAGTTCATTTGTACTGCTTTTCAAATTCAGGGTCATTTAGCTCAAAATAAATCATTAAATGCATGAAAAATATCAAATGAAGTCAGAAAGGGTTGAAAATAGATTATGTGCCTTTGAATGGTGCATATTGAACGCACAAAAAGTATGGAGTTAAAATAAGTTATTAAAAATGAAATCCCTTTGTAATAGATGACTTTTCGTCCGAAACCCTAATACTTGTTATGAGATTGTCCAATTTGTACACGAAGTGCATCCAGTTTTCGCCGTAACCCTCTCAACTCTCTAGAAGGTTCTATGTGGATGAAATTATGATTTCATGCCAAGTTACAACCTTTTCAGAGTTCATCGGTAGTGCTTTTCAAATTCAGGGTCATTTAGCTCAAAATAAATCATTAAATGCATGAAAAATATCAAATGAAGTCAGAAAGGGTTGAAAATTGATGATGTGCCTTTGAATGGTGCATATTGGACACACAAAAATTATGGAGTTAAAATAAGTTATTAAAAATGAAAATCCCTTTGTAATAGATGAGTTTTCGTCCGAAACCCTCATGCTTCTTATGAGATTGTCCAATTTGTACACGAAGTGTATCCAGTTTTTGCCGTAACCCTCTCAACTCTATAGAAGTTGCTATGTGGGTAAAGCTATGATGTCATGCCATGTTACAACCTTTTCAGAGTTCATTTGTACTGCTTTTCAAATTCAGGGTCATTTAGCTCAAAATAAATCATTAAATGCATGAAAAATATCAAATGAAGTTAAAAAGTTTTGAAAATTGATGATGCGCCTTTGAATGGTGCATATTGGACACACAAAAAGTATGGAGTTAAAATAAGTTATTAAAAATGAAAATCCCTTTGTAATAGATGAGTTTTCATCCGAAACCCTCATACTTCTTATGAGATTGTCCAATTTGTACACGAAGTGCATCCAGTTTTTGCCGTAACCCTCTCAACTATCTAGAAGTTACTATGTGGGTGAAATTATGATGTCATGCCAAGTTACAACCTTTTCAGAGTTCATTTGTACTGATTTTCAAATTCAGGGTCATTTAGCTCAAAATAAATCATTAAATGCATGAAAAATATCAAATGAAGTCAGAAAGGGTTTAAAATTGATGATCTGCCTTTGAATGGTGCATATTGAACACACAAAATGTATGGAGTTAAAATAATTTATTAAAAATGAAATCCCTTTGTAATACATGAGTTTTCGTCCGAAACCGTCATACTTCTTATGAGATTGTCCAATTTGTACACGAAGTGCATCCAGTTTTTGCCGTAACCCTCTCAACTCTATAGAAGTTGCTATGTGGGTGAACTTATTATGTCATGCCAAGTTACAACCTTTTCAGAGTTCATTTGTACTGCTTTTCAAATTCAGGGTCATTTAGCTCAAAATAAATCATTAAATGCACGAAAAATATCAAATGAAGTCAGAAAGGGTTGAAAATTGATGATGTGCCTTTGAATGGTGCATATTGGACACACAAAAATTATGGAGTTAAAATAAGTTATTAAAAATGAAAATCACTTTGTAATAGATGAGTTTTCGTCCGAAACCCACATACTTCTTATGAGATTGTCCAATTTGTACACGAAGTGTATCCAGTTTTTGCCGTAACCCTCTCAACTCTATAGATGTTGCTATGTGGGTAAAGTTATGATGTCATGCCATGTTACAACCTTTTCAGAGTTCATTTTTACTGCTTTTCAAATTTAGGGTCATTTAGCTCAAAATAAATCATTAAATGCATGAAAAATATCAAATGAAGTTAGAAAGGGTTGAAAATTGATGATGTGCCTTTGAATGGTGCATATTGAACACACAAAAAGTATGCAGTTAAACTAAGTTATTAAAAATGAAATCCCTTTGTAATAGATGAGTTTTCGTCCGAAACCTCATACTTCTTATGAGATTGTCCAATTTGTACACGAAGTGCATCCAGTTTTTGCCGTAACCCTCTCAACTCTCTAGAAGTTGCTATGTGGGTGAAATTATGCTGTCATGCCAGGTTACAACCTTTTCAGAGTTCATTTGTACTGCTTTTCAAATTCAGGGTCATTTAGCTCAAAATAAATCATTAAATGCATGAAAAATATCAAATGAAGTCAGAAAGGGTTGAAAATAGATTATGTGCCTTTGAATGGTGCATATTGAACGCACAAAAAGTATGGAGTTAAAATAAGTTATTAAAAATGAAATCCCTTTGTAATAGATGAGTTTTCGTCCGAAACCCTAATACTTCTTATGATATTGTCCAATTTGTACACGAAGTGCATCCAGTTTTTGCCGTAACCCTCTCAACTCTCTAGAAGTTGCTATGTGGATGAAATTATGATTTCATGCCAAGTTACAACCTTTTCAGAGTTCATTGGTAGTGCTTTTCAAATTCAGGGTCATTTAGCTCAAAATAAATCATTAAATGCATGAAACATATCAAATGAAGTCAGAAAGGGTTGAAAATTGATGATGTGCCTTTGAATGCTGCATATAGAACACACAAAAACTATGGAGTTAAAATAAGTTATTAAAAATGAAATCCCTTTGTAATAGATGAGTTTTCGTCCGAAACCTCATACTTCTTATGAGATTGTCCAATTTGTACACGAAGTGCATCCAGTTTTTGCCGTAACCCTCTCAACTCTCTGGAAATTGCTATTTGGGTGAAATTATGCTGTCATGCCAAGTTACAACCTTTTCAGAGTTCATTTGTACTGCTTTTCAAATTCAGGGTCATTTAGCTCAAAATAAATCATTAAATGCATGAAAAATATCAAATGAAGTCAGAAAGGGTTGAAAATAGATTATGTGCCTTTGAATGGTGCATATTGAACGCACAAAAAGTATGGAGTTAAAATAAGTTATTAAAAATGAAATCCCTTTGTAATAGATGAGTTTTCGTCCGAAACCCTAATACTTGTGATGAGATTGTCCAATTTGTACACGAAGTGCATCCAGTTTTTGCCGTAACCCTCTCAACTCTCTAGAAGTTGCTATGTGGATGAAATTATGATTTCATGCCAAGTTACAACCTTTTCAGAGTTCATTGGTACTGCTTTTCAAATTCAGGGTCATTTAGCTCAAAATAAATCATTAAATGCATGAAAAATATCAAATGAAGTCAGAAAGGGTTGAAAATTGATGATGTGCCTTTGAATGGTGCATATTGGACACACAAAAATTATGGAGTTAAAATTAGTTATTAAAAATGAAAATCCCTTTGTAATAGATGAGTTTTCGTCCGAAACCCTCATACTTCTTATGATATTGTCCAATTTGTACACGAAGTTTATCCAGTTTTTGCCGTAACCCTCTCAACTCTATAGAAGTTTCTATGTGGGTAAAGTTATGATGTCATGCCATGTTACAACCTTTTCAGAGTTCATTTTGACTGCTTTTCAAATTCAGGGTCATTTAGCTCAAAATAAATCATTAAATGCATGAAAAATATCAAATGAAGTTAGAAAGTTTTGAAAATTGATGATCTGCCTTTGAATGGTGCATATTGAACACACAAAAAGTATGGAGTTAAAATAAGTTATTAAAAATGAAATCCCTATTTAATAGATGAGTTTTCGTCAGAAACCCTAATACTTGTTATGAGATTGTCCAATTTGTACACGAAGTGCATCCAGTTTTTGCCGTAACCCTCTCAACTCTCTAGAAGTTGCTAAGTGGATGAAATTATGATTTCATGCCAAGTTACAACCTTTTCAGAGTTCATTTGTACTTCTTTTCAAATTCAGGGTCATTTAACTCAAAATAAATCATTAAATGCATGAAAAATATCAAATGAAGTCAGAAAGGATTGAAAATTGATGATGCGCCTTTGAATGGTGCATATTGGACACACAAAAAGTATGGAGTTAAACTAAGTTATTAAAAATGAAATCCCTTTGTAATAGATGAGTTTTCGTCCGAAACCTCATACTTCTTATGAGATTGTCCAATTTGTACACGAAGTGCATCCAGTTTTTGCCGTAACCCTCTCAACTCTCTAGAAGTTGCTATGTGGGTGAAATTATGCTGTCATGCCAAGTTACAACCTTTTCAGAGTTCATTTGTACTGCTTTTCAAATTCAGGGTCATTTAGCTCAAAATAAATCATTAAATGCATGAAAAATATCAAATGAAGTCAGAAAGGGTTGAAAATAGATTATGTGCCTTTGAATGGTGCATATTGAACGCACAAAAAGTATGGAGTTAAAATAAGTTATTAAAAATGAAATCCCTTTGTAATAGATGACTTTTCGTCCGAAACCTCATACTTCTTATGAGATTGTCCTATTTGTACACGAAGTGCAACCAGTTTTTGCCGTAACCCTCTCAACTGTCTAGAAGTTGCTATGTGGATGAAATTATGATTTCATGCCAAGTTACAACCTTTTCAGAGTTCATTGGTAGTGCTTTTCAAATTCAGGGTCATTTAGCTCAAAATAAATCATTAAATGCATGAAACATATCAAATGAAGTCAGAAAGGGTTGAAAATTGATGATGTGCCTTTGAATGCTGCATATAGAACACACAAAAAGTATGGAGTTAAAATAAGTTATTAAAAATGAAATCCCTTTGTAATAGATGAGTTTTCGTCCGAAACCTCATACTTCTTATGAGATTGTCCAATTTGTACACGAAGTGCATCCAGTTTTTGCCGTAACCCTCTCAACTCTCTAGAAGTTGCTATGTGGGTGAAATTATGCTGTCATTCCAAGTTACAACCTTTTCAGAGTTCATTTGTACTGCTTTTCAAATTCAGGGTCATTTAGCTCAAAATAAATCATTAAATGCATGAAAAATATCAAATGAAGTCAGAAAGGGTTGAAAATTGATGATGTGCCTTTGAATGGTGCATATTGGACACACAAAAATTATGGAGTTAAAATAAGTTATTAAAAATGAAAATCCCTTTGTAATAGATGAGTTTTCGTCCGAAACCCTCATACTTCTTATGATATTGTCCAATTTGTACACGAAGTGCATCCAGTTTTTGCCGTAACCCTCTCAACTCTCTAGAAGTTGCTATGTGGGTGAAATTATGCTGTCATGCCAAGTTACAACCTTTTCAGAGTTCATTTGTACTGATTTTCAAATTCAGGGTCATTTAGCTCAAAATAAATCATTAAATGCATGAAAAATATCAAATGAAGTTAGAAAGTTTTGAAAATTGATGATCTGCCTTTGAATGGTGCATATAGAACACACAAAAAGTATGGAGTTAAAATAAGTTATTAAAAATGAAATCCCTATTTAATAGATGAGTTTTCGTCAGAAACCCTCGGACTTCTTATGAGATTGTCCAAATTTTACACGAAGTGCATCCAGTTTTTGCCGTAACCCTCTCAACTCTCTAGAAGTTGCTATGTGGGTGAAATTATGATGTCATGCCAAGTTACAACCATTTCAGAGTTCATTTGTATGGCTTTTCAAATTCAGGGTCATTTAGCTCAAAATAACTCATTAAATGCATGAAACATATCAAATGAAGTCAGAAAGGGTTGAAAATTGATGATGTGCCTTTGAATGCTGCATATAGAACACACAAAAAGTATGGAGTTAAAATAAGTTATTAAAAATGAAATCCCTTTGTAATAGATGAGTTTTCGTCCGAAACCTCATACTTCTTATGAGATTGTCCAATTTGTACACGAAATGCATCCAGTTTTTGCCGTAACCCTCTCAACTCTCTAGAAGTTGCTATTTGGGTGAAATTATGCTGTCATGCCAAGTTACAACCTTTTCAGAGTTCATTTGTACTGCTTTTCAAATTCAGGGTCATTTAGCTCAAAATAAATCATTAAATGCATGAAAAATATCAAATGAAGTCAGAAAGGGTTGAAAATAGATTATGTGCCTTTGAATGGTGCATATTGAACGCACAAAAAGTATGGAGTTAAAGTAAGTTATTAAAAATGAAATCCCTTTGTAATAGATGAGTTTTCGTCCGAAACCCTAATACTTGTGATGAGATTGTCCAATTTGTACACGAAGTGCATCCAGTTTTTGCCGTAACCCTCTCAACTCTCTAGAAGTTGCTATGTGGATGAAATTATGATTTCATGCCAAGTTACAACCTTTTCAGAGTTCATTGGTACTGCTTTTCAAATTCAGGGTCATTTAGCTCAAAATAAATCATTAAATGCATGAAAAATATCAAATGAAGTCAGAAAGGGTTGAAAATTGATGATGTGCCTTTGAATGGTGCATATTGGACACACAAAAATTATGGAGTTAAAATTAGTTATTAAAAATGAAAATCCCTTTGTAATAGATGAGTTTTCGTCCGAAACCCTCATACTTCTTATGATATTGTCCAATTTGTACACGAAGTTTATCCAGTTTTTGCCGTAACCCTCTCAACTCTATAGAAGTTGCTATGTGGGTAAAGTTATGATGTCATGCCATGTTACAACCTTTTCAGAGTTCATTTTGACTGCTTTTCAAATTCAGGGTCATTTAGCTCAAAATAAATCATTAAATGCATGAAAAATATCAAATGAAGTTAGAAAGTTTTGAAAATTGATGATCTGCCTTTGAATGGTGCATATTGAACACACAAAAAGTATGGAGTTAAAATAAGTTATTAAAAATGAAATCCCTATTTAATAGATGAGTTTTCGTCAGAAACCCTAATACTTGTTATGAGATTGTCCAATTTGTACACGAAGTGCATCCAGTTTTTGCCGTAACCCTCTCAACTCTCTAGAAGTTGCTAAGTGGATGAAATTATGATTTCATGCCAAGTTACAACCTTTTCAGAGTTCATTTGTACTTCTTTTCAAATTCAGGGTCATTTAACTCAAAATAAATCATTAAATGCATGAAAAATAGCAAATGAAGTCAGAAAGGATTGAAAATTGATGATGCGCCTTTGAATGGTGCATATTGGACACACAAAAAGTATGGAGTTAAACTAAGTTATTAAAAATGAAATCCCTTTGTAATAGATGAGTTTTCGTCCGAAACCTCATACTTCTTATGAGATTGTCCAATTTGTACACGAAGTGCATCCAGTTTTTGCCGTAACCCTCTCAACTCTCTAGAAGTTGCTATGTGGGTGAAATTATGCTGTCATGCCAAGTTACAACCTTTTCAGAGTTCATTTGTACTGCTTTTCAAATTCAGGGTCATTTAGCTCAAAATAAATCATTAAATGCATGAAAAATATCAAATGAAGTCAGAAAGGGTTGAAAATAGATTATGTGCCTTTGAATGGTGCATATTGAACGCACAAAAAGTATGGAGTTAAAATAAGTTATTAAAAATGAAATCCCTTTGTAATAGATGACTTTTCGTCCGAAACCTCATACTTCTTATGAGATTGTCCAATTTGTACACGAAGTGCAACCAGTTTTTGCCGTAACCCTCTCAACTGTCTAGAAGTTGCTATGTGGATGAAATTATGATTTCATGCCAAGTTACAACCTTTTCAGAGTTCATTGGTAGTGCTTTTCAAATTCAGGGTCATTTAGCTCAAAATAAATCATTAAATGCATGAAACATATCAAATGAAGTCAGAAAGGGTTGAAAATTGATGATGTGCCTTTGAATGCTGCATATAGAACACACAAAAAGTATGGAGTTAAAATAAGTTATTAAAAATGAAATCCCTTTGTAATAGATGAGTTTTCGTCCGAAACCTCATACTTCTTATGAGATTGTCCAATTTGTACACGAAGTGCATCCAGTTTTTGCCGTAACCCTCTCAACTCTCTAGAAGTTGCTATGTGGGTGAAATTATGCTGTCATTCCAAGTTACAACCTTTTCAGAGTTCATTTGTACTGCTTTTCAAATTCAGGGTCATTTAGCTCAAAATAAATCATTAAATGCATGAAAAATATCAAATGAAGTCAGAAAGGGTTGAAAATTGATGATGTGCCTTTGAATGGTGCATATTGGACACACAAAAATTATGGAGTTAAAATAAGTTATTAAAAATGAAAATCCCTTTGTAATAGATGAGTTTTCGTCCGAAACCCTCATACTTCTTATGATATTGTCCAATTTGTACACGAAGTGCATCCAGTTTTTGCCGTAACCCTCTCAACTCTCTAGAAGTTGCTATGTGGGTGAAATTATGCTGTCATGCCAAGTTACAACCTTTTCAGAGTTCATTTGTACTGATTTTCAAATTCAGGGTCATTTAGCTCAAAATAAATCATTAAATGCATGAAAAATATCAAATGAAGTTAGAAAGTTTTGAAAATTGATGATCTGCCTTTGAATGGTGCATATAGAACACACAAAAAGTATGGAGTTAAAATAAGTTATTAAAAATGAAATCCCTATTTAATAGATGAGTTTTCGTCAGAAACCCTCGGACTTCTTATGAGATTGTCCAAATTTTACACGAAGTGCATCCAGTTTTGGCCGTAACCCTCTCAACTCTCTAGAAGTTGCTATGTGGGTGAAATTATGATGTCATGCCAAGTTACAACCATTTCAGAGTTCATTTGTATGGCTTTTCAAATTCAGGGTCATTTAGCTCAAAATAACTCATTAAATGCATGAAACATATCAAATGAAGTCAGAAAGGGTTGAAAATTGATGATGTGCCTTTGAATGCTGCATATAGAACACACAAAAAGTATGGAGTTAAAATAAGTTATTAAAAATGAAATCCCTTTGTAATAGATGAGTTTTCGTCCGAAACCTCATACTTCTTATGAGATTGTCCAATTTGTACACGAAATGCATCCAGTTTTTGCCGTAACCCTCTCAACTCTCTAGAAGTTGCTATTTGGGTGAAATTATGCTGTCATGCCAAGTTACAACCTTTTCAGAGTTCATTTGTACTGCTTTTCAAATTCAGGGTCATTTAGCTCAAAATAAATCATTAAATGCATGAAAAATATCAAATGAAGTCAGAAAGGGTTGAAAATAGATTATGTGCCTTTGAATGGTGCATATTGAACGCACAAAAAGTATGGAGTTAAAGTAAGTTATTAAAAATGAAATCCCTTTGTAATAGATGAGTTTTCGTCCGAAACCCTAATACTTGTTATGAGATTGTCCAATTTGTACACGAAGTGCATCCAGTTTTTGTCGTAACCCTCTCAACTCTCTAGAAGTTGCTATGTGGGTGAAATTATGATGTCATGCCAAGTTACAACCTTTTCAGAGTTCATTGGTACTGCTTTTCAAATTCAGGGTCATTTAGCTCAAAATAAATCATTAAATGCATGAAAAATATCAAATGAAGTCAGAAAGGGTTGAAAATTGATGATGTGCCTTTGAATGGTGCATATTGGACACACAAAAATTATGGAGTTAAAATAAGTTATTAAAAATGAAAATCCCTATGTAATAGATGAGTTTTCGTCCGGAAGCCTCATACTTCTTATGAGATTGTCCAATTTGTACACGAAGTGTATCCAGTTTTTGTCGTAACCCTCTCAACTCTATAGAAGTTGCTATGTGGGTAATGTTATGATGTCATGCCATGTTACAACCTTTTCAGAGTTCATTTGTACTGCTTTTCAAATTCAGGGTCATTTAGCTCAAAATAAATCATTAAATGCATGAAAAATATCAAACGAAGTTAGAAAGTGTTGAAAATTGATGATCTGCCTTTGAATGGTGCATATTGAACACACAAAATGTATGGAGTTAAAATAAGTTATTAAAAATGAAATCCCTATTTAATAGATGAGTTTTCGTCCGAAACCCTCATACTTCTTATGAGATTGTCCAAATTTTACACGAAGTGCATCCAGTTTTTGCCGTAACCCTCTCAACTCTCTAGAAGTTGCTATGTGGGTGAAATTATGCTGTCATGCCAAGTTACAACCTTTCAGAGTTCATTTGTACTGATTTTCAAATTCAGGGTCATTTAGCTCAAAATAAATCATTAAATGCATGAAAAATATCAAATGAAGTTAGAAAGTTTTGAAAATTGATGATCTGCCTTTGAATGGTGCATATAGAACACACAAAAAGTATGGAGTTAAAATAAGTTATTGAAAATGAAATCCCTATTTAATAGATGAGTTTTCGTCAGAAACCCTCGGACTTCTTATGAGATTGTCCAAATTTTACACGAAGTGCATCCAGTTTTTGCCGTAACCCTCTCAACTCTCTAGAAGTTGCTATGTGGGTGAAATTATGATGTCATGCCAAGTTACAACCATTTCAGAGTTCATTTGTATGGCTTTTCAAATTCAGGGTCATTTAGCTCAAAATAACTCATTAAATGCATGAAACATATCAAATGAAGTCAGAAAGGGTTGAAAATTGATGATGTGCCTTTGAATGCTGCATATAGAACACACAAAAAGTATGGAGTTAAAATAAGTTATTAAAAATGAAATCCCTTTGTAATAGATGAGTTTTCGTCCGAAACCTCATACTTCTTATGAGATTGTCCAATTTGTACACGAAATGCATCCAGTTTTTGCCGTAACCCTCTCAACTCTCTAGAAGTTGCTATTTGGGTGAAATTATGCTGTCATGCCAAGTTACAACCTTTTCAGAGTTCATTTGTACTGCTTTTCAAATTCAGGGTCATTTAGCTCAAAATAAATCATTAAATGCATGAAAAATATCAAATGAAGTCAGAAAGGGTTGAAAATAGATTATGTGCCTTTGAATGGTGCATATTGAACGCACAAAAAGTATGGAGTTAAAGTAAGTTATTAAAAATGAAATCCCTTTGTAATAGATGAGTTTTCGTCCGAAACCCTAATACTTGTTATGAGATTGTCCAATTTGTACACGAAGTGCATCCAGTTTTTGTCGTAACCCTCTCAACTCTCTAGAAGTTGCTATGTGGGTGAAATTATGATGTCATGCCAAGTTACAACCTTTTCAGAGTTCATTGGTACTGCTTTTCAAATTCAGGGTCATTTAGCTCAAAATAAATCATTAAATGCATGAAAAATATCAAATGAAGTCAGAAAGGGTTGAAAATTGATGATGTGCCTTTGAATGGTGCATATTGGACACACAAAAATTATGGAGTTAAAATAAGTTATTAAAAATGAAAATCCCTATGTAATAGATGAGTTTTCGTCCGGAAGCCTCATACTTCTTATGAGATTGTCCAATTTGTACACGAAGTGTATCCAGTTTTTGTCGTAACCCTCTCAACTCTATAGAAGTTGCTATGTGGGTAATGTTATGATGTCATGCCATGTTACAACCTTTTCAGAGTTCATTTGTACTGCTTTTCAAATTCAGGGTCATTTAGCTCAAAATAAATCATTAAATGCATGAAAAATATCAAACGAAGTTAGAAAGTGTTGAAAATTGATGATCTGCCTTTGAATGGTGCATATTGAACACACAAAATGTATGGAGTTAAAATAAGTTATTAAAAATGAAATCCCTATTTAATAGATGAGTTTTCGTCCGAAACCCTCATACTTCTTATGAGATTGTCCAAATTTTACACGAAGTGCATCCAGTTTTTGCCGTAACCCTCTCGTAATAGATGAGTTTTCGTCCAAAACCTCATACTTCTTATGAGATTGTCCAATTTGTACACGAAGTGCATCCAGTTTTTGCCGTAACCCTCTCAACTCTCTAGAAGTTGCTATGTGGGTGAAAGTATGCTGTCATGCCAAGTTACAACCTTTTCAGAGTTCATTTGTACTGCTTTTCAAATTCAGGGTCATTTAGCTCAAAATAAATCATTAAATGCAAGAAAAATATCAAATGAAGCCAGAAAGGGTTGAAAATTGATGATCTCCCTTTGAATGGTGCATATTGAACACACAAAATGTATGGAGTTAAAATAATTTATTAAAAATGAAATCCCTTTGTAATACATGAGTTTTCGTCTGAAACCCTCATACTTCTTATGAGATTGTCCAATTTGTACACAAAGTGCATCCAGTTTTTTCCGTAACCCTCTCAACTCTCTAGAAGTTGCTATGTGGGTGAAATTATGATGTCATGCCAAGTTACAACCTTTTCAGAGTTCATTTGTACTGCTTTTCAATTTCAGGGTCATTTAGCTCAAAATAAATCATTAAATGCATGAAAAATATCAAATGAAGTCACAAAGGGTTGAAAATTGATGATGTGCCTTTGAATGGTGCATATTGGACACACAAAAATTACGGAGTTAAAATAAGTTATTAAAAATGAAAATCCCTTTGTAATAGATAAGTTTTCGTCCGAAACCCTCATACTTCTTATGAGATTGTCCAATTTGTACACGAAGTGTATCCAGTTTTTGCCGTAACCCTCTCAACTCTATAGAAGTTGCTATGTGGGTAAAGTTATGATGTCATGCCATGTTACAACCTTTTGAGAGTTCATTTTTACTGCTTTTCAAATTCAGGGTCATTTAGCTCAAAATAAATCATTAAATGCATGAAAAATATCAAATGAAGTTAGAAAGTGTTGAAAATTGATGATCTGCCTTTGAATGGTGCATATTGAACACACAAAAAGTATGGAGTTAAAATAAGTTATTAAAAATGAAATCCCTATTTAATAGATGAGTTTTCGTCCGAAACCCTCATACTTCTTATGAGATTGTCCAAATTTTAGACGAAGTGCATCCAGTTTTTGCCGTAACCCTCTCAACTCTCTAGAAGTTGCTATGTGGGTGAAATTATGATGCCATGCCAAGTTACAACCTTTTCAGCGTTCATTTGTACTGCTTTTCAAATTCAGGGTCATTTAACTCAAAATAAATCATTAAATGCATGAAAAATATCAAATGAAGTCAGAAAGGATTGAAAATTGATGATGCGCCTTTGAATGGTGCATATTGGACACAAAAAAAGTATGGAGTTAAAATAAGTTATTAAAAATGAAATCCCTTTGTAATAGATGCGTTTTCGTCCGAAACCCTCATACTTCTTATGAGATTGTCCAATTTGTACACGAAGTGCATCCAGTTTTTGCCATGACCCTCTCAACTCTCTAGAAGTTGCTATGTGGGTGAAATTATGATGTCATGCCAAGTTACAACCTTTTCAGAGTTCATTGGTACTGCTTTTCAAATTCAGGGTCATTTAGCTCAAAATAAATCGTTAAATGCATGAAAAATATCAAATGAAGTCAGAAAGGGTTGAAAATAGATTATGTGCCTTTGAATGGTGCATATTGAACACACAAAAAGTATGGAGTTAAAATAAGTTATTAAAAATGAAATCCCTTTGTAATAGATGAGTTTTCGTCTGAAACCCTAATATTTGTTATGAGATTGTCCAATTTGTACACGAAGTGCATCCAGTTTTTGTCGTAACCCTCTCAACTCTCTAGAAGTTGCTATGTGGGTGAAATTATGATGTCATGGCAAGTTACAACCTTTTCAGAGTTCATTGGTACTGCTTTTCAAATTCAGGGTCATTGAACTGAGAATAAATCATTAAATGCATGAAAAATATCAAATGAAGTCACAAAGGATTGAAAATTGATGATGTGCCTTTGAATGGTGCATATTGGACACACAAAAATTATGGAGTTAAAATAAGTTATTAAAAATGAAAATCCCTTTGTAATAGATGAGTTTTCGTCCAAAACCCTCATACTTCTTATGAGATTGTCCAATTTGTACACGAAGTGTATCCAGTTTTTGCCGTAACCCTCTCAACTCTATAGAAGTTGCTATGTGGGTGAAGTTATGATGTCATGCCATGTTACAACCTTTTCAGAGTTCATTTGTACTGCTTTTCAAATTCAGGGTCATTTAGCTCAAAATAAATCATTAAATGCATGAAAAATATCAAACGAAGTTAGAAAGTGTTGAAAATTGATGATCTGCCTTTGAATGGTGCATATTGAACACACAAAATGTATGGAGTTAAAATAAGTTATTAAAAATGAAATCCCTATTTAATAGATGAGTTTTCGTCCGAAACCCTCATACTTCTTATGAGATTGTCCAAATTTTACACGAAGTGCATCCAGTTTTTGCCGTAACCCTCTCAACTCTCTAGAAGTTGCTATGTGGGTGAAATTATGATGTCATGCCAAGTTACAACCATTTCAGAGTTCATTTGTACTGCTTTTCAAATTCAGGGTCATTTAGCTCAAAATAACTCATTAAATGCATGAAACATATCAAATGAAGTCATAAAGGGTTGAAAATTGATGATGTGCCTTTGAATGCTGCATATAGAACACACAAAAAGTATGGAGTTAAAATAATTTATTAAAAATGAAATGCCTTTGTAATAGATGAGTTTTCGTCCAAAACCTCATACTTCTTATGAGATTGTCCAATTTGTACACGAAGTGCATCCAGTTTTTGCCGTAACCCTCTCAACTCTCTAGAAGTTGCTATGTGGGTGAAAGTATGCTGTCATGCCAAGTTACAACCTTTTCAGAGTTCATTTGTACTGCTTTTCAAATTCAGGGTCATTTAGCTCAAAATAAATCATTAAATGCAAGAAAAATATCAAATGAAGCCAGAAAGGGTTGAAAATTGATGATCTCCCTTTGAATGGTGCATATTGAACACACAAAATGTATGGAGTTAAAATAATTTATTAAAAAAGAAATCCCTTTGTAATACATGAGTTTTCGTCTGAAACCCTCATACTTCTTATGAGATTGTCCAATTTGTACACAAAGTGCATCCAGTTTTTTCCGTAACCCTCTCAACTCTCTAGAAGTTGCTATGTGGGTGAAATTATGATGTCATGCCAAGTTACAACCTTTTCAGAGTTCATTTGTACTGCTTTTCAAATTCAGGGTCATTTAGCTCAAAATAAATCATTAAATGCATGAAAAATATCAAACGAAGTTAGAAAGTGTTGAAAATTGATGATCTGCCTTTGAATGGTGCATATTGAACACACAAAATGTATGGAGTTAAAATAAGTTATTAAAAATGAAATCCCTATTTAATAGATGCGTTTTCGTCCGAAACCCTCATACTTCTTATGAGATTGTCCAAATTTTACACGAAGTGCATCCAGTTTTTGCCGTAACCCTCTCAACTCTCTAGAAGTTGCTATGTGGGTGAAATTATGATGTCATGCCAAGTTACAACCATTTCAGAGTTCATTGGTACTGCTTTTCAAATTCAGGGTCATTTAGCTCAAAATAAATCGTTAAATGCATGAAAAATATCAAATGAAGTCAGAAAGGGTTGAAAATAGATTATGTGCCTTTGAATGGTGCATATTGAACACACAAAAAGTATGGAGTTAAAATAAGTTATTAAAAATGAAATCCCTTTGTAATAGATGAGTTTTCGTCTGAAACCCTAATATTTGTTATGAGATTGTCCAATTTGTACACGAAGTGCATCCAGTTTTTTTCGTAACCCTCTCAACTCTCTAGAAGTTGCTATGTGGGTGAAATTATGATGTCATGCCAAGTTACAACCTTTTCAGAGTTCATTGGTACTGCTTTTCAAATTCAGGGTCATTGAACTGAGAATAAATCATTAAATGCATGAAAAATATCAAATGAAGTCACAAAGGATTGAAAATTGATGATGTGCCTTTGAATGGTGCATATTGGACACACAAAAATTATGGAGTTAAAATAAGTTATTAAAAATGAAAATCCCTTTGTAATAGATGAGTTTTCGTCCAAAACCCTCATACTTCTTATGAGATTGTCCAATTTGTACACGAAGTGTATCCAGTTTTTGCCGTAACCCTCTCAACTCTATAGAAGTTGCTATGTGGGTGAAGTTATGATGTCATGCCATGTTACAACCTTTTCAGAGTTCATTTGTACTGCTTTTCAAATTCAGGGTCATTTAGCTCAAAATAAATCATTAAATGCATGAAAAATATCAAACGAAGTTAGAAAGTGTTGAAAATTGATGATCTGCCTTTGAATGGTGCATATTGAACACACAAAATGTATGGAGTTAAAATAAGTTATTAAAAATGAAATCCCTATTTAATAGATGAGTTTTCGTCCGAAACCCTCATACTTCTTATGAGATTGTCCAAATTTTACACGAAGTGCATCCAGTTTTTGCCGTAACCCTCTCAACTCTCTAGAAGTTGCTATGTGGGTGAAATTATGATGTCATGCCAAGTTACAACCATTTCAGAGTTCATTTGTACTGCTTTTCAAATTCAGGGTCATTTAGCTCAAAATAACTCATTAAATGCATGAAACATATCAAATGAAGTCATAAAGGGTTGAAAATTGATGATGTGCCTTTGAATGCTGCATATAGAACACACAAAAAGTATGGAGTTAAAATAATTTATTAAAAATGAAATGCCTTTGTAATAGATGAGTTTTCGTCCAAAACCTCATACTTCTTATGAGATTGTCCAATTTGTACACGAAGTGCATCCAGTTTTTGCCGTAACCCTCTCAACTCTCTAGAAGTTGCTATGTGGGTGAAAGTATGCTGTCATGCCAAGTTACAACCTTTTCAGAGTTCATTTGTACTGCTTTTCAAATTCAGGGTCATTTAGCTCAAAATAAATCATTAAATGCAAGAAAAATATCAAATGAAGCCAGAAAGGGTTGAAAATTGATGATCTCCCTTTGAATGGTGCATATTGAACACACAAAATGTATGGAGTTAAAATAATTTATTAAAAAAGAAATCCCTTTGTAATACATGAGTTTTCGTCTGAAACCCTCATACTTCTTATGAGATTGTCCAATTTGTACACAAAGTGCATCCAGTTTTTTCCGTAACCCTCTCAACTCTCTAGAAGTTGCTATGTGGGTGAAATTATGATGTCATGCCAAGTTACAACCTTTTCAGAGTTCATTTGTACTGCTTTTCAAATTCAGGGTCATTTAGCTCAAAATAAATCATTAAATGCATGAAAAATATCAAACGAAGTTAGAAAGTGTTGAAAATTGATGATCTGCCTTTGAATGGTGCATATTGAACACACAAAATGTATGGAGTTAAAATAAGTTATTAAAAATGAAATCCCTATTTAATAGATGCGTTTTCGTCCGAAACCCTCATACTTCTTATGAGATTGTCCAAATTTTACACGAAGTGCATCCAGTTTTTGCCGTAACCCTCTCAACTCTCTAGAAGTTGCTATGTGGGTGAAATTATGATGTCATGCCAAGTTACAACCATTTCAGAGTTCATTTGTACTGCTTTTCAAATTCAGGGTCATTTAGCTCAAAATAACTCATTAAATGCATGAAACATATCAAATGAAGTCATAAAGGGTTGAAAATAGATTATGTGCCTTTGAATGGTGCATATTGAACACACAAAAAGTATGGAGTTAAAATAAGTTATTAAAAATGAAATCCCTTTGTAATAGATGAGTTTTCGTCTGAAACCCTAATATTTGTTATGAGATTGTCCAATTTGTACACGAAGTGCATCCAGTTTTTGTCGTAACCCTCTCAACTCTCTAGAAGTTGCTATGTGGGTGAAATTATGATGTCATGCCAAGTTACAACCTTTTCAGAGTACATTGGTACTGCTTTTCAAATTCAGGGTCATTGAACTGAGAATAAATCATTAAATGCATGAAAAATATCAAATGAAGTCACAAAGGATTGAAAATTGATGATGTGCCTTTGAATGGTGCATATTGGACACACAAAAATTATGGAGTTAAAATAAGTTATTAAAAATGAAAATCCCTTTGTAATAGATGAGTTTTCGTCCAAAACCCTCATACTTCTTATGAGATTGTCCAATTTGTACACGAAGTGTATCCAGTTTTTGCCGTAACCCTCTCAACTCTATAGAAGTTGCTATGTGGGTGAAGTTATGATGTCATGCCATGTTACAACCTTTTCAGAGTTCATTTGTACTGCTTTTCAAATTCAGGGTCATTTAGCTCAAAATAAATCATTAAATGCATGAAAAATATCAAACGAAGTTAGAAAGTGTTGAAAATTGATGATCTGCCTTTGAATGGTGCATATTGAACACACAAAATGTATGGATTTAAAATAAGTTATTAAAAATGAAATCCCTATTTAATAGATGAGTTTTCGTCCGAAACCCTCATACTTCTTATGAGATTGTACAAATTTTACACGAAGTGCATCCAGTTTTTGCCGTAACCCTCTCAACTCTCTAGAAGTTGCTATGTGGGTGAAATTATGATGTCATGCCAAGTTACAACCATTTCAGAGTTCATTTGTACTGCTTTTCAAATTCAGGGTCATTTAGCTCAAAATAACTCATTAAATGCATGAAACATATCAAATGAAGTCATAAAGGGTTGAAAATTGATGATGTGCCTTTGAATGCTGCATATAGAACACACAAAAAGTATGGAGTTAAAATAATTTATTAAAAATGAAATGCCTTTGTAATAGATGAGTTTTCGTCCAAAACCTCATACTTCTTATGAGATTGTCCAATTTGTACACGAAGTGCATCCAGTTTTTGCCGTAACCCTCTCAACTCTCTAGAAGTTGCTATGTGGGTGAAAGTATGCTGTCATGCCAAGTTACAACCTTTTCAGAGTTCATTTGTACTGCTTTTCAAATTCAGGGTCATTTAGCTCAAAATAAATCATTAAATGCAAGAAAAATATCAAATGAAGCCAGAAAGGGTTGAAAATTGATGATCTCCCTTTGAATGGTGCATATTGAACACACAAAATGTATGGAGTTAAAATAATTTATTAAAAAAGAAATCCCTTTGTAATACATGAGTTTTCGTCTAAAACCCTCATACTTCTTATGAGATTGTCCAATTTGTACACAAAGTGCATCCAGTTTTTTCCGTAACCCTCTCAACTCTCCAGAAGTTGCTATGTGGGTGAAATTATGATGTCATGCCAAGTTACAACCTTTTCAGAGTTCATTTGTACTGCTTTTCAAATTCAGGGTCATTTAGCTCAAAATAAATCATTAAATGCATGAAAAATATCAAACGAAGTTAGAAAGTGTTGAAAATTGATGATCTGCCTTTGAATGGTGCATATTGAACACACAAAATGTATGGAGTTAAAATAAGTTATTAAAAATGAAATCCCTATTTAATAGATGAGTTTTCGTCCAAAACCCTCATACTTCTTATGAGATTGTCCAAATTTTACACGAAGTGCATCCAGTTTTTGCCGTAACCCTCTCAACTCTCTAGAAGTTGCTATGTGGGTGAAATTATGATGTCATGCCAAGTTACAACCATTTCAGAGTTCATTTGTACTGCTTTTCAAATTCAGGGTCATTTAGCTCAAAATAACTCATTAAATGCATGAAACATATCAAATGAAGTCATAAAGGGTTGAAAATTGATGATGTGCCTTTGAATGCTGCATATAGAACACACAAAAAGTATGGAGTTAAAATAATTTATTAAAAATGAAATCCCTTTGTAATAGATGAGTTTTCGTCCAAAACCTCATACTTCTTATGAGATTGTCCAATTTGTACACGAAGTGCATCCAGTTTTTGCCGTAACCCTCTCAACTCTCTAGAAGTTGCTATGTGGGTGAAAGTATGCTGTCATGCCAAGTTACAACCTTTTCAGAGTTCATTTGTACTGCTTTTCAAATTCAGGGTCATTTAGCTCAAAATAAATCATTAAATGCAAGAAAAATATCAAATGAAGCTAGAAAGGGTTGAAAATTGATGATCTCCCTTTGAATGGTGCATATTGAACACACAAAATGTATGGAGTTAAAATAATTTATTAAAAATGAAATCCCTTTGTAATACATGAGTTTTCGTCTGAAACCCTCATACTTCTTATGAGATTGTCCAATTTGTACACAAAGTGCATCCAGTTTTTTCCGTAACCCTCTCAACTCTCTAGAAGTTGCTATGTGGGTGAAATTATGATGTCATGCCAAGTTACAACCTTTTCAGAGTTCATTTGTACTGCTTTTCAATTTCAGGGTCATTTAGCTCAAAATAAATCATTAAATGCATGAAAAATATCAAATGAAGTCACAAAGGGTTGAAAATTGATGATGTGCCTTTGAATGGTGCATATTGGACACACAAAAATTATGGAGTTAAAATAAGTTATTAAAAATGAAAATCCCTTTGTAATAGATAAGTTTTCGTCCGAAACCCTCATACTTCTTATGAGATTGTCCAATTTGTACACGAAGTGTATCCAGTTTTTGCCGTAACCCTCTCAACTCTATAGAAGTTGCTATGTGGGTAAAGTTATGATGTCATGCCATGTTACAACCTTTTCAGAGTTCATTTTTACTGCTTTTCAAATTCAGGGTCATTTAGCTCAAAATAAATCATTAAATGCATGAAAAATATCAAATGAAGTTAGAAAGTGTTGAAAATTGATGATCTGCCTTTGAATGGTGCATATTGAACACACAAAAAGTATGGAGTTAAAATAAGTGATTAAAAATGAAATCCCTATTTAATAGATGAGTTTTCGTCCGAAACCCTCATACTTCTTATGAGATTGTCCAAATTTTACACGAAGTGCATCCAGTTTTTGCCGTAACCCTCTCAACTCTCTAGAAGTTGCTATGTGGGTGAAATTATGATGCCATGCCAAGTTACAACCTTTTCAGCGTTCATTTGTACTGCTTTTCAAATTCAGGGTCATTTAACTCAACATAAATCATTAAATGCATGAAAAATATCAAATGAAGTCAGAAAGGATTGAAAATTGATGATGCGCCTTTGAATGTTGCATATTGGACACAAAAAAAGTATGGAGTTAAAATAAGTTATTAAAAATGAGATCCCTTTGTAATAGATGCGTTTTCGTCCGAAACCCTCATACTTCTTATGAGATTGTCCAATTTGTACACGAAGTGCATCCAGTTTTTGCCATGACCCTCTCAACTCTCTAGAAGTTGCTATGTGGGTGAAATTATGATGTCATGCCAAGTTACAACCTTTTCAGAGTTCATTGGTACTGCTTTTCAAATTCAGGGTCATTTAGCTCAAAATAAATCGTTAAATGCATGAAAAATATCAAATGAAGTCAGAAAGGGTTGAAAATAGATTATGTGCCTTTGAATGGTGCATATTGAACACACAAAAAGTATGGAGTTAAAATAAGTTATTAAAAATGAAATCCCTTTGTAATAGATGAGTTTTCGTCTGAAACCCTAATATTTGTTATGAGATTGTCCAATTTGTACACGAAGTGCATCCAGTTTTTGTCGTAACCCTCTCAACTCTCTAGAAGTTGCTATGTGGGTGAAATTATGATGTCATGCCAAGTTACAACCTTTTCAGAGTTCATTGGTACTGCTTTTCAAATTCAGGGTCATTGAACTGAGAATAAATCATTAAATGCATGAAAAATATCAAATGAAGTCACAAAGGATTGAAAATTGATGATGTGCCTTTGAATGGTGCATATTGGACACACAAAAATTATGGAGTTAAAATAAGTTATTAAAAATGAAAATCCCTTTGTAATAGATGAGTTTTCGTCCAAAACCCTCATACTTGTTATGAGATTGTCCAATTTGTACACGAAGTGTATCCAGTTTTTGCCGTAACCCTCTCAACTCTATAGAAGTTGCTATGTGGGTGAAGTTATGATGTCATGCCATGTTACAACCTTTTCAGAGTTCATTTGTACTGCTTTTCAAATTCAGGGTCATTTAGCTCAAAATAAATCATTAAATGCATGAAAAATATCAAATGAAGTTAGAAAGGGTTGAAAATTGATGATGTGCCTTTGAATGGTGCATATTGAACACACAAAAACTATGGAGTTAAAATAAGTTATTAAAATTGAAATCCCTTTGTAATGGATGATTTTTCATCCAAAACCCTCATACTTCTTATGAGATTGTCCAATTTGTACACGAAGTGCATCCAGTTTTTGCCGTAACCCTCTTAATTCTTTAGAAGTTGCTATGTGGGTGAAATTATGATGTCATGCAAAGTTACAACCTTTTCAGAGTTCATTTGTACTGCTTGTCAAACGCGAGATATGAATATTTCAAATGCCATATTTAATCAAATTATCTTAGACAGAAGTTGAAGTTGTTCAAACATGCATGGAAATGCCATAAACAAATTCTTTATATTTTTTTGATATTTTTTCGTATATTATTTATTTCCACTGGAGTCCTATGTTTTTTTCTATGATTTTCTAAAGTTTACGGGGTTTTTATGAAAATAATAACTAATATTTAATTAAAAAACACCTTTAGTACCGGCGCGTGCCACGCACCGGTACTAAAGGTCCGCCGCCCCCGTGCTCTGTTGGGAGGACCTTTAGTACCGGTGCGTGGGAGGCACCAGTACTAAAGGGTCTTTAGTACCGGTGCTAGTCACGCACCGATACTAAAGGTCCACCGCCCCGCGCTCTGTTGGGAGGACCTTTAGTACCGGTGCATGGCACGCACCGGTACTAAAGGGTCTTTAGTACCGGTGCTAGTCACGCACCGGTACTAAAGGGGTGCCTGGTATAAATTGAGCACTTCGTCGTCCCGGGCCGAGCCACGCACCGGGAGAGCTCCAACTTGCGCCGCCAGGCTGCCGAAATCGCCCTCGCCATCATCGCCCTCGCCGCCGTCTCTCTCGCCATCGTCGCCCTCACCACCGCCATCGTCGCCCTCACCACCGTCGCCCTCGCCCTCGCCGTGGTCGCCCTCGCCGCCGTCGCCCTTGCCGTCGTCGACATCGCTGTCGTCGCTCTCGCCGTCGTCGCCCTCGCCGCCGTCGCACCACCACCGTGCCATTGCCGTCGCCGGCCCTCACCACCGCCGCCGTCGCACCACCACCGTCGTCGGTCACGCCGCTGTCGCCCTCGCCACCGTCGCCCTCGCCGCCGTCGCCCTTGCCATGGTCACCCTCGCCTACCCGGACGCTGCCCCTCGCCGCCGTCGCCCTCACCACCGCCGCCGTCGCCCTCGCCGCGCCCTCGCCTACCCGGACGCCGCCCCTCGTCGCCGGTCCCGTCGCCGCCGGCCCGCTCACTCCGGCCGCTGCTCTGTGATCCCGTTGCCGCCGTCCCGAGCCCATCGCCGACGGCACCTCCGGGTCAGGAGGCTAGGTGAGATCTCCCGGCCGACCCCTCTCCCCGACGATAGCCCTGATGATCGCCAGACTAGTGTGTAGATGCTAGGGTATCTAGGGTCCCTCGACGTCGAACCCCGACACCCCGACACGACACTCCCGACAGCCGTCCCCGACCATGACACAACACCCCTATTTAGTTAGTTAGTTAGTTAGGTTGTCAGGTTATTAGGATATGTGTTAGTTTATGTTTAGTTTAGGTTTAATTTAGTTTATGTTTATTTTAGTTTTAGGTTTAATTTAGTGAGATCCTAATGCATTTGTGACTTTCGGTCTGTCGTCGATCCTAATTTGGTTTAGGGTTTCATGTGTGTTCTTGATGGAGGAATCCCGACTGTTGTCGTGGGGGGCACATCCTCTTTCTCCTCTTCTTTGCGATATACTCATCGATATATTGTGCAAGAAGAGGAGAGGGGAAGTGTCCATCACAGCCGGTCGAACCTATTACTGCGAGAGAGTGTCCACCAACATATATACACCACCGTATCAAGGTGAGAGAGTGCACACCAACACACCATGAGATATGTGAGAGTTATTTAAGGAATGTCTCGACAGACCAATAGTCACACACGCATTAGGATCCAAAGCATGCCATAATTCTTGATTTTGCTAGATGCTAAGTGTTAATTTTGCTAAGTGTTAATTTTGTTAAGTGTTAATTTTGGTAAGTTTTATTTAATTTGTTTTCGTAATTAATTGTTTCTTCTCGACGTCGACGATGCCGATCCCGCATCCTCGTCATCGAGTCGCCGGAGGCGGTCACTTGCTTGAGCCGAGGGGTACTGTTAGGGACTGGGCTCTGCCGGGCTGGTACTAGGAGGTGCTGCCTTCCGGGCGGCGCAGCTTGGTGAGGACCAAGCCCGTCGTCGACCCGGAGGTTCTATGGTAGCGGCCGCATGGGCCACGGAGTTTTCAGAGTCTTGAGTCCCCCGCGGAGGTGGTACAGTACCATGTCAACAAGGAGAACGAGCACGTCCATCGCTACATGGCAGCTTTGGAGGCCAGGTCCGACAATACCTGGCAGATTCTTCAGCGATCTCACTACAGCTATGTTCCTGTGATGGTTCCTTCTCTTTGGGTGTCCACCGCCCGCCCCGATATCCGCCGAACGCTAGGTTTCTAGCTAGATCGATATATTAGCTAGCTACTATTATGATGTATTAGCTAGATCGATGAAGATTAGCCGATGTATTGAAAATTATCCAAGATTATGCAGATGAGATCTTTTCTAAGAACTATACTATATATGTATTCGATGATGCATTATTAATTAACTATCAGTTATTTTGCTTCTTGAATGCGTGCTAATTTAAATACTAATTTGTTTTATCTATATTATTATGGACTAGTTATTAAGCTATGGACAATACCGGTAGAGCTCATGAAGAGGACATCTTCGACATGATACGCTCCTCCGAAAACCCAACGGACCTTCGAGGTGAATCACATGATCATGATGATGGCTCACAATATCTGAACGATCACGGTGATGGATGTGAGACCGAGGAAGAACAACTTATGTTCCAAAATCCGGAACAACCAAGAATGTTCGGCGAGGTATATACACATCCATTAGCCTCTGGTGATCATTACATGTGTATTAATTGATTTATATATATATATATTAACAAATCCTTCTTATTTTAATTATCAGCCCTCCGGATCAAGCCAATCTAGTAGAATTGGACGAGGCACTGCCAAAATATTGGACGGCAACATAAAGCTCAATCTTGATGCTTTCAAACATAATGGCGAACCGACTCACCCTGAAGCCAATGCCAAGACATTTGTGCGTCAATGCGGGAGTGGTTGTTAGGGAGGGAGTCCCGATCACAATGCATGAATGGATTCAGCCAAAGGAACCAAAAATAGGAGTGAATTATGTCGATACAAGAATTAAAGATGCCCTTTGGCGAGAGCTCATGGAGCATTTCACCCTACCAGATTCTCTCTCGGAGCGTCAAAGGAACAAAGTCAAGGAGTTTGCTCTCCATAAGATGGCTGGTGTGTTCCAGACTTGGAAGAAAAGATTATGGACCGAGTACAACGCTAGAGGCAAGAAGGCGCCCGAATTCAAAGGAATATATGAGAAGGTAAGGGATCATTGGGACGCATTTATCGAGTACAAGACATCGATAGCTGCTATGGAGAAGTCGGCAAAGAATAAGATAAATGCGGAGAAAAAAAGTATCACCATAAACTAGGGACAGGTGGATACAAGTCAGCCATTCCTAAGTGGGATGCATTAGAGAATAAGATGCTTGCTGAAGGGATCACTCCAGTAACCTTCAACTGGCCCAAGAGGTGCAGGAATTGGTTTTTTGCACATGGGGGAAAGTTGGACCCAGCCACAAGGAAGATTATTGCACTGGCCAGTCTGAAGCATGCATCAGATGAGTTGATTCAAGCAATAAAAGATGCCCAAGAAGGACGGTTTCACCCCGATAGAGAGAATGATGAGCTTACACACACCCTCGGGAATGTCGAACACGGAGGACGAACACGAGGCATGGGCGTTGTTCCGTGGTACGAGGGGTTTGCGGGATGGCAGGACAGTTATAAAAGCCATTCGAGAAAAAAGAAGGTGGAAGCAGACCGCCTTTTGAAGTTGGAATAGAAGTGCGAGCAGCAGTAGCAGCAGCAGATACAGGTACTAACCCAGCAAAGGGAAACTCCATAGCAGGAGGCAGGGGAAGAACCCGTCCCATCAACAATGCAGAAAAGCAGCATGGGTTCCACGGGGGCACCGCTGGGTCACACCCCCATGGATGATATCACCGAGAAGACATCTTGTGAGCTAATCTAGAAAATGAAGAACATACCCGTGCGGGTCGCGACGGGCTATGCTTTAACAAATACACCTGATGTTCACTGGCATTGCAATCCGGTTCCAGCTGGGTATGCTCGTGTCGCGGTGGACGCAATACAGACGGGATATGATGAACTATTGCTTGACATTCCTGGAGGTGAAGGGGAGTCCACATTGGCAGAAGCCGGTCGTGGTCTCATTCTATGGAGTAAGGACTGCATCGTCTTTCCACACTCGGCGCTAAGGCCACCGGCTCCTCCGAGTATCGATGTCCAGGGCGAGGGATCCCAGCCAGAGGCATTGCAGCGCCAGCAGTCCTCCCCACCTCTCCAGTAGTCCTCCCCACCTCGCCAGCAGTCACCTCGGCAGCAGTCACCTCGCCAGCAGTCCTCCCCACCTCGAGCTCCTCCATAGTCGTCCCCACCTCGAGAGGCGTCCCACCTCGCCAGCAGTCCTCCCCACCTCGACAAGAGCAGTCCTCCCAACCTCGGGATGGAGCACGATGCAAGTTCATATCATCATCGATATCGATCTCCGCCGCGTGAGCCGACTCCACCCCGGCAGCGGTCCCGCCAGCAGGGCTCCCAAAAGAGGAAGGCCACCAGCCGTCCTCTTCGGAAGAAAGCAAAGAAGAAACCCGAGCCTCCGACCAAAAGGAAGCTGCCTTATGACATGACACCGGAGGAAATAAAATTGAATGTGATCTCCAAGTGAAAGCCTTTTTTGCGAAGAAGACCGTGCCGCCAAAGGACGTAATACCCAGGGAAGCCCAAGATCACTTTATGGAACACTTTATTGATCGACCCCCATCATATATCGAGCGTATACCGACAGACTATGAGCAACAAATTCAGAAGGCAAGTGAGCAAAGAAGTCGGCCCAGCCCAAGGAAGAAGTCGGGAAGTACGACATCAACTAGCGGGAAAACAGTTCCCCAGCTCGGAGAACAATCCAAGCAATCGATCTCTCTGCTCAAGGTGAGTACTAATCCAAGCAAGCAACCGATCCAACCAGTCGACGTGCAAGGCAACCCAATCGACCTCGAAGTACTAAAGGCTGCTGGTCTCACTCTTGACCAAATCCTTGGCACCGAGGAAATCCGCGGGTATGATGCAACTGAGTATGCAATGCAATATGTCGTCGGAAAACCACTTGTCACACCCGAGCAGTACAAGGAACTACCAACTGCGATGCGACGATTACATGATTGGTAGATGCGTGAAGCAAAGCGAGGGGAGACGGCGGTCATGGCCAAAGTAAGGAAGAAATTACGTCAATGCATGTGACATATGTCTTGAATTCTCAAAACATTTCCAGTTATACCACATGGACTCTATCGACAAAACTCTCATCAGTTGCTATTGTCTGTAAGTGATTTATATCTTTAGTAATTTAAGTCTCTAGCTAAGATATCATTCATTGGCTTATCCTCACTATATATGTTCTTTTCTACGCTATTATGCAGATTGAAGATGTGGGAATTGAAATAAGAGGGAATCGATGACATTGGGTTCATCGACCGAAGTACCGTTAATGGTCATGTGGTAAAACATTATGCCAAGGACACAGAAGATCTCTTGGAAAATTTTCTAGAGGCACTAATGAATACCAACAAATCTACTATAATATTTCCTTACAACAAGGGGTGAGTGTTTACTCTCTTGTATACTACAAATTCTATTTTGGCTTACTAGCTCGCTGCCAAGTGTAGTTGATGAGTTATATGCGCATGCCTGCTTAATTATATAAACTTCTGCGCAGAGACCACTATATCCTCCCATATATTATCCTCGCGGATGGACTTGTTCAAGTGTATGACTCACTAGATACACCAGAACAATCATACGTGGACTTGTATTTTATGATAGAACGGTAATTTCAATCTTTATCGACCTTGCTTTCTTTCATTATTTCCTATTATAATAACTCTTTCGTTCTTTTTCTTTGCCAGGTAGTGTTTGGAAAAAGATGATAGAAAAACCCATCACGGTCGTCAATGGAAACCGAAGCTGAAGTGGAAAAGGATGCAGGTCAATACCATTATCATGCTCGATTATTAATTATCTTATTCAATTCTATTCTTTTGCAAAGTGCGCGAAGCAGCCACAGGGGACAAATTTATGTGGATATTTCCTCTGCGAGAACATTCACATCCAGACCGAAAGTCATATACGTCGTAGAGTAGCACATGAAAGACAACTCCAGGTTTGGGAGATGATGTCGAAGCTCTCACCCGAGAAACGCTTTGTAGCTCTTCACGAGGAATTTGCGGCATTTCTTCTTCAACATGTCATTCATGTAAACGGAGAGCACTATTCCTTACCGCCGCCGCAATAATGCTAGCAAATCAGTAGTAGAGAACTGAGATTTCATCCAGAGCACTAGCTAGCTAGTCCCAGCCGGATTTTGGGCCTTAAGTTAAATATAAGTCCCGAATTTATAAGGATGTGTAATTCCATTTGTATATATATATACTTTGTATGAGATATTGTATATTATATTACATATATATATGCATGAACTTATGTACTGTTTACAATATGTAGCACCGTAAAATAAATTTGAAATGAATGGAAAACACAAAAAATAGAGAGGAAAATTAAAACCTAATTAAAAGCTAAAACAAAAAAAACAGAAGACTTAGTACCGGTTGGTACCGGTACTAAAGGTCTTCCACCACCAGTCCACGCAGGCAGCCACGTGGAGGGTCTTTAGTACCGGTCCGTGCTCCAACCGGTACTAAATGTCTGGACCTTTAGTCCCGACCCATTAGTACCGGTTGGGGAACCGGTACTAAAGGTCCATCCGTCCCGGGACTATAGGCCTATTCTGCACTAGTGATTGGACCCCTCCACCTCGAGATGGCCCACACACGGAGCTCGTTCTGGACCATGACCCCGGCAGGATACTCCCTCTCTGGCACGATGGTCGGCATGAGGAAGGTTGGCCCCACATACTACATGATGCTGGTGGGGGGCGTGGATTAGATCTGAGGTGCGAGGGGATGCAAGTGTGGAGTTTTGGGATTGTGAGCGGACAGAGGTGCAATGGTTAGAGATAGAAGAGGTGGGGTTAAATAGGGGGATCCATGACGCCGTTTTCTCTCCATTGTGGTGGGAAAGTGCCCGGTGTGAAACGTCTTGCCCGCCCTCGTCGTGGTGGGAAAGAGCCGGGGAAACGTGACAATAATGGACACATTAATTTGCCCTTCGTGTAACGCGCAAAATGCCATTTGAGTGTCCTTTGAGCTGCATCGGTACCAGTATTGTTTCATCGATAGAGGAGCATGCCATGCACGACTTACTGCATCGATGCGAAGAGGGGTGGCATGTCCACTGGTTTTTGGGGTGCGTCTCTGCATCCTGGTCGCCCCTGCCCGCTGCATCGTGGTCTGCATGCCTTGATGCGACTCCGCATCGGTGTTAATGGTATGCATGCAACACTTTACTGTGTTGAGAGGGTGGCAGATCAGGGCTACATCGAGGACGCGGCGGAGCGGGGCAGTGCGCGTGGGGGGCATGCATGCAAGGCAGGCACGGGCGCTGCGAGCGGGCATGCATGCTGCAACGAGCGCAGCTGCTGCTAGTGGGAATGCATGCAACGATGGAAAGGGGGCTGTGTAAGCTTGGTCCATGCACCGCATCAACTCCTGCCGTTGGATTTAAATGAACGGTCCTGATGCCCCAACATGAGAGGCCGATCCAAACCCCACTGATTCAGCCAATTAGCGCATCTCATGCGGATCGATCCACACTGTAGCTAACCCTAGCGCCTGATCTCAACCGTCCACGGACAACGATTGACGAACCGAGAGTGTGCAGGGTTTCGAGGGGTTTTGAGAGGGTTTATGTGATTAGGGTTGATCATAACTAATCAAAAAAAATCAAAAAATAGAAAATTTGCGCACATAGTCTTCTTATGTCGTATAGTAACAAGAGAAAAATATAAAGATGGTTTACACATATTTTTATGAAAAATCCTTCATTCAATTGTCGTTCCTCAAGAAATGTAGTACGGATTTCAAGGGAGAAAGTAGGGGGCGCCTGAAAGTACGTGTATTTTTGAAAAATGAGTTTCTTCATTCTGAACCTCGACACGCTCATGTTCAGTTTCAACCTCGAGAGCAGTTTCTTCAGTCTCAATGTTAACTGCTGCAAGATTTTCCCTAGTCTGCATATCGACACACTCAGGCTCAGGTACACTTCTCTTCTTTAAGAAGCCATTGCCTCTTGCTTTTTTTGTTGGCGAGCACTCTTCAACAAGGGGTTGACTTACACGCTTCCTACTGGACATTGGGAAAAATGTCATAGATATAGTAATTGGAACAAAGAACCAAATAAAAACAAACACAAATAAACAAGAACATACTTTGGCTTTTGAGGAGTGTAACGGCATTTGACAGATCCCACTCTGTGCCCATGTTCCTGGCACAACTTGCATCTATTTTTGTTACCTTTTGGGGTCCTTTTTGGCTTTCCATCTTTCTTCACTTTCTAAATACTCCCACCTTTCTCAAACCATGCCTTGAATCTACTCTGTTTTGGCCTGCGAGCCTTTCTTTTCGTCAAGGGAGGACACATACAAAATTCAATCTCCACTTCAGGACACCGAGACTGATGTGTAAGTCCTAGAATTGGAGTAGCATACACATCTTTGAATTTTGCTACCGAATAATTTTCATGCAAATATGGGTGCATATTTATCTTCGGTTGGGAGGCTAAGAAAAGAATGGCATGCTCACATGGTTTACTAGTGTGTTGCCACTCGAGGCAAGTGCAATCATGCATTTCAATGTTAACAACATGCCTCCTTCCAGTTTTGTTATCTCTAACTTCAACACCCAGAGTGAAGATTTTTCAACAGACAAATGTGAAAGACTTCTGCTCCTATTGACCAACTGTTGTACCACTGCTGGAAGCTTATCACCTTGGAGACAATCACCTATCATTCTTCTTAATTCCTACAACCGCATGAGCATGATCCTGATTTGGTCAACCATGTCATGCACAGGAAAATCTTTTAAATGCTTCACATTGTTGCTGAAACTTTTTGCCAAATTATTGTTGATGTGATCACACTTGATGTCACTGTTGAATCCTGACCTATACCATAACAAAGAATGATAGGTGTTCAGCCATGGACCAAACTCATTGCATGTTTCCATTACCTTATTAAGATGATATGTGTGTGTCTGCCTAGTGTAAGATCTTGCTGTTGGCCACATGCGCCCAAATTCTTCTACTCTAATTTTTTTGATCAAATTCATCCACAAATGGCCGAACCACTCCCTCTGCTCAACATGTGGGAAAACATTTTCACTGCATTTTCAAGCCCCTTACATGCATCTGTGTGTATAGCCAAAGGTAACACTGGCCCTAGGCATCTTTTCAACTACATCATTAACCATGTCCATGAAGCCTAGTTTCTGACTGAAACAAGCCAACAGCAACAGGGAACATCCAGTTGTGTCCATCTAGAGCATAGCATGCTGCCAACTGACCATTCCACTTGCCTGTCAAAAACGATGAGTCTATTCTCAAATATGGACGACACCCTACTTTGAAGCTATCGATGCAAGGCTTCAAAGACATAAGAAACATGGAGACCCTGACTTCACCTCGGACTAATACCTCAGTATCTATCTCCACAACACTGCCAGGTGACCTCTTCTCCACCTCTGCTTTGAACTTGTAAAGCATCATAAATGTATTTGCCCAATCACCATATAAATTTATCATTGCCCTTTGTTTTGCCTTCCACACTGTCGTATATTTCAATTTAATAGGGTACGTCTTTTCCCAGTCTACTTTGAGTTTCTTGGCAGTAGTGTTTGGTGTTTTGGCTAAAATTGGGGTGATCTTTTCTGCAACCCAAAGTTGTGATGTCATGGTTGACACTCTCTCTGAACTTGTAATACAAGTATGTTGATTTGGGATGTGGTTAACCCTGACAATACTTCCATCAGTTTGAAGTTTAGAAGATATGTACCACTTGCAAGGCTTGACACTACCATCAAATCCTCTGCACATCGCATAAAACTTCTTTCTATCAGTGCAAACAGTCTTGGCATCAAACTCATTTTTCACTGCATAAGTCTTGAAACACATCCTAACTTCATCCATGCTTGGCCACAACTTCTTCACTTCAATGACACGGTTTTCCTTGTCATACACATGCACCATCTCATCATCATGTGCATCATCTACATCATCTACAACTTCTTCCATCAACTTTCCATCTACATCTTCATCAACATTAGCAGGTAAACTAGATTCACCCCCTCCTTATCCCTGTCATCGACTGGAATACGAAAAAGTTTGGCCATCTCAAGGTCAGGCATTGGTGCAATGACCACATCAGTAGGCTCATCTAATTCAACTGCATTCCAATCATCAATAGCTGGAGTTTCAGTTCTGACCACCTGTCCCTCTTTGGCTATTACTGTGAGTTCAGTAAACATGGGAATCAATGGCCTGTGTGAAGCCCAATCATCATCTACCAGCTGCATAGCCAAGTGCGATTGCACATATCCAGACTTTGAAAAATATATCTAGATCAATGAGCTCAGAAAACAAATTAGCCCGTTTGCTTGTCCAGCAGTTTTCCCGATCAATTTCTTCAACTATATGTTCACCATATTCTATTCTGACATACTCTCCTTTCCAATCATCAAACCACAACAGTGGTACTTCTTGGTCTTGACCCCAAACAATACTCTCCGCAATTTTCTCCACACATTTCTTCACCGCATCCTCTACCATGTTCTGTAGAACTTGTGGATCGATCTATGTAAACTCAACCTCCCATTTCACAATTGTGTCTCTCTCAATGTTCTGTATGCTACCATCAACTAATTTTTCCTTCGATGGAAAGAAATTGATAGTCAATCCGAAGGTCCGAGTGGTAGCACCCCCTCTGTCAGTGGCGGCCGGTGTGAGAACAAGCAGACGAGGCCCATTCAAAATTGGATCGAAGAGAGAGGCACTTTACCTATTCGAAGTTGAATCTGGCGGCTCCATCTCAATATGCCCACTCTGTCCCCCTCACAATCTATCGATTCAACCAGAGAAAACAGAGTAAATAAGCTAAGGTCTACGGGCCAGAGAGGGGAATGAGTTAGGGTTCGAATTCACTCACTATTTTCTGAGAACGAGGGCTCCACCACCGCCGCCAACGAGAACGCAAGATCCTCCACCACCAGAGAAGAGGGGGGACAGAGTGGGAGTGGGGGCATGATCGGGCGGCTGGGCACAGTTAGCTATTTTGACCTGATGCAGTGTTAACTAAGTTGGACCAACATGTCTTAACATAAACGGGCTTGGTTGATGACCAATTTCACACCATTTAACAGCCATGTGGCCCTGGGCTATTTACACGCTCAAATGTGTCGCACCACAGCCATTCACTCAAACAACGTCACACTCCTTCCTTTGCCCATGAAATACGTCACACAGGAGCTATTAGCCCATATTTATATGGAGTACATGGTACAAATGCAAGGTATATATTCACCCGATATATATAGTCAAAATACAAATTTAACATATACTATTTGGAGGGGTAATGTTAAAGGTTATATGAACCGAACGCCATAATAGTGTAGCCATCGGACACTCGAGAAACAGATGTTTAATCGTTTCATCATGATCACACAAACAACATCATTGACTGCCCTTCCACCTACCCTTTGCCAAATCAGCATGAACATATCTCTTCATATTATGTATATACACCTTTTGTCCCAATTTTGGGACAGACAAAATTAACTTCCCAATTACAGAACAAGACAAAACAGAACATCCAAAAGATCGGAACTACATTCTTCAGAAAATGATTAACATTATTAATTAACTCTATGAACTACAATAAAGATGGGCTGAAAGGATTGTCTGCTTTTACAAGCACATGGTCAAATAAGATGTCCATATCAGATATTGAAATGGCTTGAGACTACGTCGGTACTTCCCCAAAGATGAATGGATGATGCAACACAGCGATGATAGGTATTTCCCTCAGTTATGAAACCAAGGTTATGGAACCAGTAGGAGGATCACCAACATCCAATAAGCAACACCTGCACACAAACAACAAATACTTGCAACCCGATGCGAAAGAGAGGTTGTCAATCTCTCCACCGTAATAATATTAGGTAGTGATAGTGATGGCAAATAGATCTCGCAAGAACGCAAAGTAAAAGAGGCAAATATAAAACGCACTGAGGTACTTTTGGTTTTTTTGGCTTTATAGATTTGAAAACAGAGAGTGCAAAAACTTAGATCGGAAAGCAATATGCTGGAAAAGTAGACCGAGGGGCGTAGGGTTCACTAGTGGCTTCTCTCATGCGTATAGCGCACAATGGGTGAACAAATTACTGTTGGGCAATTGATAGAAAATCGAATAGTCATGACGATATCCAAGGCAATGATCATTATATACGCATCACGTCCAAGATAAGTAGACCAACTCCTGCCTGCATCTACCACTATTACTCCACACATCGACCGCTATCCAGCATGCATCTAGTGTATTAAGTTCATGAGAAAATGGAGTAATGCAATAACAACGATGACATGATGTAGACAAGATCTATTCATGTAGGAATAGATCCCATCTTGTTATCCTTAATAACAATGATATATGCGTGTCTTGCTGCCCTTTTTATCACTGGGAAAGAACACCGCATGATTGAACCCGTCACAAAGCACCTCTTCCCATGGCAAGAAAGATCTATCTAGTTGGCCTAACTAAATCAAAGATTCAAAGAAGAAATACGAGGCTATAAGTAATCATGCATATAAGAGATCAAAGAAGACTCAAATAATAATCATGGATAGAAATTGATCATGAACTCAAAATTCATCGAATCCCAACAAACACACCGCAATTTTTTTACATCAAATAGATCTCCAAGCGACCATTGTATTGAGAATCATAAGAGAGAGAGATAGAGAGAGGAAGACATCTAGATACTGCCTATGCACTCGAAGGTATATGGTGGACTACTCACGCATCATCGGAGAGGCACCTATGATGAAGATGAACCCCTCCGTGATGGTGTTTAGATTGGATCTCGCGGTCCTGGAACTTGTAGAGACTGGAATTGTGTTTCTTCGACTCCTCTAGTATTTTTGGAATATTTGGGAATTTATAGGTGTCATAGGCGGTGGAGAGAGACCCCGAGGAGAGCACAACCCACCAAGGCGCGTCGGGGATCCCTGGCACTGCCTGGTGGGTTGTGGCCTCCTTGGCCCACTTCTCCACCACTACTTTGGCTCCCTTGGTGTCTTCTAGTCCAGACAAAAATCTCAAAAACTTTCATCATGATTGCACTCTATTTGGTATTGATTCTCTGTGAAGTAAAAAACAAGCAAAAATAGCAACTGGCACTATGTCAATAGGTTACTCCCAAAAAATTATATAAAGTGGCAATAAAATGATGGTAAAACCTCCAAGAATGGTAATATATCAGCATGGAAGAAGCAAAATTATAGATACGTTGGAGACGTACCAGCATCCCTGAGCTTAATTCCTACTCATACTTGAGTAGGTGAATGATAAAAACAGTTTTTTTGATGTGGAATGCTGCCTAAGATGTTCATCACATTCTTTTCTTTTGTATATCATGTACACTTGGAATTATAATGATTCGAAGCAATAGTCTAGTATTAACATAATGACTACAATACTCAAGCATGTCAACAAACAACTATGTCTTTCAAAATATCAACACTAAAGAAAGTTATCCCTAGCCCATCATGCTCAATCATTGATCCATTCATGGAACACACTCAAATATTAATTATGTCCAATTCTCAAGTACGATCATAGTGCCCCCTAGTTGGTGCTTATAAGGGAAGATGGAGACTCAAAGCAAAAAAAATTGTATAAAGTAAATATATAGGCCCTTCGCAGAGGGAACTAGGGATTTGTAGAGGTGCCAGGGCTGAAGGTTTAAATTGAGAGAGAAAAAATATTTTGGGTGGCATGCTTTTCTTGTCAACGAAAATGACAAAGTAGCACACAACACTTTACATGCTAGATATATCATTTGCGGTTCCCAAACAGAAAATAACGTTTATTCCTTTTCCACCAAACTTTCAATTTCCATGGCGGGTCGTATCAACGGTTGCCTTCCATACCAATACTTTCCAAGGAATTTATTATTTGACAACATAAAGTATTTTTTTTCTTTTTTGTTATTTTTCATTTTCATTTCGGGAATGGGCATCCCTATTACCATCGCACTCTCGTGCAATGACAAGTGAATAAACAATCATCTTTAGAATAACACATCTAGCATGGAAAAATATTGGATACTCCCCACCGTTTCATGAGCGGTACGGGAACACAAAAGAGAAAATTTTATTTTGAAAATTTAGAGATGGCACGTACAAATTTGCTTGGAATGCATGGAAATACCGCATATAGGTAGTTATGGTGGACTCATTGTTGTTGTCAAAACCGGCAGATCTCGGGTAATGGGTCCTGAGCTGTGAGACTGGAATCAATGGTAACACGAGACAAGGGAGATAATGTTTACCCAGGTTCGGGCCCTCCTATGGAGATAATACCCTACGTTGCGCTTGATTGTATTGATGATGTATCGGTTACAAAGTCGATCTACCTTGAGATCAAACAACTAAAACCCTAGATGAGTTGTCCTCTCTCTACAACCTAAAACCCTCCGGCTTATATAGACGCCGAGGGTATCTAGGGTTTACACATGGTCGATTACGCACCAAAGGGATAAACATGCCTATTTGCTACATCAGACGTGAAGGACAAGCCACAATTCCCGAAGCTTCCTTCCTAAAGACAATACCTTCGATCGATCCAATGTTCGACAAATGGCCCATACAGTCCGGCCCATAAGGAATAGGTCGGCCTCCCGAGGACCCCTTAATCCAGGACTCCCTCAGTAGCCTCCAGACTTGCCTCCAATGCCAAGGGTCTTAGCTTCAGCTGCTTAGTATAATCAGAGTCTTCGGCTTGTGAGGTGAGTTCTTCCCGCCGAGTTGAGTTTGGCCTCTAATGACATGTAGTTTTCCGATTAGAGGCGCGTCCGAACACCGTGAATAGGTTGGACCTAAAGGCCAAGCGTCAAAGAGTAAATAGTGTCCCCTGTCGACCTTTGTGCCAAAAGGTCATGGCCCACCACGACCGCTAAACCAGCAGCAAGCTCGATTCGTGGTTCGAGGCTGTTATCAACATGATCCTTCAATGCACAGATCATGCCCCGTTTTATACGGGATATGTTTAATCATGCGCCTACAACGGTACGCACGTCTCGGGGAGCAAAGGGATTCACGGCGCAGCGAGGGGAGGCCAAACAACGATAAGCCCCATAAAGGGGAAAGAAAACCTCAAGGCTTAACCACGCTCCCCATTCGCACCCTCTGCTTCCCCATCCTTCTGAGTTCCCCCAGCGCAGATCTAGGTCTTCCACCACACCTCCTCCGAGCTAATCCCTGGCGGGTTCCGGCTCCAATAGCAAGTGAGAGGCATCCACGGTCAGTGACCAAGACATCCGGGACCTTAAGGCCGCCGGCTACCTCCCCCCCAACATCTTCCACCACGCGTCGGAGAAGGGCTAGGTGATCCCCACCCCTAAGCCGGCCGAAAGGGTGGTCTTTATCCCCCACTTTAGTCGGGACTGAGTTTTCCGCTCCACCCTTCGCTAGGGGGCTCCTGGTCTTCTACGTCCTTGATTTCCATGACCTCCCGCCGACCTCCTTCATCCACATATCGGCCTGCATCATCACCTGCGAGGCCTTCTTGCGAGACGAGCTACAGTTCGGACATTGGCTCAATATTTCTAATATCAAGCCAAAGTGTGTCGCAGGCGAATACGCGAACTGCAGCGGGGCTGTCATCGGCTAACTCTCCCGCATCGGATGGCCATCCAACACCTTCATCGACAACGTCAAATTATGGCAGAAAGAGTGGTTATTCATTACCGAGCCAAGGGAGGAAGGCCGAGATGCACCGAATGAATTCCAATCCGGCTCCCCTACCAGATTGACCTCGTCGTTGCGAAAGGGCATCGACTGGGGGTCGGACAAGGAGGTGGACAACCTGCGGAAGCGCATCGCCTCCATGGTCAGGAACGACATCGCGCTGACCAATGTGGTCCAGGTTATGCTCCGGTGGCGCATCCTTCCCTGCCAGCATCGGGATACTCCCCTGTGCGCTAGTCGGCTCGACGATCAACCCACGATTCGTCACCTCTTCCGCACTACTCGGAATAAGTTGTGGAAGGCACTTTTTAGGGTCCAAAAGGATTATCCGGCCGATAAGCCTCCAACACAGGTAGAACGTAGCTTTGTTTATTTGCTCTATCTTTCGTCAAGAAAGATCTAAAACATCCTTCCAGTCACCTTTTGCAGAAATTGTTGAGCAAAGCCACGGGCATCGACTGTCGGGCGCCTCAGCCTGAAAATGTTAGGTTCGGGCTGTTGGCGGAGATGCTCGTCGAGGTGCCCGCGAAGAAGGAGAACAAGAAGAAACCAGGCTGAGAAGGCCTTCGCATCTGAGACCAGCCAGAGGCTGTGTCCAAGGAAACCCATGCCTCCTCGAATCAAGAGGAGCATGAGGATGAGGATGAAGGGGAGGGTGATTGTCCCCTCACAAGAAAGAGGGTGGCTTCATTGCACGCCACGGAGGACGTACCTCCTCCCGCCCAGAAGCAAGCGCACCGGACACAGGTGATTCTGTCCGACAACAGTTCCTACTCAGATACCGAGTCCGATGACTTCGAGAGGGTTCCACAAAGGAACCTAAGGGTCAAGCCCCCAGCTCGAAGGTAAGGATCCGAATAATTCCTCGGCTATCATCGATAGGTTTTAAAGGTTACTAACATGCGAGCACTTTACTGATTTTGCAGCCCGACGCGCGTCCTCCCCACTGACCAGATTTCAGACGGGGAGACCCCGCCCACTGATCTAGTGAAGAGCGGGAATGTGTCGCATCCCACTCCTCTAGGCACCGCGAAAGATACCGCGGAGGTGTCATCCCAGCATGCTCCTATGGAGCAGGGCACCAGCGATGGGGGAGACGATATCATGGTCGAGGCTAACGCCTCGGCCACCAAAGACCGGGGGGGCGGGTCCCCATCCAGATATCGAGGAGACTTGACGATTAGACGTCCAGTCTCCTCCGAGGACCTCTCCGGAGTGCACCATGCCTCTGGAGGCACCGGTTCAATCCCCGGTCGGTGATAGGGTAGTTCGATCACCATCGTCACCACCGACCAGTGGGTGGCCGGTTCTGGGCGAGGCTCTATCAAGCGCCTCCATCTTTGAGGAGCACCGCACCATTATGGGTGCAGTATTGTAGCGCATTCAGTTCGTCGACAACGGACTGAAGGAGGCCTTAAGGGTCTCCTGACGGGATTTCAGGTGAGCCACGCAATGATCTATTGGTAAAATATTAATTTCTTTGTGTTATCATTATGTACATGGCAGCCCCCGAGCCCTAGGTGAGTTTAAAAAAACTTGCCTAGGGGTCAATCATGAAATAGTTTCCAAACTATATACTAAATTATATGTTCGGAACATTCTAACCGGCCATTAAGAGGACCGGACATAGAGTTAGATTGACGTCAGTTCAGTAATTTTGAACCCATGTAACCTGATAAGGATTTTCTTTTTAGATTTTTCGTCATCGGCGGCGGCTATGGATGCCTTCGATCTAGATGAGCTGAATTGAAAGATCAAAAGCTCCAACGACGAGCTTGATGCTCTTAACAGGAGATTCGATGAGGCGCAAGGTAAGCCTTACTCAGTATCCAAAATATTTTGGTCATCCTACTGTCGATGCAGTATTCTTATTTTTGATACTTACACAAGCTCGCCGAAGGAAATGGAGAAGCTCAAGGCCGAGCCACAAAACGCGAAGCAGGAGGCTTTTGTTGAGAGGGTGGCGGCCGAACAAGCCGCCATCGCACTTTCGGCCTTAATAGCTACCAGTGATAACGACGAGGCCTGAGTGGAGGAGATCCAACAGGAGCCGAAGGGCACCAGCCCCAAGTGCTGTTGGGGAACGTCGCATGGGAAACAAAAATTTTCCTACGCACACGCAAACCTATCCATGGTGATGAGCATCTACGAGAGGGAGAGTGGATCTACGTACCCTTGTAGATCGCTAAGCGGGAAGCGTTAAGAAACGCGGTTGGTGTAGTCGAACTTCTTCGCGATCCAAATCGCCGAGCGTCCCGCGATCCAATCACGAACCGTCCCGCGAACCAATCACGAACCGTCCCACGATCTCGTCACGATCCGTCCCACGATCCAATCACGAACGTCTCGTGGCCTTGATCACGATCCTTCCGATCTAGTACCGAACGGACGGCACCTCCGCGTTCAGCACACGTGCAGCTTGATGACGATCTCCACCGTCTTGATCCAGCAAGAGGGGTGGAGAGGAGAGAGAGTTCACCGGCAGCGTGACGGCGCTCCGGTGATGGTGGTGGAGCAATTCCGGCAGGGCTTCGCCTAAGCACTGCGGAACTACGATCTAGAGGAGAAACTATGCACCGGTGGAACGGGTAGCACGTGGCCGGAAATTCTGTCCAAAAACCACCCAATCCACTAGTATATATAGGAGGAGAGGAGAGGAGAGGCAGCCAAGGCCTTTGGGTCGGCCGAAATAGGAGGTGGGAGCAATCCTACTTCACCTCCAATCCTAGTTGGAGTAGGATTGCCTCCTATTGGCTGATTTTCCACTTTTTGCTTTAGGACTTTCTCTCCTGCGCCATGGGCCTTTGTGGCTGTTTTCCCAGCCCACTAAGGGCTGGTTATTATTCTCCCACAGCCCATGGACCTCTTGGGGTCGAAATACCCCTCCCGGAGGTCCTCCGGTACACTACCGGCACTCCCGGTACAATACCGATACTCCCGGTACACTACCGATGAGCCCGAAACTTTTCCGGAAACCAAACTGGGACTTCCTATATATGAATCTTTACCTCCGGACCATTCCGGAGCTCCTCGTGACGTCCGGGATCTCATCCGGGACTCCGAACAACCTTCGGTCACCACCATACATAACTCTACACTACCGAAACGTCACCGAACCTTAAGTGTGCAGACCCTGCGGGTTCGAGAACTATGTAGACATGACCGAGACACCTCTACGGTCAATAACCAATGGCGGGACCTGGACGTCCACATTGGTTCCTACATATTCTACGAAGATCTTTATCGGTCGAACCTCTATGTCAAGGATTCAGTTAATCCCGTATAACGTCCCCTTTGTTCTTCGGTATGTTACTTGCCCGAGATTCGATCGTCGGTATCTCCATACCTAGTTCAACCTCGTTACTGGCAAGTCTCTTTACTCGTTCCGTAATACAAGATCCCGTGACTAACACTTAGCCATATTGCTTGCAAGGCTTGTTGTGATGTTGTATTACCGAGTGGGCCCTGAGATACCTCTCCGTCACACGGAGTAACAAATCCCAGTCTCGATCCATGCCAACTCAACAAACACCATCGGAGATACCTGTAGAGCACCTTTATAGTCACCCAGTTACGTTGCGACGTTTGATACACACAAGGCACTCCTCCGATATCCGTGAGTTGCATGATCTCATGGTCATAGGAACATATACTTGACATGCAGAAAACAGTAGCAATAAACTGACACGATCATATGCTATGTTTGTAGTTTGGGTCTTATCCATCACATCATTCTCCTAATGATGTGATCCCGTTATCAAATGACATCTCATGTCCATGGCTAGGAAACCTTAACCATCCTTTGATCAACGAGCTAGTCCATTAGAGGCATACTAGGGACATGGTTTTGTCTATGTATCCACACATGCATTTAAGTCTCCGATCAATACAGTTATAGCATGGATAATAAACGATTATCATGAACAAGGAAATATGATAATAACTAATTTATTATTGCCTCTAGGGCATATTTCCAACAGTCTCCCACTTGCACTAGAGTCAATAATCTAGTTCACATCACTATGTGATTTACATGGTAATGAATCGAACACCCATACAGTTCTGGTGTTGATCATGTTTAGCCCTTGGAAGAGGTTTAGTCAACGGGTCTGCAACATTCAGATCTGTGTGCACTTTGCAAATATTTATGTCCTTCTCCTCGATGTAGAACCGGATGGAGTTGAAGCGTCGCTTTATGTGTCTGGTCCTCTTGTGAAACCTTGGTTCCTTGGCTAGAGCAATGGCACCAGTGTTGTCACAGAACAGATTTATTGGATTCAGTGCACTAGGCACTACTCCAAGATCTGTCATGAACTGCTTCATCCAGACACCTTCCTTCGCTGCCTCCGAGGCTGCGATGTACTCCGCTTCGCACGTAGAATCAGCTACCACGCTTTGCTTGGAACTGCACCAGCTTACCGCTCCCCCGTTAAGAATAAATACGTATCCGGTTTGCGATTTAGAATCGTCCGGATCAGTGTCAAAGCTTGCATCGACGTAACCCTTTACGACGAGCTCTTCATCACCTCCATAAATGAGAAACATGTCCTTAGTCCTGTTAAGGTACTTAAGGATATTCTTGACCGCTTGCCAGTGCTCCATTCCAGGATCACTTTGAAACCTTCCAGCCATACTTATGGCAAGGCTGACATCAGGTCTTGTGCACAGCATTGCATACATGATAGAGCCTATGGCTGAAGCATAGGGGATGACGCTCATCTTTTCTTTATCTTCTGCAGTCACTGGGCATTGAGTCTTACTCAACTTCACACCTTGCAACACAGGCAAGAACCCCTTCTTGGCCTGTTCCATTTTGAACTTCTTCAAAACTTTATCAAGGTATGTGCTCTGTGAAAGTGCTATTAAGCGTCTCGACCTATATCTATAGATCTTAATGCCTAATATGAAAGCAGCTTCTCCTAGGTCCTTCATTGAAAAACTCTTATTCAAATATTCCTTCACGCTTTCCAGCATTTCTATATCGTTTCCGATCAGCAATATGTCATCCACATATAACACTAGAAACGCTATAGAGCTCCCACTCACTTTCTTGTAAATACAAGCTTCTCCATAAACTTGTATAAACCCAAACGCTTTGATCACCTCATCAAAGCGTTTATTCCAACTCCGAGATGCTTGCACCAGTCCATAAATGGATCGCTGGAGTTTGCAAACTTTGTCAGCATTCTCTGGATCGACAAAACCTTCGGGTTGCATCATATACAACTCTTCCTCAAGGAAACCGTTGAGGAACGCCGTTTTGACGTCCATCTGCCAAATTTCATAGTCGAAATAAGCAGCTATTGCCAACATGATTCTGACAGACTTAAGCATCGCTACGGGTGAGAAAGTCTCATCGTAGTCAACTCCTTGAACTTGTGAAAAACCCTTTGCCACAAGTCGAGCTTTATGGACGGTGACATTACCATCCGCGTCCGTCTTCTTCTTATAGATCCATTTGTTCTGAATGGCCTTTCGCCCTTCAGGTAGTACTTCCAAAGTCCATACTTTGTTTTCATACATGGATCCCATCTCAGATTGCATGGCCTCTAACCATTTCTCGGAATCCGGGCCCATCACTGCTCCTCCATAGCTCGTAGGTTCATTGTTGTCCAACAACATGACCTCTAAGACAGGGTTGCCGTACCACTCGGGAGTAGTACGCGTCCTTGTCGACCTACGAGGTTCAATAGCAGCTTGATCCGAAGCTTCATGATCATCATCATTAACTTCCTCTTCTACCGTTGTAGGTTCCACAGAAACATCTTTCTGTGCTGCGCTACTCTCTGGTTGAAGTAAAGGTTCAATAACCTCATCAAGCTCTATTTTCCTCCCACTCAATTCTTTCGAGAGAAACTCTTTCTCAAGAAATGTTCCGTTCTTAGCGACAAACACTTTGCCCTCGGATCTGAGATAGAAGGTATACCCGACTGTCTCTTTCGGGTATCCTATGAAGACGCACTTTTCCGCTTTGGGTTCCAGCTTTTCAGGCTGAAGCTTTTTGACATAAGCATCACATCCCCAAACTTTAAGAAACGACAACTTCGGCTTTTTGCCAAACCACAGTTCATATGGCGTCGTCTCAACGGATTTTGATGGTGCCCTATTTAAAGTGAATGCAGCTGTCTCTAATGCATAACCCCAAAACGATAGTGGCAAATCGGCAAGAGACATCATAGAACGCACCATATCCAATAAGGTCCGATTACGACGTTCAGACACACCATTACGCTGTGGTGTCCCGGGCGGTGTCAACTGTGAAACAATTCCACACTGTCTTAAGTGATTGCCAAACTCATAACTCAGATATTCACCTCCTCGATCAGATCGAAGAAATTTAATCTTCTTGTTACGATGATTCTCAACTTCACTCTGAAATTGCTTGAACTTTTCAAATGTTTCAGACTTGTGCTTCATCAAGTAAATATACCCATATCTACTCAAGTCATCAGTGAAGGTGAGAAAATAACGATAACCACCGCGCGCTTCGACATTCATTGGACCGCACACATCAGTATGTATGATTTCCAATAAGTCACTCGCCCGTTCCATTGTTCCAGAGAACGGCGTTTTGGTCATCTTGCCCATAAGGCATGGTTCACATGTGTCAAGTGATTCAAAATCAAGTGACTCCAAAAGTCCATCAGCATGGAGCTTCCTCATGCGTTTTACACCAATATGACCTAAACGGCAGTGCCACAAGAAAGTGGTACTATCATTAACTACTCTACATCTTTTGGCATCAATGTTATGAACATGTGTGTCATCACTATCAAGATTCAATATGAATAAACCCCTAACATTGGGTGCATGACCATAAAAGATATTACTCATATAAATAGAACAACCTTTATTCTCTGATTTAAATGAGTAACCGTCTCGCAATAAACAAGATCCAGATATAATGTTCATGCTTAACGCAGGCACTAAATAACAATTATTTAGGTTCATCACTAATCCTGATGGTAATCGAAGAGAGAGCGTGCCGACGGCGATCACATCAACCTTGGAACCATTTCCCACGCGCATCGTCACTTCGTCCTTTGCCAGTCTTCGTTTATTCCGTAGTTCCTGTTTTGAGTTGCAAATGTGAGCAACCGAACCGGTATCAAATACCCAGGCACTACTACGAGAACTAGTAAGGTACACATCAATAACATGTATATCATATATACCTTGTTTGTCGTTGGCCGCCTTCTTGCCAGCCAGGTACTTGGGGCAGTTCCGCTTCCAATGACCAGTTCCTTTGCAATGAAAGCACTCAGTTTCTGGCTTAGGTCCATGCTTAGGCTTCTTTGTAGGAGTAGCAACTGCTTTGCCATCCTTCTTGGTTTTACCCTTCTTGCCTTTGCCTTTGCCGTTTTTCTTGAAACTAGTGGTTTTATTGACCATCAACACTTGATGTTCTTTCTGGATTTCAGACTCAGCGACTTTCAACATCGCAAACAGCTCGGCGACTGACTTGTTCATCCCGTGCATGTTATAGTTCATCACAAAGCTCTTGTAACTAGGTGGCAGCGATTGAAGAACTCTATCAGTGATCGCCTCCGGCGGAAGGGTAATTCCCAACTCCGCTAGACGGTTTGAGTACCCAGACATTCTGAGTATGTGCTCACTAATAGACCCATTCTCCTCCATCTTGCAAGCATAGAATTTATCGGAGGTCTCATACCTCTCGATCCGGGCATTCTTTTGAAAGATAAACTTCAACTCCTGGAACATCTCATATGCCCCATGACGTTCAAAACGTCTTTGAAGTCCCGGTTCTAAGCCATACAATATTGCACACTGAACTATTGAGTAGTCTCCAGCACGAGCCTCCCAAGCGTTCTTAACGTCTTCGGAGGTCATGTCTTCTGGCTGGTCACCAAGCGGTGCATCAAGGACATATGACTTCTGGGAAGCCGTGAGGATAATCCTCAGATTACGGGCCCAGTCAACAAAGTTACTTCCATCATCTTTCAATTTAGCTTTCTCTAGGAACGCATTAAAATTCAGGGGTGCTACTGCGCGAGCCATTGATCTACAACATAAATATGCAAAGGTTACTTAGACTATTGTTCAAGATAATGAGTTTAGTTAATCAAATTACTAAAGCTCCCACTCAAATTGACATCCCTCGGGTCATCTGAGTGTCACATGATCCAAATTCACCAACTCAAGTCCGATCATCACGTGAGTTAAGGTGGCTTCAATGGTGAACATCATTATGTTGATCATATCTACTATATGACTCATGTTCGACCTTTCGGTCTCTTGTGTTCCGAGGCCATGTCTGTACATGCTAGGCTCGTCAAGTTTAACCCGAGTGTTCTGCACGTGCAAATCTGACTTGCACCCGTTGTATGTGAACGTAGAGTCTATCACACCCGATCATCACGTGGTGTCTCGACACGACGAACTTTCGCAACGGTGCACACTCGGGGAGAACACAGTTCATCTTGAAATTTAAGTGAGGGATCACCTTATAATGCTACCGTCGTACTAAGCAAAACAAGGTGCATAAAAGGATTAACATCTCATGCAATTCATAAGTGACATGATATGGCTATCAACTTGTGTTTAAGATCTCCATCTTCGAAACACCGGCATGATCTCCATCGTCACCGGCATGACACCATGATCTCCATCATCTTGATCTCCATCAACGTGTCGCCATCGGGGTTGTCACGCCCTGCATTCTTCTACTACTATTGCTACCGTAGCGATAAAGTAAAGCATTACATAGCGCTTAATGATTGACACGCAGGTCATACAATAATTAAAGACAACCCTATGGCTCCTGCCGGTTGCCGTAATCACCGACATGCAAGTCGTGATAATCTATACATCACATGATCATCTCATACATCACATATATCTCATCATGTAATTGGCCATATCATATCACAACATACCCTGCAAAAACAAGTTAGACGTCCTCTAATTGTTGTTGCATGTTTTACGTGGCTGCTACGGGTATCTAGCAAGAACGATTCTCACCTACGTATAAACCATAACGGTGATACATAGATTGCTTTTCAACCTTCTCAAGGACCGCCTTTGTCGGATCCGATCCAACTAAAGTGAGAGAAACTGTCACCCGCAAGCCATCTAAGCAACAAGTTGCGTCGAGGGAACCGGTCTCTCGTAAGCGTACGAGTAATGTTGGTCCGGGCCGCTTCATCTCACAATCCCGCTGAACCAAAATCCAACCAAGGGAGGAAGCAATCTAAGCATCAACGCCCACAAACCTTTTGTGTTCTACTCGAGATCTCATCGAACCATCAACCTAGCTCTGATACCACTGTTGGGGAACGTCGCATGGGAAACAAAAATTTTCCTACGCACACGCAAACCTATCCATGGTGATGAGCATCTACGAGAGGGAGAGTGGATCTACGTACCCTTGTAGATCGCTAAGCGGGAAGCGTTAAGAAACGCGGTTGGTGTAGTCGAACTTCTTCGCGATCCAAATCGCCGAGCGTCCCGCGATCCAATCACGAACCGTCCCGCGAACCAATCACGAACCGTCCCACGATCTCGTCACGATCCGTCCCACGATCCAATCACGAACGTCTCGTGGCCTTGATCACGATCCTTCCGATCTAGTACCGAACGGACGGCACCTCCGCGTTCAGCACACGTGCAGCTTGATGACGATCTCCACCGTCTTGATCCAGCAAGAGGGGTGGAGAGGAGAGAGAGTTCACCGGCAGCGTGACGGCGCTCCGGTGATGGTGGTGGAGCAATTCCGGCAGGGCTTCGCCTAAGCACTGCGGAACTACGATCTAGAGGAGAAACTATGCACCGGTGGAACGGGTAGCACGTGGCCGGAAATTCTGTCCAAAAACCACCCAATCCACTAGTATATATAGGAGGAGAGGAGAGGAGAGGCAGCCAAGGCCTTTGGGTCGGCCGAAATAGGAGGTGGGAGCAATCCTACTTCACCTCCAATCCTAGTTGGAGTAGGATTGCCTCCTATTGGCTGATTTTCCACTTTTTGCTTTAGGACTTTCTCTCCTGCGCCATGGGCCTTTGTGGCTGTTTTCCCAGCCCACTAAGGGCTGGTTATTATTCTCCCACAGCCCATGGACCTCTTGGGGTCGAAATACCCCTCCCGGAGGTCCTCCGGTACACTACCGGCACTCCCGGTACAATACCGATACTCCCGGTACACTACCGATGAGCCCGAAACTTTTCCGGAAACCAAACTGGGACTTCCTATATATGAATCTTTACCTCCGGACCATTCCGGAGCTCCTCGTGACGTCCGGGATCTCATCCGGGACTCCGAACAACCTTCGGTCACCACCATACATAACTCTACACTACCGAAACGTCACCGAACCTTAAGTGTGCAGACCCTGCGGGTTCGAGAACTATGTAGACATGACCGAGACACCTCTACGGTCAATAACCAATGGCGGGACCTGGACGTCCACATTGGTTCCTACATATTCTACGAAGATCTTTATCGGTCGAACCTCTATGTCAAGGATTCAGTTAATCCCGTATAACGTCCCCTTTGTTCTTCGGTATGTTACTTGCCCGAGATTCGATCGTCGGTATCTCCATACCTAGTTCAACCTCGTTACTGGCAAGTCTCTTTACTCGTTCCGTAATACAAGATCCCGTGACTAACACTTAGCCATATTGCTTGCAAGGCTTGTTGTGATGTTGTATTACCGAGTGGGCCCTGAGATACCTCTCCGTCACACGGAGTAACAAATCCCAGTCTCGATCCATGCCAACTCAACAAACACCATCGGAGATACCTGTAGAGCACCTTTATAGTCACCCAGTTACGTTGCGACGTTTGATACACACAAGGCACTCCTCCGATATCCGTGAGTTGCATGATCTCATGGTCATAGGAACATATACTTGACATGCAGAAAACAGTAGCAATAAACTGACACGATCATATGCTATGTTTGTAGTTTGGGTCTTATCCATCACATCATTCTCCTAATGATGTGATCCCGTTATCAAATGACATCTCATGTCCATGGCTAGGAAACCTTAACCATCCTTTGATCAACGAGCTAGTCCATTAGAGGCATACTAGGGACATGGTTTTGTCTATGTATCCACACATGCATTTAAGTCTCCGATCAATACAGTTATAGCATGGATAATAAACGATTATCATGAACAAGGAAATATGATAATAACTAATTTATTATTGCCTCTAGGGCATATTTCCAACAAGTGCGAGGTCCTTGAGCAGAAAGGCAAGGAGCAGGCTGCTGAACTATCCACCCTAACGACAGAACTCAAAAAGGAGCGGGTGGATAAAAGGTTCCTTGAGGAGCAAGTCCGCGAGGTGAAGGTCGTAACAGATGGTAAGCTGTACTTATTACAGTGTGTCTTCGGGGATAGCAAGTTCGATTTGCTTACCCAGGTGTGGCGTTCCTTAGGCGCCTGCTCCGACCTCCAGAAGGGCATAGTGGACGTGAATTAGCTTTATGCTTCGCGGGGAGAAGGAGATGAAGCTCTTCTATTCTAGGCGCAATTTGAAGCCCCCGAGCACTCTCCTCTCCTTACTGAGCAACTGAAGGAGCTGTTGGAGCTGCACCGGATGGCGAAGCCGGCAATAAAGGATCTCTGTATCCGGCTATGGCCCAACGAGCCATTGCCGGGCAGTTACTTCGGAGTAGTGCAGAAGCTGGTCGATGCCTCGCCCTGGATCGACGCACTAAATTGCTCCTCCTGCATCGAAGGAGCACGGATGGCCTTCGCGAAGGCCATGGTGCACTGGCAGAGGCTTGACCCAATGAAGATAGACACCGCCCCACCGCCTCCTAGGAAGGAGCATAGGCGCCACGAGTTGTACTTCTCTGGAGTGATGGAGGGTGCTCGAGCGACAGAATCGCAATGTGCAAAAGAGGATATGTACGATTGAATGCGTTGTAATATGTCCGAAGACCCTTGAACGATTATATATATGTTATGCATGGTTTATCATGTTTTTAATGTTTTGCATTCCTTTATAACTCATGTCTGGCCGTTTAAACTGAAAGATGTGAGTCATCGGCTTCAGCCCCATGTAGATACTATGTGGAGTGTCTCTACTTACACACTATAACCCTTAGCCGAACTATTGGTACCCGAAGGCGGTACTGTGCGACAGACTAGGCAATCATACCATAGTGCTTTATTCCTTTCACTTAGCCATAGGGGCGCAAAAAAGACTACGGGAGGCTGGTGACTAGCCCCCGGTGACTTGTGATTTTCGGATAAACCGCGGCTAAAGCCGATATCACATGGTTTGTATGAAGAACAAACCCCTCGTATGACACGAAATATCCCTTGACAAGGATTTGAGTATAACACTTTAAGATCGGATTCACAGACCGGTTCTCACATACTATGACAGTCACTTTTCAGCTTTGTCCCCTGAGGTGCTTGACCAGACTAGCCGGAGACACAATCACACGGGTTCCCCCTTTGACCTTTTAGCCGAACGAGCGGAACATAAACGGGCAAGCACCCCTGCCGGGCAACCCAACTATTGACCCAAGACATAGTTCGGAACCAAAGCATATAAAGCGAATTACAAGACGCCGAACACGTAATCAATTGAACGAGAGGCTATTTTTTTAAACTCGAGCCCCCGTTCTATTAATAAGATCATGATGGATGAAGGAATAAGGAGTAGCAAAATCTCTAAACGAGAACCTTTATGTGCACACTCAAGAAAAAACAAAGACACATAGCGAGTGAAAAATTGTATCTTATTAATTTGTTCCCCTGTCTTGATTAGTTCAGAGATTTAAGAACACATGCCATTGCCTTACCATAGTGTTTTTCTCTTTTATTTTCATTTTTTGTTTAGTTACTAAGGATGCAAATTATGTATTAGTGCATTATTGCATTATGAAATAAAAAATAAGAAATGATCTAGCAGAATCAAAGAAACGACAAGGGTGTTCAACTATATGTCTGAATGGACAATTATTCTAATTGTCTGAATGGTTATATATTGCGGATATTATGTCTCTATGGTTGTATATTGTGGATGTAATAATTGCTTAGGTATGTTTTTTTCTTTATTAGTGACAATTTATTATCTTTACCATGTTCATTCTGACGATGCATGCGACTTGAGAGACAACAAATACAAAAGCAATGCCAAGTTGTGGTCATGTACTGACTTTGGGCTTAAGCTGATCTGACTAGAACATTTATGAGTGAGCTAATGTATTGAGGGAGGGTATCATAATTGCAGATCACAAATGCACATATGCTTCTTTTATTTCAGTATTGAAATGCAGGCATGAAAGCATTAATCATATGGTTGTTGCATCATATTGTATTAAACGGTAAGGCAATGTACGTGATAGCGTTCCTATTTAAGTATAAGAGGAGACATGGAAATAACCCGCAACAAGGCAATCCTGCATACCTAAGACCAAGCAATGAGTAAATTTTAGTCGTTGTTAATTAGTTTCATACTAGCATATACACATCTGCAGTGCACAGAATTTTTGTACTTAGTTAGAATGGCCTTTGATATGCTAGGTTTATACCAACATACTCTACATCACATGTGTATGCCATGAACACAAGCATTGCACTTGGTTGGAAATTGCTTTTGCAATGTAGCCGAAAGCCGAAGTCATCTTGGGACTTGGAAACATCAGGATTTTCAAGAGCACTCCCTGGACATGTGCAGGAATGCGCAATTGGCATGTTCGTTAGCTTGAGTAGGACTCTTCATTAGGATAGGGTTCTTGACCCAGGAAACTCGACTGGGCTAGTATAGAACATCATCATATTTTTTTCTGCAAATGTCCTAGGTCCTTTTCAGCACACGCTGAACACCATTGTCAATGGTGGTAGGGCTGCTCAATGTTTTTTCTTGGATGAAAGTGAGCTAATCAGAAGATACTCGCTTAACATATGAGTGTTTATCGAATGAGATGAACTCAAGTGTGATTTCAAAACACCCAAGTGACATTTACTCAATGAAAAGTGACCTTTTTTATAGCACATAAGTCTAGGTAAAAGGTTATATTTCTTGGAGTTGGAGGCTACAACTGTTACTTGAGGTGAGGTTTATCCAAAATTTGTTTGAGAGATCTTAGTAAAGAAACCATTGATTAGATACTTTGTCCTCTAAGCTTGGCACAATTTCCGGGTGCCAAAGAGGCAATTTATCTTTTCATGTAGAGACCGAAACACAATTACTAGTTGACATGATAATAGACTAAGTTTTATATAAAACCGCCATAGCTTTATTCATCATCAGGTCGCTGTAGTATAGTAAATATTTCTATCTGTCATGTGGGTGATCTGGGTTTGAGCACCCGGGGCCGCTACTTTTTTTTAGCATAAATGACATGTATTTATTTTCACAAAACAATATCTGCATTTTAGCAAATAAATCCCCACTTTCCATTTCCTCCTAACATTTTCATGGGGTTGTTTCAGATTCATGGACAAATATTACCTAATCATTAGCATTATTATTAAAAAATCATAACAAACTTTATTAGTTAGTGACCATCACTCCTGCCCCTATCCCTCTCAGTTGCCACATTTCTAGCAGCAGTAGTACCATATGAGTCACTTCAACCAGCATTATTATTAATGCTTCTGGCCGTTAGGCTGCTTCTATTTGAGTTATGTACGCCCAAGTGATGATACCCTTCTACATTCGGGTAGCTTGTCCCAAGTAACAAACCCCCATCGTGGAGGATGGTACTTCGATATTTGACGAATGTGGGGGCTTGGTATTCCATAGGCTTTTGTTGGGTTTTAGGTCACCATGGGCCTACACAGTGGGAGATAACCTCGTCAGCCAAGGGGCTTTGCACCATGCGGTTTTGGACCTGATAGGCCGGCTGAAGCCCGTAGATTGTCCTGTGATCAGTGGAGAACTCTATCTCCAGCGACGTAGCTTGCATAGTTCTGCAAGCTTAGTTCCCTGGCATGTTATATAAGCTGTGGGTTGTGCTCATCGTAGTGATCATACAATCTCTCTGTACTTTACCTATACTTTGTACACAATCCTACAAAATACACACAAGCAGGAAGTAGGGTATTATCTCCTCCGGAGAGGACGCACCTCGGTAAAACCTTGCCCCCTGTTACTATCGTGCCAAGTCACCTAGCTAGTATCACCTACCAAGAGATCTGCGAGATTTGGCTGTGACAATATGATTGCTTAGGTTTGTTTTGATCTCAGAGTGATGCTAATTTATTATCTTTACCATGTTCATAGTGATGATGCATGCGACTTGAGACAGTGAATGCAAGGGCATTATCAAGTTGTGGTCATGTACTAAACTTTGGGCTCGAACTGATATGAACAGAACATGGGCCTCATTTCTTTTTGCCCTAGAACATGCGACTTCGATGAGTCCCTGTGGCATGACTCTGGGCATGGGCCTCTGGGGCTCAATGTACACCATCGCTGGAGCTTTCTCGACAACGCCTCCTCTAGGTCCGTCCAGGCCCTGCCGTCCACATGCCCTTCATCTTGGTGGAATGGGTGGGGTACGGTGGTCTATGTTATCGTTCTGTTTTGGTCTTGTTGTAGAGACATCAGGCATCGGTTGTGACGCGGCTTTGTTGCTTTGTGGCTTGTCTCATCGCATTGGCAGGAGGTTGGCTTAGGTGGAGCATGTATCGTAACTCGTGTGGTGGGTGTGTTTGATGGATGTGGACGCTAAACCTTGTGATTGACATTGTAATGACTGGAAGGCATTGTATAAGCCACTTATTCTTCAATATATTACGAGCATGCTTATACGTATTCTAAAGTAAAAAAAAACGTAGTGTAATTTGTCACTCCAGCTGCCAGTTTCGCCAGCAGCAGTACTACTACTACCATGAGTCACTTGATCCTACATCCACAACTGAGCTTCCCTTGCAAGCCTGCACAAATGACATCACCAGTTAAACTAGCAATCCTCCAAGCCACAGCCCTGGCTACCTAGCTAGCCCTTATATAAGCTATATAATCAACGGTGGATGTTCGATGTGTTGGATTGGATCACAACACAAGCCTCTCTTTCTCTGTCTCTCTGCGTATGTGTCCTGCTTGTGACCAGCTGACCTCAAAAGCCGAGAACTGACTTTTCTTTCAGACAAGCTAGCAGGATAGAGAGGAAAAGAATCAACGGTGTCTCATTCCCTTAAAACCAGGTTATCACTCAATCTGAGGACTGACTTTTCTTTCAGACAAGAACCTTCCTTTTCTTTTCAGAGGTTCAGACGGGAACCTGCAGGCACTACTGTTGCTAGTCAGCCATGGATATAGTACACCGTTGTCATGCCACGGCTGTGTGGCTTTCACATGCTTCTCAACTATGCCTTTGACCCCCAATCAACAAACCAATTGTGCGTAGTTGCTTCTTGCTAAATTGGCTGCATGCCTACTGTGTTTGCGCTAAGCTGGCTGCATGCCTATCGTCTTTGTATATAAATCAGGGCAAGGAACAGGATTTGTTCTGTATAGGATCAGATTCTGTAGCCACATTTCTCACTGGCTACGTGCAGCTTGATGGATTATGCTGCATTATGTGACCTGCTGGTCGCATCCGTGTCATGCGTGCACGTTAGTTGTGCTGAGGTACTCGTGTAGTAGATTCAGTTGATCAAATCCCGTCACCAGTGGAGGATCTTTACTATTAGATTCCAGTGATCTGAGTCTAGCAAACAATTAACCTTGCGTAAACTACTGTTGGTTGAAGTTTCAACTCCGTATTACAAGATTAAGCAAGTACTCCCTCTGTCCGGAATTACTTGTCATAGGAATGGATGTATCTAGATGTATTTTAATTTTAGATACATCCATTTGTATTATTTATGCGACAAGTATTTTCGGGCGGAGGGAGTAGTTAGTATTGTCAATGATCGATAATTATAGGACATATGAAATAGATGAAGGTCTAAGACCAGATTCAGTTTCGTACACTGTGGCTTGTTAGCTAACTTTGGACAGCAAGTGATAGTTTGTGCCTGTTTTTCAGGTGCAAACACAGAGACACGGGTTCAAGGTTGAATTCCTTCCATGCTATTATGTAAACAACTCCTGCTGCCAATAGCACAGACATGTTCTTAAACAAACTGGTTAACAAAAAGAGGTCAGTCTCAGCAGCGAAGTCAAATTGATACAAATGTGACATGGTCCACTTTGTCCTAATTAACTAACTGGATTAGATTAATGCAACAGACTGAGATAGATTGCACAACTTTTCATGTCGTGGCCCTTGTCGGGTTTATTGCTATGGCATGACACTGCAGCCACCATATGCATTGAAATATGCCCATATTTGCTTAATCGGATGTATTTATTAACATTTGTTTATTTATCAGAAATCATACCTGAAAGACAAGGTAGCTGCAGATATATATTTTGGAACAAATATAATTACACATACGATTTTTACTGGTATATGATGCCTTCACATTGAGGTCCCAAAATTTTCTGTATATGTAACTCATGACGTTAATGAGAAGAGCAAATCGGTCGAGGGCCAGAGCATAAAATTCAACCTTGATATAGTCTTTGTCAACTCTCACTCAAATTATCACCATATCATACTAATGGAGCCAATTAGGACAGTGAAACTATTGACTTGAGAATGCCTAGGCCAATAGGCCTAGCTTAGCAATTGTTAATACAACCCCGTCTTGCAAGTAAACTGCCAAATTGAACTAATCATTACGTAGATCGATGCCCAAATTGCGATCAATCCAGGTCTACGTTGTTAATACAATGTCTAGAATAAGAGCGGAGATACAGGAGATGTAGTACAAACTTGGACATAATCGTCACCAAACTGTAACGACTACAGGCCTAACAGTGACAAACGATGAGCAATTTGGATAAGATTTGGTCCCATTACTTTATCAGATTCAGTTTACTAACTATACAATAATATATTATTGAGCTCTTTTACGATGATTGGAGAGTTACGATTTGTTATTTTGTGTAACTCCGTCTCTGATTATTTCTGGCCATTAGATCTAGAAAAATCATTTTAAGATTGTTTTTTTTCTAAAAGGGTATAATAGTACTTCAGTCGCTCGTTCGTTTCCGTTCCTCACGCCACGTTCAGATGCCGTCCCCACGCACGAATGAATCGGTTTCCCCTCACATAGACGCCGCCGCCGCCGTCGCACATCCCGCTCGTAGACGGGTAGCTCGGCACGTCGTTCGGGTCATCCGGGCGCGGCTTTCCCAATCCAGGCGAGAAGCAGCAGTCCACGACCTTGCTGTCGTTCCTACCGCTAAGGTTCCGGCCGGCCGGTAGTACTACAGACCCAACGTCCTGGCGCATCCAATCCGCGTGCCGGCCGGCCCTGTACGCCGTCATCGGGAGCTTCGGCGGCAAAGCGTGGAACGTCTCCGGCCTCTTGACTGACCCCTGCGGCCAGACTGCCATCCAGGTTCGTCTCCCCCTACAGCCCCTACTTTTACCCCGTCTTGGGTTCTTGATTGATTCTATGTTGGCTTCAGGAATTAATCAATCCCCAGTTCAGAGCCTGCTCTGCATTTTCTTGTTTTGGGATTCAGTACGAATCCTTGCTCACAAGGATGGCTTGCACATGTAATTAATTGAAGTGATGCTCTCCACCGTACGTCGGATACCAGGGCTGCCGGCGACCTTCCCACCCACTAAAGGTCGGTGAATACATGTTGTGTAGGAGATGATGGCAACAAACTTTTAGCTGCAAGGGGTTTCGTGGTAGGAAACTACTGCGCTTGTGGTCCTATTATCAGGTTATCCCAGGATAGTATTTTACTCTCCGTAACTAAGCATGTTTTTGTGGTAGGATGATGGAAACAGTCCCGATTGTGTGGGTATATGCATATGATTGGTGTACATAACAGTCTGAACTGGCCTTGCCATCGATCTAATCTACAACTTCTGTTTCATGTGCTGTTAGGTACTCCTATTTTTGTGCTAGTATTATTTTCAACAAGTATTTCATTCTCTGTTACTAAGCATGTTCAAGTCTTCAGTAATACTACTTCTAATTGGTTGACACTTTGTTGCTGCTGACAAATACACAATCAAACTTACAAACGTGCTGTTCTGGTGTTAGATACAAAATAGTCCACTTCTGCCTTGCATGTTGAGTGATTAATCTGAAATGTTAGATACAATTGTTTTACATCCTTCCTGTCATTTGCTAGTTTGTGATACAATTGTTTATTTTCTGATGGAAGGTCACAAAAGGAGGAAATTCTGTTAAATAGACAATGACTCAAACATGCCCTTTTCGAAGTGTGGCTATTTAGTTCATTAGGTACTCGACTTAAAATATTTAATAATGCTTTCTACAGATTTTAGTGCTCAAAGATAATAAGACTGGACCATGAAAGTGGCTTCAGAGCAAATGAAATCTTGTCATCGGAATGTGATACTTCAGTATGAACGCTCTTTAATGCTGTTTGTTGTTCTAGGGAATGGAGATCTATCTTTCGTTCAAAATATCTACTCCTATTGACTTTTACTGAGTGGAATTTAATAGAGTTGGACTTCGTTGATTTATAAGGTTGCAAGTGTCTTTTTATTCTAGCAAAGTTGCTGTCTCATTTATCTAGGAAAATGCTGCTAATACTTTTGACCAAAACAAGTATGACTAATGTCTCCGCACATGGTCTCCTATGAACAGTGATTGTGGGCGTTAACGATGGATGTTGCGGTGCAGGGACTTGTTTCAACGGTGGCATTTTGAGGTCGTGTCCATATGAAGATAGGAAATATTGTTGGTGAGGTGGAACTGATGAGAATGGGATGTGTTTGGGATCATACCAGGATTCCTTGATGCTATCTCTGCAAAGACGGGCGAGTGAGTCCGTAGTTTCTTGGTCTTGTAGATGCATTCTTGGATCATTTCGTCTGACTATAGTGAATGCCTAATCTTCCGGTTATACTAGCAGCATTGTTTTGAAGAACGATTGTGTGGTTTTCCACCCCCTATGCCTTGATTGCTTTCTTCAAATGTGGCTAAGTAACGAGCTGAATTTTTATTTTCGGGTTTGTTTGTGTGTGTTGAGGGTTGTATTCCTTGCCTTGCGGTTTACGGAAATTTAGATGGCAGCATGACCTTGTTGGTCGTTGTATTGCTGGGTCTCCTAAAGATTGACAAAGCCGGGGCTGCTAGATTGCACGCCTATTCTTTAGTTGCCTCGTTATATTTTGCTGGTGCATAATACAGTGAGATCATCATTGCACTGCTATTGCTCTTAGTCGTCCGGGTCCACACGTATCAATCTTAGTTGTCCAGACTCACAAGTACGAGTCTTACTCCTTTGTTCTTGCTACTATCTTAACCATCCGGGCTCACAAGTATCATTTTTGGTTGTCTAGGCCCACAAGTATCATTTTCAGTCGTCTAGTCGTTCGGGCTTACTAGTACTGTTCTTAGCCGCATGGGTACACATACCGATCTTAGTCATTTGGGCCCGCAGATACCACTCATAGTCATTCAGGCCCACGAGTATCAATCTTTTAGTTGTCTGGACCACAAGTAGCGGTCTTACTCGTTCATTCTTGCTACTATCTTAGTAGTTCAGGCCCACAAGTATCGTTCTTAGTCATCTAGGCCCACAAGTAACAATCTTACTCGTTCGGGGTAACTAGTACCGACCTTAGTCTCCGGGTCCACACGTATTGAGCTTAGTCAGTCGGGCACGAAAGTACCACTCTTAGTTGTTCAGGCCTACAAGTATCGATCTTAGTCACGCAAACCCACAAATACCGATCTTACACATTCATTCTTACTACTATTGGTCTTAGTCGTTCAGGCCCACAAGTATCGATTTCAGTTGTCCGGACCCACAAGTACCGGCCTTACTTATTCGGACTCGCTCCTATCTTAATCGTTCGGGCTCACAAATATTTCTCTTAGTCGTCAAGGCCCACAAGTAACGATCTTACCCATGCGGAATCACTCTGGGTCATAGGGCCCACACATACAGTACAAATCATTGTGAGTCATCCGAGGTTAAAAGTACCGCTCTCTAAGTAACAATCATAGTCGTATGAGGTCAAAAGTATCATCTTTAGGCCTCTGGGTACACAAGTACTGTTCTGAGTCGTGCACGCTCATAGGTACTACGAGCATTCGGGCACACAAGTAAGGATATTACTCGATCGAGCTCATAAGTATGGATCTTAATTGTTCGAGCTTACAAGTATCGATCTTAGTTCATTCGGGTCCATCTTAGGGTGAAGGGGTAGAATCTCCATCCTTGTCTCTCTTAGGGGTGGGGTGATGCATGTTTGCAGGGAAATTTCAAGGGGTTAGTAGATTTAGAGAGATGGCCGGGGCGACTGCAGCATGACGGTGGGGAGGGATTGAGAGGAGGGCGGGGCGGCAAGGCTGGCGCGGGAGTGCCGCTGGCCATAGGAGGGAGGCGGCAGCTGGCGGAGAAGACGTAGGGTATTATCTTTTCGGCGAGTCTGGACCTGGGTAATATAATGTATCCCTCTTATCATCGATCTGCCAGATTTAGCTATGTCACCAGCTCTCTGCAGAGATCTCTGGTGTAATCGATGTTGCCGAATCTCACGATCCAGCCTAGAGCAAAGGGCTTGAACTAGCCGAGGTATCCAATTGAGTCAACGACAAGGGTGGCAGCGCCGAAGACGAACAACTGCCTCAGCGGCAAGATTGCTAGAGCCAGAATGCAATTTATTTCGCTCAATAAACATCATTGGCTCCTAAATTTCTGTCCGGACTTTGAAATTTATTGTACATGACATATGTTCGCAAGAAATGGAGGTAAACTGCATGAAATGGATTGAGCATAATCTGACAGCAGCCATGACATACAATATGAACTATGAAACTCCCTTCGGTGACATTACAATGTACATTATTTATGCCCCGCAAGTTGCCACTCGATCAAAAGGGTTCTCCAAGTATTTGAAACAAGAAGTTTAGTCTCTATGCAAACTATGAACTGATGGATAGTTATCAGCAAAAATATGGAGTGCGGATTGAAGAATTGATGGTAGAAGCAGATGCTGGTTCCTGCTTGCCTATAATTTACTCCTCCTTGGAAAACGATGCATGGTCAGTAAAGCAAAAAAAACTAAAATGAGAGTTTTGTTTCAAGGAGATTAACAACATGCACTCACCAGATAGGTCATGGCGAAGAATAACAAATTTTCCAAGGAGATGAAGCATCCACCTCTTAATGCCAACTCATGAAAAATCATACATATCAAGTTTCCTAGTTTAGCTACAGAATACTGGTAGGGAAATGCATATGTACAGTAACTTATTTTAGACAAAGTATAGTAACTGCAATGAAGTACAAATCTAATACGTAAAAATCTGTAGATGGATCTGTTCCTTGCCAACCCATCACTTTCCATTGTTCAAATGTTATTCCCCGAAAGTTCCTGGAATGGAAGCACACCAAAGGGCCCTCAATTCTTCCTGGTAGAGCAAAAAAATAAGATGAGACTTGGAGTGCACGGTTCATCGTATGTGGCTTCATCTCTTGGTGATGGTAGTGCTAGGGGTGGCGTTGCTCCACTCAGCACCTATGTATCCTGCCTTGGGTGTGCGTGTGGTGGTGGCGTGCATTTGTATCGGGTGATGTTGATATTTGCTTTATATATAAAGTGGTGCGAAAGACTTTTTCGGTAATAAGTAAACTTCAATTGATGAAGTGTCATCTTTGTGTCAAAGCTTCCAAAAAATAGCACGTCTACTTGATAAAAAAACATGAAAACAGCCTTACCAAACTTCAGTAACTATGTCAATATTTTGAAGTGTCACATTGTACTGAAAGATTAGTTGAGGATTTTTTTTGTAACAAGAAATGGCAAACACCGACTTCACAACAGAACAAATATGGGATACAAATTATTAAACTACATTCCATATGAACACTTTGGTAGAAATATTAAGAAAAACTAGTACTGGTACAAAAGCAAAGGGTGAGTAAATTTCCACACAGATCAGAGAGAGAGAAATGATGAACTACTATAGGCATATGTACATGAACTAATAACAAGAAAAAAGTAAGAAGATTACACAAAAGGGAACGGAAGGGATAGCTCAATCGTGCAGGAGGTAATATGGAATCCGATTAGTAACACCCCATACTGCTACATCCATTTACTAGCTGATAAATCCAACAATCTATTTTGTACTAGCACATACGTCTTATACCAACATGCTAGTAGCAGTTAGAGCAAGTAGTAGATTTCTGATTTCTACTACAGTCCATGCTATTAATTTGAAACTGTCACTTTTCACGAAATCGAGAGTCGCGCTTCACGAAATCAAATCCTAGCTGCTGATCATCTCAAATATTTGTGGCAGTGCTTCACGAAATCAAATCCTAGCTAGCTGCTACACTACCGGAGGGCGCTGAAATCAGATCCTAGCTGCTAATCATCTGCCATATTTGTGGGACTGTCCATTAATTAGAAAAATCAAAAGAAGTAACTGCAAAGGACTTGCATGGCCTAGCCGAGCCATGGAGGAAGCTCCTGTGACCGCAGGCACGGGGCCTTGGAGGCCGTCGTAGCCAAGCTGGGTGCTTTGCTGGGCAGAACCAGAAGACCTTGGATAGCGTTGACTACGGGTCTATCCTTTTAAAAATTTACTGGTCCCACCTAAATTTTGTAAAGGTCCCATCATTACTTGTACTTTTATGTAATTTAAGTATCGTAACTCTTTGTAACTCTTATTATTTTACCGTTTGATTAGAGTGGATAGACGGCTCCTAAAATCGCCAATCACCTTAACAGTTGTATATATTATTATAATCAGCGGATGTAGCCCGGGGCATGTTACGGCAGATCATTATGAGACCTGGATTCTTATTGATTCAGACCATTTTTAAGCAATGTAGTAATCCCAACGTCTTAAATTAAGTGACTTAACTTATTATTAAATTTATACTAAAGTTTGTACAAAGTTGAGTCAGTTAATATGGGACAGAGGGAGTATCATATATGAAGGACATTAGAACAAGTCTCTTCACGCATGTTAAGTTTGCATTAGACTAAGTTAAGACCCTAATTAATCGAAAGACACTACAAGGCTGTCTGATTGTGTAAACATTTAATCTTGACTTATCCATTCACATCGTTATTTTATTCGTCAACTTGACATCATGTCAAGGTTGAATAGTTATATTACTGAAGAAAATATGTTAAAGGTGACAGAAAAACTTCCTTTGTCTCCCGTATTCAAGCTTCATATGTGATCTAGTATTATTAGTAGGTATGTTGTATATGTCAGTTTTCTTGGCTGTGATCTACTCTATCTCTTCACTAGATTACTCTCTGCAAAACACAAGACGTCAGGTTCAGAGAGCAGGAACGCATCGACAGAGAGAAAGAGTTTTTGCGACGCGTAACCATACGTCTTTTCTGCCTCTTTTCTTTTATTCCATTGACTAAAAGAATTGGTACAAGATCGCCACGATCCATCCATTGTGTGTGCCATCCCACGAGCAATGAATCGTACCGATGCGGAATAAACGCATCTAAAACACGACTTGGCCGCAGCGTGAACGCGACACACTTCTGGCCCATATAACCATCGTGGGTAGACATATCTCGACACGTGATTTCCCCCCTTATTTAGCTAAACCAGAAAAGGAAATAAATCTAAACGTGGCAGGAAATGAACTGGGCATGCTAGACAACGAGATTAAAACCTAACAGTATATTGTCCTCAGGATGATACCAAAATTCAGCAAGAATGAATCTTTCCATATTATTCATATGTAGATTTTTGTTATGACTTGGAATAGAAAATATATACATAACTCGAAGTCTTTATGTCATTTTGCAACACGGTTGCTTCCAGTGATACACAATAATGATGGGCTGAAAACGATGGCCTCCTTATATAAACACATAGTCATATAAGATGTCCATATCAGATTTCTTCTCAGAACAAGTTACTCTTCAGTCGAGGCTGTCATGCCCGTCGTGAAAGAAGAATTGTCAAGAGATGTTTCCACTGGAGTTTAATCAATTTCTCCCTCTGCTTAGCTCAAAATATCTAATTTATATGAACTTTTCACCATTGTGTAGGAGGACTTGCCATTGGCAATCAAAAAAAATTCAGTAGTGTTAGGGTATTGGGCGTCTCCTATATATACTCTAAATCAAAGTTGCAGAATATATATTGGCGTCTCAATGCTACTAACAGGCAGAAAACAACCATTGTGTTTTGTCCTAGTAGCTAGATGAATAGCAGGTAATTATATATCTGAATTCTACTGCGGGACGCTTGCAGAAAACTAAGTTTTCTTCCTGTCACATCTACTCACACATTATCGAACATAATGTGAAATAGTCTATGTATGTTTTAGTTATTGACATGAGCACATAATGTGAGTGACCTATAGACATACTAGTTTTTCTCATTGTCGGAAACCAGTGTTTCACAAATTCAGTTCAGTGATTGGATTGGACCGAATCTTCTACATTTTTAGAACCAGATGAAGCAATTTATCATAGTGTTCAGTTCAGTTCAGAGTTTTGAAAACACATGGCATTCCTTATCATAGTGTTTTTTATCTTTTATTTCCTTTATATATTTTTTAAACATGCAGATTAAGTATATGTGCTTTATCGCATTATAAGACAGAAAAATAGAGGAGATGACCTGACAGAACCGACAACAATGCTCAACTATATGACTGAATGGACAACCCATGGAACTAACTACTCACCTTTTTAGAGGAAGCACATATACATATTGGATTTGTGTGCCTGCATTTGCCAGTGATGACAGTTGCAATCAAGGGTTGACAGGAAGCTTCCAATGAGCAAGGTGTGATAGTTATTATATCAGAATTCAGATGTCAAAGTGCCCAATTTTGCAGGAACGTCTCTGATCCGTGTGATGTGAGAGATGAAGGTGGTTGCATGTTTGGTAAAAATTTAACCAACTGTTTGAATATTATTGCAACACCCCTACCTCCAACCACCACATTATTATATGATTCATTCTACTTAGAGGAATGAAGTATATTCCTGGCACTGCAACTAAACCACGAGTGTTTACAAAAAATGTAGTAATCATCTTTCAAAAAAATAATCATTTTAATTAATTAATTAACCATCCGTTGAACCAGATAGTTAAGCATGCATATATACCTATCAAAAGGGGCCCCACTGGATTGCAGAAACCACACTTTCATGCAATCAATGCCCTGCCCTTCACACTCTCTTCATTGTTTGCACATAAGGGTGTTCTGCATTACACAGTGATCAATAGTGTTGTGATGTGCAGGTGACTTACATGTGAACATAGATTCCTTTTTTTTGCTTCTTATTTTTGCCGGTGCCCACAACATAGATGTTCCTTTTATGCAATCCTAGAACCACAAGATCATTAATTCCAACTAGTTGCACAATTGATTTCCTCAAACGGTTCTAGTAAGTGTACACAAGTAGTAAAGTACACCTTGGTTCAACAAGGGAGATTGATCGTTTCTAAAAAACAAGGGAGATTGATTATGAGTTTTAGCAAGTTATAACACTAGTAGAAAACAGGGCATCCGTTCGGGCCGGGCCAGCCCATTAGTCCCGATTCAGTCACGAACCGGGACCAATGGGTGCAACAGTCCCGGTTCGTGAGGCCAAGGGGTCGGGCGGGCCACGTGGGGCATTGGTCCCGGTTCATCTGGCCCCTTTGGTCCCGGTTCCAGTCACGAACCGGGACCAAAGGGGGCAACCGTTCGCCTGGTGCGAGCCCCTTTAGTCCCGGTTGGTGGCTCAAACCGGGACTAAAGGTTCGAACGGTTCGCATCCCACGACGTTTGGCGCTCTGAGAAACAGGAGGATAACTGTTCCTCGACGAGGGCTACAGTAACTTCGCCCATGTCTCTTCTTCTTCTCCATTCTCCTCTCTTCTTCTCCTCCATTCTCCTCTCTTCTTCCCCATATATTCTACCATGAATCCAATCACTCGCTACGGGGAGGTGTTCACACATGGCACGACCAATCTCGATGTCGTCTACATGAACGACAGCGCCATGGTGCCGCGTTTTCTTTCCCTTTTGCAGAAATGGCTTCAAGTGGAGGATGAGAAAGACAAGTTCATAGGGCTTGATCTCGAGTACACGACAAAGCAAGAAGATGTTGCCGTTATCCAACTATGTTTGAAGAAACATGTCATGATCTTCCAATGGGCAAGGTGAGTTTTGATGGTTTTCTTTGATCAATTAATAATTTATAGATTATTATGAAAATTGCATAGGATAGAAATATGTTCCATTTTGAATCCTATGGGAAAGATCAATATTTCTGTTAAGTTTGTACTGAATAACAATTTTTCTTGTTGCAAAACGTGGGAGAACATATATGTCATATAGTTAATTTAGGGTTTCTTCATCAATTTATAGGATATGAAAATTGCATATATATAGGATATAGCAATATATATGTTCTATTTTGAATCATATGGCAAATATCAATTTCTCTTAAGTTGTAATGAAATAATTTTCGATTTTTTTATGATATTGCTGTTCACCAGGCTCAAATGAGCCTAGGAACAAAAACTCTACGTCTTCCTCTTTTGTTGCAGCGAAATAATTTTCCTTTATATAGTTGCATATTATAATTCTGCCAAAATATACTTGTTGCAGCAGTATTTAACATTTGTTCCATTTTAATTTGTTGATGTTGCAGTAGTGATAAGCACTGCCCAGCACTCATGGACTTCCTACGCAGCGGCATACACTTTGCTAGCATTGATGTAAGTAATGACAAGATGAAGATAAGGCGCAGCTTCGGTATTGAGATACCAGCTGTATGCCTTATTGATATCCAAGACATATTCAGGCTTCAGTATGAGAGGACTTCGATCGCTTCTATGGCAGTCGCCTTGATCGACGACTATTACTGCGATATGAAGACCAAATTCCCCCCGGCACAACACAAAGAGTGGGAGAGGATCCCACTTCAGCCTATCAACATTGAGTATGCAGCAAAAGATGGATACGTTGCATATGAGTTGTACCGCAAGATTCAAACCATGAACTATGGGCAGCGTCACCTAGCACCACCACCACCATGGGGAGGATATTCTTCTGATTTAGACTACCTAGTAGTATTCGTTTGGATGAATACTTTCTGTAATGGATATCTGAACTATTATATATTACATATCTCTCTAGCTATTACATATTTGTAGTGTTTTTTAATTAATGTTTTTCTTAGATTGTGTCTGAGAACAATATGCAACAAAAAAGTGGGTTGTCATCGTTGGCAACAAGCACACACACACCATGCCAACTTTCAGCCTTTTCAGACTTCATTTGAAGTGCTTTTCAATTTCAGGGTCATTTAGGTCAAAAAAATCAGTAAATGCATGAAAAATATCAAATGAAGTCAGATAGGGTTGAAATTGATGAGGTGGCTTTGAATGGTGCATTTTGAACACACAAAAGGCTGGAGTTCAAATAAGTTCCAAAAATGAAATGCTTTTTGTAACCGATGAGTTTCCGTTCGAAACCCCGATACTTCGATTGAGATTGCTCGTTTTGTACACGAAGTGTATCCTGCTTTTGCCGTAACCCTCTCAACATTTTAGCATATGCTATGTGGGTGAAATAATGATACCATGCCAACTTTCAACCTTTTCAGATTTCATTTGAAGTGCTTTTCAATATCAGGGTCATTTAGCTCAAAAAAATCAGTAAATGCATGAAAAATACCAAATGAAGTCAGAAAGAGTTAAAAATTGATGATGTGGCTTTGAATGGTGCATTTTGAACACACGGAAATCCTGGAGTTCAAATAAGTTCAAGAAAATGAAATGCCTTTTGTAATCGATGAGTTTCCGTCCGAAACCCTGATACTTCGAAAGAGTCTGTCCGTTTTGTACGCGAAGTGCATCCTGCTTTTGTCGTAACCCTCTCAACTTTTTAGCACATGCTATGTGGGTGAAATAATGATACCATGCCCACTTTCAACCTTTTCAGACTTCATTTGAAGTGTTTTTTAATTTCAGGGTCATTTAGCTAAAAACAATAAATGCATGAAAAATATCAAATAAAGTCATAAAGGATTGAAAATTGATGATGTGGCTTTGAATGGTGCATTTTGAACACATAAAAATCCTGTAGTTCAAATAAGTTCAAGGAAATGAAATACATTTTGTAACCGATGAGTTTCCGTCCGAAACCCCGATACTTCGAAAGAGAGTGTCCGTTTTGCATGCAAAGTGCATCTTGCTTTTGCCGTAACCTTCTTAACTTTTTAGCACATGCTATGTGGGTGAAATGATGATACCATGCCAACTTTCAACCTTTTCAGACTTCATTTGAACTGCTTTTCAATTTCAGGGTCATTTAGCTCAAAAAATCAGTAAATGCATGAAAAATATCAAATGAAGTTTGAAAGGGTTGAAAATTGATGATGTGGCTTTGAATGGTGCATTTTGAACACAGAAAAAACCTGGAGTTCAAATAAGTTCAAGAAAATGAAATGCCTTTTGTAACCGATGAGTTTCCGTCCCAAACCCCGATACTTCGAAAGAGAGTGTCCGTTTTGTACGCGAAGTGCATCCTACTTTTGCCGTAACCCTCTAAACTTTTTAGAACATGTTATGTGGGTGAACTAATGATACCATGCCAACTTTCAACCTTTTCAGACTTCATTTGAACTGCTTTTCAATTTCAGGGTCATTTAGGTCAAAAAAATGAGTAAATGCATGAAAAATATCAAATGAAGTCAGAAAGGGTAGAAAATTGATGATGTGGCTCTGAATGGTGCATTTTGAACACACAAAAAGCCTGGAGTTTAAATAACGTCAAGAAAATGAAATGCCTTTTGTAACCGATGAGTTTCCGTTCGAAACCTTGATACTTCGAAACAGACTGTCCGTTTTGTACGCGAAGTGCATCCTGCTTTTGCCGTAACCCTCTCAACTTTTTAACACATGTTATGTGGGTGAAATGTTGATACCATGCCAACTTTCAACCTTTTCAGAGTTCATTTGTAGTGCTTTTTAATTTCAGGGTCATTTAGCTCAAAAAAATCATTAAATGCATAAAAAATACCAAATGAAGTCAGATAGGGTTGAAAATTAATGATGTGGCTTAGAATGGTACATTTTGAACACACGAAAAGCCTGGAGTTCAAATAAGTTTAAGAAAATGAAATGCCTTTTGTAACCGATGAGTTTCCGTCTGAAACCCCGATACTTCGAAAGAGAGTGTCCGTTTTGTACGCAAAGTGCATCTTGCTTTTGCCGTAACCTTCTTAACTTTTAGCACATGCTATGTGGGTGAAATTATGATACCATGCCAACTTTAAACCTTTTCAGACTTCATTTGAACTGCTTTTCAATTTCAGGGTCATTTACCTAAAAAAATCAGTAAATGAATGAAAATTATCAAATGAAGTTAGAAAGGGTTTAAAATTGATATTGTGGGTTTGAATGGTGCATTTTGAACACACAAAAAACCTGGAGTTCAAATAAGTTAAAGAAAATGAAATGCCTTTTGTAACCGATGAGTTTCCGTCTGAAACCGTGATACTTCAAAAGAGACTGTCCGTTTTGTACGCGAAGTGCATCCTGCTTTTGTCGTAACCCTCTCAACTTTTTAGCACATGCTATATGGGTGAAATGTTGATACCATGCCAACGTTCAATCTTTTCAGAGTTCATTTGTAGTGCTTTTCAATTTCAGGGTCATTTAGATCAAAAAAATCATTAAATGCATGAAAAATACCAAATGAAGTCAGACAGGGTTGAAAATTGATGATGTGGCTTAGAATGGTACATTTTGAACACACGAAAAGCCTGGAGTTCAAATAAGTTCACGAAAATAAAATGTCTTTTGTAACCGATGAGTTTCCGTCCGAAACCCCGATACTTCGAAAGAGACTGTCCGTTTTGTACACGATACTTCGAAAGAAACTTTATATTATATACAATTCATGCAACTAAAATTATCAAAGTTATTTTTGTTAAAAAAATTAATAGCAAAAAAATATTCATAAAGTATTTTTTGTCAACAACATTTAATATGCTAAGAAATAACATAAAAAATAGCAAAAGTGAAAATAGATGCGCTTACAATGAAATTCAACCTAAATTCAAAGTACTAGTTAGGCGCCTAACTACCAAAACGCATCTATTATGACTATCAGAGGAGCTCAACGTAAGAGCCGCAGCGGGGCTAATAAGCAGGTTCGGGCAACCTTCACTTGGTGAGGTGAGACTAAACTCCCACCACACCGTTGTGCAAGGCTATTGGTCCCGGTTGGTGGCCCCAACCGGGATCAATGCCCCCCTTTCGTCCCGGTTTGTGCCACCAACCGGGACCAAAGGGCATGTTTCCCGCCCTTTGGGCTGCTGAAAACAGGGCTTTGGTCCCGGTTGGTGCGACAAACCGGGACTAAAGGGGGGCATTGGTCCCGGTTGGGGCCACCAACCGGGACCAATGCTCCTTCTATATGACAAGCACTTAGCAAAATTCGCAGTTTTCATTCTACTTCGCCCTCGTCGCCGCCCCGAGCCCACCGTCGCCGTTCCCGTCCCCGTCGTCTCCTCGCCCCCGTCGCCTCGCCCACCGCCGCCGTCGCCTCCCCTGCCGCCGCCGTCGCCTCCCCCACCGTCCCCGTCATGGCCCCTGTCTCCTCCCTCACCGCCCCCGTCGCCGCCCCTCCTCTGTCGCCGCCCCGTTGCCGTCGCCGTCCCGTTGCCGTCGCCTTCCCCGTCGCCGCCCCGTTGCCGTCGCCGCCCCGTCGCCGCCCCCACTGTGAGCCGCCACCGCCCCGGCTCGTTGCAATTTTTGTAAATACATGTTGATTTTGATGCTTTTTTAGTATGTGTATGCATGTTACATTAATATGTTTATGTTAGCTAGATTAGTATGTGTATGTTAGATTAGTATGTTTATGCTTTTTTAGTATGTTTATGTTAGCTAGATTAGTATGTGTATGTTAGATTAGTATGTTTATACTTTTTTGAAAGTAGATTAAAAAATTTATGTTAGATTAGTATGTGTATGTTGATTTTGGGTTTTATGAAAAATTAGTCGACGATGCCCGACCCACATCCTCGTCGTCGAGTTGTCCACGAGAGCCTGCTTGATAGGCACCATGTCCGGAACTGGGCTTCGCCGAGCGAGCACTGGGAGGTGCTACGTACCCGTGATGGTTCCTTATCTTTGGGTGTCCACCGCCAGCGACTCAGAGACCGCTAGTGAACCGAGTTCACCGTCCTCCATTTTGGATTTTAGGATATTCGATTTGTATTAGTTAATATTTGATGATGCATTAACTTGATTATTCAGGATGATGTATTAGTGATATTATATTCGAGGTCATTATAAATATTAATGTATTAGTGATATTTTATTGGTATAATGCGTGTGTGACTTTCGGTCCGTCGAGGCTTTCCTTAAATAACTTTCATGTGTGTTCCTTATGGAGGAATCCCGACTGTTGTCGTGGGGGCGCCTCTTCTTTCTTCTCTTCTTTGCGATATATTCGTTGGTATAATGCGCAAGAAGAGAAGAGGAGGGGCATCCATCACCGGCGGTCGAACTATTACTGTGAGAGAGTGTCCACCAACATATATACACCACCGTATCAATGTGAGAGAGTGAGCACCAACACACCATGAGATATGAGAGTTATTTAAGGAAAGCCTCGACAGACCGAAAGTCACACACTCATTAATTAAGATCCAAAGCGTGCCGTAATTCTTGAACTGGATTATTCGGGATGATGTATTAGTGGTATTATATTCAAGATCATTATAATATTAATGTATTAGTGATATTTTATCATTATAATGCATGTGTGACTTTCGGTCTGTCGTTGCTCCTTGTGTGACTTTCATGTGTGTTCTTGATGGAGGAACCCCGACTATTGTCACGGGGGGCGCTTCCTCTTTCTTCTCTTCTTTGCGATATACTCGTCGCTATATTACGTAAGAAGAGAAGAGGGAAGGCGTCCATCACCGGCGGTCAGATTATTACTATGAGAGAGTGTCCACCAACATATATACACCACCATATCAATATGAGAGAGTGCACACCAACACACCATGAGATATGAGAATTATTTAAGCAAAGCCTCGATGGACCGAAAGTCACACACACGCATTAATTAAGATCCAAAGCGTACCGTAATTCTTGAACTAGATTGTTCGGGATGATGTATTAGTGATATTATATTCGAGTTCATTATAAATGTATTTGTGATTTGCAAGTCATTCCGGCAAAACATAGGGAATTTTTTCTATGTCATTGCTCGATATATGGAATGGGTTGACTTTAGATCTGTTTCGGCTACTTGTGTGTCTTTTATTGAGGAAGAGTGTCCACCATATATAAATATGAGAGAGGAAGAATCCCTACTGTTGTCGTGGGGGTCGCTTCTCCTTCGTTCCCGTGTGCTAGCTAGACATTTTGGTGTAATGCACTCGGGGACGAATGGAGGAACCACCATCACCGACTGTTGCAATATCAGAAGGAGTGCCCACCATATACGTGAGATGAGAGTTTAGGAAGGAAAGACTCGACAGACCTAAAGTGAACCTGTTGCATATTGAGTGATAGTGATCTGTGTGTTGATCAGTTTTCTCGTAGTTTCCTTCAATCGATTTTAAATGTTTCAACTATGAACATAGGAAATGTTTGACGACGAAAGTGAATTCGGTATGTGCGAATACTGCGAAGACGAGCGCAACATGTGTGACAAGACTTTCCTAGTTGATGGTAGGCGCTTCAGCATCATGCTGGATGAGAACTTCGAAGTGGATACAGTAAGTCACAATGACAAGTCTTTTTTCGTGATTAAGCATGACTTCTGCCTCTTTTGCTTCAACTTATAATTAATTTTATTTTTTTACTGTTCTACTAGCGTATCCCCTGCCATGCAAGAATTGCTGTCTTGGATAAGATTGGTTTCAATACTAAAAAAGATATGGAGGTAAAGATAGTTCACTTGAGGACCGAGCATGGTTTTACTTTTGCGGTAAAATTATACCATGCTGACACCTATTGCTATTTTGAATGCAAAAATTGGCAAGCACTATGCAAGGCTTATGCATTTGAGCCTAATATGCTTCTCACCTTTGATTTTGTCCGGAAGATGAAACAGAAGGTAATATCGATATCTGGATCGATGTGCAGACGCCTCCAGTTCTACCATTATGTGAGTTTGTCAACCATATTTATTAAGTAATTTATATTATTTATTTAAAAATATTTGACAACTTATTTGCATTGACAGCTTATATTCATTCTTCAAAAAATGTACGGAAGATGGTAGATAGAACCTACTACTACAATGATGAAGCAGAATTAACTTATAAGGAGAAAGATCATCTTACCGCATTCTTACTCATCTTGAAAATTACAATAGCTATTATTAAACTCCTGCACATTATGGTCAATATGTCTCACTGGTGCACGTGGTGAATTACGGTAACATCCATGGAGATTGCATGGTAAGATTTTAGTTCTCCTATTACGACATCCGTGCATCTTTTGCATAAATTCTTCTAAAACTAAACTACATTGCTAACTACAAAATTATTACTATGCTTTTCAACAGAAAATCCCGTGTGCCTCATCTGATGTTTCCGAGAGGTCGCGTTGTTGTTACGAGCTTAGAGCCACCACGGCCAGGTCAGCTTACGCATCACTCCTGTCCATATTGGATTTCTAAAACCGATGGAGTCATGACAATTAAAGATTGGAAAAAATGCATGCTTAATCATAGAGAGCTACTTGGAAGCAACATTGTGCGTAGGCCAAGAATGGGAAACAGGATGATCTTCGTTCTCCATAATGGAGAGTCAGGGCCTATCTTGTTTTATGATATTGTACCTAAGAGAGGGTAGAGTAGGTTCTATGAGATAGGAGTACTTCCTAGGTCCTAGGTACAATGTGTTATTATGTGCTACAATGTGTTAGAGTTGATGATGATGATGAGGAGGAGGAGGAGTTGTGATTATAACCAGTGACCAACTTGTGATATGATGTCTCATTGACGAAAATGATGATTAAATTGTGTCATATGTTTTTTCTATAAGTATAGTACGTAGCGTCGTGACCCAACACGGAGATAAGAGAGATCACTTCTCTCTATTAGATATCTAACAAAATATATGAAACCCCTAAATTAACCCTCCAAAACCCTCGAAACCCCCTCTCTTTAAACAAAAAAACAGCCCCTCAGCTGCTGACGCGTGGACGCACATTGGTTTCGGTTGGTGTTACCAACCAGGACCAAAGGCCCTCCTGCTTGGGCTCGGCGAAGCGGCCACGTGTAGCCCCATCTGTCCCGATTCGTAAGCGAACCGGGACTAAAGGTCGTGGGCTTTAGTCCCGACCCTTTAGTCCCGGTTTCTGAGCCGGGATAAATGGGCCTTACGAACCGAGACAAATGGGGTTTTTTCCACTAGTGTAAATGGACCCCACCCCACCACATGGGCAAAACTGAGACCACGAGGCATGCACTTAACATGGTAAAATGTTTTTTGTCCAGGCATTGTATAATCAAACTTTGAAAGGGCTTCCAACGAAGTCATTTTAAACGTGAGTGGGGTTAGCTAAGCAATTATGTCAAAAGTTCAGATGTGTCCTGCATGCATGGGTAGGTGGACGTGTGGGCCAAAAAGATGAACGCGCGCATGGTGGGATCCAGGCATATCAACTCCAAGTTAGTCTCCCTCAATCACGGTATCAGGAAGACTGACTGGAAAGGACACGCTAGAATCGGACTCAATAATATGAAGGAAGCATCTCCACTACATCCCGGGAGCTGTTACACCTTTCTCAAAGTGAGAATATGTTTTAGTTACATTAGTTCCTCTGTCATATGATTTTTTATTTTATTTTGTTTGGTTTTCGCTACAGGCCCGAATTTCTAGAGACGGCCCTGCCCCTACGTCCTCTGGTCATGCCATCGGTCCAAGGCGACTCCTGTCCAAACCCTGGTTGGGCCTATGCCTACTTGGGCTGGGCTGTCTGCCTGGACCCCTCCGTTCGCTAACCAGCGTTGAGGGTGATGGATCCGTCGTCAGGTGGGTTGTAGATTCATCCATTCCTCCCACCTGATCACTATGCACTACCGGCGAGCTCGGCCCTTGCCCGGGCAGGGAAGAGTGGGGCAATTGAATCAAGAAATGCCCCCACCCCAAGGTGGGGTCGTTTCCATGGATGCTGAGCCCACAACCTTGGGTGGCGGGCTTCACAATTGCTCCTCTGGTAAGCAGCATTGAGGATGGTGTTGGAAGTCTGGTTCATCCATGTGGGTGACAGAGTGAGCGGCGACATTTGGTACTTGTGAAGTTGACACCAGCGTATGTGCTCACTCATCATTGGGTCTTCCTAATCAATAACCAAATCGTGGAATTATTCCTCTCCCAGGATATTAAAACCCTAGCCGTCGACCCAGGGACAAATCTCTTAATGAGTTGTCTTGGTGAGGTGCTTTCCCTAAGGCATTTTCAAGTTGTGGTGGTCATCTACTACACTATAAGCTGGAAATGATATGACGAGAACATGTATCAGTGAGCTAACATATTGAGGGTGGGGATAATCATAGCCCATGTGATCCTTTTATGGTAGCATTGAAATGCATCCATGAAAGCATTCATCACAAGGTTGTTGCAAGCGATGGTCTCAAACAGAACAGTAATATACGTGATAATGTTCATATTTAAGCATGAGAAGAGAGATGGAACATGATCATAACTCACAACAAAGCCATCCTACACATGTCAGTCGAGCAAAGTGTAAGGATTAGTCGTTGCTAGGCTTCTGCTAGGATTTTGATATGCTAAGCTTATACCAACATACACCACATGTGTACGAGATTGGCACAAGTTTTGAACTTAGTTATTGGAACTGCTTTTGCAATCTAGCTGTAACCTAAAGACATCATAGGATTGGAAGCATCAGGATTTCCCACTTCACCACGCGGCCTCATAGACAAAGTTCCAGACATCTGAATCGTTAGCTTGCGGAAAGGGGACCGATAGGTGCAGGCGTGACGGCCCAAAGATTCCACCGGTCGAGCGCGGGTCGTCAGATCCAGTTAGATAGACCGTCAGATCTAGGTAAACGGTTCGTTCAGAGTTGTCTTCTTCCTCGCGCAGCGCCCACGTCTCACCCCACATCTCAAGCACGCAACACCCCTCCTCCCCGCAACTCGCGCAGCTCACCGGGGCATGTGCTACTCTCTCCTATTGCCCACCTCTCTCTGGTCGCAGCACCGCCCCTTCCCTCTTTCTCCATGCTAGTTCTCGTCGCCAGGATTCGCGGCAACCCCACACCAGCATCTCATTTTCGTGCTCACCACCGCACTTGAAGCACCATGGCCTCGTGAATGGATATAGCAAAACACGTCGTCGGTAGTAGCAAAAAAGCGAGGCAGTTGCAACAAAAAATGGTGTCCTCAGCGGCGCCGATCGCATCGCCAGTCTAAAAAAAGCACCATGGCCTCATGAATGGATGTAGCAAACACAAAATACAGTAGGAGCAAAAAAATGAGCCAATTGCAGCAAAAATGTTCGTCCTCATCGTCGCCGGTCGCATCAAAGTCATAAAACCTTCATGGCATCGTGGATGGATGTAGCAAATACAGAAACGGTAGTAGCAAAAAATCGCGACGGCTGCAGCAAAACACTCTGCCGTTTCCAGCAAAGTTCTTGTCATTAGTTGTACCCTTTTTATTTCGTAGTGGTCGAATGGAACATCTCTATTTGGCCGGTTGAAGCTTTTACAAACTACGGTTGAAGCTTTCGTATGAATGGATGTAGCTTTTTTCAGTACACACTGTCTGGTTGAAACTTTATATGCTGCGGGTTAAAGCTTTTCAATCAAACGGTTGTAGATTTTTGGATCATCGGTTGCAACATCAATGGAGGACCAAAAAATGCTTCGATGTTCGTTTTGGGAGGACATGGTTGCAGTGGTGGGGAAGGAGGTCATGCCACCGTGCTTGTAGCATCTCCGATGGCTGGTTCCAGCACGTGTGGAGCTCCTTCCAACTCCGACTCACCTGGGCGAAGGGAACTTGGGGGCGACAGAAGAAGTGAGCGAGGGCACTGAGGTTGGAGGTAGGGACCTGTGCGGGATTGGGGCAAGCCAGCGTCAAGATCCGTCAGAGGAAGATTAGGACCGAGGCCACCAGCGCGCTAGGCTGAAGGAGAAAGGAGTGGATAGGGAGGAAGAAGAAAAGGGAGAAGATACGGTGGGACAGAGTGCTGTGCGGGACGTACGATGGGGCTCCATCGCGTGGCTCGTGAGCGACCACTAGTAGAAAATAGGGAACTAGTCCCGGTTCCAGAGGGCCTCTAGTCCCGGCTATGGATCCGGGACAAAACAAGCAGGACTAATACTCAAATACCTTAGTCCCGGTTCGCTTACGAACTGGGACCAAAGGGGCTCCATGTGGCTGCTGTGAGGCGCCCAGGCTGGAATACGTTTAGTCCCGGTTGGTAACACCAATCGGGGTCAAAAGGCAGCCACGCGTGAGGTGCTGGTTTTTTGGAAGGGGGTTTAGGGGTTTTGGAGGATTAATTTAGGGGTTCATATTGTGTTAGCTAGCTAATAGAGTTAAGTGACCTCTCTTTCTCCGTGCTTGGTCGACGCTAGCTACTATACGTATAGAGTGAACTCTACGCTCGCGAATAAGCAAATGAAGGAAACCATTATTTACACAAGATCCACATGCTGAACATATAGAGAGAAGTCACATCTCTTTATCCGTACTTGGTCGAACAACAAGTTTTCGTATATCTATCTGACGCTACATATATACAATATAACATCTTTTACAATTCCTAACATCATCTACCTAAGATCCAATCGCAAATCCCCATAGTATTCTCCGTCTTCAGGTATGGCGTGGTCAAGAAAGAATCCCGTCAATTCCTCTTGAATTGCTCGTATGCGATCATGTGGTAGGAGCTCATCCCGCATCTGCCAGATCTAATTTAAAGAAGGGGGTCCATACATGCGTATATATGAATGAAACTCAACACAGTTGACGGTAATATATAAAATTAAATTATGAATATTATTTACGTGTTGGAAATATGCCCTAGAGGCAATAAATAAAGTGTTTATTATTATATTTCCTTGTTCATGATAATCGTTTATTATCCATGCTATAATTGTATTGATTGGAAACACATTACATGTGTGGGTAAATAGACAACACTATGTCCCTAGTATGCCTCTAGCTAGTGAACTAGCTCGTTATTCAAAGATGGTCAAGGTTTCCTAGCCATTGACATGTGATGTCATTTGATAACGGGATCACATCATTAATAGAATGATGTGATGGATAAGACCCAAACTACAAATGTAGCATATGATCGTGTCAGTTTAATGCTATTGTTTTCTGCATGTCAAGTATATGTTCCTATGACCATGATATCATGCAACTCACGGACATCGGAGAAGTGCCTTGTGTTAATCAAACATCGCAACGTAACTGGGTGACTATAAAGGTGCTCTACAGGTATCTCCGAGGGTGTTGAGTTGGCATGGATCAAGACTGGGATTTGTTACTCCGTGTGACGGAGAGGTATCTCAGGGCCCAGTCGGTAATACAACATCACAATAAGCCTTGCAAGCAATGTGACTAAGTGGTAGTCACAGGATTTTGTATTACGGAACGAGTAAAGAGACTTGCCGGTAACGAGGTTTAACTAGGTATGGAGATACCAACGATCAAATCTCGGGCAAGTAACATACCGAAGAACAAAGGGAACATCATACGGGATTAACTGAATCCTTGACATAGAGGTTCGACCGATAAAGATCTTCGTAGAATATGTAGGAACCAATGTGGATGTCCAGGTCCCGCTATTGGTTATTGACCGTAGAGGTGTCTCGGTCATGTCTACATAGTTCTCGAACCCGTAGGGTCTGCACACTTAAGGTTTGGTGACGTTTCGGTAGTATAGTGTTATGTATGGTGGTGACCGAAGGTTGTTCGGAGTCCCGGATGAGATCCCGGATGTCACGAGGAGCTCCGAAATTGTCCGTAGGTAAAGATTCATAAATAGGAAGTCCTGTTTTGGTCGCCGGAAAAGTTTCGGGCTAATCGGTAGTGTACCGGGAGACCATCGGGAGAGGTATTTCGACCCAAGAGGCTTCATGGGCTGTGGGAGAATAAATACCAGCCTTTTGTAGGCTGTTGTAAGTCCCACACAAGGCCCATGCGGCTACGGAAGAAAAGCCCAAAGGGAAAAGGTGGAAAAAAGGCCAAAAAGGAGGAATCCTAGTCCTACTAGGATTGGAGGAGTCCTCCTCTCCTCCCCACTTCGGCCGAACCAAGGGGGCTTGACCCTTGCGCCAAGTCCTCTCCTCCCTCCCTCTTATATATACTAGAGGTTTTAGTTTTTTTGCACAGAATTTTCAGTTCCTCCAGTGCATAGTTTCTCCTCTAGATCGGTTCTCTGTAGTGCTTAGGTAAAGCCCTGTCGGAATAGCTCCACCACCATCACCGGAGCACCGTCATGCTGCCGGAGAACTCTTCTTCCTCTCCGCTCCCTCTTGCTGGATCAAGACGGTGGAGATCGTCATGAAGCCGTATGTGTGCTGAAGCGGAGGTGCCGTCCGTTCGGCGCTAGATCAGAAAAACCATGATCGAGTTCGCGGGACGGATCGTGATCAAGTTCGCGGGACAGATCGTGATTGGATCGCAGGACAGATCATGACTGGATCGGAGGACGCTCGGCGATTTGGATCACGAAGACGTTCGACTACACCAACCGCGTTTCTTAACGCTTCCCGCTTAGCGATCTACAAGGGTACGTAGATCCACTCTCCCTCTTATAGATTCTCATCACCATGGATAGGTCTTGCGTGAACGTAGGAAATTTTTTGTTTCCCATGCAACGTTCCCCAACAGTGGCATCATGAGCTAGGTCTATGTGTAGATGAGATCTCGACTAGAACACAAAGAGTTTGTGGGCGTTGATGCTTAGATTGCTTCCTCCCTTGGTCGTGTTTTGGTTCAGCGATATTGTGAGATGAAGCGGCCCGGACCAACATTACTCATACGTTTATGAGAGACGGGTTCCCTCAACTGCAACTTCTTGCATAGATGGCTTGCAGGTCCCAGTTTCTCACACTTTAGTTGGATCGGATTCGACAAAGGCGGTCCTTGAGAAGGTCGAAAAGCAACTAGTGTATCAGCATTGTGGTTTTTGCGTAGATGAGAATTGTTCTTCCTAGATACCCGCAGCAGCCACGTAAAACATGCAACAACAATTAGAGGACGTCTAACTTGTTTTTGTAGGGTATGTTGTGATGTGATATGGCCAATTACATGATGTGATATATGTGATGTATGAGATGATCATGCGATGTATAGATTATCACAACTTGCATGTTGATGAGTACGGCAACCGGCAGGAGCCATAGGGTTGTCTTTAATTATTGTATGACCTGCGTGTCAATCATTAAGCGCTACGTAATGATTTACTTTATCGCTAAACGGTAGCAATAGTAGTAGAAGCATGTTGGGCGCGACAACCCCGATGGCGACACGTTGATGGAGATCAAGATGATGGAGATCATGGTGTCGTGCCGATGACGATGGAGATCATGCCGGTGCTTTCTAGATGGAGATCAAAAGCACAAGTTCATGGCCATATCATGTCACTTATGATTTGCATGTGATGTTAATACTTTTATGCACCTTGTTTTGCTTAGGACGACGGTAGCATTATAAGGTGATCCCTCACTTAAATTTCAAGATGAATTGTGTTCTCCCTGAGTGTGCACCATTGCGAAAGTTCGTCGTGTCGAGATACCACGTGATGATCAGGTGTGATAGACTCTACGTTCACATACAGCGGGTGCAAGCCAGTATTGCACGTGCAAAACACTCGGGTTAAACTTGACGAGCCTAGCATGTACAAACATGGCCTCGGAACACAAGAGATCGAAAGGTCGAACATGAGTCATATAGTAGATATGATCAACATGATGATGTTCACTATTGAAGCCACCTCAACTCACGTGATGATCGGACTTGAGTTGGTGAATTTGGATCATGTGACACTCAGATGACCCGAGCGATGTCAATTTGAGTGGAAGCATTAGTAATTTTATTAACTAAACTCATTATCTTGAGCAATAGTCTAAGTAAACCTTTGCATACTTATGTTGTAGATCAATAGCTCGCATAGTAGCACCCCTGAATTTTAATGCGTTCCTAGAGAAAGCTAAGTTGAAAGATGATGGAAGGAACTTTGTTGATTGGGCCCGTAATCTGAGGATATCCTCACGGCTTCCCAGAAATCATATGTCCTTGATGCACCGCTTGGTGACCAACCAGAAGACATGACCTCCGAAGACGTTAAGAACGCTTGGGAGGCACGTACTGGAGATTACTCAATAGTTCAGTGTGCAATATTGTATGGCATAGAACCGGGACTTCAAAGACGTTTTGAACGTCATGGAGGATATGAGATGTTCCATGAGTTGAAGTTTATCTTTCAGAAGAATGCCCGGATCGAGAGGTATGAGACCTACGATAAGTTCTATGCTTGCAAGATGGAGGAGAACGGGTCTATCAGTGAACATATACTTAGAATTTCTGGGTATTCAACTCACCTAGCAGAGTTGGGAATTGCCCTTCCGCCGGAGGCGATCACTGACAGAGTTCTTCAATTACTGCCACCTAGTTACAAGAGCTTTGTGATGAACTATAACATGCACGGGATGAACAAGTCAGTCGCCGAGCTGTTTGCGATGCTAAAAGTTGCTGAGTCTGAAATCCAGAAAGAACATCAAGGGTTGATGGTCAATAAAATCACTAGTTTTAAGAAGAATGGCAAGGGCAAGGGCAAGAAGGGTAAAACCAAGAAGGATGGCAAAGCAGTTGCTACTCGTGTAAAGAAGCCCAATCATGGACCTAAGCCAGAAACTAAGTGCTTTCATTGCAAGGGAACTGGTCACTGGAAGTGGAACTACCCCAAGTACCTGGCTGACAAGAAGGCGGCCAACGACAAACAAGGTATATATGATATACATGTTATTGATGTGTACCTTACTAGCTCTCGTTGTAGAGCCTGGGTATTTGATACCGGTTCGGTTGCTCACATTTGCAACTCAAAACAGGAACTAAGGAATAGACGAAGGCTGGAAAAGGATGACGTGACGATGCGCGTGGGAAATGGTTCCAAGGCTGATGTGATCGCCGTCGGCATGCACTCTCTTTGATTACCATCGGGATTAGTGATGAACCTGAGTAATTGTTATTTAGTGCCTGCGTTAAGCATGAACATTATATCTGGATCTTGTTTATTGCGAGACGGTTACTCATTTAAATCAGAGAATAAAAGTTGTTCTATTTATATGAGTAATATCTTTTATGGTCATGCACCCAATGTGAGGGGTTTATTCATATTGAATCTTGATAGAGATGACACACATGTTCATAACATTGATGCCAAATGATGTAGAGTTGATAATGATAGTACCACTTTCTTGTGGCACTGCCGTTTAGGTCATATTGGTGTAAAATGCATGAGGAAGCTCCATGCTGATGGACTTTTGGAGTCACTTGATTTTGAATCACTTGACACTTGTGAGCCATGCCTCATGGGCAAGATGACTAAAACGCCGTTCTCCAGAACATTGGAATGGGTGAGTGACTTATTGGAAATCATACATACTGATGTGTGCGGTCCAATGAATGTTACAGCGCATGGTGGATATCATTATTCTCTCACCTTCACTGGTGACTTAAGTAGATATGGGTATATTTACTTAATGAAACACAAGTCTGGAACATTTGAAAAGTTCAAACAATTTTAGAGTGAAGTTGAGAATCATCGTAACAAGAAGATTAAATTCCTGCGATCTGATCGAGGAGGTGAATATCTAAGTTATGAGTTTGGCAGTCACTTAAGACAGTGTGGAATTGTTTCATAGTTGACACCGCCTGGAACACCACAGCGTAATGGTGTGTCCGAACATCGTAATCGAATCTTATTAGATATGATGCGTTCTATGATGTCTCTTGCTGATTTGCCACTATCGTTTTGGGGTTATGCATTAGAGACAGCTACATTCACTTTAAATAGGGCACCATCAAAATCCATTGAGATGACGCCATATGAACTATGGTTTGGAAAGAGGCCAAAGTTGTCGTTTCTTAAAGTTTGGGGATGTGATGCTTATGTCAAAAAGCTTCAGCCTGAAAAGCTGGAACCCAAAGCGGAGAAATGCGCCTTCATAAGATACCCCAAAGAGACAGTTGGGTATACCTTCTATCTCAGATCCGAAGGCAAAGTGTTTGCCGCTAAGAACGGAACATTTGTTGAGAAAGAGTTTCTCTCGAAAGAATTGAGTGGGAGGAAAATAGAGCTTGATGAGGTTATTGAACCTTTACTTCAACCAGAAAGTAGCGCAATGCAGAAAGATGTTTTTGTGGAACCTACGACGGTAGAAGAGGAAGTTAATGATGATGATCATGAAGCTTCGTATCAAGCTACTATTGAACCTCGTAGATCGACAAGGGCACGTACTACTCCTGAGTGGTACGACAACCCTGTCTTGGAGGTCATGTTGTTGGACAACAATGAACCTACGAGCTATGGAGGAGCAGTGATGGGCCCCGATTCCGAGAAATGGTTAGAGGCCATGAAATCCGAGATGGTACCCATGTATGAAAACAAAGTATGGACTTTGGAAGTATTACCTAAAGGGCGAAAGGCCATTCAAAACAAATGGATTTTTAAGAAGAAGACAGACACGGACGGTAATGTCACCGTATATAAAGCTCGACTTGTGGCAAAGGGTTTTTCACAAGTTCAAGGAGTTGACTATGATGAGACAATCTCACCCGTAGCGATGCTCAATTCTGTCAGAGTCACGTTGGCAATAGCTGCTTATTTCGATTATGAAATTTGGCAGATGGATGTCAAAATGGCGTTCCTCAACAGTTTCCTTGAGGAAGAGTTGTATATGATGCAACCAGAAGGTTTTGTCGATCCAGAGAATGATGACAAAGTTTGCAAACTCCAGCGATCCATTTATGGGATGGTGCAAGCATCTCGGAGTTAGAATAAGCGCTTTGATGAGGTGATCAAAGCGTTTGAGTTTATACAAGTTTATGGAGAAGCTTGTATTTACAAGAAAGTGAGTGGGAGCTCTATAGCGTTTATAATATTATATGTGGATGACATATTGCTGATTGGAAACAATATAGAAATGCTAGAAAGCGTGAAGGAATATTTGAACAAGAGTTTTTCAATGAAGGACCTAGAAGAAGCTGCTTTCATATTAGGCATTAAGATCTATCGAGATAGATCGAGACGCTTAATAGCACATTCACAGAGCACATACCTTGATAGATCAAGACCTAGAAGAAGTTCAAAATAGATCAGTCCAAGAAGGGATTCTTGCCTGTGTTACAGGGTGTGAAGTTGAGTAAGACTCAATGCCCAGTGACTGTAGAAGATAGAGAAAAGATGAGTGTCATCCCCTATGCTTCAGCCATAGGCTCTATCATGTATGCAATGTTGTGCACAAGACCAGATGTCAGCCTTGCCATAAGTATGGTCGGAAGGTTTCAAAGTGATCCTGGAATGGAACACTGGGCAGCGGTCAAGAATATCCTTAAGTACCTGAAAAGGACTAAGGAAATGTTTCTCATTTATGGAGGTGATAAAGAGATCGTCGTAAAGGGTTACGTCGATGCAAGCTTTGACACTGATCCGGATGACTCTAAGTCACAAACCGGATACGTATTTATTCTCAATGGGGGAGCGGTAAGCTGGTGCAGTTCCAAGCAAAGCGTGGTAGCCGATTCTACGTGCGAAGCGGAGTACATCGCAGCCTCGGAGGTAGCGAAGGAAGGTGTCTGGATGAAGCAGTTCATGACAGATCTTGGAGTAGTGCCCAGTGCACCGAAAACAATGAACCTATTCAGTGACAACACTGGTGCCATTGCTCTGGCCAAGGAACCAAGGTTTCACAAGAGGACCAGACACATAAAGTGACGCTTCAACTCCATCCATGATTACATCGAGGAGAAGGACATAAATATTTACAAAGTGCACACGGATCTGAATATTGCAGACCCGTTGACTAAACCTCTTCCAAGGGCTAAACATGATCAACACCAGAACTGCATGGGTGTTCGATTGATTACAATGTAAAATCACATAGTGATGTGAACTAGATTATTGACTCTAGTGCAAGTGGGAGACTGTTGGAAATATGCCCTAGAGGAAATAAATAAATTGTTTATTATTATATTTCCTTGTTCATGATAATCGTTTATTATCCATGCTATAATTGTATTGATTGGAAACACATTACATGTGTGGGTAAATAGACAACACTATGTCCCTAGTATGCCTCTAGCTAGTGAACTAGCTCGTTGATCAAAGATGGTCAAGGTTTCCTAGCCATTGACATGTGATGTCATTTGATAACGGGATCACATCATTAATAGAATGATTTGATGGATAAGACCCAAACTACAAATGTAGCATATGATCGTGTCAGTTTATTGCTACTGTTTTCTACATGTCAACCATATGTTCCTATGACCATGAGATCATGCAACTCATGGACATCGGAGGAGTGCCTTGTGTGCATCAAACGTTACAACGTAACTGGGTGACTATAAAGGTGCTCTATAGGTATCTCTGAGGGTGTCTGTTGAGTTGGCATGGATCAAGACTGGGATTTGTTACTCCGTGTGACGGAGAGGTATCTCAGGGCCCAGTCGGTAATACAACATCACAATAAGCCTTGCAAGCAATGTGACTAAGTGTTAGTCATGGGATTTTGTATTACGGAACAAGTAAAGAGACTTGCCGATAACGAGGTTTAACTAGGTATGGAGATACCGACGATCGAATCTCGGGCAAGTAACATACCGAAGAACAAAGGGAACATCACACGGGATTAACTGAATCCTTGACATAGAGGTTCGACTGATAGAGATCTTCGTAGAATATGTAGGAACCAATATGGGCATCGAGGTCCCTCTATTGGTTATTGACCGTAAAGGTGTCTCGGTCATGTCTACATAGTTCTCGAACCTGTAGGGTCTACACACTTAAGGTTTGGGGATGTTTCGGTAGTATGGAGTTATGTATGGTGGTGACCGAAGGTTGTTCGGAGTCCCGTATGAGATCCCGGACGTCACGAGGAGCTCCGGAATGGTCTGGAGGTAAAGATTCATATATAGGAAGTCCTGTTTTGGTCGCCGGAAAAGTTTCGGGCTAATCTGTAGTGTACCGGGAGTGCCGATAGTGTACCGGGAGAGCATCGGGAGAGGTATTTCGACCCAAGAGGCTTGATGGGCTGTGGGAGAATAAATACCAGCCTTTTTTTGGCTGGTGGATGTCCCACACAAGGCCCATGCGGCGAGGGAAGAAAAGCCCAAAGGGAAAAGGTGGAAAAAAGCCTTAAAGGAGGAATCCTAGTCCTACTAGGATTGGAGGAGGAGTCCTCCTCTCCTCCCCACTTCGGCCGAACCAAGGAGGCTTGGCCCTTGAGACAAGTCCTCTCCTCCCCCCTCTTATATACTAGATTTTTTAGGGTTTTTGCATAGTATTTTCAACGACGTGCTACCCGTTCCTCCAGTGCATAGTTTCTCCTCTAGATCGGTTTTCTGCAGTGCTTAGGCAAAGCCCTGCCGGAATAGCTCCACCACCATCACCGGAGCGCCATCACGCTGCTGGAGAACTCTTATTCCTCTCTGCTCCCTCTTGCTGGATCAAGACGGCGGAGATCGTCATCAAGCCGTACGTGTGCAGAACGCAGAGGTGTCATCCGTTCTGCGCTAGATTGAAAGGACCGTGATTGAGTTCGCGGGATGGATCGTGATCAAGTTGGCGGGACGGATCGTGATTGGATCGCGGGACCCTCGGCGATTTGGATTGCGAAGATGTTCGACTATACCAACCGCGTTTCTTAGCTCTTCCCGCTTAGCGATCAACAAGGATACGTAGATCCACTCTCCCTCTCGTAGATGCCCATCACCATCGATAGGTCTTGTGTGAATGTAGGAAAATTTTTGTTTCCCATGCAACGTTCCCCAACATTACGTACTTCAAATTGATCATCAGAGAAGCCCTGCTCAGAGGTCGAGTGGCAAATAAACTCGCATATGTAGTATCCACATAAAACAGTCCCGAGTTTCTGGTACAAGCACTTTAGGAGAATAGAGTTCAAGCAAACTGGTAAGCAAGCATGGTAATGACATATTGATGAAACTTTGAATCAATTAGAGATGCGTGGAACTAGCTAGTACTACTTATTTTGGGGGGTGTAAATCGCAACTCTTTGTTAATCTGGGAACCTTTTGGGTGAACTTTTTCCAAACCCTGCCAGACATAGAAAATGATTACTGGATATCAGGAAATGAATGATAGTTGCCGATATGGTTCTGGTATAGATTGAACTTACTTCTTCATCATTGCAGTCATGTCCGCATAATCCTCGGGATCTTTACATCTCGAGTCTAAGATAGTTACTAATGCCCCGTCAAGCTTAATGGATAGCAAAATAAAGTGGTACATGTGCACACATATATAACTCATCATTTACATTACTTAACCTTGAGTAAGCGAAACCGAATATACAGAAGACAACGACACTCACTTGAAGTTGTAAGGAAAGAATATTTCCCTTTTGTTTTGATGTATAAGAAACGACTTTAGCAAGTTCTCCTCGATCTCTTTGACAGTGTTTCGTACCGACCATTCATTTACGACATCTGGGCTAATGAACCCAACGTCGGAGATCCTGCATTTTTGCATCTGACGATCTTCAATCTGCATAATATAGTGAGGATAATTATATATACATGCAATGAACGAGCTAAGCTAGAGACTTAACTGTAGAAATAATACTTACAGACAATAGCAAGTCATGAGTTGTTTGTCGAGGGCCTCTTGATTGTATAACTGAAATAACTCTGCAAATTCAATAGGCATCATGTTAAGTCCAATGAATTCGTGTTCTGGTTTAACTCTAACATACAAAGTGTCTTTCCTAGACTCCCTGCAGATTTTCATGTACCACTCATGCAAATTGTACATCATTGTTGTTAGATGAGGATGATCAGGTTTGACGAGAGGCTTCCCGTGCACGTATCTAAATTCTTGTATTGTTACCTCAGTTGTTTCAAAATGTACATCATCCCCCAAGTAATCACTAGGTTTGGTACCCGGCAGTAGCACCGGCTGTTTAGCAATATCGCTAGACACCTTGAGAGGGGGGGGCATGATTGCTTCTCATGTTCGCCGAGCTGGGGAATTGTTTTCCCACTTCTTCGTTCTTTGACTCTTGCGGCACTGGAAGTACTTCCCAACCACTATGCTTCATTATATGTCTTTATAATATAGGGGTCATAGTTTGATGGCAGCGGAGGCGGTGATGGTCGCTTCAGGGCATCCATAGTGCGCTTTGCTTTCACTGGATCTACCGTTTCCGTCGGAGGTGGATGTTTCTGTGCAAAATGGGCCTTCACTTCGGCTTTACTAATGTCATCGTTTTCTTTGTCAGTCCTCTTATGGTAACTTTGGAAGAGGCTTGAGGCTTGGACCAAATTTTAATTTCTTCCTTCCTATTGTACTGCTAGCCGCCAGAGCGGTTGCGACATCTCTCTTATGTCATGACTGACGCGTCAGAGGAGGCGGAGTGTACTGACGCGCCGGAGGAGGAGGAGGAGGAGGAGGCGGATTGGCCTGACGTGTCGGAGGAGGCTGAGTGGCCTAACGTGCCGGAGGAGGCGGAGTGGCCTCACACGTCGGAGGAGGTGGAGGAGGAGGCAGAGTGGCCTCACGCGTCTGAGGAGGCGAAGGAGGGGGCGGAGGAGGAGGCAGAGTGGCCTCACGCGCCAGAGGAGGTGAAGGATGATGAGGAGGAGGAGGAGGTGAAGTGCCCTGACGCTCCGGAGGAGGCTAAATCTGCCGAGGCTTCCAGTTTGGAAGCTTGATGTACTCCTTTCTCCCTAGAAAGGTACTCCTCTCAGCATTTTCCAGAATAACAATATCCTCTTCACCTGTAAGGTTATCAAGATCCAGCCCCTCATATCCATCCATTATTTCATCCACCGTCACAACAGTATAGCCATGTGGAATCGGAAGGCAATGGAATGTTCCCTCATCTCGAGGAGGTAGAATAGAGCCGACCTCCGCCTTGGAGGTCTCGTCATTATCTTGCAATGTTGAGCCTTCGTGATACTATCCACGGGGTAGCAAGGAGCCGTGAAATCAAGCTGAACAAGCTTCGAGGGAATCCATGCTGCTTCTCCGCTGAGATGGTGGAGTAGCTTTTGGGGCGGCATCGAAGGAAGGATCTTCGTGCCGCTCATATTGTTGGTCGGTAGCTCACTGGCTCTCAAGTTCCTCTAGTTTTGCTAATCTTGCACTGAGCTTCTGTATTTCGCTTGCTTCCAGTTTTCTCTTTCTCTCTTGGCTTCTATAACCGCCGCTATTGGGAAACACATGCTTCCATGGAACGGAGCCTCATGTACCTCGTGTTCATCCAGGGTGTTCAGGATTCTCGAGGGCCTCTGTCAGCTCGTCCTTTTCTCAGTTGGGAATGAACGTCCCTTGCTGCGCTGCCTTGATTGCTGCCTGAAGCTTTGTGATGGGTATTGCAAGTTGAGCTCTCGTCCAGACACACCTCCCTGTTTCTGGGTCCAAAGTTCCCTCAACCCCAAAGAACCAAGTCCTTGAACGATCTGGCCAGTGCAATGTCTCTAGGTGGACATTCTTAGCAAGCAGGTCTTGCTCCGCTTTGTCCCACAACGGTCGGACTTTGTAGTAGCCACCTAACCCCGTGTGATGGTGATACTGCTTCGCTGCAGCATTTTTCTTGTTTCTCAGTGACATTTTCTTGATCTTCTCTGATTTCTTGTAGGCCACAAATTCAGGCCATTGATCTCTTATCTTCTCATATCGACTGGCGAACTCTAGAGTCTTATCTTTCTCGACAAACTTTGTGTTCAACTCTTTCTTTGAGTTCCTGAATAGTTCTGGCATATTCTTAAGAACCCATGACTTGACCTTTCGCTCAATAACTGGGTTATTCGGATCCTCCTCTTGCAGTAGGCTGAAATTTCTCATCAGCTCGGTCCAAAGATCATCTTTCAGTCTATCATGGACATAAGAAACTTTGAAGTCCTTACTATTCTCATTCCATTGTTGGGTGGTGATTAAGACATAATCCCTAACAACAACTCCACACTGATGTACAAATGTGTCTTTGGTCCGCTTGGGAGCAATCGGTTGGCCATCGTTCGCGACTTCTGTGATCATGAACCTTTCATCCTGGCGCAACCTTTTCTTCGGGCCTCGTCTCCTTACCTCGCTGGACTTTGCAACAGTTGAGGATCCCTCCTCCGTTCGTTCACTGAAGCAGTGATCATCATCTCTTTCCTCCGCCATTCGGTCACCGGAGCCATGATCATGATCTCCTTCCTCCCCCATTCGATCACCGGAGCCATCATTATCTCTTGCCTCCTCCATTGTTGGATCACCGGACGGGCCATCCTCTCCTTCATGACCATCGGTGTCATTCAGATATGCCAAGGGATTATACCCGGCGCGGATTATATCCCCCAACAAGTCTTCTTGTTCTATGCCTCTGTGATTCATAGTTTCTGCAAATATTACAACATGGCAATATACAAAACATTAGATATGTAAATCAATACAAGGCATTAATCAATACTCTCTAGCAGGTGGTTGCCACCGAGTCTCTAGTTTTTCAAATCTTGCATCGAGCTTCAGCATTTCGCTTGCTTCCTGTTTCCTCTTTATCTCTCGGCTTCAATAACCACTGTTGTTGGGAAACCCATGCTTCCACGGAATGGAGCCTGATGTACCTCGTGTTCGTCTAGGGTATTTAGGATTCCCGAGGGCCTCTGTCAGCTCGTCCTTATCTCTGTCGGGAATGAACGTCCCTTCTTGCGCTGCCTTGATTGCTGCCTGAAGCTTTGTGATGGGTATTGCAAGTTGAGCTTTCGTCCAGACACACTTCCCTGTGTCTGGGTCCAAAGTTCCCCCAACCCCGAAGAACCAAGTCCTTGAACAATCTAGATAGTGCAATGTCTCTGGGTGGACATTCTTAGCAAGCAGGTTTTGCTCAGCTTTGTCCCACAGCGGTCGGGCTTTGTAGTAGCCACATGACCCTATGTGATAGCGATACTTCTTCGTTGCAGCATTTTTCTTGTTTGTCAATGACATTTTGTTACTCTTCTACGATTTCTTGTAGGCCACAAATTCGAGCAATTGATCTCTTATCTTCTCATATCGACCTGTGAACTCCGGAGTCTCATCTTTCTCGACAAACTTTGTCTTCAACTCTTTCTTCCAGTTCCTGAATTGTTCTGCCATATTCTTCAGAGCCCACGACTTGACCTTTCTCTCTATAACTGGTTATTCGGATCCTCCTCTTGTGTTAGGCTTTCTCGTCAGCTCGTTCCAAAGATCATCTTTCAGTCTATCCTGGACCGAAGAAACTTTGGGGTCCTTACTATTCTTATTCCATTGCTGGGTGTTGATCGAGACGTAGTCCCTACCAACAACTCCACACTGATGTACAAATGCATCCTTGGTCCGCTTGGGAGCAATCGCTTGGCTATCGTTCGCGATTTCTGTGATCATGAACCATTCATCCTGGCGCAACCTTTTCCTCGGGACTCGTCTCCTTACCTCGCTGGACATTGCAACAGTTGAGGATCCCTCCTCCGTTCAGTCACCGGAGCTGAGATCATGATCTCTTTCCTCCGCCATTCAGTCACTAGAGCCATGACCATGATCTCCTTCCTCCGAAATTCGGTCACCGGAGTCGTTATTATCTCTTGCCTCCTCCATTGTTGGATCACCAGAGCTGTCCTCTCCTTCCTGACCACCGGTGTCGTTGAGATACGCCAAGGGATTATACCCGGCGCGAATTATATCCCCCAACAAGTCTTCTTATTCGATCCATAGTTTCTGCAAATATTACAACATGGCAATATACAAACATGAGATATGGAAATCAATACCAGGTATTAATCAATAGTCTCAAGCAGGTGGTTGTCTCCAACTCGACAATGAGGGTGCTGGCCAGGCATCGTCGACTCAACGGCCACGCTATGCAAGTAAACATTTAAACATGTAAACATCATATATCTGCGCAAAGGGGGCCTCTAGTCCCGGTTGGTGCCACCAACAGGGACCAAAGGCCAGGCGCGACGGTGTCGAATGTTTAGTCCCACCTCGCTAGTCGAGGGGCAATCGCACCGGTTTATAAGCCCCGTTGTGCATGACTTGTTGAGGTCCTCTCCAAAGCAGGCTATGTATATGCCTAAACTCTACCTCCACCGTGTTGGGCCTGCTGGGCCCGCGGGCATGCGTCCTGGCCCATGTTTAGATGGGTTTCTAGTCGTATGCAAGCCGTGGTTGCCTAGTAGGCGGCATTTTTTCTGTTATTTTTTTTGCTATTTAAACTTTTTAGTCCTGGTTGGGGCTACCAATTGGGGCTGAAGGGTGTAACAGTGGTGTGGTGGAAGTTTAGTTCCACCTCGCCAAGCGAAGGTTGCCCGAACCTTTTTATAAGCCCCGCCGCAGTTGCTACACTGAGCTCCTCTCAGATTGAAAATAGATGCCCTTATACAGGAAATTTGACCTAAATTCAAAATGCTAGTTAGGTGCACTAACTAGCACTTTGAATTTAGGTTGAATTTCCTCTATAAGCGCATCTATTTTCACTTTTGCCATTTTTTATGTTATTTTTTTGCATATTAAAAGTTCTTAACAAAAAATACTTTTTGAATATTATTTTTCTATTAAAGCTTTTAACAAAAAAACTTTGATAACTTTAGTTGCATAAATTTTATATAATATCAAGTTTAATTATATAACTTTTATCACACAAAAACACGTCTGTTACAAAAGGATTTCAATTTTTAAACATATTTGACCTCAAGAATTTTTCTGCATTCAATATGCACCATTCGAAGTCACATAATCCCTTTTCAACCCTTTTCTGACTTCATTCGCTATTTTTCATGCATTTCATCATTTATTTTAAGCTAAAATGATCCTAAATTGAAAAGCACTACAAATGAACTCTGAAATGGTTGAAACTTGGCATGGTACCATCATTTCACCCACATAGCATGTGCTAAAAAGTTGAGAGGGTTACGGCAAAAACTCGATGCACTTCGTGTACAAAATGGACAATCTCTTTCGAAGTATCAGGGTTTCGGACGAAAACACGTCTGTTACAAAAGGATTTCAATTTTAAAAAAATATTTGAACTCAAGAATTTTTCTGCATTCAATGTGCACCATTCGAAGCCACATCATCCCTTTTCAACCATTTTCTGACTTCATTGGCTATTTTTCATGCATTTCATCATTTATTTTAAGCTAAAATGACCCTAAATTGAAAAGTACTACAAATGAACTCTGAAATGGTTGAAACTTGGCAGTGTACCATCATTTCACCCATATAGCATTTGCTAAAAAGTTGCGAGGGTTACGACAAAAACTGGATACACTTCGTGTACAAAATGGACAATCTCTTTTAAAGTATTAGGGTTTCGGACGAATACAAGTTTGTTACAAAAGGCGTTTCATTTCTTGACATGTAACTGCAGTGATATTCTAAATCAAATCCATCATCAGAATAGTTGTGGAGAGAAAGTCTTCACTTTTTCTTCGCGTGTGTCCCTTGCTTATTGCGTCGTAACCATGGATAATCTTCATCATTCAACAGGGTGCTTGGGTCAGCGTTCACTTTGAAGGGAGAAATTTCATGAAACTTTTCATAATCTACACACATGTCTGTCTTGCCCTCTACTCCCATGATGTCTCTTTTTCCTGAAAGAACTATGTGGCGCTTTGTCTCATCGTATGATGTATTCGCTTCCTTATCTTTTCTTTTTCTCGGTTTGGTAGACATGTCCTTCACCTAGAAAACCCGCGCCACACATTGGCTAGGACGAGTGGTTCGTCTGTGTACCCAAGATTATTTAGATCCACTGTTGTCCTTACGTACTGCGGGTCTACCTGTACCCCGCCTCCTGACAGATTGACCCATTTTCACCGAAACAAAGGGACCTTAAAATCATGTCCATAGTCAAGTTCCATATGTCCACTATGTAACCATAATATGTGTCCTTTCCCCTGTTGGTTGCTGCATCAAAGCGGACACCACTATTTTGGTTGGTGCTCTTTTGATCCTGGGCAATCGTGTGAAATGTATTCCCATTTATCGCGAACCCTTTGTAAGTCAATACAGTCGAAGATGGTCCCCTGGACAACGAGTATAACTCATCTGCAACAGTGGCGTTACCCATGAGATGTCTTTGCAACCAACTGCCGAAAGTCCTGATGTGTTCACATGTAATCCAGTTGTCACACTGCTCTAGGTGTTTGGAGCGCAGAATATTCTTGTGATCATAATCATACGGGGTCACCAAGGTAGAATTCTGTAAAACTGTGTAGTGTGCTTGAGACCAAGAATGCCGGTCCTACCTATTATTGAGTCTGGTCCTAGCGTCCATTTTCTAGTCAGTCTCCCCTCATACCGCAATTGAGGGAGACCAATCGGCTTAAGGTCAGGAAAGATGTGAACACAAAACTCAATGACTTCCTCTGTTTGATGGCCCGTGGAGATGCTTCCTTCTGGACTAGCACGGTTATGAACATATTTCTTTAAGACATATTGTGTAGAAATACAGGGCCTAAAATGCCAATCTCGTCGACTAGATGAACTAGGACGTGCGTCATGATAGTGAAGAACGATGGTGGGAACACCAGCTCAAAACTGACAAGAGATTGCACCAAATCACTTATTAACCTTGGTAGGATTTCTGGATCAATTACCTTCTGAGAGATTGCATAGAGGAATGCACATAGCTTCACAATAGCTAATGAATGTTTACCTATAGAATCCCCCTCAATGCAACCGAAAGAAGTTGCGTCATAATGATGTGGCAGTCATGAGACTTTAGGTTCTGGAACTTTTTCGCTGCCATATTTATTATTTCCTTTATATTCGACGAGAAGCCAGACGGGACCTTCATACTGAGAAGGCATTCAAAGAAGATTTCCTTCTTTTCTTTGGTAAGAGCATAGCTGGCAAGATTCTTCGGCATGTGCATCACGTCGATTGTAGAGCGGACCTCTAGTTCTTTTCAATAGGGTAGGTCCCAAAATATGGATTTGTTCTTCCACATGGGTGCGCGTCCCGCATCGTTAGTCGAAACAGATAGTCCGCTAGGACCCTTTCCAAAGATTACTTATAAATCATTGACCATATTAAGTATGTGATCACCAGTATTGAGGGCGGGCTTCTTCTAGTGATCTGCCTCACCTTTGAAATGCTTTCCTTTTTTTCGACATTGATGGTTGGTCGAAAGAAATCGATGATGCCCTAGGTACACATTCTTCCTGCATTTGTCCAAATATATCCTGTCGGTGTCATCTAAACATTATGTGCATGCGTGGTAACCCTTGTTTGTCTGTCCTGAAAGGTTACTGAAAGCAGGCCAATCGTTGATGGTTACAAATAGCAACGAATGTAGGTCAAATTCCTCCTGTTCGTTCTCATCCACACACGTACACCTCTTCCATTCCATAGCTGTAAAAGTTTATCAACTAATGGCCTTAGGTACACATCAATGTCATTATCGGGTTGCTTAGGACTTTGGATGAGCACTGACATCATAATGAACTTCTGCTTCATGCACAACCAAGGAGGAAGGTTATACATACATAGAGTCACAGGCCATATGCTATGCTTGCTGCTCTGCTCCCCAAAAGGATTAACGCCATCTGCACTTAAACCAAACCATACGTTCCTTGGGTCACATGTAAAGTCGTTCCACTTTCTCTTGATCTTTCTCCACTCCGACCCGTCAGCGGGTGCTCTCAACTTCCCGTCTTTCTTACGGTCTTTTATGTGCCATTGCATCAACTCGGCATGCTTTTTGTTTCTCAACAGATGTTTCAACCGTGGTATTATAGGACCATACCACATCACCTTGGCAGGAACCCTCTTCCCGGTGCACGGGCCCTCATCATCACCAGGGTCATCTCGTCTGATCTTATACCGCAATGCACTGCATACCGGGCATGCGTTCAAATCCTCGTACGCACCGCGGTAGAGGATGCAGTCATTAGGGCATGCATGTATCTTCTGCACCTCCAATCCTAGAAGGCATGGAACCTTCTTTGCTTTGTACTTACTGCTAGGCAATTCGTTATCCTTTGGAAGCTTCTTCATTATTTTCAGTAGCGAACCAAATCCCTTGTCAGATATACCATTGTCTGCCTTCCATTGCAGCAATTCCAGTGTGGTACCGAGCTTTATGTTGTCATCTTAGCAATTTAGGTACAATCCTTTTTTGTGATCCTCTAACATGCAATCGAACTTCAACTTCTCCCTTTCACTTTCGCATTCTCTCTTTGCATCAACAATGACCCAGCGAAGATGATCATCGGGCACATCGTCTGGTTCCTCTTGATCTTCAGCTTCCCCCATTGCAGCGGGTAGTTGTCATCATCCTCTTCTTCTTTGTTGTCTTCCATCATAACCCCTCTTTCTCCATGCTCGGTCCAAACATTATAGTGTGGCATAAAACCCTTCTCAAGCAGGTGGAAGTGAAGGGTTTTAGAGCTGGAGTAATCCTTCGTATTCCCATAGACAGTACATGGACAATGCATAAAACCATTCTGCTTGTTTACCTCAGCAACTTTGAGAAAATTACGCGGGCCCTTAATATACTCGGAGGTGCGTCGGTCACCGTACATCCATTGTCGGTTCATCTGTGTACGTTATATAATTAAGTGTATCGAAAACCATTACAGAACATCATGAATAGAGAAGTGAACAAAATAATAGAAATTCATCATCACATTAAAGCCAAAGTACAGTAGTGACCAAAATAAATACATAAAGTTCATACATAGTTCTCATTGAACAACATATAGCTCTCTAGAGCATCTAATTAAAACATACATTGAAACTATTTGAAAAAATAAATGCAACAACAAATGCGATCATAACCGCAACTAAGATACCAATTGATCCAACAACATAATGATACCAATCCTCAGTATGAATGACATATTTTTTAATCTTTCTAATCTTAAAGCGCATTGCATCCATCTTGATCTTGTCATCGTCGACGACATCGGCAACATGCAACTCCAATTTCATCTTCTCCTCTTCAACTCTTTTTAATTTTTCTTTCAAGTAATTGTTTTCTTTTCCAACCAAATTTAACTTCTTGAAAAGAATTTCGACGTCGGTTGGAATTTCCGATTCACATAACTCCTAGATAAAAACATATATGTCACGTTGGTCGGCATAATTTTCATAAACACTAAATGAAACAAATACTTATAAAATATAATATACCACATCCCAATCATAGACAGGACGAGGGCCGACGGAGGAGGATACCAAAACCATGGCACTATATAATAACAAACAATAATAAATTTTAGAAAATTGTATAAGCATCTATCTAAACCATAGAGAGGACGAGGGCGATCGACGGAGGTGAGGACGGGGACAGGATAGGGCGGACTGCCAAACCTAGACAAATCTTGAGGAAAATGGAGCTTGGAGGTCGAGTTTGGAGAGGAGAAAGCTTAAGTGTGGCTCGGGCATTTCATCGAACACCTCATATGCATAGGTGGTGAGAGCTAGAGCAACACACACCCACACGCCGACGTCCAAAGAAACAGACTAAGTGGACAGGGGCGGGGCGGGGTATAGACAGGCTTATATCTTTAGGCCCGGTTGGTGGCCAGAACCGGGATATAAGACGCACTTTTGGTCCCGGTTCCAGCTATCAACCGGAACTAAAGGTGCTGGTCGAGGAGCGAGGCCCATTGGTCCCGGTTCTTGGCTGGATCCGGGACCAAAAGTGTCAGAAAAACAGGGACCAATGACCTCCGAGGCCCTGCCGGTGCCCTGGCATTACGAACCGGAACTGATGGCCCCTTTAGTCCCAGTTCGTAAGTGAACCGGGATTACTGCCCTTATCATAGCCTCAACCAAAGCCCTGTTTTGTACTAGTAGACTGGCCGAAGTTTCGGCCGGCGCGCGGACGTAAAACGTTTCCCTTGCGGAAATACTAGTATGAAAATCCTTATAGGATCATATAGTTAGTGGTCCCAGCCAAATTCAGAACGTAGAGGCTATTTTGCGGGAAAAAACAGCGGTGCTCGAAAAATTAGAAGCGTAAAAAGTATAATTTAGTATCGGCTTTGAAAATAGCACAAATGCCACTGGTCTTTTTGCTAAATACCACATGCGTTGGACCACGACGAAACGCTTATGTGGTCTTTAAAGTATCAGCAATGTTTGTGCGGTTTGCCCAAGCCATACTACAGGAGGAAAATATCGGTGGAGTTGGCGTACTATAGGAATGCTTTTGTTAATCTCTTGAAGCTTGAATATGTCATCGTAAAGTAAACATTTAGCACATGCACATGTACGAAATGATGTTAAACTCAACTATATAGACATATGTAACTTATATTTCAATACATAGATCAACCACCAAAGTATATATACCGTGCTCCAATTTTAACCAAAATACTATGCTGCGTCGGATAGAAGCTGAATTCCACTAAATCGTCGTAAGCTTCCAGCGTTGGAAGAGATGGGGCACCACTTCTTTTTTTGTACTTATGGCGTCGAACCCCAATGACAGCGGTAACCACATTAGCAGTGACATTGGCTGCCGACGCCGGTAGTATTCTCTCAGTTAGCAACGTCTTTGCTCGACGCCGCTAGTGAACCCTGATCAGTGGCGCCATACTAGTGGCATCTCCACTCCACACCCATAACGACTGTTTCTGGAACAGCCCTTCTAGTCTTTTCTGCATTAGCGTCTTCGGGTACCATCATGGAATCGTTACACTTGATTGGGGTAGTACAGAACATCACCATGTGTGTTTTGCGCGTGAGCTCAGTCCTGATCAGCATACTATGCTCCATGGTCTGAAGTTTGATGGATGTATTAGTCTTAGAGAAAAGTTAGCTCAATAGTCAAGCCAAAGATCGTAGCTACATTTACTCAGGAAGAAATGAACTTTTTAACAACAACAAAAACTAGAAAAAAATGAGTCCGAAAAAACATACTTCGCTTAACAGCAAAACAAACTAGAGAGGCCATGGTCTGAAAAACCTGTTGATTGTCGTCCAAAAAAGGATTCGATCCCTTCGCTGTGGCATGAGCACAGCGTTATTTGTTAACAAAGTAAATTTATAATAAAACATGTTGGATATATGAGCAATTTACCGATTGATTTAAAAGCAATAAGTAATAGATAAATGATGATCATAATATAGAAACAATCGTAGTCATGCAAACTAGATAAGAGTAGGTCGGATGACTAAAGGATAGTAGTGAAAGAATATATGAACATGTGAACTCAAACGAAACATATGTAGAGCAGAGACTAGACAAAGAAACTATAGCAGGACATCGAAAAGAAAAGAAGCAAACACGTACTGAACAGCGGGAGTAGCATTGGCGTTAAGAGAGGTCACCAGCCATGTCGTCGAAGAGATGACTGACGTCAGGAAAGTAGTCGTCGTCTGGGAAGTGGTAGTCGGTGTCTGCGGCGTCCGTGGTGAAGAAGACAGTAGTCGCGCAAAACGCTCCCACAAACCTTATCACCGTTCTCCCGTACAGGGCTCAAAGCGGCAGGGTTTCGGAGGCCTACTATCCCGACCGACGATGCACACCGCAAGCCGGGATGCACTAGTGGAAAAAGGCCCATTTGTTCCGGTTCCAGAGGCCCATCATCTATCCCGGTTCTGGACCCGGGACTAAAGGGTCGGGACTAAAGCCCATGACCTTTAGTCCCGGTTCGCTTACGAACCGGGACAGATGGGGCTACACATGGCCACTCCGCCGAGCCCAGGCAGGAGGGCCTTTGGTCCCGGTTGGTAACACCAACCGGGACCAAAGAGCGTCCACGCATCAGCAGCTGAGTAGCTGTTTTTTTAGGGTGGGTTTTGAGGGTTTGGGAGAGTTAATTTAAAGGTTTCATATTTTTTTTAGCTAGCTAATAGAGAGAAGTGACCTCTCTTATCTCCGTACTTGGTCGCGACACTACGTACTATACGTATAGAGAGAACATATAACACTATTTAATCATCATTTTCTTCAATGAGACATCATATAACAAGTTGGTCACTAGTCATAATCACAACTCCTCATCATCATCATCATCAACTCTAACACATTGTACCACATAATAACATATTGTACCTACGACCTAGTCCTCTCACATAGGACCTACTCTACCCTCTCTTAGGTATAATATCATAAAACAAGAAAGGCCCTGACTCTCCATTATGAAGAATGGAAATCATCCTGTCTCCTTTTCTTGGTCTACGCACAATGTTGCTACCAAGTAGCACTCTACGATTGATCATACATTTTTTCCAATCTTTGATTGTCATGTCTTCATCGGTTTTAGAAATCTGGTATGGACAGGAGTGATGCGTAGGCTGACCTGGCCGTGGTGGCCCTAAGCTCATAACAACAACGCGACCTCTCGGAAACATCAGATGAGGCACACAATCCTTCGGGATTTTCTATTGAAAAACATAATAATAACTTTCTAGTTAGCAATGTAGTTTAGTTTTAGAAGAATTTATGCAAAAGATGCACGGATGTTGTAATAGTAGAAAATCTTACCATGCAATCTCCATGAATGTTACTGTAGTTCTCCACGTGCACTAGTGACACGTATTGACCATAGTGTGGAGGATTTTGATAATAGCTATTGTAATTCTCAAGATGACTAAGAATTAAGGTAAGATGATCTTTCTCCTTATAAGTTAATTCTGCTTCATCACTGTACTAGTAGGTTATGTCTACCATCTTACGTACATTTTTTGAAGAATGAAAATAAGCTATCAATGCAAATAAGCTGTCAACTATTTTTAAATAAACAATAATAATTATTTCATAAATATGGTTGAGAAACTCACATAATGGTAGAACTGGAGGCATCTGCACATCAACCCAGATGTCTATATTACCTTCAATTTCATCTTTCGGACCAATATCAAAGATGATAAGCATATTAGGCTCAAATGCATAAGCCTTGCATAGTGCTCTCCAAGTTTTGCATTCAAAGTAGGAGTAGGTGTCTGCATTGTACAATTTTTACCGCAAAAGTAAAACCATGCTCGGTCCTCAAGTGAACTTTCTTTACCTCCATAGTTTTTTTAGTATTGAAACCAATCTTATCCAAGACAACAATTCTTGGATGGTAGGGGATACGCTAGTAGAATAGTAAAAAAATAAAATTATAAGTTGAAGCAAAAGAAGCAGAAGTCATGCTTAATTATGAAATAAGACTTGTCGTTGTATCCACTTCAAAAAACTCATCCAGCATGATGCTGAAGCGCCTACCATGAACTAGGAAAGGCTTGTCACATAGGCCGTGCTCGTCTTCGCGGTATTGTGTAGAAATACAGGGCCCAGAATGACAATCTCGTCGACTAGATGAAGTAGGACGTGTGTCATGATATTGAAGAAGGATGGTGGGAACACTAGCTCGAAACTAACAAGACATTGCGCCACATCACTCCTTAACCTTGGTAGGATTTCTGGCTCGATCACGTTCTGAGAGATTGCATTGAGGAATGCACATAACTTCAAAGTAGCTAATCGAACGTTTTTCGGTAGAAGCCCCCTCAATGCAACCGGAAGCAGTTGCGTCATAATCACATGGCAGTCATGAGACTTTAGGTTCTAAAACTTTTTCTCTGCCATATTTATTATTCCCTTTATATTCGATGAGAAGCCAGACGGGACCTTCATACTGAGCAGGCATTCAAAGAAGCTTTCCTTCTCTTCTTTGGTAAGAGCATAGCTGGCAGGACCTTCATACTACTTTGGAGGCATGTCGTCTTTTTTGTCAACACGTTGCTGGTCCTCCCGTGCATTCGGTGTATCTTTTGTCTTCCCATACACACCCAAGAAGCCTAGCAGGTTCATGCAAAGATTCTTCGTCACGTGCATCATGTCGATTGTAGAGTGGAGCTCTAGGTCTTTCCAGTAGGGTAGGTCCCAAAATATAGATTTCTTCTTCCACATGATGTGCGCGTCCCTCGGCGTCATTCGGAACAGATAGTCCGTCGGGACCTTTTCCAAAGATTACCTGTAAATCATTGACCATAGCAAGTATGTGATCACTGGTATGGATGGCGGGCTTCTTTTGGTGATCTGCCTCGCCTCTGAAATGCTTGCCTTTCTTTCGACATTGATGGTTGGTCGAAAGAAATCGATGATGCCCAACGTACACATTCTTCCTGCAATTGTCCAGGTATATACTTTCGGTGTCATCTGAACAGTGTGTGCATGCGTGGTATCCCTTATTTATCTGTCCTGAAAGGTTACTGAGAGCAGGCCAATCATTGATGGTTACAAACAGCAACGCATGCAGGTCAAAATCCTCCTTTTTGTGCTCATCACATACGCGTACACCGTTTCCATTCCACAGATGTAAAAGTTCTTCAACTAATGGCCTGAGGTACACATCAATGTTGTTGCCGGGTTTCTTAGGGCCTTGGATGAGAACTGGCATCATAATGAACTTCCGCCTCATGCACAGCCAAGGAGGAAGGTTATAGATACATAGAGTCATGGGTCAGGTGTTGTGAATTCTACTCTGTTACCCAAAAGGATTAATGCCATCTGCGTTTAAACCAAACCATACATTCCTTGCGTCACCTACAAACTCCTTCTAATACATTCTCTCGATTTTCCTCCACTGCGACCCGTCGGCGGGTGCTCTTAACTTCCCGTCTTTCTTACGGTCCTCTCTGTGCCATCGCATATTCTTGGCATGCTCTTTGTTCTGAATAGACATTTCAACTGTGGTATTATAGGAGCATACCACATCACCTTGGCAGCAACCCTCTTCCTGGCGCGCTCGCTCTCAACATCACCAGGGTCATCGCGTCTGATCTGATAGCGCAATGCACCGCATACCGGGCATGCGTTCAGTTCCTCGTACTCACCGCAGTACAGGATGTAGTCATTAGGGTGTGCATGTATCTTCTGCACCTCCAATCCTAGAGGGCATACAACCTTCTTTGTTGCGTACGTACTGTCCGGAAATTCATTATCATTTGGAAGCTTCTTCTTCAATATTTTCAGTAGCTTCTCAAATCCTTTGTCAGGCACACCATTCTCTGCCTTCCACTGCAGCAATTCCGGTGTGGTACCGAGCTTTGTGTTGCCATCTTAGCAATTGGGGTACAACCCTTTTTGTGATCCTCTAACATGCAATCGAACTTCAACTTCTCCTTTTCACTTTCGCATTGTCTCTTTGCATCAACAATGACCCGGCGAAGATCATCAACGGGCACATCATCTGGTTGCTCTTGATCTTCAGCTTCCCCGGTTGCAGCATCACCATATTCAAGGGCACATAGTTTTCATCATCCTCTTCTTCTTCACCATCTTCCATCATAACCCCTATTTCTCCGTGCTTGGTCCAAACATTATAGTGTGGCATGAAACCCTTCACAAACAGGTGGCTGTGAAGGATTTTCTGGTTAGAGTAAGACTTCAAATTCCCACATATAGGGCATGGACAACACATAAAACCATTCTGCTTGTTTACCTCGGCCACTTCGAGAAAATGATGCAACCCCTTAATGTACTCGTCGGTTCTTCTGTTACTGTACATCCATTGCCACTTCATCTGCGTGCATTACATATAATTAAGTGTGTCAAAAAACATTACAGAACATCAGGAATATAGAATTGACCAAATTAATAGAAGTTCATCATCACATTAAAACCAAACCATGGCACTATATAATAACAAATAAAAATTAAAGTAAGAAAGAAGATAAGATCAAGAGGCTCACCACGCGTGGGCGATCGACGGCGGTTTTAGGACGGAGACGGGACAGGACGGACCGCCAAACCTAGACAAATCTTGACGAAAATGGAGTTTGGACAAGGAGCTTCGAGAGGAAAAAGCTTAAGTGTGGCTCGGGCATTTCATCGAACACCTCATGTGCATAGGAGGTGAGCTAGAGCACCACAAAGCTCTAACACTGTTGTCCTGGAAAAACAGAGCACTACACGGCTCTGCCAGCGGCAGGCGAGGGTTTATACAGGCGAGGTATCCGGTTTACGACTTGGAGTCGTCCGGATCTGTGTCAAAGCTAGCATCGGCATAACCCTTTACGACGAGCTCTTCGGCACCTCCATATACGAGAAACATGTCCTTTGTCCTATTCAGGTACTTCAGGATATTCTTGACCGTTGTCCAGTGTTCCGCTCCGGGATCACTTTGGTACCTCCCTACCAAACTTATGGCAAGGTTCACATCAGGTCTGGTACACAGCATGGCATACATAATAGAGCCTATGGCCGAAGCATAGGGGATGACACTCATATCTTCTCTATCCTTTGTCGTGGTCGGGCATTGAGCCGTACTCAATCTCACACCTTGTAACACAGGCAAGAACCCCTTCTTGGACTGATCCATATTGAACTTCTTCAATATCTTTTCAAGGTATGTGCTTTGTGAATGACCTATGAAGCGTCTCGATCTATCTCTATAGATCTTAATACCTAATATGTAAGCAGCTTCTCCAAGGTCCTTCATTGAAAAACAATTATTCAAGTAGGCCTTTATACTTTCCAAGAGTTCTATATCATTTCCCATTATCAGTATGTCATCCACATATAATACGAGAAATGCTATAGAGCTCCCTCTCACTTTCTTGTAAATACAGGGTTTTCCATAAACCTGTATAAACCCAAACACTTTAATCACCTCATTAAAGCAAATGTTCCAACTCCGAGATGCTTGCACCAGCCCATAGATGGAGCGCTGGAGCTTGCATACTTTGTTAGCATCTTTAGGATCGACAAAACCTTCCGTCTGCATCATATATAGTTCTTCCTTAAGGAAACCATTAAGGAATGCCGTTTTGACGTCCATTTGCTAGATCTCATAATCATAAAATGCGGCAATTGCTAACATGATTCGGATAGACTTCAGCATCGCTACGGGTGAGAAATTCTCATCGTAGTCAACTCCTTGAACTTGTCGATAACCCTTAGCGACAAGCCGAGCCTTATAGACGGTCACATTACCATCCGCGTCAGTCTTCTTCTTAAAGATCCATTTATTTTCAGTGGCTCGCTTATCATCAGGCAAGTCCACCAAAGTCCATACTTTGTTCTCATGCATGGATCCTATCTCGGATTTCATGGCCTCAAGCCATTTGTCGGAATCCGTGCCCGCCATTGCTTCTTCATAGTTCGAAGGTTCACCGTTGTCCAACAACATGATCTCTAGGACAGGGTTGTCGTACCACTCTGGTGCGGAACGTGTCCTAGTGGACCTTCGACGTTCAATAGTAACTTGATCTGAAGTTTCATGATCATCATCATTAACTTCCTCTCTAGCCGGTGTAGGCTCCACAGAAACAACTTCCTGTGCTATGCTACTCTCCGGTTCGAGTGGAGGTACAATTACCTCATCAAGTTCTATTTTCCTCCCACTTACTTCTTTTGAGAGAAACTCTTTCTCGAGAAAGGATCCATTCTTGGCAACAAAGACTTTGCCCTCGGATCGTAGGTATAAGGTATACCCAATAGTCTCTTTGGGATATCCTATGAAGACGCACTTTTCCGCTTTGGGTTTGAGCTTCTCAGGTTGAAGTTTCTTCACATAAGCATCGCATCCCCAAACTTTTAGAAACGACAGATTAGGTTTCTTTCCAAACCATAATTCATACAGTGTCGTCTCAACGGATTTTGATGGTGCCCTATTTAAAGTCAATCCGGCAGTCTCTAATGCATATCCCCAAAATGATAGCGGTAAGTCAGTAAGAGACATCATAGATCGTACCATATCTAATAGAGTGCGATTACGACGTTCAGACACACCATTTCGCTGAGGTGTGCCAGGCGGCGTGAGTTGTGAAACAATTCCACATTTCCTTAGGTGCGTGCCAAACTCGTGACTTAAATATTCTCCGCCACGATCAGATCGTAGGCACTTTATTGTCCTGTCACGTTGATTCTCTACCTCACTCTAAAATTCCTTGAACCTTTCAAAAGTTTCAGACTTATGTTTCCTTAAGTAGGCATACCCATATCTACTCAAGTCATCAGTGAGGGTGAGAACATAACGGTAGCCACCACAAGCCTCGACACTCATTGAACCGCATACATCGGTATGTATTATTTCCAACAAGTCAGTTGCTCGCTCCATTGTTCCGGAGAACGGAGTCTTGGTCATCTTACCCATGAGGCATGGTTCGCACGTGTAAAATAATTCGAAATCAAGAGACTCCAAAAGTCCATCAGTATGGAGCTTCTTCATGCGTTTGACACCAATATGACCAAGGCCGCAGTGCCACATCTAAGTGGGACTATCGTTATCAACCTTACACCTTTTGGTACTCACACTATGGACATGTGTAACATCATGTTCGAGATTCATCAAAAATAAACCATTGACCAGCGGGGCATGACCATAAAACATCTCTCTCATATAAATAGAACAACCATTATTCTCAGATTTAAATGAGTAGCCATCTCGCATCAAGCGAGATCCAGATACAATGTTCATGCTCAAAGCTGGTACTAAATAACAATTATTAATGTTTAACACTAATCCCAAAGGTAGATGTAGAGGTAGCATGCCGACGGTGATGACATCGACCTTGGAACCATTCCCAACGCGCATCGTCACCTCGTCCTTTTCCAGCCTCCACTTATTCCACAGCTCCTGCTTGGAGTTACAAATGTGAGCAACTGCACCGGTATCAAATACCCAGGAGCTACTATGAGCGCTGGTTAGGTACACATCAATAACAAGTATATCACATATACCATTAATGTTGCCGTCCTTCTTATCCGCTAAGTACTTGGGGCAGTTCCGCTTCCTGTGACCAGTACCCTTGCAATAAAAACACTCAGTCTCAGACTTGGGTCCATTCTTGTTCTTCTTCTTCCCGGCAACTTGCTTACCGGGCGTGGCAACAGCTTTGCCGTCCTTCTTGAAGTTCTTCTTACCCTTGCCTTTCTTGAAACTAGTGGTCTTATTCACCATCAACACTTGATGCTCCTTTTTGATCTCGACCTCTGCTGATTTTAGCATCGAGTACAACTCAGGAATGGACTTCTCCATCCCTTGCATGTTGTAGTTCATCACAAAGCTCTTATAACTACGTGGAAGCGACTGGAGGATTTTGTCAATGATCGAGTCATCTGGGAGATTAACTCTCAGCTGAGTCAAGCGGTTGTGTAGCCCAGACATCTTGAGGATGTGCTCACTGACAGAACTATTCTCCTCCATCTTACAGCTGAAGAACTTGTCGGAGACGTCATATCTCTCAACCCGGGCATGAGCTTGGAAAACCAGTTTCAGCTCTTGGAACATCTCATCTGCTCCGTGTTTCTCAAAACGCTTTTGGAGCCTTGGTTCTAAACTGTAAAGCATGCCGCACTGAACAAGGGAATAATCATCGCAGCGAGAATGCCAAGCATTCGCAACGTCTTGCTCTGCTGGGAGAAGGCGTGGGTCACCTAGTGGTGCATCAACGACATAAAATTTCTTGGAAGCTATGAGGATGATCCTCAAGACACGGACCCAGTCCGCATAGTTGCTTCCATCATCTTTTAGCTTGGTTTTCTCTAGGAACGCGTTGAAATTTAGGGTGACATTCACGTTGGCCATTGGATCTACAATATAGATTGTAAAGACAATTTTAGACTAAGTTCATGATAATTAAGTTCACATAATCAAATTATTTAATGAACTCCCACTTAGATAGGCATCTCTCTAGTCATCCAAGTGACACATGATCCATGTCAACTAGCCCGTGTCCGATCATCATGTGAGACAGACTAGTCATCCGTGGTGAACATCTCCATGTTGATTGTATCTTCTATACGGCTCATGTTCGACCTTTCGGTCTTCCATGTTCCGAGGCCATGTCTGTACATGCTAGGCTCGTCAAGTCAACCTAAGTGTTCCTCGTGTGTAAAACTGGCTTACACCCGTTGTATGCGAACGTTAGAGCCTATCACACCCGATCATCACATGGTGCTTCGGAACAACGATCCTTAGCAACGGTGCACAGCTAGGGTGAACACTTTTCTTGAAATTTTATTGAGAGATCATCTTTTTTACTACCATCGTTCTAAGAAAATAAGATGTAAACATGATAAACATCACATGCAATCAATATAGTGACATGATATGGCCATTATCATCTTGCTCCTTTGATCTCCATCTTCGGGGCACCATGATCATCACTATCACCGGCACGACACCATGATCTCCATCATCATGATCTACATCATTGTGTCTTCATGAATTTGTCTCGCCAACTATTACTTCTACTACTATGGCTAACGTTTAGCAATAAAGTAAAGTAATTACATGGCGTTTATGATTGACACGTAGGTCATACAATAAAATAAGACAACTCCTATGGCTCCTGCCGGTTGTCATACTCATCGACATGCAAGTCATGAATCCTATTACAAGAACATGATCAATCTCATACATCACAATGCATCACATCACATCCTTTGGCCATATCACATCACAAGGCATATGCTGCAAAAACAAGTTAGACGTCCTCTAATTTGTAGTTGCAAGTTTTTACGTGGCTGCTATAGGTTACTAGCAAGAACGTTTCTTACCTACGCCAAAACCACAACTTGATATGCCAATTGCTATTTACCCTTCATAAGGACCCTTTTCATCAAATCCAATCCGACTAAGGTGCGAGAGACAGACACCCGCTAGCCACCTTATGCAACAAGTGCATGTCAGGCGGTGGAACCAGTCTCACGTAAGCGTACGTGTAAAGTCGGTCCGGACTGCTTCATCCCATAATACCGCCGAATCAAGATAAGACTAGTAGTGGTCAGCAAATTAACAAAATCGACGCCCACAACAACTTGTGTTCTACTCGTGCATAGATTCTACGCATAGACCTACCTCATGATGCCACTGTTGGGAGACGTAGTAGTAAATCAAAAAAATTCCTACGATCACCAAGATCTATCCATGGAGAAACCAGCAATGAGTGGGGAGAAATTGCATCGTCATACCTTTGAAGATTGCTAAGCGGAAGCGTTACAAGAACGCGGTTGGTGGAGTCGTACTCGCAGCGATTCGGATCGCGGTGGATTCCGATCTCAGCGCCGAACAACGGCGCCTCCGCGTTCAACACACGTGCAGCCCGGTGACGTCTCCTACGCATTGATCCAGCAAGGAGGAAGGAGAGGTTGAGGGAGAGCTCTGGAAGCACGACGGCGTGATGACGGTGGAGCTACGTGAACTCCGGCAGGGCTTCGCCAAGCGCGACGGAGAACGAGGAAGAGGAAGGGTAGGGCTGCACCGAGAGAGAAAGAAGTCGTGTCTCAAATCAGCCCAAACCCTTGGGTATATATAGGAGGAGGGAGAGGGAGGGCAGCCTTGTCCCCTCCTCCAAGGAGGAGAGGTTCGACCGAAGGTGGGGAAGAGTCCACCTCCCACAAGGGAGGTGGATCTCCTCCTTTTAAATCCTTTTGCCCTATATCTCTTTACCCTAGCCGCTTGGGCCTTTCTAGAAGGTCTTGGCCAGCCCAAAAAGGACTGGCACACCTCCTCTAAGGGCCCATGAAGTCCTTTGGTCGTCACACCCCTCCCGGGGTTCCTCTGGCACCCTCCCGGCACTCCCGGTACACTACCGATGAGCCCGAAAACTTTCCGATGACCAAAACTGGACTTCCTATATATCAATCATTACCTCCGGACCATTCCAGAGCTCCTCGTGATGTCCGGGATCTCATCCGGGATTCTGAACAACCTTCGGTATTCAAGTATACCATTTCCCTATAACCCTAGCGTCATCGAACCTTAAGTGTGTAGACCCTATGGGTTCGGGAGACACGTAGACATGACCGAGACACCTCTCCGGTCAATAACCAACAGCGGGATCTGGATACCCATGTTGGCTCCCACATGCTCCATGATGATTTCATCGGATGAACTACAATGTCGGGGATTTAATCAATCCCGTATGCAATTCCCTTTGTCTATCGGTATGATACTTGCCCGAGATTCGATCATCGGTATCTCTATACCTTCTTCAATCTCGTTACCGGAAATACTCTTTAATCGTTCCGTAATACATCATCCCGTGGCTAACTCCTTAGTCACATTGAGCTCATTATGATGATGTCTTACTGAGTGGGCCCAGAGATACCTCTCCGTCACACGGATTGACAAATCCCAGTCTCGATTCGTGCCAACCCAACAGACACTTTCGGAGATACCCGCAGTGCACCTTTATAGTCACCCAGTTATGTTGTGACGTTTGGCACACCCAAAGTATTCCTACGGTATCTGGGAGTTGCACAACCTCATGGTCTAAGGAAACGATACCTGACATTAGAAAAGCTTTAGCAGACGAACTACACGATCTTGTGCTATGCTTAGGATTGGGTCTTGTCCATCACATCATTCTCCTAATGATGTGATCCCGTTATCAACGACATCCAATGTCCATGGTCATGAAACCGTGACCATCTATTGATCAATGAGCTAGTCAACTAGAGGCTCACTAGGGACATGTTGTGGTCTATGTATTCACACATGTATTACGGTTTCCGGTTACCACAATTATAGCATGAACAATAGACAATTATCATGAACTAGGAAATACAATAATAACCATTTTAATATTACCTCTAGGGCATATTTGCAACATGTACTTCTCAATAGTACCATCAGACCTAAGCTTCTTCTTGAATACCCATTTGCACCCTATAGGTTTGCACCCATAAGTACGATCAGTTATCTCCCAAGTTTCATTTGCTAAGATGGAATCCATCTTACTATGGACCGCTTCCTTCCAGTAGTCAGCATCTTCAGATGCATAAGCCTCTGAAATAGAACTAGGAGTGTCATCTATTAGATATACAACAAAATGATCACCAAAGTACTCATTATCATCCTCCACACGATCTTCAAAATGTTGTGTTGCAATAGTAGGTTCAGAACTTGCAGCTACATCTTGACTCGATGAACTAGGCAACTCCTGATTTGATGACCTACCCATATCCTTCATGGGAAAGATATCTTCGAATAAAGTCGCATCATTTGGCTCCATGATTGTACTGGCATGCATGTCAGATACCTCAGATTTTACAATCAAGAATCTATAACCAATGCTATGAAAAGCATAGCTCCAGAAAACATAATTCACAGTTTTTGGTCCAAGCTTTCACTTCTTTGGAATTGGTATATTGACTTTTGCCAAGCAGCCCTAAGTTCGTAGGTAAGAGAGTTTTAACCTTTTCTTTTCCCATTCCTCGAATGGAGATATCTCATTGTTCTTTGTGGGAACTCAGTTTAGGACATGACATGCAGTTAATATCGCCTGCCCCCACCATTCATTGGAGAGACCCGATGTGTCTAACATAGCGTTGACCAAATCAGTTAGAGTACGGTTCTTTCTTTTGGATACCCCATTTTACTGAGGTGGATAGGGAGGCATCCTCTCATGGATTATACCATGTTCCACACAAAAAGAATCAAATTCATTCAAAAAATACTCTCCACCACGATCCGACCTAAGCCTCTTGATTTTGCGATCAAGTTAGTTTTCCACTTCTGCGTTATAGATCTTGATGAAATTTAAAGCTTCATGTTTTGATTTTGAAAGATACACATGGCAGTATCTAGTGGAGTCATCGATTAACGTCATAAAATATTTCTTTCCACCTTTCGTCAAAACACCATTCATTTCACAAAGACCTGGATGTATGAGTTCTAATGGCACAAGATTTCTTATTTCCGCGGTTGTATGAGAGACTTACGAGGTTGCTTAGCTTGCACACAAACTTGATACTTAGATCCCTTGACAACGGTGAAGTTGGGGATTAAGTTCAACTTGGCTAGCCATGTCATACAACCAAAATTAACATGACAGAGATGTGAATGCCAAACATTTGATTCACTATTGTTTCAAACATGATTAACAACTTTATTACAAACGTGAGACAACGATAGTCTGAACAAGCCTCCCCACTCATAACCATTACCAGCAAAAGTTCCATACTTGGATATCACAAATTTATTGGACTCAAAGACAAGCTTGTAGCCATCTGTACCCAGAGGAGATCCACTAACAAGATTTTTATTGACGGAGGGGACATAATGCACGTTCTTCAGCTGCACGATCTTCCCCGAAGTAAACTTCAGATCAACCGTACCAACACCACAAACAGAAGGACTTGACCCGTTGCCCATAAACACGGAGTTAGTCCCTACGGCCTGATAAGAAGAGAAGATGGAAATATCACCGCATACATGCACATTGGCACCCGTGTCAATCAACCAATCAGGGGAAAGAAATACTGAAATAATAGTGGGAAGTATACCAGACCCAACTTCCTTCATCTCAGTGTCACCAATGACAACATTCGCGATCTTGTTGCCTTTCCCATGTTGACGCTTGTCATAACGATCGGGGAAGCTAGGGGCCCAATGATCAGGATCTCCGTAGACATGACAAACACCTTTCTTCTTTTCAGTCTTCTTCTTGAAGTTGGTTTGCTGTGAAGCCTTGTTCTTCCCATCAAACTTTCCCTTCCCATCAAAATTGCCCTTGTTCTTGAACTTTTGGGGCTAGAAGTTTTTCTTCTGTACCAGATTAGCACTAGAACCTCCTTCAATTCCTCGAGCACGTATGTCTTTTGCTCTCGCCTTTTCTTCCACATCAAGAGTACCAATGAGATCCGGAACGGAAAACTCCCGTCTCTTATGCTTCAGAGAGGTAGCAAAGTTCCTCCACGAGGGAGGAAGATTAGTGATGATACCTCCGGCAACAAACTTGTCCGGTAACATACAACTGAAGTGCTCAAGTTCTCTAGCAAATGACTGTATCTCGTGAGCTTGCTCAACCACGGAACGATCATCAGTCATCCTGTAGTCATAGAACTATTCCATGATATACAACTCAGTGCCAGCATCTAAGACCCCAAAGATTTCCTCGAGTGCATCCCACATATCTTTTCCAATGTCAATTGATGCATAAGCATCAACTATGTTCTCACCAAGTACACTCAAAAGAGCAGCCTTAAACAAGGTATCCGTTTTCTGAAAAGCTTGTTCCTGTTGAGGATCAAGATCTCCTATAGGTTTGCCAAGAGTGGCGTCATAGCAGCTCATGGTTTGAAACCATAGAACATCCCTCACGCGCCACCTCTTATAGTGCACACCCTCAAACATAGGAGGCCTCATGGAAGCAGCAAAATCACTCAGGATAAATTGCCTATAATAAGGTTTTTGGATTGTTGGATATATGAGCAATTTAGCGATTGATTTAAAAGTAATAAGTAACAGATAAATGATGATCATAGTAACAGAAACAATTGTAGTCACGCAAACTAGATAAGAGTAGGTCACAATAATAAGAATTAGACTCATCAGGCATACTAAAGGATAGTAGTGAAAGATTATGTGAGCATGTGAACTCAAACGAAACATATGTAGAGAAGAGACTAGACCAAGAAACTGTAGTAGGACATCGAAAAGAAAATAAGCAAACACGTACTGAGCAGCGGGAATAGCATTGGCGTTGTCACCGGCCATGTCGTCGAAGAGATGATTGACGTCGGGGAAGTAGTCGTCGTCGGTGTCCGTGGTGTCCGTGGTGGAGAAGTCAGTAATCGCGTAAAGCGCTTCCCAAAAACCTTATCACCGTTGTCCCGTACATGACTCCAAGCGGCAGGGTTTTGGAGGCCTACTGTCCCGACCTGCGGTGCATGCTGCAATCCGGAATGGGAAAGAACCTTGCAGCAGCTCAGAGATTGGAACTCGATGGTGTGAGGAGGAGGAGCTTCTAATGTGTCTCTCTGGAGAGGAGCGACCTCCCTTTTATAGGCACAAGAGAAGGAGGCGAATAGGCAACGTCGGGAGGCGAAGCAAAAGAGGGAGACGAAATGAACCGCCAGCAGCCGAAGGGTGCAGCATTCATAATTAATCTCCACTACAGCAAAATTTTCCAACTCCCGAGTGACCTTTCATATACCAGTCGTGCGTGGCAAAAATTTAGATATCGGCTCGTTTCCGCAACCGTCGTGACGAGGCGGGCGGCGGAGGAGGAGCACGCGCGTATGTCTCTCTTGTTTTCATGCTCAGACATGTGGGAAAACATTCTCCCTTACAAGGAGGTCCAACTCCTACTCAACTAGCAATGTGGGACTAAACTTTTGTCCATCTCTTGCCTTGCACGAATGGGCTTAGTAGGCCTTTAAAATTTATTAGGAATTCTGAAAATGTTATTGTCAAGTTTAGATTAAATTCCAGCAAAACATACTTGGCTTAAGAGCAAAACAAGGTCCTTGTAGTATAGTGGCAAGTATTCCCGCCTGTTATGCCAGTGACACGGTAAGATCCCCGGCAACGGCTTATTTATTTATTTTTCTTTAAACCGTACTTTGTTTTCTTTTTTGCTAAATTCTATGCATTTTCGTTTCCATTTCCGTTTTTTCTTTCCCTTATTGCAGATTCCTGGAGAAATAATCAACAAACCAATCATTGGCATTATTATTCAATAATCATCACAATATGCAAAGACACAGAAGAAAGATGAGTAACTTCAGTTGCCACGTTTCCTAGCAGCAGTACTAGCATGAGCCATTTCAGTCTACATCCAGAACTGACAAGCCTGCACAAATGGCATCACCACCTAACCTAACGAAGCTAGCCCTTAAATTAGCTAATCATCATCATCCATGTGTTGGATCGGGTCACAGCATACAGCTTCTCTTCCTCTCTCTGTTTCTCTGTCTCTGTGTCCTGCTTGTGACAACACGTGCTAGAGGGATAGAGAGGAAAAGAATCAAGGGTGACTCATTGACTCCACCATAAAACCAGCTTACCACTCAAGCTGAAGACTGACTTTGTTTCATATAAGAACCTTCCTTTTTTTTCTTCAGAGGAACCTGCAGGCAGCACTATTGCTAGTCAGACATGGATATCCATCAGTATCATGCCAATGTTGTGATGCTTTCCCATGCGTCTCAACTATGCCTTTGACCACCCAATCCCCAAACAATTGTGCCATGTTGCTGCTTGCTAAATTGGCTACATGCCTACTGTCTTCGAGCTAAGCGGGCTACATGCCTACTGTCTTTGTATACAAATCAGGGCAAAGAACAGGATTTCTGAAGCAACATTTCTCACTGGCTCGTCTGTGCAGCTTGATGGATTATACTGCATTTTCTGACCCGCGGGTCGCATCCGTTTAGTGCGCACACGCTAGTAGTGGTGAGGTATTGGCGTCGCACACTCAGGTTATCTAATTCTGTCGACGAGCACTGGACTAGATTCCAGTGATCTAGTCTAGCAAACAATTAACCGCGCACAAAATCGTTGCAGTTGAAGTTTTAACTCCGTAATCTACTGTACTCATGATTAAGCAAGTAGTTAATGCCTCCACCTAGCTAACCCTAGCCACAGTCCCAAAAAAGCTAGGGCTCCACTGCCTCCCACCGGCGCCGTCGTTGGTCTGCTCCGTCTCTGGTGGCCCTAGGGCCATGAAGGCGGAGTGGATCTCGGCCCTTGCCGGTGGGAGGGCTCCGTTTTTAGATCTTTCATCAAGTTTTGTTATGGTTTGTGTGCTGCTCAAGAAGACGAGACGGCGGCGGTTCCTTAAAGATGGAATAAGGTTCTCCCCGTCCAAACCCCTTTCCGGTGGTGCATTTTGCATCGTCGGTGGGTGTGTGGAGGTGTGTCTCCGGCGGATCTATCTTTGACGGATTTGCTCAGATCTGTTCGTCGTTCGTCTACGTTCGTGTCTTTTCAGATTGGATCCTTTCGATCGACGTTTCGCTTCATCGGCGGCGGTTGTTGTTGTGGTGTGCTGGTCCTATGGGGTCTTAGCACGACGACTTCCCGACTGTCTATTACAACAAGTTTTGCCCGGCTCCGGTAAGGGATGGGCGATGACGGCGGCGCGCCTTCGACTCACTTCAGTGCTTGTAGTCGTCGCTAGGTGGTCTTCGGATCTGGATGTAATTTTTATTATTTTTAGTTTTCGTTGTACTACCATGATTGAAGATGAATAGATTGAAAGTTTTTCTCGCAAAAAAAAAACAAGTAGTTGTAGTATTTTTGAGGGATAGATAGTTGCATGACAGATGAAATAACTGAAATCTATGACCAGATTCAGTTTCCTATATTGTTGCTTGTTGGCTATCTACGGACAACAGCTGATAGCTTGTGCCTGTATTTAGGCGCAGATACAGATACACAGGTTCAGGGTTGAATTCCTTCCATGCTATTAATAAACACCTCCTGCTGTCAATAGCACAAACATGTTCTTAAACAAATTGGTTAACAAAAAGGGGTGAATCTTAGCAGCAAAGTCAAATACATGCCACAAACAAACATGGCCCGCGTTGTCCTAACCAACTGGATTAGATTAGTGCAACAAACTAAGATAGATTGCACAAGTTTTCGGGTTACAGATCCTGTCGGGTTTATTACAGCGGCATGACACCGCAGAGACCACCTATGCACTGAAATATGTCCTTATTTACACAAATGGTTATTATTATTTTCTTATTTACACAAATGTATGTATTTATTGTTCAGTATATAGGTAATTTTTCGATCGGATTAATCCACAACTTAAATAACTAGCATGGCATTGACTAGATTACTGATATACTGATGATGAACCAAACTAGCATGTACTACACATATAGTCGAAATATCTATGCATGCAAGTAGTACTGCTAAGATCGGCACAAGTAAAAGCGGGATAAACGTGTTATACCCTCCAATAGGCCAGTTGGCCGTAGCAGCAGCATTGGCGTCGGTGGCATCCTCGGCCGCCTTCGAGCTTCTCAGTAGCAGCACGGTTGACGTCGGTTGGGGACGACATGGCGAAGAGGACGAAGGCGATGCGGACGTAGATGAATGGAAGCGAGCAGTAGTCGCTCCCCAAAAACCTAATCGCCCCTCTCCCACAACCCGCGTCGCGAGGCGGGCGGCGGAGGAGGACTGCGCGAGGGCCTCTTCTCTTCTCATGTTCCAATAGCACGTGGAAAAGAAACCATTATAAAGAGGTGCAACTCCCTATCCACTAGCAAGGTGGGACTAAACTTTCCACCCCCTTGTCATGCCACCTACATGAGCCCTTATAGATTTTCTGAAATTGTCTTATGGGCCTAAAGCCCATCTCAGATTTCAAAGTGTGTTCCAATTACTGTTTTGATATATCCGTATTTCAGTGAAGACATCTTAAGGTTGAGCTTTACCTAGAACAAGTAGCTACATTCCTTCATAACCAAACAACGGACTATGCCTTGAATTGTCAGTTTGGCGTCAAGAAGTTTCAGCACAAGTCCTACTAGTACTAGGCTGCCGAAGGCTGGCCCCTTGGGTGGAGCATATTAGTCACACTCCTGGCCTATTCGTGAGCTTACTAGAGATCACCCCAATCTCATAGACCGTGACCAGCAGTCGGGCTCATATAGGTGTGTTCCTCCAAAGATCGATCCGTAGGACAGCATCTTGCTTACATTTAAGCTTAAGAACACATTAAGACAATATTCATCCTACCATACAGTATCCGAGAGTATTGCATCTCCAACGGAGTGGGTTAGTAAAGTTACTCTCCTCAGTTCATCACTAGCTTGTTTTCGCAGGTCCTACTTCACGGGATCTCCGATCTCATAGGTTGGGTTACTACCATGGCAACTCATGTGGGTCTCATACCATCTCCCTCGATGCATTATCTATCACAACACGTGATAGCCCTTTAGTGAATGGATCTGCTAGATTCTTAGCCGTTTGGATGTAATCCAACACTATCACTCCGGAGCTTCTTAAACGTCTAAAAGCTTTCAATCTCATTCTTATATGTTTGTTGGACTTCATGTTGTCCTTTGAACTCTTCACTTTGACAATGACTGTCTGGTTATTGCAGTTCATAAGCATAGCCGGAACCGGCTTCTCAACCACTGGCAAGTCCATCAAAAGATTTCGAAGAATTCCTGCTTCGACACCAGAGGTATCTAATGCTGTTAATTCTGCTTCCATTGTCGATCTCGTTAAGATCATTTGCTTGCAAGACTTCCAGGAAACAGTGCCACCTCCAAGGATAAACATATACCCAGTAGTGTCCTTCATCTCATCAGCATTAGAGATCTCATTTGCATCACTATACCCTTCAAGTACCGATGGGTATCCAGTATAGTGAAGTTTGTGGTTCATAGTACCTTTCAGATAGCGCATAACTCTTTCAACGGCACACTAATGAACATCACCTGGATTGGCGACAACCCGGCTCAGTTTGCTCACAGCAAACGCGATGTCAGACCTTGTTGCGCTAGCTAGATACATAAGTGAACCAATGATTTGAGAGTATCTCAATTGATCTTTAAATGTGCATGTGAACTTTTGAACTAGCACACTAAGATCATATGGTGTTTGAGAAACTTTGCAGTCCGAATATCCAAAACGACTCAAAATCTTCTCAACATAATGGGATTCCAGAAGTGTAATCCCACCCTCATCATCTCTCAATAGCTTTATGTTCAAGATAACATCAGCCACTCCAAGGTCCTTCATCTTAAAGTTCTGAGACAGAAAACACTTAACCTCCTCAATCACTTTGAGATTAGTTCCAATTATCAGTATGTCATCAACATACAAGCACAATATAACTCCTTCGCCCCACCATGGCGATAGTATAAACATTTTTCAACTTCATTTACAACGAATTCAACATATGTCAAAGTTGTATTAAACTTCTCATGCCATTGCTTAGGTGTTTGTCTCAGGCCATATAAAGATTTCAGCAACTTACACACCTTTCCTTCCTGACCATCTATCACAAAGCCATCTGGCCGTTGCATATAGATTACCTCCTCTAGCTCTCCATTAAGGAAAGTCGTCTTGACGTCCATTTGATGGACAAGAAGACCATGCGAGGCCACCAACGAGAGTGGTACTCGAATGGTGGTCGGTCTGGCCACAGGTGAATAAGTATCAAAGAAATCTTCTTCTTCTTTCTGGGCATAGCCCTTGGCCACAATCCTAGCCTTATACTTTTCAATTGTACCATCGGTCCTAAGCTTCTTTTTGAACACCCACTTACATCCCAACGATTTGCACCCATAGGGACGCTCAGTTATTTTCCATGTTCCGTTAGCCATGATGGAATCCATCTCACTACGGACCGCTTCTTTCCAGTAGTCAGCAACAGGAGATGCATAGGCTTCTGAAATAGAAGTGGGGTTATTATCCACGAGGTATACAAGGAAGTCATCACCAAAGGTCTTTGCAGTCCTTTGTCTCTTCCCCTGCCAAGGGTTCCCTCGTCATCCTCCTTAGGATTTTCATCATGTTTTTGTTCATAATATTCCATAGGAATGGCAGGCTCAGGAGCCTCCTCTGATTCCTGTCTAGAAGTGCTTTGCATATCTCTCATGGGGAATATATCCTCAAAGAATGTAGCATCCTTAGACTCCATAATTGTACCGACCTTCACGTCAGGTACCTCAGATTTCACTACTAGAAATCTATAGCCAACACTATTCTTAGCGTAGCCCAAATTAACGCAGTCCACGGTCTTTGGTCCAAGCTTAGGCTTTTTGGGATCGGCACATTGACTTTCGCCAAACAGCCCCAAGTACGAAAGTAGGAGAGCGTCGTCCTTCTCTTCGACCACTTCTCATAGGGAGTGACCTCATTATCTTTTGTCCGAACTTTATTCAGGACATGACATCAAGTCAATATAGCCTCCCCCACCATGCCTTGGATAAACCCGATGTATCTAACATGGCGTTAACCAAATCAGTTAGAGTACGATTTTTCCACTCGGCAACCCCGTTTGACTGGGGAGAATAGGGAGGCATCCTCTCATGAATAATGCCATGTTCTGCACAGAAAGAATCAAACTCATTTGAGAAGTACTCTCCACCACGATCAGACTAGACTCGTTTAATTTTCTTTTCAACTTGGTTCTCAACTTCTGCCTTATAGATTTTAAAGTAGTGTATAGCCTCATCTTTAGTATTTAACAGATACACATGGCAATATCTAGTGGAATCATCTATCAATGTCATGAAGTATTTCTTTCCACCTTTAGTCAACACACCATTCATCTCACAAAAATCTGTATGAATGAGTTCTAGGGGCGCCAGGTGTCTCTCCTCGGCCACCTTGTGAGGCTTGCGAGGTTGCTTTACGTGCACACACGAATGGCACTTAGAACCTTTGGCTAAAGTGAAACTCGGGATTAAATTCAGTTTTGCTATCCGCGTCATAACATCAAAACTAATGTGACAAAGACGTGAATGCCAAATTCAGATTCATTAACACTCGAATGAATATTGTTCATGACTTTATTACAAAAATCGGCAAGGGAAAGGCGGAACAGACCTCCGCATTCATAACCTTTTCCAACGAAAAGTCTATATTTCGTAACAACTACTTTATTAGACTTGAAGACCAACTTAAACCCTTCTCTACACAGAAGGGAGCCACTAACGAGGTTCTTCTTGATGGCGGGGACATGTTGCACGTTCTTCAATAGCACGATCCTTCCTAAAGCAACCTTCAGATCGACCATGGCAACACCAAGAACAGAAGCACTCGCGCCATTCCCCATCAATACGGACCCTGGGCCTGTGACCTGATAAGAAGAGAACAATGAGATGTTAGCACGCACCTGTGTCCACACACCAGTCGGCGGATTGACAAACTGAAAATACAGTAAATAAATTACCATACCCAGACGCACCACTTTCATTGTTGCCCACAATCATATTGGCAGACTTATTGTCCTGCGTTGGCTTCTTGTACCTGTTTGGGGACTTGTTGACCCAATGTTCCTCTAAACCACTGTTGAAGCAGTCATCATCCTTCTTATTCCTTTTAAAGGTCTTCTTTCCCTTCTTCTTGAAGTCGATATTCTGTTGGACAGAATTCTTTCCCTTGGGCTTGTGGGAATTGAAGTTCTTCCGACGTACCATATTGGCAACCGAAGGACTTTCAACCGTTTTTCCATGCGAGTCCTTTGCTCTCGAGTTATGCTCAACACTTAGATGGCCGATGATATCCTCTACTGAGAATTCACGCCTCTGATGTTTCAAAGTGGTAGCAAAGTTCCTCCAGGAATTAGGGGGCTTAGCTATTATACACCCCGCGACAAATTTTCCCGGTAAATTACACTTAAGAACCTCAGGTTCCTTAGCAATGCATATTATCTCATGAGCTTGTTCCAACACAGAACGGTTGTCAACCATTTTGTAATCATGGAACTGCTCCATAACATACATCTCGCTCCCAGCATCGGTGGCCCCGAATTTAGATTCGAATGCCTCCCACAAGTCCTTGGCGACCCCCACATGTAAATATGCGTCAATCAGCTTATCTCTGATCACGCTAAGGACTGCTCCAATAAAGTATACCGTGGCCTCCTTGAACGCCTTCTCCTTTTCAAGAGTGATCATTCCTGTGGGAGTGACACCGGCTACCCAGAACACGTTCATAGTCGTGAGCCATAAGGTGGTTTTGGTCTGCGAATGCTTAAATATGTACCGGTAAACTTGTATGATTTCAATGCAGCGGCAAAACCATTACTCAAAAAATTCCCTCCAAATTAGGTTTTTGGATTGTTGAGTATATAGGAATTTTTGTGATCAGATTAATCCACAACATAATAACTAGCATGTCATTAACTAGATTACTGATATACTGATGATGAACCAAACTAGCATGTACTACACATATAGTCGAAACATCTATGCATGCAAGTAGTGTTGCTAAGATCGATACAAGTAAAAGCGGGATAAACGTGTTATACACTAGTAGAATGTCGATCAGTAGTCCCGATCGGGATGTTCTTTCAGTACCGGTTCCCCAACCGGTACTAACGGGTCGGGACTAAAGATCCAGACCTTTAGTACCGACTGGCCCACGGATCGGTACTAAAGGCCCACCACGTGGCTGCCTGCGTGGACTGGTGGTGGAGGACCTTTAGTATCGGTTGATGATACCAACCGGTACTAAAGGCCCACCACGTGGCTGCCTGCGTGGGCCGGTGGTGGAGGACATTTAGTATCGGTTGGTGATACCAACCGGTACTAAGTGTTACCAACCGGTTTTTAAAATATATTTTTTTTTGAATTTTTTAAAAAAAATTCTGATTTTCAAATCTCTGATGGGTCTGTAACATTCAGATCCGTGTGCACTTTGCAAATATTTATGTCCTCCTCCTTGATATACTCGCGGATGGAATTGAAGAGTCAATTTATATGTCTGGTCCTCTTGTGAAACCTTGGTTCCTTGGCCAGGGCAATGGCACCAGTGTTATCACAGAACAGATCCACCAGATTTAGTGCACTAGGAACTACTCCAAGATCGGTCATGAACTCATTCATCTAGACACCTTCCTTCGCTGCCTCCAAGGCTGCGATGTACTCCGCTTCGCATGTAGAATCGGCTACCACACTCTGCTTGGAACTACACCAGCTTGCCGCTCCCCAATTGAGAATAAATATGTATCCGGTTTGCAACTTAGAGTCATCTGGATCAGTGTCAAAGCTTGCATCGACGTAACCCTTTACGACGAGCTCTTGATCACCTCCATAAACGAGAAACATTTCCTTAGTCCTTTTCAGGTACTTCAGGATATTCTTGACCGCCGTCCAGTGCTCCATTCTAGGATCACTTTGAAACCTTCCGGCCATACTTATGGCAAGGCTGACATCGGGTCTTGTGCACAACATTGCATACAGGATAGAGCCTATGGCCAAAGCATAGGGGATGACACTCATCTTCTCTCTATCTTCCGCAGTCACTGGGCATTGAGTCTTACTCAACTTCACACCTTGTAACATAGGCAAGAACCCCTTCTTGGATTGATCCATTTTGAACTTCTTCAAAACCTTATCAAGGTATGTGCTTTGTGAAAGTTCTATTAAGCGTCTCGATCTATCTCTATAGATCTTAATGCCTAATATGAGAGGAGCTTCTCCCATGTCCTTCATTGAAAAACTCTTGTTCAAATATTTCTTCACCCTATCCAGCATTTCTATATTGTTTCCAATCAGCAATATGTCATCCACATATAATATTAGAAACGCTATAGAGCTCCCACTCACTTTCTTGTAAATACAAGCTTCTCCATAAGCTTGTATAAACCCAAACGCTTTGATCAGATCATCAAAGCGCTTATTCCAACTCCGAGATGCCTACACCAGTCCATAAATGGATCGCTTGAGCTTGCAAACTTTATCAACATTCTCTAGATCGACAAAACCTTATGGTTGCATCATATACAACTCTTCCTCAAGAAAACCGTTGAGGAATGTTGTTTTGACATCCATCTGCCAAATTTCATAATCGAAAAATGCAGCTATTGCCAACATGATTCGGACGGACTTAAGCATCACTACGGGAGAAAAATTCTCATCGTAGTCAACTCCTTGAACTTGTGAAAAACCCTTTGCAACAAGTCGAGCTTTATAGACGGTAACATTACCGTCCACGTCCATCTTCTTCTTAAAGATCCATATATTCTGAATGGCCTTTCGCCCTTCAGGTAATACTTCCAAAGTCCATACTTTGTTTTCATACATGGATCCTATCTTAGATTTCATGGCCTCTAACCATTTGTCGGAATCCGGTCCCACCATCGCTTCTTCATATCTTGTAGGTTCATCGCTGTCCAACAACATGACCTCTAAGACAGGGTTACCGTACCACTCAGGAGCAGTATGCTCCCTTGTCGACCTACGAGGTTCAATAGCAACTTGATCCGAAGTTTCATGATCATCATCATTAACTTCCTCTTCAACCGTCGTTCGCTCCACAGAAACATCTTTCTGCGTTGCGCTACTCTCTGGTTGAATTAAAGGTTCAATAACCTCATCAAGTTCTATTTCCTCCCACTCAGTTCTTTGGAGAAACTTCTTGTTATGATGATTGTCAACTTCACTCTGAAATTGCTTGAACTTTTCAAACGTTTCAGAATTGTGCTTCATTAAGTAAATATACCCATATCTACTCAAGTCATCAGTGAAGGTGACAAAATAATGATATCCACCATGTGCCTCAACGTTCATCGGACCGCACACATCTGTATGTATGATTTCCAACAAGTCACTCGCCCGTTCCATTGTTCTAGAGAACGGCGTTTTAGTCATCTTGCCCATGAGGCATGGTTCACATGTGTCAAGTGATTCAAAATCAAGTGACTCCAAAATTCCATCAGCATGGAGCTTCTTCATGGGTTTTATACCAATATGACCCAAACGGTAGTGCCACAAGAAAGTGGTACTATCACTATTAACTCTACATCTTTTGGCATCAATGTTATGAACATGTGTATCATCACTATTAAGATTCAACATGAACAAGCCCCTCACATTGGGTGCATGACCATAAAAGATATTACACATATCAGTAGAACAACCATTATTCTCTGATTTAAATGAGTAACCGCCTCACAATAAACAAGATCCAGATATAATGTTCATGCTTAACGCAGGCACTAAATAATAATTATTTAGGTTCATCACTAATCCCGATGGTAATCGAAGAGAGAGCGTGCCTATGGCGATCACATCAACCTTGGAACCATTTGCCACGCGCATCGTCACTTCATCCTTTGCGAGCCTTCATCTATTCCGTAGGTCCTGCTTTGAGTTGCGAATGTAGCAATCGAACCGGTATCAAATGTTGGAAATATGCCCTAGAGGCAATAAATAAAGTGTTTATTATTGTATTTCCTTGTTCATGATAATCGTTTATTATCCATGCTATAATTGTATTAATTGGAAACATGGATACATGTGTGGATACATAGACAAACACAATATTACTAGTATACCTCTAGTGAACTAGCTCGTTGATCTAAAGATGGTTAAGGTTTCCTAGCCATGGACATGAGATGTCATTTGATAACGGGATCACATCATTAGGATAATGACGTGATGGAGAAGACCCAAACTACAAACGTAGCTTATGACCGCGTCAGTTTATTGCTACTGTTTTGTGCATGTCAAGCATATGTTCCTATGACCACGAGATCATGCAACTCACAGATATCGTACGAGTACCTTGTGTGTATCAAACGTCGCAACATAACTGGGTGACTATAAAGGTGCTCTACAGGTGTCTCCGAGGGTGTCTGTTGAGTTGGCATGGATCAAGACTGGGATTTGTTACTCCGTGTGACGGAGAGGTATCTCAGGGCCCACTCGGTAATACAACATCACAATGAGCCTTGCAAGCAATGTGACTAATTGTTAGTTGTGGGATCTTGTATTATGGAACGAGTAAAGGGACTTGCCGGTAACGAGATTGAACTAGGTATGGTGATACCGACGATCGAATCTCGGGCAAGTAACATACCGAAGAACAAAGGGAACATCATATGGGATTAACCGAATCCTTGACATATAGGTTCGACCAATAAAGATCTTCGTAGAATATGTAGGAACCAATGTGGACATCCAGGTCCCGCCATTGTTTATTGACCGTAGAGGTGTCTCGGTCATGTCTACATAGTTCTCGAACCCGCAGGGTCTGCACACTTAAGGTTTGGTGACGTTTCGGTAGTATAGAGTTATGTATGGTGGTGACCGAAGTTTGTTCGGAGTCCCGGATGAGATCTTGGACATCACGAGAAGCTCCGGAATGGTCCAGAGGTAAAGATTCATATATAGGAAGTCCTGTTTTGGTCGCCGGAAAAGTTTCGAGCTCATCGGTAGTGTACCGGGAGACCTCTGGGAGGGGTATTTCGACCCAAGAGGCTTCATGGGCTGTGGGAGAGAATTAACCAGCCCTTAGTGGGCTGGTGGAATAGCCACAACAGGCCCATGCGGCTGGGGGAAGAATCCCAAAGGAAAAATAGTGGGAAAAAGGCAAAAAGGGAGAGTCCTCCTCCTACTAGGAGTGCAGGAGGAGTAGGACTCCTCCCCCTTGGCTTCGGCCGACTCCAAGAGGGGCTCAGCCCTGCGCCAGCCCACCTCCTCCTCTCCTCCTATATATACTGGTGGAATAGAAGGGTTTTGCACAGAATTTACGGCTGCGTCCTACCCGTTCCACCGGTGCTCCTCTAGATCGGTTTTCTGCAGTGCTTAGGCGAAGCCCTGCCGGAATCACTCCACCACCATCGCCGGAGTGCCGTCACGCTGCCGGAGAACTCTTCCTCCTCTCCACCTCCTCTTGCTGGATCAAGACGGTGGAGATCGTCATCAAGCTGCACGTGTGCTGAATGCGGAGGTGTCGTCCGTTCGGTACTAGATCAGAAGGATCGTGATCAAGGCCACGGGACGTTCGTGATTGGATCGCGAGACGGATCGTGACGAGATCGCGGGACTGTTCATTATTAGATCGCGGGACGCTCGGCGATTTGGATCGCAAAGACGTTCGACTACACCAACCGTGTTTCTTAACGCTTCCCGCTTAGCGATCTACCAGGGTACGTAGATCCACTCTCCCTCTCGTAGATACTCATCACCATGGATAGGTTTGCGTGTGCGTAGGAAAATTTTTGTTTCCCATGCGACGTTCCCCAAAATGAAATACCCAGGCATTACAACGAGAGCTAGTAAGGTTCACATCAATAACATGTATATCATATATACCTTGTTTGTTGTTGGCCGCCTTCTTGTCAGTCAGATACATGGGGCAGTTCCGCTTCAAGTGACTAGTTCCCTTGCAATGAAAGCACTCAGTTTCTGGCTTGGGTCCAGCTTGGGTTTCTTCATAGGGGGAGCAACTGCTTTGCCACCCTTATTGGAGTTACCCTTCTTGCCCTTGCCATTCTTCTTGAAACTAGTGGTTTTATTGACCATCAACACTTGATGTTCTTTTTGGATTTCAGACTCAACGACTTTCAGCATCGCAAATAGCTCGGCGACTGACTTGTTCATCCCATGCATGTTATAGTTCATCATGAAGCTCCTGTAGCTAGGTGGCAATCATGGAAGAACTCTGTGAGTGATCGCCTCCGATGGAAGGGGCATCCCTAACTCAGCAAGACGGGTCGAATACCCAGACATTCTGAGTATATGTTCACTGATAGACCCGTTCTCCTCCATTTTGCAAGCATAGAATTTATCGGAGGTCTCATACCTCTCGATCCGGGCATTATTCTTAAAGATAAACTCCAACTCTTGGAAAATCTCATACGCTCCATGACGTTCAAAACGTCTTTGAAGTCCCGGTTCTAAGCCATACAACATTGCACATTGAACTATTGAGTAATCTCCAGAACGTGCCTCCCAAGTGTTCTTAACGTCTTCGGATGACATAGGAGCGGGTGGGTCACCAAGAGGTGCATCAAGGACATAAGCCTTCTGGGAAGCCATGAGGATAATCCTTAGATTACGGGCCCAGTCCACAAAGTTACTACCATCATCTTTCAACATAGCTTTCTCTAGGAAGGCATTAAAATTCAGGGGTGCTACTACGCAAGCCATTGATCTACAACATAAGTCAGCAAAGGATACTTAGACTATTGCTCAAGATAATGAGTTTAGTTAATCAAATTACTAAAGCTCCCACTCAAATTGACATCCCTCAGGTCATCTGAGTGATACATGATCCAAATTCACCAACTCAAGTCCGATCATCACGTGAGTTGAGGTGGTTTCAATGGTGAACATGATCATGTTGATCATATCTACTATATGACTCATGTTCGACCTTTCGGTCTCTTGTGTTCCGAGACCATGTCTGTACATGCTAGTCTCGTCAAGTTTAACCTGAGTGTTATGCATGTGCAACACTGGCTTGCACCCGTTGTATGTGAACATAGAGTCTATCACACCCGATCATCACGTGGTGTCTTGACACGACGAACTTTCGCAACGGTGCACACTCAGGGAGAACACAATTTATCTTGAAATTTAAGTGAGGGATCACCTTATAATGCTACCATCGTCCTAAGAAAAACAAGGTGCATAAAAGGATTAACATCACATGCAAATCATAAGTGACATGATATGGCCATGAACTTGTGCTTTTGATCTCCATCTTGAAAGCACCGACATGATCTTCATGATGACTGGCATAAAACCATGATCTCCATCATTGTGTTGCCATCGGGGTTGTCGCGCCCACCATGCTCATACTACTATTGCTACCGCTGAGCGATAAAGTAAAGCATTACACAACGCTTAATGATTGGCACGCAGGTCATATAATAATTAAAGCCACAATCCTATGTCTCCTGCCGGTTGTCGTACTCATCGACATGCAAGTCGTGATATTCTATACAACACATGATCATATCATACATCACATATATCTCATCATGTAATTGGCCATATCAAATCACAACATACCCTGCAAAAACAAGTTAGGCGTCCTCTAATTGTTGTTGCAAGTTTTACGTGGATGCTACGGATATCTAGCAAGAACAATTCTCACCTACGCAAAAATAACAGTGGTGATACATTAGTTGCTTTTCAACCTTCTCAAGGACCGCCTTTGTCGAATTCGATCCAAGTAAAGTAGGAGAAACAGACACCCGTCAGCCATCTTTGTGCAACGAAGTTACACGTCAGTCGATGGAACCGGTCTCTCGTAAGCGTAGGAGTAAGGTTGGTCCGGGCCGCTTCATCCCACAATACTTCTAAACCAAAACATGACCAAGGGAGGAAGCAATCTAAGCATCAACGCCCACAAACTCCTTTGTGTTCTACTTGAGATCTCATCTACACATAGACCTAGCTCAGATGCCTCTTTTGGGGAACGTTGCATGGGAAACAAAAAAATTCCTACGCACACGCAAGATCTATCCATGGTGATGAGCATCTATGAGAGGGAGAATGGATCTACATACCCTTATAGATCGCTAAGCATGAAGTGTTAAGAAATGCGGTTGATGTAGTCGAAAGTCTTTGCGATCCAAATCGCCGAGCGTGCTGCGATCCAATCACGACCCGTTCCGATCTAGCGTCGAACGGACGGCACCTCTGAGTTTAGCACACGTACGGCTCAATGATGATCTCTGCCTTCTTGATCCAGCAAGAGGGAGCGAAGAGGTAGATGAGTTCTCCGGCATCGCGACAGCGTTGCAGCGATGGTGGTGGAGCTATTCTAGCAAGGCTTCGCCTAAGCACCATTGAAACCGATCTAGAGGAGAAACTACGATCGAGAGAAGAGGTAGCACGTGGCTGTTTTTCTGTCTCAAAAACCCCTCAAACCTATTGTATATATAGGAGGAGGGGAGGGAGGAGGCTTGGATCCCAAGGCAGCCAACCCTAGTTCGGCCGAAGGGGTGGGAGGAGTCCTTCTCCTCCATTCCTAGTAGGACTAGGACTCCTCCTTTCCCACTTGGGCCTCCTTCCAACCTTGGGATTTTCCACCCCAGCCGCATGGACTTCCTATGGGGCTTTTTCCAGACCACTAAGGTCTGGTAAACCTCCTCCCACAGCCCATGTAGCCTCTTGGGTCGAAATACCCCTCCCGATGGTCCCTCGGTACACTCCCGGCACTCCCGATACACTACCGATGAGCCCAAAACTTTTCAAGCGACCAAAACAGGACTTCCTATATATCAATATTTACCTCCAAACCATTCCGGAGCTCCTCATGATGTCCGGGATCTCATCTGGGACTCTGAACAACCTTCGGTCACCACCATACATAACTCTATACTACTGAAACATCATTGAACCTTAAGTGTGCAGACCCTGCGGGTTCGAGAACTATGTAGACATGACCGAGACACCTCTCTGGTAAATAACTAATAACAGGACATGGATGCCCATATTGTTTCCTACATATTCTAAGAAGATCTTTATCGGTCGAACCTCAATGTCAAGGATTCAGTTAATCCCGTATTGTTGTTCCCTTTCTTCTTTGGTATGTTACTTGCCCGAGATTCGATCGTCGGTATCTATATACCTAGTTCAATCCCGTTTCTGGCAAGTCGCTTTACTCGTTCCGTAATACAAGATCTCGTGGCCAACACTTAGTCACATTGCTTGCAAGGCTTGTTGTGATGTTGTATTATCGAGTGGGCCCTAAGATACCTCTTCGTCACACGGAGTATCAAATCCCAATATTGATCCATGCCAACTCAAGTGACACCCTCGGAGATACCTGTAGAGTACCCTTATAGTCACCCAATTACGTTGCGACATTTTATTCACACAAGGCACTCCTCTAGTGTCAGTGAGTTGCATGATCTCATGGTCATAGGAACAGATACTTGACATGCAAAAAACTGTAGCAATAAACTGACACGATCAAATGCTAAATTTATAGTTTAGGTCTTGTCCATAGACATCATTCTCCTAATTATGTGATCATGTTATCAAATGAAATCTCATGTCAATGGCTAGGAAACCTTGGCCATCTTTGATCAACAAGCCAGTCTACTAGAGGCACACTAGGGACAGAGTGTTGTCTATATATCCACACATGCAATGTGTTTCCAATCAATACAATTATAGCATGGATAATAAACAATTGTCATGAACAAGGAAATATAATAATAACCATTTTATTTTTGCCAATAGGGCATATTTCCAACAGTCTCCCACTTGCACTAGAGTCAATAATCTAGCTCACATCACTATGTGATTTACATTGTAATGAATCGAACACCCACACAGTTCTGGTGTTGATCATGTTTGGCCGTTGGAAGAGGTTTAGTCAATGGGTCTGCAACATTCAGATCCGTGTGCACTTTCCAAATATTTATGTCCTCCTCCTTGATGTACTCGCGGATGGAATTGAAGCGTCGCTTTATGTGTCTGGTCCTCTTGTGAAACCTTGGTTCCTTGGTCAGGGCAATGGCACTAGTGTTATCACCGAAAAGATCCACCAGATTTAGTGCACTAGGCACTACTCCAAGACCTGTCATGAACTCGTTCATGTAAACACATTCCTTCGTTGCCTCCGAGGCTGCAATGTACTCCGCTTTGCATGTAGAATCGGCTACCACGCTATGCTTGGAACTGCACCAGCTTACCGCTCCCCCATTGAGAATAAATATGTATCCAGTTTGCAACTTAGAGTCATCCGGATCAGTGTCAAAGCTTGCATCGACGTAACCCTTTACGACGAGCTCTTGATCACCTCCATAAACAAGAAACATTTCATTAGTCCTTTTCAGGGACTTACGGATAATCTTGACCGCCGTCCAGTGCTCCATTCTAGGATCATTTTGAAACCTTCTGGCCATACCTATGGCAAGGTGACATCGGGTCTTGTGCACAACATTCATACAGGATAAAGATTATGGCCCAAGCATAGGGGATGACACTCATCTTCTCTCTATCTTCTGCAGTCACTGGGCATTGAGTCTTACTCAACTTCACACCTTGTAACACAGGCAAGAACCCCTTCTTGGACTTATCCATTTTGAACTTCTTCAAAACCTTATCAAGGTATGTGCTTTGTGAAAGTTCTATTAAGCATCTCGATTTATCTCTATAGATCTTAATGCCTAATATGAAAGGTGTTTCTCCCAGGTCCTTCATTGAATAACTCTTGTTCAAATATTTCTTGACTCTATCCAGCATTTCTATATTGTTTCCAATCAACAATTTGTCATCCACATATAATATTAGAAACGCTATAGAGCTCCCACTCACTTTCTTGTAAATACAAGCTTCTCCATAAGCTTGTATAAACCCAAACGCTTTGATCACCTCATCAAAGTGCTTATTCCAACTCCGAGATGCCTCCACCAGTCCATAAATGGATCGCTGGAGCTTGCAAACTTTGTCAACATTCTCTAGATCGACAAAACCTTCTAGTTGCATCATATACAACTCTTCCTCAAGAAAACCGTTGAGGAATGCTGTTTTGACATCCATCTGCCAAATTTCATATTCGAAAAATGCAGCTATTGCCAACATGATTTGGACGGACTTAAGCATCACTATGAGAGAGACATTCTCATCGTAGTCAACTCCTTGAACTTGTGAAAAACCCTTTGCCACAAGTCAAGCTTTATAGACGGTAACATTACCATCCGCGTCCGTCTTCTTCTTAAAGATCCATTTATTCTGAATGGCCTTTCGCCCTTCAGGTAATACTTCCAAAGTCCATACTTTGTTTTCATACATGGATCCTATCTCGGAATTCATGGCCTCTAACCATTTGTCGGAATCCGGGTGCACCATCGCTTGTCCATATCTCGTAGGTTCATGATTGTCCAACAACATGACCTCTAAGACAGAGTTGCCGTACCACTCAGGAGCAGTACGCTCCCTTGTCAACCTATGAGGTTCAATAGTAACTTGATCCAAAATTTCATGATCATCATCATTAACTTCCTCTTCAACCGTCGTTGGCTCCACAAAAACATCTTTCTGCGGTGCGCTACTCTCTAGTTGAATTAAAGGTTCAATAACCTCATCAAGTTCTATTTCCTTCCACTCAATTCTTTGGAGAGAAACTCTTTCTAAAGAAATGTTTCGTTCTTAGCAAAAAAAACTTTGCCGTCGGATCTGAGATAGAAGCTATACCCAACTGTCTCTTTTGGGTATCCTATGAAGATGCATTTCTCCGCTTTGGGTTTTTGGAAATATGCCCTAGAGGCAATAATAAAATGGTTATTATTGTATTTCCTCATTCATGATAATTGTCTATTGTTCATGCTATAATTGTGTTAACCGGAAACCGTAATACATGTGTGAATACTTAGTCCACAACATGTCCCTAGTGAGCCTCTAGTTGACTAACTCATTGATCAATAGATGGTCACGGTTTCATGACCATAGACATTGGATGTCGTTGATAACGGGATCACATCATTAGGAGAATGATGTGATGGACAAGACCCAATCCTAAGCATAGCAGAAGATCGTGTAGTTCGTCTGCTAAAGCTTTTCTAATGTCAAGTATCGTTTCCTTAGACCATGAGGTTGTGCATCTCCCGGATACCGTAGGAATACTTTGGGTGTGCCAAACGTCACAACGTAACTGGGTGGCTATAAAGGTACACTACGGGTATCTCCGAAAGTGTCTGTTGGGTTGGCACAAATCGAGACTGGGATTTGTAACTCCGTGTGACGGAGAGGTATCTCTAGGCCCACTCGGTAAGACATCATCATAATGAGCTCAATGTGACTAAGGAGTTAGACACGGGATGATGTATTATGGAACGAGTAAAGAGCCTTGCCGGTAACGAGATTGAACAAGGTATAGGGATACCGACGATCGAATCTCAGACAAGTATCATACCGATAGACAAAGATAATTGCATACAGGATTGATTGTATCCCCGACATCGTGGTTCATCCGATGAGATCATCGTGGATCATGTGGGAGCCAACATGGGTATCCATATCCCGCTGTTGGTTATTGACCGGAGAGGTGTCTCGGTCATATCTACGTGTCTCCCGAACCCGTAGGGTCTACACACTTAAGGTTCGATGACGCTAGGGTTATAGGGAAATGGTATACGTGATTACCGAAGGTTGCTCGGAGTCCCAGATCAGATCCCGGACATCACGAGGAGCTCCGGAATGGTCCGGAGGTAAAGATTGATATATAGGAAGTCCAGTTTTGGTCACCGGAAAGTTTTTGGGCTTATCGATAGTGTACCGGGAGTGCCGGGAGGGTGCCAGAGGACCCCGGGAGGGGTGTGACGACCAAAGGACTTTGTGGGATGTTAGAGGACGTGTACCAGCCCTTATTGGGCTGGCCAAGTCCTTCCGGAAAGGGCCATGTGGCTAGGGATAAAGAGATAAGGCTAAAGGAGATTCAAAAGGAAGAGATCCACCTCCCTTGTGGGAGGTGGACTCCTCCCTAGCTTCGGCCTTACCTCTCCTCCTTGGAGGAGGGGCCAAGGCAGCCCTCCCTGTCCCTCCTACTACATATAATTGAGGTTTTGGCTGTTTTGAGACAAGATTTGATCTCTCTCCCACGGCGCAGCCCTACCTCTCTTATTCCTCCTCCGCAGTGCTTAGGCGAAGCCCTGGCGGAATACCTTGTTGCTCAACCACCACCACGCCGTCGTGCTGCTGTTGGAGCTCTTCCCCAACCTCTCCCTCCTCCTTGCTGGATCAAGGCACGGGAGACGTCACCTATCTATACGTGTGTTGAACGCAGAGGCACCATTGTTCGGCGCTTAGATCGGAATCCACCACGATCTGAATCGCTGCGATTGCGACTCCATCAACCATGTTCTTGTAGCGCTTCCTCTTAGAGATCTTCAAAGGTATGAAGATTCAATCTCTCCGCACTCATTGCTGGTTTCTCCATAGATAGATCTGGGTGATCGTAGGAATTTTTTTGATTTACTACTACGTCTCCCAACAGTGGTATCAGAGCTAGGTCTATGCGTAGAATCTATGCACGAGTAGAACACAAAGTTGTTGTGGGCGTCGATCTTGTTAATTTTCTTACCACTACTAGTCTTATCTTTATTCGGCGGTATTGTGGGATGAAGCGACCTGGACAAACTTTACACGTATGCTTACGTGAGACCGGTTCCACCGCGTAACATGCACTTGTTACATAAGGTGGCTAGCGGGTGTCTATCTCTCCCAACTTAGTCAGATTGGATTCGATGAAAAGGGTCCTTATGAAGGGTAAATAGCAATTGTCATATCACGTTGTGGTTTTGGCGTAGGTAGGAAACGTTCTTGCTAGAAACCTATAGCAGCCACGTAAAAACTTGCAACTAAAAATTAGAGGACGTCTAACCTGTTTTTGCAGCATATGCCTTGTGATGTGATATGGCTAAAGGATGTGATGTGATGCATTGTGATGTATGAGATTGATCATGTTCTTGTAATAGGATTCACGACTTGCATGTCGATGAGTATGACAACCGGCAGGAGCCATAGGAGTTGTCTTATTTTATTGTATGACCTGCGTGTCAATCAAGATTGCCATGTAATTACTTTTCTTTATTGCTAAACGTTAGCCATAGTATTAGAAGTAATAGTTGGCAAGACAACTTCATGAAGACACGATGATGGAGATCATGATGATGGAGATCATGGTGTCGTGCCGATGACAGTGATGATCATGGTGCCCCGAAGATGGAGATCAAAGGAGCAAGATGATATTGGCCATATCATGTCACTATATTGATTGCATGTGATGTTTATCATGTTTACATCTTATTTGCTTAGAACGACGGTAGTAAATAAGATGATCTCTCAATAAAATTTCAAGAAAGGTGTTCACCCTAATTGTGCACCGTTGCTAAGGATCGTTGTTTCGAAGCACCACGTGATGATCGAGTGTGATAGGTTCTAACGTTCGCATACAATGGGTGTAAGCCAGATTTACACACGCGAAACACTTAGGTTGACTTTACGAGCCTAGCATGTACAGACATGGCCTCGGAACACCGAAAGAACGAACATGAGTCGTATAGAAGATGCGATCAACATGGAGATGTTCACCATGGATGACTAGTCCGTCTCACATGATGATCGGACATGAGCTAGTTGACGTGGATCATGTGTCACTTGGATGACTAGAGTGATGTCTATCTAAGTGGGAGTTCATTAAATAATTTGATTATGTGAACTTAATTATCATGAACTTAGTCTAAAATTGTCGTTACAATCTATATTGTAGATCCAATGGCCAATGCTAATGTCACCCTCAACTTCAACGCGTTCCTAGAGAAAACCAAGCTGAAAGATGATGGAAGCAACTATGCGGACTGGGCCCATGGTTTGAGGATCATCCTCATAGCTTCCAAAAGATTGTATGTTCTTGATGCACCGCTAGGAGTTAATCTCCTAGATGACTCGGTCATTGACAGAATCCTCTAGTTGCTTTCACCTAGCTACAAGAGCTTTGTGATGAACTACAACATGCAAGGGATGGAGAAGTCCATTCCTGAGTTGTACTCGATGATGAAATCAGCAGAGGTCGAGATCAAAAAGGAGCGTCAAGTGTTGATGGTAAATAAGACCACTGGTTTCAAGAAAGTCAAGGGTAAGAAGAACTTCAAGAAGGACAACAAAGTTGTTGCCGCGCCTGGTAAGCAAGTTCGCGGAAAGAAGAACAAGCGTGGACCCAAGCCTGAGACTGGGTGCTTTTATTGCAAGGGTACCGGTCATTGGAAGCGGAACTACCCCAAGTACTTAGTGGATAAGAAGGCCGGCAACGTTAAAGGTATATGTGATATACTTTTTATTGTGTGTACCTAACCAGCGCTTGTAGTAGCTCATGGGTATTTGATACCGGTGCAGTTGCTCACATTTGTAACTCCAAGCAGAAGTTGCGTAATAAGCGGAGGCTGGCAAAGGATGAGGTGATGATGCGCGTCGGGAAGGGTTCCAAGGTCGATGTGATCACCGTTGGCACACTACCTCTACATCTACCTTCAGGATTAGTGTTATACCTCAATAATTGTTATTTAGTACCAGCTTTGAGCATGAACATTGTATCTGGATCTCGTTTCATGCGAGATGGCTACTCATTTAAAACTGAGAATAATGGTTGTTCTATTTATATGGGAGAAATGTTTTATGGTCATGCCCCGCTGGTCAATGGTTTATTTATGATGAATCTTGAACGTGATGTTACACATGTCCATAGTGTGAGTACCAAAAAGTGTAAGGTTGATAACGATAGACCCACTTACATGTGGCACTGCCACCTTGGTCATATTGGTGTCAAACGCATGAAGAAGCTCCATGCTGATGGACTTTTGGATTCTCTTGATTTAGAATCATTTGACACGTGCGAACCATGCCTCATGGGCAAGATGACCAAGACTCCATTCTCCAGAACAATGGAGTGAGCAACTGACTTTGTTGGAGATAATACATATCGATGTATGCGGTCCAATGAGCGCCGAGGCTCGCGGTGTCTACCATTATATTCTCACCTTCATTGATGACTTGAGCAGATATCGGTATGTCTACTTAATGAAACATAAGTTTGAAACCTTTGAAAGGTTCAAGGAATTTCAGAGTGAGGTAGAGAATCAACGTGACAGAAAAATAAAGTGCCTACGATCTGATCGTGGCAAAGAATATTTAAGTCACGAGTTTGGCACACACCTAAGGAAATGTGGAATTGTTTCACAACTCACGCCGCCTGGCACACCTCAGCGAAATGGTGTATCTGAACGTCGTAATCGCACTCTACTGGATATGGTGCGATCTATGATGTCTCTTACTGACTTACCGCTATCATTTTTGGGATATGCATTAGAGACTGCCACATTCACTTTAAATAGGGCACTGTCAAAATCCGTTGAGACGACACCGTATGAAATATGGTTTGGAAAGAAACCTAAGTTGTCGTTTCTAAAAGTTTGGGGATGCAATGCTTACATGAAGAAACTTCAACCTGAGAAGCTCGAACCCAAAGCGGAAAAGTGCGTCTTCATAGGATATCCCAAAGAGAATATTGGGTATACCTTCTACCTCAGATCTGAAGGCAAAGTCTTTGTTGCCTAGAATGGATCCTTTCTCAAGAAAAAGTTTCTCTCGAAAGAAGTAAGTGGGAGGAAAATAGAACTTAATGAGGTAATTGTACCTCCACTCGAACTGGAGAGTAGCGCAGCACAGGAAGTTGTTTCTATAGAGCCTACGCCGGCTGGAGAGGAAGTTAATTATGATGATCATGAAACATCAAATCAAGTTACTATTGAACATTGAAGGTCCACTAGGACACGTTCCGCACTAGAGTGGTACAGCAACCCTGTCCTGGAGATCATGTTGTTGGACAAGGGTGAACCTTCGAACTATGAAGAAGCGATGGCGGGCCCAGATTCCAACAAATGGCTTGAGGCCATGAAATCCGAGATAGGATCCATGTATGAGAACAAAGTATGGACTTTGGTGGACTTGCCTGATTATAAGCGAGCCATTGAAAATAAATGGAAGAAGACTGACGCGGATGGTAATGTGACCATCTATAAGCCTCGACTTGTCGCTAAGGGTTATCGACAAGTTCAAGGAGTTGACTACGATGAGACTTTGTCACCCGTAGCGATGCTGAAGTCTGTCCGAATCATGTTAGCAATTACCACATTTTATGATTATGAGATCTGGCAATTGGACGTCAAAACGGCATTCCATAATGGCTTCCTGAAGGAAGAACTGTATATGATGCAGCCGGAAGGTTTTGTCGATCCTAAAGATGCTAACAAAGTATACAAGCTCCAGTGCTCCATCTATGGGCTGGTGCAAGCATCTCGGAGTTGGAACATTCGCTTTAATGAGGTGATTAAAGCGTTTGGGTTTGTACAGGTTCATGGAGAACCCTATATCTACAAGAAGGTGAGTGGGAGCTCTGTAGCATTTCTCATATTATATGTGGATGACATACTGATAATGGGAAATGATATAGAACTTTTGGAAAGTGTAAAGGCCTACTTGAATAAATGTTTTTCAATGAAGGACCTTGGAGAAGCTGCTTACATATTAGGTATTAAGATCTATAGAGATAGATCGAGACGCCTCATAGGTCTTTCACAAAGCACATACCTTGAAAAGATATTGAAGAAGTTCAATATGGATCAGTCCAAGAAGGGGTTCTTGCCTATGCTACAGGGTGTGAGATTATGTACGACTCAATGCCCGACCATGGCAAAAGATAGAGAAGAGATGAGTGTCATCCCCTATGCTTCATCCATAGGCTCTATTATGTATGCCATGTTGTGTACCAGACCTGATGTGAACCTTGCCATAAGTTTGGTAGGGAGGTACCAAAGTGATCCCGGAGAGGAACACTGGACAACGGTCAAGAATATCCTGAAGTACCTGAAAAGTACAAAGGACATGTTTCTTGTATATGGAGGTGCTGAAGAGCTCATCGTAAAGGGTTACTTTGATGCTAGCTTCGACACGGATCCGGGCGACTCCAAGTCGCAAACCGGATACGTGTATGTTTTGAACGGAGGGGCGGTCAGTTGCTGCAGCAGCAAGCAAAGCATCATGGCGGCATCTACATGTGAAGCGGAGTACATAGCTGCTTCAAAAGCAGCAAAGGAAGGAGTCTGGATGAAGGAGTTCGTCACCGACCTAGGAGTGATTCCCAATGCGTCGGGCCCGATAACTCTATTCTGTGACAACACTAGAGCTATTGCCCTTGCGAAGGAGCCCAGGTTTCACAAGAAGACAAGACACATCAAGCGTCGCTTCAACTCCATCCGTGATTACATTCAGGAGGGAGATATAGATATTTGTAAAGTACATACAGATTTGAATGTCGCAGATCCTTTGACTAAACCTCTCTCACAAGCAAAACATGATCAACACCAGAATGCTATGGGTGTTCGATTCATCACAATGTAACTAGATTATTGACTCTAGTGCAAGTGGGGGACTGTTGGAAATATGCCCTAGAGTCAATAATAATGGTTATTATTGTATTTCCTCATTCATGATAATTTTCTATTGTTCATGCTAATTGTGTTAACCAGAAACCGTAATACATGTGTGAATACATAGACCACAACATGTCCCTAGTGAGCCTCTAGTTGGCTAGCTCATTGATCAATAGATGGTCACGGTTTCATGACCATGGACATTGGATGTCGTTGATAACGGGATCACATCATTAGGAGAATGATGTGATGGACAAGACCCAATCCTAAGCATAGCACAAGATCGTGTAGTTCGTCTGCTAAAGCTTTTCTAATGTCAGGTATCGTTTCCTTAGACCATGAGGTTGTGCAAATCCCAGATACCGTAGGAATACTTTGGGTGTGCCAAACGTCACAACGTAACTGGGTGGCTATAAAGGTGCACTGCGGGTATCTCCGAAAGTGTCTGTTGCGTTGGCACGAATCGAGACTGGGATTTGTCACTCCATGTGACGGAGAGGTATCTCTGGGCCTACTCGGTAAGACATCATCATAATGAGCTCAATGTGACTAAGGAGTTAGCCACTGGATGATGTATTACGAAACGAGTAAAGAGACTTGCCGGTAACGAGATTGAACAAGGTATAGGGATACCGACGATCGAACCTCGGGCAAGTATCGTACCGATAGACAAAGGGAATTGCATACAGGATTGATTGTATCCCCGACATTGTGGTTCATCTGATGACATCATCATGGTGCATGTGGTAGCCAATATGGGTATGCATATCCCGATGTTGGTTATTGACCAAAGAGGTGTCTTGGTCATGTCTACCTGTCTCCCGAACCCGTAGGGTCTACACACTTAAGGTTCGATGACGCTAGGGTTATAGGGAAATGGTATACGTGATTACCGAAGGTTTTTTGAAGTCCCGGATGAGATCTCAGAAGTCACGAGGATCTCCAGAATGGTCCGGAGGTAAAGATTGATATATAGGAAGTCCAGTTTTGGTCACCGGAAAGTTTTCGGGCTCATCGGTAGTGTATCGGGAGTGCCGGAGGGTGTCGGAGGACCCCGGGAGGGGTGTGACGACCAAAGGACTTCGTGGTCTTTTAGAGAAGGTGTACAAGACCTTATTAGGCTGGCCAAGTCCTTCCGGAAAGGCCCATGTGGCTAGGGATAAAGAGATAAGGCTAAAGGAGATTCAAAAGGAAGAGATCCACCTCCCTTGTGGGAGGTGGATTCCTCCCTAGCTTCGGCCGAATCTCTCCTCCTTGGAGGAGGGGCCAAGGCAGCCTCCCTCTCCCTTCTCCTATATATACTTTAGGTTTTGGCTGTTTTGAGACAAGATTTGATCTCTCTCCCATGGCGCAGCCCTACCTCTCTTCTTCCTCCTTCATAGTGCTTAGGCGAAGCCCTGCCGGAATACCTTGCTGCTCCACCACAACCACGCCGTTGTGTTGCTGTTGGAGATCTTCCCCAACCTCTGCCTCCTCCTTGATGGATCAAGGTGCGGGAGACGTCACCGGGCTGTACGTCTGTTGAATGCGGAGGCGCCGTTGTTCGGCGCTTAGATCGGAATCCACCGCGATCTGAATCGCTACGAGTACGACTCCACCAACCGCGTTCTTGTAACGCTTCCGCTTAGCGATCTTCAAAGGTATGAAGATGCAATCTCTCCCCACTCATTGCTGGTTTCTCCATAGATAGATCTTGGTGATCGTAGGAAAAAATTTGATTTACTACTACGTCTCCCAACATGGGTTCCAGCTTTTCAGGCTGAAGCTATTTGACATAAGCATCACATCCCCAAACTTTAAGAAACGACAACTTTGGCTTCTTGCCAAGCCACAGTTCATATGGCGTCGTCTCAACGGACTTTGATGGTGCCCTATTTTAAAGTGAATGCTGCTGTCTCTAATGCATAACCCCAAAGCGATAGTGGCAAATCGGCAAGAGACATCATAGAATGCACCATATCTAATAAGGTTCGATTACGACGTTCGGACACACCATTATGTTGTGGTGTTCCAGGCAGTGTCAATTGTGAAACAACTCCACACTGTCTTAAGTGACTACCAAACTCATAACTCAGATATTCACCTCCTCGATCAGATCGCGGGAATTCAATCTTCTTGTTACGATGATTCTCAACTTCACTCTGAAATTGCTTGAACTTTTCAAACGTTTCATAATTGTGTTTCATTAAGTAAATATACCCCTATCTACTCAAGTCATCAGTGAAGGTGAGAAAATAATGATATCCACCACGTGCCTCAACGTTCATCGGACCGCACACATCAGTATGTATGATTTCCAACAAGTCACTCGCCCGTTCCATTGTTCCAGAGAATGGCGTTTTAGTCATCTTGCCCATGAGGCATGGTTCACATGTGTCAAGTGATTCAAAATCAAGTGACTCCAAAAGTTCATCAGCATGGAACTTCTTCATGGGTTTTATACCAATATGACCCAAACGGCAGTGCCACAAGAAAGTGGTACTATCACTATCAACTCTACATCTTTTGGCATCAATGTTATGAACATGTGTATCATCGCTATGAAGATTCAACATGAGTAAACCCCTCACATTGGGTGCATAACCATAAAAGATATTACTCATATCAGTAGAACAACCATTATTCTCTGATTTAAATGAGTAGCCGCCTCGCAATAAAAAAGATCCACATATAATGTTCATGCTTAACGGAGGCACTAAATAACAATTATTTAGGTTCATCACTAATCCGGATGGTAATCGAAGAGAGAGCGTGCCGACGGCGATCACATCAACCTTGGAACCATTTTCCATGCGCATCGTCACTTCATCCTTTGCCAGCCTTCGTCTATTCCGTAGGTCCTGCTTTGAGTTGCAAATGTGAGCAACCGAACCGGTATCAAATACCCAGGCACTACAATGAGAGCTAGTAAGGTACACATCAATAACATGTATATCATATATACCTTCTTTGTTGTTGGCCGCCTTCTTGTCAGCCGGATACTTGGGGCAGTTCCGCTTCTAGTGACCAGTTCCCTTGTAATGAAAGCACTCGGTTTCTTGCTTGGGTCCAGCTTGGGTTTCTTCACGGGAGGAACAACTGCTTTGCCACCCTTATTGTAGTTACCCTTCTTGCCCTTGCCATTCTTCTTGAAACTAGTGGTTTTATTGACCATCAACACTTGATGTTCTTTCTCGATTTCAGACTCAACGACTTTCAGCATCGCAAACTGCTCGGCGACTGACTTCTTCATCCCATGCATGATATAGTTCATCATGAAGCTCTTGTAGCTAGGTGGCAATGATGGATGAACTCTGTGAGTGATCACGTCTGGCGGAAGGGGCATCCCTAACTCCGCCAGACGGGTCAAATACCCAGACATTCTGAGTATATGTTCACTGATACACCCGTTCTCCTCCATTTTGCAAGCATAGAATTTATCGGAGGTTTCATACCTCTCGATCCGGGCATTCTTCTTAAAGATAAACTCCAACTCTTGGAACATCTCATACGCTCCATGATGTTCAAAACGTCTTTGAAGTCCCGGTTCGAAGCCATACAACATTGCATATTGAACTATTGAGTAATCTCCAGAACGTGCCTCCCAAGTGTTCTTAACGTCTTCGGATGACACCGGAGCGGGTGGGTCACCAAGCGGTGCATCAAGGACATAAGCCTTCTGGGAAGCCGTAAGGATAATCCTCAGATTACGGGCCCAGTCCACAAAGTTACTACCATCATCTTTGAACATAGCTTTCTCTAGGAAGGAATTAAAATTCAGGGTTGCTACTGCGCAAGCCATTGATCTACAACATAAATAAGCAAAGGATACTTAGACTATTGTTCAAGATAATGAGTTTAGTTAATCAAATTACTAAAGCTCCCACTCAAATTGACATCCCTTAGGTCATCTGAGTGATACATGATCCAAATTCACCAACTCAAGTCCGATCATCACGTGAGTTGAGGTGGTTTAAATGGTGAACATCCTCATGTTGATCATATCTACTATATGACCCATGTTCAACCTTTCGGTCTCTTGTGTTCCGAGTCCATGTCTCTACAAGCTAGGCTCGTCAAGTTTAACCTGAGTGTTCTGCATGTGCAACACTGGCTTGCACCCGTTGTATGTGAACGTATAGTCTATCACACCCGATCATCACGTGGTGTCTTCACACGACGAACTTTCGCAACGGTGCACACTTGGGGACAACACAATTTATCTTGAAATTTAAGTGAGGGATCACCTTATAATGCTACCTTCGTCCTAAGACAAACAAGGTGCATAAAAGGATTAACATCACATGCAAATCATAAGTGACATGATATGGCCATGAACTTGTGCTTTTAATCTCCATCTTGAAAGCACTGGCATGATCTTCATCCCAAAATACTACTGAACCAAAACACGACCAAGGGAGGAAGCAATCTAAGCATCAACGGCCACAAAATTTTTGTGTTCTACTCGAGATCTCATCTACACATAGACGTAGCTCATGATACCACTGTTGGGGAACGTTGCATGGGAAACAACAAAATTCCTACGCACACGCAAGATCTATCCATGGTGATGAGCATCTATGAGAGGGAGAGTGGATCTACATACCCTTGTAGATCGCTAAGCGTGAAGCGCTAAGAAACGCGGTTGGTGTAGTTTAACGTCTTCACGATCCAAATCGCCGAGCGTCCTGCGATCCAATCACGATCCGTCCCGATCTAGCGCCGAACGGACGACACCTCCGCGTTCAGCACACGTACGACTCGATGACGATCTCTGCCTTCTTGATCCAGTAAGAGGGTGCAGAGAGGTAGATGAGTTCTCCGGCATCGCGACGGCATTGCAACGATGGTGGTGGAGCTATTCTAGCAAGGCTTCGCCTAACCACTGTTGAAACCGATATACAGGAGAAACTACGATCTAGAGGAGAGGTAGCACGTGGCTGTTTTTCTGTCTCAAAAAACCCTCAAACCTATAGTATATATAGGAGGAGGGGAGGGAGGAGGCTTGGTTCCCAAGGAAGCCAACCCTAGTTCGGCCGAAGGGGTGGGAGGAGTCCTTCTCCTCCAATCCTAGTAGGACTAGGACTCCTCCTTTCCCACTTGGGCATCCTTCCAACCTTGGGATTTTCCACCCCAATCGCATGGAATTCCTATGGGGCTTTGTCCAGACCACTAAGGGCTGGTAAACCTCCTCCCACAGCCCATGTAGCCTCTTGGGTCGAAATACCCCTCCCGATGGTCCCTCGGTACCCTCCCGGCACTCCCGATAAACTACCGATGAGCCCAAACTTTTCCGGCGACCAAAACAGGACTTCCTATATATCAATATTTACCTCCAAACCATTCCATAGCTCCTCATGACATACGGGATCTCATCCGGGACTCCGAACAACCTTCGGTCACCACCATACATAACTCTATACTACCGAAACGTCACTGAACCTTAAGTGTGCAGACCCTGCGGGTTCGAGAACTATGTAGACATGACCGAGACACCTCTCCGGTCAATAACTAATAACAGGACCTGGATTCCCATATTGGTTCCTACGTATTATAAGAATATCTTTATCGGTCAAACCTCTATGTCAAGGATTCAGTTAATCCCGTATTGTTGTTCCCTTTCTTCCTCGATATGTTACTTGCCCGAGATTCGATCGTCGGTATCTGTATACCTAGTTCAATCCCATTTCCTGAAAGTCTCTTTACTCATTCCGTAATACATGATCTCGTGGCTAACACTTAGTCACATTGCTTGCAAGGCTTGTTGTGATGTTGTATTACCGAGTGGGCCCTTAGATACCTCTTCATCACACGGAGTAACAAATCCCAGTATTGATCCATGCCAACTCAATAGACACCATCGGAGATACCTGTAGAGCACCTTTATAGTCACCTAGTTACGTTGTTACGTTTGATACACACAAGGCACTCCTCCAGTGTCAGTGAGTTGCATGATCTCATGGTCATAGGAAAAGATACTTGACATGCAGAAAACTGAAGCAATAAACTGACACGATCAAATGCTATGTTTATAGTTTGGGTCTTGTCCATAGACATCATTCTCCTAATTATGTGATCCCGTTATCAAACGACAACTCATGTCAATGGCTAGGAAACCTTGACCATCTTTGATCAATGAGCCAGTCTACTAGAGGCACACTAGGGACAGAGTGTTGTCTATATATCCACACATGCAATGTATTTCCGATCAATACAATTATAGCATGGATAATAAGCAATTATCATGAACAAGGAAATATAATAATAACCATTTTATTATTGCCTATAGGGCATATTTCCAGCAGTCTCCCACTTGCACTAGAGTCAATAATCTAGCTCACATCACTACGTGATTTACATTGTAATGAAGCGAACACCCATACAGTTCTTGTGTTGATCATGTTTAGCCCTTGAAAGAGGTCTAGTCAACAGGACTGCAACGTTCACATTCAGATCCTCCTCCTTGATGTACTCACGGATGGAAATGAAGCGTCACTTTATTGTCTGGTCCTCTTGTGAAACCTTGGTTCCTTGGCCAGGGCAATGACACCAGTGTTATCACATAACAGATCCACTGGATTCAATGCACTAGGCACTACTGCAAGATTTGTCATGAACTCCTCCACCTAGACACCTTCCTTCGTTGCCTGTGAGGCTGCGATGTACTCCGCTTCGTATGTAGAGTCGGCTACCACGCTCTGCTTGGAACTGCACCAGCTTACTGCTTCCCCATTGAGAATAAATATGTATCTCGTTTGCGACTTAGAGTCATCCGGATCAGTGTCAAAGCTTGCATCGACCTAACCCTTTACAATGAGCTCTTGAGCACCTCCATAAACGAGAAACATTTCTTTAGTCCTTTCCAGGTACTTAAGGATATTCTTGACCGCCGTCCAGTGCTCCATTCCAGGATCACTCTGAAACCTTTCGGCCATACTTATGGCAATGCTTACATTGGGTCTTGTGCACAGCATTGCATACATGATAGAGCCTATGGACAAAGCATAGGGGATGACACAACATTGCATACAAAGATGCAATACCACAAACAACACACATACGTAAAAAATTGCAGTTGGGGGAATAGCACAAACATCCCCGAAAAGAAGCTACAAGCTAATCAGGCTGCGACGTAGGCGGAGGGAGCGAAGAAGCAAGGCTGGATGCGGAGGAGCGAAGGTCGGAGGCAATCGTGGTGATGACGACACGTGCTTGTCGCTTGCTAAGCGGCCTCTAGAGCTGTAGAAAACCACACAATTTTTGGATGGCATCAGCCACGCGAAGAGGAATGATGTGCTAAATCACTAACTTGTTTTGGACGTTCTAGATTGTCCACAAGAGGGAACCTACTATGACCCACATAGGGGGTCACATGGCCGTGGTGAGATTGACAACTTCCAAAAACATGTCGGGCAAGTTGTCATACCACCAACTGCCTCCCACCACCCCATCTAAACAGCTCCAAAGGAATCAATCCACAAAACAAGTAAATAAAATGTTGTTGGAGTCCTCCGGAATCCCACAAAGGGGGCATAGGCCATCGGAGGGTCCATTGCGCTTGAGGACCTCCACTCCATAGGGCACCCTCCCACGTACTAGCTTCTATAAGAAGATCCTAATATTCAGAGTCAATTTGATCTCCCAAAGGAGATTCAGCTCTACAGGCCCCGGCATGGGCAGAATGGCTTGGTACAACGACTTCACAGAGAGACAACCATTGGTCTCGAGGGACCAATGGACCATGTCCGGAGCTGGAGACGGTGTGTGCAGGGCCACACAAACGACCAGCTCCTCCCAAAGGTCCCGCTCTAATGGACCAAAGGTTTGGCGGAAGGCGATACCACCTAGGTCCACCAGTGCAGCCACGGGGAGGCCTTTGTCTGCACAAATATTAAAAAGTGGTTGGAAGCGACATGCAAATTACTATGTGCCCGACCACCTATCAATCCAGAATAAGGTGAAGGTCCCGGACCCCACAGAAATCGAGCTGCCCAACCTCAAAACTATTATCAACTGGATCATGGTTTGCCAAAACTGTGAGTCACCAGTTCTCTGGGCAAAGGCTAACGGTTGTCCAAGGAGATACTTGGTGTGGATGATATGAAGCCATAGACCCCCTCACCCGAGGAAATCCACCACAACCATGTAGACAAGAGGGCGATATTCATATGATTGGATGAAATCACCCCATGGCCACCCTGGTCCTTGGGCTTGCTAATTTTAGCCTATTTAACCATGTCGTACTTCTGCTTATGTGCCTTTCCCGCCCAAAAAAACCGAGACTGGTACTTGGCAATATCGTGGTGAAGGGCTTCATTTGGAATATAGAATCCCATAAGGTACATCAACAGGCTCAACACCGAGGAGTTTATCAATACTGCATGTGCTGCCTTGGACATTCATTAGCCTTGCCAAGGTTCGCACGGTATTGGTCCTTGGAAACCGTCAGTCGAAGGTCCTTTTCCAGTATACGGGAGTTGCTAATCGGCATCCCAAGGTATGTTGTCGGGAAGAATCCTAACCGACAATTAAGTAAGTTGGCGATTCTAATATGCTCCTCCTTAGGGACGCCTATTACCATAACCTCGCTCTTCGCAAAGTTGATGGTTTTAGGCTGGACATATCCTGGAAATGCGGGAGTAGAAAATATAGATTTCGAATATCCTCGTCGGGCCCCTCCACCATAAGGATTGTTTCATATGCGTACCGAAGGTGGGAAATCCCACCTGCTCCCACTAGATGATGGCAAATAACCTTAATGTGGCCACCCAATTTTGCCAGGTCTAGGATAACAGCAAGGGCATCGACCACTAGGTTAAACAAGAAGGGGGAAAGAGGGTCCCCCTTTCGCACCCCTTAGAACATGGGGAAGTAGGGTCCCACCTCACTGTTGATGTTAACCACCGACCGACCACTCGTGACTAATTGCATCACCCTTGCAATCCATGCTTGGTCGAAGCCCTTCCTGATTAGCACTTTCCGCGGGAAGGGCCAATGGACCGTGTCGTAAGCCTTGTGGAAGTCAATTTTAAAGAATACCTCCCGATGGCGCATAATATTCACCTCATGAATAACCTCATGAAGGACAAGGATCTGATAAAGGATAAGCCAACCCTTAATCAATGTGGACTGGTTCAGGTGCGTAATCCTAGGGGCAAGTAAGGTCGCCTTATTGGTGTACCCTTTGGAAAGGATCCAGAAGATCACATTGATAATCGTGGTCGGCCGAAACTAGAGTATATCAAACGTCCTGGGGACCTTCGGAATCAGGGAGATGATTCCATAGTTAAGATGACTAAGGTCAAGGACGCCATGTGTGAACTGCTGGAAAAGGTCCAAGATATTCCCTTTGTTGGCTTGCCAGAACGACTAGAAGAAACAAACTGAGAGGCCACCCGGGTCGGGAGCTGACGCGGGGTTCATCCTGTGATGATCCCGTGTACTTCCTCTTCCTCAAAAGGGGCTAACAATGCCTCGTTCTCCACAAAGGAGACCTGATGCGTCCAAGTCCAAATCGAGGTCGCCAACATGGCACCCCTGCGAGGCCGCGCGGCAAATAGGGCTTTGTTAAAATCATTGACATGGGTCCACAACTCTAACAGATCCTGGATCAACCTATCACCATTCCAGAATAAGGGGATGGTGCACCTCTGCCGACGACCATTGGCGATGACCTGGAAATATGTCGTGTTGGCATCCCCAAAGAGGACCCGGTTAATAGCGCCCTGTTGGCGCCAATAAGTCTCCTCTCTCCAATAGAACTCTAGCAGCACATCCTCGAGGCCATAATTGAAGCCCCACTCGTAGAAAGTGAGTTATACCATGTCGACGAGGACATCTGACACCTAGATTTATGCCACCAACGACGACTTCCTCAGCTTCATGTCACACCCCACATTGGCACCACACCCTTCCATGAACTGACGAGCACGCTTTGCCAGGAACTTTCATTCCACTACCATCAACGTCCATCGATGCGATTCTAATCCTTAGCCTCCCAGTGATCATTGACCACACCAATGAATCCCTCTTGGCGAAGCTAGAATGCTTGGAAGCGGACTCTAGGAGGTGGTGTGGGGTCTCCTCGCAAGAGGATAAGAGCATGAGGGCATGATCGTACCCAATCCTAGTAATGGCCTCCAAGGAAGCGAGCGGGTACCGAAGCACCCACTCAGGAGGCATGAACACTCGGTCAAAAATGCTAAGGGTAGGGGCCATTTGACGATTGGTCCAAGTGTAATGAGCCCCCACGCACTCTAGTTCCCGAAGCTCAACGTTAGCGATCCAATCATTGAAATGTTGCATGCTTGGAAGGTCAATCCTATCATTATTCTTGTTGGGGGGACTCGAAGGAGAATGAAGTCCCCTCCAATAATCCGTAGCTCCTCGTGACGTCCTAGATCTCATCCGGGACTCCGAACAACCTTCGGTCACCACCATACATAACTCTATACTACCAAAATGTCACCAAACCTTAAGTGTGCAGACCCTGCGGGTTCGAGAACTATGTAGACATGACCGAGACACCTCTACGGTCAATAACCAATAGCGGGCCCTGGATGACCATCTTGGTTCCTACATATTCTATGAAGATCTTTATCGGTCGAACCTCTATGTCAAGGATTCAGTCAATCCCGTATAATGTTCCCTTTGTTCTTCGGTATGTTACTTGCCCGAGATTCAATCGTCGGTATCTCCATAACTAGTTCAACCTCATTACCGGCAAGTCTCTTTACTCATTCTGTAATACAAGATCCCGTGACAAACACTTAGTCACATTGCTTGCAAGGCTTGTTGTGATGTTGTATTACCGAGTGGGCCCTGAGATACCTCTCCGTCACACGGAGTAATAAATCCAAGTCTTGATCCATGCCAACCCAACAGACACCCTCGGATATACCTGTAGAGTACCTTTATAGTCACCCAGTTACGTTGCGATGTTTGATACACACAAGGCACTCCTCCGGTGTCAGTGAGTTGCATGATCTCATGGTCATAGGAACAAATACTTGACATGCAAAAAACAATAGCATTAAACTGACACGATCATATGCTATGTTTGTAGTTTGGGTCTTGTCCATCCCATCATTCTCCTAATGATGTGATCCCGTTATCAAATGACATCTCATGTAAATGGCTAGGAAACCTTAACCGTCTTTGATCAACGAGCTAGTCTATTAGAGGCATACTAGGGACATGGTTTTGTCTATGTATCCACGCATGCATCTAAGTCTCCGATCAATACAATTATAGCATGGATAATAAACGATTATCATGAACAAGGAAATATGATAATAACGAATTTATTATTGCCTCTAGGGCATATTTCCAACAGTCTCCCACTTGCACTAGAGTCAATAATCTAGTTCACATCACCATGTGATTCGCATTTTTATGAATCTAACACCCAATGAGTTCTGGGGCTCGATCATGCTTTGCATGTGAGAGAGGTCTTATAGTCAACGGGTCTGCGACATTCAGATCCGTGTGTACTTTGCAAATTTCTATGTCAAACCGAAAACACTGCTACCACACTCCACTTGGTACTATTCCAAATGGCTGCTCCACTATACGTATCCAGATTGCTACTACGAGTCATCCGGATTGGTGTTAAAGCTTGCATCGACGTGACTCTTTACGATGAACTCTTTATCACCTCCATAATCGAGAAACATCTCCTTAGTCTTTTAGTTACTAAGGATAATCTTGACCGCTGTCCAATGATCCACTCCTGGATCACTCTTGTACCCCTTGACGGACTCATGCCAAGGCACACACACAGGTGCGGTACAGAGCATGGCATACTATACAGAGCCTATGGCTAAGGCATAGGGGACGACATTCGTCCTTTCTCTTTATTCTGCCGTGGTCGAGCTTTGAGTCTCACTCAATTTCACACCTTACAAAGCAGGCAAGAACACTTCTCTCTGACTAATCCATTTTGAACTCTTTCAAAATCTTGTCAAGGTATGTACTCATTGAAAGTCTTATCAAACATCTTGATCTATCTTTATAGATCTTGATGCTCAACAATTAGGTAGCTTTATCCAGGTCTTCCTTTGAAAAACTCTTTTCAAACAATCGTTTATGCTCTCCAAAAATTCTACATCATTTCCGAATAGCAATATGTCATCCACATATACTTATCAGAAACTCTTATAGTGCTCCCACTCACTTTATTGCAAATACAAGTTTCTCGTAAACTTCGTATAGACTCAAAAACTTTGATCACCTTATCAAAGTGTATGTTCCAACTCCGAGATGCTTACTTTAGTTCATAGAAGAATCACTGAAGCTCGCACATCTTTTAGCATCCTTAGGACTGACAAAACCTTCTGGTTGTATCTCATACAACCTTTCCTTAAGGAAGGAAATGATGTTTGGGCATCCATCTGCCGGATTTCATAATTGAAAAATGCAGCAACTGCTAACATAATTCCAACAGACTTTAGCATCGCTACGAGTGATAAAGTCTCATCGCAGTCAACTCTTTGAACTTGTCGTAAACTACTTTGCAACAAGTCGAGATTTACAAATGGTAACATTTACCATCAGCGTCTGTCTTCATTTTAAAGATCCATTTGTACTTTAACGACCAGCCGTCCAACGAGCAAGTCCACCAAAGTCTATACTTGGTTTTCATACATGGATCCTTTCTCGGATTTCATGGCCTCTAACCATTTGTTGGTTTCCGGGCCCATCATCGCTTCTTCATAGTTCGTAGGTTCATTGTTGTCCAACAACATGACCTTCAAGACAGGGTTGTCGTACTGCTCAGTAGCAGTACACGTCCTTATCGACCTACGAAGTTCGATAGTAACTTGATCCGAAGCTTCATGATCATCATCATTAACTTCCTCTTGAACTGACGTAGGCTTCACAGAAACATCTTTCTGTGCTGTGCCACTTTCTGGTTGAAGTAAAGGTTCAATAACCTCATCAAGTTCTATTTTCCTTGTAGGTCGATAGTAGCTTGATCCGTAGCTTCATGATCATCATCATTAACTTCCTCTTCAACTGACGTAGGCTTCACATAAACATCTTTCTGCACTGCGCTACTTTCTGGTTGAAGCAGAGGTTCAAATAACCTCATCAAGTTCTATCCTCCTCCCACTCAATTCTTTCAAGAGAAACCCTTTCTCGAGAAAGGACCCAGTTTTAGCAACAAACATTTTATGCTTGGATCTAAGATAGAAGGTTCACCCAACTGTTCTTAGGGTATTCTATGAAGATGCATTTGTTCTCTTTGGGTTCGAGCTCATTAGGTGAAAACATTTTCCACACAAGCATTGTAGCCCCAAGCATTAAGAAATGACAGCTTAGTTTTCTATCAAACCATAGTTTACACGGTGTCATCTCAACGGATTTAGATGGTGCCCTATTTAAAGTGAATGTAGTTGTCTCTAATGCATAACCCCAAAATTATAGTAACAAAACGATAATAGACATCATAGCACGCACCATATCCAATAGAGCACGACTATGACATTCGGACACACCATCACACTATGGTGTTCCAGGTGGCGTGAGTTGTGAAACAACTTTCACATTATCTAAAGTTGTATGCCAAACTCGTAACTCAGATATTCACCTCCACGATCATATCGCAAACATTTTTATGTTATTGTCACGATGATCTTAAACTTCACTCTTAATTTGCTTGAACCTTTCAAATGATTCAGACTTGTGTTTCATTAAGTAAATATACACTATATCTACTCAAATCATCAATGAAGATAAGAAAATAATGATATCCACCGCTCGCTACAAGACTCATTGGATTGCATACATCAACATGTATCATTTCTAATAAATCACTTGCCCGCTTCATCAAAACAGAAAACGGGGTCCTTAGTCATCTTGACCAAGAGGCATGGTTCGCATGTCTCAACCGATTCGAAATCGAATGAGTCCAAAGATCCATTAGCATGGAGTTTCTTCATGCGCTTTATACCAATATGACATTTTAGCGGCAGTGCCACAAGTATGTGGTACTATCATTATTAACTTTGTATCTTTTGGCATCAATGTTATGAACATGTGTATTACTATGATCAACATTTAACAAACCATTCTCTCTGGGTGCATGACCATTGAAGGTATTATTCATGTAAACAGAATAACCATTATTCTTTAACTCAAATGAATAACCGTGTTGCAATAAACACGATCTAATCACGTTCATGCTCAACGCAAAACACCAAATAACATTTATTCAGGTTCATCACTAATCCCGAAGGTAGAGAGAGCGTGCGATGTTGATCACATCAACCTTAGAAACATTTCCAACACACATCATCACCTCACCCTTAGCTTAGTGCTCCATTTATTCCGTAGCATTTTATTTCGAGTTACTAACATTTAGCAACCGAACCGGTATCCAATACCCAGGTGCTACTTGGAGTACTAGCAAGGTACACATAAATAACACATATATCAAATATACTTCTGTCGACGTTGCCAGCCTTCTTATCTACCAAGTTTCTAGGGTTGTTCCGCTTCAGCGACAGCTCACCTCATAACAGAAGCACTTAGTCTTGGGTTTGAGTTCAACTTTGGGCTCATTCACTGGAGCAGCAACTGACTTGCTATCCATGAAGTTTCCCTCCTTGCTCTTGCCCTTCTCGAAACTAGTAGTTTGATTAACCATCAACACTTGATGGCTCCTTCTTGATTTCTACCTTCGCGGTGTCAAACATCACGAACAGCTCAGGGATCAATATTTCTATCCCTGGCGTTTTATAGTTCATCACTAAGTTCTAGTAGCTTTAGTGACAGTGACTTGGAGAACTATATCAATCACTATCTTATTTGGAAGATCAACTCCCACTTGATTCAAGCGATTGTAGCACCCAGACAATCTGAGCACATGCTCAACGATTGAGCTATTCTCTTTCATCTTGCAGGCAAAGAATCTTGTTGGAGATCTCATATCTCGCAACACGGGCACGAGCCTGAGATCCTAATTTCAGCTCTTAGAAACATCTCATATGTTCCATGACGTTCAAAATGTTTTGGAGCCTCAATTCTAAGCCGTAATGTATGACGCACTAAACTATCAAGTAGTCATCACAACGTGCCTGTCAGATGTTCACAACATCTACAAACAACGCTAGAGGGGTTGGTGCACCGAGCGGTGCATTAAGGACATAAGCCTTCTGTGTAGCAATGAGGACAAACCTCAGATCACGAACCCAGTCCGCAATATTGCTACCATCATCTTTCAACTCTATTTCTCTAGGAACATATAGAAATACAAGGGAGCTACAGCGTGAGCTAGTAATCCACAACATAATTTGCAAAGACACTATTGACTATGTTCATGGTAATGAGTTCAATTAATCATATTACTTAAGAACTCCCACTCAAATTGAGATCCCTCAGGTCATCTGAGTGTCACATGATCCAAAATCCACCAACTCAAGTCCGATCATCACGTGAGTTGAGCTGGCTTAAATGGTGAACATCATTATGTTGATCATATCTACTATATGACTCATGTTCGACCTTTCGGTCTCTTGTGTTCCGAGGCCATGTCTGTACATGCTAGCTCGTCAAGTTTAACCCGAGTGTTCTGCACGTGCAAAACTGGCTTGCACCCATTGTATGTGAACGTAGAGTCTATCACACCCGATCATCACGTGGTGTCTCAACACGACAAACTTTCGCAACGGTGCACACTCGGGGAGAACACAATTTTATCTTGAAATTTAAGTGAGGGATCACCTTATAATGCTATCGCCGTACTAAGCATAACAAGGTGCATAAAAGGATTAACATCACATGCAATTCATAAGTGACATGATATGGCCATGAACTTGTGCTTTAGATCTCCATCTTGAAAGCACCGGCATGATCTTCATCGTCACCGGCACAACACCATGATCTTCATCATCTTGATCTCCATCAACGTGTCACCATCGAGGTTGTCACGCCCTGCATGCTTCTACTACTATTGCTACCGTTTAGCGATAAAGTAAAGCATTACATAGCGCTTAATGATTGACACGCAGGTCATACAATAATCAAAGACAACCCTATGGCTCCTGCCGGTTGCCGTACTCATCGACATGCAAGTCGTGAAATTCTATACATCACATGATCATCTCATACATCACATATCACATCATGTAATTGGCCATATCACATCACGACATAACCTGCAAAAACATGTTAGACGTCCTCTAATTGTTGTTGCATGGTTTACGTGGCTGCTACGGGTTTCTAGCAAAACGATTCTCACCTACGCATAAACCACAATGGTGATACATAATTTGCTTTTCAACCTTCTCAAGGACCGCCTTTGTCGAATCCGATCCAACTAAAGTGAGAGAAACTGACACCCGCAAGCCATCTAGGCAACAAGTTGCGTCGAGGGAACCGGTCTCTCGTAAGCGTACGAGTAATGTTGGTCCGGGCCGCTTCATCTCACAATAGCGCTGAACCAAAATACGACCAAGGGAGGAAGCAATCTGAGCATCAACGCCCACAAACCTTTTGTGTTCTACTCGAGATCTCATCGACACATAGACCTAGCTCATGATGCCACTGTTGGGGAACGTTGCATGGGAAACAAAAAATTTCCTATGCACATGAAGATCTATCCATGGTGATGAGCATCTATGAGAGGGATAGTGGATCTACATACCCTTGTAGATCGCTAAGCGGGAAGCGTTAAGAAACGTGGTTGGTGTAGTCGAACATCTTCGCGATCCAAATCGCCGAGCGTCCCGCGATCACATCACGATCCGTCCCGCGATCCAATCACGATCTGTCCCACGAACTCATCACGATCCGTCCCGCGATCTCATCACGATCCGTCCCGTGAACACATCACGAACGGTCTCGCGATCTTGTTGACGGTCCTTCTGATCTAGCGCCGAACACACGGCACCTCCGCGTTCAGCACACGTGCAGCTTGATGACGATCTCCACCATCTTGATCCAGCAAGAGGAAGTGGAGAGGGAGAAGAGTTCACCGGCAGCGTGACGGCGCTCCGGTGATAGTGGTGGAGTAATTCCGGCAGGGCTTCGCCTAAGCACTGCAGAAAACCGATCTAGAGGAGAAACTATGCACTAGAGGAACGGGTAGCACGTGGCTGAAAATTCTATGCCAAAACCCTAAAATACTCTAGTATATATAGGAGGAGAGCAGGAGGAGTCTTGGCTGCCAAAAATCCAGCCCTTGGGTCGACCAAAGTGGGGAGGAGAGGAGGACTCCTCCTCCAATCCTACTAGGACTAGGATTCCTCCTTTTTTTGGCCTTTTTCCACCTTTTTGCCTTTGGGCTTTTTCTCCCAGCTGCATGGGCCTTGTGTGGGACTTACACCAGCCCAAAAAAGGCTGGTATTTACTCTCCCACAGCCCATGAAGCCTCTTGGGTCGAAATACCCCTCCCGGTGGTCTCCCGGTACACTACCGGCACTCCCGGTACATTACCGATTAGCCCGAAACTTTTTCGGCGACCAAAATGGGACTTCCTATATATCAATATTTACCTCCTAAGCATTCCGGAGCTCCTCGTGACGTCCTGGATCTCATCCGGGACTCCAAACAACCTTTGGTCACCACCATACATAACTCTATACTACCGAAACGTCACCAAACCTTAAGTGTGCAGACCCTGCGGGTTCGAGAACTATGTAGACATGACCAAGACACCTCTACGGTCAATAACCAATAGCGGGCCTTGGATGACCGTATTGGTTCCTACATATTCTACGAATATCTTTATCGGTCGAACCTCTATGTCAAGGATTCAGTCAATCCCGTATAACGTTCCCTTTGTTCTTCGGTATGTTACTTGCCCGAGATTCGATCGTTGGTATCTCCATACCTAGATCAACCTCGTTACCGGCAAGTCTCTTTACTCGTTCAGTAATACAAGATCTCGTGACTAACACTTAGTCACATTGCTTGCAAGGCTTGTTGTGATGTTGTATTACCGAGTGGGCCCTGAGATACCTCTCCGTCACACGGAGTAACAAATCCCAGTCTTGATCCATGCCAACCCAACAGACACCCTCGGAGATACCGTAGAGTACCTTTATAGTCACCCAGTTACGTTGCGACGTTTGATACACACAAGGCACTCCTCTGGTGTTAGTGAGTTGCATGATCTCATGGTCATAGGAACAGATACTTGACATGCAGAAAACAATAGCATTAAACTGACACGATCATATGCTACATTTGTAGTTTGGTTCTTGTCCATCCCATCATTCTCCTAATGATGTGATCCCGTTATCAAATGACATCTGATGTCAATGGCTAGGAAACCTTAACCATCTTTGATCAAGGAGCTAGTCTATTAGAGGCATACTAGGGACATGGTTTTGTCTATGTATCCACACATGCATCTAAGTCTCCGATCAATATAATTATAGCATGGATAATAAAAGATTATCATGAACAAGGAAATATGATAATAACTAATTTATTATTGCATCTAGGGCATATTTCCAACAAGCTTTATTCTCTGAGTCACTTGGGATATATATATATATCTGTTGATCACTATGAAGAATCTAAAAGATACAAAAACCAAGATATATCCCTCTACTACGAGGGGAGGTAAGGAACTGCCATCTAGATCTGCACTTGACTCTCCTTCTGTTATGAGTAAGTTTGCAACACCACCGCCTACTAGTAATTCTGATATGTCGCAAGTAATTCATGATGCTACTTCTGCTATGCATGATGCTTATGATAATACTTTGCTTGATGATACTGTGCCACTGGGTGAATTTCTTGATGAACAAATTGCTAGAGCCATTGCTGAAACTAATAATATTTCTGAATCTGATGAAATTATTGAAACTAAACACTATGATTCACCTGCTAGATCTAGATCTCCTAGATATGAATTTCCTGATATACCTGAAGGTTATGTTATGGAAGGAGAGGTAGCTAGGGACTTTCTTGCTTGTCAGGATAGAGATGATCTTAAGAAATTGCTTTGCAAGTGGAAGGAAAAAATCTTTGAATGCTAGAATGCAATATGATCCAAAGTTTGCTACTTCACCTATCTTTATTACTGATGAGGATTATCAATTCTCTGTCGATCTTGAGTTAATTACTTTGGTTTAATTTGATCCTTTCCATGGTTATGAATCTGAAATTGTTGTGGCACATCTTACCAAATTGAATGATATAGCCACCCTATTTACTCATGAGGAAAAATATCGCTATTACTATATTCTTAAGTTGTTTCCTTTCTCATTAAAGGGTGATGCTAAGATATGGTTTAATTCTCTTGCTCCTGGTTGTGTGCGTAGTCCCCAGGATATGATTTATTACTTCTCTAAAAAATATTTTCCTGCCCATAAGAAACAAGCTGCCTTGCAGGAAATATTTAACTTTGAGCAAATTGAAGAAGAGAGTCTCCCACAAGCTTGGGGGAGGCTTCTCCAATTACTTAATGCTTTGCCTGATCATCCTCTCAAGAAACAGGAAATACTTGATATCTTTTATAATGGACTAACCGATGCTTCTAGGGACCACCTAGATAGTTGTGCTGGTTGTGTTAGGGAACGAACTATTGAACAAGCTGAATTACTATTGAATAATATAGTGAGCAATGATAATGATTGGACTATTCCCGAACCACCTCCAAAGCCAACTCCGAAGAAGAGAAGTATTCTATTCCTCGGTCCTGAAGATATGCAAGAGGCAAAGAAATATATGAAAGAAAAGGGTATTAAAGCTGAAGATGTTAAGAATCTACCACCTATTGAAGAAATACATGGTCTTGATAACTCGAGAACTATGTACACATGACCGAGACACCTCTCAGGTCAATAACTAATAGCGGGACCTGGATGCCCATATTGGTTCCTACATATTCTACGAAGATCTTTATCGGTCGAACCTCTATGTCAAGGATTCAGTTAATCCCGTATGTTTTTCCCTTTGTTCTTCGGTATGTTACATGCTTGAGATTCAATCGTTGGTATCTGTATACCTAGTTCAATCCCGTTTCTGGAAAGTCTCTTTACTCGTTCCGTAATAGAAGATCCCGTGGCTAAAACTTAGTCACATTGCTTGCAAGGCTTGTTGTGATGTTGTATTACCGAGTGGGCCCTGAGATACCTCTCCGTCACACGGAGTAACAAATCCCATTATTGATCCATGCCAACTCAACAAACATCCTCGGAGATACCTATAGAGCACCTTTATAATCACCCAGTTACGTTGCGACGTTTGATTCACACAAGGCACTCCTCCAGTGTTAGTGAGTTGCATGATCTCATGGTCATAGGAACAGATACTTGACATTCAAAAAAATATAGCAATAAAATGACACGATCAAATGATCCGTTTATAGTTTGGGTCTTGTCCATCACATCATTCTCCTAATGATGTGATCTCGTTATCGAATGACATCTCATGTCAATGGCTAGGAAACCTTGACCATCTTTGATCAACGAGCTAGTCTACTAGAGGCACACTAGGGAAAGAGTGTTGTCTATATATCCACACATACAATGTGTTTCCAATCAATACAATTATAGCATGGATAATAAAAAATTATCATGAACAAGGAAATACAATAATAAACACTTTATTTATTGCCTCTAGGACATAATTCCAACAATCTCCCACTTGCACTAGAGTCAATAATCTAGTTCACATCACTATGTGATTTACATTGTAATGAATCGAACACCAATGCAGTTCTGGTGTTGATCATGTTTGGCCCTTGGAAGAGGTTTAGTCAATGGGTATGCAACATTCAGATATGTGTGCACTTTGCAAATATTTATGTCCTCCTCCTTGATGTACTCGCGGATGGAATTGAAGCGTCGCTTTATGTGTCTGGTCCTCTTGTGAAACCTTAGTTCCTTGGCCACAGCAATGGCACCAGTGTTATCATAGAACAGATCCACTGGATTCAGTGCACTAGGCACTACTCCAAGATCCGTCATGAACTCCTTCATCCAGACACCTTCCTTCACTGCCTCCGAGGCTGCGATGTACTCCACTTCGCATGTAGAATCGGCTACCACACTCTGCTTGGAACTACACTAGCTTACCGCTCCCCCATTGAGAATAAATATGTTTCCGGTTTTCAACTTAGAGTCATCCGGAGCAGTGTCAAAGCTTGCATCGACGTAACCCTGTACGATGAGCTCTTGATCACCTCCATAAACGAGAAACATTTCCTTAGTCCTTTTTAGGTACTTAAGGATATTGTTGACCGCCGTCTAGTGTTCCATTCTAGGATCACATTGAAACCTTCCGGCCATACTTATGGCTAGGCTGACATCGGGTCTTGTGAACAACATTGCATATAGGATAGAGCCTATGGACGAAGCATAGGGGATGACACTCATCTTCTCTCTATCTTCTGCAGTCACTGGGCATTGAGTCTTACTCGACTTCACACCTTGTAACACAGGCAAGAAACCCTTCTTGGACTAATCCATTTTGAACTTCTTCAAAACCTTATCAAGGTATGTGCTTTGTGAAAGTTCTATTAAGCGTCTCGATCTATCGCTATAGCTCTTAATGCCTAATATGAAAGGAGCTTCTCCCAGGTCCTTCATTGGAAAACTCTTGTTCAAATATTTCTTCACGCTATCCAGCATTTCTATATTGTTTCCAATCAGTAATATGTCATCCACATGTAATATTAGAAACGCTATAGAGCTCCCACTCACTTTCTTGTAAATACAAGCTTCTCCATAAGATTGTATAAACCCAAACACTTTGATCACCTCATCAAAGCACTTATTCCAACTCCGAGATGCCTGCACCAGTCCATAAATGGATCACTGGACCTTGCAAACTTTGTCAGCATTCTCTGGATCGACAAAACCTTCTGGTTGCATCATATACAACTCTTCCTCAAGAAAACCATTGAGGAATGCTGTTTTGACATCCATGTGCCAAATTTCATAATCGAAAAATGCAGCTATTGCCAACATGATTCGAACGGACTTAAGCATCACTACGGGAGAGCAATTCTCATCGTAGTCAACTCCTTGAACTTGTGAAAAAACCTTTGCCACAAGTCGAGCTTTATAGATGGTAACATTACCGTCTGCGTCCGTCTTCTTCTTAAAGATCCATTTATTCCGAATGGCCTTTCGCCCTTCAGGTAATACTTCAAAAGTCCATACTTTGTTTTCATACATTGATCCTATCTCGGATTTCATGGCCTCTAACCATTTGTCAGAATCCGAGCCCACCATCGCTTCTCCATATCTTGTCGGTTCATTGTTGTCCAACAACATGACCTCTAAGACAAGGTTGTCGTACCACTCAGGAGTAGTATGCTCCCTTGTCGACCTACGAGGTTCAATAGTAACTTGATCTGAAGTTTCATGATCGTCACCATTAACTTCCTCTTCGACCATCGTTGGCTCCACATAAACATCTTCCTGCGATGCGCTACTCTCCGGTTGAAGTAAAGGTTCAATAAAATCATCAAGTTCTATTTTCCTTCCACTCAATTCTTTGGAGAGAAACTCTTTCTAAAGAAATGTTCCGTTCTTAGCACAAAAACACTTTGCCTTCAGATCTGAGATAGGAGGTATACCCAACTGTCTCTTTTGGGTATCCTATGAAGATGCATTTCTCTGCTTTGGGTTCCAGCTTTTCAAGCTGAAGCTTTTTGACATAAGCATCACATCCCCAAACTTTAAGAAACGACAACTTTCGCTTCTTGCCAAGCCACAGTTCATATGGCGTCGTCACAACGGACTTTGATGGTGCCCTATTTAAAGTGAATGTCGTTGTCTCTAATGTATAACCCCAAATCGATAGTGGCAAATCGGCAAGAGACATCATAGAACGCACCATATCTAATAAGGTTCGATTATAATGTTCGGACACACCATTATGTTCTGGTGATCCAGGCAGTGTCAATTGTGAAACAACTCCACACTATCTTAAGTGACTGTCAAACTCATAACTCAGATATTCACCTCCTCGATCAGATCGCAAGAATTTAATCTTCTTGTTACGATGATTCTCAACTTCACTCTGAAATTGCTTGAACTTTTCAAACGTTTCAGAATTGTGTTTCATTAAGGAAATATATCCATATATACTCAAGTCATCAGTGAAGGTGAGAAAATAACGATATCCACCGCGCGCCTCAACATTCATCGGACCGCACACATCAGTATGTATGATTTCCAGCAAGTCACTCGCCCGTTCCATTGTTCCAGAGAACGGTGTTTTAGTCATCTTGCCCATGAGGCATGGTTCAAATGTATCAAGTGATTCAAAATCTAGTGACTCCAAAAGTCCATCAGCATGGAGCTTCTTCATGCTCTTTACACCAATATGACCCAAACGGCAGTGCCACAAGAAAGTGGTACTATCACTATCAACTCTACATCTTTTGGCATCAATGTTATGAACATGTGTATCATCACTATCAAGATTCAACATGAATAAACCCCTCACACTGGGTACATGACCATAACAGATAATACTCATATCAGTAGAACAACCATTATTCTCTGATTTAAATGAGTAACCGTCTCGCAATAAACAAGATCTAGATATAATGTTCATGCTTAACGCAGGCACTAAATAACAATTATTTAGGTTCATCACTAATCCCTATGGTAATCGAAGAGAGAGCGTGCCGGCGGCGATCACATCATACTTGGAACCATTTCCCACGCGCATCATCACTTCGTCCTTTGCCAGCCTTCGTCTATTTCGTGGGTCCTGCTTTGAGTTGCAAATATGAGCAACCGAACCGATATCAAATACCCAGACACTACAACGAGAGCTAGTAAGGTACACATAAATAACATGTATATCATATATACCTTGTTTGTTGTTGGCCGCCTTCTTGTCAGCCAGATACTTGGGGCAGTTCCGCTTAGAGTGACCAGTTCCCTTGCAATGAAAGCACTCGGTTTCTGGCTTGGGTCCAGCCTTGGGTTTCTTCATGGGAGGAGCAACTGCTTTGCCACCCTTCTTGGAGTTACCCTTCTTGCCCTTGCCACTCTTCTTGAAACTAGTGGTTTTATTGACCATCAACACTTGATGTTCTTTCTGGATTTCAGACTCATTGACTTTTAGCATCGCAAACAGCTCGGTGACTGACTTGTTCATCCCGTGCATGTTATAGTTCATCATGAAGCTCTTGTAGCTAGGTGGTAATGATGGAAGAACTCTGTCAGTGATCGTCTCCGGCAGAAGGGGCATCCCTAACTCCGCCAGATGGTCGAATACCTAGACATTCTGAGTATATGTTCACTAATAGACCCGTTCTCCTCCATTTTGCAAGCATAGAATTTATCTAAGGTCTCATACCTGTCAATCCGGGCATTCTTATTAAAGATAAACTCCAACACTTGGAACATCTCATATGCTACATGACATTCAAAACGTCTTTGAAGTCCTGGTTCTAAGCCATACAAGATTGCACATTGAATTATTGAGTAATCTCCAAAACGTGCCTCCCAAGTGTTCTTAACATCTTCTGATGACACGGGAGCGGGTAGGTCACCAAGCGGTGCATCAAGGACATAAGCCTTCTGGGAAGCTGTGAGGATAATCCTCAGATTACGGGCTGAGTCCACAAAGTTACTTCCATCATCTTTCAACATAGCTTTCTCCAGCAACGCATTAAAATTCAGGGGTGCTACTGCACGAGCCATTGATCTACAACATATATAAGCAAAGGTTACTTAGACTACTATTCAAGATAATGAGTTTATATAATAAAATTACTAAAGCTCCCACTCAAATTGACATCCCTCAGGTCATCTGAATGATACATGATCCAAATTCACCAACTCAAGTCCGATCATCATGTGAGTTGAGGTGGTTTCAATGGTGAGCATCATCATGTTGATCATATCTACTATATGACACATGTTCGACCTTTCGGTCTCTTGTGTTCCGAGGCCATGTCTGTACATGCTAGGCTCGTCAAGTTTAACCCGAGTGTTCTGCATGTGAAACACTGGCTTGCACCCGTTGTATGTGAACGTAGAGTCTATCACACCCGATCATCACGTGGTGTCTTGACACGACAAACTTTTGCAACGGTGCACACTCAGGGAGAACACAATTTATCTTGAAATTTAAGTGAGGGATCACCTTATAATGCTATCATTGTCCTAAGCAAAACACAGTGCATAAAAGGATTAACATGACATGCAAATCATCAGTGACATGATATGGCCATGAACTTGTGCTTTTGATCTCCATCTTGAAAGCACTTGCATGATCTTCATCGTCACCGGCATAACACCATGATCTCCATCATTGTGTCGCCATTGGGGTTGTCGCATCCACCATGCTCATAGTACTATTGCTACTGCTTAGCGATAAAGTAAAGCATTACATAGCGCTTAATGATTGACACGCAGGTCATACAATAATTAAAGACAATCATATGGCTCATGTCGGTTGCCGTACTCATCGACATGCAAGTCATGATATTCTATACAACACATGATCATCTCATACATCACATATATCTCATCATGTAATTGGACATATCAAATCACAACATACCCTGCAAAAACAAGTTAGACGTCCTCTAATTATTGTTGCAAGTTTTACGTGGATGCTATGGGTATCTAGCAAGAACAATTCTCACCTATGCAAATATAAAAACGGTGATACATTAGTTGCTTTTCAACCTTCTCAAGGACCGCCTTTGTTGAATTCGATCCAACTAAAGTAGGAGAAACAGACACCCGCCAGCCATCTTTGTCCAACTAAGTTACACATCAGTCGATGGAACCGGTCTCTCGTAAGGGTACGAGTAAGGTTAGTCTAGGACGCTTCATCCCACAATACTGATGAACCAAAACACGACCAAGGGAGGAAGCAATCTAAGCATCAACGCCCACAAACTCCTTTTTGTTCTACTCGAGATCTCATCTACACATAGACCTAGCTCAGATGCCTCTGTTGGGGAACGTTGCATGGGAAACAAAAAAATTCCTACGCAAATGCAAGATCTATCCATGGTGATGAGAATCTATGAGAGGGAGAGTGGATCTACAAACCCTTTTAGATCTCTAAGCGTGAAGCGTTAGGAAACGCGGTTGATGTAGTCGAATGTCTTCGTGATCCAAAACGCCAAGCGTCCTGCGATCCAATCATGATCCCTCCAGATCTAGCGCCGAACGGACGGCACCTCGGCGTTCAGCACATGTACGGCTCGATGACGATCTCCGCCTTCTTGATCCAGCAAGAGGGAGCGGATAGATAGACAAGTTCTCTAGCAGCACGACGGCGCTGCAACGATGGTGGTGGAGCTATTCCAGCAGGGCTTCACCTAAGCACCGTTGAAACTGATCTAGAGGAGAAACTACGATCTAGAGGAGAGGTAGCACGTGGCTGTTTTTCCGTCTCAAAAAACCCTCAAACCTATAGTAGATATAGGAGGAGGGGAGGGAGGAGGCTTGGATCCCAAGGCGGCCAACCCTAGTTCAGCCGAAGGGGTGGGAGGAGTCCTTCTCCTCCAATCCTAGTAGGACTAGGACTCCTCCTTTCCCACTTGGGCCTCCTTCCAACCTTGGGATTTTCCACGCCAGCCGCATGGACTTCCTGTGGGGCTTTGGCCAGCCCACTAAGGTCTGGTAAACCTCCTCCCACAGCCCATGTAGCCTCTTGGGTCGAAATACCCCTCCCGACGGTCCCTTGGTACCCTCCCGGCACTCCTGATACACTACCGATGAGCCCAAAACTTTTCCAGGGACCAAAACAGGACTTCCTATATATCAATATTTACCTCTGTACCATTCCGAAGCTCCTCGTGATGTCTGGGATCTCATCCAGGACTCCAAACAACTTACGGTCACCACCATACATAACTTTATACTACCAAAACGTCACCGAACCTTAAGTATGCAGACCCTGCGGGTTCGAGAACTATGTAGACATGACCGAGACACCTCTCCGGTCAATAACTAATAACGGGACCTGGATACCCATATTGGTTCCTACATATTCTAAGAAGATCTTTATCGGTCGAACCTCTATGTCAAGGATTCAGTTAATCCCGTATGTTGTTCCCTTTGTTCTTCAGTATGTTACTTGCCCGATATTCGATCATCGATATCTATATACCTAGTTCAATCCCGTTTCCGGCAAGTCTCTTTACTCGTTCTGTAATACAAGATCATGTGGCTAACACTTGTCACATTGCTTGCAAGGCTTGTTGTGATGTTCTATTACCGAGTGAGCCCTGAGATACCTCTTCGTCACACGAAGTAACAAATCCTAGTATTGATCCGTGCCAACTCAACAGACACCCTCGGAGATACCTGTAGAGCATGTTTTAGTCACCCAGTTACATTGTGAAGTTTGATACACACAAGACACTCCTCTAGTGTCAGTGAGTTGCATGATCTTATGGTCATAAGAACAGATACTTGACATGTAGAAAACTGTAGCAATAAATTGATACGATCAAATGCTACGTTTATAGTTTGGGTCTTATGATGGGGAACGTCGCGTGGGAAACAAAAAAATTCCTACGTTCACGCAAGACCTATCCATGGTGATGATTATCTACGAGAGGGAGAGTGTATCTATGTACCCTTGTAAATCGCTAAGCGGGAAGCGTTAAGAAATGCGGTTGGTGTAGTCGAACGTCTTCGCGATCCAAATCACCGAGCGTCCCTCGATCCAATCACGATTCGTCCCGCAATCCAATCACGATCCGTCCCGCAAACTTTATCACGATCCATCCTACGAACTTGATCATGGTTCTTCCGATCTAGCATCGAACGGACGGCACCTCCGTGTTCAGCACACGTACGGCTTGATGACGATCTCCGACGTCTTGATCCAGCAAGAGGGAGCGGATAGGAAGAACAATTCTCCGGCAGCGTGATGGCGCTCCGGCGATGGTGGTGGAGCTATTCCGGCAGGGCTTCGCCTAAGCACTGGAGAAATCTGATCTAGAGGAGAAACTATGCACTGGAGGAACGGGCAGCACGTGCCTAAAATTCTGTGCAAAAACCCTAAAACCACGATTATATATAGGAGGAAGAGAGGAGGAGGCTTGTCCCTTGGCCAAGCCTCCAAGGAGGAGGCCGAACCAGGTGGGAGAGGTGGAATCCACCTCCAATCCTAGTAGGACTAGGATTCATCCTATTTTTGCCTTTTTCCACTTTTTCTCTTTGGGCTTTCTTTCCCTAGAGCACCATTGTCATTTGTATGTCTTTCTATTAATTGATATTGAGTATGAGCATGACTGGATCTCTCTCACCGTGAATTACAATGTTTAGTCAGTCCTTGTTCTCCAGAGGTGTTCTGCATTTATGTTTTGCGGTCTCAGAAAGGGCTAGCGAGATACCATTTTGTCATATTGTATCATGATTGTTTTGATAAAATTATTGTCATCTGAGACTCGTTATAATTGCTCGCTAGTTGATTGTGTCATTGCTATGAGTAAATGTGAGATCTAAATGTTATTGTGAATGCGGATCGTCTATAACCTTTGCTAAAAATCTGAACATAAGTTAGACATATTTACAATAGAAAGATCTAATAGAGTTTGTAAAAGTTTTTCTTTAGTACTTTCAGTTTATCAACTGAATTGCTTGAGGACAAGCAAAGGTTTCAGCTTGGGGGAGTTGATACGTCTCCAACGTATCTACTTTTCCAAACTCTTTTGCCCTTGTTTTGGACTCTAATTTGCATGATTTGAATGGAACTAACCCGGACTAACGTTGTTTTCACCAGAATTGCCTTGGTGTTATTTTTGTGCAAAAATAAAAGTTCTCGGATTGTCCTGAAAATTTACGAAGAATGTTTTTGGAATTAATAAACAATACTGGCGCAAGAAGTAACTAGAGGGGGGCCACCTGCAGGCCACAAGCCTGCTAGGCGCGGCCAACCCCCCTGGTCGCGCCTAGCAGGCTTGTGGGGCCCTCGTGGATCCTCTGACCTCCTCTCCAGCTCCATATAACCCTATTTGTCGAGAGAAAAATGAAGGAGAAGAGTTCATCGCGTTTCACGATACGGAGCCGCCTCCATCGCCTGTTCTTCCTCGGGAGACCATATCTGGAGTCCGTTTTGGGCTCCGGAGAGGGGAAATCGACGTCTTCGTCATCACCAACCATCCTTGATCACCAATTCCATGATGCTCTCCACCGTTCGTGAGTAATTTCATCGTAGGCTTGCTGGACGGTGATGGATTGGATGAGATTTATCATGTAATCGAGTTAGTTTTTGTTAGGGTTTGATCCCTAGCATCCACTATGTTCTGAGATTGATGTTGCTATGACCTTGCTATGCTTAATGCTTGTCACTAGGGCCCGAGTGCCATGATTTCAGATCTGAACCTATTATGTTTTCATGAATATATGTGTGTTCTTGATCCTATCTTGCAAGTTGTAGACACCTATTATGAGTTATGATCCGCATCCCTCAGGGTGACAATAACTGGGATTCTTTCCGATGATTACCGTAGTTTGAGGAGTTCATGTATTCACTAAGTGTTAATGCTTTGGTCCGGTTCTCTATTAAAAGGAGGTCTTAATATCCCTTAGTTTCCAATAGGACCCCGCTACCACGGGAGGGTAGGATAAAAGATGCCATGCAAGTTCTTTTTCATAAGCACGTATGACTATATATGGAATACATGCCTACATTACATTGATGAATTGGAGCTAGTTCTGTGTCACCCTATGTTATAATTATTGCATGATGAATGACATCTGACATAATTATCCATCACCAATCCATTGCCTACGAGGTTTCCACATACTGATCTTTGCTAAGTTACTTTTCCGTTGCTACTGTTATAATCACGATAAAACTGCTACTGTCACTTTTGGCATCGTTACCATTACTTCCATACTACTTGCTACTGAATACTTTGCTGCAGATATTAAGTCTTTCAGGTGTGGTTGAATTGACAACTCAGTTGCTAATACTCGAGAATATTCTTTGGCTCCCCTTGTGTCGAATCAATAAATTTGGATTGAATACTCTACCCTCGAAAATTGTTCGGATCTCCTATACTTGTGGGTTATCGGGCATCCATCCAGGATATCCTTTGCACGGATGGAGAAGAGAATGTTATTACCCAGACATCCACCGATCGTACCCCTTGACTTGTGACTCGCGACGCGCACATAAGATCGGGCTTCCAGCCTCCCGTCGGCACTGTCACTCATTTGCCTTGTCTTCTGTGGCCTTAGAAACATGTAAGCGCAGTTGATCCCGGTCTCTGCCAATGAGAACGGGTCTTTTTTAGTTATGTTAAGGTTTGTGTCCTACTCAAGAACGTGAGGCGGTAGCGGCTGCCAAAACATGGAATGATGTCCTTGCCATCTAGCCCCCGTCTCGGCAGTGCATCTATCATGGTCGGAAGGCGTGTGGAGGTGTGACCCCGACGGATCTTGTGGGAGGTCGGTCTGTGTTTCTCTTCAGTGGATTCGTTTGGATCCGTTCTTCGTTCGTCTATGTTCGGGTGTCTTTACGTTGGATCGTTCTGATCTAGGATTTTGTTCATCGACGACAGTTGTTGTTCTGATGCGTTGGTCCTATGAAACCTTAGCACAATGGCATTTCGACTGTCTACTACAACAAGGATTGTCCAACTCCAATGAGGGAGGGGTGATGACGGCGGCGCGCCTTTGACTCGTTCCGGTGCTTGTAATTGTTGCTAAGTGGTCTACAGACCTTCATGTAATTTATATTACATTTTGTGTGTTTTGTATTGCCTTGAGAGATGATGACTAGATCGGCAGTTCTCTCGGGAAAAATACATTGTTAGTGGTTATTACAATGGCTTAGTATTTGTAGTCATGTAGCTAGATGCAACGAAGAAGTCGTTGTAATTAATATAGTGGTAAGTATTCCTGCATGTCACCTCGGTGACCTGGGTTTGATCGAAAAAGGTGCATTTCTTTTTCTTACATAAAATGAACCTTTCCTTACCAAAAGTATATGCATTTTAGCATATAGGAGTACTTTCCATCCTCAACAAGGTAAATCCCCCTGTCGTTTTTATAGATTTAGGGAGAAAGAACAAACTAATCATTGGCATCATTAAGGCATGTACACAGTGCTATCTTAAGAGTGCCATGTAGGATAAATGCTGAGGGGAAGGAAAGAGAATTCATAAGAAAAAGCTTGTCTTCTCTTATTTAAGAGATCATCTCTTAGTACAATATGTATCATCACGTTTTTAGAAATATATAGTTATTGTAGAGGATGTTGTAAACATGTTTTTGTAGTCACCTCTAAATTACATGCAAGCCTTAAGATAAGGTTGTCTTATCAACCATTGTACATGTACTTATTATTATTATTATTATTATTATTATTATTATTATTATTATTATTATTATTATTATTCAACACATTCATCACAGACTCTATTAGTCAATGACACATGACAGAAGGAAGAGGAGTAACTTGTAGATCCTGCCTGCTGACCCCCTAGTTGCTACTTTCCCAGCAGCAGTAGTACTGCTACCATGCATGAGTCACTTCAGCCTACATCCACACTCAAGCTTCCCTTGCAAGCCTGCACAAATGGCATCACCACCTAACCTAACCATCTTGCAAGCCGCAGCCCGGCCTAGCCACCTAGCTGGCTGTTAAATAAACAAATTAGCATCATCCCTGAAGAAACTACAAAAGCTTCCCACTCAACCAGAGGAATGATTTTCTTTCAGACGTGAACCTTTTGTTCTCAGTGGTTCAGACAGGAAGCTGCAGGCACTACGTACTGTTGCTAATCAGCCATCGGTGGCATGCCACTGTTGTCTGGCTTTCTCATGCTTCTCAACCATGCCTTTGACCCCCAATCCACAAACAATTGTGTCATGTTGATTGATTGCTAAATTGGCTACATGCTTACTATGTTTGTGCTAATTAAGGTGGCTACAAGGCTAATGTCTTTAAATATAAGTCAGGGCAAAGAACAGGAGCACTACACTAGATTCCAGCGATCAGAGTCTAGAAAACAATTAACCGTGCGTAAACTACTAGCAGTTGAAATTTCAACTCCGTAATCCCCTGTACTCAAGAATAAGAAAGTAGTTAATAGTATTTTTTTAACGATAGGTAAGTACAAGACAGATGAAATAACTGAAGATCTAAGGACAGATTCAGTTTCATACACCGTTGCCTGTTGGTTTGCTTTGGACAGCAGGTGATAGCTTGTGCCTGTTTTTCAGGTGCAGACACAGACACAGACACACAGGTTCAGGGTTGAATTCATTTCATTCTATTTGTAAACAATTCCTGCTGCCAATGGCACAGACATGCTCGGAGACAAATTGGTTAACAAAAAGGCGTCAATCCGAGCAGCAAAGTCAAACAGATGCTATAATGCAACATGGTCCGCTTTCTCCTAACTAAATGGATTATTACATTGATGCAACAAACTAAGATTGCACAAGTTTTCAAAACGCGGCTCTTGTCGAGTTTACTGCTACGGAATGACACCGCAGATACCACGTATTCATTGAAATATGTCCTTATTGTTTTTTAGAAAAGAAGTGTTACCTCCGGCCTCTGCATCAGCATGATGCGTAATATGTCCTTATTTACACAAATGGATTTATTTATTTATATTTATTACCTGACATCTTATCTGAAACCCATGGTAATTGTAGACATATATCTTTTGAGCAAATACAGTTACAGGTATGGTTTCTCCTCACATCACAGTACCAAAATTTTCTTCGTATTTAACTGATGACGTCAACGAGAAGAGCAAATCGGTCGAGGCCCAGAGCATCAAATTCAACCATGATAGTCTTTGTCAACTCACACAAATTGTCACCGTATCATACTAATGGAGCCTTTCTACACGTCTGCGATTAGGACAGTGAACCTATTGACTTGAGAATGCCTAGGCCAATAGGCCTAGCTTAGCATTGATTCTTAAAACTTAAAACAATGTCTTGCAAGTAATCTGCCACATTTAACTCATCTTACGTAGATCGATGCCTTAATTGTGATCATTCCTAGTGTAGGTTGTTAATATAGCCTCTAGTATAAGTGCGGAAATACTAGTGAAGTCGTACAAACTTGGACACAATCCTCACCGAACTGTTAACAACTATAGGCTTAACATTGACATGCAATGAGCAAATGGATCAGGCGAAGATTTGGTTCCATTTCTTTATCAGATTCTGTTTACTAACTATACTAGTTTATATTATAATAATTAACAAATGCAGTCCAGGGCATGCCACGGCAGATCATGTTGTTAATTCTTGTTGCTTCTGACAATTCTTAAGCAATGCAGTATCATATGAAAGACGTGAGAGCAAGTGGCTTCATGCATGTTAAGGTTGCATTACATAAGTTGAGACCCTACATAACCTAAAGATCCACAAGGCTGTCTCACTTTGTAAACATTTAAGTTTGACTTATCCGTCTTGATCGTGGGATCATCAGTTTTGTGGCCGCTCACCCCCCCCCCCCACCCCGCGCGTCGCTCCCCCTCGGGCGACTCGAGCGGGGACGAAACCCTAGCGTCGGGGGATCTTCTTCCTTCCCTCCCTCCCTCTGCCGCTGCCGGACTTTAGCCCGGGGGGCGACGGCGGTGGCGGGGGCTTCCCTCACTCCTGTGCCATGGGGATGGTGCGGAGCCCCACGGCGTGAGGAGGTGCGGCCGATCTGGCCTTGGAGACACGGCAAGCGTACCTGCCTTGACCAATGGCGGCGCATTGGCCAGCTCTGCCTCGGTCAGTGATGGTTGCGGGTGTGGTGGCCGGCCTTGCTTCGGGCAGCGATGGTTGCGTTGCGGCAGTGACCGGATCATCGTGGTGACAAGCTATCTAAGCTCAGAACGGCAGCGGTGGCATGGAGGGCCTGGTGGACGGGTCGGCTCCATGAGTGGTCTGGCCGGTGTGGTGTGCTCGCTGCGCGGCGGCTCAGATCGGTGGCGACACATGCACACGATGCTTGATGGAGGCTCGTCAAGCAGATCCGAGTGAAAACCTAGTTCTCGGCTTGTTGCCAAGACCGGCAATGGCGGCACTCTTTTGTGACGTTACCTTCTTGAAGGCATTGCCATGAGAAGCTCTAGAACTCTATCCACTACCTCCGGGGGGAACCCTAGATTAGTAGATCGGATGACGGCGGCTCTCTATTGTCGTTTTCCTCTTGGGGGCGTCATTCTTGGAGGAGTACTTTTTAGCAGACTCAAGGGACCAGTGGAGGGCTTCTTTGGTGGGACGGTGCTTCATCTCACACACGGATGGCGGTGGATCTCGACGGTGTGGCGCAGTGGAGATTCGGCGTCCGATGTGCGGAGATGGACTCGCGCGGGAGGAGGACGTTGTTCGACGTCATGGTGGCGTCGATGGCAGAGAGGCCTGGCAAGGTCGGTGTGTTAGTTTCTGCTCTAAAGATGGATTGGTGGAAGACGGCGACGACGACACAAGAGTGCGTCGTACCGGTTTGTACCTAGTATGTGGCTTGGTTGGGGTTTTCGGCTTTAGATGTTAGGCTTTGGTGTGATGTCTGTTTGGTATTAGGCTCGGACTATCGGGACCCCTTCATCAAGTGGATAGGAATAGCGACAGATGTTGCTAAGATGGTGGCTTCAGATTAATTGATGTGCTACTTTATAAGGTCTTTGTGAATGATTAATAAAATGGATGCATGCATCGTCCAGATACGTACAAAGGCCGGAGGTAATCCTCCTTTTCTAAAAAAACGTCTGGATCTACTTTATTCATCAACTGAACAGCATGTGAAGTTTGAGTTGCTTATATTACTGCAAATGAAGAAAATATATTAAAGATTGGAATAAAATTCTTTCCATGCCATATTCAACCTTCATATGTGATCCAGTACAGCAGTACTGCTTAGTAAGTATGTTACATATCGTTTTCAGGATGATAGCAAAATGCAGCACGAACTTATATATATTTCTCTATTATGCATGTGTACAATTGGTTATGATTTGGAATAGACCATAAACTAAATCAACTTCCCAAATATAGTACAGAAGCAAACAGAAAGAAGATGGGAATTACATTCTTCAGATAATGATAGAAATTATCAACTCGGTGTGTGACATACATAATTGGAAGCTGTTCTGTCATATTTGCAGAGCTGTTGCTTCCAGTGATACACAATAATGATGGGCTGAAAAGGATTGCCTCCTAAAATGAACACATCGTTATATAAGATGTCCATATCAGATTTCTTATCAGAATGAGTTACTCTTCGGTTTCTGGCCGTCACACGCGTCAGAAAGGAAAATGTGCAATAGCTAATCTGTTCACCATTGTGTAGGAGGACATGGCATTGCCAATCAGAAATGTTCAGTAATATTATATAGAGTGTACACTGACATATACGACATCCTGCAATCTTATGGATTATTTTAACTGTCCAATAGCATTCAAATTCATCATGTCACTCTCATATACTCTAAATCAAAGCTGCAGATAACAGTGTATTGGGGTCTCAATGCTACTAACAGGCACAAAACAACCATTAATTGTCTTTTATCCTAGTAGCTACATGCCTAGGCAGGTACTTATATATCAAAATTCTACTGTGGGATGCTTGCCAATTCATCCACTGGCTAGAGTACTTGCAGAAGTTATCAGAATGAAAACAAAGTTCTTTCTTCCTGTCACGTCTACTCACATTATTGAACACACTGAAATATGTTGTGTAATATTCAGTTACTCACATGAGCACATAATGCCAGTAACCAATAGGGAAAGAATTGTTTCCCCATTCCGGATCTTTTTTTTTTGTGTGTGTGTGTGTGAGAGAGAGAGAGAGAGAAGAATAGGCTGGATTTTATTAATTACTGGGTTCGTATAAACCAGGTAAAACAATTCTAGAAACCGGGTTTGCTAAGGGAAATGCCTAATTAAAGAACCAATCAGCTAATCTGCTCCATGCAGTGATGCTAATGGAAACTAGTTTAATAAGCCCTCTGAAAGTGGTTGTGTCGTGAGGACATCGAATTTAGAGCGCATTGTGATTTAAGTATGCAATGGCTGGTTCAAACTGACTGAAACCTGCAAGCTGGAATAAGATCAACCTGAAGCTTCTACATGAGAGCGTGCGTGTGGGTGTTGATCCACCCACCATAACCGATTTGGTTAACCATATTGGGTGGCATATGATGGTGAAGGCACATACTCCAATATAATAAAGCATTAAGTATTTCATATTTTGTTTTTCATATTTACTAAACCTGCAGATTAAGCATTAAGTATTTATTAAACCTGCAAATTAAATATCTGTGCACTACTGCATTAAGAAAGAAAAAAGAAACAATGATCTGACAGAACCGACAAGAGTGTTCAACTATATGTCTGAATGGACAAGCCATGGAAACTAACTGCTCGTCTTTTTTGGCGAAACACATATACATATTTGATTCGTGTGCCTGCATTTGTCAGTGATGACAGTAGCAATCAAGGGTTGACAGGAAGCTTCCAATGAGCAAGGTGTGATAGCTATTATATGCGCAATTCAAACATCAAAGTGCCCAAATTTACGGGAACGTCTCTGATCCGTGTGATGTGAGAGATCAAGGTGGTTGCATGTTTGGTAAAAGTTTAACCAACTGTTTGAATTGCATGCATGGACCCCCATTATTATATAATTATATTCTACTGGCTTCTTCATTTAGTAGACGACCTGGATAAATTAAGCATCCTTCCTGCACTGCAACTAAACCACCAGAATACAGTCAATGTAATTCTGTTATACATCTGGTTAATTAATTAACTGACCATGCATTGACCCACATGGTTAAGCATGTATACCCTGTACCTATCAAAAGGGGGGGCACTGGATTGCACAAACCACACTTTCATGCAATCAATGCCCTGCCCTTCACACTCTCTTCATTGCTTGCACATAAGGGTGTCTTGCATTACACAGTGGTCTACAGTGTTCTGATGTGCACATGACCTACATATGAACATAGATTCCTTTTATGCTTCTGTATTTCCTTTATTCCAATCCTAGGACCACCAGATCACTAATTCCAATTAGTTGCACAATTGCTTTCCTCAAATGGCTTTGATTAGTGCCCACGAGTATTCCCTCCGTATCGAAATATTTATAGTTTTAGTAGGCTAAGGGAGTAGTACACCTTGGCTCAACATAGGAGATTAACTAAGAGTTTCAGCAAGTTATGAATGGACCCCACTGTGCATGGGCACAAAACTGAGACCACGAGGCATGCACGTATGGTTTAGATAATTCAGGGGCATGCACCTGACCATTGTAAAATGTGTTGTGTCCAGGTACTGTCTAATCAACGTTTGACAGGGATCCATACTGAGTAATTTAATAAGTGAGTGGGATTAGCTAGGCAATTATGTCAGAAAAGTTCAGATGTGTCATGCATGCATGCATCCATGAGTGGGTGAACGTGTGGGCCAAAAAGATGCACGCACGCACGGTGGGATGAAGGCATATCAACTCCAAGTCCAAGATCGACACATCTAAGCAACTTCTTCTCATGACAACACACTACAACATGCAAATTTGCAATCTCTTATGATGAGGAGCGAACCTCAAGTTGAGGATGGATCCATCGTTATTGGTCCGATCTTTCACGGCATAAAAGTCTATCGCAGCAAGAACAAGATACGGGTTTATAAAGATGTTCACAAACCTCGTAAAAATAACACGTCAACCCTTCGATCTGAAGGAATAACGGAATAACAACGACGAACCGAATAGACAGCTTGTAATATCCTACGCGTCACGTCCTAGAAACTCACACGCTAGTAGAGATTTTGACAAGATATCTCTAAACTCAGTAATGGCCGCTGACCGGAAAACACACAGTGTCTAATTCATCTCGAAAATAACCTCCTTTTATGTCTCTTACGCGAGTCATCTCTAACAATGTCATAGTGCGAATGCATGTCAACGCACCTCTGTACTCAAACAAACTCATCTTTTGTACTGCAGCTGGATGTTTGACTCTGGTGGAAATTAAACACTTGACCTATGTATCTTCTTCACTAAGTTGGAATATTTTCGGCATGTTAATATCCTTGACCTTTAATCCTTCTACACATGGCAATGTCTGAATAGTAAAAACACGAGCGCTAGTCGTGTCCATATCATCTTAAGTCCAATATTGTAAGCCATTCGGCATTCATAGATTGTTACTATAATGTGGATTCTTTTTCTTACTCTGTATAGAAACTAAACTACAAAGTTGTCGCAAAATTGGAACATAAAGAGGAAGGCTCCGAAATATGTTCATGAATGTGTGCAAGTGGCAACTTTCAAAACAGGCTTTCCCCCCTTTTTATAAATAAAGCCCAAACTGCCGAACCGATACTCTCGAAATCGTCACACGAGCAGGTCAAATAGAAAAGGGTATCATAGAAATTAGCTAAAATGCCACTCACTCAAAGTCGAGCAACATAACAAGAATCGACACACCTAATATGAAACGACCGAGACTACCGAACAACAACTAAATTGCGCCGCCTTGGGAAACCAGGGAACACCTTTGCACAGAATGTCTGATACAATTCCGGATCCATTGTTAGGATATCTTGGCTAGGTGATTAGGTTGGATGGTAACATGAGGCAAGGATTTACCCAAGTTTGGGCCCTCACGATCAAGATAATACCCTACTCATGCTCGTGTATATTGCGACTGGGGTGTGTACAAAGTACAAATGAATATCAAAGAATTGTGTGTACGCTATCGACGAGCCTGGCCCAATGTGGCCCAGGACGAAACCAACATAGGGGTCATCAGCCCGACCACCAGACCGGGAACCGTCATGATGAGAAACCCCTATGCAAGCATTTGAAAAATAAAAAACAAAAGAAAAAATTGAGGGGGGGGGGGTTAAGGTTTGAAGGGTGGGCTAGATCGAAAGAAGTTTAATATCTTAGATATGGGGAAGTAAAGGATGGAGGTTAGGATGGGGAATTAAGTTATGGGGATGTGCTGGAGATGATCTTTTTTTTTGTGGGGTGGGGATGCTCTTACCCATGTAAATTTAGGCTTAGTTTGAAGTCGTTTGAGCTGTGTTGTGACATGCTTCTTTAATATCAGAAACTAAAATAAAAGCGGGCAAAAACAGGTCGAACAAGCACAAAATAGGCACAAACATTCTGTCCAATTTATCACAAAAATCGGTTACTCCAAGTAAGGGCTGGAATATATATGTTGGTGAATGCTCACTTTTCTTGGACACTGCATGCGAAAAGGCAACATTCGAAATTGAGTTTTATCATAAAAGAAATGGATCAACAACATCTGAGCTAATTGCATCTGAAAAGCCATTCTTCTATGTGTTGGCCTTGTGGACACATATGTAACCGCTCACTAAACTGTGCAGTGATCAGCACACCCTCACCCATGCAAAGCTAAACTAATAAGCAAAATCCATTTCCCAAGTCAACCACTCACATACACATGTACACACCACTAGTATGTTCTTCTTCAGATTAAACAATCCTAGTAAACGATAGTTAATTAGCTGCTCATCACCCGGCAAGCCAGCTTAGGCACCCCAGCTGGGCCATTGACACTTGACAGTCATCATCAGACAGGATCCATCCATCCAGCTAGATGGCTGCAAGGTGGGTCCCGCTGCTTAGCTACGATGAGGCGGCCGGCCGGGCGGTGAGGTGCACCAAGTCCATTGATTTAATGTGACACGATCGAGGGGAATTGCAGGCAGCGGCAGGTAGTTCCTTCCTCGTTGCTCCTTCTTGCTGGGACCTAACTCCCCTCTGCCCTCCTGCACACGTGCCCGCCGCTCATGCACTTTTTTTTTTGGTAGCAGTGCATGCATGTGTCGTTTCAAATATATTTGGTACTAGTTCTGCGTGTCTATGATGTACAGTGGATATGTAGTCATGAGGATGATCATCATCTGTCATCTTCGACCAACAATAACGTACTATGCGATCTCTGGAATTTCCACGCACGCATATGCATGCATGCATGCATATACACGATACGTACGTACGTGATCCATCCACTTGTCCATGCAATACGTAGAGTACGTAAGGAAAACAACAAAACGCAACAAAACATCACGCGCGCGCGCACACACACACTGATACACGCCAGCATATATCTAACTAAACAACGTACCTGCTTAAGCAAACCGATTCGGTCCATTGCCAAAAAAAGTCAGAGAGAGAGACAGAGAGATTTAGAGAGAGAAACACACAGGTCGCTAGAGAGAGAACGAGATACTGAGAAACAGAGAGGGTAGCTAGAGAGAGAGAGAGAGAGAGAGAGAGAGAGAGGAGGAGGAGGCTCTGCGCCTCGCTCTAAACCCTTCCCTATAAAACCCCCTCCCATCCACCCCCAACGAAACCTCAAAAACCTAGCTAACTCCTCCGCCGGCCATTGCTAGCTTGCTGCACCTCTCTCTCCACCAAGCTGAGCCTCGCACAAGAAGAAATTAAGAGAAGAAGCTAGCTACTAGCTAGTCGTCGATCGGCAGAGAGATGGGGCGGTCGCCGTGCTGCGACGGGGAAGCGGGCGTGAAGAAGGGCCCGTGGACGCCCGAGGAGGACAAGCTGCTCGTCGACTACATCCAGGAGAAGGGTCACGGCAGCTGGCGCCGCCTGCCCAAGCTCGCCGGCCTCAACCGCTGCGGCAAGAGCTGCCGCCTCCGCTGGACCAACTACCTCCGCCCCGACATCAAGCGCGGCCGCTTCACCGACGACGAGGAGAAGCTCATCATCCACCTCCACTCACTCCTCGGCAACAAGTATGTAACCGTATCTATCGTTTTGTTTGTCTCTTCTTCTCCGACTCCGGCGGCGCCGGTGACTGATGGGTTGGGGTCGGTTGGTTCAGATGGTCGTCGATCGCTACGAAGCTGCCGGGGAGGACGGACAACGAGATCAAGAACTACTGGAACACGCACCTGCGCAAGAAGCTGCTCGGCATGGGCATCGACCCCGTCACGCACCGCCCGCGCACCGACCTCAGCCTGCTCGCCGGGCTCCCGGGGCTCCTCGCGGCAGCAGGTAACTTCGGCGGCGCCGGCTCGGCCACGGGCGCCTGGGACATGAACGCGCTCAGGCTCCAGGCAGACGCCGCCAAGTTCCAGCTTCTGCAGGGCCTCGTGCGCGCGCTCACCACCGCCGCGGCGCCCACGCCGGCTCCCGCGCCCAGCATGGACAACCTCATGGCGCTCCTCGCCGCCAGCAACGGCGGACAGCACGGCGCCGGCGTTGACCAGAGCATGCTGCTACAGCAGTGCCAGTGGGACGGCATGAATAACCTACCGGCGCTGACCAACTCCGCGCCGGCGAGCGGCATGCACAGCATCAGCGGCATGTTCGACGGCTTCGGCGCCGGCGACGGGCTGAGCTCCACGGAGCTCGGGGTCCACGGCGGGGCGAGCGGGAGTAACGTGACCGTGGACGCGGTAGCACCGCCGCGCCCAATGGTAGCCGGCGACCAGGAGTGCAACAACAATGGCAGCAGCGGCGGCGGCGGCTTGTTGTGCGAGGAGACGCCGGCGTCGAGCCCTTTCGACGGGCTAGAGAGCCTGAACCTGATGGATGACCTCAACACGGATGGTAGCTGGAAGGATTTGCTAGAGTGAGTACCTGCTCCCGGCCCATTCCATCAACTTTCTATCAGAAAAGAAAAAAGAAACATGCATGCATGCGTCTCTTTTCCATCCACCCAAATAATTTTGCTCTTATATTCTTAAATAATCTCTATGATTTTTTCGTTAACCCTAACTTATAGTCAAACTAGCTAGGTCATTTTTACAAGGAAATTAATTAATTCACACAATGGTTAGCTGACATGATTAGCTGACATCCGCCTTATTTTTGCAGGCAAATGTCATGGCTGAACTCAAGTGATTTGTGATGGGTAGATAGAAGAGATGATCAAGAATGCCAAAAATAATCAGGAAGAAGCGGATTGAGACTGTTAATTGTTGGATTGGGTGCACATTTCGGTCGATAGCGAAGATCTTAAGTTTGTTTGTTGATAGGGGGAAAAGGTGGTTTAGTCCACACCTTTAGTCATGTACAAAAGAAGAACATAAGGACATACATATATGTACACACTCACAGCAATTAATGTTCATTTTTGTTTAATTAATTAGTTTCTTTGTTGTTTTCTTTTTTTACTATGAGGCGGGGAATAATATATGTAATAACTAGCTTGTGACATAAATTGAAAGCACCTTCTTCGTTTTTGCAGACAGCAAAGTATGTGTGTGTGTGAGTGTGACTATATAGTATATACTCATTGTCTTTATTTCTCGAGTCCTGCATAATGACGCGGGGTCTAGTTAATTTGTTTGAACTTTCTCTTGCGTGAAGAAGCTAAACTCAGGTCGTCATTTGACTGGATTGTGATTATATTTTAATCCCGCGATGTTGGTCTTGTGAGTCCAACATTAGTCTTCACTGTGATCAATCTCCCTATGTACTTTGCGACAATAATTGTATGGCTACCACATATGGTTGGTAGTCAAATTTGCATCATATGGACCACTGTATTTTAATTATCTAGTTAGAGAAGGCATAGTCTACACTGTAGGCCTTCCATTTCGCATTAGGAGAAGGAGATAAGATTACTTGTATGTTTAACTAAACCATAAGTCCATAATATATGTTGTAAGAAAGAAAGAAAGAATTGCATATGCATAATAACATATAGCTTCAAAAAAAATTAGAATGTTTGCTTGAAGAATAGATAGGTCGAGCTAGCTAGCTTCGATTAATTACTGTGAGTGTGGGGTGTTCTCGGTCAGGACGAGGTTACTTGTGGGACATGCATGCATATATATGATACTGGCATGCAAACGGTATAATACTACAAAATGAGTTAGTTGGGAGTTGGACAAGGACGGGTAGCGCTAGCTCAAGCTTTAGCTTGTCAAAGTGGACAAAGTTACCTTATTAATCTTCTAGAATTTCCCCACACTAGCTATCACTGACGACCCAGCACGAAAATCAAGGCAAAAGAAACACTATCTCCATCGATCTATCTAGCTAATCCATGGTCAACTTGATACTAGGACTTAATGGTACTCTAATTGATCAAGCTTAACTAATTCGTTACTTTCTAATATCAGCGCTATAAGCAAATCAACTCATTTAGATTTATACACATGGCATGCAGTACGTAGCAGTTTCGACGCACAAATCAATCAAAGCAAAGGGAGAGAGCCAACTAAACATCCATGTCGATCTCCGGTACGTGCGCGTGTCCTCGATCGGGGCAGTTTCTGACATGTCTCGTTCATGTGTGCACGTTCCTGTCTAATTAGCTAGCTTAGTTAGATTCCTCTTTTTGTGATGGATGCAGAAATATCCATCATCATCGAGTGCACTTTTAGTTAAAAACCGCAGCTACTTGGTGTGACCCGACCCTGATCGATGCCTGCCTCACGTAACCTGACAATATGATTTTCTATGTGTATATATGAATATGTTTTTTCCGTTGGTCATGGACCAAATAAGTCACAGAATTGGTTAGACGGTAGGTAGAGGCCGGGCTCATTTCCGGGCGCCACAAGCCATTGACTGCCTCGATCGTGTATGTTGTATGCACTGCTCCAACTGGTCTGTCCTCTGTGCTTAGAGCCTAGCTTAATTAGCATAATATAGCGCCACTTTTGATTATCCTCGAAAAGCTCGCGGGCTTTTCCGATTTGACGCGGTGGTTAGAGCTGTTAGAGGGTACTTAAACCTGTTTTCTTGCGGCCGGTGTCTATCCCTCTTTCTCCCATCAACAGTTTGGGCAGTTTTAGTTTCTCTTTCAAGGAAAGTGAAGGCCGGAGCCACGTCGATAAACGTAAAATCGATATTATCTTTAGTTTATATTGTAATATGTTGATCGACAGTTTATCTCATCATCCCTGTCAGATTGTTTCCAAGTTGCCGCAAAAAAAAAAAGTTAATTTCCTTGTGCACGTATTCATACCATCCTCAGAATTAATGATCGACCTTCGCACAAACTTCCAAGTGTAAGAATTGGTATATGTGTGCATGCATACGTATACATGACCTGGATCTCGCTTTCTGGTGAGGTGAGATTTCGACATGACCATGCATGCATTCATGGCAGATGACAAATGGACTACGGATAATTTGTTCAACACCAAGTCCACGCCGGCTTCCATTTCATACGTATGTATGTATCTACCCCTTACCCACTAATTAATTGAACTGGCCAATGAACTAATTGCATGAAGAGGAAGAGAAAGAAGAGGTGGAACACAACAGCTTGGCTCCAGAAAGACCCTTCATTATACAGGAAGAAGAAAATGAATTTATTGTCAAGATCTATTAGGCATGGATCATGATCAGATTCGGGCGACACTGCATCAGTGCTTAACATATAAAATAGTCATTATTTCCAGATTCTCCTAAACTTTATGCATGGATGCATAATGCAAAGTCAGAATCAAATAGTGTATGCTTCACCACAAACTAATTAATTAACTATAATCAAGCTAACCCTGGTTTCCCACCAGAAAAGATTGATGTGAGCCAGGAGACCTGAATCCCAAGAACTCCTGGCAACAGCCCTAGCAGCATGGCCGGTTGGCCACCTATGCAACGCTGTCAAAGATTTTACCTGCCCCATGAAAAAAGAACCATGGAGAAGAGAAGAGAACACATACGGTGGCTGCAGCGCACGGCGGTCAACCCGGCATTCCGAGTCTGACCAGGCACCGATGCATGTCAAACCGAGACTTTTTGCTGCAAAAAACTAATGAATCGTTAATTTAATTCAAAACGTATGAGACCCCTGAATCTATGCAGCTTTTGAGCGGTTTGGAATGGAGGGACCTAATCAATCAATTCCTACTCATCAGGAAAACACTGCTCCGCGACATGGGCTGACCAGCCTGCAGACAGGAATTTGATTTTGACCAGTTAACTATCCAAGCGAGACTGGTTGCTCCGTGGTCTGGTCTCAAAGTTCCCAAATGTTATATATGGATTGCATTGGTCACTGCAGATCCTGCGGTTAACTTCCTGTCTCACACAAACTGACAGGCACATGGATGACGGTAATTCAGAGGAAGAGGCAAAGTTTACCTCTGCTCCAGAGCGTACGTGTGTCGTCTTAGACGGCGACACGTTGGCCGTCCCTCTGCGTTGATTATGAAATTATAATTCCTGGTACATCACCTAGTGACATTAGTAAACAGCATTTCCCGTTTGGTAATTATTAGCAGTAGTGGCAGTAACCAATGAAGGCGATTACCCATGTGGATGTACTGCTTTGACCTGCTTGCTGCTTTGATCTGGTCAGGGCCTTCCTTTCTGCTGCAGTCCAAACTCTAAAGCCGCTTTTTGGTGCTGCTGTCAGATCAGTGAAAAAACGTGGGTGAGTAGATAATTGGTTTGTCCTGTTTAATAATCATCGCATTATCAAGTGCTTTCAAGACCAGTTAATTGGGCATACGGTCTGCTCCGCAAGCGGGGGACTAGCGATCATTTCACCGAGGAATATATCATCACATTACAAAGTCCCCAGTTCCATGAAGTTGTCTCCGGTTTGTCTCTCTGCCAGAATAAACAAACATCTCTATGCAAACCATAGTACAATCTGGGATTTATATGATCGAGTAATAATCCTACTTGTTAAGCAATTGAATTTAGGAGTGCATGAGTGGTCAGGAGGATAACAAAGCAGAAGCAAAGGCTTGCCCCACAAGGGATGGCAAGATACTCAGTAGGTAAACCATGGACCTAGAAAGGAACAACCACATACCTACCTTGCGATGGATGCGGGAATAATGCTCTGTTCCAACCTAAAGCCCTCTGGCTAGATCTCCCTCTCAATCTCCTTGCATCATCCATCAGGAAAATTTTAAAGGAGGGGCAAATGTCACTCTTTGAAAATGCCATCTATTGGTCGACACATCAAATTCACACCTTTTATAAGCCTGACAAACAGTTCTTGTGGAGAAAACATATAGTTGATCCGCTTCTTAATTTGTAAGAAGAAAATTTGTGCTAGGCCCATGAAAGGAACACATGAAATGTTTAAGCGCCAACTTAATTAACCAACTCGTCCTCTATGAAAAGTACAGAAAATATTCAAAAAAAATGAAAAGTACAGAACCATGCAAGCAACCTAGCTTTCCTAATTACAGTTCCTATTCTTACACAAGAAACATATGGAAAGTACTTCATCACATATTCTTTTGTCAAATAATGGAAAAAAAAAACATCAGGGACTACAAGTACAATCACAAACAGCATCGCCGTAAGCGTAGATAGCACTCATCGAAGTAAAAATAAAGGTCTCATAGAAAGAGAAGGAGAAGTGCTATAGTTCCTTGTGGGGTAGAAACGCATGGTTCGGGTAATTGAACAGTAACAACGGATAACGATCAAACAGTCATCATCATCGATCACTCAGCACGGATCATGATCTTGATCGATCAAAAAGGTGTTCTAATCCATCACGTGGTAAAACAGCCAGTCAGTTCTTAAGTTATGACCCCTAGTTTGTTAGTTAGCCTGACCGTGCATGCACATTTACCAAAACCTTTTCTTTTTACGCTTCCGATCAAAAGGTGATGCGATTCAGCAGAAATTTTACCAAACAGAGAGTAGGATCGACCGGCTGCATACAGGGACAAACAAATGCAGTCGATTCGATCGGTCTGAATGATGTGTCCAGGATTGTCAAGTTGTGCATGCTTGGTGTGCATGTTGACTTGATAAATATGTTTGTTGCTTATCTTGCCGGCAAGAGTTTGCTTGCAGAGAACCATCAGTCTGCAAAACTTTGCAGCAACTGTTTACATATTTTTCTTTGGGTGATGTGGAGGCGAACTCTGTGATATGACATGGATGTACAATGCATGAAACTGGACCTGAAAAGAAAAAGGAAAAAAAATATACATCAGCCTGTCTCTTTCTATTAGTGGCTTCTGTTTGGTTAGGCAGTTCCTGTCTTACAATGATATATTCAGCTACTCTTAACAGCATGCTCAGGAGTAGGACCAATTGGTTCATGTTCACTTTGCAAACCTGCCAGAGTAGTGAGTACATACATATGTAGTGCTGAATCGAGGGCAAGTTGTGCTAAGATGTTCACCTTTTGGGTGGTGAACCATAAGGCATGACGATGACACAAGAAAGCCTTGTCAATATCGATCAACACACGCAGTAGCTCGTCATGGTCCAGCCACCTTTCTGACTAGGCAGATACACATATATGTATCTTGTGGTCGGCATACCATCAAGAGGTATCCCCTGGTGTAGAACTGTAGATCATACAGGTGTAAGAGAATACACGCTTAATTAAGACTGGAGTGAGCTAAATAACCTTGGATAGCAGCCACTTACCTTGTGAAAGTAACAAGCTAACCAAGCATCAGGTGGTCCTGAACTGTGAGCTGCTGTAGTGGACCATGCAACTGAAGCTTACGAGGGACGGTCTCTTTTGATCAAGTGGCCAATGCAACAGGAGGCATGCGAGTTGTATGTAATTCAACCACCAACGATACACGCGGAATGTTGTGAGCACTCGTTCCCCAAGGAAGCCAAACGCCATATTGACACAAGATGGTAGATAGATATATCCAGACAGGTCACCCCAAGTTCAACTGCATGTCAGTAGAAATTAAGAGAGATGGGCAATAACCATGTCAGTAAAAATGCAACAGAATGAAATGTAACAGAAACAGTATCAAACTGATTGCTGCTACCAGGCGACACAAATCACCAGAGGATCCAAATTACATCCAGCAACTTGAAACTACAAGCAAGAGTCAAATGAATATTCACACGTCTAAGCCAGCATTAGCTCATTGTACACAAGCAATTAGCGTCCAAGTACTCAGGGGCGTTATGTACATATGTTGTTTGAACCTAGTGTCCCTAATCAAGTCCAGAAATGTACAACAAAAACACGCAGCGAACGGAGCTTCTCATGACTCTTGGTTCGCCTTGTTCCCTGCCAGGATGAGGGAGATCTCCAGACCACGGCTGAAGGCCTGGTTGAACAAGATGCGCGACTGGAAGGTTGACACGAAGGGGAACCACGAGAAGAACACGATGGGCGCGAAGATGACGGCGCCCATCCCCGCATCATACATCCGAGAGATCTCGCGAACAGAGTCCCACAGCCCGAGTGTCTTCACCACGCGCTTCCAAGTGATGGCCAGCTGCCACGAGAAGCAACAGGTTATGAGGCATGCGGCAGAATGCACCAAGGCAGAAGGTACTACAAATATAGAAATTGAAAACGGAAGACCATTGTCCTTACACATAAGATGCACCATCCAGTTGCTAAGAATGCTAGTGCACTTGCAAACAAATCAGCAATTGTGAAGGTTGTAAATCCAATAAGGCATGCAATTGCTGCAATGATGCCAATTGCAAGGAGGCCCTGTAGAAACCGGACAAATGTTGGCAAGGCAGTCGACTTCTTTGGAGTTGCGGTGAAAAGCTGAAACACAGCAGAAATACCTTAAGTCAAATTGGCTCAAATAATAAAGAATAACAAAATAGATGAAAATATCATGAAGAATATAACAAACCTTGAACAGCAGGACCATAACAAGAAGTACAATCCATGAGAAGCCATAAATCTGACCAGTAACACAAGGCATTTAGATTCATCAGAGAATATAACTGACAGACTTGATAGGAACATCAGGGACCCATTATACTACTATCTCTTGCTTAATTTGAAGATGAAAATAAATGTACTCAACTTCAAGCTTTCTTTTATTCAACTTGCACATCAAAACAAAACTATACAGTAAAAACTATGGAGTCCACTGATATATTGTAAGACCAGTTTGTACCCAACCACATATTTATGCTCAAGGTAGAAGGCAAGACCTAACACACTACTGCTCGGTTATGGTTATGCGGCTAGTGTAAACATAAGAATGGATAAGTGGCCGACATGAAGAGATGAAAAAGGAATACATGTGATGCAATTGAACTATAAGAAAATATTTGGTGTAAAGAAGCATCCAAAGAGTTAAGCTAACAAAGCAAGTGCAACTTTTTTACTGTATAAAACTAGTAAAGGAGAGCGCTCTTCACTTACTGCCAGAGATGTATTATGTGCAGTAATTTTAAGCTTGTACACAATGCCATACTGGAACAACAAAAATCTGAGGCTCAGGATAGTCTCAAGGATTCGTCCCCTAAAAGTCTGGATGTGAGCCTGTATGAACACATTACAGAAGTAACAAGAACATGTATAAGTCAAAAGAGCAAGAAGCACAGGGCTTAAACAAATAGATTTTCACACACAACGTCATGGTTACTGACCTGCTCCTCATCCCACCAAGATTCCCAACTATTTTCGCCCTTTACACCAACTCCACCTTTATAAAATAACCAATTTGTCCAGTCATCAAAGTCCTCAACAGTTCTGACATTCAAAATGCAAATCAGTAAAGGTACAGCCAAAAAACCAATTATATCGATGCAACATGCAATAGCCAAATGCATCTTATATTTATATTTCTAGGACTAGAATGATGAGCGAGCAGATAGTATAAAAGCATACATATACAATTATCCTATACTTCTATATGTTTGATCACAGTAGTGACTGCTCTATTTTCTACAAAGGGAAAAAAAAGGAAACAAGCTCAGTTTCCTAATCAGTGATCATCCTGCTTGAATGACAACAAATCTAAAGGGAAAAGGTAGGATTGGTGAACATACTTTTGCCACTCGAAACCAGAAGGGTTGAAAATGTATGGCGCAAAAAGCCAGGATATAACCATGAACCAACTACTGATAGTCAACAGAATAAAGGAAGATGACCCGCCCTTCGTGTAGCCATACGCAATGTAGACAATAAGCAGGAGAGCAACCTCAAGCCTGCAATAATATATCCATCAGATTGATCACCAAGTAATGCTAGCAAGAACACTATAACTGGAATTGAAGATTCAATGCGGGCAGGGAGGATGGCGTTTTGACTCTGGGAAGCATATGCTCCTGGATTAACAGTAAATTCTAAAAAAATAGTAAATAAATTTAAAAATTCAGATTTATTTTTGTAGATGTTAATCTTAGTGTAACAAGCGTGCTTGACAAAACGGGATAGCAATGTGTCGTCAGTGGAAAAAAATAGGTGTGACATTTGGAGGTAACATTTGGCATTCTTCATTTTTTGCACAGGTAAAAATGCTTAAGCTTTGCCCCTAAAAAATTGCAGGTAGCATTTGGGTGTGACAATGAACGCATCTAATTTTTTTCAAAAAAAATTGACATTTGTAAAAAACATTTTTAACACGCAGGAGCATATACTCCCAAGAGCCAAATTAGATTTCTGGGGCAGAACTGACTCTTTCAAGACATTATTACAATTGGTTGGCGTTTGCTGAAGCAAATCATGAAACAACAGCTTTCGCCAACAAATACCACCACTTGGTGCAGCACACTAGAACAATTATAATATTTATGTTTCAAAATTTAGAAGGGAGGGGTCGTGAGCAGTTTTATTTGTACTTGGAGAGAAACAAGAGAACATAGGATTGAGCAATAACAGCTGGACACGGTTAATTTCCAAAAGCAAATAGGATTTCTTCCCTTTTAACTCCTAATTTTCAAACAAGAATATAACAACTCCAGTAATTTCCAGCACAATTTTGCAGAACCCATCAACAGATTACTTATTTCATGGCGTTTTGCAGCAAATGTAAACCAATTTTTCCTTCAAAAGGAGTTTCAGATTGATCACCAATGACCAATGTCAACAGAAGGAATGCAATCAGGTTATACAATGCAAAAATTATCTCTGATAATTCCAATATGATGGGGAAAACCGTATTATCACAATAGTACAAAAGAATATGGCAACACTACAGTTATGTGCTATTCTGCTTGGTATAGATGGATTTGTGTGTCCATTACTCATGCAGATGAACTTATTGTAATGATTCACTTTATTGCTTGAAAGTAGCAACTTACGCTTTCACAAAGTGGCTTCGAGAATAGAGCCTATAATTGTCAGCAAACTTTATGTGGCGAACAACAAAACCTCGTCCAGTAGCACGATACTGCAGAGAGGATCATGTGTAAGCACAGTTCAAACATATTCATAAAAAGAAACACATCTTCCTATGTACCTTTGCACCACCATGAAGGATTGTTCTCCCAAAATAATGTGTTCTAGTTCCAAGTGAAAAGGTGAAAAATACTGAGCAGAACTGCAGTTGCATTGTAATAAAACTGAAAATAGCCTGCACAGGATTAAAAAATTATAACATGAATACATGATCACAAGTGACCCTGTAAAAGTAGGTTTCTGAAGAAACAAAGGGCACCACCTTCATTAGCCCTAACTCCAAAATGAAACCCATTATCATTGGTACGGCTGTAAAAATTCCAATCTGAACCAAAAATTGAGCATTCAGAGCAGCATCAAGGGCAGTGTTCCCCAGAAACCTAGCTTGACGAGATATCGAATGGTCGAGTCCAGAGAGTGCCTAAAGTTTCAAATGTAATTTACGGTTTAATACAGCACGGAAGCAACATTCAACAAAAAGAAGCACAACAAAATAGGGATCATAATACTTACCAGATACACCCTCCCATACAAGAAGATATACACAGTTAGAACAGTCATCTGCATGCACACGTAAACAGAGAAATTATTACATATATGCATGTCATCAAAATCATATATGCAGCCAGTCAAGAAACATATATGTACAAATTATCTAATTCTAAAGAAAATGCTTATATCAGGTTCACCGTTGCAGTTTAGTTTTTTATAGGCATGCCTTAAGCTATCAAATGATCAAAATTGAGAACCTAGCAGCAAGACACGATGTTTAAGTAGCAACCAATAAACCATACCCATAACTAAATCAACATGATCTAGGTTTTTGGAGAAGTACTTGGCATACCAATCTTAAAGAAGTTGAATTAGAAGTTTGTGACGCGATCTAGGTTTTTGGAGGAGGACTTAGCATATCAATCTTAAGAAGTCGAATTAGAAGTTTGTATAAACATTGTTTATAAGGCGGTAAGGCAACCTAAGGCGAGCACCACCCGCTCTAGCGCCTAGGCGACGGCTAAGTGCCTAAGGCGGGCATATTTGTAAGGCGCTGCCAGGGCGTGCCTTACTGCCTAAGGCAGGACGCCTTAAAAACAATGGTATAAACCCTAAATTAGGAATAGCTGACAAGGATCCATTTATTTGATGACATTCTGGTATCTATAACCATCTTTATAGCCTCAAGCAGATATGGGTGGTTTTAGGATAATGTAATGCAACCAAAACCAATTTCATGATATATGATCAACTAATGGCAGTATGCATCTCAAAGCTCACGTAGCAGCAACACACAATAAAATAACTTGCTTGGCATCTATTCAAATGAGTTGCTTGAGATTATTATCCAGGCACAACCAATCAACAACAAAGTACAGTAAACTTATTATGAGGGGGGGGGGGGGGGATACCATTGTGCAGACATAATAACCAACAGTGGTGTAAAAGAAGGTTAGCATCCTAAAGAAGTCAAACAGCTGCCCCAAACGGTACACGTCTCGACTCAGAACTTGCTCGCCGTTACCTCCAGCAACTTTCCCCTCAAACAGGGCAATCTGGTTTAAACCAACATCACGTCCTTTCCCAACCTAGAAAGAAGCAAAGATTCTATTACATTTTGGGGAAAAGAAGCATATCAATATTACATTTTATGGGAAACATACAAATAATGGCATGTGCACTCACTAAGCAAAATGTAAACATATCAGCACTGAATTGTAAAGCATGTTACATGTTAGCTTGTGTGCACAGAAAGAATTGAAACTGATGTATGTGCTGCAGTGTCATTTACTCACTCATGTTTCGCCTAATGCACATAATTACATCTGTCAACAGAACTTTTCACACGTGTCATATCATGTCTGTCTTGTGCAAACCATAATGGGTATGTATACAGTATGCACCTAAATGTATCCATGCTGCAGACTATGTAATACAAGTGAACAGAATAGATAACCTGGATATATTCATGGTGTGTGATATTACCCTGGCGCAGAGTTGAATTGAATCCTGCAAATTGTTAACACTTAAAGTCAAGCTTTCAAGGATAAAGCATTTCAGTATCTAGGTATGCACAACGCTGGTGATCTTGAACTAATATTTAGTGATCAACACGTCACCTATCAACCTATCTACTGTGAGACAATTAACAGAGATGTTAACATCAGGCATTTTAGCTTCTTAAAAATATAACATGGAAAATAACTTCAGAATGACTAGTTATCTCATGTATAAATCAAGACTTGAAACCTCGAAAAATACTGGGTGGGGTGTGGGGAGGTCCAACATGAAAAGGTCCCAGTGCAACCGAAATAGCTATGAGCTGGCAAGCACTTCAGTTCACCATGTCAAATTCATGATGTAACATAACTGTAGATAACACAAAGTACCAACCAGCATATATATCTTCACTTATATTGATCACCCGGGATGCCTTGCTAATACCACCTCTGGTTATATGAAATATCCGATCAAAGACATCAGGATGCCCGTAGTGCATTCGAACCCTACATAAGGACAACAGAATGCAATTAAGTTGTGCCGAAATGAAACTATTGTCAGATTCATTGGTACAAAGAGAAAATTAGTAAGAATGTGCGCGGATATTCCCTACAGGCCACAGTATAGTTGAAGACATTTACTCACTTGAGGTAAGCAAGAACACGTTGCCCCAAAGTAACGAAACTGGTTTCCTGTTTAGACATAAATGATGCCAGCGACGACACACTGTAGCAAAATAAAATATAACAGGTTGATACAGAAAAGATACGAACATGTCAACAGTTGGCAAAATAACTGAGTAGTCGAAGAATAACCTTCCCGTAAACACATGCTCCCGCACACCAAGAATTGTGGGATAACGTATTCCATGGTTACCACGAAATTCTTCAAGTAAATTCCTCATTTTCATTGCCTCCTCCAAGTAGTTATCCTATGTGAGAATTTGTATCCATCAGGGCTACTTGGGGTACAAGGAGGCATCATAACATATCTAATATGCAGCATGCATATGTGAAAAGAGAAGCATCTGAAACTAAGCCTAGCACAGTTTGTGGGAGTTATACACCACCTCCACCCAAGCTCAAGTCATCTACTTGAATTTGGGTGCCTATTTCTTTTTGAATGAATACCTAGTCCCTCCTCATCTCGTTTTCTAATTGAAGTATCTAGTGTGGCTTCCTATTTTGTTGTATAAATTCCACTTACGGCCTTTTACATAATGAGTTCTTTTCTATTCATGAAAAATGCATGCAAATTGAAAGCAATGGAATATCCATCTGTATGGCAAATTTTACCAGAACGGTGCAGGATGCAAAACCATCAGAATCATGCATAGATTAGCATCCAGGAATTGAAAATATTCTTAAAAATGGAATTGACAAACTACAGACAATATGTTCTATGAGCAAATTTTTACTGGGATCTAAATTAAACCCAACAAAGTACACGTAAAAATCTAGACTAGTGATACTTCGTGAGGAATTGACAAACGGTAAGGTTAATGATTAAATATTTAAGGGCTGTTGTTACTATTGACAAAGAAAAGTATACCTGATTCATATCGATCGTCTGTATTGCATCTCCACGAGTAAAAATTATAGCATGATTTTGGTTTTCAGGTTTCCCCTCACCAAGCTTGGGGTTCCCAGGCAGTTTAATGGAGTATATTTCCTATATATATGAAAAAAGATGAAGCACAAGAGGTCAATTAATATTAATGTTGGTAAAATTTGAAGATACATTATGGCTGGCAAGAACCAAAACTTTCTTCTGTTCTTTGGTTAATAAAATTCTATACTAGCAGAGCTAAGGCCACAACAGCATTTGTGATCTCTTCCAGAAGTGGTGTTAGTTAGGTAGATCAGCAAATGATGAAGGGGCATCAATAGAAGAGGTGGTGCGGTAGAGGAAAACCAAGAAATAATTTCATACTCTAATTCAATATATAACATGAGAGAACAGTATTATACATTTTATTCGAGAAGGTGATATTAAGAGACTAACAAAAACATGTGAACTAAAGGAAAGCGGAGAATAAGGCTCGGGTACTACACATGGTTTGTGGGTTACACGGAGAGGAAAAAAAGGATGGAACATGACCATCACTTTCTTCACCTATTGATGCTTTTGGAGAGCCTAGCGCAGAAAACGGTTAATGATAACTGAGATAGCTCAATGGCTGCTAATACAGAACAAACTATTGTCCACGTACTACATATCTTATAATGTGAAAAGTGGAGTCTTACAGGTTTATTGTTGATTTCAAAGAGGCAAGAAAAATGGACCAAATTATTCGTAAAAGATTAATCAAATTAATACAGAACTGCAGTACTGCGCTTACTTGATCTTTTCCATGAATATCAGCCTTCACGAGCTTGGAATGATACTCTTTTATAGCTTGCCCATCACTTGATACACCATCCTCTTCATGTATGAAAGCAACCCGAAGGGCCTCATTTCTACAAGTTATAACAAAAGTTAATCAGGATTATGCAGTGGAAAGGTTTAAAAGTTGTATATTAGAAACCAAAATCAGAAACATATTAACTTAAGATAATGAAAATTAAAGCAAGACTGACCTCATCTAATAGACAAGAAATCAACTGATGAGCCAAAAGACAAGAAATTAAGGACTTCTTTTAATCTTTTTCATATCCTCTCTATTTTTTAGTTAATTATAGAGTGCATCCCACGTTGAATCACACAGTTGTCGCATCATGACACTTAGAAGATTGATATTTTTGTACTGAGCCAGATTTTAAGCACCAAAATCCATATTTGTACCAAACTTAACATTTCTCAGAACGCTGATTTATTTAGCCAGACATTGTACACCGATTTATTTAGCGAAACATTTCTCAGAACGCTATAGTGTGCTATTAGCGACGCTATAGCACGCTTGTTTTTCACTGGTTGACATAATCAAGAATGATGCATCTTTCTAAAGACATATCTAGTGTTGCCTTGGAAAAAAAATAGGTAAGGAACAAAAGTCTATTACCCCTTCTTAGCCACAAAACGACTAATTTATCCTAATGTTAATGGAAGGCCAGAATTAACCAGTGCTCCTACCACTCCGGCAGAAGTGCCTATGTATGTAAAAATGCTTAAAATTAAAACTGGTCCAAAATGTCAGTGTGACAAATATGTAGTTCGAAGTGGGTTTTACTCTTTATGAATTAGTTCGGGTATAATTATAATTTTTGAGGGAAATAAGGTGGACTATTTACAATGGAGTGAGTTGCAAAGCAGCCATTGTCCTAGTAATCTAGAATAGATCCTACAAAAGAAATAAAAGTCAAGCAAATTAACCTTTGCATTAAAAGAGCAATATCCGCAGCCTCTGGAGCCTTCCTTTGCTTCTGCTGTCCATATATTTGACATGAAACAACGTATGTAAATTTTAGATCTGCCTGGGCCCGTGCATCAGGAGATAACTGATACCCTTGAGTATCAATATATTCAAGTGCAGAATATCCATCTTCAATGCCTGGTAGAACAAACAAAATGATGAAAATCTCTCAAAAAACAAAATGAAAAAAAATATCTAGACAAATCTAAGACAAGCAATATGGATTGGAGGGAGTATTTCATTTTCTACAACAGCGAACTATAAACACACCTCCAAGATATCGCTTCTCCAGGTAACTCTGCAACATCAACGCCCTTCTGTAGTACATCATACCCCTCACTGCTCCAGCAAATACAAAGTCAAGTAATATATCCAATAAAAGGAAGGAAAAAACATGCGGATGGCATCAGAATGAAGCTTATGGACTATTTGAGTATCGAACATGTATTGGTTACATACATTCCGCTATACATGAGCATTTAGTAAACAGCAAGAAAACAAAAAATTCACCTGTCCTTGCCAAAGTTTGGCCACGGTATGACACCCAAAACCGCAGTTCTAAGGTGTCACTTGCGCTTTCCTTAAAATCCTCTTCTGATGATTCTCCACGGCCAATTCGCTCTAAGAAATTTGCCCACTCATCTACAAACCAAATAAAAATTCAGGCCATACACCCATAGAAAATTAAGGACATGTTGTGTATGAAACGACAATCTGATCGCAAAAAAAAAAATGAGATACCAATTGCATGTCTGCTATAAAACAAACAACTTAACCAGTATTCTGCTACAAGGAACATCTTCCTTTGTGGTGAACTGCGATCCAACAGAAATATTTCACTAAGCAGCAACACACGCTGACATGCAGTAGTTTTGTAATAATTATTTGAAGTTGTATTTACAATGTTCTACTCTACATGACTTATTCAGGACTCTTTCCTCTGCCATACAACAGCATCTGGCCACACTCCACATACTGTATAGTCCAAAGTACAACATAAAAAAGGGGAATGCTACAACGATAAATGAAAAAACACAACCTGTGAAGTTGTTTAATAAACTATGGATGAAAGGGAAAAACTAGGGATGAGAGGAAAGACCACTGGTTTAAAATTTTGATGTCTACAAACACAACTTTGGCATCAGTCTTGGTAAACTACGAAAGAGTTCTAGTTTCCCCAGAAAAAGCAGTTCAAAATGTGATATCAGTGCAGGCAATGACTTGTATGCACTCTGTCATTTAGGTGGAACAGATGAACCAGGCTTGGAGTACGTCCAAACAGTAAACAAAACATTCCCTAAAAAATGGCAGCATCGACACAAGATGCATCTACCATTTGCCTTTTTTGTTTCTTGATTGTGAATAGCGTTTAGATTATTTTTTAACACATAGTCGCATTGTGTTGTGCCAATGTTTGACAGAACTAGATTTTTTTGTTTCCGAAGGCTTTAGGGAATATGCAAATTGCAGCGATTCCACCCAAAGAGGTGAGTGCACCTCATTATCTATACATACTTTCTCTGGCAAAAGAGCCAGAAGAACATCTATATAAAAAAAAGGCAGCCCGGTGCATGTAGCCCCCGCTTGCGCAGGGTCCGGGGAAGAGTCCGAGCACTATAAAATATCATCAAGTAATAATTTGCAAGAGAAAGCATCGTAATATTACCAGGAAAGATTTTTTGAAGGTAGAAAAGTATAGAAATGCCATCTTCATTGTCAACACACAGCTCAGACATGCTATAAAGTACAGTCTCACTGTAGTATGGGGTAAATACACTGTTGCACAAGAAAAGAAGGCGTCAAAAGGATCATGTTCCTTCAGATAAGCATTAAGTTCATAAGGATTTATAGTACCAGAATGGGATCATCTCAGAGACGGGCTTTGCTTCCGGCATGTCCATGAACAAAGAGTTTGTGAAAAATTGTAGTCTTCTCTGAGCTTCTAAATTTTTTGGAATGTTTGCAGCGGAGTCTTTGACAGTCAGAAGTAAGTGTAAACGCTTAACTTGTTCTTTCTGCAAGCACGAATAGATGGGTGTAAGTAATAGGAGAATTTACCAGTGAAGCACCACAGAAAGTCACAGAAAACCAAAAAATATATGTGGCAACATTGCCACACGGTACACCTATCATACCACAAATCTCAAATTCGATCCACGCATCACGAAAGTACTCCCCCCACCCCCCTCACAAATGAATCTACTATGCAAAGAGCAATCCATATTGGCTGCCACTCAGAACTTAACCTTTTATTCCTTGACGCGTGGATTAAAACTTTGTTCGTGTTAGATTTATCTACCGTTAATGGTTTCAGAATTTTGGATTCTCTCTTAACATTTTGAGTGGTAATACCGTACATTGGTAGCACCACAGGTGCAGATGAAGTAGAAGTACAAGAACTCTTTCCAGTAAGCAATTTTCAAATAGTTGTGAAGATGAAGTAGAAGTACCATTTCCAGATCATTTGGCCATAAAATGTTAGAGAATAGACGCCCATCATTCCTAGCTCTTAACAGTAACTGCCAGGTGTCAAATTGTTCCCTGCAGCAAGAGAAGACACATTTGTATTAGGAAATAAAGTAGAACTGTGTAACGGATATCTTTCACCAATCACTCATAGCATACCTCAGATTTGGTGCAAGGAACTCATGGGTAACAACCTCATAGAGCTCACGGAGAGCTTTTGTAACACCAGCTTTACGATCAGCAGTCTCGTCACGTATCTAATACATATTTGATTGTCATTTAACATTCATGATAAATTTAAGAAACATACATGAAACAGGAAACAGTTAAAAATTTACTAACACATATACTCCATTAAACATTAAAAGGGCAGCCCGGTGCATGTAGCTCCCGCTTGCGCAGGGTCCGGGGAAGGGTCCGACCACTTTGGGTCTATGGTACGCAGCCTTTCCCTGCATTTCTGCAAGAGGCTGTTTCCAAGACTTGAACCCGTGACCTCATGGTCACAAGGCAGCAGCTTTACCACTGCGCCAAGGCTCCCCTTCATACTCCATTAAACATTCATCAAAGAAAACTATGCAGAGGCATCAAGGAAAGCACAATCTTACCAGAAGCCCTGTCAAACCAGTAAGACGTGACTGGACCAACTGCAACTTCTTCAGATTTATAGTCACCAAAAGTGAACCTTGTCCTATGCTCTCATTGAGATTTTGGAAAAGGCGTTCAACCCTGTACATGTATCAGGAAAGAGCAGAAGAGAAAAGTGAAGAGATAATTAAGGAAAACCATCTAATGATGGTAAGTAAGGTACTTCATCTTTCAGTAAGAAATCATACCAAAGCTTCCCTTCACCATCAACTATAGAATTAAGAATTCTTTCTGCGCTATAGTAGCATTCCTTGACCGCATAGGCCATGTATTCATCTTTTGATATTCTGTGCCATAATTCATACTGAGAGTCTTTGCAGTCAGATGCATAGTCATTCGCCAACATGATCTACAAATAAAGCAACAGAGTCATGACACCCCAATTCACTGATAAAGATCAATTCTTGCAACAGAAATTGGATATAGTTATTTTCAATTAGGATACCTTGCTTGTAAGAAGAAACAATGGCCATTGTACAAGTCTTAAATTCCCACAGTTACTTGGCATCATAAGTAGATCCATCTCCCTGAAACAAAATTCATTCATGATATTGAAGCAAATGGTTTAAATAGAATGGTAAATAAATATTGTGTTCCATGTACCTGTTACTAATGTAGTCCTCTTCACGCAAGCTCTTGATAATCTCATTCCAAAATGGGGAGAATATTGAGGCATACATCTTGGTAGCTTCTGAATCCTAGTATTGAGCGTGATCAAAGGTCGGTACTTTCAAATATTTAACTTGTCGAGATTTTGAAAAACAAAGCTGGAATCAGCTGGCTTGTTTTTTTAGCACATAAAAAGAAGCCATTAAAAATACATATATGTTCAGTCAACATCACTTCATCAGAGTTTATGATATAAGCCAGATAGAGAGGTAATATAACAAGGATGAAATAAGAAGAATACAAGAAAGCCAGCTTTACAAGTTAAAAGTGGGCTTAGTAGTTTGTGAAACAACAAGCTTAAATTGAGTGACATGCTTGGCTTAATTGAGTTGAAAAGAACTTTGCATAAAACCAATCGCAAACACTTAGTTTAAGAAACTAGATGTGCGTCTGTCCCGCGCGCGCGGGGGGGGGGGGGGGGGGGGGGGGGAGCGGTATACATCTTGAGATGTACTGTGGCACAATCATCTAAAGGAAGATACAGAAACAGTATGTGTAAATAGGCGTTTGTTTACCTGAGCAACTGGCCTGCTAGATATCCTGCAACATCAAATGAAAACATTAGAAAAATGAAAAATAAATCAAATTAAACTATGGCAGATCTACATAGATGTGCCAAGACCTCCCGTTCTTCATCATAGCTGCTCAAAATGACACAATTTTAAAGAGTAGGGTTAAGGACCTTTGTGGGGAAAGGGTTTTTGCAAAAGCTTCCGGAAAGCTCTCAAAACGTTTATGAAGCATTTCAATTGAGCGAATCTGCATTAAATTGGTACATGTAAGAGTGATATCCAGTTTACAGATCACAACAAATGCATATGTTGTTGATAGTACCTCCCCAAGGCGATCTCTAGCACCCATAACGCCACCAACAAGAGCAGACAAAAGAGTGTACCAAATGTGTATGTCCATCAGGTATATCTGAATATACAAATATAGTGAGGCAATGCATCATTTCTAAAGTTCACTTTCTTTATCTCCCAAGACTTTGAAGGTCAACACAGGAAACTTACAGCTACGACTGGTGCCCATAGACTGAGAATGGTCAAAGCATTTCTATTTCCTATAAAAGCATCATCAGCATGGTAGTGTCATTGTTAGTGTACTTGAGAAAATAAGAGGATAATCATTTTCTCCTTGATAAAGATGTTGAGCAAATTATTGCCTCAAATAAAATGTGGAGTAAATGAAACAACGATAATATATAAATTTACTAACCCTTTGATACAAAATCATGCCAAGAATACTGCAGATCATGGAGTTGCACGATTATATTGGTTGGTACAACTAAAGGGCAAATCTGCAGAAGGTAATGACATGATGAACATGAGTAACTTTTGAAGTTTTGGTCACACAGAAAATCTAAGCAAGCATCTGAGTTATGAAAGACATAGTAATACCCACCTGGAGATAATAAGCAAAAGTAAATTTGCATGCAAATATGACCAACCAAAAGATCACGTATCTGCATCAGAAAATTTGTCACAGGTAAATAACACACCACGACCTTACAAGCACTCAAGTAGTGAAGACTGAAGACCAGTTAGAATGCTGGTGAATTAATAACTAAACATGACCAACTGCAAACTACTCCCTCCGTCCCATAATATAAGAGCGTTTTTGACACTACACTGGTATAAAAAACGCTCTTATATTATGGAACAGAGGGAGTAGTAAAGAAACGAGAGAAATGTCTAGGATTGATGCTAACAACTCCTAATGTCAGGTAGTGATTACATTATCACATATGTCTGTCTTTTGCTATTTCCTAATAATAACTGGCTCCCTGTACTTTATATTAAGTGCATACACATATCTGACAATAAAATACCGCAAGTAGTACTACAGATATCATAACTAAAGTTTGGCAGCATAAGTGACTGGCCTGACCAGAAGAATAGGTAGCATGTCTCGCAAATAACATCCCAGAAAACTTTACAATTGATACACAACCGGACATTAGTATATTGGTGATATGTCAATAAAGAAGTATTGAAAACTAAGCGTGCCTCAGATTACAATGTTCAAAACTCTTGAAAATGAGAAGAAATGAACCTGGCATAGTTGCCTATACTCTCGTAGAGTCCCCGTCCAATATAGTATCGTTCCTAGGTACGAAACAGAGAAAGAAGATGAATACGTAATTTCATAATGAAGATATGTTCCCAAAACACGACGTAGAGTGAAGACATGCATACTTGGTATATCCACTTGAAAAACTGGAAAAACTGTGATCGGTCAGAGTAATTGGACAGCCTGTGGCAAGCTGGGATCTTGGCCAACGATGCAAACACGAGCCTAACCGCAGCATAACCTCCCAGAACAAGAACATAAATCCGGAAATAAGTTGAATCATTGTTTCTTGCATTTTTCTCCTCCAAAACTTTCCTGTTAGATGTAACATTCAAAGTGAATACGTAACTTAGTCCTCAAAGTGAATAGGTAACTTGGTGCACACTGAGAGAGGGTAAAATCTAAAAACAACATATAATCAAATACTCACACATAAAGGTAGGTCACAAATGTCGAAACTGTAGCTAACCAAAGGAATCGGATTACTAATCTTGAGATGGCAAAACCTCTGGCCGTTTTATATGCACCGAACATGAGTAGCACATCCAAGCAGCCTACAAAAGATAAGAGGCACATGCAAATGGAGAATGTTAAAAGATCCTGGTCCAGGTGACACTTTCTTAAAATGGATAAATAACAACATGTCCAAAACCATTATAAAAAAAGTGAGATCATGAAGAACAAATTAGAGAGCGTACACTCAATGAAGTTCAGTATGAAAAAAGCTGGCCCAGCGCTAAGTACTACTTTAATAGTACTGATGTTTATCTTCCCATGGTGAAAGGCTATAATAGTTAAGCACTGCAGCACCATTCAGAGAAGAGAAAAGGCATCTTTAGCACAATAAATTATTGATGTATTATTCACATAAATTAAAATAGTATCAAACAGCTGACCTGAAACATTAATATGAGGAAAATCCACAACCGGTGAAAACTGCGGTACAGATGCAGAAAAGTTCGATGCTCAACAAAGTTGGTCTTCCCCGTCTGCAATGAAAAAAATTAATCAGAAGGCACATAGGTAAAGAAATTATGTGAAACAGGGTACGCATGAATATTTCATAAAAAATGGATTTGTTTCATTCAAGTCAAAGAACACCCTTTAGCCCCCTTATCACTCTTACTGCCAAATATTTCATATCAAAAAAAAAAGGTGGTGATGAACAGCCAATGTTTGCTTAAAAGACTCCACGCTTTTGTAATGCGTTCTTACAACATTTAATGATTCAAAGATAATGGTAGTCCTGCATAAGAAATGTAAGCATAACATCATAAATTCTGTCTCTGTTTTCATTCCTCTTTGCAGATACTCTAGAACACCAATAAAATGGATAATCAAAAATTCACAATAGTATCCAGCGGTAGCTAGCTTTAGTATTCAATGTAAAAAAAAAAAAAATACAATCTATTGCCAAGTTCTATGGAGTAAAACAGCAACTACTTACAAAAAAGACCATGCAGCTCGATATAGTTTCTTAAATATTGCTCTTAATAGTAAGAACTGTATTTCATAGTCAAAAATCGAGTGTGAACCAAGTTATTTACACTGTGCGCACTGAAATGAGACCAAGGTCTGCAACCAACATTGAAATAATGCAACAAGAATGCTGACTAGAAACTAAAAATGATAGGATGGTAAACCTCCAGTAACTTAAAGGAGATTGCAGGTAGTTAAATAATGTGGAAGACTTGGACAGTGCGACTTAGAATAGGGAGTCTGTACAAATAGGTAATAATGAGGAAGAAGACTTTTGATGAGAACCATTCTCCTTGCTTGATGTCAGAAGTTACAACAGTTGTAAGCCTTATATAAGGCAGGCTCTCCTTGTTCCCTAGAAGTCCAAACTCTTATGTGTAACGCCCAACAAAACTAGTCCTACTTCGCTGGTTTGAACTCAAACTCTTGAGGATAACTTCCTAATAAAACAAACAGATCAAAACTGAAACAAACTACCCCTTCCGATCCAATAAGTGTTGCAGTTTTGAACTAACCTTGGTTCAAAGCTGTGACACTTATTTTGGATCGGAGGGAGTAATAGACAACAAGCAATCCAATTTGCTATCAATTTTTTTCTATCTAACTTGCTACCACTTTGTGTTATCACTGGAGCCCCTGCCCATGGCATACACTGAGGAAACAACAGATTAGGGCTAGGTAACAGAAAAGGAGAAACTCAAACAAATTTTATTATACGGACTAGGTTTCTCAACAGTGTTTGGCTGTTTGCACCACACGTACCACCAAATTACTACTGTTTTTGAAAAATATATTCATGATCAACTTACACGCTTCCTCTTAGCAGGTTTGCGCAAAAATTTGGAATTCTCGGCAGGTGGCCAACTCAGCTCAAAGCATGAGCGCGACCTACACATATGAAACAAAAGAGAGTAAAGAGACAGTAAGTGAAGCGCATAAGGGAAACAGCACAAAGGCAATGGTTTAGAAAACGGACCAGAAATATTCATTGAAATCATCATAATTCCGCCATGCAGAATGTGCTGCTTTCCCATCATTGTTACTGTTAGCCTCCTGTGGAAGATATAAAATGCATTAAACCAAAATACAGCAGAAAGGATAAGACACCAAGTAAATTCCTATGTAAATAGCTAATCTTACACTGGAAAAGGAACTTATGATTCTAAGTAAAAATAAATCAGAACAACGAAACCGCATGGCTCACAAGAACCATCTAATTTCACATATAACCAACTAAGAGATTGAGCGAACAATTTCAAGTTTTCAACAAAATCAAGGAAGTGAGTAATGCTAAAATATTGAAGCACCAAATGGTGGCAGAACATAGGACTTTATTTTGAATTCAAGAAAGATCCATATCAATCCAAAGAAAGCCAGATCCACAAGTAGGAAGGCAATAACGATTCTGATCTAATTGAAGTACAAGTTAGACAAAATTGTAAACCAAGCTAGAACTTCCATGATGAACCTACCACAGACATTGTTAGATATATAGGAGTAATTATTTTCTCCAGATATGAGGTCGAACCATCATTGGTGACACAGCTCTTTGCAGGTTCGGCTTCAGATGAATCAAGAATCCCATCAAGTTCCTTTGCCATCTGAAGACATGCCAAAAAGGATCAGTAACACATTGTACAAAAGAACTACAGAGGAACTATTCCCCTAGTAAAAACATATTCAAACACGACAAGGAACCAATCTTAAGTTTGCCATCAATCAGAATTGGATTTCTCAGGGACATAGTGTTTTGTTCCATTGGATCATCAAAAACAGGGTCTACTTTTCTAGTACAAAGTGAAGATCTACAAAAAAAAAATCTACTTTGCGATCTTTTTCGGCATAAAGCAAACTGCTGTGAGTGTCATAGCATAACAATTGTTTTCATGATACATTAATACGTTAGAATTCCTTGAAACAAGTCAGTGCAACAAAAAGGTAGATACATCATCAGGGACATATGCACAGATAATTCTGTTTACTACTACTCCCTCCTTTCATCTATACAAGGTCACCTCGTAATTTGGGTCTAACTTTGACCATCAGCTTGACCCATAAAATATGTTATATGGCACAAAATGTATGACACTGGATTCGTTTGTGGAAGAAGTTTCCAATGTTGTATTTATTGTGGCATATAACATATATTTTGTTGGTAAAATTGGTGGTCAAAGTTAGACCAAAATTACAAGGTTGCCTAAACAGAGTACCTTGATAACTAGCTGTCATATAGCTGCTGCAATTAAAGGTTTTTGGTCATTGCCACAAACTGACTAGACCATCTACAAAACGGAAGGGGCTATCCTCGAGTGATTTGGCGACCTCTAGTGTTTCACATGGCATCCCATGGAAACAACATTAACGGAGGACAAGAAAAGACTTACGTTGTGGAAAATGTAGCATAGGCATTCTGGAAGAAAGCGAACATTTGCAGCTTCACCCCAAATTAGAAAGTAGAGAGCAACCAATATGATTTTTCTGTTCTTGTTTACTGCTTCAAGGCTACCAAAAAAGTAAGTGATATAACAGGTAAGTGTCCATGAGTTAATAGCATGCAAAAAGAAAGCTGTTCAAAAGCGGTTAATATACCTGGTCCATGCAACACGCTTGCCCAAGAACCTACACCATTTTATGTAGTTGTCCAGAACTTTGCAGAAAACTTCTGTAACAGCTTTCTCATCGATTTTCTACAAAAGTTGTGTCCATGTTTATTGTATAGTGAGTTTAGCTAAGAAATTATTAATATGCACAGCTAAAACTTACTGCCAAATGGCCACCAGAAAAAAAAAAAAAAAAGGTCACATATTTCATATTTGTCAGGTGCCTCAAATTTATTGATAATACATGAAACAACAGCAGCAGGCCTAGGCATTGCTAATAAACAGCTAGTTAAACTTCTTCCATTCCTTAAAAGTTTCAGTTTATTTAGACAAAACCTTCATTTCCTCAGGCAATCGTAGAAGACGACAAAGGTAAAATAGGCGAATAGGCTTCCAATTGTGCATAGAAAGATTAGCATCCACACACAAAAATAATAATCAGATGTATATTCTATAAACAAATCTTACTATTGCATAAAGTATAAGTAGACAACAAGGTGAATGAAGTGAAATAAACCAGCATCGGCTATTTGGACAGTCAAGCTACAGATGGCGACAATCTCAAGCGTGAGCTTGCCGTAAATACATTATTTTTGCATAAAGTATAAGTAGGCAACAAGCAAAAGTGCTCTTCTGCTCCTGGGTGAACAGTAAATTCCGAAAAATGGCAAAAAAAATCATAACATTCTTAAGTGTTCTTCCTACCTATAAATTTTCGTGAAGAGATCACATTCATAGAACTTTCGGTAAAAAAAACAAGCAGCCTAAAATGTTCCAGAAATGACCTTTTTCAGAGTACTGATTTTGTTGTTTTTTTTGTTCTGAGCACATCGAATTTTATTTCTTAACGAAATTTTTCATGGGAGTAGAACATTCCTACATGTGTTGTAAAAACATTCAAAAAAAATTATTTTACTACTTTTTGCACTTTACTGTTCATCCGGTGCATATACACCCAGGAGCAGATACTACATGTCCGGCAAAAAGGCTAATGAAGTGAAATAGACTAGCATAGGTTATATGGACAGTCAAGCCAAGGGTTTTGAGCCAAGGTGGCTGGAGGCTTGGCAATTTTGCAAGACCGACAAAACAAGCTACGGTCGGTTCCTGTAATGTGTGGTTTAAAAACTTTACTGTGTCCTCATATGTTCTATCCTACATTGTGGACTGTGTGAGTGCTCAAGACAACACCTAAGTAGTAACAAATGAAGTATTATATCAGAACGAATAAGGATCTAACTGAACTCCACACCCAGATGCCTAAATGTTTTTTTATTCAGACGTATCCAGATAAGAGGAGAACTAACCGGTTCTGTCTCATTAGGCAAGCTGAGACGGGACTGGGCATTGGCTAAGGTAAGTGCAACATTTTCACGCTGATTCCTAACATTATCATCCTGAAACATGAACAAAACTGAACCGCATTAGATACTCGACGCAGGCAGAATAGATAATAGTAATGAAACCAAGGGTAATAGCAACCCCCATACATTATAAAAAAGACGATGAGATACACTGGTTTATTCATCCCGCAAAACAAATGAACAAGAACTAATCCGCCCCACAGGGATCAAACCTAGATCGGCAAGGAGACACCACTGTGCCCCCACAACTGGGCTAGTGCCCAGTTCTACGATACAGAATAATAGCATGAATCATGAAGTAGATAAGAAACAAATGGAGCAGCAGCAAAAAAAAAAAACAATTTGCCATATTGTTGCTTGATAGATAACTAAGCCAAAGAATATAAGATCATCGAGCACTAAAAAAATAGGTCACTTAATGGAAGATCAAATATGATGTGATCAAACTAAGAATATCTCAGAGGAAGGTTACCTGGAAGCCAAATACATACTGCAAAAGGTCAAAAATATCTTTCTGTCTCAGCTGTGGTGTATCATAAGGAAAGCGTGGCAGATCCTCACAGTTTTGAATTGCGGCTATTGCAGCCCTGACCTAATAGAGATGTAAGAGATAGTCAAGACAATTCCGAAGACATATCTGGCAAGGTATGAGAAGATAATATTGTAACAAATATACAAAACATGGATACCTCAGGGAAAAAACCAACAACATTTCCCACCGATGATGTATCAAGGGGTATAATATTGTAAGGCATAAGTTCACCTCTCAGGGCTGCATCAGATCTTTTTATTTTCTTTATCTGAAAAGGGTCGATGAGAATACCAGTTCAATAAAGCATAAATGTCAACCAAAAACATAAGCGAACCAGGCTTTCAAAGAATAGATTAGTATATTTAGCAATTACCTCCTCTAGAATCTGTCTACCAAGCCTATCACTTGGTGCTTGTCCAACAAGAATTTCTAGAACATCAAGCAAAGCCCTCAAAGTAGCATAGATCTTTTTCATTTCCATAGCCCTAGCTCCCATCCTGGTCATAGCATAAAAATGAGAACTCGTGAGCAATGTCATATCGTACATTAGATGATTTGCATTCCTAGCATCGTCTAGTGCAAGAGGGGTATGATAATGTAGTACTTCAGCAAACAATTGTGCTCAGAAACCTTAACAAAAAAGGCCAACTTAGTACTTAGTGTACAACAGACGCATCCAGACCAGAGATCAAAGATGCACGGACAAACAAGAGTAGGGCATATAAATATAGCAAATCCAATTCTGGCGTATTCAGCTAATTGACAGCTAAACCATGCAGCACAGGAGCAGCAAAGCAATGAGCAAATGTAAAACTAAACATGAGATTTAACATCAGTTAACCAAGATACACGAGCTTTACTTGCTGATTGTTTTGAAAAAAAATGTAAAAACATTTGCATAACATATCACTGCCCAACTACAAACTATAGACAACAGAGTGTTTCACCGAGTGTCCCAAGGCGACACAACATGCAGGATATGATGGCCAAAACTCAAGTCACAGAAAATGAGACGACCCTTATTTTTCATGCACTAAATACTACCATAGTTATAACCAAAGAGAAAGACATACTCGGTGCTAAAAGTTCCCGATTGTCTCATTATCTCCTGCTCTCGCTGCATGTCATCAACTCGACGACGCTTCTTGTACTCCAAATAGAAATTCCACAGCACCTCGATATCATTCTGACGGTCAATCGAGCCCCCGTCCTTCTTGGCAAGCTTTTGCTGCAGGATACCATGACACCAATAAGAAGTTAGACACCAAAGTGGAACCATTAACTGGAGGAAAGACTGATCGGCAAAAGGTGTGATTAGTGGTGCAGCACAGCGTGCGCTAGCATACCTTGATCACAGATGCTAGACCGGTTTTGAACTGTAGAACACCTCTCCCATCGCTGCTTGGATCCAGATTTTGAGCCATGCTGTACGCTTGTTCACAAACTGTAGGGCGACAATAATGGAAGCTTAGAGAACACATTCACATATAAACTAATGCAAGGGTGCATAAGTACCCTGCAACACCTACGTTCTTCTCCGCGTGATCATTCAACAGAGTAAGGTCATAAAAATGGGGGCTAACATGTTACGGGTTCAACTGTGTCTTCTGGACCTAACCCCAGGTCAGTGGCAACTGGCAGGCATACGAGACTGAGAGCACACAGAACCCTAAACCCCAGCGCATGTACAATGAATTACCCAGAGATTTTTCACGCCCGCAGGCTGTGCGCGCGCATTTCAGCCAGACCAAGGGTTCGAGTTACATTCAGAGTAAATGAAGTTACCAGAGTTTTCTTCAAGTCACTGGGCTAGATGGAACATTTTTGCACCAATTCACCCTATCCTATTAGCTAAGAACCCTTTGGAACCTCCCACAGGCCCATGATTGGCCACAGAATCGGACAATCTGAAGCCAGTAGCACCTGAGCCATACAGCAAACTTCGCCCCCAATTCAGCCCAAGCAGGCAACGCTACGAGTTGTAAAACCTACTATTGTGTAACAGGTCGAGGTGGGGCGGCAAGCATCCGAGGCCTAAAGCAGTAGCAGAGGAGCACGCGCCAGACACTGAGCCCCGTCGCGTGGGCACCCAATTATCGACTGGCATTTCCCCCACATCGTCGGGCCACACGCTACTCAGTAAACCCCGCAAGGAACCATGGGCTCGCTCGCGGTAACAGGCAGCAGACGAAGCGGGCTAGCGGGAGGGAGGGAGGGGAAGGGGAGGGGGGCGCTTACGGATCCGCGCGACGTTGGGGTCGTCGTCCTCGATGTCGTCGGCGGCCTGCAGGATCTGCTCGATGTTGGTGGTGCGGCCTAGCGAGGGCGGCACGGCGGAGGCGAGACCGGCGCCCGCCCCCGCGTGCGCGGCCGCGGCGGAGCCCCCCGCCGCGCCGCCCGCCCGGTCCCGCTTCAGCGCCGCCCGCACCAGCCGCTCCCAGTTCTCCGCCGCCGCCCCCGGGCCCCCGCCCCCCCTGCTCGGCCTCCGCCTCATGGAGGACGCCATCTCCGCGCCCCCCGCCGGCGAGAATCAGCGGCCGCGGGCGATCTGAGCTGGCTGGCGCTGTGGGCTGTGGTGGTGGTTTTGGCTTAGGGGGGAGGGGGGTTGGGGGAGACGAGACGGCTTTCAAAAGCGAGCGAGGTGGAGGTGGAAGTGGTGGTGGTAGATCGGAAGGGGGAGAAGGGTTCGGCGGCCTTGGCCAGTCGGGGTCTCGGGGAGGGACGCGGTATTGCGGTAACGTGCGACGCGGGGGCGACCCGACCGACCCGTGCGGCGCGGCGCGGTCTGGGCTTTGGCTTTGGCTTAGGAGGGAGGTTCCGTTCCGGTTCCGGCCGGTCCCTCTCACCTCTCACGTGTCGCTGGCGGGTGCTGCCTTCGCTTCCTTTCTCAACCGGGCGACCGCGTCGGATCGGGGAATAGTTCGTGCGAATTTCACCGATTTTTCGACGCGTTCACAAAGCAGCCTTCATCCGTGTATGTACTCCTCCTTATTTTTACAAGCTAAAAAAAGTCTTACATTATATTATAGGACGAAGAGAGTAGATCAATAACCTGGTACAAAAGGTTGGATGGTTAAAAGGACAGTAGTATCCACAACCTGCCAGAGCTCAAGTCTCATGCTCGCATTATACGATTTTCGACGATACGTATTTAGTGGATAGAATGTGCGTGTGTGCGTTCACAAGAGTGAATGAATGTACGTATGTACGAATGCATGCGTCTGTGACGTGTTTAAAAAAATGTAGTGTGAGGGTGCTAATCCCAAAGATGTGATCAAGAAGATAATGCTCGAGTTAGTCAGAATCCTGATTTAGCGTATCTATTTAAATAGGACAACAAAATGAAAAGATTCCCTTGTAATATAAATAGATATCATTGAGCTCAACGCCATAAGATTATAAGGCGGCATCGAGGCCAATGCATTAACCAGACCATAAAAGTTAATTAGTGTCTACTACGCAATCTTATTTTTATATATGTTGTTAGGCTTTTAAGTGCATAGTTTTGTAGGACAACCGAAATTTTTTTTAATGGATGACCTAAGGTTTATCAATCCGTGGGAGGTGTATGATGAAGATGATCTCTCTCAAACAACTCTGTATACAAAAAATCTCTTGTGTCTTTAACACACCCAATACAATAATAAATTGTATAGGTACACTAGTTTAGCAAAGAGATCGTGATACAACTGTAGTATGGATACTACATATAGATTTTTATAATTTAATAAAATATAAAAATAGCAAGGTAGCAGATGGTCAACAGTGAGCAAAACATTATAAATGTTTGAAAATAGGGTTTATACTTTTCTTAGTGCAATCTCTTAACAATGCTAACATAATAGAATCATATGATCATCCCTCAAACGTGCAACAAAGAATCACTTCAAAGTTCATATCTAGTGGAGAACATACGATGAAATTGTTGTAAGTAGTAGAATCACCTCAAGGTTATCATTTTCGATCAATCTATTGGGTTATTTCTATAGGTGTCACAAACAGTCATAGAGTTCATAGTAAAATAACACCTATGATACATATCAATCAAGCATAATATCACTAGATACTCCGATGTCACCTCAAGTATTTGTGGGTTAATCATTCGACATGCATCAAACAATTTCAGATTCATCATATTCAATCCAACACAAAAAACTTCAAAGAGTACCCCAAGATTTCTATCAAAAAAAGTAGGACAAGAATATGATCAATCCCTATGCATAGATTACCCCATTGTCATCACGGAATCCGCAAATTGAGTACCAAGACATACATCAAGTGATCTCAAATCCAATATTCCCTCCGACATAACAAGATTTCAAAGGAAAAGATTCAATTCATCACAATAAGATAGCAAGGGACAAACACCATATGATTCAACTATACTAATAAAACTCGTGATACATCAAGATCGTGACATCTCAAGAACACGAGAGAGAAAGAGAGATCAAACACATAGCCATTGGTACATACCCTCAGCCCCGAGGGTGAAATACTCCATCCTCATCATGGACACCGTCGGGATCATGGATATGGCCACCGATGATGATTTTCCCTCTCCAGCAGGGTATCGGAAAGGCTTCGGATGAGTTTATATTCAATACAAAGAGTTGCGGCGGAGGAGCGGAAGTTCTTGGTTTACTTCTGAGAGTTTTAGTATTTATAAGATTTTTCAGCGTTCGAATCACGTCAACCGGAGCCACGTGGGCCCCACAAGCTAACAAGGCGCGTGCAGGGGGTGGGCGCGCCCTGTTGGCTTGTGGCCCACAAGTGGCTCCCCTCTGGTGGTTCTATGCTCCGATATTTCTTATTTTCTCCAGAAAAAATCATAAAAAAGTTTCGGGCGATTCCCCGAACTTTTATTTTCTGCACAAAAAACAATGTCACGATAATTCTACTGAAAACAGTGTCGGTCCGGGTTGGTTCTATATAAATCATATAAAGTGCATCAAAACTATATAGAAGTATTGTAAACTTTAGACAAATATAGCTTGAATACTTCATATATTATCGATCCATTGGAGACCTATCAGTAACCACTTGACATTAAGTTCAGTACTAAGAGCATTTTCAATAAAAGATGCAAATGCAAAATACCTAACCTTTGCATCTGCGAGGCCCAAAAACGCCTCTCCAACAGATGATGTAGATGCAAAAAAATTACATCTCCGGGAGATACACTACCTCGAGATGCAAATTTACGACACCGGGTGCAAGAGATGTAAAAAGATCGGTCGCGTGTCTAGTGCCAACCTTCGTTCATTTCATTTCACTTCACGCCCCACTGCCTGCCCACCCTCGCCTTCGACCGATTTCAGCAAAAATCAACACCATCGCCGCCCGCCCGCTCCCTCAGAATCCATCGCAACTCCACCCGCTGCCTGCGTCGCCAGAAAAGTGACGGGTGGCCCCCGCGGTCGTCGAATCAAAATCGGTTGCCGATTTGACTCCTAGTACCACTGGAGCTCGCAACCCCCATGGCTTCGACGGCGCGGTCGTGGGACAGCTGCCCTCGTTCCTAGCCTCCAAGCACCACCGGAGCTAGGGAAGGTGCGGCTAGCCGCACGCCCGAAGGCCGGCCAACTCTACCACGATTCCGGCCGCACAAAGCCACCACACGCACCCGCCGAGCTTCGGCCGCGTTATGTTGGGCCGCGGTTGTCTCATCTGCCATTGTCGTCGTCGATTGGGCAAGCTGCCACCGGACGACTGGCCATTCCACCGCTGACCGAATCCTTCCACCTTGCCCACAAGGTGTTTGACGAAATTTCCCAAAGATAAAAAACGTGGAAACCTTGAGTCTTTTCGGTGGTCGTGATGATATAGTTTTGTCGGTGATCTTCATATTGTATATGAGCTTGTGTGACTCCTCTTACGTGCATGATTCCTCCTCCGATAAGGAATTTGATTTGACCGAAGAATAGGACAATGCCATGCTAGTTGCGACGCACAAGAGCAAGAAGCCGAAGCACGGCGGTTCCGTGTATGGTTGTGTGTTCATCCGGAGAGAATGGGTTGAGGTGCACGAGAGGTTGATGTGCAACTATTTTGCTACTCCACCCGTTTTCTGAGAGAGGTACTTTCGACGCCAGTTCATAATGTCCAAAGATTTGTTCATCCATATTTGCAATTATGTGAAGCAGGATGACCGGTGTTTCAAGCAGAGGAGGAATTGCTTGGACATAGCACCGAGCAGAAGATCACCGCCACTTTCCGCATGATGGCTTATGGTGTTCCAGTAGATTACATTGATGACAATTTGGTGATGGCAGAGAGCACTTATATCTTCTAAGTCAAACAATTTGGGGAGACTGTGGTGGAAGAGTTCGGTCCAGGGTACTTGTGAGCACCCAATGCTCAACACACTCAGAGGCTTTTGGAGATGAACAAATCCCATGGGTTCCCAAGTATGCTAGGGTCCATGGATTACATGCATTGGAAGTGGAAAAATTGTCCAAAAGCACGAAATGAACAATTTAAGGGTCGCTGGAAGGATGCCACTACCAGTCTTGAGGCAGTGGTCGATCAAAGCATGGTTTTTACCTTCATATTTGGGAATGTCTCGATCTTGCCATGACATCAATGTGATCGGCATGTCACCTCCTTTTGCCAAGTTAGCTAATGGATAAGCTCCATCAATGACCTTCGAAGCAAATGGGCGCACATACAACTATGGCTATTATCTCGTGGATGGGATCTATCCGAGGTGGAGTACTTTTGTGAAGCTCATCCAAAAACCCGAAGGTAAGGAAGAACTCATCTTTCATAGTGCACAAGCGGCGGCTAGGAAAGATGATGTGAGGGCATTTGAGATTTTGCAATCCCAATTGTTATTGTGCGAGGACCATCTAGATTCTGGGATCAACATAAACATTGGTATACCATGACTGATTGTGTGATCATGCATAACATGATCATTGAAAATTACATGGCAAAGATTTAGGTTACACATTCTATGATCTCATGGGCGTACACATTATGCCAATGAGGAAAAAGGAGTGCATCAAACAGTTCATGAAGGTCTACAATGGAATTAGAGACTCCGACGCGTATGATCAACTTCAGAAGGATTTGATGGAGAAGTATTGGAAATGGCATGGTGATAGAGGCGCCTAGTTTCATAAAAAAAATGTTGTATTGTGCAAGAACTTTATTGTATTTGTGTTGTATTTGATGTTGTGGATTTGATAAATTATGTAATAATTTAATATTTGTGTTACAAGTAATGTTTCTCTACCTCTTTCAGACTAGGAGTAGATTTTTAAAAAGTGAGGACCATACTGTGCAAACTACATATGTTTCAACCAGTCAACATTTCATTCTGTTCTTAGGACAACTTCCATTCAAGCAAATTGTTGGGCGAAGAAAAATACCTATTTTATATCTAATTCACACCGAATGATGCCACCTTATAATAAAGCCTTTTTACTCGGAGGCAAAAAAACATGATATGCTATAATGTAACCTTACGACGGATAGTGGATATCCACTGTGAGGGTTGCATCACGATGAAATAAAATAGCGCGTTCCATGTATTTAACCTTGTTGCATACAAGGAGGCACAAGTACTAAAAAGGACCATCTATTTGACCATGATGCAGACGTAGGGCGATGTACATTTCTCAGAAGCTAGACAAGTGATAAAAAGTTTATGCCATGTTGTTCATGGTACTCTACTTTTTTTTGCCGTGTTGCCACCCTACATTTCTGGACTATTTGACTGTGCTACTCTACTTTTTCTACCCCTTTTACAAAATTATGCTACATGCCACTAGTTATAGCACTGCATTGCATAGAGTTAACAATGTTTCATATCACAACAAAAGCATATTAATTACAGTTCTTGATATAAACAACTTGATTACATAACTTAACAGGTTCAACATTGCATAACTTAAACAACAAAAGAACAATGATTTCAATTCTTCAGTACATAACTTAACACTAACTGCAAAAGCAAACTGAAAGTAGACTAACTCACTAACACTTAACACTTAATGCAAAGTACGTAACACTGACTGACACTTAACACTGACATACCATCAGTACGCCTTCCTCTCCTTCATCTTCTGGATGCGCTCTGTGTTGGAAATTTGCCCTAGAGGCAATAATAAAGTTGTCATTATCATATTTCCTTGTTCATGATAATCATTTATTATCCATGCTATAATAGTATTGATTAGAAACTCACATACATTTATGGATACATAGACAACACTATGTCCCTAGTGGGCCTCTACTAGACTAGCTCGTTGATCAAAGATTGTCATGGTTTCCTGACCATAGACATGAGTTATCATTTGATAACGGGATCAAATCATTAGGAGAATGATGTTATGGACAAGACCCAACCGTAAGCATAGCATTTGATCGTGCCAGTTTATTGCTACTCCTTTATTTCTGTCAAGTATCTGTTCCTATGACCATGAGATCATGCAACTCCCTAACACCGGAGGAATGCCTTGTGTGTATCAAACATCACATCATAATTGGGTGACTATAAAGGTGCTCTACAGGTATCTCCAAGGGTGTCTGTTGAGTTGATGTGGATCGAGACTAGGATTTGTCATTCCGTATGATGGAGCGGTATCTCTGGGCCCACTTGGTAATACAGTATCACAATAAGCTTGCAAGCAATGTGACTAAGGAGTTAGTCACGGGATCTTGTATTACAGAACGAGTAAAGAGACTTGTCGGTAACGAGATTGAACTAGGTATGGGGATATCAACGATCGAATCTTGGGCAAGTAACATACCGATGGACAAAAGGAACTGCATACGGGATTGATTGAATCCTTGACATCATGGTTTGACCGATAAAGATCTTTGTAGAATATGTAGGAACCAATATGGGCATCCAGGTCCTGCTATTGGTTATTGACCGTAGAGATGTCTCGGTCATGTCTGCATAGTTCTCGAACCCACGGGGTCTACACACTTAACATTCAGTGACGATTTGCTATTATTGAGTTATATATGTTGGTGACCAAAAGTTGTCCGGAGTCCCGAATGAGATCCCAAACGTCACAAAGAGTTCCAGAATGGTTCGGAGGTAAAGATTGATATATGGAAAGTTGGTATTCGAGTTCCGAAAAGGTTCTTGGACTTGTCGATTTTGTGACAGGGATGCCGGAAGTGTTTCGAGGGTCCATTGGGTGGGTTTACCAGACTCGGAGGGCCCCATGGGCTGTGAGAGGGGGCGCACCAGCCCCTGGTGGGCTGGCCGCCACTCCCACATAGGCTCATGTGGCCAAGGGGCTGGTGGGGCAAACCCTAATAAGGGGGGGCGGCCACCTAAACTTTGGGGCCAAGCCACCCCTTGGCCGCCACCCCACCCCTAGGGGAAACTCTAGGGCGCCGACCCCTCCTCCTTTCCCATTATATATATGAGATGAGAGGGAGGGCATCCAAACCACAAGCCACGACGTAGCCCTCCCTCTCCCTCTAGATCGGTTTCTCCTCTAGTTTGTCACAGTAACGCTTGGCGAAGCCCTGTCGGGACAACTTCACCATCATTGCTACCACGCCGTCGTGCTGCCGGAGAACTCATCTACCTCTTCGTCCTTGCTTGTTGTATCAAGAAGGCGGAGATGGCATCGAGTTGTACGTGTGCTGAACGTAGAGGTGCCGTCCGTTCGGTGCTAGATCGGGACGGGTCGTGATTGGATCACGAAGCCGTACGACTACATCGATCGCGTTTCTTAACGCTTTCCGCTTAGCGATCTACAAAGGGTATGTGGATCTACTCCCTCTCGTAGCTATGCATCTCAATAGATAGCTTGGGTGTTCGTAGGAATTTTTTTGTTTTCCATGCAACGTTCCCCAACACTCTGAGTGGCGAATGCTGACATAGATGTAGGTATCATCTTCAATCGATACGGTCCTATCGCCCAGCTGTGGCATCCCCGGCACCACCATCTGCACGTCGTCATCAGCTGGAGCCACCACATGCTACTCCTGAACCACCTGTTGCTCCTCTCCAGTGTCGTCTTCCACCACCATGACATCCACATGCTATTCCTTGTATCCCTCTCTCTGCTCATCATCCTCTTCACCGCTCTACTCCTCATCCTCTTTACCTCTCTGCTCCTCATCCTCTTCATTGCCCTGCTCCTTATCCTTGTCAGCCTCATCCTCGCTCTGCTCCACATCAATGTGAGAGTCAACAATAATCTGCTTCACCGGAGTTGGCAGAACCATCACCACGCCAACGAGACCTGCCACTGGATCCAGAGGGGTGCAACAACGGGATCGATACATGTACACCTTGCACAATGACGTGGGTCTGGTAATCTCTCCGCTTCGTTCATAGGCAGAGGACAACCTAGGCTGGAACAACTCCACGACCTCCGGGAAACAAAGACTTCTTCTCGTCATCCATAAGGATGATAACGAGACCCCTAGCATGGTCGACGAACATATGCAAGCTGGGAAACCACCTGCAGATCTCCACCATGTTTGCCCTATTCTCCACATCGCCCTGACAGAAGTTGCCGACGGCCTCCTCCCAATGATCTTGAGCGCGGCGACTTGCCGACGGCCCCTTGCCCCCCATCTCCTACGTTGACAACGATGAGGGAGTGAACTGTGGATGGGCGAGTGGATCGATGTGAATGTGGAAAACATGAATCCGGGTAGCTACGCGAGTAGGTGGAGAGGGAGTGAGCTAGTCGATGTGGTTAAATGGGGAGGGGACAAGTAGGTGGAGAGGGAGTGTGTTGGCCGAGTGCGCTGCTTTCACTGTTCATTGCATCCGTCTGGTTTAGTCCACACCGCTAATTTAGTAAACTTTATTATTACAAATTTTGGTTAACAGTGTCCAAAATTCAGTTAAGAGCCGTCAATTTTTCAGTTAAATGTACGAGCTACATTCAGATGAGTTCAATAGAAAAATTCAGTACAACAATGGTTCTGCTCTACCTCATTTGGAAACAAACCAACTGTGAGATCATTACACTCCATCATCAAACAAAATGTTCAATGCTCACATCAACATGATTGCTTCACTTCAACATGTCTGAACTTGCACAAAAGAAAATAAATATTACATCACATATTATAAGTCATCTAAAATGACACAAATGATGCATCAGAAGATGGCAACTTTGAACTTCAACTTGCTTCTGTGAAATTCTTTGGCAAGAGCCTCAATTTCTTCACCATGTTTTGCTTTCAAATCAATGACATAAACAACAACATCACCAATGCTGCACTTGGTCTCCATCAGAGACTGACCAGTCGTGCATTCTCGGTCTTGAGCTTCCTAACACCCGTCTTCAACTGATTAACAACATCATGCAAATCACCTAGCAGCCTACTGACGAACTCATCAAAGGGGTCTTCATGCCACTTGAAGAACCGATAGTCCACACCCTATTTTACAGAAAGCAATTTCAGCTACAAATTTCTTGATGGCGCACACCACTCAAATAAAGACGAGAACTTTATCGCTAAAAAAACAAGAACAACCGACGGACAGAGATCGATTTACCAGCAACTTGCTGCACTTGTAGTATCGCCGACTAGGATTGGCCATGCTCCACGAAATCCACCTGGGCGCCTTTACTTTGCAGGGGCACAACTCCTCAGGCGAGTACTATATTGATGACTCCTGTTAATTAAGACACCGACGACTGTGCCTAGACTGCCATGAACGACGAACGATGACTCCTCAACGAGCTACTAGGCACCATGGATTGGGCTGGATGTGTGGCGCCGCGAGTTAGGAATTGCAAAAGGAGATGAAGTGTAGCGACAAATGGGAAAATTTACCACGAGTCAGCACGATCCGAGTCAAAATCACTCAAAATCAAGTAAAAAACCAAATTAGGGGAGACTTGACCCGGCTTTATAGATTTGAGGGCTAAGGACATGTGCAATGGTCGATAAGATAATCTTATCTTAAGTTTTGCATGTAATTTAGAGAATACAAAAAACATGTCTACAGTGAGTTACCTCTTAGCCTTATCTTCAATAATTAACTATTCCTAAAAACAGGATGAGACATATTGTGCTAAGAGATCATCTCTTGTCTTGTCTTAAAAAAGAGAAGATAACCTTTTTCTTTTGAGTTTTTTTTCTCTACATCATCATTTATTCTACGTGACACTTCTAAATAACATTATTGTATATGCCTTAATTGATCCGGTATTAGAGTTGAGTCGGGGTCCATCAAAGAGGATTTCGGGGGAGAAAGCGATATTTTTCTTTTCACTCACTCTTTTGTTTCGGCTGCTGATATAATAAACGAACAAACGGCCTCGGCCGAAAACGCAACCCGACCGGCCGACCCATCCACCATTCCTTCCCACCCCCGATCTAGGGTTTCTTTTCCCCACCGCGCGGACACAAAGCAAAGAGCGGCGGCGTCGGCGTGGGAGACTATCGATCTCGTGGGCGGCGCTCTGGAGATGCCGATGGATCAATCGGGTGGCGGGGTTGAAGCCAGGGAGAAGTTCCTCTTTCCAACAAAGAAGAACGCCGGCGAGAAGCCGGCAAATGGTCATGCGCTGGCGGCGCAGACGACCGTGTCGAGGCCCCCCGGCTGCACCCGGGTTTCTCCCTTGCCTAAGGTGAATGCCGAAGAAGTGGCTGTTGCTCCTGCCGCTGCCGCTGCCAAGGGGAAGAAGAAATACAGTGCGAGGAAGGCTGCGCAGCTGCGGATAGACTTGGACAAGGCTGAATCCGTTGCGTACAATGCCGATATGAAGGCGAGGGAGGCTGCCAGGGTAGCCAAGGCCAAGGCCGAGGAGGCCCAAGAAGCTGCCAGGATAGCCAAGACCAAGGCCGAGGAGGCTGAAGAAGCTGCCCGGGCCGCCGCCAAGGCGAGAGAAGCAGCAGAAGAGGCGAGGCAGCTCATGGAGAAGGAGACGGAGTGGGCGCAGTGCGACGAAGAATTGGTCGCCTCCAGGTTCCGCGGCCACTGGAACGAACAGCACGCCCGCCACGGCGCCACCTTCCAGGAAATTAGTAAGGCACCTCTTCTTCTTACTTGCAATTACTTCCATTTCTCTGCAATCAATGTAATGAAACCACCAATTTTACATAGCCAATCCATACTGTCATTGCTTACATGCAACAACTAACTAGGCCATTATTGATTGATGTGATGCAGCATCTATCCCGCCTATGCGTTACACTTACCCTACTCCGGAGGAGAAGCGCTACATCCGGACCGCGGAAACTCTGCAGATCGTTTCTCTCAAAATCGTGTCCATCAATGACACTTTACACTGGCCACTGGAAGTGTTTGGTATGGTTGCCGTGCGTGATATCTTGGATCACAAGCGCAACATTATCTTCCAGCGACAGAGGAATAACTGCCAAATCATCAGTGCGAATGTATGTTCGTATATTAAATCTTCATTGCTTTTATTTCTTTATTTCTTTAATTTGGCCTTCTCTAACATCTTGGATGTATCTGTGCTGCCCATTGTGCATTTGCCAATGTCAGATTTAGTGATTCATTAAGCTTCTTCTACCATATATAAGATATAGTAGATTGTTTGCATTCTACTCGATGCGGTCTTATTGTCGATGAACATTACTCTGTTATTTACTTGGATAATTGTTTGGTGCAGGATCGGTACCTAGCATTGACAGGTCCAAGCCGTGCTGTTGCTGTGTCGATGGAACCTTCGCACATTGAGATTTCGTTGAAAGTGAAGGGGGCCACTAAATCTGATGATAAAGACCTAAGCGAGCTAGCTTTGAATTTTAGATCTGGATGCGTGCTTGAAGGTGTTTATCCTAGCAGGCTTAGCACGCTGGAATTTAAATACGATCACATTCCGTGCGCTGTGGAGGCCACGATAAGCATAAAAGTCACTGGTGGGTCTTGGCCAGATGGTTTTCGAGGTGTGTTTACTGCTTGCGACACTGCAGATGATGATCTGAAAGTCAAGTTACTTGGTTTTGGAGATGGTGGATTGCCTGTTGGTGCTGATGGCATGATCAAACTCTCACGCAGTGTGGTTTCTGCTGGCATTGATGAGATGCTCAAAGTTTCTGCCATGGCATATCCTATTAACGACGATGAAGTTGCTGATAGTAGCGAGGTATCCTTCAAACCTGAGACGGCTGGTATAAGTCCCCCAGGTTTTGTGCTGAAGGTTGGCTCATGTAGTATGGAAGTGAGTGTTGCCTGGTCCCTTTTCTGTCGTTGATCCTGACCTTGGAAGGCTGATGCTAACAGGAGCTCTCAACTCATTTGGTCGGCTGTACTTGGTAGCCGAGATGTGTTCTACTTATGTTATGATGTGGTAGCTGGCTAGCTGTTGCTTGGTGTATGCTAAGTGGTACTTAAATATGTTAAGTGGTACTGTTGCTTAGGTGGTGTATGTTAAGTGGTACTGTTGCTTAGGCCGTGTATGTTAAGTGGCGCTGTTGCTTTTGTTAATACTATTATGCATGGGTCATTGTCTCGAGGAAGCCGTTCGTAGACGCACAATCTTGATTACTTGATTTTTATATGCTTCATACAACATGATATGATGGATAATTGCATGACTTTTCTAAGTATACAATATTTTTTTAGGGAAAACCATGCTGCCTTTTATATTAACTAGCACATATGCCAGTGTGTTGCAACAGAAAAAAGATAATAATATTACACCTATCTAGCCTAATAAGCATGAGTTTTATGTATCACATATGTTATTTTTAGAAAATGGTCGCTTCTTTTCAGAAAAAGATCAAAACTCCAAAACTTATTCATGTTTTCAAAAATTGTTCATGTAATAATAAAAAAGTTAACCATATAGAAAAAAGTTCACTGTACAGTTGAAAACTCTTCACTGTATATAAAAACCGTTCACCGTATATAGGAAATTTGTTTAGTGTGCATTTTAGAAAAATCACCATATATTAAGAAATGCTCAGTGTGTATTTGAAAATTGTTTGCTGTATACTAAAATTCAGTGCGTGTTTGTAAATTCACCTTTTCAAAAGTTCTTCACATATTTATAAAGATGTTCTGAAATTTGTTATTCATTAAAAAATTACATTTAAAATAAATATTCATCATATAGGTATATTTATAGACCAGCGCTGCTGTTAGTGAACAAACGTGGTGTGGTTAAGTTGTTAGTACATTCATCCTATACGTCCAGGTCTTGTGTTTGATCCTCACTAGTGCTTGTTTTTCTTCAAACAAAAAAACTCATGAATGCTTGGCGTATATTAGAGGTACTGTGATATTCCCAACCCAGTCTCTTGAAGGTGTTCATAAAGATAGTATATTCATGTATTGCGTTCATAAAAGTGAGTATATACGCGTGTATATGAGCGTTTGCGTCTGTACCGTGTTTAAAAAAGCACAATATTTTATCACCAAACACTATCTGATCAAGTGATTACCACGCTTACTCAAAACCCGAAGGTCGTGTGTTTGATCCTTGTTTGCGCCCCCAATTTTTGGTTGTTCTTTTCCCACTTTTTGGTTAGTTTTCCAAAAAAACTAAGGGTGGGTTTGGTTGCAAAGTATTTTCAAAGTATTTCAAGAATACCACGGTATTTTGGAAAACTATGGTTTCAAGTACTTTGAAGTGTTTGGCTCTAGTTAAAGTTGCAGTATTATAAACCATAGTATGCACAAAACCATGGTATTTTCGCTGTATTAAAAAAAAGGCCAGGACCTCTTTTTAAAAAACTGAGAAACACAGCAAAAGTTCTCTCATACAATCAGTAAATACAACATTATATACTCTGATTACCAAACACGGCACTGTCTAGATAATACTTTAAAAACTGATGTTTTCACATACTACAGTCTTTGTTGTCATCGGCATAAAAACTGTAGTATTGGAATACTTGGGTTTTCCAAAAACTTCGCTTCCGGAGCCTAAACAGCGTACCTAAATTGTGCATTGACGTATGAAACCTAGCACTATTAGGAAAATGGCTATAGATAATAGAGACACTAATGGCGCACCAGACAAGTGGTGCACCACTACTATATAGCAGTGACGCACCAGGTGCTGGTGCGCCATTAGTGTGATGGGCACTAGTGGCGCACCAGGTGCTGGTGCGCCACTACTAACAAACTTTTTTTTTTGTTATTTTTCCAAAAGTACTAATGACGCATCAGGTCAGAGTGCGCCATTAGTAGTTTAACTACTAATGGCGCACCACTAGCACAGTGCTTCACTACTATTTTTTTGCAAAAACTACTAATGGCGCACCTCCAGCTGGTGCGCCATTAGTAACCAGGCGCATTTGTAGGTGGTGCGTCATTAGTAACCTGTGACCAGCTAGATATTTTGGACAGCCACCTACCACACCCACTTTCCCTACTTTCATTCTCTTCACCTCCTCCTCCAAGCTTGTCTCGGGTGCCTCCTCCTCCTCACCTCATTTGCATCATAGATTCACCCAAATTAAGTGGTTAAATTACCTTTTTTTGATAGGTAAGTAAGGGGAAAGCTTTTATGTTGTAGATCTACTTTTTTTTTTCTCTCCAACAACGTGCACATGCACTTTTTATGGCCTAGCTAGATCTTCGTATGTTAGTGGTGTTGCATATGTTTGTGGTGTTGCATATATGTTTGTGTTTGCAGGTACCGGTATTTGAAATGCAATAGTTGCCAATATTTTTCCGGAATGTTGATTCATTTCCGTTTCGGCGAGAATTTAGCACTATGCATTCTTTTTGGTCCTATTTTTAGGCAAAGTCATGCCAAATTTTTTCTTGGTTCTAAAATATCGTTTTGCTCTACCCCGCAGGCGACCATGGTCCGCAAGATGACCGAAGGCATCGTGAATAGGTTTTTGAGCTCTACGAAGGCCGAGATGCTTCAAAATAACGAGACGGAGATAAGATGTCCGTGTCGAAGATGCAAGCTGAGGAGCCTTATGGACCCAGATTCCGTACAGGTGCGGGGCCACCTGCTCGTGTGTGGTTTCATGGATGGCTATCGGTGGCAAGGTGATGAAGATGATTATGAAGTCATCCATGAGGGCCGGGCAAGAAATGAGGAAGGGCATGAGCAAGACAACCGCGGCGAGGGCGGGCGAGAAGACGAAGAATCTCCAGGACATGATCACGAAGTAGATGCAGTACACGGTCATCATGTAGAAGATGCCGGACATGATGACGAGGAAGATGCCGGAGCAGACGAAGGGCATGATCATGAAGATGAAGATGCCGGAGCAGACAACGATGGACCATCGATGGGCTGGGTGCAGGATCCTCATATTCAAGAGCTGCTTCTCAAGCAGACGGATAATGAAAGAGCTGCCGCCCGAGAGAAAGCCAAGCTGGATCAACTGGAGATAGACGCGGTTACTCCATTTTATGAAGGATGCAGGCCCGAGGATACCCGCCTGAAAGTAATGCTCATGGCTCTGGAGATGAAGGTAAAACACAAAATGACCGACACATGCTTCGACGAGAACATGTCATTCTGGCACGAACGTCTTCCCAAGGGAAACAAGTGCCCGACCAGTTTCGAGGAGGCGAAGAAAATCGTGTGTCCTCTGGATTTACCGCACGTGAAATACCATGTGTGCATGAACAATTGCATCATTTATCGGGACGAGCACGCGGAGTCTACCATATGTCCGGTGTGCGGCGTCACTCGATACAAGAAGAGGAAGAAAGCTCCTCGAAAAGTGGTGCGGCACTTTCCGACCACTCCTTGTCTGCAGCGGTATTTCGCGGACCCTAAGGTAGCAAAGCTTCTGCGTTGGCACGTGGATAGGGAGGAGAAGAAGCGAGAAGATGATGCAAATGATCCGGAGATAAATAAAAAAGACAAGATGCTGAGTCACCCTAAGGATGCGAGCCAGTGACAAGCGTTGAACTTCGAACACCCAGAATTTGGGAACGATCCAAGGAACATCGTGCTGGGCGCGAGCACCGATGGAGTCAATCCGTTTGGCAGCCAGAGAAGCACACATAGCACCTGGCCTGTGTTTGTGTGGATGTACAACCTTCCCCCCTGGTTGTGCATGAAGAGAAAGTACATTCACATGAGTATGCTAATTGAAGGGACGAAACAACCAGGGAACGACATCAATCTGTATCTAGGGCTGCTGAAAGAGGAGCTAGACACGCTGAGGAAAACGCCAGCCAATACGTGGGACGCCGCAGAGAAAGAATATTTCCCTATGAGAGCCGCACTACTCACGACGGTGCACGACTATCTCGCTTACGGATATGTTGCGGGGCAGGTGGTCCACGGATTTTCTGGATGCGTCAGGTGCATGGATGACACAATGTATCGCCAGCTAGATAGAGATCCCGGGTCTTCGAAAACCGTGTTCATGGGACATCGAAGGTGGCTTCGCGACGATGACTCATGGAGAAAACGCAAGGATCTGTTCGATGGTGAAACCGAACCCCGAAGACGCCCGCGTACGAAGACGCCCGCGTACCCTGCTCAACATGCCAGAGAGGACCAAAGATGGACCGAAAGCAAGGCCAGACTTGAAATCAATGGGCATCAGGGAGGAGCTTCACGCTAATAATGATGATGATTATGATGATGAGGCGAAGCAGGACACGGAAAGTCGTCGCAAAGGCAAAAAGGCCAAGAAGACCGGAAATGACTTCCCTCCCGCGTGCTTCACTCTAAGTCAGGAGGAGATCGATCAGTTTTTCACCTGCCTCGTAGGAGTAAAACTTCCTTATGGTTACGCGGGGAAGATAAGCAGATACCTAGACTCAGCGAAGCAGAAGTTCAGCGGGATGAAATCTCACGACTGTCACGTGCTGATGATGCAGATACTTCCAGTTGCAATCCGTGGGATCATAGACGCGCACGTCCGTGAAACGCTATTTGGCCTATGCAACTTTTTCGACGTCATCTCTCGGAAGTCGGTTGGCGTGAGGCAACTCAGAAGGCTACAGGAAGAGATCGTGGTGATACTATGCGAGCTTGAGATGTACTTTCCGCCCGCATTCTTCGACGTTATGGTGCATCTGCTGGTCCATATCTTGGAGGATATCATCCAACTCGGGCCGACGTTCCTGCACAGCATGATGCCGTTTCGAAAGGATGAATGGTGTCATCAAAGGATACGTTCGCAACATGTCACGTCCAGAGGGAAGCATAGCCAGGGGCTTTCTGACCGAAGAGTGCATCTCCTACTGCACGAATTATCTAGGCATCGAGAACCCCGTTGGTCTGCCCGTCAACAGGCACCTCGACAGGCTCGCTGGATGGGGTCACCGTGAGGGTCGCCGCGAAATGCATGTCGACTTCGAGGGTCGACTCGCCGACTTTGAAAGAGCAAACCTAGTCGCGCTACAACACATAGACGTGGTCGATCCTTGGGTGGTAGAGAACAAAACCTTTATTGAGAAGACGTACAATGACCGAGGCCAACAGAGGACGGACGGAGATATAATCAAAGAGCACAACTCATGTTTCACGCATTGGTTCAAGAAGAAGCTACTGTCGTACCCTTTACATGAGGATTCTTCCGCGGAAGAACAACTCATATTCGCCTTGTCACAGGGCGCCGAGCACAACCTGATGACGTATGAGGCGTACGATATCAACGGCTACACATTCTACACCGAGGGAAAGGACATGAAGAGCGATGGTTATCAGAACTCCGGGGTAACGATGGAATCCTACACCGGTAACGACAAGGACAAATACTACGGAAGGATCGAGGAGATCTGGGAGCTGAGCTACGCTGGAGAGAAGGTCCCGATGTTCCGTGTCAGATGGGCCAAGAGCGTCCTAAAAGAAGACCGGTATTTCACCATCATGGTTATACCCGAAGCCAAATCCAAGACCGCGGGCGCAAACGCCACCTCGAAAAATGAGCCATGGGTACTTGCTTCCCAAGTGGACCAATGCTTCTTCATTACCGACCCGTCAAAGCCCAGTCGTGTTGTCGTGAGGAGAGGCAAAAGGAAGATCATCGGAATGGATGGAGTCGCCAATGAGCAAGACTTCGACAAGTACGTCGACCCGAAGATGGAACATGACGACGACGATGAAGTACCAGCATACACCACAAGAAGAAGCAGGACCACCCTACCTAAAGGACGTCCGTTCAAAAGAAGAACTCCATTTGCGAAAAATAAGGGCAAGAAGATTGTGAACAGATAGCTAGCTAAGATCGATTGTATTTAAATTGTAGCCTTCATTTCTCAATTGTATTTTGACATATTGAAATGATATTTCTTCCGTTCTAGTGTCCTCATGAATATTTATTTATGTTTATTATGGTATTGAATTTCTAACCCACAAAAAGTATTGAATTTGTTAATATTTTTTGAACTCATGAATATTTTTAAATTTCATGGGCACTTTTTGAATTCATGAATATTTTTCAAATTTGATGATATTTTTTCATATTCAATATAGCTATAAATGAAAAAGAACTAGCATAACCCATCAAGCAATAAAACACCCAACATATATTGATAGGGGATGACAAGTGGGGCATGTCCCACTTGTCACACACACATACAAACCTACACACACTACCCCACATACACACACACATGGCACATATACAAGTGCATATAGATACACCCACACCCATGAGAACACACACACCTATGTGTGTGGGTGTTCATCACACACACACATATGCACAAGTGCATATATATATGCACATACACACATGCATGTGACACCACACTCACACACATACATGTATACAAGCCCACACACTCACATACACTACACACACATGTATATCTAAACAGAAAATAAATTAAAAAACATCTATCATGTATGTATACATATACATACACTCAGCACATACACATACAATCAAAACAGGAAAACACAAAAAAGGGGGCGCCTGGGACTCAAACCCTAGACCTCTGGTCTGCACAGAGAGCCGGCTACCACTACACTATTGCCTCGAACCTTAATAGGAGAGGGCTTCGACCCTCTAGTACTACACTTGGCGTGTGACGATACTTATGGCGCACCCCTCAGTGGTGCGCCATTGCTATGGATATACTTATGGCGCACCACCAGGAGGTGCGCCATTGCTATCTCCGGCCCATCTCATCCCCGGCCCAAACCTGTCCAAACCTCTCCTGGCCGACACCCCGTGGAACCAATCCCCGAGCGAGCGAAGGAGGAGGACAGCGTCGCAACCTACACGGGCAGGAGGAGGACGGCGTTGCGATCCCCGGCGAGCGAAGGAGGAGGAGGACGGCGTCGCAATCCCCGGCGGCGACGGCGCAACCTACGCGGAGGAGGACGGCGTAGGAGGAACCCTAGCCTCCGATTGTCCCATCTCCCCCGCCGCCCCCTTGCCACGGCCGGAACCCTAGCTCTGGAGGCGACGAGATCTGTGGTAAGTTCTCTCTCTCCCTCCCCCTCCCACTGTCTCTCTCTCTAGATTTATGATTACTAGCAACATGCTTGTTGTTTCTTGCGGTGCTGGTGGTTGTTTCATATATGCATCCAACAACCAAAGGCACGCGCTTGGTGCCACGGTTGATTGCTTTCTGTGACGGTGGCGGTTGTGCTGCATTTCGTCTCTCTAGCTAGAACCTCCCTTGCTGACACTATGGTGAGTCGGAGAAGTGTTTTTGTTTCTTAAAGTTATCAGAATGATTATATTGATCTCTGCATCAGGTTTCACAACACAAAGTATGTTAGACTTCAGAGGCTGCAAACAAGAGACCTAAACAGATTCAGAAGGGAGGACAGAATGTAAATTTGAGGCCAGTGACTAGTATACTTATATATTCGTAAAAAAAAGGTACAGGAAAATGAGACAATCATGGCCACGCTTATCTAATACACTGCTCTATGTAGTACAGTAAATGTTATGGCCGACCAGAGGGTCAAGATTTGACTCTACTCATAGCAGTTCATACTCCCTCCATTCCAATATAATTGACGTATTGGGAAATTTAGGACAGATATCCGGTGGCAACCAGCGTTAACCTTTGCCTTCTCCCGGCAACCGGCGTGTCGCGTCTGTTTTCATGGAAGATTTGGCATAACACCACACATCACATAGATGATTCTTTTCTTTTTATGCCATATCAAAGTAGGGGAGCAGCAAAGTTAGACAGTTAGTTAGTGATACTAGTAGGTTAGTGATACAAACCTTGTACTGAATGACATAAGAAACTGATTAATGAATATCAACGCATTTCAACTCTGGCTCTCGTAATAATGTTTCATCAGCCTGTTTATTCCTTGGTTCATGCATCTTTTATTTCCCAAATGCTGCATAAGAGAGTTATAAGTTGTAAACTCAGACTTAGCACAGCAGTGGTGCAGCCAAATTAGGTGATTCTATTCAAATCATATACAGTCTCTAGTCAGTCACATGATACTCCAGTCTCCAGCCAACTGAATTGTGGGCTCTTCAGTCTTCACCATTGGGGCAACAACTTGAGTGACTGGACATAATTCTTGGCAAAGCTGAGGTGTTTCCTATGTTTGCATGTGTTTGCAATATAATAACGTCGCATTTATTTTGTCAAGGCTTTTCATCTCAGTCTAGTACAGGATATTACTACTGCTGTATCTTAGTCTTGCAGTGCTTCATGATCTGCAGAGAATATCATGACAGATTTTTGTCCATATGAAAGCGGAGGACCATATGGTCTGTGGCCTTTTCATCCATATGAAAGTAGAGACACATTGTGGTGCTAGTTTGCTGGGTTTTGTGTCCCACCATCGTGTCGTGATGATTTTGCAGGTACCCCGAGAGGCCCTTGAGTTTGCCGGAATGTCGATTAACTTCCGTTCCGGCAAATTCGGGTACTCCATATGTCCTATTTTCAGCAAAGGTCATGCTGAAATTTTCCGTGAATTTTAGCATGACTTTGCTAAAAACAGGACATATGGGGTACTTGCGACTAATGCATGGGCCGGGGTTTGAATTCCCCTAGTCGTTTTCTCCCTACTTCGCTCTGCCCACATGCACCTAAACTTGTAAAGGTTGTTGCTCTTCAGGCTCTTACACCATTTAACAATGCTTTGCCCTCCAAAACCGGCAATTGAAGTAATGCCCTCTAACCACACATTTCTGTCACTTGTTATGCAAATCATATTCTCATACTTTTTGAAAATATTTGCCCTCCTTCCGGCCTTGAATCTTGAGCAGCATTATCTTAGGATGCATCGGTGTCGACAAACCCTAAATGATAAGACCATGATAATTCCTCACAAACCAACCCTTAAATAGCACTGAGCCATTATGCCGCCACCCTTGAAGCCTTGCGGGCATTTGCAGCCAGTTTTGTAGGCCCTTGACAATAACCAACTTTTTGACCAAACTTTTTTCCTATTTAGCGCGAAACATGGCCCACAACGACGAGGCCGACGGTTCGGGCAAGGCATTCTGGGAGCTGTCCCAGGAGATGGAGGAAGAACCTCACCGCTATGAGGACGCCACGGAAGACACCGATCCCGACTACACAACCCCTAGTGGCGTCGGGGATGACACCACTGATGGTGCCGCCGAGGATGCCACCACTGATGATGGCAGCGCACGCACAGATGGCAGCCAACCGAAGAGGCAACGGAAGGACCGGCGCCCGAACGTGCTCGGCACCGTCAAGAAGGAATTTACTGAAGTGTCCTCCGAGGGGCATCCAACGACGCCCAAAGAATTAGTCAAGGGGTACTCGGTTCAGCTCGGGTGCATTCTCCGGAGCACCGTCTCAATCAACACCGAGAACCTAAGGCATCCTGACCCAGGGAATTTGCGCAGCCTCCTCTTCACGAAGCTGCACAAACGATACAAGTTCCCCGGTGACGTCGCAAACACACGCCTCTCAGGGAATAAAGTGAACAGTGCCGCCCTCACGAAGATGAGCACGGCCCTGTCTACTTGGAGAAGCGCGGTGAAGAAAATGATTGACAAAGGTGATAGTTATGAGAAGATCAAGGCGAAAAATCCTTCGATCAGCGAAGATGACTACAAGGAGTTCAAGATCAAGTGCGAGAGCAGCGCAACCCTGGAATCAAGTCAGTGGGGGAAAGATATGAGGGACTTGAACTTAGGGGTCCACCATCGGTCCCGGCGGTTACAGAGTGGCGGAACCTATATGGGACAAGGAGGACGTGGAGCGTGCCGAGCAAGGCCTACCGCCCCACTTCGAGAAATACCGTGACAAGCAGACCAGGAACTATGTCAGGGCCCGGTACAAGGTGGACCCGGTAACAAAGGAGCTTACCACGGATACGAAGACCAAGGCGCTTGAGTGTGTTCTGGTAAGGAATATACCCCCGCGTAATTAGCTCCATATGGTTGCATTATAATTAATGAAGCCAAATTTCTAAATGCTTCACATTCCTTCCGTAGGAGACTGAAAGCAGTAGCGCGGGGTCGTCTCAGAGCTCCCCTTGGGACAACACTTTAAATAGGGCGTTGAACGTAATGAAAAACAAGGATAAGTTTAGTAAACCGTCGTCAGCTGGTTGTGTGGCCGGCAAAGGCTTGTCCACAAAATGGTTGTCATACTATAACGCTGGTGGGCGAAAGGAGAGAAAGACCAGCTCGGAAAGCCAAGTGCGCGAGGTTCAAGAACTCAAGGAACAAGTGGCGTGGATTCCCGACATAGTCTCAGAGCAAGTGCGAGACCAACTGGGAGCGACGATCACCGCCATTATGCCTACCTTGGTTGAGGGGCTGCGGGGGTGGATTGCGAGCGGCGAACAGGGGCTGCCCCCGGTTCCCAGCTTCACGGCCAGCAACTCGCACAACGCGCAGGCGGCGCCATTGGTGTCTCCGGCGGAGGCGGTATTGGTGTCTCCGGCGCCGGCACAGGCATTGGAGCTTAATGCACCCGGGTGTACGCCGGCCGACACCTCGGCAGCAAGAGGCCCCTCCGTTAGTTGCACGCCCGCCGTTGGCGGTGCCTCGACATTAGCCGAGCTCGACGCCATCACGGTAACTAAGCCTCTCGACCGATGAATTCATCTCCTTGCCTTTGACTGGGCATCCCTGACGCCCTACATGTTTTCGCAGGGCGCCGCCGACGTTCCATGCACTCTCCTGCACTTCATGGACGGCGAGTTGATCGATGTCGCCAAGGGCAGATGTTCAACCGGGCAACCCCGTGTTCCACGGTAATCCGATGCCACCCACCGTGTATAGGGTTGAACTGGTTTGGGTGCTGCCAGGCTGCGACGACTTGTTACCTCCGATTCGACCCGCTAGGGCCGACGAAGATGATGTGATGACCCTCAGCGCCTGCGTAAGCTGGCCCCTGCTTTGGCCAAAGAGCCAGATTCGTTTGGGGGCGGGGGACACCACCCCAAAGACAACACCGCCAGTCGTGCCGGCGCCAAGCCATGGCAAGACCGCCGCAACGCTACCGGACATGCCGGACATGCATATGGCACAGGATCCGGACGACGACGACAACGACGATACATTTACCAACATCGATAAGTACTTTGCCGAACATGGGTACGGTGACGAATTCTTCGGGCCTCCTTCTCAAGAACCCAACCCTGCAAAAGACGACCGCGATCTAGCTGGTACCGCGGAGAAACCCAATTGCAACAGGCGTCGTCTGGCATTTAGTTCTCAGGAGACGCCTCCAGCTGCCGCCTTCATCGAGCCTCAGATAGCCGAGGTGCGAAATATTATCAGCCCCAACACACTCAAGAAGGCGGTCTGTGAGCAGAACTCGATCCCATTACAGCAGCAGAAGAAGGGACGGAAACGAAAGAATAACAAGGGCGGTGCGAGCCAGCCGGCACCGAGTACGATCCGTGCTCAGGACGGGTCACCTTCACCTAAGGATATCTCGAGGAGGGTGCATGTGGTGGGTAGGCCGATGCTACCGACTAATCTGCTCAATGCTGCAACCGGTGCTATGCGGAGTCTGCATGACAGTGTTCTTTCTTTGGAGAAGAGGCATCTCTCCGAGAATGATGTGGCATACCCGGTTTTCGTGGCCAAGGTGCCAGAGGGCAAGGGCTTTGTGGATAGCGCCATCGGGGGTACGATCGTCCTGACATCTTCGCTATGTTTAACCTTCATCCGCTGCACTACACCTTTGTTCGGCTATTTTCGCTGAGTATGGAGATGCGGATCATTAGAGACAAGACCCCGGACATCGTGATAGTCGACCCCTTCTACATGCGTGCCAAGATCTTTGGCAGCGCTGGGGACAGGCAAGTCGCGAGTTCACACCTCGAAGGCATCATTCTGGCAAACCCAGATAAGGATAACTTCCTCGTTCCTTACTTTCCCGAGTAAGTCATCCCCTCACCGCCCTGTAACATATGATTTCTTAGATTTCGATCGTTCTTTTTTTTCTAACATTCCGTGTTTTGTGCAAAGTGACACACATTGCACACTCATCCTCATAAGCCCGAAATATTCCATGGCCACGTATTTCGACTCGGACCGTCAGTCGAAGATAGACTACACAAGTATCAAGAAGTTCTTGATGATGTTCTCCCCGGCTACGCCAGATCTGGAGGCACCTTCAGCAGGACAATTCGTAGGTACGGCAAGCACGTGTTCACCCACAATACGACGTTCCCCTACGTCAAGCAGTCGCCTGGCAGTCAGAAGGATGCCTACTACGCCCTCCATCACATGCAGGCGATCATACGGGACCAGCATCACCTTCTGCTACCAAATAATCTCAAAGATTGGGCCACACGCTTGTCGGCAATCCAGGACGCGGACATCAGACAAGAATTCTATCGCATCTAGTCGGAGTTTGCGGAAATCATCCATCAAGATGTCCTTCGTACCTCGAGGAAGTTCTACCTCAGATATCAACCGTCCAACAGTGAGATAGAAACAACGCTACAAATGCAGGCTGACAACGCCCGCGATTTCATGACCATCACTAAACACGGCGGCTTCATCCACGCTCCGGTCCCTGAGTCGAGTCGAAAGTAGTGATGCTATGTAGTTCTGAAATGTCGATTGGCTCATGTTGTAATATTAAATTTTAATGAACTTGTATGTTTCTTTGGTTTGGACAGTGGTTCAACTTATATGTAATCGGTGCTATTTATTAGTAGGACCATGAATCATGCTATTAATGTGTTGTTTTTTTCTTCGGATCCTTTTGTTGCATACTTATATATTGCTTATGTATTGTCTATGAATTGCTACTAACGTTTTGTTTGGCTAGTGCATAGAGATGTCGTCGTATGTCGTGTACAAGGGTAAGGTTCCCGGAGTGTACGACGACTGGGAGGAGTGTCGGAGACAGGTTCACCGTTTCAGCGGTAACAGTTACAAAGGGTACACCACTAGGGCGGAGGCGGAAGCTAGATACGCGTGCTATCTAGCGGGAGAGAGGAGGGAGCGTTGGAGGAACCGGATGAAGACCAGTTTCATCGCGATGATACTCATCGTGATGACCGCAACTCTCTTCTATGTGATGGTAGTTTAGATGATCGATATCGACTTGTAATGTGAAGACAAACTCGCTACTCGCGGTGTCGAGACTTGTAATGTTCTAACGTTGTTCGGTATTTTAAATTCGGAGACTAATATGATGAATTGTATTCGGAGACTAATCTTTTATTGTATTCGATAAATCTGCTTTTTATATGTTGTGCTCTCTATATTCTGTGCAGTAATATGTTTTGTAACCTGTGCAAATATCAGAAAAAAATACCTAATATTCATACTAGTGGCGCACCACCCAACACATTAGTGGGGCACTGCAAAAAGCACACTAGTGGCGCATCCTACATTAGTGCGCCATTAGTAAGCCAGAGCACATGGGTAAATATGGTCCCTGGGAGGCATACTAATGGCGCACCGTGCCTGGTGCGCCAAAAAATTCTAATGGCGTGATGCTAGTGACGCACCTGTAGTGCGTCATTAGTAGGCAAAACAGGTACACCACTAGCAGGCCTTTTCCTAGTAATGTAGGCTAGACCCCAATAATCCTTTTGATATTAGGTATAGATATAGATTTAAATGATGAATGGCCTCAGCCATGATAATCTCTCCAATACAAACATGAAACAGGAGGAACAGAAAACCAAGTCTTATACATAGTTTATGATTTTGTTAAAATACATCTAGATATGAGATAAGTATTATACACCTAAGTCCTATGTCATTGGAGATTCGTGTGGGTATTTTTTTCATTTCCTTTTTATTTTTATGTATGATTTAGTCATTTAGATGTGTAATAACTATGTCATATCTAAATGTGTTCTAGATATACCCGCTTAATTTATTAAGACAACCATCCCCAGCTAGATAATGCACCGCTGGCGTCTAGTCCATGAAACTCATCCCGAGAAGACATAGGCTCCTTGATTTCTTTGACCAGAGGGCCATACCGAGATCTAGCCAGCCCCGAGTGAGTTCATCACGCTAATCATAGTGGGGAGGAGTGGCGAAGCCAGGAAAATCGGATGAGGAGAGCCTATTGTAGTTAAGCCTTGTCAGGGAGGGCCACTCCATTAAAATACACTATTTTAACAGAAAAAAATCACTGTTTTCATTAGTGACAGGTTTTTTTTGATACGCACAAGCATGCGTAGGTGGAGAGCCCCAGTACACGAGATTGTTGCAACACAATCCTAGTCCACCATATTACAAAACCGACTACTCACATCGCACCCACCGCGACAACTGCTCAAAAAAACTACTAGGATCACATTTTAGGAGACCAGCCCTAGCCCAAACACGTCCCTCGTTCAAGATCCTATATCCACGTGGTGGAGGGAAGGGGGATCCCCATCAAAAACAATCCCGTTCCTATGTTTCCACAGCTCCTAAAGCACCAAAATCAAGAGTGTCCGCAGGTCCTTCAGCGTGCCATCACTCGAGCTCCTACCTTGACACCAATCCTTTAGCACATCCGAGGTGGTTGGAGCCGAGTCCGGCCCGCCGAGCGCAGTACAAACCTCATACCATACGGACCGTGCAAAAACACACTCTTCGATGGACTCGTCGCATTGATTGCAAAAGGGACGGGAGTCCTGATGCGGTAGGCCCCTTCTTGCCAGCCTATCCGATGTCCAACATCTATCCATGAGAGCTAGCCAAGTGAAGAATCGACAACGGAGTGGGGCCCTCGATCTCCAAGTGAAATCCGCCGAGGAGCTGACCACCCTACCCACAAACTTGGCCGCATAGGCAGAACACACACAGAAGTCGCCATTCGCCTCCCAAGCCCAACGAAGCCTGTCCTGTGTTCCTGTATGCAACTGGACCACTGCAACCTGATTAGTGACATGATTAAATCAGAGACATAGGGGAGGGGGGGAGGGCCCCTGCTGGTCCCGTCTCCGTCACTAGTGGGAAGTATCTTATATTAGTATTATGCATATGATACCTATGATACTATCTTTATAGTACATAATATCATATAATAGTATCATATTGATCTTATTTATTGTTGTGCATGACACAAAGTAGCATAACATTTAACATGATACGGTATTTACCTATGTTATTCTAACTTTTTTTTAATTTTCTGTCACATCAACATGTTTGCTATTTCCCAATGTACCAATTAAAATATCCAGCCTCAAGGCCTCCGGGCTCCCACCTCGATGGCCACCTGGATACCTTGACGACACGCCACCAGTTAAGCATGTTTCGGGTCAGCAGCGATCGGATGGAGAAAATGGCATGCTCCTCCCGCAAACGCGCCATGATCATGGCGCACGACCGCTCCACCGCCGCCTGAACCGTCCACGTACGCCGTTGCCCCATCGATATTCACCTTCATCCATCCTTGGTCAGGAGGCTGCCAAGTCTTTGTTGGCTTACCTCTGTGGTTACCGGTGGGGCATGAGTAGCCGCCCATTCCTCCACCAGTCTCAAGACACGATCAACCCAGGGTCGAGCCTCCTCTATAAGCTTCCAGTCCCTCGTCTCATTCCTTGCTCGCCACAGATGATACAATGTCATTAGCCGCATCAGGGGCCTTGCGAGACCAGTCCAGCAGCCATTTTTCCAAGGGCTTATTGCGAGTTGATTATATCCGGCAAACAGAGAACATTATCAGCCGTGTCCTCATTTATACCAACTTGGTACAAGTACAGGCAGCTGGTTAAGTGCTTTACCACATCATCTGCAAAAGAGCATACACCATGGGGTATCTCCTTGTATATTCCCCGTGACCTCATCCGTCAGCAAAGCAAAATGATAAGGGCTCAAAGCTGATGCCTAATCCAGTCTTGTTTTAATCGGGAAGTCATCAGTGTCATCATCACTTGTTCTGACAATTGTCACAACATTATCATACATGTCCTTGATTAGAGTAATGTATTTTGCTGGGACTTTGTGTTTCTCCAAGGCCCACCACATGACATTCCGTGTTATCTTATCATAGGCCTTCTCTAAGTCAATGAACACCATATGCAGGTCCTTCTTTTACTCCATGTATCTCTCCATAAGTAGTCGTACCAAGAAAATGGCTTCCATGGTCGACTTCCCAGGCATGAAACCAAACTGATTTTTGATCACGCTTGTCATTATTCTTAAGCAGTGCTCAATGATTCTCTTCCATAGCTTCATTGTTTGGCTAATCAGCTTAATTCCACGGTAATTAGTACAAGTTTGAACACCCCCCTTGTTCTTGAAGATTGGTACTAATATACTCCGTCTCCATTCTTTTGGCATCACGGTTGCTCGAAAAATGAGGTAGAAAAGCTTGGTTAACCATATTACCGGTATGTTCCCAAGGCCTCTCCACACCTTAATGGGGACACAATAAGGGCCCATTGCCTTGCCTCCTTTCATCCTTTGAAGTCCTCCTTGACCTCTGACCTAGATTCGCTGCACAAAATGCATGCTAGTATCATCAACAAAGTCGTCCAGTTCAATGGTAGAGCTCTCACTCTCCCCATTGAACAACTTGTCGAAGTACTCCCGCTCTCCATGCTTAATCTCCTCGTCCTTCACAAGGAGTTGTGAAAAAAAGCATGGGTCGAAACCGGCAGATCTCGGGTAGGGGGTCCCGAGCTGTGGATCTAGGATCAATGGGTAACAAGAGACGTAGAGACAATATTTACCCAAGTTCGGGCCCTCGTGAGGAGGTAAAACCCTACGTACTGCTTGATTTTGATCTACCACAAGATCAGATGAACTAAACCCTAGATGAGTAGGATGATGATTTGAGTTCTGCCCCTACGGACTACCCCCCCGGTTTATATAGACACCAGGGGTACCTAGGGTTACACATAGTCGTTTGCTACTAAGGAATAAACAAGCTGATTCCATTATCATGACTTGAAGGACACACCAAGGCTTCGGGGATTTCCTGTTAGAACACAAAGACTGCTTATAGCTCGGCCTTCTAGAGCGGCCCACCAGTCCGGCCCATAAGAGATAGGCCGGTGGCCAGAGGACCCCTTAGTCCCGGACTCCCTCAGTAGCCCCCAAACTAGCCTCCAATGCCGGGGTTCATGATCTTTAGTGGCTTCACACTTCCAAGGTCTCCGGTTTGCGCAGCGAGTTCTCCTCCTCTTCTATGTTCGACTGACATTAGCTCGGCCATCGACGAATTCCCAATTATAGAAGCGCCGACGGGTCAACAACATTAAATTCCCTCGCTTAAGGTCAACGCGACCCCTTGATTCTTATGTGACGACGGGAGGTAAGCGGTCTAGTGGTCTTTTATAGAATTGCCCCTCATGAACCAGAGGAAAAACACCTGTTAAATAGGTCGCGCATGCCATGAACAACACATCCCATTCTCCCAACCATTAAGCAACCAAAAACTAAGGAGCTCAGAAACATGGCCAGCGCCCCAGGCTCCTCCTCATGCCCACATGGCCGCCTTCCAGGCGAATGGGCAAGCTACGCAGTCGCCCGTCCCCAATTAAGCGGTCTTAAAGCATAGTGGTACCTTCCAACTTCAGATCTGGCATCCAGTCGCCTTGGATTGACTTCAGCAAATGGCGAGGATTTTGTAGAGAATTTCCCTACTCCACGCAAGGGAGAGAGGGTGTGCTTTGTGCCCTTCCTCTTACGAGGCTTGGGATTCTTCATTCACCCCTTCCTAAGGGGCTTGCTATAGTTCTATGGGATTTGGCTCCATCATCTTACCCCCGGATCCATGCTGCACATCTCGGGCTTCTCACCCTTTGCGAGATGTTGCTGGGTTGCGAGGCTCATTTTGAAAGAAAATATTTCTGCCTCGTCCCCTATACCCGGGGGGGGGGGGGATAATCCTGGAGGTCGGCGGTGCTGAAGTATGGTCGGGACCCCAAAGAAGGATTCTGAAGAGTGGACCTTAGAATGGTTCTATATCGAAGACATTCCTCTATTCGGTCCAGTTTAGAGGGTTCTGCCCAAACACTCACACGCTCCCGTAAAAGAAGCGGTTTAACTAGCGGCCAAAAAGCCCTTCCTAAGAGGAGAGCGCCGAAGTAAAGCGTCTAGCCACACAGGTGAGGCTACTAACCGATAGTAAGCTAACCATGATTGTCGTGATTTCCACCGCTATTACTTGATATGTCCAACCTCTTCAACAAAGGGACAAGCGACACGATCCGCTACAAATGGCAAGGGCCGACCAACCAGGAGGCATTGGCGGTTACTCTAGGTGATCTCTTCAAAGGAGAAAAGGAAGAGTTTGCCCGCCTGCGGACCAGAGAAGGCTACTCAAGTTATAATCCCATTGGATGGGTAAGTACAGCCACATTTCTATAGTTCGGATGTTATGTATGCTTTTGTACGTTCTAACATTCGGTTTTTCCGAACAGAGCTAGAGTCGCTGGATTGAGATAGTAAACTGCCCTACTCCTTAACCGGAGAATTATTCTCACGACGACAAACCAGGGTTTCATGATGATCCGAGACGTCGATCAAATTCGAGGACGACATCTTTTACCAGAAGGGTCTTGATAACTCCAAGGTGGCTCTTTCATCCGATCACCCTGGGATACTTCCTTTCTCCACAGTAAGTAATAAGAAGGGCTCTTCCCAAAAAAGGTGCTCACCATCTGTCATTCCTAGAGTGCTGACTTCTACTCCCAAGGGCCATCGCACTACGCGTCGAACACTAGTGAGGGCGGCATCGTCCGTGTCTACTCCTAATGATAGTAGAACTCCCCAATCGTGTATTGGCCATGGGAGCCGCCTCGAATGCACCCCGACCAAGAGGTAATATATTGAACTCATAGTTCGGGCATTGTTATAGCCACCATGAACATTTATAATCTTTGCCGTGACCTGCAGGAGACAAGTACAAGCACCTTCGTTCGAAGACGTGAAAGGAGTGCCCGGTGACAATCTCGAACCGAGGTGTTCAGAAAAAATCGGAGCTAGTGCGGAGGCCCCTACCACAGACCGGCTGCCGAAGGATCTCGATGAAGTCTCAGTTACCAACTCTGAAGCCGAACGCACGATGAATCATCGTCGGCGGAACAAGTCACCACGTCATCCTATGCTTTCCGAATAAGAATTTAATGTTCTGAATTCGGTAGATGTGTATCTTGGAGCCGCACGAGCAGGACTTGGGGAAGCCGCCAACCTCATGTCGACTAGCCTGCAGGTAAGTGCTTGTTATTTGCCATCGAAGCATAAATACTAACCTAGTAGCCCCGAGCCTTAATTTGGTCGGGACGACCGTGTTAAGGGTCTTAATATTGCTGTGACACTGTGTAGATCTCAAGGGAACAGAACAAGAAGTTTTCTGAAGACCTTGATTTGAGTCAAACAAAGCTGACATCCATGAAGGCCAAGCTAGAGGATGTGAAAAGGTTCACCAGGGAGGCCCATGGTGAGTAAAAATGTTTATTATTCAAAGTTGCTTGTGGCTCCTTTTTCTAATGAAAGAGTGCCTTATAGCACCCGAGTCCATAGGACAACTGCAGAAAGATCTGGATGCGGCCAGAGAATCTCAAAGATACGCCGAGTCGCAATATGAAGCCGGTCGCCAAGTATTGGGCTGAAGTTATGATGAAAAGAACGCGCTCAAGGTGGAAAACCAGCGACAAGCCGAAGAAATTGAGAGTTTAAAACTCAACTAGTAGAAGCCCGAGAGGAGAACCAGAGATTTAAGGGTGACATGTTTAGTGAGTGGAATATTGATTTGTTATTTCGGTAAAATATGTATATTATGAAAATATAAGAAACATGCTGATAACCAACAAGTGTAGGGGATTGTTTGTAGCTTTTTTCGATAAGTAACAGTGTCGAACCCAACGAGTAGCTAAAGTTTGAATTAATAATATCTCAAGTTCTATCGACCACCGATACAACTTCTACGCGCGCTAACACTTACTTTAACTAGAACAAGTATGAAACTACTTGCGAGAAGGAAACTAGAAGTACTTAGTAGGTGTAATATATAGGTTTGTAAGGTAATAAAAAGCAAGTAAATAAAATTTAGGGGTTGCTTAGATAAAGACTATTTAGTAAGCTGTTTAGTAGAAAGCTTTTTGTAGTGCAAGAGAAAGATTGTCCATAGGCAATTGAATATAACATGATAGATACTTATCATATGCAATGAGGGAGAGGCATACGCTAACACACTTTCCGTACTTGGATCATATGAACTTATGATTGGACCTCTAGCAAGAATCCACATGTACTAGAAATCATTAATTAAACCCAACCATAGCATTGAACATCATGTCCTCTTTACTCCCATATGCAAACAATCCCCTTACTCGGGTTTGCGTTTCAGTCATTCACCAACCCACTGTAAGCGAATCATGAACATATTGCAAACCCTCCAGCGTGAATCCTTTACATGCGCACCTCACAGAAGGCACCTTAGGACAGCACCATATCAACATACAACTCATATCAATAACATCATACCGCAATTAACTCGTAGGACAAAAGAAATCTACTCAAATGTCATAGGATAGCCACACACCATTGGATAATAATATATAGCATTAAGCATCATGTTTAAGTATAGATTACGACGGGGAAAAGAGGTTTTACACCGCTGCATAGAGGGGGAGAGAGTTGGTGGTGACGGCGAAGTTATTGGTGTAGATTGTCGTCGCGATGGTTGCCCCGGCAGTGCTTCGGCTCCATCGGGAGAGAGGGGGAGAGAACCCCCTCATTCTGGTTCTTCCTTGGCGTCCTCCCTATGTGGGAGGAGAGTTTCCCCTCTGGTACATGGCCGCCATGGCATCCAGAGGGCAGGATCCCCTCCGATATTAGATCTATCTCTCTGTCTCTCTTCTGTTTTCGCGTCTGTTTTCTGACCCCTTCATCGTTTCTTAAATATTTAGAGATCAATAACTCCGATCAGGCTGAAATTTTGAGGGGATTTTTATCGCAAAAATATCTTTATTGCGGTGACATTAGGATCCCAGCTGATTTAAGGGGGAGCCACAAGCCATCTGGGCGTGACCAACCCCCTGGCCTCACCCGCTTGGCTTGTGGGGCCCTCTGACACCGTGTTGCGTTGATTCTTCTTCCCAAAATTCATATATATTCCAAAAAAATCTTTGGAATTTTTTATCTCGTTTGGACTTTGTTTGATATGGAATTTCCGCGAAACAAACACACACACAAAAAACAGGAACTGACACTATGCACTGGATAAGTAAGTTAGTCCCAAAAATAATATAAAATGTTGCCAAAAGTATATGAAAGTTGTAGAATATTGGCATGAAGCAATAAAAAATTATAGATACGATGGAGACGTATCAGCATCCCCAAGCTTAATTTCTACTCGTCCTCGTGTAGGCAAATAATAAAAAGATAATTTTTGATGTGGAATGCTACCTAACATAATGTTGAACAAATATCTAATCATGGCATGAATATTAAGATACAAGTGATTCAAGGCAATAGTCTATCGTTTGACAAAAATACATCCATACTCAGGTTTACTAGCAGACAATCATGTCCTTTCAAAATAACAATGCCAAAGAATGCTATCCTACAAAATCATATAGCCTGTCATGCTTGGTCTTCCTAGCATAAAGTATAAATCATGAGCACACCAGTGTCAAACCAAGCAATTGGATCGTACTTTTTAACGCACTTCAACTTTCTATTACTCACGCAATACATGAGCGTGAACCATGGATATAACATAAAGGTGGAATATAATATGGTGGTAGGTTTCAAAGGGGTGAAAGTGGAGAAGAATGTCTCGCATCAACTAGGCGTATCAACAGGCTATGGAGATGCTCGTCAAGAGATATTAATGCGTGGAGTAGGGATTGCCATGCAACAGGTGCACTAGAGATATAAGTGTATGAAAGCTAAGCTGAAGCTAAGTAGGTGTGCATCCAACTTGCTTGCTCATGAAGACCTCAGGCATTTGAGTTAGCCCGTCATCGCAATATACAAGCCAGGTTCTATAATGAGAAATTCCCACTAGCATATGGAAGTGACAAAACAAGAGACTCTTTATATGAAGAACATTATGCCACTTTGAGGCACAAGTGTGGTGAAGGATAGTAGCAAAGTCACTTATCTCTTTTCCTCACATTTATTTCTTTTTTTTTCATGGTGGGACTGTTTTTTTCTTTTTTCACCCCCCATTTTTTATGGTTGGATCATTTGGCCTCCCTCATTTTTCATTTTTCGTTCGGAGTCTCATCCTGACTTGTGGGGGAATCATAGTCTCCATCATTATTTGCTCATTGGTACAATGCTCTAATAATAATGATCATCATGCTTTTATTTACTTACAACTCGATATGAAAACTTATGAAAAAATATGACTCAATATGAATGCCTCTAGTAGTGTACTGGGATGTGCAATGATCCGCATATCAAAAGATATCAAAAAACGGAAAAGACATGGAAATATCATGCTATCTATCTTACGATCATGCAAAGAAACATGACAATGAATGCTCAAGTCATCTATATGATGATGATGAAGTTGCATGTCAATATATCTAGGAATGGCTATGGAAATGCCATAATAGGTAGGTATGGTGGCTGTTTTGAGGAAGATATAATAAGTCTTATGTGCAATAGAGCATATCATGTCATGGAGTTTGGATGCAGTGGCGAAAGTTGCACCGATCCTCGAGCTGAGAATGGGCAATGCACGATACCGAAGAGGCTGACAAATATGTGGAGTTGAGAGTGCGTATATTGATAACCCACAAGTGTAGGTGATCGTTTGTAGCCTTTTTTAATAAGTAAGAGTGTCGAACCCAACGAGGAGCTAAAGGTAGAATTAATATTCTCTCAACTTCTATCGACCACCGATACAACTCTACGCATGCTAATGCTTGATTTACCTAGAACAAGTATGAAACTACTTTGCGGGAATAAAACTAGAAGTACTTTACAAGATAATAAAGGACGTGGAAATAAAGTTAGGTGCTGTTTTAATAAAAGAACAATAAAAGTAATTTTTTTAGTAGAAAACTTTTTGTGTAATGCAAGAGAAGGGTTGTCCATAGGCAATTGAATATGATACGATAGAAACTCGTTATATGCAATGAGGGATAGGCATACGCTAACACACTTTCCGTACTTGGATCATATGCACTTATGATTTGAACTCTAGCAAGCATCCACAACTACTAAAGTTCATTAAGGTAAAACCCAACCATAGCCTTAAGTATCAAGTCCTCTTTACTCCCATACGCAACAACCCACCTACCCGGGTTTGTGCTTCTGTCATTAACGCAACCCACCATAGGCAAATCATGAACATATTGAAACACCCTACAATGAGAATCCCTCACGTTTGCACGACATGGAGGGCACCATAGGATAGCAGCATATCAACATACATTCATATCAATAACATCATACCATAGTTAAACCGTTGGACAAAATAAATCTACTCAAACATCATAGGATAGCCAAATATCATTGGAAATAATATATGGAGTTGAGCACCATGTTTAAGCAGAGATTACAACACAGAAGAGAGGTCTTACACTGCTGCATATAGGGGGAGAGAGTTGGTGTTGACGACGGTGAAGTTGTTGGTGTAGATCGCCATCATGATGATTGCCCTAACGGTGTTCCGGCGCCACCGAGAGAGAGGGGGAGAGAGACCCCTCCTCTGTATTCTTCCTTGGCCTCTTCCCTAGATGGGAGGAGAGTTCCCCCTCCGTTCCACGGCCTCCATGGTGGCAGAGGGGCAGGAGCCCCTCCGAGATTGGATCTCCCTCTCTGTTCTCTTCTGTTTCACGTTCCTGTTTTCTGGCCGAAAACCGTTCCTTATATTTCCATAGATCCGCAACTCCAATTGCGCTGATATTTTAACACGATTTTTCCCAAACATTAGCTTACTTGCGCCCGAAGGAGAGCTCCAACCGACGTATGAGGTGGGCACAAGACACCACGGCGCGCCTGGGCCCTAGGGCGCGCCCTGGTGTATCATGCTCGCTGCGGGCCTCTGTTTTTTATTGATTCCACCTCCCAAAATTCACAAATATTCCAAAATAATTCTTCGTAAATTTTTATCATGTTTGTACTTTGTTTGTTATGGAATTTCTACGAAACAAAAAACACACAAAAAATAGCAACTTGCACTGGGCACTGGATCAATAGGTTAGTCAAATAAATCATATAAATTGTTGCCAAAAGTATGTGAAAATTGTATAATATTGGCATCAAGCAATAAAAAATTATAGATACGACGGAGACGTATCATATATCCATGAATTCATATTATTCATAATGAACTCACATACTTATTGCAAAGTTTTATTAGCTCTCTCAAAGTAAAGTACTACTCGCATGCTCCTAGGGAGGAGGTTGGTAGGAGTTAACCATCGCACGCACTCGATTATAGCAACACAAAGGATTCCAATCAAGGATAAATTATGCTCCAATCTTCATCTCATAACTAGAGACTATACGTGCATGCTTCGGGAATCACAAACCTTAACATTAATATTCTTACTAATCCACAATCATCCATTAGTGCATCCACATATTACTATCTTAATGTCATAAAACTATTGCAGGGAATCAAACATATCATATTCAGTGATCTATAAGTTTTATGTAGGATTTTATGACTAACCATGTAAATGACCAATTCATGTTGACTCTCTAAATAGGTATACGTGAAGCATGAGAGTTTAATTCTTTATACAAAAGACCACACTCTAATAAATATAAGTAAAGTAAAAGAGCATTCTACAAATAACGGTTTTCTATATGTAGTGAAACGGGCTCCAACTTCAAATGATATAAGTGAAGCACGTGAAGCATTCTATAAAGCCGTACTCAAAAGATATAAGTGAAGTGCAAAGAGCATTCTATAAATCAACCATGGACTTTCTCAAACCAGGATGGTGCATTGCTAAAAGGAAAATAAAAGCCACACGCCGCTCCAAGAATTTATGTATATCATGCGAACAAAACAAAAAACGAAACATACCGATAGTTGTTGAAGAAGAAAGAGGGGATGTGCTGGGGATATAACCCCACGGTGAGACCTGCCCTAAAGGCTCCGGGTCACACCAGGCGGCTCGTACACCAGCCCAAGAGTGGGCCATGAAGATTTAAGCCCAAGATGCTTGGCGGCTTGACAAGATGGGCCGGAGCATGGCCCAGACGGAGAAGACCCAGGCATGTATGCCGCCCGGAGACAACTTGACCAGGAAGGCAAGATAAGGTAGAGATAGACTCATACATGTATTGAGAGTCGGTTACGACTTGTATGACCCGTGGTCTTGACCTCCTATATAAAGGTGAGACCCGGGGCGACTTAGGGATTAGGCTATCGAGAACTAGGTCAAGCAATAGCTCCCTTGTAATCGATACACCAAGTAATACAAGCACAAGTAGGACATAGGCTATTACCTCGACTTGAGGGGCTGAACCTGGGTAAATTCGTGTCGTTCGTCCCAACCAACCCCTTTGACTCCATCACCTTAGCAATTACCTCGAATCCAAGTCCGTTCACCCGGACATCTGCCGTGATAAAACCACGACAGTTGGCACCCACCGTGGGGCTTGCACTCGGTGGTGTTGAGTTCTCAAAGGGCTCTCTCTTAGGGCTCGAGGGATGCGTGGCCGGAAGGATGAGCAAGAGTTGCCGTGGCCAGCTTTACATCGACAACGCCGACTAGGGGCTTGATGTTAGCTCTGTGGAATATGGATTCCGGGTTCCTTTTGGCGGGATCCACGTCTTCATCGGCAGGATCGACGGATCTACGCCCGGGCCGGATGTCTGCACCAACATCGTCGAGCCGGCTCGGCATGCGCAACCTGCCCGTAATGTGCAGCCTTCCCGGGTTAAACCGGGCCGGAAGCACGTCTTTGTGGGCTTCACTCAAGGTATGGATCTGGAAGCTTCTGCATCGCAGGAAACTCTTGTCTATTCAGAAGACGGGTCTTCGAGCGGAGAGACGGAGTCGATCTACCAGCTTCACAACGGTGGGCTCGGGGGCTACGACGAGCTTTACCCTGAGTCGGATTGTTCTGAGCCGGACGATCTTGGGCCATCGGTTCATGCAGCCGTGTTCATGGCGGGGTCGGCCCCAGGTGCGAGCAGCACAGCCGCTGGAGCAGCAACCTCGGGGCCTGACCCGCCGCCGCCAGCTCAAGTTCTTCTGGATCTGATGAATGAGCTCGCGGCCCTGATGGCCACTGAAATTACACCAGATAACCAAGCGGCTTGGAACTTAGAGATAGTGAGGCTCAAGGACCGGATGGCGGAGGAGCAAAAGAGGATAGCTGAGCTAAAGGTCCAGATGGAGGAAGAGGCAGAATGTATTAAGACGGATGCCTTCCGCCTTGGGCTGGAATAGCAATTGGCGGCTACGATGCATCGGATGAGACAATAATCCCGCTTACCAGAACGTTATGAGGCTAGGAATCTCTTCAACATGCCAGGAACGGGACGGGCAGCGGATGCAACTGGAAGCCGGCCGGCGGCTCGACCAACGCCACACCCGGCCCGACGGAACCAGGCCTCACCGGTGGTCTTTCCCACATCGGCGGGTCATTACTCCAACCCAGCAGAGAACATGGTGGCTGCGGCCACCCGGCTTGAAACAATCTCTATTCCGGATGAAGCGCCTTTTGCGGAAGGGGTATAGAATGCCATTGGATACCTTCAAACGGTGATGGCCCAGCAGGAGAAGTATACTCACAGCCGGAGCCGCGTTCATTCAACCCCTCTCCCGAGCCACAGCTTTAGCCGGCACTATGAGTTGCCGGCGGTTTCCAGCAGCGATTGGCACAGAGGACCTCCGGGGGACGATCAGGCGGCTTTAGATGCGCAAGCACTCATAAACCGGGCAAGAAACCAGCAAGAGGCAGTGGCTTTGGCCACGATGACTCACCAAGATCCCGTGCCCTCTGTATCAGTGGGAGCGGGAGTGGTCACCAGGGCCGTAGGAGTGCCGTGTTTATCACCGGGTTCTGCGAAGTGAGCGGTTGCCGAAGGATTTCAAAGGACCTGACAAAGTTCTAAATTACACTGCTGACTTACCTCCAGAGGCCTGGATCGAAAGTTATGAGCTGGCTATGTAGATGTTGGATGTTAGTGAGGCGGTGTGTGCTAAGTACTTCATCATGATGCTTGAAGGTCCGGCTCGCACGTTGTTGAAAGGGTTGCCACCCAATACCATCAATTCGTGGGCTGAGTTAAGGGAAAGGTTCATCAAAAACTTTCAACTTACTTGCAAACAACCTATGACCTTGTGGATCTTGATCATTGTGTCCAACAGGAGGGTGAGTCGGCTCATCATTGGGTCCAACGGGTGTTGACCATCATCCACTGATCCGACCAGATCATGGCGGCTTAAGCAATACTGATCCTAGAAAAGAACTGTCACTTCATCCCTTTGAAGCAGAAGCTTGGCCGGCTCAAGCGTACGTGTCAGGACATGGGAGAACTCATGACGGCTCTTACAAAGTACGATGACTCCGATAACACGAAGGATCCGGGTTCTGATGAGGAGAAGGCCGACCAAGGTAAGAGGAACAACCCGGGCAAGGGTGTGGCAAGAAATGGTAATCAGAGTAAGCGGAAAAACCCGGATGGCGGGTCAGAACTGGTGGCCAATGCGAGCACCAGCCAGAATCATCCTAAAGGCAATGGGAAGTTCAGGCCGCCTTTTAACAAAAATAGGACTCCTTTCAATTTGGAGGAGATGCTCAAAAAGCCCTGTCCGGAGCATAGCCGACTCGATAAACCCTCAGCACACACATGGGGTGATTGCCATATCATGCAGAAGTTCAAGAATTACAACATGCAGCAACACAACAACCATGGCGGTGGCCCGCCCGGTGGCTCAGGACGAGGCAGGTCAGGAGCCGGATTTGGGTCCGGCGATTCAGGGTCCGGTCATCATGGTCAGGGCAATCAAGGAGGACATCAACAACATTCTGGTAACAACAATTAGCAGCAGCATAACTAGTCCGGGTATTAGAGTAATCCAAAGCAGCTTAGTTTGGGCCAGTATCATGTTTTCACAACCAGCCTTAACAAGCGGGATCAGAAGTTACGCAAGCGGGCGGTTAATGCAGTTGCCCCGGCTCTGCCGCAGTACTTGAAGTGGTCTAAACATGACATAACATGGAGCCGGGAGGATCACCCGCCGCGTGTTGATGACCCGGGGTGGCTGGCCTTGGTAGTTGCCCCCCCAGTAGGAGGATATATGGTGAATAAGGTACTCATGGATGGTGGCAGCAACATCAACATCCTATATTATGATACCTTCCGGCGGATGAAACTGCTTGACAAAGACCTTAAGCCTTCCTCAACCATTTTTCATGGTGTAGTGCCAGGCAAGTCGGCTTATCCGGTGGGTAGGATTTCTTTGGAACTCGCCTTTGGTGACGAATACAACTACAGGGTGGAGTCCTTGTGGTTTGAAGTGGTCAAGATCAAGAGCCCTTACCATGCGTTGTTTGGGTGGCCGGCTTATGCTAAGTTCATGGCTAGGCCCTGTTATGTCTACTTACAGCTCAAGATGCCCGGGTTAAAAGTAACGATTACCGTTCATGGTGATCGGAATACAGCTATTGAGTGCGAGGAAGGAGACACGGCTTATGCGGAATCCAGTTGTGTGGAGGCGGAGCTTAAGTTTTATAAGGAGAATGTTGACCCGGAGGATATGACCCCGCTGAAAAAGCCCACGATGGAGGTTGAGCCGCCCCTCAAATTTTCGGCGGATGATACCAAGGCAATAGATTTTTTTCCGGGTGACTCATCCAAACAGTTCATCGTTGGGGCTAACATGGATCCCAAATAGGAAAGCGTGCTCATCGAATTCATCCGTGAGAATCGGGACATCTTTGCATGGAAACCTTCTAACATGCCGGGTGTACCAAGAGAGTTCGCTGAGCACAACCTTAATGTGGATCCTGAGTTTAAACCTGTCAAGCAGTTTCTACGGCAATTCAATGAGGAGAGATGCAAGGCCATTGGGGAAGAGGTTGCCCGGCTCTTAGCGGAGGGTCTCATTGTCGAGGTATTTCACCCGGAGTGGCTGGCTAACCCGGTGCTGGTGCTCAAAAAGAACAACACGTGGCGTATGTGTGTGGACTATATGGACCTTAACAAAGCTTGTCCGGCTGATCCTTTTTCTCTCCCTCGTATTGCTCAGATCATTGACGCTACGTCGGGTTGTGAAAGCTTATGCTTCGTGGATGCTTATTCAGGATATCATCAGATCAAGATGGCAGTTAAGGACCAAGAGAAGACGAATTTCATCACACCTTTTGGAGCCTTCTGTTATGTGTCTATGCCTTTTGGGCGCAAGAGTGCCCAAGCGACTTATCAACGCTGTGTGCAGAATTGCCTACACAGTCAGATTGGATGCAACGTCCATGCTTATGTGGATGATATTGTGATCAAATCAAGGAAGAAGGAGACCCTTCTGGATGACTTAAGGGAAACCTTTGACAATCTCCAGATCTATACGATGATGCTTAACCCGACAAAGTGTGTCTTTGGTGTTTCGGCTGGCAAGCTCTTGGGATTTCTGGTTTCTGAGCGTGGCATTGAGGCTAACCCGGATAAGATCAAAGCTATCACCTCCCTGGCAGAGCCGGCTTGTATTAATGATGTCCAACGCCTAGCAGGGCAGATCGCCATGTTGAGCCGGTTCATAAGCCGCCTTGGTGAGAAGGCTATCCCTTTATATCAGATGATGAAAAAGACAGACAATTTTGTCTAGAGTACGGCGACGGGTGAAGTGTTTGAGGCGCTAAAGAATCAACTTACTGAGCCGCCGGTATTAGCTGCTCCGGCTGAGAAAGATCCTTTGCTCCTATACGTAGCGGCTAACAACCAGGCTATTAGCGCTGCAATTGTGGTCGAGCGCAAGGAAGCAGGGAAGGAATATCCGGTTCAGAGGCCGGTTTATTATATCAGTGAGGTCGTAATAGAGTCTAAGCAGAGATATCCACATTGGTAGAAGCTAGTGTATGGGGTGTTCATGGCCAACCGCAAGTTAAAGCTTTACTTCTTAGGGCACTAGATCACCGTGGTTAGCTCTGCTCCGTTGGGGGACATAATTCAAAACAGAGAAGCCACTGGTAGGATTGCTAAGTGGGCATTGGAGCTGGGACCTCTCAATCTGAAATACGTACCTCGTACGGCTGTCAAGTCCTAGGCCCTTGTGGATTTCATAAATGATTAGACAGAGTGTCAAGTGCCCGAAGAAAAGCCGGATAACACCTACTAGACTATAAAATTTGATGGATCCAAGCAGCTGGAGGGGTCAGGAGCAGGAGTTGTTTTGACATCTCCTAAAGGGGATAAGTTCTGTTATGTGCTCCGGCTGATGTTCCCTTGCACCAATAATGCGGTTGAATGAAGCCCTGCTTCATGACCTCAGGGTAGCTAAGGAGATGAATTTGAGCTGGGTAAGGTGTTGGGGCAACTCAGATCTTGTGGCTCAACAAGTTTCAGGCACTTGGGACTCCAAGGACCCGTGGATGGCGGCTTATCATCAGGCGGTTGACGTCATTGCTGGTCACTTCAAAGGTTATCAGGTAGATCACATTGATCGTCATAGGAATGAGGCAGCTAATGCTTTGTCAAGATTAGGCTCTCAGCAAAAGCCAGTGCTGCCCAATATCTTTTTGGACGTCTTACATCACCCTACTGTCAAGTTACCTTCAGAGGAAGATTTGGCTGTTCCTGACCCAGAGGGGCAATTGGTGGCGGCTCTACATGCTATTCCAGATTGGACTGTGCCTTACTTGGCATATTTGACTCGGGGCGAGTTACCTGATGATGAGAATCTGGCCAGACAGATCACCCGACAGTCTAAGTCCATGGCAATAGTTAATGGTGAGTTGCACAAGTGTAGCGTTACCGAGGTGTTTCAACATTGTGTCTCACCAGAGGAGGGTCAGGAAATCTTGAATGAAATTCACGCTGGAGATTTTGGACATCACGCTGGCTCAAAATCTCTAGTGGCCAAGGCTTTCCAGCATGGTTTCTTCTGGTTGACAGCTCACAAGGACGTAGAGGATCTGGTCCACAAGTGTGACAGCTGTCAAAAATTCGGCTGGCGTGCTCATGTTCCGGCTCAAGAATTGCACATGATACCAATTACTTGGCCCTTTGCAGTCTGGGGGCTTGATATGGTCAGGCCTTTCAAGAGATCCAAGGATAAGAAAATGCACCTCTTGGTGGCGGTTGATAAGTTCACCATGTGGGTAGAGGCTGAACCGGTCAGCAAGTGTGACGCGGCTACGGTGGTTCAGTTTATCAAAAAGCTGATCTACCATTTTGGTTACCCTCACAGTATCATCACGGACAATGGCACAAACTTATCCAAGGGGGCTATGAATTTTTTTGCGACTTAGAGCACATCCGGCTTGATGTTTCGACGGTTGCCCATCCACAGTCCAACGGTCAGGCGGAGCGTGCCAATCAAGAAATCTTGAGAGGTATCAAGCCACGGCTTATGGTTCCTTTACAACGGACGCCGGGTTGTTGGGTGGAAGAGTTGCCCTCCATGTTATGGAGAATCAGAACCACCCCCAACAGATCCACAGGGTATACACCTTTCTTCATGGTTTACGGTGCAGAGCCCGTGTTACCAAGTGACATCCGACATGACTCACCACGAGTGGCGGCTTACGTTGAGACGGAAAATGAGACGGCGCGTCAAGACACGTTGGATGCTTTGGAGAAGGAACGAGAGATGGCGGTCGCCTGTTCGGCGATCTATCAGCAAGACCTGCGCCGCTATCATAGCCGCGGGTCAAGACCCGGACGTGTCAAGAGGGTGACTTAGTGCTGCGGCTGATTCAAGACCAGACAAATATGCATAAATTATCTCCTCCATGGGAAGGACCTTTCGTGGTCATTAGAAATCTCAACAACGGGTCATATTATCTCATTGACATCCGTGAAGACTCAGATACTTCGGGTCAGGAGACCCGCCGGCCGTGGAACATAGCGCATCTGCGGCCTTATTACACTTGAGTTGTTGAGACTCGCCATTGTACACTATCATTGTACATATCATATTTATATATGAATAAAGTAGCATCCTTGCAAGCTGGGGCTTCTACCATTTCAGATATCTTCATCCATGCAAGGATAATCCAAAACTTTGGCTGTCGAAGGGGGCTTCCCACCTTCGGGTGTAGCTTATCTAACCCTAACAGCCGGCTCTTATGCCAAAAAAGTTGTCAAGTCAACTTTGGTTGTTGAAGGGGCCTTCCCACCTTCGGGTGTAGCTTATCTAACCCTAACAACCGGCTTTCACGCCAAAAATGTTGACAAGTCAACATTGGCTGTCGAAGGGGGCTTCCCACCTTCGGGTGTAGCTTATCTAACCCTAACAACCGGCTCTTATGCCAAAAAAGTTGACAAGTCAACTTTGGTTGTCAAAGGGGGCTTCCCACCTCCGGGTGTAGCTTATCTAACCCTAACAACCGGCTTTCACGCCAAAAATGTTGACAAGTCAACATTGGCTATTGAAGGGGGCTTCCCACCTTCGGGTGTAGCTTATCTAACCCTAACAGCCGGCTCTTATGCCAAAAAAGTTGTCAAGTCAACTTTGGTTGTCGAAGGAGGCTTCCCACCTCCGGGTGTAGCTTATCTAACCCTAACAACCGGCTTTCACGCCAAAAATGTTGACAAGTCAACATTGGCTGTCGAAGGGGGCTTCCCACCTTCGGGTGTAGCTTATCTAACCCTAACAGCCGGCTCTTATGCCAAAAACGTTGACAAGTCAACTTTGGTTGTCGAAGGGGGCTTCCCACCTCTGGGTGTAGCTTATCTAACCCTAACAACCGGATTTCAAGCCAAAAATGTTGACAAGTCAACATTGGCTGTTGAAGGGGGCTTCCCACCTCTGGGTGTAGCTTATCTAACCCTAACAACCGGCTTTCAGGCCAAAAATGTTGACAAGTCAACATTGGCTGTCGAAGGGGGCTTTCCACCTTCGGGTGTAGCTTATCTAACCCTAACAGCCGACTCTTATGCCAAAAAAGTTGTCAAGTCAACTTTGGTTGTCGAAGGGGGCTTCCCACCTCCGGGTGTAGCTTATCTAACCCTAACAATCGGCTTTCATGCCAAAAATGTTGACAAGTCAACATTGGCTGTCGAAGGGGGCTTCCCACCTTCGGGTGTAGCTTATCTAACCCTAACAGCCGACTCTTATGCCAAAAAGTTGACAAGTCAACTTTGGTTGTCTAAGGGGCTTCCCACCTCCGGGTGTAGCTTATCTGACCCTAACAACCGGCTTTCAAGCCAAAAATGTTGACAAGTCAACATTGCCATCAAGGGGGCTTCCTGCCCTATGGAAAATTAAGCCGCCAAGAGCCGGCAAAGCATGCAATGAGAAGCACAAGGAAGATGACATATATACATGTTAAGCCGGACTTTTCATATGTGCGCAATGGCACAATTCAAAGAAAGGCAAAAGTTACTACTAGTCTATTACATATACTCTCGGTGGAGCCCAAAAAATATCATAGTTTTTTACACCACTCATGGCGGGTCACACGAGTCGGCTATCAATGGCGTCTACAACTCCTTTACATGGCCGGCGGGTTGCCCTGCTCTGGGTCTTCAACCTCCTTGATCTGAAGATGGTCCAAGTCCCAGTTGCAGTTGGTTAAAGCCGCAAAGTTACCTTGCTCAAAGAAGGGTGACGGGTCAAGTTCAGAAGCAAAAATATGCTTACCGCGGGCGGGTGTCAGATCCTTGCTTTCAAAGAGAGGGCCACATATCCTTTTCCGATCTGCGCTATAAGCCGTCTGGTAAGTCGCCAGATTAACCTCTTCTGCTAAGACGGAGGCCAGGACTTTGGAGTTCTTCACGCACCGGGCATAATTAGCATCTGTAAATTCGGAGCCATCATCCTTTTTTGAGGGAAACCCGTCCATCATATTAGCCGAAGTTAGCTCAGGGGCAAAAGCCAGTGCCCGGCTTATAGTTGCGATCGCCCCCTGACGGGCGGCTGATTTCTTCAACTCTACGATTTGATTTGGCATTGTGGACAGAAGCTCTAAGACCCCTTTGAGAGTTGAAGGGATAGCATCTTTGTACTGTACGACTTTGATGGTACACACAACGTCGCAGTAGAGTTGTTTTGTCAAAGTATATATGGCCTTCAGGGGCAGCAGGCTGTCGAAGGCAAGTTGGCGGCTCCTATGACCTGCATAAGACGGAGGTCTCGTCGTAAGTCGCCAGCGCAAGTACAATGCACAAATTAAGTTAAGTCGTCAAATACTTACCAAAGAGGGCGGCTGTCATCTTCGTGATGTGGCGCTGCAAGGACTGCAGTTCATCGGATACAATCATAAGCTGTTGATCAGCATCATCCGCCCGTTTGGTCAAGGTGGCTTGTTCAGCTTTAGCGGATTCCTTGAAGGTTGTGAAGTCGGCCTTGATTTTGGTCAGCTCTTTAGAAAGGAGCCGGCATTTCTCATCAGCTTCACTCCGGGCGACTTGCTGTGCGACTAGATTGTTTTTTAAGCCGACCACTTTTGACCCAGATTTGGTTAAAGCTTCCTGTGACATATCAAAGCATGGAATAAACCAACAGGGGGAGATGTTTCAAAAATGCAGCAAGTCTCAAACAGATTACAAGCAATATGCATGACCCTTGGGGGCTAATGTCTATTTTCAAGATAGTTCCGGATCATCTTTATCAAGTTAACCCGGAACTTGGGGACTACATATTGGTTCTTCAAGCTGTGAAGAATGAAAGTCCCGACTCAACTTTGGAAAAGATTGAGCCGGCCCTTGGGGGCTACCATTGGTTCTATTACCCATTCTCAATAAAGGCCCAACTCAACTTTGGAAAAGATTGAGTCGGCCCTTGGGGGCTACATTTGGATATGTTATCTATTTTCTATAAAGCTCTGGCTCAATGTTATCAACTTTGAGCCGGCCCTTGGGGGCTGACAACGAAGATTTGAGGTTATCTCTAAATAAGTTGAGACCTACATGCTAAATACTTCTACTTCTACCAAGATGGAAGAACCGGATTATCATCAGCCAATGTAAACCCGGTTCTTGGGGGATGAGTAAGGGTATAAAGAGGAAAAATAATACGTCATATTTATTCTTCATTAAGTTGACAAGTTTGAGCTCCAGATCCCGGCTTGTAGACAACCAGTTCATATAGCCAGCATGAAGTTCATCAGCTGTCATTTTCTCGAGGGCGGGGAGCTCAAACTCCAGTTTCCGAGAGGCTTCAGCCGTCTCACTATGTTTTGTCAACACGTGAGGAGGAGGAGGAGAGCGAAAGCTGGCACCGGTAATCACGACGTCTGGAGCAGCGGTGTCATCAGCAGCCTTGGCAGGGCTCGGTGGCTTGGAATGGTCCCTCTATGGGCTCTCTGGAATAGTATTGTCAGCTGCCGGCTCTGCAGAAGCCGCTGGAGGGTTTGCGTCCCGCATAGGAGCGCCCGGCTTGGTAAGCTCCGGTTCTTGAGTAGTAGGGCCAGGGGAGGGCTTGTTGGTCTTCCTTCGCTTGGCTTGAGCCCTAGAAAAGCATGAAAGTCAGAGTCCAAAGTTTACAACCGCTAAAGAGTCAGGCTTGGCTTGAGCCCTAGAAAAGCATGAAAGCCAGCGTCCAAAGTTTACAAGCACTAAAAAGTCCAGACGTCAGGCTTGAAAAACACATACAACGGATTAATCTTTGGAGGCGGCAGAGTAGTAGCCGTAGAGTCGCCGGACAAAGGCGATGATCCCTGAGAGATAGTTTAGATAATGTAAGGAAAAGTTGAGATTACAAAGGAAAAGCTAGTAAAATCAAACAGAGAAGAAATACATACCTCAACGGGGCGCTTCTTTTGAGCCGGGGAGTTAGGTAACCCGGACATGAGATCAGTAGAGCCGGTGCTCCGGGTCTGGTGTCGGTCAGCTTGCTGTTGCTTTTTCAAAAGAAATTGGTGATCCAAATAAGCAAGAGGCTAAGAAAGGGGAACTTTTCGAATGACCCGCCGTATCTTCTGGGGTACAAAATATTCTGAGTCGGACGAAACATAAGTTACCTCAGGGGCGTTGGCGCGGCTCGTCTCTGCCTCGTCCTATGAATGGCCGTTATCAGTAAGGTGAATAAAGGGGCGGCAAAAAAGTAGTCAAATTATACCTCTGAGCCGGATGATTCTAGCGGTTCAAACCATTCTTCTTGAGGAGTGGTCTTCTTCGTCCTCTTGGCCGGGGCCTTCTTCTTGGTCTTCTTCAGAGGAGGAACATACTTCTTCTTCCAGAAGTCGGAGTCAGCCTGAAAAGATAAGCCGGCCAGTAGTGATGAATCACCAAGACATAACTACACAAAGATAAGAGACTATGAAGAGTCGCCTTATGTTTGGGGCCAGGTTAATGACACAGAAAGGCGCCAGCCCAATGGTGCTGCAAGCTCCTGACATCTCGTGGACAGGAATCCAGATGACAGTTGTAATATCATCTTCGGTTAATGTCGTCCGGCTGAAGCAGAGGGAGTCATCGTACTCGCCCGGACATTCGCACATAAGGTGATTTCTCCGGCTCAAGGGCATGATCCTCCAAGAGATCCAACAGTGGATCAAATCTAATCCTGTCAGTCCGTTGGCCATGAGGGCTTTAATCTTGGCGTGAGTTGGCTCGTGCTTTGCCCTTTCAGCAGGTGACAGCCGACCGGGAAGTTCATAGGTTGTCTTGAGCCGGGATGGGCGGTAACCTGGCAACAAATGCTCACCCTCTGGGGAGGTATCTTTGCAATAAAACCAAGTCTTATTCCAATCCTTTGGATGGCTCGGCATCTGAATAGCTGGAAAAGTTATGTCCCTGAATGGAAATCCCGCCGAGTTCTAAGCTTGGGCTAGCCTTCACTTCGGTCTGCCGATTCGCATAAAAGAACTTCCAAAAGAGACGAACAGACGGCTCAGTTTGCAGATAGACTTTGCTGAGCACTTGGAAGTTACATATGTTTGAGACGGAATTGGGGGCAAGGTCTTGAGGACGCAGGTTGTAAAAATGAAGGACGTCCCAGAAGAATTTTGAGTCGGGGGGGGGGGGGTACGAACCCACGTTCAATGTGATCTGAAAAGACAACCACCTCACCCTCCTAAGGAACGGGCTTCAGTTCATTGCCCGGAACCTGCCAATGGATGACCTCTTTGGCGGGAAGGGTGCCCGCGTGCACAAAGTCCATTAGGAACTCTTCCGTGATGCAAGAGTCGACCCAATTGCATGAGTTGGATGCACAAGACATGGGGGCGGCTTAAAACAACTGCGCAAGATAAGCAATGTGCAGCAAGTCAGGGAACGGCATACATCTACAAACGGTTACAAGCTTAAGATCTAAAGATTAAGCCACCAGGATCCGGTTGATGAGAGCCGGAATACATGGCGGGTCAAGATTATGAAAAGACATGGAAAAATTCGGCTAATTTTGGAAAACAGGTTTCGCAAGGTATCGTAAAATTGCGGATCTACAAAACAAAGGAAATGTTTCTATTTTAGACCTAGAGACGCCCGACGAAAACAAAGAAAGTTTAAAAACGGCAGGCGGAGCTGTTGCAAATCTGCGCAGTATCACTATTGATCTCCTACATAACGCCGCATCGGGGACAAGATACCGTCAAGTGTTTATGGGCTAAGCATGGCCGGCATTGAAGGAGGCTCGTGTTCTACGCGGCGCGAGGAGCTCCGTGAAACCCTACCGGAATGGCTATGGATCTAGGGGAAGAAGGACTCACCAGAGACGGCGCGGTGAACGCGGAGAGAGCTCTGGAATGAAATAGGTTGATGCAGCGGCCTTGTCGATGAGGATGAGGAGACGGCACCGGAGCGAGATGCGCTGGAGCGAAGTCTATGGAATGAAGGAGACGAAGAGCGAGCGGGAGAAGGCAAATGCTGCCCCTCACGGTCCTATTTAATAGAAAAAGGTGGAAACAGGCACGAAAGTCCAGGCGTCGGATGTCATTTGACCGAGGCGGACACCTCGATTCTTGGACTATCCATTTAATAAGGGAAGATTCATTGCATGCGTCAGAGGATCTTTTTGATAGATTTGACATGACGTCATGGTGGGTCATTATTTTCTGGGCAACTCGCCGAGGAGTAAGAAGGAGGCTAAAGTGAGCAAGCTCAAATCAACCTGGGGCCTAATGTTGGGGATATAACCCCATGGTGAGACCCGCCCTAAAGGCTCCGGGTCACACCAGGTGGCTCGTACACCAGCCCAAGAGTGGGCCATGAAGATTTAAGCCCAAGACGCTTGGCGGCTTGACAAGATGGGCCGGAGCGTGGCCCGGACGGAGAAGACCCGGGCGTGTAAGCCGCCCAGAGACAACTTGACCAGGAAGGCAAGATAAGGTAGAGATAGACTCATACATGTATTGAGAGTCAGTTACGACTTGTATGACCCGTGGTCTTGACCTCCTATGTAAAGGTGAGACCCGGGGCGACTTAGGGATTAGGCTATCGAGAACTAGGTCAAGCAATAGCTCCCTTGTAATCGATACACCAAGTAATAAAAGCACAAGCAGGACGTAGTCTATTACCTCGACTTGAGGGGCTGAACCTGGGTAAATTCGTGTCCTTCGTCCCAACCAAGCCCTTTAAGTCCATCACCTTAGCAATGGCCTCAAATCCAAGTCCGTTCACCCGGACATCTGCCGTGATAAAACCATGATAGGATGCCTTTTGGGGCATCCCCAAGCTTAGATGCTTGAGTCTCCTTGAATATTTACTTGGGGTGTATTGTTCATCCCCAAGCTTGAACTCTTTTCTCTCCTTATTCTTCTCATATCGATAGCTCCTCAATCTTCGAACACTTTATCCACACAAAACTTGACAAAACTTTTATTCGAAATGTTAGTAGATAATCATCAAATATTATCATGTCCTGCCATAACATTATTGTATAATTATAATATAACATTACATACTATATACTATCACAATTCTATGGCTCCCAAGTCAATGGGGCTCAACGAGAATTCAAACATAAGCACACAAAGCAACTATAACAACAATCTATGAAAAACAAGACAGTCTATAAAGATGCAGATGATACCCATATTTATGTAACTCAAACAATTCTGAATAATTAGGACCTAATAAATAATTTGTATATAAGTATTGTGTAAAAATTTCAGAATTTTTGCACGCTCCAGTAAAACATGACAATTCAAGCACCGCAGAAAAAGTTTTCATTTTTACACAACACATATGAAACAAACAATTCAACCATCCTAAACGTTATTCTTGGCACATAATTTTTATAATACAATGTATTTATAGAAGGTCATAATTATTTTTATTGAAAAATTTCTGTAATCAAGATTCATAAAGTTTTCATGGGCATGAACAAAGTTCAAGGCTAGCCCCCACTTTAATGGTGCTCGTCCTTCTCACTTTCACTTTTCTTTTTGAATATGCTTTAGGTTCCCCACTTTATTTTTTGTTTTTAATTATTTTAAAAGAAAAGAACAGAAATAAATGACTCTCAAAAACTTCCAGATTGTCTGCCTGGCAGCGTTTTCTTTAAAGCCATTAAGCTAGGCATATAGTGCTCAAATAATTGATCCACACGAATCCCAAGGTATATGATACATCTCCAATGTATCTATAATTTTTGATTTTTCCATGCTGATATGTTATCATTCTAGGATACTTTTTGGGCATTTATTTACCAATTTATACTATTTTTGAGCACTAACCTATTGACCCAGTGCCGAGTTCCAGTTGCTGTTTTTTGCATGTTTTTTACTTTTTAGGTTTACAGTACCAAACAAAGTCCAATTGTCACGAAAGATTTTTATGATTTTCTTGGGACCAAAAGAAGACCTGGAAGCTTCAGAAGGAGGACGAGAGCCGCACGAGGGCACCAGCACACGACAGAGCGTGCCCAGGGGGCGTCTTGATGTGTGCTGGCCCCCTCGTGGCTCTCCCGACACCCTCTCTGGCCTATAAATTCTCTAATATCCCCTAAATACTAGAGTAGGTTCCAAAAACATTTTTTACGCCACCGCAACCTTGTTCCGGCACGAAGAGATCCCATCTAGAGCTCTGTTCCGGCACCCTGTCGGAGGGGGATCGATCACGGAGGGCCTCTTCAGCAACCTTGCCGCCCTCATGATGATGTGTGAGTAGTTCACCACAAACCTATGGGTCCATAGGTAGTACCTAGATGGTAATCTCTCTCTCTCTCTCGCTCACTCCCTCTTGATCTTCAATACAATGTTCATCGCATCTTTGCCTTGATCTATCCGATGTAATCCCTTTGTATGGTGCGTTTGTTAAGATCCGATGAATTGTGGGTTTATATTTCAGATTATTCATGAAAAGTATTTGAGTCAAACCTGACTATTATGATTCTTACTTGCAGGATCATTATATCTTTGTAATGATCTCCGATCTATTGAGATAGTTTGGCCAACTAGATTGATATTTATTCGATGGGAGTGGTGTGTTGTAGTAGGTTCAACCTGGTGAGTTTCTATATCCCATTGACAAAGTAGGGGAGAAGATACGTCTTTGTGCTGCTTCTACCAAGGATAAAATGATGGGGTTTATTCATATTGCTTGAGTTTAGTTTGTCTACATCATGCCATCGTTTTGCAAGCATTACTCTATTTTACTTAATACTCTAGATACGTGCTATATAACAGTTGATGAGTGGAGTAATAGTAATAGGTGCAGACATGAGTCGGCCTATTTGCTTATGGACGTGATGCCTATATACACATGATCATTGTCATGAGAATTGCATAACTATCTGCTTTTCTATCAATTGCCTAACAATAATTTGTTTATCCACCGTATGCTATTTTTATGAGAGATGCCACTAGGGAACACTATGCCCCCTGGTCTATTAGCTTATATATGTACAAACATTACTACTACCTTGCTGCCATTTATTTGCTTTTATTTTATTTTGCAATTTACAATTATCTACACAACTCACTTGCTTGCAAGTAACGAGACCAAGGGGATTGACAACCCACTTGCCAGCGTTGGGTGCAAGTTGTTCACTCTTTTGTGTGTAGCCGCCGAAGATGGTCAAGGATTGGTATTCCTATTGGTTCTATAAACGTTGGTTTCATAACTGAGGGAAATACTTACCCACATTATGCTGCGATAACCCGTTCCTCTTCACGGAAAACCCAACACAGATTACAAGTATCAGGAAGGATTTCTGGCGCCGTTGCCAGGGAATACCATCATCTACTATCAAGTAACTTCACACACATTTTCATTCACTTTTTATTCTTTTTATTTTTTTTTATATTTAGTTTGTCTCATAAAAATAAAAAATACAAATAGTATCTACTTTACTTGCCTAGCTATGGTACGTTATCTTTGTCACACAAAAACAGAAAGTAAAAAGCAAAAATAAAGATAAACGGATCCCCATCCACTTGATAATCTTTTGCAGAGACCCGTTTATGTTGAACCAATTGCTAGTGAGAGTGCACTAGATTATCTTTACGACGTCTTGCTTGAAAATCGTGAATCTAAAGTGATTCATGATAGTTCCTTGAATGAAAATCATAATTGCCATGTTATTAGTATAAATTCTATGAATATCAATTGTGCTAATGATCATGACTGGGGTAATAAACATGATATTTATTGTGATCTTGATAATTCTAATCATGAAAAATCTATTATTGATTATGATATTTGCAACAGTACTAAAAGTGGGTTTGGAAGAGTGTCAACTTTAGTTAATGTTAATCCCACTATCTTGGAAGATTGTAAAACTTTGTGCTTGTGGATCATAGACCAAATATTTTATATGATATATATATTGTTGAATTTGAATATGATCATATATGTAATTATTATGATTTGGAAAATATGGTTATAGAAATTCTCATGTTACTCACTTACCTCTCTTGATGTTCACATTATTAATGCTTCAATCTTCTTATTTGCATATGCTAGATTTCACTTGTCTTGAGAATTTATTTTCATACAAAATTCTTATGCATAGGAAGTATGTTAGACTTAGATGTGTATTTCACATGCTATATGATGCTCTCTTTGTGCTTCAATTATTATCCTTTATGTGAGCATCATTGAAATCTCAAGTCTATCTTGATGGCTATAAAGAAAGAGCTTGTTGGGAGACAACCCAATAGCTAAATTTTTGAATTTCTGTTTGTTTGCGATAACATGATTCTTGCCTCTGTAATGATTATGCTTTTATGTTTTAATTAGTGTTTGTGCCAAGTAAAGCCTTTGCGATGACTCACAAGATGAGTAGAATCGATGCTGAAACAAAACAAAAACTTTTGACTCCAATACAGGAATTGTCATTTTCTATCGGAGCGTGATATTGATTTGAAATTTTTACACAGTATTTCTATACAAATTATTCACGTTGTAATAATTTTTCCGAATTTTTAGACTTGCGGAAGTATAGGTTGTCTACAGATTTCTACAGACTGTTCTGTTTTAGACAGATTTTGTTTTGCTTGTTTTGATTATGCTATTGATTATATCGGGGGGGAGGGGGGAGGGGGGTATAAGCCATGTAGAAGTTAAAATAAAGTACCTATTATGCAAAAATGAATTAATAATCAATTTATAACAGTACCTAAAGTATTCAATATGTTATTTATACTAAGGGATCTCACGAAGTTTTGTTGAGTTTTGTGTGATTCAAGATTTCAAGTTTTGAGTGTTATTGCGATGGACCACAAAATAAGGAGTGGCAATAGCCTAAGCTTGGGGATTCCCAAGGCACCCCAAGGAAATATTCCAAGGAATACTCAAGCGTCTCAGCTTGGGGATGTCCCGGAAGGCATCCCCTCTTTCATCTCAATCCATCGATATATCACTTGGAGCTACATTTTTATTCATCACATGATATGAGTTTTGCTTGGATCATCATTTGTTTTCGTTTGATGTTAATTTTAGTTCACCACAATCATCGTTTTTTGGACACACCTTTTTGCGAGAGACACACCTTCATCATAATTTGTTAGAATACTCTATGTGCTTCACTTATATCTTTTGAGCATAGCAGTTGCTCTAGTAGTTCACATATACCTTTTTGAGCACGGTGGCGTGTAGATTTTATTGAAATGATTTCAATCTCGCTCTTCACTTATATATTCTTGAGATTTAATGAATAGTGACGGTAATTTGCATGGGTCAACAGACTAGTCCAAAAATAGTAGGTATTCAATGAGTGATAATCAAAACCATCATCTAGCACATATAGAGAAATTGTGGGTTAATGACATTGATGTGGTAATATGAAAAATGTGTGAGTTCATAATTATTGATTTGTAGAAGTGTCGATATCAAGAGCTGTTAAATTTGTGTTCGTCTAAAAATTAAAAAGGAATGGTAATGATGTGTGAGCATTTCTATTCCTCGTTGAAATCCAAGTGTTGTTTCGAGCCACTCACGATGGTTAAATCCTCCTAACCTCCTCCCTCGGGGCATGCAAGTAGTGCTTTGATTTATGATAAAACTAGTAAAACTTTGCAATAAATATATGATTTCTTTATGACTAATGTGAAACCATGGACATATGTATTTTCACCTTCTCATATTTGCTAGCCTCTTCGGTACCGTGCATAGCCCATTCCCACCTCGAGGATCAGTGCAACTTTCGCCGATGCATCCAAACCCCGTGACATGGTACGCTCTGTTGCACATAAGCTGTTGGAAATATGCCCAAGTGGCAATAATAATTTGGTTATTATCATACTTCCTTGTTCATGATAATTGTTTATTATCCATGCTAGAATTGTATTGATTGGGAACTCAAATACATGTGTGGGTACATAGACAACACCATGTCCCTAGTGAGCCTCTAATAGACTAGCTCGTTGATCAAAGATGGTCTTTCCTATCCATAGACATGATTTTTCATTTGATAACGAGATCACATCATTAGGAGAATGATGTGATGGACAAGACCCAAACTATGGACGTAGCATATGATCGTGTCAGTTTATTGCTATTGTTTTATGCATGTCAAGTATCTGTTCTTGTGACCATGAGATCACGCAACTCACTGAATCCGGAGGAGTACCTTGTGTGTATCAAACGTCACAACATAACTAGCTTACTATAAAGGTGCTCTACAGGTATCTCCAAGGGTGTCTGTTTGGTTGGTGTGGATCAAGACCGGGATTTGTCACTCTGTATGACGGAGAGGTATCTCTGGGCCCAGTCGGTAACACAACATCACAAGAAGCTTGCAAGCAATTTGACTAAGTAGTTGGTCACGGGATCTTGTGTTACGGAATGAGTAAAGAGACTTGTCGGTAACGAGATTGAACTAGGTATGGAGATATCGACGATCGAATCTCGGGCAAGTAACATACCGATGGACAAAGGGAACCGCATACGGGATTGTCTGAATCCTTGACATCGTGGTTCGATCAATAAAGATCTTTGTAGAATATGTAGGAACCAATATGGGAATCTAGGTCCCGCTATTTTTTATTGACTGTAGAGTTGTCTCAGTCATGTCTACATATTTCTCGAACCCGCAAGGTCTGCACACTTAACGTTCAATGATGATTTGGTATTGTTGAGTTATGTATGTTGGTGACCGAAGGTTGTTCAGAGTCCCGGATCAGATCCCGGATGTCATGAGGAGTTCGAGAATGGTCTAGAGGTAAAGATTTATATATGGGAACTCATATTTTGGCTACCGGAAAAGTTTCGGGTTTTTCCGGTATTGTACCGAGAAGGTTCTAGAAGGTTCCGAAAACTTTTGAAGGAGTCCAAAAGTACACCAAGGGTTCCACCACATCCCAAGGGTTTGCATGGGCTGATAGGAGGCGCCGTGGCCTTATTGGTCCAGGCGCACAAGTCCCTCAAGGCCCATGTGGCTTGGGAGAGGTGGAAAGTCCACCTGTTTATGGAAAGGGAGGGAATTGGACTAGGAGTCCAACTCCCCCCCTTGGCTGCGTCCTAGGGCTTGGAGGGGATTATATCCATGCAGTCCACCTATATGTAGAGGGGAGGGGGCACCCCAAGAGCACACACGAAGACCTTGACGCCCCTGTCTCTCTCCCTAGATCGTTTTCTCCTCCGTTCGCGGTTTTGGCAGCGCTAGGCGTAGCCCTACTGAGATAGCACCACCACCGCCGCCACCACGCCGTTGTGTTCCGGAGAACTCATCTACTACTCCGACCTCGCTCGCTGGATCGAGGAGGTGGAGACGTCATCGAGTTGTACGTGTGCTGAACGCGGAGGTGCCGTCCGTTCGACACTAGATCGGGACGGACCGTGATTGGATTGCGGGACGCATTGCGATTTTGATTGCAAAGACGTTCGACTACATCAACCGTGTTTCTTAATGCTTCCCTCTTAGCGACCTACAAGGGTACGTAGATCCACTCTCCCTATCGTAGATGTTGATCTCCATAGATAGATCTTGGGTGTTCGTATGAATTTTTTTGTTTCCCATTCAACGTTACCCAACGATGGTATCAGAGCTAGGTCTATGCATAGATAACATGCATGAGTAGAACACAAAAGAGTTTGTGGGCGTTGATGTTCAGATTGCTTACCTCCTTATTCTTATCTTGATTCGGCAGTATTATGGGATGAAACGGCTCGGACCAACCTTACTCGTCCACGTACGAGAGACCGTTTCCATCGAGTGACATGCAACTTGTTGCATAAAGATAGTTGGCAGGTGTCTGTCTCTCCCACTTTAGTTGAATCAGATTCGACAGAGGCAGTCCTTGTAGAAGGTTAAAAGGCAACTTGATTACCACCGTTCTGGCTTTGCGTTGGTAAGAACAGTTCTTACTAGTTGCCCATAGCAGCCATGTAAAACTTGCAACAACAAAGCAGAGGACGTCTAACTTGTTTTTGCAGGGCATGTTTTGATGTGATATGGTCAAGACATGATTTGATATATGTTGATGTATGAGATGATCATGTTTTGTAATAGTTATCACGACTTGCATGTCGATGAGTACGGCAACCGGTAGGAGCCATAGGGTTGTCTTTAATTATTGTATGACCTGTGTGTCAATGATTAAGCACTATGTCATGCTTTACTTTATTGCTAAATGGTAGCAATAGTAGTAGAAGCATGGTTGGCGCGACAACCCCGATGGAAACACAATGATGGAGATCATGGTGTCATTCCGGTGATGATGGAGATCATGCCGGTGCTTTGGAGATGGAGATCAAAAGCACAAGTTCATGGCCATATCATGTCACTTATGATTTGCATGTGATGTTAATCCTTTTATGCATCTTATTTTTCTTAGGACGACAATAGCATTATAATGTGACCTCTCACTAAAATTTTAAGATAAAATTGTGTTCTCCCCGAGTGTGCACCGTTGAGAAAGTTCGTTGTTTTGAAGCACCACGTGATGATCGGGTGTGATAGACTCTACGTTCACATACAACGGGTGCAAGCCAGTTTTGCACATGCGAAACACTCGGGTTAAACTTGACGAGCCTAGCATGTACAGACATGGCCTCGGAACACAGGAGACCGAAAGGTCGAACATGATTCATATAGTTGATATGATCAACATGGAGGTGTTCACCATTGAAACCACCTCATCTCACGTGAAGATCGGACTTGGGTTGGTGGATTTGGATCATGTCACACTTAGACAACCCGAGGGATGTTGGTTTGAGTGGGAGTTCTTAAGTAATATGATTAATTAAACTCATTATCATGAACATAGTCAAAATTTCGTTGCAAATTATGTTATAGATCAATAGCTCGTGCTGTAGCTCCCCTGAATTTTGATACATTCCTAGAGAAAAATTAAGTTGAAAGATGATGGTAGCAATTATGTGGACTGGGTCCATGATACGAGGATTGTCCGCTGCATAGAAGGCTTATGTCCTTGATGCACCGCTCAGCGCGCCACCCCCTCAAGCGTCATCTATGGATGTTGTGAACAGTTGTCAGGCATGTTCTGATGACTACTTGATAGTTCAATGTGTCATGCATTACATCTTAGAATTGAGGCTCTAAAAACGTTTTGAACATCACGGAACATATGAGATGTTCTAAGAGCTGAAATTGGGATTTCAGGCTCGTGCATGTGTTGAGACGTATGAGACCTCCAACAAGATTCTTTGCCTCCAAGATGAAGGAGAATAGCTCAATCGGTGAACATGTGCTCAGATTGTCTGAGTGCTACAATTGCTCGAATCAAGTGGATGTTGATCTTCTAGATAAGATAGTGATTGATATAGTTCTCCAAGCCACTGCCACAAAGTTGCTAGAGCTTCATGATGAACTATAAACATACCAGGGATGGAAAAGATGATCCCTGAGATATTTGCGATGTCTGACACCACGAAGGTAGAAATCAAGAAGGAGCATCAAATGTTGATGGTTAGTAAAACCACTAGTTTTGAGAAGGGCAAGAAGGGAAACTTCATGAATGGCAAGCCAGTTACTGCTGTAGTGAAGAAACCCAAGGTTGAACCCAAACCCGAGACTAAGTGCTTATTATGAGGAGAATGGTCACTGAAGCGGAGCTTCCCTATATACTTGGTAGATAAGAATGCTCACAACGTCAACCTAAGTATATTTGATATACATGTTACTAATGTGTACCTTACTAGTACTCCTAGTAGCACCTGAGTATTAGATACTAGTTCAGTTACTAATATTGGTAACTCGAAATAAAAGCTATGGAATAAACGAAGACTAGCTAAGGGCGAGGTGACGATGTGTGTTGGAAGTGTTTCCAAGGTTGATGTGATCACCGTCGCATGCTCCCTCTGCCTTCAGGATTAGTGTTGAACCTAAATAAATGTTACTTGGTGTTTGCGTTGAGCATGAAATCTGGCAGATGGATGTCAAAACATTGGTTCCTCAATGGTTTCCTTGAGGAAATGTTGTATGTGATATAACCAGAAGGTTTTGTCGATCCTAAGGATGCTAAAAGGTATGCAAGCTCCAACGATGCTTCTATGGACAAGAGCAATCATATCGGAGTTGGAATATACACTTTGATGAGGTGATCAAAGTTTTTGAGTTTATGCAAAGTTTATAAGAAACTTATATTTACAAGAAAGTGAGTGGGATCACTATAGAATTTCTAATAAGTATATGTGGTTGACATATTTTTGATCAAAAATAATGTAGAATTTCTGGAAAGCATAAAGGGTTGTTTGAAAGGTGTTTTTCAAAGGCAGACCTGAGATGAAGCTACTTAAATATTGGGCATCAAGATCTATAGAGATACATAAAGACGCTTGATAATACTTTCAATGAATACATACCTTGACAAGTTTTTTAAGGAGTTCAAAATAGGTCAGTCAAAGAAGGAGTTCTTGGCTGTGTTGTAAGGTATGAATTTGAGTAAGACTCAAAGCTTGACCACGACAGAAGAAAGAGAAAGGACGAAGGTCGTGCCCTATGCCTTAGCCGTAGGCTCTATATAGGTTGCCATGTTGTGTACGGCACCTGGCGTGTGCCTTGCCATGAGTCTCTCAAGGGGTACAAGAGTGGTCCAGGCGTGGATCACTAGATGACGGTCAAAATTATCCTTAGTAACTAGAGGACTAAGGAAATGTTTCTCGATTATGGAGGTGATAAAGAGTTCGTCGTAAAGGGTTACGTCGATGCAAGCTTTGACACCAATCCGGATGACTCTAAGTAGCTATCCCAATACGTATAGTGGAGCAGTCATTTGGAATAGCTCCAAGTGGAGCATGGTAGCAGCATCTACATTATGACATAGAGATTTGCAAAGTACACACATATCTAAATATTGTAGACCCGTCGAATAAACCTCTTCCACGAGCAAAAAATGATCAACACTAGAACTGTATGGGTGTTAGATTCATTACAATGTAAATCACATAGTGATGTGAGCTAGATTATTGACTCTAGCGCAAGTGGGAGACTATTGGAATTATCCCCTAGAGGCAATAATAATTTGGTTATTGTCATGTTTCCTTGTTCATGATAATTTTTTATTATCCATGCCGGAATTGTATTGATTGGAAACTCAAGTACATGTGTGGGTACATAGACAACATCGTGTCCCTAGTGAGCCTCTAATAGACTAGCTCGTTGATCAAAGATGTTCAAGGCTTCCTGGCCATATACATAATTTGTCATTCGATAACGAGATCACATCATTAGGAGAATGATGTGACGGACAAGACCTAAACTATGACGTAGCATATGATCGTGTCAGTTTATTGCCATTGTTTTATGCATGTAAATCATTTGTTCCTATGACCATGTGATTATGCAACTCACTGACACCAGAGGAGTACCTTGTGTGTATGAAATGTCACAACATAACTGGGTGACTATAAAGGTGCTCTACAGGTATCTCCGAGGGTGTCTGTTGGGTTGGGGTGGATCAAGAATAGGATTTGTCACTCCGTATGACGGAGAGGTATCTCTGGGCCCACTCGGTAACACAACATCACAAGAAGCTTGCAAGCAATATGAAAAAGGAGTTAGTCACAGGATCTTGTGTTACAGAACGAGTAAAGAGACTTGCCGGTAATGAGATTGAACTAGGTATGGAGATACCGACGATCGAATCTCGGGCAAGTAACATACCGATGGACAAAGGGAACTGCATACGGCATTGTCTGAATCCTTGACATCGTGGTTCGACCGATAAAGATCTTCGTAGAATATGTAGGCCCCAATATGGGTATCTAGGTCCCGCTATTGGTTATTGACCATAGAGTTGTCTTGTTCATGTCTACATAGTTCTCGAACCCGCAGGGTTTGCACACTTAACGTTCTGTGATGATTTGGTATTGTTGAGTTATGTATGTTGGTGAAAGAAGGTTGTTCGGAGTCCCGGATGTTGGAAATATGCCCTAGAGGCAATAATCAAATAGTTATTATTATATTTTCTTGTTCATGATAAATGTTTATTATCCATGCTATAATTGTATTGATTGGAAACCCATTGCATGTGTGGATATATATACAACACTTTGTCCCTAGTGTGCCTCTAGGAGACTAGCTCGTTGATCAAAGATGGTCAAGGTTTCCTAGCCATTGACATGAGATTTAATTTGATAACGGGATCACATCATTAGGACAATGATGTGATAGAAAAGACCCAAACTACGAACGTAGCATATGATCGTGTTAGTTTGTTGCTACAGTTTTCTGCATGTCAAGTATATGTTCCTATGACCATGAGATCATGCATCTCACTAACACCATAGGAGTGCCTTGTGTGTATCAAAGGTCGCAACGTAACTAGTTAACTATAAAGGTGCTCTACAGGTATCTCCGAGGGTGTCTGCTGGGTTGGCATGGATCAACACTGGGATTTGTTACTCCGTGTGACGGAGAGGTATCTCAGGGCCCACTAGGTAATACGACATCACAATAAGACTTGATCTTGTATTACGGAACAAGTAAAGAGACTTGCCGATAACGAGATTGAACTAGGTATGGAGATACCGACGATCGAATCTCAGGCAAGTAATATACCAAAGAACAAAGGGAACAACATACGGGATTAACTAAATCCTTGACATAGAGGTTCGACCGATAAAGATCTTCGTAGAATATGTAGGCAACAATATGGGGATAAAGGTCCCGCTATTGGTTATTGACCATAGAGGTTTCTCGGTCATGTCTACATAGTTCATGAGCCTGCAGGGTCTGCACACTTAAGGTTCGGTGACGTTTTGGTAGTATAGAGTTATGTATGGTGGTGACCGAAGGATGTTAGGAGTCCCGAATGAGATCCTTGACATCATGAGGAGTTCCGAAATGGTCCAGAGGTAAAGATTGATATATAGGAAGTCTTGTTTTGGTCATCGAAAAAGTTTCGGGCTCATCGATAGTGTACCGGGAGTGCCGGGGGACCATCGGGAGGGGTATTTCGACCCAAGAGGCTACATGGGCTTCGGGAGGAGGTATACCAGCCGTTAGTGGGCTGGCCAAAGCCCCACAGAAGGCCCATGCGTCTGGGAAGGAAAACCCAAGGTGGAAAGAGAGGCCCAAGTGGGAAAAGGAGGAGTCCTAGGCCTAGTTGTTTTGAGCAGATTATGGAGAATCTCGGTCCCGAAAATCCCGAGCGAAAAGAACTCAATTGAACTTCCAGAATCTGAATCGGATTCTGCAGAATCCTAGTGCAATTCCAGAATCTCAAAAAACCTGGTTTCTCCCAGAATCTCAGATTCTGGCAAGTCCCACAAAAGAAAACCCTTCGAAGTATAGCTATACCCCTATTGCATCACGTATTTACGGTCAAAATGCCACCCTGCAGTCGGGGCATAGTACCTTCGAGCCTCCCCGCCCCTGCCGACCAGCCCGCCCCCACCCCAGGCCAGGCCGCCGCTGCCGGCCAGCCCCCCCTCCCCCGCCCGGTCCGCCCCGCCCTTCCCGCCCGGTCCGCACCTGCCAACCAGCTCGCCCCCGGCCAGTCTGCCCCCGCCCTCCGCGCCTGTCACCAGCTCCTCCCGCCGATCCTCCCACCGCCAGGCCCTCCTCCCGCCGTCGGCCAGGCCTTGCTACCGCCGCCCAGGCCTGCGGCTAGTTTGGATGCTGGTACATGGATGGATGGTGCTGGTAGATGCAAAATAGCTAGATGGATGTTTTTGGTAGATGCAAAATATCTAGATGGATGATTATTCTTTTGTTCAATGCTAATGGTAGATGGAGAAAGTCAAAGAATCCAAAGCAAATTGGGACAATGCTGCTCATACAATTTTTATGAATGCATGCATAAAAGAGGTTCGAGCAAATAATCTAAGGGTAGTATAGACATTTCAATACACAACACTTTCTAGAATCTCAAACGACAATCTCGGTCATGTCTACATAGTTCTTGAACAGGGTCTACACACTTAAGGTTCGGTGATGTTTCGGTAGTATAGAGTTATGTATGGTGGTGACCTAAGGTTGTTAGGAGTCCCAGATGAGATCTCGGACATCATGAGGAGCTCCGGAATGGTCCGGAGGTAAAGATTGATATATAGGAAGTCCTGTTTTGGTCACTGGAAAAGTTTCAGGCTCATCGGTAGTGTATCGGAAGTGCCGGGAGGGTGCTGGGGGACCATCGGGAGGGGTATTTCGACCCAAGAGGCTACATGGGCTGTGGGAGGAGGTGTACCAGCCATTAGTGGGCTGGACAAAGCCCCACAGAAGGCCCATGTGTCTGGGAAGGAAAACCCAAGGTGGAAAGAGAGGCCCAAGTGGGAAAAGGAGGAGTCCTAATCCTACTAGGAGTGGAGGTATTTCGACCCAAGTGGCTACATGGGCTGTGGGAGGAGGTATACCAGCTTTTAGTGGGCTGGACAAAGCCCCACACAAGGCCCATGCGGCTGGGAAGGAAAACCCAAGGTGGAAAGAGAGGCCCAAGTGGCTACATGGGCTGTGGGAGGAGGTATACCAGCTCTTAGTGGGTATTTCGACCCAAGAGGCTACATGGGCTGTGGGAGGAGGTATACCAGCCCTTAGTGGGTGGGCCAAAGCCCCACAAAAGGCCCATGCAGCTGGGAAGTAAAACCCAAGGTGGAAAGAGAGGCCCAAGTGGGAAAAGGAGGAGTCCTAATCCAACTAGGAGTGGAGGAGGAGGACTCCTCCCCCCACTTCGGCCGAACTAGGGCTGGCCCCTTGGGGGCCAAGCTGTTGGGAGACGTAGTAGTAAATAAATTTTTTTCCTACGTTCACCAAGATCTATCTATGGAGAAACCAGCAACGAGAGGGGAGAGATTGCATCTTCTTACCTTTGAAGATCGCTAAGCGGAATCGTTACAAGAACACGGTTGATGGAGTCATACTCGCAACGATTCAGATCGCGGTAGATCCGATCAAGTGCCGAACGGACGGCACCTCCGCGCTCAACACACGTGCAGAACCGTGACATCTCCAACACCTTGATCCAGCAAGGAGGAAGGACAGGTTGGGGAAGGGCTCCAACAGCAGCACGACGGCGTGGTGGTGGTGGAGTAGCAAGGTATTCCGACAGGGCTTCGCCTAAGCGCTGCGGAGGAGGAAGAAGAGAGGTAGGGCTTTGCCGTGAGAGAGAGAGATCAAATCCTGTCTCAAAACATCCAAAACCTCAAGTATATATAGGAGGAGGGACGTGGAGGTCTGGCTTGGCCTCTACTCCAAAGAGGAGAGGGTCGGCCGAATTAAAGGGAGAGTCCACCTCCCACAAGGGAGGTGGATCTCCTCCTTTTAAATCCTTTTTGGCCCTATCTCTTATCCCTAGCCGCATGGGCCTTTAGAAAAAGTCTTGACCAGCCCAATAAGGGCTGGCACACTTTATCTAACAGCCCATGTGGTCCTTTGGTCGTCACATCCCTCCCGGGGGTCCTCCGACACCCTCCCGGCACTCCCGGTACACTACCGATGAGCCCAAAAACTTTCCGGTGACCAAAACTGGACTTCCTATATATCAATCTTTACCTCCGGACCATTTTGGAGCTCCTTGTGATGTCCAGGATCTCATCCGGGACTCCGAACAACCTTCGGTAATCACGTATACCATTTCCCTATAACCCTAGCGTCATCGAACCTTAAGTGTGTAGACCCTACGGGTTCGGGAGACACGTAGACATGACCGAGACACTTCTTCGGTCAATAACCAACAGCGGGATCTGGATACCCATGTTGGCTCCCACGTACTCCACGATGATCTCATCGGATGTACCACGATGTCGGGGATTCAATCAATCCCGTATTCAATTCCCTTTGTCTATTGGTATGATACTTGCCCGAGATTCGATCGTCGGTGTCCCCATACCTTGTTCAATCTCGTTACTGGCAAGTCTCTTTACTCGTTCCGTAATACATCATCCCGTGGCTAACTCCTTAGTCACATTGAGCTCATTATGATGATGTCTTACCGAGTGGGCCCAGAGATACCTCTTCGTCACACGGAGTGACAAATCCCAGTCTCGATTCGTGCCAACCCAACAGATACTTTCGGAGATACCCGTAGTGCACCTTTATAGCCACCCAGTTATGTTGTGACATTTGGCACACCCAAAGCATTCCTACGGTATCCGGGAGTTGCACAATCTCATGGTCTATGGAAACGATACTTGACATTGAAAGCTTTAGCAAATGAACTACACGATCTAGTGCTATGCTTAGGATTGGGTCTTGTCCATCACATCATTCTCCTAATGATGTGATCACGTTATCAACGACATCCAATGTCCATGGCCATGAAACTGTGACCATCTATTGATCAACGAGCTAGTCAACTAGAGGCTCACTAGGGACATGTTGTGGTCTATGTATTCACACATGTATTATGGTTTCCGGTTAACACAATTATAGCATGAACAATAGACAATTATCATGAACAAGGAAATACAATAATAACCATTTTATTATTGCCTCTAGGGCATATTTCGAACACAAGCCTCCTCCCTCCCCTCCTCCTATATATACTAGTGGTTTTGAGGGTTTTGACGACAGAAAAATAGCCACGTGCAGCCCTCTCCTCTAGATTGTAGTTTCACCTCTAGATCAGTTTCAGCGGCGCTAGATTGGGACGAATCGTGATTGGATCGTGGGACGCTCGGCGATTTGGATCGCGAAGACGTTTGACTACATCAACCGTGTTTCTTAACGCTTCCCGCTTAGCGATCTTCAAGGGTATGTAGATCCACTCTCCCCTCTCACAGATGCTCATCTCCTAGATTGATCTTGGTGAAGCGTAGGAAATTTTTTGTTTCCCATGCAATGTTCCACAATAGTGGTACGGAGCTAAGTCTATGTGTAGAGGAGATCTGGAGTAGAATACGAAGGAGTTTGTGTGCGTTGATGCTTAGATTGCTTCCTCCCTTGGTCATGTTTTGCTTCAGCGGTATTGTGGGATGAAGCGGCCTAGACCCAGCTTACTCGTACGCTTACGAGAGACGGTTCCATCGACTGACGTGTAACTTCGTTGCACAAAGATGGCTGGCGGGTGTCTGTCTATCCTACTTTAGTTGGATCGGATCCGACAAAGGCGGTCCTTGAGAAGGTTGAAAAGCAACTTATGTATCACCGTTGTGGTTTTGCGTAGGTGAGAATTGTTCTTGCTAGATACCCTTAGCAGCCACGTAAAACTTGCAACAACAATTAGAGGACGTCTAACTTGTTTTTGCAGGGTATGTTGTGATGTGATATGGCCAATTACATGATGAGATATATGTGATGTATGAAATGATCATGTATTGTATAGAATATCACTACTTGCATGTCGATGAGCACGACAACTGGCAGGAGCCATAGGGTTGTCTTTAATTATTGTATGACCTGCGTGTCAATCATTAAGCGCTATGTAATGCTTTACTTTGTCGCTAAACGGTAGCAATAGTAGTAGAAGCATGGTGGGCATGACAACCCCGATGGCGACACGTTGATGGAGATCAAGATGATGGAGATCATGGTGTCATGCCGGTGACGATGGAGATCATGCCGGTGCTTTGGAGATGGAGATCAAAAGCACAAGTTCATGGCCATATCATGTCACTTATGATTTGCATCTGATGTTAATCCTTTTATACACCTTGTTTTTCTTAGGACGACAGTAGCATTATAAGGTGACCCCTCACTTAAATTTCAAAATAAATTGTGTTCTCTAGGAGTGTGCACCGTTGCGAAAGTTTGTCATGTCGAGACACCATGTGATGATTGGGTGTGATAGAATCTACGTTGACATACAACGGTGCAAGCCAGTGTTGCACGTGCGGAATACTCGGGTTAAACTTGACGAGCCTAGCATGTGCAGACATGGCCTCGGAACACAAGAGACCGAAAGTTCGAACATGAGTCATGTAGTAGATATGATCAACATGATGATATTCACCATTGAAACTACCTCAACTCACGTGATGATCGGACTTGAGTTAGTGAATTTGGATCATGTATCACTCAGATGACCCGAGGGATGTCAAATTGAGTGGGATCTTTAGTAATTTGATGAACTAAACTTATTATATTGAACAATAGTCTTAGTAATCTTTGCTTATTGATGTTGTAGATCAATGGCTCGCGCAGTAGCACCCCTGAATTTTAATGAGTTCCTAGAGAAAGCTAAGTTTAAAGATGATGGAAGTAACTTTATGGACTGGGCCCGTAATCTGAGGATTATTCTCACGGCTTCCCAAAAGGCATATGTCCTTGATGCACCGCTTGGTGACCAACCCGCTATCATGTTATCCGAAGACGTTAAGAATGCTTGGGAGGCACGTTCTGGAGATTACTCAATAGTTCAGGGTGCAATATGTCCTTATTGAATCTCGATAGTGATGATACACATGTTCATAACATTGATGCCAAAAGATGTAGAGTTGATAATTATAGTACCACTTTCTCGTGGCACTGCCGTTTAGGTCATATTGGTGTAAAACACATGAAGAAGCTCCATGTTGATCGACTTTTGGAGTCACTTGATTTTGAATCACTTGACACATGTGAACCATGCCTCATGGGCAAGATGACTAAAACGCCATTCTCTGGAACAATGGAACGGGCAAGTGACTTGTTGGAAATCTTATATACTGATGTGTGCGGCCCAATGAGCATTGAGACACGCGGTGGATATCGTTATTTTCTCACCTTCATTGATGACTTGAGTAGATATGGATATATTTACTTAATGAAACACAAGTCTGAAACGTTTGAAAAGTTCAAGAAATTTCAGAGTGAAGTAGAGAATCATCATAACAAGAAGATTAAATTCATACGATCTGATCGAGGAGGAGAATATCTGAGTTATGAGTTTGGCAGTCACTTAAGACAGTGTGGAATTGTTTCACAATTGACACCTCCTGGAACACCATAGCGTAATGGTGTGTCCGAAAGTCGTAATCGAACCTTATTAGATATGGTGCGTTCTATGATGTCTCTTGCCGATTTGCCACTATCATTTTGGGGTTATGCATTAGATACAGCTGCATTCACTTTAAATAGGGCACCATCAAAATCCGTTGAGACGACGCCATATGACCTGTGGTTTGGCAAGAAGCCAAAGTTGTCGTTTCTTAAAGTTTGGGGATGTGATGCTTATGTCAAAAAGCTTCAGCCTGAAAAGCTGGAACCCAAAGCGGAGAAATGTGTCTTGATAGGATACCCAAAAGAGACAGTTGGGTATACCTTCTATCTCAGATCCGAAGGCAAAGTGTTTGTCGCTAAGAAGGGAACATTTCATGAGAAAGAGTTTCTCTCGAAAGAATTGAGTGGGAGGAAGATAGAGCTTGACGAGGTTGTTGAACCGCTGATTCAACCAGAGAGTAGCGCATCACAGAAAGATGTTTCTGTGGAGCCTACGATGGTTGAAGATGAAGTTAATGATGATGACCATAAAGCTTCAGATCATGTTACTATTGAACCTCGTAGGTCGACAAGGGCGTGTGCTGCTCCGAAGTGGTACGACAACCCTATCTTAGAGGTCATGTTGTTAGACAACGATGAGCCTACGAGCTATGGAGAAGCGATGATGGGCCCGGATTCCGAGAAATGGTTAGAGGCCATGAAATCTGAGATGGGATCCATGTATGAAAACAAAGTATGGACTTTGGAAGTATTACCTGAAGGGCGAAAGGTCATTGAGAACAAATGGATCTTTAAGAGGAAGAAGGACGCAGACGGTAATGTCACCGTCTATAAAGCTCGACTTGTGGCAAAGGGTTTTTCACAAGTTCAAGGAGTTGACTACGATGAGACCTTCTCGCCCGCAGCGATGCTTAAGTCTGTTAGAATCATGTTAGCAATAGCTGCATATTTCGACTATGAAATTTGGTAGATGGCTGTCAAAATAGCGTTCCTTAACGGTTTCCTTAAGGAAGAGTTGTATATGATTCAACTGGAAGGTTTTGTCGATCCAGAGAATACTGACAAGGTTTGCAAACTCCAGTGATCCATTTATAGACTGGTGCAAGCATCTCGGAGTCGGAATCTACATTTTGATGAGGTGATCAAAGCGTTCGTGTTTATACAAGTTTATGGAGAAGCTTGTATTTACAAGAAAGTGAGTGGGAGATCTATAGCGTTTCTAATTTTATATATGGATGACATATTGCTGATTGGAAACAATATGGAAATGCTGCAAAGCGTGAAGGAATATTTGAACAAGAGTTTTTCAATGAAGGACCTAGGAGAAGCTGCTTTCATATTAGGCATTAAGGTATATAAAGATAGATTGAGACGCTTAATAGGACTTTCACAAAGCACATACCTTGATAAAGTTTTGAAGAAGTTCAAAATGGATCAGTCCAAGAAGGGGCTCTTGCCTGTGTTACAAGGTGTGAAGTTGAGTAAGACTCAATGCCCAGTGACTGCAGAAGATAGAGAAAAAATGAGTGTCATCCCCTATGCTTCAGCCATAGGCTCTATCATGTATGCAATGCTGTGCACAAGACCCAATGTCAGCCTTGCCATAAGTATGGCTAGAAGGTTTCAAAGTGATCCAGGAATGGAGCACTGTACAACGGTCAAGAATATCCTTAAGTACCCTAAAAGGACTAAGGAAATGGTTCTCGTTTATGGAGGTGATCAAGAGCTCGTCGTAAATGGTTACGTCAATTCAAGCTTTGACACTGATCCGGATGACTCTAAGTCGCAAACCGGATACATATTTATTCTTAATGGGGGGGGGGGCAGTAAGCTGGTGCAGTTCCAAGCAAAGCGTAGTAGCTGATTCTACATGCGAAGCGGAGTACGTCGCAGCCTCAGAGGCAACAAAGGAAGGTGTCTAGATGAAGGAGTTCATGAAAAATATTGGAGTAGTGCCTAGCACACTGAGTCTAGTGGATCTGTTCTGTGATAAAACTCATGCCATTGCCTTGGCCAAGGAACCAAGTTTTCACAAGAGGACCAAACACATAAAGCAATGCTTCAATTGCATCCGCGAGTACATCAAGGAGGAGGACATAAATATTTGCAAAGTGCACCCGGATCTGAATATTGCAGACCCGTTGACTAAATCTCTTCCAATGGCTATGATCAACACCAGAGCTGTATGGGTGTTCGATTCATTACAATGTAAATCACATAGTGATGTGAGCTAGATTACTGACTCTAGTGTAAGTGGGAGACTGTTGGAAATATGCCCTAGAGGCAATAATAAAATAGTTATTATTGTATTTCCTTGTTCATGATAATTGTTTATTATCCATGCTACAATTGTATTGATTGGAAACACATTGCATGTGTGGATATATATACAACACTTTTTCCCTAGTGTGCCTCTAGTAGACTAGTTCGTTGATCAAAGATGGTCAAGGTTTCGTATCCATTGACATGTGATGTCATTTGATAAGGGGTAACATCATTAGGAGAATGATGTGATGGACAAGACCCAAACTATGAACGCAACATATGATCGTGCCAGTTTATTGCTGCAATTTTTTGCATGTCAAGTATATGTTCCTATGATCATGAGATCATGCAACTCACTGACGCCAGAGGAGTGACTTGTGTGTATCAAACGTCTCAATGTAAATGGGTGACTATAAAGGTGCTCTACAGGTATCTCTGAGGGTGTCCGCTGGGTTGGCATGGATCAACACTGGGATTTGTTACTCCGTGTGACAGGGAGGTATCTTAGGGCCCACTCGGTAATACAACACCACAATAAGCCTTGCAAGAAATGTGACTAAGTGTTAGCCACGGGATCATGTATTACAGATTGAGTAAAGAGACTTGCCGGTAGCGAGATTGAACTAGGTATGGAGATACTGACGATCGAATCTCGGGCAAGTACCATACCGAATAACAAAGGGAACAACATATGGGATTTACTGAATCCATGACATAGAGGTTCGACCAATAAAGATCTTTGTAGAATATGTAGGAACCAATATGGGCATCTAGGTCCCGCTATTGGTTATTTACCGTAGAGGTGTCGCGGTCATGTCTACATAGTTCTCGAACCCGCATGGTGTGCACACTTAAGGTTCGGTGATGTTTCGGTAGTATAGAGTTATGTATGGTGGTGACCAAAGGTTGTTCGGAGTGTTGGATGAGATCCCGGATGTCACTAGGAGCTCCAGAATTGTCCATAGGTAAAGATTGATGTATAGTAAGTCCTATTTTGGTCATCGAAAAAGTTTCGGGCTCATTGGTAGTGTACCGAGAGTGCCAGGAGGGTGCCAGGGGACCATCGGGATGGGTATTTTGACCCAAGAGACTACATGGGCTGTGGGAGGAGGTATACCAGCCCTTAGTGGGCTGGCCAAATCCCCACATAAGGCCCATGCGGCTGGGAAGGAAAACCCAAGGTGGAAAGAGAGGCCCAAGTAGGAAAAGGAGGAGTCCTAATCCTACTAGGAGTGGAGGAGGAGGACTCCTCCCCCCACTTCGGCCGAACTAGGGCTGGCCCCTTGGGGTCCAAGCCTCTTCCCTCCCCTCCTCCTATATATACTAGAGGTTTTCAGGGTGTTGACGATAGAGAAATAGCCACATATTGCCCTCTCCTCTAGATTGTAGTTTCTCCTCTAGATCGGTTTCAGCAGTGCTTAGGCAAAGCCCTGCTGCAATAGCTCCACTACACTCGCCGCAACACCATCGCGGTGTCAGAGAACTCATCTACCTCTATGCTCCCTCTTGCCGGATCAAGAAGGCAGAGATCGTCATCGAGCTGTACGTGTGCTGAACGCGGAGGTGCCGTCCGTTCGGCGCTAGATCGGGATAGATCGTGATTGGATTGCAAGACGCTTAGCGATTTGGATCGTGAAGATGTTCGACTACATCAACCACGTTTCTTATTGCTTCCCGCTTAGCGATCTATAAGGGTATGTAGATCCACTCTCCCCTCTCGTAGATGCTCGTCTCCTAGATTGATCTTGGTGAAGCGTAGGAAAGTTTTTGTTTTCCATGCAACATTCCCCAACACCAGATGAGATCCCGGATGTCACAAGGAGTTCTGGAATGGTCCGGAGGTAAAGATTTATATATGGAAACTCATATTTTGGCTACCGGAAAAGATTTGGTTTTTTCCGGTATTGTACCGGGAAGCTTATAGAAGTTCCGGAAACTTCCAGAGGAGTCCAGAAGTCTACCAAGGGTTCCACCACTTCCCGAGGGTTTGCATGGGCTGAGGGGAGGCGCCCTGGCCTTATTGGACCAGGCACACAAGTCCCTCAAGGCCCATGTGTCTTGGGAGAGGTGAAAAGTTTACATGTTTATGGAAAGGGAGGAAATTGGACTAGGAGTCCAACACATCCCCCTTGGCTGCACCCTAGGGCTTGGAGGGGATGATCTCCATGCTCTCCACCTATATATAGAGGTGATGGGGCACCCCAAGAGCACACACGAAGACCTTGGCGCCTCTCTCTCCCTAGATCGTTTTCTCCTCCGTTCGCGGTTTCGATAGCGCTAGGCGTAGCCCTGCCGAGATAGCACCACCACCACCGCCACCACGCCGTCATGTTGCCGGAGAACTCATCTACTAATCCAACCTCGCTCGCTGGATCGAGGAGGTGGATACATCATCGAGTTGTACGTGTGTAGCGACCCGACTCAAAACGATTCAAGCCTCTGTGTGTTCTGTGCCAACCCTGGATCAGTATGCTGGCACACACAGTACATAGATGTATATATCAAAGTGCAATCACAAGGAATTATCATAAAACTGATATATACCTTAAAATCTCAGCGGAAACTGTCAACGGGAGTGGAGTCCCAATAACACCAACGACAGGTTGAGTGCAGACCGTAACCTTGAATCGTACTCTTACTCGTCGTAGAACTTATCTGCAACATAAGACGTTGAAGCCGTGTAGGTCAATACATTGAATGTCCGGCAAGATCACCATAGTAGAACAGAAGATAAAGACTATTCTATATGCAGTAAGGCTTTGTGGCTCTGTGTCTGAGTTTTTTTGCATAAAAGCTGATCTTAATTTTCTTTTCCTACAACAAAAGAATATCAGGAGTTTCACTACAGAGTTATCTATCATGACATGGTTCCACCAACTGATGTCTTAACGCCCTCAAGTATCATAAGTTGCCCACAATTAATTATCAGTCCAGTGTTGAGAATTTAGAGATAGATCCAAGTCCAGAGGCTCAAATTGTCCGTAACCCGAGACATGGCTAATCGATTAGGTTTAACTCCGCAGAGTGTTGTGTACTTTACCCACAAGATTCGTTCCCTCCTTGTAAGTCCTCGCCCTACCGGGTGTTTGAGAATAGGACAAACGAAACATGGTCTTTCAGAGTGTTTCCCTGACTACTGTCAGTGCCCATCCAATCCTAACATCGACTACATCTCGTAGCACTGCCCAGCCAGAGTCACAACAAAAATCAACCAAGCCAGAGCCCATAATGACTTGTGGCTACACAAGTAAGCTTCCGGGCATGAAGTATTCATCCGTCTCTTTGAGTATGGGTGAAGCTTTCCACAAGATGTCATGGCGCTTCTCCATGCATCCCGGCCATCCACTGGTTACTCCAGGGATGCCCATCAATTCCATCCTTCACCCAGTAGTGTGTATTGAAAACTTGTTTCTCGAGTCTCGAAGTCTTGAGGTCTTGAAGATGCAGGACTTGAAGATGCCTTCATGAAGTTGTCGTCTTGACGTGGAGTCCTCCTTCTCACACCACTCACGAACACTCATACCAGACCTCGTCTACTTTAGCATAGCATAAAAATAACTAATGTTCCTGGGGCTTTAGTAACAAGTGGTGGGTTCCTACCTCATGCATTCTACTCAACTACAAGAATTTCAATAACACTACTGGAGGGGTTTGTTGAATGATGTCACTACATGCAATAAAACATAGGTATGAAATAGATGGTCAAAGTGAACTTGCCTGTACTGTTGATGAAGATAAAAACCGCTCTCAGAAAAATAACTTGATAGAACTATTCGTCACTCTCTGATGAAATCTATAAAATAAAAACATTGCATTCATATAAGCAATCATACTAGCAATCAATACTAACAATCAATAAGAAACACAAAACTAAAAACAACAAGGTTGTGATGAAGGAAATACTTAAGACAAAACTCAAAACAACAAAGTTTCATCAACACAACTAAGGTTGGTTTTCTGTACAAATAAGTCCTATTTTCAAAAGTAAAAACACAAAACAAAGTAAAATATAACAAAAGTATTTTAGTAAATATTTTACTAGCAAAAAGAATTACTTTTGAAGAACAAGTAAAAACTATGAAAACAACACACTAAACACCATAAGTTTTCTAGCTAATAAACTTAACAACAATTAAAACAATAAAATATTAAAACAACAGAAAATAAAATATATAACAACTAAGTTAACAGAAAGTGAAACTTGTAAAACATATTTTAAAATATTTTCAAATAAGAAATCAAACTAGCAAGGAAATCAATTTGCAAGTTATTATGAACTAGAATTGATTTCATGCTATAAAAATAATAAATGACATAAAATAATCGTGGTTGAAATACTACTGCTAACTAACATAAAACAAAGTAAAACTTATCAACTAATAGAAAAGAAAATAAATCAAAACAATTTAAAAGAAAAGAAATAGAAATAAACCTAAAAATAACTAAAACGGAATCTGTTTTGTTAAAAATACTAATTTAAATTATTCTAAAAATTCTCAAACTTAGCAGGGTGATAAATATAACCAATACAAATCAGTAGCAAAAAGAATCACTCAAAAACAAGTTTTTAAACTCAACTTATCCAATTTTTAATGATTTGAGCATATTCAACAGAATTCAAATTTAGAATTTAAATATGGTCAAACTTGATATCTACAGAAACTAGATGAAAATTGTGTCACAACGCAAAAAGAATCAAATTAAAACAAGTAAATACATAAAAGATATAAAGAAAACAAAAACAGAACTAATTCTGTAAAACAAAACTAAAACAGAAAAGGAAAAAAAAAATCTAAACTACGAATAGGGCTACGTGGCAATTTCTAGTTGGTTGTGGGTGTGCGCGTGGTGTGCTTACTAGTAAATTCTCACTACTTAGAAGAAAACGGTTTGGGTGTTTTAGTGATCTAATCTGGATCATTAGATCTAGATCTGAAGGCTGAGGAGGGGGGGGGGGGTGCTCACAGCGGCGGTTGGTGGCGTTCCGGCGATGTCGACGGCGGCGGCGACTCAGTGGTGCTTGGGGGCGGCGCTCTGGTGGTCAGGGACGGCATCTGAGGGGTCTAGTCGACGACGGCGGACCTCCGGCGTCCATTGGTGGTTACGATGAGGGGAGGGAGCGTCGGGGGCGAGCTCCAGGAGCTCGGGGAGCTTCGGGTGAAGGCCGAACTCCGGCGAGGTGCGGAGCGGCGTTCTGGCGAGGGAGGATTGGGGTTTAGGCAAAAAACGGAGTGCGGGCGAGGCTGGGGCTTATATAGGGGGTCTCGGGGTGGTAGAATAGGAAGGAAGAGGGAGATCCGATCGGATCCGGTCGGATTCCAGCGAGGTAAGGAAAGCAGAGGGAGAAAGGAAGGGGAAGATCGATGGGGATTGGGATCGGGCGGTGGGTCCCGTGGCCAGAGAGAGAGGACAGGTGGGCGATGCGGTTGGGAGGCCGATCCGAAGGGATTCGGATCTGGCGAAGAGATCTTGGGCCGACACCTATTCCAAATGGGATACGATACTATTCCGTTTTAAATTCTTTTTTCCAAATAAGTAAAAACAAAAAGTAAAAGTAAGAAAACGAATTAAATATACACTCAAATATAGAAGTTTTATATATTAGAATCATCAGAAAATTAAATGCAACAAAATGAACATTTTTCCAAAGCCAGAATAAATAGTTAAAAAAATATTTGTCAGAAAATGCCTAATTTGAATTTAATTCCTTTTGCCAATAATTTTCAAATAACCCCCTAGGTTTTATGGTTCAAATACTTCACAAAATACCCCTGGTTTGGGGGGTCATGTTCCTCTACTCAAGATTTGTCAAGGGTTTGAATTCTTTCAAACTTGAAATTGGAAATCAAATATGAAAAGAACTCCATATCAGAAAATTTCAAATGTTTTCAAATTCACTCTTCAAATCTTTTTATATTGAAGAAGTCATGTCATCTTCTCTCAAAGATTTGAAATTTAGGAAATTTGAATTCCAAAAGCATATGGGAAAGTCATGTCATTCCCTCTCATTCAAAAGTTTTTTTTTGAAAGTTTCAATTTTCACTCAATTTCAATCACTCAATCAAACAAACACTCTTTCTAATATTTATTATCACATTCAAAAATTTGGGATGTTACAAACCTACCACACTTAAAATGAATCTCGTCCTCGAGATTCGAAAAGGCTAGCAAGAAAAGGTTAGGGTTTGGGGTCTTCTAACAAATCCATTGACCGAGAAGGTGTGGGGTCTACCACAGTTAAAATGAGAGTTACTGGTCCCTCAAAATCATGGCAATCCTGTGGGTGCATCTGTCTATTCACATTCTTCACAATAGCTCCTTCGGTGATGCTCTTCCATTTAAATCAAAATCTTGTGTTCACATAACAAAATGTATTTTCTCCGATACTGGGTCTTCTTAACTGACAGGTCTTGTGATCATTCTAAATAACTTATCGAAGATCTCATGATGGTCTACCATTAGTGGTTATCCTGCAGTGAAATGGGTCTTGGCTTCATTCCTCACCGTAAAATTCCTACGTGTGACACAATTGCCATGTACAAGGGTTTTACATCATACCATTCTAAGGCTTAAACAAAAGCTTCAAAGAACATCGTCTCTCTACTATGGGTAAGTCACTCAGATTTACCATTCCGAATAGCAAGAGAAATAATAAGAGTAAGTCATCATGGTGATCAATCCATGCCGCACTGAAATCATTACCTTGTATATGGTTCAGTGAATCTCGTATTCTAACACTTGGGCTTCCTCACAAGCATTGCAAAAATTTCTCTTATCAGCGAATGAAGTTCGGACAAATCCATTGATTCTGCAAGCTGAACAAAAGATCTAGCGTTCCTTTACAATTCTCAGGTTATCGTATATTCCTAAGAAAACGTTTGTTGATCCAATCACAACTTCTTGTTTCATGATCTTTGTGCAACCTTCATGAAACCATGAGATCCATCCTTGATACATGTTCTATCGCTTGAATATGTTTTCCTTTCCATTGGTCTGTTTACCAATAAAAGTTTTGGTTTATCATATCCAAATCCAAGGTATATTATGTCAGGCGTTGGCATCCACATAGTTGGATATGGTTCCACATTCTCTTCACCTGTATTCACTTATCCAAACTCCTTAACTAGAATGGTACTTTCTTTATTCATTGGTCTCTGTGGTTACTACCACACTTAAAATGAAATGTACACATGCCTTCATAGACCATATTTTCTCATTGTTGGAAATATGCCCTAGAGGCAATAATAAATTAGTTATTATCATATTTCCTTGTTCATGATAATCGTTTATTATCCATGCTATAATTGTATTGATCGGAGACTTAAATGCATGTGTGGATACATAGACAAGACCATGTCCCTAGTATGCCTCTAATGGACTAGCTCGTTGATCAAAGGATGGTTAAGGTTTCCTAGCCATGGACATGAGATGTCATTTGATAACGGGATCACATCATTAGGAGAATGATGTGATGGATAAGACCCAAACTACAAACATAGCATATGATCGTGTCAGTTTATTGCTACTGTTTTCTGCATGTCAAGTATATGTTCCTATGACCATGAGATCATGCAACTCACGGATATCGGAGGAGTGCCTTGTGTGTATCAAACGTCGCAACGTAACTGGGTGACTATAAAGGTGCTCTACAGGTATCTCCGATGGTGTTTGTTGAGTTGGCATGGATCGAGACTGGGATTTGTTACTCCGTGTAACGGAGAGGTATCTCGGGGCCCACTCGGTAATGCAACATCACAATAAGCCTTGCAAGCAATGTGACTAATTGTTAGTTGCGGGTATCTTGTATTACGGAACGAGTAAAGAGACTTGCCAGTAACGAGGTTGAACTAGGTATGGAGATACCGACGATCGAATCTCGGGCAAGTAACATACCGAAGAACAAAGGGGACGTTATACGGGATTAACTAAATCCTTGACATAGAGGTTCGACCGATAAAGATCTTCGTAGAATATGTAGGAACCAATGTGGATGTCCAGGTCCCGCCATTGGTTATTGACCGTAGAGGTGTCTCGGTCATGTCTACATAGTTCTCGAACCCGCAGGGTCTGCACACTTAAGGTTCGGTGACGTTTCGGTAGTGTAGAGTTATGTATGGTGGTGACCGAAGGTTGTTCGGAGTCCCGGATGAGATCCCGGACGTCACGAGGAGCTCCGGAATGGTCCGGAGGTAAAGATTCATATATAGGAAGTCCCAGTTTGGTTTCCGGAAAAGTTTCGGGCTCATCGGTAGTGTACCGGGAGTATCGGTATTGTACCGGGAGTGCCGGTAGTGTACCGGAGGACCTCCGGGAGGGGTACTTCGACCCCAAGAGGTCCATGGGCTGTGGGAGAATAATAACCAGCCCTTATTGGGCTGGGAAAACAGCCACAAAGGCCCATGGCGCAGGAGAGAAAGTCCTAAAGCAAAAGGTGGAAAATCAGCCAATAGGAGGCAATCCTACTCCAACTAGGATTGGAGGTGAAGTAGGATTTCTTCCCACCTCCTATTTCGGCCGACCCAAAGGCCTTGGCTGCCTCTCCTCTCCTCTCCTCCTATATATACTAGTGGATTGGGTGGTTTTTGGACAGAATTTCCGGCCACGTGCTACCCGTTTCACCGGTGCACAGTTTCTCCTCTAGATCGGTTTTCCGCAGCGCTTAGGCGAAGCCCTGCCGGAATCACTCCACCACCATCACCGGAGCGCCGTCACGCTGCCGGTGAACTCTCTCTCCTCTCCACCTCCTCTTGCTGGATCAAGATGGTGGAGATCGTCATCAAGCTGCACGTGTGCTGAACGCGGAGGTGCCGTCCGTTCGGCGCTAGATCGGAAGGACCGTGATCGAGATCGCGAGACGGTTCGTGATGAGATCGCGGAACGGATCGTGATGAGTTCGTAGGACAGATCGTGATCAAGATCGTGAGACGGATCGTGATGAGATCGCGGGACGGATCGTGATGAGTTCACGGGACGGATCGTGATTGGATCGCGGGACGGATCGTGATGAGATCGCGGGACGCTCGGCGATTTGGATCGCGAAGATGTTCGACTACACCAACCGCGTTTCTTAACGCTTCCCGCTTAGCGATCTACAAGGGTACGTAGATCCACTCTCCCTCTCGTAGATGCTCATCACCATGGATAGGTTTGCGTGTGCGTAGAAAAAATTTTGTTTCCCATGCGACGTTCCCCAACAGTGGCATCATGAGCTAGGTTGATGGTTCGATGAGATCTCGAGTAGAACACAAAAGGTTTGTGGGCGTTGATGCTTAGATTGCTTCCTCCCTTGGTCGTATTTTGGTTCAGCGGGATTGTGAGATGAAGCGGCCCGGACCAACATTACTCGTACGCTTACGAGAGACCGGTTCCCTCGACGCAACTTGTTGCTTAGATGGCTTGCGGGTGACAGTTTCTCTCACTTTAGTTGGATTGGATCCGACAAAGGCGGTCCTTGAGAAGGATGAAAAGCAATCTATGTATCACCGTTGTGGTTTATGCGTAGGTGAGAATCGTTCTTGCTAGATACCCGTAGCAGCCACGTAAAACATGCAACAACAATTAGAGGACGTCTAACTTGTTTTTGCAGGGTATGTTGTGATGTGATATGGCCAATTACATGATGAGATATATGTGATGTATGAGATGATCATGTGATGTATAGAATTTCACGACTTGCATGTCGTTGAGTACGGCAACCGGCAGGAGCCATAGGGTTGTCTTTAATTATTGTATGACCTGCGTGTCAATCATTAAGCGCTATGTAATGCTTTACTTTATCGCTAAGCAGTAGCAATAGAAGTAGAAGCAGGGCTGGCGCCACAACCCCAATGGCAACACATTGATGGAGATCAAGATGATGGAGATCATGGTGTTGTGCCGGTGATGATGGAGATCATGCCGGTGTTTCGAAGATGGAGATCTTAAACACAAGTTCATGGCCATATCATGTCACTTATGAATTGCATGAGATGTTAATCCTTTTTATGCACCTTATTTTGCTTAGGACGACGGTAGCATTATAAGGTGATCCCTCACTTAATTTCAAGCTAAATTGTGTTCTCCCCGAATGTGCACCGTTGCGAAAGTTCGTCGTGTTGAGACACCACGTGATGATCGGGTGTGATAGACTCTACGTTCACATACAACGGGTGCAAGCCAGTGTTGCACATGCAGAACACTCGGGTTAAACTTGACGAGCCTAGCATGTACAGACATGGCCTCGGAACACGAGAGACCGAAAGGTCGAACATGAGTCATATAGTAGATATGATCAACATAATGATGTTCACCATTGCAGCCACCTCAACTCACGTGATGATCGGACTTGAGTTGGTGAATTTGGATCATGTATCACTCGAATGATCGGAGGGATGTCAATTTGAGTGGGAGTTCTTAAATAATATGATTAATTGAACTCATTATCATGAACATAGTCAAAGTGTCTTTGCAAATTATGTTGTAGATTACTAGCTCGCGTTGTGGCTCCCTTGTATTTTTATATGTTCCTAGAGAAATAGAATTGAAAGATGTTGGTAGCAATATTGCGGACTGGGTCCGTGATCTGAGGATTGTCCTCATTGCTGCACAGAAGGCTTATGTCCTTAATGCACCGCTCGGTGCGCCACCCCCTCTAGCGTTGTCTATAGATGTTGTGAACATCTGACAGGCACGTTTCGATGACTACTTGATAGTTTTGTGCGTCATGCATTACGGCTTAGAATTGAGGCTCCGAAACGTTTTGAACGTCACAGAACATATGAGATGTTCTAGGGGCAGAGATTGTGATCTCAGGCTCGTGCCTGTGTTGCGAGATATGAGATCTCCAACAAGATTCTTTGCCTGTAAGATGAAGGAGAATAGCTCAATCGTTGAGCATGTACTCAGATTGTCTGGGTACTACAATCGCTTGAATCAAGTGGGAGTTGATCTTCCAGATAAGATAGTGATTGATATAGTTCTCCAAGTCACTGTCACTAAAGCTACTAGAACTTAAGTGATGAACTATAATACACCAGGGATAGAAGTATTGATCCCTGAGCTGTTCGCGATGTTTGACACCGCGAAGGTAGAAATCAAGAAGGAGCGTCAAGTGTTGATGGTTAATCAAACCACTAGTTTCGAAAAGGGCAAGATCAAGGAGGGAAACTTCATGGATAGCAAGTCAGTTGCTGCTCCAGTGAAGCAACCCAAAGTTGAACTCAAACCCGAGACTAGGTGCTTCTATTATGAAGTGAGAGGTCGCTGAAGCGGAACAACCCTAGATACTTGGTAGATAAGAAGGCTGGCAACATCGACAGAAGTATATTTGATATACGAGTTATTGATGTGTACCTTGCTAGTACTCCTAGTAGCACCTGGGTATTGGATACCGGTTCGGTTGCTAAATGTTAGTAACTCGAAATAAAAGCTACGGAATAAACGGAGAACTAGCTAAGGGTGAGGTGACGATGTGTGTTGGAAATGTTTCCAAGGTTGATGTGATCAACATCGCACGCTCTCTCTACCTTCAGGATTAGTAACGAACCTAAATAAATGTTATTTGGTGTTTTGCGTTGAGCATGAACATGATTAGATCATGTTTGTTGCAATACGATTATTCATTTAAGTCAGAGAATAATAGTTATTCTGGTTACATGAATAATACCTTCAATGGTCATGCACCAAGTGAGAATGGTTTGTTGAAATCTTGATCGTAGTAGTACACATGTTCATAACATTGATGTCAAAAGATACAAAGTTAATAATGATAGTACCACATACTTGTGGCACTGCCGCTAAATGTCATATTGGTATAAAGCGCATGTAGAAACTCCATGCTGATGGATATTTGGACTCATTGATTTCGAATCGGTTGAGACATGCGAACCATGCCTCTTGGGCAAGATGACTAAAGGACCCCGTTGGATGGAGCAGGCAAGTGATTCATTGGAAATGATACATGTTGATGTATGCAATCTAGTGAGTCTTGTAGCGTGCAGTGGATATCGTTATTTTCTTACCTTCACTGATGATTTGAGTAGATATAGTGTATATTTACTTAATGAAACACAAGTCTGAATCGTTTGAAAGGTTCAAGCAAATTCAGAGTGAAGTTTAAAGATCATCGTGACAAGAAGATAAAAATGACCGCGATATGATCGTGGAGGTGAATATCTGAGTTACGAGTTTGGCATACAACTTAAGACAACGTGAAATTTGTTTCACAACTAACGCCACCTGGAACACCATGCTGTGATGGTGTGTCCGAACATCATAGTCATGCTCTATTGATATAGTGCATACTGTGATGTCTCTTATCATTTTACTACTATAATTTTTGGGGTTATGCATTAGAGACAACTACATTCACTTTAAATAGGGCATCATCTAAATCCGTTGAGATGACACCGTGTGAATTATGGTTTGATAGAAACCTAAGCTGTCATTTCTTAATGTTTGGGGCTGCGATGCTTGTGTGGAAAATGTTTTCACATAATAAGCTAGAACCCAAAGCGGACAAATGTATCTTCATAGAATACCCTAAGAACAGATGGGTATGCCTTCTATCTCAGATCCGAGTGCAAAGTGTTTGTTGCTAGAACTGGGTCCTTTCTCGAGAAAAAGTTTCTCTCAAAAGAATTGAGTGGGAGGAAGATAGAACTTGATGAGGTTGTTAAACCTTTGTTCAACCAGAGAGTAGCGCAGCGCAGAAAGATGTTTCTGTGAAGCCTACGTTAGTTGAAGAGGAAGTTAATGATGATGATCATGAAGCTTCAGGATCAAGTTACTATCAAACTCCGTAGGTCGACAAGGATGTGTACTGCTCCTGAGCGGTACGACAACTCTGTCTTGGAGGTCATGTTGTTGGACAACGATGAACCTACGAGCTATGGATAAGCGATGATGGGCCCGGATTCCGACAAATGGTTGGAGGCCATGAAATCCGAGATAGGATCCATGTATTAAAACCAAGTGTAGACTTTGGTAGACTTGCTCGTTGGACGGCAGGTCGTTGAGTACAAATGGATCTTTAAAATGAAGACAGACACTGATGGTGAATGTCACTATTTGTAAAGCTCGACTTGTTGCAAAGATGTTTGTGACAAGTTCAAGGAGTTGAGTACGATGAGACTTTCTCACTCGTAGCGATGCTAAAAGTCTGTTGGAATTGTGTTAGCAGTTGCTGTGTTTTCAATTATGAAATCTGGCAGATGGATGTCAAAACATCGTTTCCTTAATGGTTTACTTGAGGAAAGGTTGTATGTGATACAACCAGAAGGTTTTGTCAGGCCTAAGGATGCTAAAAGGTGTGCAAGCTTCGGTGATCCTTCCATGGACTGAAGCAAGCATCTCGGAGTTGGAATATACGCTTTGATGAGGTGATCAAAGTTTTGATGTTTATACAAAGTTTATGAGAAACTTGTATTTGCAATAAAGTGAGTGGGAGCACTATAGAATTTCTGATCAGTATATGTGGATGACATATTGTTGTTCAGAAATAATGTAGAGTTTCTGGAAAGCATAAAACGGTTATTTGGAAAGTGATTTTCAAAGGAAGACCTGGATAAAGCTACCTAATTGTTGAGCATCAAAATCTATAGAGATAGATCAAGATGCTTGATGAGACTTTCAATGAGTGCATACCTTCACAAGATTTTGAAAGAGTTCAAAATGGATCAGCCAGAGAAATAGTTCTCGTCTGATTTGTAAGGTGTGAAGTTGAGTGAGACTCAAAGCTCGACAACGGCAGAAGAAAGAGAAAGGACGAACGTCGTCCCCTATGCCTTAGCCATAGGCTCTATATTATGCCATGCTGTGTACCGCACCTATGTGTGCCTTGCCATGATTTTGTCAAGGGGTACAAGAGTGGTCCAGGAGTGGATCACTGGACAGCGGTCGGAATTATCCTTAGTAACCAGAGGACTAAGGAAATGTTTCTTGATTATGGAGGTGATAAAGAGTTCGTCGTAAATAGTTACGTCGATGCAAGCTTTAACACCTATCCAGATGACTAGTAGTAGCAATCTGGATACGTATAGTGGAGCAGCCATTTGGAAATAGTACCAAGTGGAGTGTGGTAGCAGTGTTTACGGTTTGACATAGAGATTTGCAAAGTACACACGGATCTGAATATCGCAGACCCGTTGACTATAAGACCTCTCTCACATGCAAAGCATGATCGAGCCCCAAAACTCATTGGGTGTTAGATTCATAACAATGCGAATCACATGGTGATGTGAACTAGATTATTGACTCTAGTGCAAGTGGGAGACTGTTGGAAATATGCCCTAGAGGCAATAATAAATTAGTTATTATCATATTTCCTTGTTCATGATAATCGTTTATTATCCATGCTATAATTGTATTGATCGGAGACTTAAATGCATGTGTGGATACATAGACAAGACCATGTCCCTAGTATGCCTCTAATGGACTAGCTCGTTGATCAAAGGATGGTTAAGGTTTCCTAGCCATGGACATGAGATGTCATTTGATAACGGGATCACATCATTAGGAGAATGATGTGATGGATAAGACCCAAACTACAAACATAGCATATGATCGTGTCAGTTTATTGCTACTGTTTTCTGCATGTCAAGTATATGTTCCTATGACCATGAGATCATGCAACTCACGGATATCGGAGGAGTGCCTTGTGTGTATCAAACGTCGCAACGTAACTGGGTGACTATAAAGGTGCTCTACAGGTATCTCCGATGGTGTTTGTTGAGTTGGCATGGATCGAGACTGGGATTTGTTACTCCGTGTAACGGAGAGGTATCTCGGGGCCCACTCGGTAATGCAACATCACAATAAGCCTTGCAAGCAATGTGACTAATTGTTAGTTGCGGGTATCTTGTATTACGGAACGAGTAAAGAGACTTGCCAGTAACGAGGTTGAACTAGGTATGGAGATACCGACGATCGAATCTCGGGCAAGTAACATACCGAAGAACAAAGGGGACGTTATACGGGATTAACTAAATCCTTGACATAGAGGTTCGACCGATAAAGATCTTCGTAGAATATGTAGGAACCAATGTGGATGTCCAGGTCCCGCCATTGGTTATTGACCGTAGAGGTGTCTCGGTCATGTCTACATAGTTCTCGAACCCGCAGGGTCTGCACACTTAAGGTTCGGTGACGTTTCGGTAGTGTAGAGTTATGTATGGTGGTGACCGAAGGTTGTTCGGAGTCCCGGATGAGATCCCGGACGTCACGAGGAGCTCCGGAATGGTCCGGAGGTAAAGATTCATATATAGGAAGTCCCAGTTTGGTTTCCGGAAAAGTTTCGGGCTCATCGGTAGTGTACCGGGAGTATCGGTATTGTACCGGGAGTGCCGGTAGTGTACCGGAGGACCTCCGGGAGGGGTACTTCGACCCCAAGAGGTCCATGGGCTGTGGGAGAATAATAACCAGCCCTTATTGGGCTGGGAAAACAGCCACAAAGGCCCATGGCGCAGGAGAGAAAGTCCTAAAGCAAAAAGTGGAAAATCAGCCAATAGGAGGCAATCCTACTCCAACTAGGATTGGAGGTGAAGTAGGATTTCTTCCCACCTCCTATTTCGGCCGACCCAAAGGCCTTGGCTGCCTCTCCTCTCCTCTCCTCCTATATATACTAGTGGATTGGGTGGTTTTTGGACAGAATTTCCGGCCACGTGCTACCCGTTTCACCGGTGCACAGTTTCTCCTCTAGATCGGTTTTCCGCAGCGCTTAGGCGAAGCCCTGCCGGAATCACTCCACCACCATCACCGGAGCGCCGTCACGCTGCCGGTGAACTCTCTCTCCTCTCCACCTCCTCTTGCTGGATCAAGATGGTGGAGATCGTCATCAAGCTGCACGTGTGCTGAACGCGGAGGTGCCGTCCGTTCGGCGCTAGATCGGAAGGACCGTGATCGAGATCGCGAGACGGTTCGTGATGAGATCGCGGAACGGATCGTGATGAGTTCGTAGGACAGATCGTGATCAAGATCGTGAGACGGATCGTGATGAGATCGCGGGACGGATCGTGATGAGTTCACGGGACGGATCGTGATTGGATCGCGGGACGGATCGTGATGAGATCGCGGGACGCTCGGCGATTTGGATCGCGAAGATGTTCGACTACACCAACCGCGTTTCTTAACGCTTCCCGCTTAGCGATCTACAAGGGTACGTAGATCCACTCTCCCTCTCGTAGATGCTCATCACCATGGATAGGTTTGCGTGTGCGTAGAAAAATTTTTGTTTCCCATGCGACGTTCCCCAACACTCATATCCTCGAAAATGGTCAGAGATCTTTGTTCATAGAGTAACAACTCCTGTAATTCAACATAGGAGAATCATGTCACCATAAATTCCATTGGCTCATGAATTTATTACAAACTCTGAGACTTCCGTTACATAACTTCAAAAAATGATAAGAGTGCTACCTATTACAGTTATTACTTCCAAAATCCAAAACTCAAACTACTCGTGTTTAGCCTTCTTCTCCGGGCAGGTATAGGAGTAGTGTCCTGTCTTGTTGCACCGATGACAAGTGATGTGGCTCAGATCCTTCCGTGTAGAAAACCATGGAGTCTTCTTCTTCTTATTGGGTTGGGTTCCTTTCCTGATGCTTGTCTCATACCTCTTGCAAAAACAGTGTGGCCTCTCCAAGCTACAATGCAAACATCTGATGCCTCCGCTTACTTGGCCTTTCTTCTTGTCCAGGTTGATCATTTCTTCTATCTCCTGAGGATCATATTGCACTTCTTCTATCGGGATGTCTCCCACATACTCGTTCGGAGAATCCTGAGAGATATGTCCTTCTTCTCCACATGAATAGCATGACTTGGTACTTATGTTTGGGTCTGGTATATCACTCATCATCATGGATTCTTCTAACTTTTTCCCAAGGAATTCTTTCATTGCTTCCTTCTGCTGCTTCATGACTTCTTGTACCTTGGGGTAGAGTTGACATTGTGTCGGATAGTGAGTGGTTCCTTCACACAAGAAACATGTCACCTGCCTAGTTGGGCATTCCTCAGCAGGGTGATTTTCTTCACAATGAGGGCATCCTTCCTTGTGTTCTTCCTGGGTGTGTCCTATCTCTCCACATATCTTGCATGCGCAAATCTTCTTCACATCTTTGCAACGGGGCTTCTAGGTGTTGGTGACAACATGAGATTTTTGCAGAGTCATCTTGAATTCTTCCCAAGTGATTGATGCTTGCCTATCATGGATAGCTTCATGCATCTTCCACCAATGTGCAACACCTTCTGCAAAGTATCAAAGAGCATACTAGACCATCTCGTTCCTTGCAACATGGTTACTCCTTAGGTGATCCTCCATGTCCTGAATCCATTCTTCTATCTCTAACCGAGTCATCGATCCAGAATATACGAGTCCAACTTCATTCATCATCTATTGGGTTCAAGCTTTTGGGATGAGATGCGTGAGAGAGAGATAGAGAAAAGGGATACAAACAACTCAAAGACACAAAACAATCAAACTCAAGTCCACACATTCATAAAGTTCAATCGAACTATAGTATCGCCACCCACATAAGGTTGGTATGATCGATCACTCAAATCGTAAAAACATTTAGCTTTTATTTCTCTCATGGGGGGCTACTACTAAGCTAGTCTATATCATGTCTTCATCTTCAGTGCGCTTCTTCTGGTCATGCTTGATATTCTCAAGTTCTTTTGCTTGATTTTCTATGTTGATGCGGAGTTTCCGGTGTTGTCCCTGTAGCTCTAGGAGTTGGTTCTTGAGCTTCTTAATTTCAACATCTCCAGCATGTGCCATGGCCCGACTGTTCTTCAAGTCTTGACGAAGCTTCTAAATCTCAGGATCGTGTTTCTTCAGATTGGCTACCTTCAGCTTCTCAGCCTTGAGGTTCTCACGAAGTGTTTCGTTCTCAAATAACTCTGAGAGAAGGTCCATTTGAAGGTTATTGACGTAGTGCTCCAGTTCTTGATTGTACACAAGTATAGGTGAAAACTTCATCTTCTGTTCGCCGGTCAGGATGATGAGTGCTCCATCAGGCCTCTGCCATCCAAGCCTTCCAAACTAGTGGACACTTAACTTAGCATGATGATGATAGCTCAAACGGGCGATAGCATCATGGACGGCGGTGTTCATGCCCATCTCACATTCATGGCTCAATGTGCCATAGTTGATGTCTTCAGTCTTGGGGTCTTCTTTACGTCCAAAAACTTTAGTTCTGATGCCCCAGAATCCAGACTTCCTCTTATTCACGTTGATCTCAGGTATCGGCAGCTTCACCATCTGCACCAGCTCCATGAGGAATGAGCCTTCGAGAACATCCTCGTAGTCCTCTCTTTTGTTCAGGGTGTAGTTCTCCATCTATAGTTTGAAGAAGGAGGGTTCAGTAAAAGAAGTTAGAAGTTACGAGAGTAGTGAAAACAAAAGTTGTTCCTATCAAGGTCTTCATATCTCTAAGCCATTTCCTAGGGTCACGTTCTACAACCAACATGTGCTCTGATACCATTTCTGTAGCGACCCGACTCAAAACGATTCAAGCCTCTATGTGTTCTGTGCCAACCCTGGATCAGTATGCTGGCACACACAGTACATCAATGTATATATCAAAGTGCAATCACATGTAACTAACGTAAAACTGATATATACCTTAAAATCTCAGCGGAAACAGTCAATGGGAGTGGAGTCCCAATAACACCAACGGCAGGTTGAGTGCAGACCATAACCCTGAATCGTACTCTTACTCGTCATAGAACTTATCTGCAACATAAGACGTTGCAGCCATGTAGGTCAGTGCATTGAATGTACCGGCAAGGTCACCATACCAAAACAAAAGATAAAGACTATTCTATATGCAGTAAGGCTTTGTGGCTCTGTGTCTAAGTTTTTTTTGCATAAAAGCTGATTTTAATTTTCTTTTCCTACAACAAAAGAATATCAGGAGTTTCACTACAGAGTTATCTATCATGACATGGTTCCGCCAACCGATGTCTTAATGCCCTCAAGTATCATAAGTTGCCCACAATTAATTATCAGTCCAGTGTTGAGAGTTTAGAGATAGATCCAAGTCCAGAGGCTCAAATTGTCCGTTACCGGGGACACGGCTAATCGATTAGGTTTAACTACGCAGAGTGTTGTGTACTTTACCCACAAGATTCGTTCCCTCCTTGTAAGTCCTCGCACTACTGGGTGTTTGAGAACAGGACGAACGAAACATGGTCTTTCAGAGTGTTTCCTTGACTACTGTCAGTGCCCATCCAATCCTAACGTTGACTACATCTCGTAGCACTGCCCGGCCAGAGTCACAATAAAGATCAACCAAACCAGAGCCCATAATGACTTGTGGCTACACAGGTAAGCTTCCGTCCATGAAGTATTCATCCGTCTCTTTGAGTATGGGTGAAGCTTTCCACAAGATGTCATGGCACTTCTCCATGCATCCCGGCCATCCACTGGTTACTCCAGGGATGCCCATCAATTCCATCCTTCACCCAGTAGTGTGTATTGAAAACTTGTTTCTCGAGTCTCGAAGTCTTGAGGTCTTGAAGATGCAGGACTTGAAGATGCCTTCATGAAGTTGTCGCCTTGACATGGAGTCCTCCTTCTCACACCACTCACGAACACTCATACCAGACCTCGTCTACTTTAGCATAGCATAAAAATAACTAATGTTCCTGGGGCTTTAGTAACAAGTGGTGGGTTCCTACCTCATGCATTCTACTCAACTACAAGAATTTCAATAACACTACTGGAGGGTTTTTTTGAATGATGTCACTACATGCAATAAAACATAGGTATGAAATAGATGGTCAAAGTGAACTTGCCTGTACTGTTGATGAAGATAAAAACCGCTCTCAGAAAAATAACTTGATAGAACTATTCGTCACTCTCTGATGAAATCTATAAAATAAAAACATTGCATTCATATAAGCAATCATACTAGAAATCAATACTAACAATCAATAAGAAACACAAAACTAAAAACAACAAGGTTGTGATGAAGGAAATACTTAAGACAAAACTCAAAACAACAAAGTTTCATCAACACAACTAAGGTTGGTTTTATGTACAAATAAGTCCTATTTTCAAAAGTAAAAACACAAAAACAAAGTAAAATATAACAAAACTATTTTAGTAAATATTTTACTAGCAAAAAGAATTATTTTTGAAGAACAAGTAAAAACTATGAAAACAACACACTAAACACCATAAGTTTTCTAGCTAATAAACTTAACAACAATTAAAACAATAAAATATTAAAATAACAGAAAAAATATATAACAACTAAGTTAACAGAAAGTGAAACTTGTAAAACATATTTTAAAATATTTTCAAATAAGAAATCAAACTAGCAAGGAAATCAATTTGCAAGTTGTTATGAACTAGAATTGATTTCATGCTATAAAAATAATAAATGACATAAAAATAAACTTGGTTGAAATACTACTGCTAAGTAACATAAAACAAAGTAAAATTTATCAACTAATATAAAAGAAAATAAATCAAAACAATTTAAAAGAAAAGAAATAGAAATTAACCTAAAAAGAACTAAAACGGAATCTGTTTTGTTAAAAATACTAATATAAATTATTCTAAAAATTCTCAAACTCAAGTTATCCAATTTTTAAATATTCTAAACAGGGTGATAAATATAACCAATACAAATCAGTAGCAAAAAGAATCACTCAAAAACAAGTTTTTAAACTCAAGTTATCCAATTTTTAGTGATTTGAGCATATTCAACAAAATTCAAAATTAAAAATTTAAATATGGTCAAACTTGATATCTACAGAAACTAGATGAAAAAATTGTGTCACAATGCAAAAAGAATCAAATTAAAACAAGTAAATACATAAAAGATATAAAGAAAACAAAAACAGAACTAATTCTGTAAAATAAAACTAAAACAGAAAAGGAAAAAAAAATCTAAACTACGAATAGGGCTACGTGGCAATTTCTGGTTGGTTGTGGCTGTGCGCTCGGTGTGCTAACTTGTGAACTCTCACTACTTAGAAGAAAATGGTTCGGGCGTTTTAGTGATCTAATCTGGATCGTTAGATTTAGATCCGAAGGCTGAGGAGGGGGGGTGCTCACAGCGGCGGTTGGTGCCGTTCCAGCGATGTCGACGACGACGTTGGCTCGGTGGTGCTCGGGGGCGGCGCTCTGGTGGTCGGGGATAGCGTCTGAGGGGTCCAGTCGACGGCGGCGGACCTCCGACGTCCATTGGTGGTGACGACGAGGCGAGGGAGCGTTGGGGGCGAGCTCCACGAGCTCGGGGAGCTTCGGGTGGAGGCCAAACTCCGGCAAGGTGCGGGGCGGCATTCTGGCGAGGGAGGATTGGGGTTTAGGCAAAAAATGGAGTGCGGGCGAGGCCGGGGCTTATATAGGGGGTCTGAGGGTGGTAGAATAGGAAGGAAGAGGGAGATCTGATCAGATCCGGTCGGATTCCGGCAAGGTAAGGAAAGGGGAGGGAGAAAGGAAGGGGAAGATCGACGGGGATTGGGACCGGGCGGTGGGTCCCGTGGCCAGAGAGAGAGGAGAGGTGGGCGACACGGTCGGGCGGCCGATCCGAAGGGATTCGGATCTGGCAAAGAGATCTTGGGCCGGCTCCTATTCCAAATGGGCTAGGATACTATTCTGTTTTAAATTCTTTTTTCCAAATAAGTAAAAACAGAAAGTAAAAGTAAGAAAGGAAATTAAATATACACTCAAATATAGAAGTTTTATATATCAGAATTATTAGAAAATTAAATGCAACAAAATGAACATTTTTCCACGGCCAGAGTAAATAGTTAAAAACATTTTTCAGAAAATGCCTAAATTGAATTTATTTCCTTTTGCAAATAATTTTCAATAACCCCCTGGGTTTTATGGTTCAAATACTTCACAAAATACTCCTGGTTTGGAGGGTCATGTTCCTCTACTCAAGATTTGTGAAGGGTTTGAATTCTTTCAAACTTGAAATTGGAAATCAAATATGAACAGAACTCCATATCAGAAAATTTCAAATCTTTTCAAATTCACTCTTCAAATCTTTTTATATTGAAGAAGTTATGTCATCTTCTCTCACAGATTTGAAATGTAGGAAATTTGAATTCCAAAAGCATATGGGAAAGTCATGTCATTCCCTCTCATTCAAAAGGTTTTTTGAAAGTTTCAATTTTCACTCAATTTCAATCACTCAATCAAATAAACACTCTTTCTAATATTTATTATAACATTCCAAAATTTGGGATGTTACAACATGTGCTGAACACGGAGGTGCCATCCGTTCAGCGCTAGATCGGGACGGATCATGATTGGATCGCGAGACGGATTGTGATTTGGATCGCAAAGACGTTCGACTACATCAACTGCGTTTCTTAACGCTTCCCGCTTAGCGATCTACTAGGGTATTTAGATCCACTCTCCCTCTCCTCGCTGTTGATCTCCATAGATAGATCTTGGATGTTCGTAGGATTTTTTTGTTTCCCATGCAATGTTACCCAACTTAAGCCTCTTTATATCTTCCTCAAAACAACCACTATACCTACCTATCATGGCATTTCCATAGCCATTACGAGATATATTTCCATGCAAATTCCATCATCACTTCACATGACTAGTTGTTCATCATCATATGCTTTGCATGATCATATAGAGCTCACATAGTATTTGTGGCAAAGCCACCGTTCACCATATGTTTGATACATGTCATGCTAGATCTTGCACATCCTGGTACACTACTAGAGGCATTCATATAGAATATCGTCCTACCAATATTTCATATTGAGTTTTAGTTAAATCAAGTGTGATGATCATCCTTATTAGAGCATTGGCCTAGTGAGGAAAGGATGATTGAGACTATGATTCCCCCACAAGACAGGATGAGACTCCAGACAAAAAATAAAAAAATTAGGGGAGGCCAAATGAGCCCACCACAAAAAATAGAAATGGGGGAGGCAAAAAAATACCTCACCATGAAAAAAAAGAAACTAAATGAGAGGAAAATAGAGAAGGAACTTTTCTACTATCCTTTACCACAATTATGCCTCAACGTTGCATCATGTGTTTCATATAGGGAGTCCCTTGTTTTGTCACTTCCATATGCTAGTGAGAATTACCTTTTCATTATAAACTTGACTTGTATATTCCGATGACGGGCTACCTCAAATGCCCGAGGTCTTCATGAGCAAGAAAGTTGGATGCACACCCACTTAGCTTCAGTTGAACTTTCTTATACTTATAACTCTAGTGCATCATTAACGTGGCAACCCCTACTCCTTGCATTGCCATCTATCGAGGGGTATCTCCATAGCCTGTGGTACACCGAGTTGATGTGAGACTATCTTCTCCACTTTTTACCCCTTTGATATGTACCATCATATTCTATTCCACCTAATGGTATGTCCAATGGCCCACGCTCATGTATTGCATGAAGAATAAAAATTTGGTGCATATTGAAAAAGTACGATCCAATTGTATGACTTGGACACCGTGGTGTGATACGTCTCCAACGTATCTATACTTTATGAAGTATTCATGCCATGTTTGCAATAATTCTATATCATTTTGATATGATTTTACTAGAACTAACCTGGACTGACGCAATTTTCAGCAGAACTACCGTGGTGTTGTTTTTGTGCAGAAATAGAAGTTCTCACAATGAGCTGAAAATTTATGGAGAATATTTTTGGAAAATATAAAAAATACTGGAGCGAAGAGTCACCCGAGAGGAAGGCCAAGGAGGCTACAAGCCCCAGGGACGCGGCCACCCCCCTAGCCGCGGCCACGAGGCTTGTGGGCCCCTCGAGAGTCCACCGACCTCCCTCTCAGCTCTATAAATCTGGAAATATTCCAGAACTCCGAGGCATAACCTAGATCGAGAGTTCCGCCGCAACACACCTCGAGAGCCATGAAAAACAAATGTTGGCCCTCTCCGGCACCCTGCCAGAGGTGGTCACCATCACCGGAGCCCACCTTCATCGTCCCGGAGGGGCCATAAACACCATGGAGGCCAAGGACCAGAGGGAGAACCTCCCCCTACAGAGGGGGGATGCCATGGAGGAGGAAGCACAAGGGGAGACCCTCTCCCTCTCTTTCCCGATGGTGCCGGAGTGCCACCAGGGGAATCACCGCTGCGGTGATTGTCTTCATAAACATCACCTTCTTCATCATCGTCTTCATCTCCTTTTAGCGGTCCACTCTCCCACAACCTGCTGTAATCACCTACTTGAACATGGTGCTTTATGCTACGTATTATGATCCAATGATGTGTTGCCATCCTTTGATGTTTTGAGTAGATTACTTTTGTCCTTTGGGTTGATTGATGATCTAGATTGGTTTGAGTTGTATGTTTATTTTGGTGCTGTCCTATGGTGCCTTTTGTGCCACGCACACGTGAAGCATTCCCGCTATAGGGTGTTGCAATACGTTCATGATTCGCTTATAGTGGGTTGCTTGAGTGATAGAAGCATAAACCCGAGTAAGGGAGTTGTTGCATATGGGATAAAAGGGACTTGATGCTTTAATGCTATGGTTGGGTTTTACCTTAATGATCTTTAGTAGTTGCGGATGCTTGCTAGAGTTCCAATCATAAGTGCATATGATCCAAGTAAAGAAAGTATGTTAGCTTATGCCTCTCCCTCATATAAAATTGCAATAATGATTTCCGATCTTGTTAACAATTGCCTAGGATAATTCCGCACACCGACCCATCATTATTCCACACTCGCTATTTATAATATATGGTAATATTATGATAACATCACCTATATTTTTATTTTAGTTCTCCGATATCATGCAAAACTATCCTCTTCATACCCACAACGTAGTTTTATTTCTCCTGTCTAGATGGAAGCAAAAGTTCGGTGTACGTATAGTCGTATCGGTGGCAGATAGGACTTGAGAGAATATTGATCTCACCTTTAGCTCCTTGTGTGTTCGATACTCCATACTTATCACTCCTACCTTTGGAAATTGCCATGATGATTCCTTGCACTTAGGGATTATCAAGCTCTTTTCTAGCGCCGTTACTGGGGAGCAATAGCGTGGTGTTGATATTCTCGTGTATGCTTGTTTGCTTTCTTCACTAAATAGATTTTGTTTTCCCTTTTTACTTTCTGTAGTTGTCAGTGAAACAAACAAAAAAATGAAAAAAATGAAAAACACGAAAAGAGTTACTTGCCTCTTATGCCTAAGAAGTTTTTCAAAAAGAGAAGTGATTGGAAGGTTGTGCATTGGAGAAGTGAGGGTCGACCTTGAACACTTGTGTTCATGCTCATGGAGACAACGTAGAATTTTTCATGGAATCTTCAGTAAAATAATTATCCCCTTGTATATATCGATTGTATTCTAAAATTAATGTGCCAAAATTTACTTTTAGGATGTTTGGATTGCTAGTTTGGTGTGTGCAGTGCAAAAACAGAAACATTGGCTGTAGTGCATGAATTTTCATTTTTACTGGAACGTCAAAAGTTTCTGAAATTTGTAAATAGTACGTCTATGATTTTTTTAATTGTTCCTAAATTTTCAGAATTTTTTGATTTACATAAGTGTATGAAGTTTCCATATTACTACAGACTGTCCTGTTTTTAACAGATTCTGTTTTCTATGCATTGTTCTCTTGTTTTGATGAATCTATGGTTTGTATCGGGGGGTATGAACCATGGTGAAGTTGTACAACAGTAGATATAATGCTAATATGAATTTATAATAAGTTCACAACAGTACTTAAAGTAGTAATTTTCTTTATTATACTACGGATCTCATGAGGGTTTTGTTAAGTTTTGTGTGAATGAAGTGTTCGAAGATCGAGGAGGTATCGATATAAGAAGAATATAGAGATACAAGAGTTCAAGCTTGGGGATGCCCAAGGCACCCCAAGTAAAGATTTCAAGGAGACTCAAGCACCTAAGCTTGGGGATGCCACGGAAGACATCTCATCTTTATTCTTCAACAATTATCGGTATACCTTGGTTTTTGTTTTGTTCACATGATATGTGTCTTCAATGGTTGTCTTTTCCTTTATGATCACTTCTATTATGAGATAGTCCTTGATGGATTTGTAGAATGCTCTTTGTGCTTCACTTAAACCTTTTGAGTATGTCTTTATAGAATGCTTTGTGTGCTTCACTTATATATTTTGACTTTGGATATTGGTTAATCTATATTATTAAGAATGCTCTATGAATTTCACTTATATCTTTTAGAGTATGAATATAATGATCATCGGAATTTGGCTTGGAAGAGTATCATTGTAATATCATGCCTAGCTAAAAAGGCATTAAATAAAAGTGCTTGTTGGGAGACAACCCAATACTTTTACTTTCTATTTTGATGTGTTAACATGATTAAGCTATGTAGTAATCATGTTTTGTGCCTTTAATTTCAATAAAGTGCCAAGTAAAGCCTTTGGGATAGTGCGGATACTTGCTTGTTTGATTCTGTGCAAGAACAGGAAGTCTTGCGTCCAGTATTTGAATTCTCTGATTTTACTTGACAGTCAAAAAAATTCGGAAACTTTTACAAAACATTTCTACGCAAATTCTGTGATATTTCCTATTTTTTCAGAATTTTTAGAGGAAGGGAAGTATGGTGATCGTTCAGGTCTTTACAGACTGTTCTGTTTTTGACAGATTCTGTTTTGCATGCATAGTTTGCTTGTTTAAAGTGTTCCTATAGGTTATATTGATTAATATAAATTATGTGAATTATATAATAAATTAGTTATCATTGGTTAACAATTATTAATCTTGTCTTGACAATACCTAAGTGAATCATTTATCTTTATTACACTAACCCTTCTTACGAAGTTCCGTTAAGTTTTGTGTGATTGAAGTTTTCAAGTTTTGGGTGAGATACCGATATGAGGGGAATAAAGAGTGACAAGAACCAAATCTTGGGGATGAACAAGGCACCCCCAAGGTAATATTAAAGGAACACTCAAGCGTCAAGCTTGGGGATGCCCCGGAAGGCATCCCCTCTTTCCTCTTCAACACTATCGGTGTATCTTACTTGGAGCTATATTTTTATTCGTCACATAATATGAGTTTTTCTTGGAGCGTCATTTTATTTTTGTTGTTCTTTTTTAGGTGTTATTTATAATCTTTTTTTTCAATAAAAAGTTCCAAGAATTGCCTTAGGATGCTTGCATTGCATGTTTTATGTGTGCTGTGTAAAAAACAGAAACTTTTCCTGTAGTGTTTGAATTTTCATATTTTACTGGAATGCAGAAAGTTTCTGAAATTTTTACAAAATATTTTCATATAAATTACTTATCATGTCCTAAATGTTAATAATTTTTAGAGTTCCATCGGTACACTGGTTTAATAAATTACTATAGACTATTCTGTTTGGGCGGATTGCTGTCATAGTTTTGTTATCTACTTATCCTATAGTTTCCATAGCCTATATTGGTAGATATAAATTGTGGAAATGATAGTATACAGTACCTAAAGTTTGAAAATTATTGTGCAACTTTTCTTGGCCGTACATGCAGTTTTGAGTTGTTCTTATGTGTACTAACCTATCTCATGAGTTCTTTTTGAGTTTTGTGTGGATGAAGTTTTTGGGAATAGGTGAAATCGGGATATGAGAGGATTGAACAAGATACAAACGCTCAAGCTTGGGGATGCCCAAGGCATCCCAAGAAAATATTTCAAGAACTCTCAAGTATCTAAGCTTGTGGATGCTACGCATCCCACCTCTCTTTTATCGGTTAGCCTATGTTGAACCTAAATTTTTATTCATTCACATGATGCGTGCTATTCTTGGAGTGCCATTTTATATTGTTTGCTGTTTCAACAAATCATTGGATCTGAAATTTTGAATAAGAGAGAGTCCTCACATGGCTATTTATCTAATTAACTACGCATTGATCTTCACTTATATCTTTTTGGAGTAGTTTGTCATTCACTCTCGTGCTTCGCTTATATCCTATGAGTAAATGGTTGAATGAATTGAGTATCATAAATCTGAAATTAAAAATGCTTCATATTATTATCCCATGGGGAGTAATGACTTCACACATAATAAGTATAGGTGGTGAAATTTATTGAAAGTTAGCAAACACCGCATTGGTCACTTGAACAATTCATGAAAGAATATTGAAGGAAGAGAGATTTCACATATAAATATACTATCTTGGACATCTTCTATGATTGTGATTACCCATTAATTATTTTCAAACTTGAGCAAATTAGTTGAAGTTGGACAAGGAAGAAAACGTGATGAGTTATGGTTGAGTATATTTGCATAGAAGTTATATTGTTATGGATCCTCCAACATGTGGTGCTTGCTTCCACCTCATACTAGCCAAAATTTCCGCACTAAGTAGAAATACTACTTGTGCACCCAAACACCCTTAAACCAGTTTTGCCGTGAGAGTCCACTATACCTACCTATGGATTGAATAAGATCCTTCAAGTAAGTTGTCATCGGTGCAAAGAGCAATCAAAATTGCTCCTAAATATTTAAGTTCTTTTATTTTAAGGGAAAATAAGCATTGTACGAATTTGTGATGACAAAGAAATAAAAGCGATGGACTGCATAATAAAGGTTGCTATCACAAAGGGCTATACAACGCGATGTTCCTTTACATTAAGAGTTTGCGCATCCAAAAACAAAAAGCGCATGACAACCTCTGCTTCCCTTTGCGAAGGGCCTATCTTTTATTTTTCTAGTACTTACCTTTATACAAGGGTGATGGTGATCTTCACCACTTCCTATATTGCGCCTTTTTCTCTTGGAAATCATCATGTGGTGGGGAAAGATCTGAGCATATATGGCCATCCAAATATATTTGATCATGAATTATTATTGTTGACAATTTTCTATATGATAAATAAGTTGGGAGGTGAAACATTAAGCCCCTATATTTTTTTGTGTACGATGGATGCTATTTGTTCTAAAAATAGGCTTTGAGTGCTAGCAATCATGGAAGACTATATGATAGTGGAGTATGTGGAATTTGCTAAATCAAAGCTTTACATAGACCCTTCCTGAAAATAATATGAATTGCAATTGTTCGATGACTAGGAATATGGTTTGTTAGTTTTCAAGAAGTTTTCTGGCTTTACTTTAACATGTGAATAGCTTGTTACTCGATCATGAGGTTTTATGAGATGAGATTCTGTTTATGATATATATTGAGCTAGAAAAAGTGATTGAAATTATCATTGATCAAACTTATGCACTTGCTAGCATTCACACTTCATAAATTATTTCTTTTATCATTTACCTACTCGAGGACGAGCAGGAATTAAGCTTGGGGATGCTGATACATCTCCAACGTATCTATAATTTATGAAGTATTCATGCCATGTTTGCAATAATTCTATATGATTTTGATATGATTTTACTAGAACTAACCCAGACTGACGTTGTTTTCAGCAAAACTACCGTGGTGATGTTTTTGTGCAGAAATAAAAGTTCTCGAAATGAGCTGAAAATTTCCGAAGAGTATTTTTGGAAAATATAAAAAAATACTGGAGCGAAGAGTCACTCGAGAGGAAGGCTGAGGAGGCCACAAGCCCCAGGGGTGCGACCACCCCCCTGGTCGTGGCCACTAAGCTTGTGGGCCCGTCAGGAGTCCATTGACCTCCCTCTCAGCTCTATAAATCCTAAAATATTCCAAAACCTTCGAGGCATAACCTAGATCGGGAGTTCCTCCACCGCACACCTCCAGAGGCACGAAAAACTAATCTTGGCCCTCTCCGGCACCCTGCCGGAAGGGTTCACCATCATCGGAGGCCATCTTCGTCGACCCGGAGGGGCCATCAACACCATGGAGGCCAAGGACCAGAGGGAGAACCTCCCCCTACAGAGGGGGGATGCCATGGAGGAGGAAGCACAAGGGTGAGACCCTCTCCCCCTCTTTCCTGATGGTGCCGGAGTGCCACCGAGGGAACCATTGCCACGATGATCGTCTTCATCAACATCACCTTCTTCATCACCGTCTTCATCTCCTTTTAGCGGTCCACTCTCCCGCACCCTGCTGTAATCACGTACTTGAATATGGTGCTTTATGCTACATATTATGATCCAATGATGTGTTGCCATCCTATGTTTTGAGTAGATTACTTTTGTCCTTTGGGTTGATTGATGATCTAGATTGGTTTGAGTTGTATGTTTATTTTGGTGCTGTGCTATGGTGCCTTCCGTGCCGCGCACACGTGAAGGATTCCCGCTGTAGGGTGTTACAATACGTTCATGATTCGCTTATAGTGGGTTGCTTGAGTAACAAAAGCATAAACCCGAGTAAGGGAGTTGTTGCATATGGGATAAAAGGGACTTGATGCTTTAATGCTATGGTTGGGTTTTACCTTAATGATCTTTAGTAGTTGCGGATGCTTGCTAGAGTTCCAATCATAAGTGCATATGATCCAAGTAGAGAAAGTATTTTAGCTTATGCCTCTCCCTCATATAAAATTGCAATAATGACTTCCGATCTTGTTAACAATTGCCTAGGATAATTCCGCACACCGACCCATCATTATTCCACACTCGCTATTTGTAATATATTGTAATATTATGATAACATCAACTATATTTATATTTTAGTTCTCCGATATCCTGCAAAGCTATCCTCTTCATACCCACAAGTAGTTTTATTTCTCCTCTCTAGATGGAAGCAAACGTTCGGTGTACGTAGAGTCGTATCGGTGGTAGATAGGAATTGAGAGAATATTGATCTCACCTTTAGCTCCTTGTGGGTTCGACACTCCATACTTATCACTTCCACCTTTGGAAATTGCTATGATGATTCCTTGCACTTGGGGGTTATCATGGTGCTTAACATTTGTATTAATGTGGTGAAGATGGAGCCATGCTTTGCTAATATAATAAGATGAATGGGGGTAAATATTCTTTTAGGACCGTATACTTTCAACAAGTAATGTTTTTTTGCTTATACTTATCAGTATCGCTGTGTTAGTGTTTGTTAATTCATAGTTTGTCAATGAGCATACATACAAAAGATTACATAATGGGTAGCATGTCAAATCAAAAATTCTGTTTTTATCATTTACCTACTCGAGGATGAGCAGGAATTAAGCTTGGGGATGCTTGATATGTCTCCAATGTGTCTATAATTTTTTATTGTTCCATGCTGATATATTATCATTCTAGGATAACTTTGGGCATTTATTTACCAATTTATAATATTTTTTAGCACTAACCTATTGACCCGATGCCTAGTGCGAGTTGCTATTTTCTGCATGTTTTTTTTACTTTTCACGTTTACAGTACCAAACTATGTCCAATTGCCATGAATCCTTTTTGTGATTATTTTGGACGAAAAGAATACTTGGAAGCTTCAGAAGGAAGCCGAGCGCCGCACGAGGGCACCAGCACACAATCGGGCGCGCCCCAGGGGGGGCACCCTAATGTGTGCTGGCCCCCTCGTGGTTCTCCTGACGCCCCTCTCTGGCCTATAAATTCTCTAATATACGAAAACCCTAGAGGAGGCCCCAAAAACACTTTTTATGCTTCTGCTAGTCTCTGTTCCGATGGGAGCCCATCTAGAGCTCCGTTCCGGCACCCTGTTGGAGGGGGATCGATCACGGAGGGCCTCTTCATCCACCTGCCCTCATGATGATGTGTGAGTAGTTCACCACAGACCTACAGGTCCGTAGGTAGTACCTAGATGGCAATCTCTCTCTCTTGATCTTCAATACAATGTTCATCGCATCTTTGCCTTGATCTATCCGATGTAATCCGTTTGTATGGTGCATTTGTTGGGATCCGATGAATTGTGGGTTTATGTTTCAGATTATTCCTGAAGAGTATTGAGGCAAACCTGATTATTATGGTTCTTATTTGAGAGATCATTATAGCTTCGTAATGCTCTCCGATCTATTGAGATAGTTTGTCCAACTAGATTGATATTTCTTTGATGGGAGTGGTGCGTTGTAGTAGGTTCAACCTGGAGAGTTTCTATATCCCAGTGACAAAGTAGGGGACAAGATACGTCTTTGTGTTGCTGATACTAAGGATAAAACGATGGGGTTTATTCATATTGCTTGAGTTCACTTTGTTTACATCATGTCATCGTTCTCCAAGCATTACTCTGTTTTACTTAATACTCTAGATGCATGCTAGATAGTGGATGATGAGTAGAGTAATAGTAATAGGTGCAGGTAGGAGTCGACCTATTTGCTTATGGACGTGATGCCTATATACACATGATCATTGCCATGAAAATCGCATAACTATCCGCTTTTCTCTCAATTTCCCAACAGTAATTTGTTTACCCACCGTATGCTATTTTTATGAGAGATGCCACTAAGGAACACTACAGCCCCCGGGTCTATTCACTTATATATTTACAAACGTTACTACTACCTTGCTGCCATTTATTTTATTTTATTTTATTTTGCATGTTACAATTATCTAGAATTATCTACACAACTCACTTGCTTGCAAATAACGATACCAAGGGGATTGACAACCCTCTTGCTAGCGTTGTGTGCAAGTTGTTTGCTCTTTTGTGTGCAGCCGCTGAAGACGGTTGAGGATTGGTATTCCTATTGGTTCGATAAACCTTGGTTTCACAATTGAGGAAAATAGTTACCCACATTATGCTACGATAAGACGTTCGTCGTCTCGGAAAACCCAACGCAGATCACAAGTATCAGTATATCAAAGCTAATTTTAGTTAACAATGATTTGTAATTAAGTAGTGAGAACAAACTGATATATATAATGTGACAATGAAGTCTAAGTCTCTTCCTATGCATTGGCATGTCATAAAAGAACAATTGATTCGCACAAAGTAAAGGCCAATACATAGCATAAGTAGTTTCTTGCAATTTTATCGTATTGGAAACATAGAAAGGTGAAGAATTGGTTCCTCTCTCGTAATAATTGCAAGTAGGAGCAAAACGCACATGCATATTATATTCATCAAAATCATCATGTGTGATAGTAAGACGCAACCCATCAATATAATCCTTAATAAGTGCAACCTTCTCTGATATAATGTAGTTGGGAGAATTCAAATAGACAATAGGACTATCATGTGTGGGTGCAATAGAAACAATTTCATGCTTAACATATGGAACTATAGCAAGTTCATCTCGATAAGCATAATTCATATTAGCATCACGACCAGAAGCATAGCAAGCATCAAGTTAATTAAAAAGGGATATTTCAAATGAATCCAAGGGATCATAGAAATTACCATAGTATTCATCCTTCGGTAAGCACGAAGGGAAATTAAACAATGTATGATTTGAAGAGTTAGTCTCATTAGAAGGTGGGCACGGGTGACCAATCTTCTCTTCCTCCTTTTGCTATTCGCTCTCCTCCTCATATTTTTCATGTAATGAGCTCATAGTTTCAACAATTTCTTCTTCCATAGATTCCTATAAAATCTTAATCTCTTCCAAGGCAACAAACATTCTCTCAATAAATTCATCAATATAGCATTATATTCATAATTCTCATAGAATTATTGAAGTATGAAAAAATGTTTAGATTTGTAAAGAATATCAACATGCTTTTCAATCGAACAAGCAATTACATGCACCCTAAAAAGCAACAAATTCTTCTATTTGTTCCACATCATAGTAATCATATATACCATTTGCATAAGAAGCCAATGTTTCATTATCATTAAATTTGCATTTAAAGGAAAGGTGTGGATCCTCCATCTTAGAGCAACAAGTATAATCACATCTCAAGCATAAATTCCAAGCATACCAACGCAACATTTTAATTTGATCCCATAAGTGTTTCCCTTGTAATCCGTAAAGTACTCACATTGATCCAACATATAGCCCATTATCAAGTTGAATGGTGATTTCTCAGGACTATCAAAGTAGTAATGAATGTTTTCCTCATAAATAGTATCGAGGGTTTTAGGAGTTTCCCCATCTCCATGAGTAGCAAGTACAACTAATTTTTTTGGGTGTATTGTGTTCCATATCCATAACTAAAAATATAAAACAACTTAGAATAGAAAATAAAATTACTTAGTGATAAAGAAAACAAGCACACACGAGAATATCAACCGCTATGCTATTGCTCCCTGGCAACAACTCCAGAAAAGGTCTTTATAACCCTTAAGTGAAGGTCTCATTTGTAGCCTTTTTGGATAAGTAAGTGTCTCGGACACAACGAGGTGCTAAAGGTAGAATTAATAATCTCTCAAGTTCTATCGACCACCGATACAACTTCTACACGCACTAACACTTACTTTAACTAGAACAAGTATGAAACTACTTGCAGGAAGGAAACTAGAAGTACTTAGTACACTAGTAGAAAATAGGGAACTAGTCCCGGTTCTGGAACCGGGAAAAACAAGAGGGACTAATACCCAAAACCTATAGTCCCGGTTCTCTTACAAAATAGGACCAAAGGGGCTCCACGTGGCCGTTGCGGGGCGCCCAGGCAGGAGGACCTTTAGTCCCGGTTGGTAACACAAACTGGGACCAAAAGGCAGCCATGCGTCAACAGCTCGCAGGCGCTAGTTTTTTTGTTTTTTTGGAAGGGGGTTTAGGGGGTTTGGAGGGTTAATTTAGGGGTTTCATATTGTGTTATCTAGCTAATAGAGAGAAGTGACCTCTCTTTCTCCGTGCTTGGTCGATGCTAGCTACTATAGATATAGAGATAACTCGACGCTAGCTAATAAGAAAATGAAGGAAACCATTAATTACACAAGATCGTCATGCTGAACATATATATAGAGAAGTGACATCTCTTTCTTCGTGCTTGGTCGAACAACAAGTTCTTGTATATCTATCCGACGCTACTACATAGATACAATATAACATCTCTTACAATCCCTAACATCATCTACCTAAGATCCAATCGCAATTCCACATGGTATTCTCCATCTTCAGGTATGATGTGCTCAAGAAAGAATCCCGCGAATTCCTCTTGAATTGGTCGTATGCGATCATGTGGTAGGAGTTCATCCCGCATATGCCAGATCTAATTTAAAGAAGGGGGTCAATACATGCATATATATGAATGAAACTCAACACAATTAATGGTAATATATAAAATAAAATTGTGAATATTATTTACGTACTTCAAATTGTTTGTCACAGAAGCCCGCTCAGAGGTCGAGTGGTGAATGAACTCGCATAAGTAGTATCCACATAAAACAGTCCTGCATTCCTGGTACAAGTACTTTACGAGAATAGAGTTCAATCAAACTGATAAGCAAGCATGGCAATGTTATTGATGAAAATTTGAATCAATTAGAGATGCGTGGAACTAGCTAGTACTACTTACTTTGGGGTGTGTGAATTGCAACTCTTTGTTTAGACCTGGAACCTTTCGGGTGAACTTTTTCCAAACCCTGCCAGACAAAGAAAATGATTACTTGATATCAAGAAATGAACGAATGTTGCCGATATGGTCCCGGTATTGATTGAACTTACTTCTTGAGCACTGTAGTCATGTCTGCATAATCCTCAGGATCTTGACGTCTCGAGTCTAAGACAGTTACTAATGCCCCGTTAAGCTTAATGGATAGCAGAATAAAGTGGTAACTACGCACACATATATAACTCATCAATTACATTACTTAACCTCGAGTAAGCAAAACCAAATATGCAGAAGATAGTAACACTCACTTGAAGTTGTAAGGAAAGAGTATTTCCCTTTTGTTTTGATGTGGAAGGAACGAATTTAGCAAGTTCTCCTCGATATCTTTGACTCTGTTTCATACCGTCCATTCATTTATGACATCTAGGCTAATGAACCCAAAGTCGAAGATTCTAGCTTTTTTGCATTCTAGTGATAATTATATAGTGAGGATAATTATATATACATGCAACGAACGAGCTGATCTAGAGACTTAACTATAGAAGTAATACTTATAGACAGTAGCAAGTCATGAGTTGTTTGTCGAGGGCCTATTAATTGTATAACTTAAATAACTCCACAAATTCAATAGGCATCAGGTCGAGTCCAATGAATTCATGCCTTTATTCTCATATACATACTATCTTTCCCAGACTCCCTGCAGGTTTTCGTGTACCAAATCATGCAATTTGTACATCATCGTTGTTAGATGAGGATGATCAGGTTTGACGAGAGGCTTCCCATGCACGTATCTAAAGTCTTGTACTACAACCTCAGCCATTTCAAAATGTACATCATCCCCAAGTAATCACCAGGATTGGTACCGGTTAGTAGCCCTGGATGATTAGCGATATCGCTAGACACCTTGAGCGGGGGGCACGATTGCTTCTCTTGTTCGCCGAGCTAGGGAATTGTTTTCCCACTTCTTCGTTCTTTGACTCTTGCAGCACTAGAAGTACTTCCCGACTGCTGCACTTCATTATATGTCTTTACAATACAACGATCATAGTTTGATGGCAGCGGAGGCGGTGATGGTCGCTTCAGGGCATCCACAGTGCATTTCGCTTTCACTGGATCTACCGTTTCCTTCGGAGGTGGATGTTTCTATGCAAAATGGGCCTTCACTTTGGTTTTACTGATGTCATCATTTTCTTTGTCAGTCCTCTCGTATGGTAACTTCGGAATAGGCTTGAGGCTTTGTCAGTCCGAGCGGCTGATACGTCTCCAACGTATCTATATTTTTTTGATGATGTCATGCTATTATATTATCTGTTTTGGAAGTTTTATATGCATTAGTATGCTATTTTATATTATTTTGGGACTAACCTATTAATCTAGAGCCTAGTGTCAGTTTCTGTTTTTTTCTTTTTTTTTGAGTTTTGCAGATATGAAATATTAAACGAAGTCCAAACTGAATAAAATCTTCGGAATGATTTTTTCTGGAAGTAAACAAATCCACCAGGCTTGGAGTGCACGCCAGGGGATCTACCAGGAGCTCACAAGCCTGGTAGGTGTGACCACCCCCTGGCCGCGCTTGGCAGAATTGCCGTCTCCTGGCAGGTCTCCTAACCCTATTGTTTGTCCTGTAAATACTCAAATATTCCCCCAACATCAGAGGGATCCACGCAAATACTTTTCCATCAGGAAAAGACTCCATTCTCGAGAGATCCAAGCTTGGAGCCTTTTCCAGTAATCTGTCGGAGGGGATTTCGATCACGGAAGACATCTACATGAACCCCATTGCCCCTCCGATTATGAGTGAGTAGTCCACCATAGACCTATGGGTCCATAGCTAGTAGCTAGATGGCTTCTTCTCTTTCTTTGATCTTCAATACCATGTTCTTCATGATCTTCATGGAGATCTATCCGATGTAATACTCTTTTGTGGTGTGTTTGTCAAGATCCGATGAATTGTGGGTTTATGTTCAGATTACCCATGAATCTTATTTGAATCTTCTCTGAATTCTTATATGCATGATTTTATATTCTTCTAAGTATCTTCGAGTTATTGGTTTGGTTTGGCCAACTAGATTGGTAATTCTTGCAATGGGAGAAGTGCTTGGTTTTGGGTTCAATCTTACGGTGTCCTCACCTAGTGACATAGTAGGGGTAGCGAGGCACGTATTGTATTGTTGCCATCAAGGGTAACAAGATGGGGTTTTCATCATATTGCTTGAGTTTATCCCTCTACATCATGTCATCTTACTTAATGCGTTACTCTGTTCTTCATGAACTTAATACTCTAGATGTAGGCAAGAGTCGGTCGATGTGTGGAGTAATAGTAGTAGATGCAGAATCGTTTCGGTCTACTTGACACAGACGTGATGCCTATATGCATAATAATTGCCTTGGATAAATACATGATTATTCGCTTTTCTATCAATTGGTTGACAGTAATTTGTTTACCCACCATGATATTTTCCTTCAAGAGAGAAGCCTTTAGTGAAATCTATGGCCCCTTGGTCTACTTTCCATAATATATTTTCATATGTATAAACCAAAAATACTTTGGTGCAATTTATTTATATTTTACATTCCGTTTTCGTTTACATCTATCTCTATCGGATCTAATCCTTGCAAATAACTGTGAAGGGATTGACAACCCCTTTATAGTGTTGGGTGCAAGAGTTTGATTTTTTGTGTAGGTGCATCCATTGGTAACTTGCTTGTTCCTCGTACTAGATTGATACCTTGGTTCTTATCAAATGAGGGAGATACTTATCTACTTTGCTGCATCACCCTTTCCTCTTAAATGGAAAACCAACGCAAGCTCAAGAGGTAGCAAGAAGGATTTCTGGTGCCGTTACTGGGGAGGATACATAGCAAGTCAAGACAAGAACTTTCCTATAAACTTGTCAATTCCAGCGCCGTTGCCGGGGAGGATACACATCAAGCCTACCAAGTACCCATCACAAACTCATCTCTTGCATTTACATTATTTTCCTTTTGCCTCTCGTTTTCCTCTCCCCACTTCACAAATTTGCCGTTTTATTCGCCCTCTCTTTTTTCGTTTTCCTTTTTCTCGTCAGATCTCTTGTTTGCTATGTTTGCTTGTGTTTCCATGTGCCTTCTATTTGCTTGCATCTTTGCTTGCTAAAAATATATTGATATGGATCCTCATCCACTTGCTAATCTTTTCAAAATACCAAATTATGATGAATCAATTTCTAGTGAGTTGAGTGCACTTGATTATCTTTATGAAGTTTTGTTTGAAAATTATTAATCTGAAAATTTTGATGAAGTATTAAAAGAAGAAATTTGTAAGAAGATTCATGATAGTTCCTTGAATGAAAAGCATGACTGCCATGTTTTTAGTATGAATTGTCTGAATATCCATGATGCTAATGACATGCAAAACCACAAACTTGGGGATGCTATGCTTGATGAAGATGATATTTTTTGTTCCCCGTGTTTTGGTGATGACACATATGCTATAATCGATCATGAAAAGAATGATTTATGTGATAGTTAAATTGTTCAATTACTTCATGATGATACTTAAATTTATTATGAGGGAGGAACATATGCTTTTAGGAATTGCAATAATATCAAGTTTCCTCTCTATGTGTTCAAGGTTTTGATGTTATGCTTGTTTTGCCTTCCTATGCTAGTTGATTCTTGCTCCCATAAATTGTTTGCTCACAAAAATCCTATGGATAGGAAGTGGGTTAGACTTAAATGTGTTTTTCATTCTATTCATGATGTTCTTTTGCATATCTCAATTACTACTTTTTATGTGAGCATCATTGAAATCATTATGCCTAGCTAGGGGCGTTAAACAATAGCACTTGTTGGGAGGCAACCCAATTTTATTTTTGTGTTCAGTTTTTTCTTCTGGTTTTGAGTGTATCCCACATTATTACTTTTGTAGTAAATTTTTTGGTGTTTTAATTAGTGTTTGAGCCAAGTAAAACCTTTGGGGTGATCTATGGTAGTTGTTGATTTGATCTTGCTGAAAAACAGAAACTTTTGCGCTCAGTACAGGAATTCTCTAATTTTTTCAGAGCCATGAATGAGTCTGAATTAGTTAGAAAAGATTCATATATAAATTTCCCAGGTTTTCCTAATTTTTCAGAATTTTTTGAGTTACATAAGTATACGAAGTTTTCAGATTGCTATAGACTGTTTTGTTTTTGACATATTCTGTTTTCTTTGAGTTGTTTGCCTATTTTGATTAATCTATGGGTTATATCATGGGTATGAACCATGTAGAAGTTATAATACAGAAGTTGTAACACCAATATAAATAAATAATTAGTTCATAACAGCACCTAAAGTGGTGATTTATTTTCTTATACTAACGGATTTCACGAGTTTTCTGTTGAGTTTTGTGTTGTGAAGTTTTGAAGTTTTGGGTAAGGATTTCATGGACTAAGGAATAAAGAGTGGCAAAAGCCTAAGCTTGGGGATTCCCAAGGCACCCCAAGTATTATTAAAGGATGCCAAAGGGCCTAATCTTGGGGATGCCCCGGAAGGCATCTCCTCTTTCTTCTTCAATCCATCGGTAAATTTACTTGAGGCTATATTTTTATTCACCACATAATATGTGTTTTACTTGGAGCGTCTTGTATGATATGAGTCTTTACTTCTTAGTTTTCCACAATCATACTTGCTGTACACATCTTTTGAGAGAGACACACTGAATCATGAATTTATTAGAATACTCTATGTGCTTCACTTATATCTTTTGAGTTAGGTAATTTTGCTCTGTGTGCCTCACTTATTTTTTTAGAGAACGGCGGTGTTTGCGTTTTATAGAAATAATTGAACTCTCATACCTCACTTATATTATTTTGAGAGTCTCTAAACAGAATGTAATTGGTCTAGGTTATGAATTTAGTCCTAATATGATAGGAATCCAAGATGGATATAATAAAAACTTCCATATTGAGAGCATTGAATACTATGAGAAGTTTGATTCCTTGCATAAAGTTTTGAGATATAAAGATGGTAATGTTAAGAGTAATGTTAGCTGATTTGGTAAAAATACTTTTGTAAAGGTTTGTGATTCCCGTAGCAAGCACGTATGGTGAACCGTTATGTAAGGAAGTCAGAGCATGACTTGTTTATTGATTGTCGACCTTTGTGTGAGGGTCGGGGGCGCGCGATGGTTAAATGCTACCAACCTCCCCCCTAGGAACATGCATTTAATACTTTGCTTCAATGACTTATATACTTTTGCAATAAGTATGTGAGTTCTTTATGAATAATGTTGAGTCCATGGATTATACACACTCTCACCCTTCCACCTTTGCTAGCCTCTCTAGTACCACGCAACTCTCGCCGGCACAACATATCCACCTTCCCCAAAATAGCCACCATATAGCTTCCTCAAAACAGACACCATATAGCTTCCTCAAAACATCCACCATACCTACCTATTATGACATCTCCATAGCCATTCCGAGATATATTGCCATGCAACTTCCACTGTTTCCTTTTACGACTTGCACCATCACTTCCATATTGCATATAAAGTCATATTTTGTCATAGGTATGAAGTTGCAACTTTCTTTTGAGTTGTAAGTAAATAAAAGTGTGATGATTATCATTATTAGAGAATGTCCCATGTGAGGAAAGGATGATGGAAGCTATGATTCCATCACAAGTGGGGATGAGATTCAGGACTTTATGGAAAAAAATAAAAGAGGCCAGCGAAGCCCAAATAAAAAATAATAATAAAAGCGGCCTTAGATGCCCACCAAAAAAAAGAAAAAAAGAAAAGAAAAGAAATGAGAGAAAAGAGAGAAGGGACATTGCTACTATATTTTTCCGCATTTGTCCTTCAAAGTAGCACCATGATCTTCATGATAGAGAGTCTCTTATTTTGTCACTTTCATATACTAGTGGGAATTTTTTCTTTATATAAATTGGCTTGTATATTCCAATAATGGGCTTCCTCAAATTTCCCTAGGTCTTCATGAGCAAGCAAGTTGGATGCACCCCCACTTAATTAGTTTCTTCTTGAGCTTTCATACACTTATAGCTCTAGTGCATCCTTTGCATGGCAATCCCTACTCACTCACATTGATATCTATTGATGGGCATCTCCATAGCCCGTTGATATGCCTAGTTGATGTGAGATTATCTTATCCCTTTCCTTGACAACCTCCACCATATTCTATTCCACCTATAATGCTATATCCATGGCTCACGCTCATGTATTGCATGAGAGTTGAAAAAGTTTGAGAAAATAAAAGTGTGAAACAATTGCTTGACTTGTCATCGGGGTTGTGCATGATATAAATACTTTGTGTGGGGAAGATGGAGCATAGCCAGACCAGATGATATTGTATGGATAACTTTCTTTTGCCATTATATTTTGAAGAGATACACTTTCTTTGCTAGTATGCTTGAAATGTTATTGTTTTTATATCAATATTAAGCTTTTGTTATGAGTCTTATGGATCTAAATATTCATGCCACAATAGAGAACATTACATGGATCAATATGTTAGGTAGCACTCCACATCAAAAATTCTGTTTTTATCATTCACCTACTCGAGGACGAGCAGGAATTAAGATTGGGGATGCTCATACGTCTCCAACGTATCTATAATTTTTTGATGATGTCATGCTATTATATTATCTGTTTTGGATGTTTTATATGCATTAACATGCTATTTTATATTATTTTTGGGACTAACCTATTAATCTCGAGCCTAGTGCCAGTTTTTGTTTTTTCGTTGTTTTTGAGTTTTGCAGATATGGAATAATAAACGGAGTCCAAACGAAATAAAATCTTCGGAATGATTTTTTCTAGAAGGAAACAAATCCACCAGGCTTGGAGTGCATGCCAGAGGATCTACCAGGAGATCACAAGCCTGGTAGGCGTGGCCACCCCCTGGCTGCGCCTGGCAGGCTTGCCGTCTCCTGGCAGGTCTCCTAACCCTATTCTTCGTCCTATAAATACCCAAATATTCCCCCAACCCCAGAGGGAGCCACACAAATACTTTTCCGCTGCGAGAAGCCCCCGTTCCTGAGAGATCCAATCTTGGAGCCTTTTCCAGTAATCTGCGAGAGGTTTTTTTTATCACGGAGGGCATCTACATCAACTCCATTGCCCCTCCGATGATGCATGAGTAGTCCACCACAAACCTATGGTTCCATAGCTAGTAGCTATAGCCTAGATGGCTTCTTCTCTCTCTTTGATCTTCAATACCATGTTCTTCATGATCTTCATGGAGATCTATCCGATTTAATACTCTTTTGTGGTGCGTTTTTCAAGATCCGATGAATTGTGGGTTTATGTCCAGATTATCCATGATCTTATTTGAATCTTCTCTGAATTCTTATATGCATGATTTCATATCCTTGTAAGTCTCTTCATGTTATTGGTTTGGTTTGGCCAACTAGATTGGTAATTCTTGCAATGGGTGAAGTGCTTGGTTTTGGGTTCAATCTTGCGGTGTCCTCACGCAGTGACATAGTAGGGGTAGCGAGGCACGTATTGTGTTGTTACCATCAAGGGTAACAAGATGGGGTTTTCATCATATTGCTTGAGTTTACCCTTCTACATCGTGTCATCTTACTTAATGCGTTACTCTGTTCTTCATGAACTTAATACTCTAGATGCAAGCAGGAGTCGGTCGATGTTTGTAGTAATAGTAGTAGATGCAGAATCGTTTCGATCTACTTGACACAGACGTGATGCCTATATGCATAATCATTGCCTTGGACAACTACATGATTATTGACTTTTCTATCAATTGCTTGACAGTACTTTGTTTACCCACCATAATATTTTCCTTCAAGAGAGAAGCCTCTAGTGAAATCTATGGCCCCCGGTCTACTTTCCATAATATATTTTTAGATCTATAAACCAAAAATACTTTGTTGCAATTTATTTATCTTTTACTTTCCGTTTTCATTTACATCTATCTCTATCGGATCTAATCCTTGCAAATAACCGTGAAGGGATTGACAACCCCTTTATAGCATTGGGTGCAAGAGTTTGATTGTTTGTGTAGGTGCATCCATTGGAAACTTGCTTGTTCCTCCTATTGGATTGATACTTTGTTTCTCATCAACTGAGGAAAATACCTATCTACTTTGCTACATCATCCTTTTCTCTTCAAGGGAAAGCCAATGCAAGCTCAAGAGGTAGCAGCGGCGGCGTCTCTCTTTCGTCGTGGCTGACGCGCCGGAGGAGGCGGAGTGGCCTGACGCGCCGAAGGAGGAGGAGGAGGAGGCGGAGTCGCCTGACGCACCGAAGGAGGCTGAGTGGCCTGACACGCCGAAGGAGGCGGAGTGGACTAACGCGCCGGAGGAGGCGGAGTGGCCTCACGCGCCGGAGGAGGCGAAGGAGGAGGCATTGTGGCCTCACGCGCCGGACGAGGCGAAGGAGGAGGAGGAGGAGGAGGCGGAGTGGCCTGACACATCGAAGGAGGCTGAGTCTGCTGAGGCTTCCAGTTTGGAAGCCTGATGTACTCCTTTATCCATAGACATGTACTCCTCTTAGCATTTTCCTGAAGAATAATATCCTCTTCATGTGTAGGGTTGTCAAGCTCCAGCCCCTCATATCCATCCACTATTTCATCCACCATCACAACAACATAGCCATGTGGAATCGGACGACAATGGAAAGTTCCCTCAGCTCGAGGAGGTAGAACAGAGCCGACTGCTGCCTTGAAGGTCTGGTTCTGGCATCTCGTCATTAGCTCGCAATGTTGAGCCTGCGTGATAATATCCGCAGGATAGCGAGGAGCCCTGAAATCAAGCTGAACGAGCTCCGTGGAAGCCACGCCGCTTCTCCGTTGAGATGGTGGGGTAGGTTCTGGGGCGGTGTCGAAGGAAGGATCTTCGTGCCGCTCAGATAGTTGGCCGGTAGCTCGCTATCTCTCAAGGTCCTCTAGTTTTGCTAGTCTTGCACCGAGCTTCTGCATTTCGCTTGCTTCCAGTTTCCTCTTTCTCTCTCGGCTTCTATAACCACCGCTGTTGGGAAACCCATGCTTCCAAGGAACGAAGGCTCTTGTACCTCGTGTTCGTCCAGGGTGTTCAGGATTCCCGAGGGCCTATGTCAAATCGTCCTTATCTCTATCGGCAATGAATGTCCCTTCCTGTGCTGCCTTGATTGCTGCCTGAAGCTTTGTGATGGGTATTGCAAGTTGAGCTTTCGTCCAAACACACTTCCCTGTTTCTGGGTCCAAAGTTCCCCCAGCCCTGAAGAACCAAGTTCTTGAACGATCTGGCCAGTGCAATGTCTCTGGGTGGACATTCTTAGCAAGTAGGTCTTGCTCAGCTTTGTCCCACAATGACCGGGCTTTGTAGTAGCCACCTAACCCAATGTGATGGTGATACTGCTTCGCTGCAGCATTTTTCTTGTTTGTTAGTGACATTTTCTTACTCTTCTCCGATTTCTTGTAGGCCAAAAATTCAGGCCATTGATCTCTTATCTTCTCATATCGACCTTTGAACTCCGGAGTCTCATCTTTCTCGAAAAACTTTGTGTTCAACTCTTTCGTCCAGTTCCTGAATAGTTCTGCCATCTTATTAAGAGCCCACGACTTGATCTTTCTCTCTATAACTGGGTTATTTGGATCCTCCTCTTGCGATATGCTGAAATTTCTCATCAGCTCGCTCCAAAGATCATCTTTCAGTCTATCCTGGACATAAGAAACTCCAGGGGTCCTTATTATTCTTATTCCATTGCTGGGTATTGATCGGTACGTAGTCCCTAACAACAACTCCACACTGATCTACGAATGCATCGTTGGTCCTCTTGGGAGCAATCGGTTGGCCGTCGTTCACGACTTCTGTGATCGTGAACCTTTCATACTAGCGCAACCTTTTCTTTGGGACTCGTCTCCTTACATCGCTAGACTTTGCTGTAGTTGAGGATCCCTCCTTCTTTCGGTCACTCGTGTCGTGATCATGATCTCTTTCCTCCGCCATTAGGTCACCAGAGCCATGGTCATGATCTCCTTCCTCCGCCATTCGGTCACCGGAGCCGTCATTATCTCTTGCCTCCTCCATTGTTGGATCACCGAAGCCGTCCTCTCCTTCCTGACCATCTGTGTCGTTAAGATATGCCAAGGGATTAAACCCGGTGCAGATTATATCCCCCAACAAGTCTTCTTGTTCTATGTCTCTGTGATCCATAGTTTCTGCAAATATTATGACATGGCAATATACAAACATGAGACATGTAAATCAATACAAGGCATTAATGCAACAATACGATTATATAATATCAATAATACATCATCGAATAGTAGCACTGATACATAATCGAATATTATCATTAATACATCTCGAATATGATTATATAATATCACTAATACAGATGTAGTTGACGTCTATATCGTCGGGGACTCTCGCTCCCTCACCGACGATCGTTGGGGAATCTCCCTCACTGACATTGGTCACCGATAAAACAACTAAAACAACTAAAACATAAAACAACTAAAAAACTAAAACAACTAAAACATAAAACAACTAAACTAACTAAAACAATATGAAAATTTAATTAATTAAAACAAAAAAAAATAAAAAAAATAAACAACTAAAACAACTAAAACATAAAACAACTAAAACGACTAAATGAACTAAACCATAAAATAACTAAAATGATCGTCGGGGAGCACACCGGGGGGTTGACGAGGAGAGCGGCGTAACGGGGAGAGTGGCGACGATGACGGGGATAGCAGCGACAGCGGCGAGGGCGACGACATCGGGTCGGGGGCGTAGACCGGGCAGAGGGCGGCGAGAATGGCGATGGGAGAGCGACAAGGATGGCGAGGGCGACGACATCGGGTCGGGGCGTTGACGGGCTAGAGGGCGGCGAGGGCGTCGATGGCGAGCTCGGGCAGCCTGGCGGAATCAATGTGCTCGTCATCGTCGGGGCAATTGCACGTGAAATCTGCAAAAAAAATTCCAACTCCCGCTTATTGACAGAGACCTTTGGTCCCGGTTGGTGGCTCCAACTGGGACTAAAGGGGGGAATTTGTCCTGGTTGGAGCCACCAACTGGGACTAAAAGGCCAATTTTGGCAGCCCAAAGGGCAGGAACTACATGCCTTTGGTCCCGTTGGTGGCTCCAACCGGGACTAAAGGGTGGCCTTTAGTCTTGGTGGCACCAACTCGGGACAAAGTGTAACATCCCAAAATTTCATTTTGGAATGTTATGATATATATATAGCCTTGCATCATCATTTTGTTGGAATGTAATGAATTTGTTGAAGTGCTTCTTTTAAAATTCTGAAAGGCCATTTCTATTTTTCCATGTATATGTTTCATCTATTTGAAAACCTTTGGAAATGTTCAAAGAAAGAGAGGAGTAACATGACACTCCACACAAGGGGCATCTTGGTGAAATATTTGAGCAATTAAACCAGGGGGTTATTTGAAAATTTATCTCAAAAAGGATTTAAAATCAATTAGGCATTTTTCCGAAAATAAATTTTTAAAATATATTCAATATGATAGAGGAAAAATGTTCATTAAATAGCATTAGTTCTCCTGATCATTTTGATATATATGATTCCTAAGTTTGGAATTGTTTTGTATGCATTAAAAGAGTTTTTACTGCGCTAGAAATAGAAAAGGAAAGTTTTAAAAACGAATCGGGCCGGCTCACAGCCTTTAACTCCCGAATTCATTTCGGATCGGTCAACCGACGCACTAACCTCACCTTTTCCCTCACTGGCATGCGGGACCCACTGACCGACGGCGTCATCCGCGCGCCCGTCTCCTTCCTCGCGCGCGCCACCGTCGCCGGAGATCCTTCTCTCCGGATCTCCCTCCTCTCTCGCTCCCCCGAGCCCGCACCTAGCCTATAAAAGCCCCAGCCCTCGCCGCGCTCCATTCCACCCCGAGCCCCCCCTCTACCTCACCAGAACGCCACCGCACCACCTCGCTGGAGTTCGGACTCTAACCGGACCCTCCCGAGCTCGAGGCCATCGCCTCCGTCGTCCCCAGCCCCGTCCGACGTCGCCAATCGACACCGGAGCTTCGCCGCCGTCGCCTGAGCACTTCAGACGTCACCCCCAACCACCGCACCATCGCCTCCGACCACCTCCGACCTCCAGGCGCCGTCGACCTCGCCGGAACCTTGACTCCTCCCCTCTGTAAGCCATCGAACCCCCCTGGACCGTTAGATTTAGATCCAACGCTCCTGATTATAAGATTTAAACAGCGAAACGTTTTCCTCTACGCTTCGGTCATCCGTTCGTTAGCACCCACGCGCACACGGCCCCGACCAATCATAGCTTGCCACGTAGCCCCTAACCGATCGATAATAGTTTCCCTTTTTCTGTTTCTGGCGACGGCGGTATTAGTTTTTATCATATCTTTTTTTGTTTCTGGCGACGGCGAAATGTATTCTGTTTTTGTTTTTATCATATCTTTTAAAATATTTGGTGTTTTTATTTGATTCTTTTTGCATTAGTTCACAAATTTGATATAGTTTATGTCAGTATGATTAGTTTTCAAATTTGAACTTTAATTTTGAATCTAATCAAATTTGTTTAAATTAGTAAAATCTGTATAACTAGAGTTTAAAAATATATTTTTGAGTGAATCTTTTTGCCACTATTTTGTATTAGTTAAGCGTATCATTCTACATAATTTTAGAATTTTTAGAATGAATTTGGTTACTGTTTTTAACAAGAATAGAATCTGTATAGTTCTTAATATATTTTACCTAAAAACATTTTTATTTAATTTGAACCTGAATTAGTTTATCCTTTTGTTTTTAGAGTTTATTAGGTTCTGTTGATTCAATATTAGGTGTATTTTTTGTGTTAATAAAATATGTTTTCAAATTGTTTTGTGCTCTAGTTTGAATAGATTCATCTTGTTTCACCATTTATATTGTTTAGAAAAAAAGTTTTGTAGTACTTCTTTGAGCACAATACTTTTAGAATGAAATACTTTCTGTTTTCAAATAAAATTTTATATTTACTTTTCTGTTATCTAAATGTCTAGTTGTTCAAAAACCAATATTTTTGACTTGTATGTCTTAGTAGGGATTTTGACCCCAATATTTTTATAGTCTTATACTTTAAGTGATTCTTCTTTTGATTGTGCTTTTGTTTGTTGAAGCATTTGTTTACCTCGCTGTTGAATGGATTGTATTTTGTTTATGCTTATGGTGTGCTCTTGTTTGATTCGTTAGATCATCTGGAGTGCGAAGCTTGTTATCTAGAGTCACTTGATTACGAGGATCGTCAGCAAGGCAAGCAACTTTGACCATGTATACCTATGTTTTATTGCATTAGTTCTTCCATCTCCCCAATTGCATGCAAAGTAGGTAAACTGGAAACTTGGTTACTTGTTGTAGTATCATGTGGTAGGTACCCCTCAACCCTTTGACACATTGGCCCCGGGAAACGTTGATTTACATTTTGCTATGCTATTAGTAGACAGGGTTGGTTGTGTGATTCATGAGAGTTGTGAGTTAATAATTTCAAGACCTACATGATGATCAAGTCTTCAAGACTCCGAGTTTTCAACATACCTCTGGGTGGATGATGGTTGAATGGCGCCCTGGAGACACCAGTGGTTAGCCTAGATGATGCTGGAGAAGTGCCAGTATTCATGCGGAAAGGTCCACCCAGGCACAAAGAGATGGATGGATGCTTCAAGACCCAAGGCTTACCTGCACCGCCACAAGCCATTATGGGCTCTAGCTTGGTTGGATATCGAGGTGACCCTGGACAGGCGGTGCTACGAGATATAGAAGAACGGTAGGAAAGGATGGGCACCAATAGTCTCGGGGAAACCCTTTAGAAGACCATGTTTTGGTCATCCGTTTCTCAAACACCATGAATTGCGAGAAATCCAACGGAGGCTATCAAATCTTGTGGGGAACGTGTGCAAAACTCTGCAGAGTACCCAAACCTAATCGATTAGCCGTGTCCATGGTCATGGACAGCTTGAGCCAAAGGAACTGAAACTATGTGGAACTCTCAACACAATAAATTACATTGATGTGGGTATTTTAATGTCAACTTGGGTATGAGAATTGGTTGGTGGAACCATCTCATTAATCAACCAACATTGTAGTAATTATGCTTTTGCCCTCTCTTGTTGTAGGAAAAATTTGGCTTTATGCAAAAACTTACTACCCCAACTGCCATATTTGCATATAGAATAGATGATTACTTTACCCCCTCTCTTGTGACTTTGCCGGCATATTCAATATGCTGACCTATACGGATGCAACGTATCATGTTGCAGAGTACTTTTCCGACCAGGAGTGAGGATACGCTCTACGCTCGGTGAGATGCCCTTGGAGTCAGATGGACTCTACTACCTATGGAGCTTCCGCAAGATTTTGGTTTAGTTTATCTCATGAGTTGGCCTTCAGCCACTTTATTGTAATCCTTATTGTAATAAAGGACTCGATATGAGATTTCGATTAATTAATGCTGTGTGATTTCCCTTTGATATATACATTGATGTACCGTGTGTGTATCAGCATGATCTTGGGATGGTACAGAAACACCGGAGATTCGAACTTTCAGGTTGGGTCGCTACAGAAATGGTATCAGAGCACACGCTGACCGTAGGACGTAACCTCTAGGATTGGAAAAGCCTTAGGATTTATTTCTATTTTGTCTTTAAAATTCTTATACTCTCATCTACTCGTTTTTGACTTCCCTCCAATTTATTTCAAAATTTATAGATGGCCACCTTCATCCCAGTTTTGGTCACGAAGTTTTGTCAGCCTGACGCAACGATGCCCTTTGGCAAGGAACTGATTAGGATCGTCAGGGATGTAAGGATTGCTTTGCCGAGCATCACCGGGACTCCTATCATGTCTTTTCCACAAGACGGACGTTACAGGATCGAGGTGCACATCCCCGGGAAGACCTTTGGAAATTGTAAGGAACCCATCGACTTCAAGTTTGTGGCACACAGCTGGATACTTGGGAGAGACATGGCCATTCATCGTGCCCTTGGACGTATTCAGGAGGAATACAGAGGTGGAACCATTTCACCAGGACTCAGCGTGGTTTGTCGCAGGGATGCCAATGGAAATATCATAACCACTCCCGCTGAAGACACCACTATTTCCTATATCCAGACCTTGGAGACGCACATCAGGACCTTGGAGCTTCGGGTATGTGCCGACACGAAGACGATCAAGAGGCTGATGAACCGTGAGATTGACCTCGAAGCTGACTTATGGGAAGCCAAGTATGAGCATGAGTATGAGGTGAAGGATTTCTTAGAGAGGATCGATAAGCTGAACACTCGCATCACAACTCTGGAGGAACAGATGGACATGGGTGAAAATCTTCATCGAGAAGGAGACATGGCTCCTTTGATCAGCAACAATGATGACTATGAGGAGAGCACCACCGGAGGAGGCCCCTTCACCATGTACTTTTGAGGAGAACTTTAGTTATGCCCCATGTATCTTTATTTTCGTCGTTAAAACATAGGTCGATGTTTAGTTTGATTTTGGAGATTTGTATCTCAATGGTTGAAGCTTGAGTTGAACAAATGAATGAGTGTTGGTGTGATATATTTTTTGCATTGCATATGGGTAGTGAATTTCCCTTTTAGGTCATTGTTCTATTCTAATTCTCACCCCTCTGAAAACAGCAAGATGCCTCCGTGACGTGAGCCCGACTTCACTTTGCCGCCAGAGCTCACACAAATTCTCCAGTAGCAGAACACCCTGTTGCAGCTGTTGATTCAGAATCAGACCAACAACCACAACAACCAACCTCCATCTCAAGGCGACAACCTCACCCGTTTTCTGAGACTGAATCCCCCAACTTTCTCTAGCAGCACTGAGCCCATTGTGGTAGATGATTAGCTCCGCAAGATGGAGAGGGAACTCACCACCGCAGGATGCACTGAGGCGGAAAAAGTGCGCTTTGCCGCCCATCAACTGGAGAGACCAGCAGCTTCATGGTGGGAGAACTACACTACCACATACCCCATTACTGGTGTGACTTGGGAGAAGTTCAAGGAAGCTTTCCGCACCGCACATGTCTCAGCTAGAGCCATGAGTCTGAAGAAGCGTGAGTTTCGCAACTTACGTCAGGGGACCGTTCCATGGCCCAGTACGTGGATGACTTCAGCACGTTGGCTCGTTATGCACCAGGAGATGTGGCCGATGATGCAGCCAAGCAGGAGAAGTTCTTGGAAGGACTCAATGATGAGTTGAGCGTGCAGCTGATGGTGGCTACCTTCAGCAACTACCAGGAGCTGGTAGACAAGGCCCTCATCTTTAGGGGAAGCATCAGCAAATCGAGAATCGCAAGAGGAAGTATGCACAGGGGAAGTCTACCTCTGGAGCTCATCAGAAGCCCCGCTACTCCCCGTACTCAGGAAATACTGGATCAGGGACCGGTAAGTATGGAGGACACACTCATCCCGTGCACAACCATGGAGGCCATAACCATGGAGGAAATGGGAATAATCATCCCAACAATGGCACCTTCAAGAATGGTAATGGAAGTGGGAATGGCAACCAACATCGTCCCGCTCCAGCTCAGAAGGATCTGAACCATATCACCTGTTTCAAGTGTCAGAAGACAGGGCACTATGCCACTGAATGCCCTCAGAACAAGCAAAGAAATGGAAATGGCAACAACAACGGCAACTCCGCAGCTAAGAAGCCAAATCCTTTTCCTCGTGCTTAGGTGAACCACCTTGATGTGGAAGAAGTCTATGATCAGCCCGAGACTGTGGTTGGTAAGTTTTTATTGCATTCACGTCCAATTATGGTACTTTTTGATTCTGGTGCAACTCATTCATTCATATCAAGGGTAGTTGTGGAAAAGTATGGTTTACCCACCAGAACCCTTAGTCAGCCCATTAAGGTCACTTCCCCAGGAGGTATGATGATGGCAAGGATAGGATGCCACGCCCTGAAACTCCACATAGGAAACCATGTTTTTCCTACCGACCTCATCGTCTTAGAATCCCAGGGATTGGATGTAATCCTAGGCATGGATTGGATCACCAAGTATGAAGGAAACCTTGATTGCCCCAGCAAGTCTATTTCACTCACCACTCCGGAGAACAAGAGGATTAAGTATGTATCCCGACGCACACAGATGAGTGCTCGGTTAAATTCCCTCACATGAGTTGTTCAGGAGGAAGTGCCGGTTGTACATGACTTTCCAGATGTATTCCTGGAGGAATTACCACGCATGCCACCAGATAGGGAGATTGAGTTTCTGATAGAGCTACTACCATGGATCTACCTAGGTGGGAGGAGAGTTTCCCCTCTGGTCCATGGCTTCCATGGCACCCTGAGGGAGGGAGCCCCTCCAAGATCGGATCTATCTCTCAGTCTCTCTTCTGTTTTCTCGTCTGTTTTCTAACCCCTTCACCGTTTCTTCAATATCTGGATATCCGTAACTCTGATCAAGCTGAAATTCGGAGGGGGTTTTATCGAAAAAAGATCTTTCTTGTGGCGAAAGTAGTGCCCCAACCTACTTAAGGGAGAGCCAAAAGCCATATGGGCGCGGCCAACTCCCCTGGTCGCGCCTGGTTGGCTTATGGGGCCCTCGAGCACCATGTTGCGTTGATTCTTCTTCCCAAAATTCACATACATTCTAAAAAAAGCTCTGTAATTTTGTATCGCATTTGGACTTCGTTTGATATAAAATTTCTATGAAACAAAAAAACACAAAAACTAGGAAATGACACTGGGCATTGAATTAGTAAGTTAGTCCCAAAAATAATATAAAATGTTACCAAAAGTATATGATAGTTGTGGAATATTGGCATGAAGAAATAAAAAATTATAGATACAACAGAGATGTATCAGTATCACATGCCATGTATCTTGTTAGGTCTTCTAGTCGGGCGCCCTGAGGAAGATACTGACTCATTCGGACGAAACCTGCTACAGGAACTGTCCATCGTGCATGAGCAAGCTCATAAGGCTATGAAGAGCTTGGCCAAGGCATTATGTTCGTCCGAGAAACAGCCGGAAGGGATGTCTGAGCTTGTTGATCGATTTCAACAAGCTTAGCATTGCTTAGAACTATGGATAAAATCGGCTTGTCAGGAGGGGGCATGGGAGGTATGGGCGGTGGTCAAAACTCGCTTTACCAAACTGGACCCAGAGCACCTGGCTCGAGTAGGGCCGATAGGGTCGGATGGACAATAGGTGCCACTTCATTTGGTGTATGACCAAGTGATGCCAGCCACCTGCATCTCGCAACAAGACTGCACCCTAGATACTATAATAGATAATCTTGGCTAGTAGACGGGTGTTTGATCCTATGTAACTATGTACTTTATATCAAACATGCCCCATTCATGCTACAAACATTGTCTTAACCGGCCATCGGCGTCCGCCTCCCCCGCCAGTGGCCGGGGAGTGTTCCGTACTATGTGACCTGAGATAACAGGAAATCATTTTGGAGAACCAGGCAATCCGGCCATTAGGTGCGAATAGACATATCGCACATGAGGAGTTATGTTATATTACTATTTAACGTAAGAAACATCTTCCGAAGAAAATAGTTTCTTGATGGTTCCTTTCTTCGGGTTGCTACGAGGACCGTAGACATTATAACTGGATATCCACAGTATGCAGGTGATGGTTACATCATGAAAATAATCCTGAGTTTTAGTGAAGATCAGCAATTATCTGTGCTTCCCTTGTAGCCGACCAATTGTCTATTTCAGAATACTAGCTTTCGACTTTATCCATCTGAGGTACGTATCCGGCTGATCAGGTCATAACAAACGCAGAGCTACCCCCTTTACCCACTAGCCGAACAATCGGGAACGTAGAGGGTAAGCATAGGAGTGAGGCAACCCAACTTGGCCAAATATTAAGTCAAATTGATGCATATAGTGCCTTAAAAATGATACTGGAAGGGTGCATACAAGACAGAGACAAGTAGATGCACGAAATATTTTAGTCGGCTTATTTAAGAAGCCCCCAGGTGTGACCGGGTAGTATATTTAAAGATGTATTCTGAAGGAAAACTTGACATAGTTTGGTATGGCCGAACACAACCCGAGTAATGGTGACCAATATGAAAAAGTAAAAAAAGGAAAGGTAAACTATAGAAAAGGAAAGAAAATAAAAGGACTAGTGAGGGTGACATCATTGGTCTAGCCATAGAAGCGCTAGAGACGAGCTGCGTTCCAGGGGTTAGGTTCGAAGTGATTGTTCGGTGGGTTGCATGGGCAATATGCTTTCCCTGCAAGCACTTCATCGATTATAAAAGGACCATCCCATTTGGGTGACAGATTATTCTTCTACTTCTCCGGGAGGCGTAAAATGAGTTCGCCCATATTGTATGCTCTCGTGCGAACTTTCCTACTATGGTAGCATCGGGCTTGCTATTGATAAAAGGTAGAGCGGGCCCAAGCTATATCGCGCTCTTCTTCCAAGGTGTCTAAGTCATCCTGCCAATCTAACTCGGCCTCCTTTTATCCGTACATGCACACTCTGGGCGCGTCATGGATGAGGTCATAGGGGAGGACTGCTTTTGCCCCGTACACCATAAAAATGGTGTGTATTCCGTTGATTGGTTCGGGGTGGTGCACAAGCCCCATAACACGGAGTCGAGCTCCTCGACCCAATGTCAATCAGATTCTATCTGGGATTGGACCAATCGAGGCTTGATACCACTCATAATAAGTCCATTGGCATGTTCGACTTGTCCATTGGTCTATGGGTGATATACTGAGGCGTAATAGAGCTTGATGCCCATGTTAGCACACCTGTGCTTTACCTCCCGGGTTGTGAAGTTGGATCCGTTCTGCATTATTATACCGTGGGGAATACCATATCGCTGGACCACGTCGGATATAAAGTCAATGTTGGGTCCATACTTAGCTGAAGTTACTGGTTTTATTTCAATCCACTTGGTGAATTTATCAACCATGACCAGTAGATATTTCTTTTTCTTAGTCCCCATTTAAGTGCTCCGACCATGTCTAGCCCCCAGACCGCGAACAACCAAGTAATCGATATCGTTCGAAGAGCCGTTGGCGGAATGTGGCTTTGATTTGCAAAGAGCTCACAACCAACGAAATGTTGAACGAGAGCGTGCGCGTCTGTGCGAACAGTGGGCCAAAAGAATCAAGCTCGAAAGGCCTTGTTGACCAGGGCCAAGCTACTGCGTGGTGGCCACCCATGCCTGCGTGAATCTCGACCAAGAGTTGCCTTCCCTCTTCTTCGTATATGCACCGTTGTAGGACCCCAATTGTGCTTTTCTTGTATAGCTCTCCCTGAGGGAGTCCTGGATTAAAGGGTCCTCGGGAGGCCGACCTATTTCTTATGGGTTGGACTATATGGGCCGCTTGCCGAACATTGGATCGATCGAAGGCCCTGTTTCCAGGGAGGAAGCTTCAGGAATCGTGGCTTATCCTCCACATTTAATGTAGCGAATAGGCATGTTTATCTCTTCGGCGTGTAACCGACCATGTGTAAACCCTAGATACCCTCAGCGTATATATAAGACGGAGGGTTTTAGGTTGTAGATATAGAACAACTCATCTAGGGTTAGGTATTCGATCTCGAGGTAGATCAACTCTGTCATCCCCATATCATCAATACAATCAAGAAAGATATAGGGTTTTACCTCCATAGGACGGCCTGAACCTGGGTAAAACCTTGTCCCCTCCATCTCCTCTAACCATCGATTCCAGTCTCATAGTTCGGGACCCCTATCCGAGATCCGCTGGTTTTGACACCGACATTGGTTGTTTTATTGTGAGTTTCGTTGGGATCACCCAAGGAATCGATGTCTCGCGTTGTCATCAATGAGGAGGTCCGCAACATGGACACTTTCGTCCCTGGACAGATCTTCGCCTTTGGCAGTGTTGTGCTGCACGCCGACTAGACCGGCCATCTAGGCCGTGTCGAAAGCTTCACCCCTGGTCAAGAGGTCAGATTCAGGAACCTAGATTACTCCGTGGATCCTAGGGGTGACTTGTCACTAACCAGGCTCGCAGTCTTGTTTGCCATGCCCGAATATTCCGAGGCTTTAACCTCGAGCTCCCTTTTCGACCACGCCCACGAGGTTAACCCTGGCGAGGGCCCGACTCTTAGTCCGGATCTGGTAATAGTACCAGGGGACCAGATACTTGTTCTTTCAGAACACTCCACTTGTCTAGACACGGCGAAAATCAACTCCGTTAGCTCCATGTAGTTCGATCTGATCGGGCTCTCAGCATTGAATGAGGCCCTAGATCTGATCTCATCGATGAAAATTACCGATGATCCAACCCCGATCTGTGCTCAGATCGGCCACAAGCAGGCCAAGATGAATTTTTCAACCCGCCCACCACCCACTTCATAGCCACAGTCGAAGACTTAACCGACATGTTGGACTATGCCTCCGAGGAGGCAGAATATATGGATGAAGAGGATTGTGCCCCCACCCCCGTTAACACCGGGCGATGGTCGGCCACCTCCATATATGATGTCTACATGGTAGACACTCGTTCTGCTAATGGAAAAAACACGCCTAAGAACGATGGTGACAAATCGGGCGACGCGCCATCAAGGCGCTGGAAGGTGCATAAACGGTTAATAGGCAAAAAGGGAAGGGAAGCGATCATTATCACCAGGGACGGAGATACCCCGGAGGACCTAGGAGATCCCGATATCCCTGAACACCCGCTAGGGGGTTAGGAGGAGCATGAAGACCAGTGCAACCCCGATGACTTCAACGATTATGAGGATGATAACTATCTCCCTCCCGTAGAGGAGGAGGACATCCCGGAAGCCGATGACCTTGACATCCCTGACAATCTCGAGGATCAGGAATTGTTCAGGCAACATCTCATAGCCACGGCACGCAGCCTGAAAGCAAAAGAACGACAACTTAAAGCCGAACAAGATGACCTCAATGATCGATGGACGAGAGTCCTCTCAGCTGAGGAAGGGTTCGGCACCCGTCTGTCGGACCAACCCAAAAGCTATCCACGCAGAAGGCTGCTGCCACAATTCGACGACGAGCTTACCGATACTCCGCATACCCCATACAACAAGCCGGACCACCCTCCTCGCGGGCGTGACAGGACGACTGACAACACCGGTTGCAGACCGGCTATGCCCCGAAGATGGGGAAAGGAGCCACTAGAGCCCAATGACAGGTTCGACCTGCGGGACGACCTAGACTACAGAGCAAGTCGTACAAGATCCATCTACAGATCCAGAGGTTACTCACCCGATAGAAGGGAAGGGCACATACCATGGCTTGACTGCAATAACAAAGGCCGGGAACGCAACCGGGCTAGAACAGATGTCGAATACAGGTGCGACAAAGCTCGGGTTAGAGGCGCCGCTCACCCACTGTGCTTCACAGATGAGGTGATGTAGCATAAGTTCCCAGAGGGGTTTAAACCCGTGAACATAGAGCAGTACGATGGGACAACTGACCCAACTGTATGTATTGAGGACTTCCTCCTCCACATCCACATGGCTCAAGGAGACGATCTCCACGCCATCAAATATCCCCCCCTAAAACTCAAGGGGCCAGTTTGGCACTGGTTAAACAGCCTCCCTGAAAACTCCATTGGATGCTAGCAAGACTTAGAAGATGCATTCCGATCTAACTTACAGGGCACCAATGTTCGGCCGCCAGATTCCTCTGACCTAAATAACATCATTCAGAAGCCCGGAGAGTCTACGCAGCAATTCTGGAATCGATTCTTGACCAAGAAGAACAAGATTGTCAATTGCCCGGATGCTAAGGCAATAGCCTTCTTCCGGCATAACGTTCAGAATTAATGGCTGGCTCACCAGCTCGGCCAGGATAAACCTGGGACTAGGTCCGCCCTTACATCCCTCATGACCCGCTTTTGTGCGGGCAAAGATAATTGGCTAGCGAGACGCAGCCACAACTCTAAAGACCCCAGAACCTCTAAAGTTTGGGATGGCAACAGGAAACTAAAGCGCAACAAAAAACAAACGCCGACACAATACTAGTGATGCCGATGACACGTCCGTTAACACTGGCTTCCGCAACTCCCAACCTGGGCAGAGGAAGAAACCCCCTAAAGGCAATCGAGACAGACAGACCCCGCTGGAGAAGATCATGGAAATGCCTTGCCAAATCCATGGGACTCAAGAGAATCCCGCCAATCATACACATCGCAATTGCTGGTGTTCAAGCAGGCCGAGAAGCTCCAGCCCAAAGATCAAGGCAAGATCCCTCACAGCAAGGACGAGGATGAGCCTCGGGGTCTGATTGGTGTCAGACAAAAGAAATTCCCTCCAGAGGTCAAAACAGTAAACATGATATACGCCACCCATATACGAAAAAAGGAGAGGAAGCGTGCCCTTCGAGAGGTTTATGCTGTAGAGCCTGTAGCCCCGAAGTATAACCCATGGTCGGCATATCCGATCACCTTTGATCGATGGGATCACCCGACCAGTATCCGTCATGGGGGTTTGGCCGCACTCATCCTAGACCCCAATTTACTCAGACATGGTGAAAAATATGGGAATAGATCCGTCAAGTATCAAACCCAGCAACACCACCTTTAAAGGAGTGATCCTAGGTGTCGAGGCCCGGTGCACAGGCTCCGTAAGCCTGGAAGTAGTGTTTGGCTCGCCCGATAACTTTCGCAGCGAAGACTTGATCTTCGACATTGTACCCTTCCGCAGCGGTTATCATGCCCTGCTCAGCCGGACAATGCTCGCTCGCTTCAACGCCGTTCCGCATTATGCATATCTCAAGCTCAAGATGCCCAGCCCAAAGGGGGTCATCACTATTAACGGCAACACAAAGCACTCTCTCCAAACTGAGGAACATGCGCTGGCCCTGGCGGGCAAATTTAATTACAACGATGATCGGCAAACTCTGACATCTGTCATAAAGGCACGCATGGTGGGGAAGCGAGCACGGTTTCAGTCCGAACTCTCAGAACCTTCCCCTCCCATTAAATAGGGATTCGCCCCCATCACACAACCCTAGGACCAGCTAAGTACGTGCCAAGGAGGCACAACTTAACACTCAAAATTCCATGGCGGCGGTGGGGAAAAAGGGCAAGTATTCGGCTGGACCCAACTATTACCATTACGATGTCTTCAGACATAATGCATGCACAATCAACAGGCCTGCACAAGGCTTAAAGCTCATTCACACTTTGGCGACTTCTCAAGACCTTGTTTACAAGATCCGTTCGCCGAACAGTACCACCCATTGAGGTGCACCAGGGCGCATGAGTACACAAGTGGCAGGGCACATCGAGGACTTAAGGTGACCAATCGAAGACCCCTGGTACATCCACTCTTGTAGAATTTCTTTGGCAATCCGAGCAATAAGAGTTGTTGAGAATAATATAGCTGTTGGGAGACGTAGTAGTAAATCAAAAAATTTCCTACGTGTCACCAAGATCAATCTATGGAGAAACCAACAATGAGTGGGGAGAGTGCATCTTCATACCTTTGAAGATCGCAAAGCAGAAGCGTTACTAGAACGTGGTTGGTGGAGTCGTACTCGCAGCGATTCAGATCGCGGTGGATTCCTATCTAAGCGCTGAACAACGGCGCCTTCGCGTTCAACACACGTGCAGCCCGATGACATCTCCTACGCCTTTATCCAGCAAGGAGGAGGGAGAAGTTGAGGGAGAGCTCCGACAGCACGACGGCGTGGTGACGATGGAGCTGCGTGGTACTTCGGCAGGGCTTTGCCAAGCACTACGGAGGACGAGGAGGAGGAGAGGTAGGGCTGCACCGAGAGAGGAAGAAACTTCTGTGTCGGCAACCGCCAAAGCCCCCATTATATATAGGAGGAGGAGGAGGTAGGGCGCACCCCCTAGGGTTCCCACCCTAGGGACGGCGACAACCCTAGATGGCCCTTGGGGCGGCGGCCAGAGAGGGGAGAGGAGGGGCGGCACCCTAGGTGGGCCTAGGGCCCATCTGACCCTAGGGTTTGCTCCCCTCCCACCTAGTGCTGCGCCTTGGGCCCTTGTGGGGGGGATCACCAGACCACCTAGGGACTGGTTCGCTCCCACATGCGGCCCATGCAGGCCTCTAGTGTCAGTGGCCCCACACAGTGGACCCTCGGAACCCTTCCGGTGGTCCCGGTACGTTACCGGCGATGCCCGAAACACTTCCGGTGACCAAAAGCTCACTTCCTATATATGAATATTTACCTTCGGACCATTCCGAAACTCCTCGTGACGTCCGGGATCTCATTCGGGACTCTGAACAAGCTTTGGTAACCATGTACATTATTTCCCTATAACCCTAGCGTCATCGAACCTTAAGTGTGTAGACCCTATGGGTTCGGGAGGTATGTAGACATGACCGAGACACCTCTCTGGTCAATAACCAACAGCGGGATCTGGATACCCATGTTGGCTCCCACATGCTCCGCGATGATCTCATCAGATGAACTACGATGTCGGGGATTCAATCAATCCCGTATACAATTCCCTTTGTCTATCGGTATGACACTTGCCCGAGATTCAATCGTTGGTATCCCTATACCTTGTTCAATCTCATTACCGGAAAGTCTCTTTACTCATTCCGTAACACATCATCCCATGGCTAACCCCTTAGTCACATTGAGCTCAATATAATGATGTCTTACCAAGTGGGCCCAGAGATACCTCTCCATCATATGGAGTGACAAATCCCAACCTCGATTCGTGCCAACCCAACAGACACTTTCGGAGATACCCGTAGTGTACCTTTATAGCCACCTAGTTACATTGTGATGTTTGGCACACCCAAAGTATTCCTACGGTATCCAGGAGTTGCGTAATCTCATGGTCTAAGGAAACGATACTTGACATTAGAAAAGCTTTAGCAGACGAACTACACGATCTTGTGCTATGCTTAGGATTGGGTCTTGTCCATCACATCATTTTCCTAATGATGTGATCCCGTTATCAATGACATCCAATGTCCATGGTCATGAAACTGTGACCATCTATTGATCAACGAGCTAGCCAACTAGAGGCTCACTAGGGACATGTTGTGGTCTATGTATTCACACATGCATTACGGTTCTGGTTAATACAATTATAGCATGAACAATACACAATTATCATTAACAAGGAAATACAATAATAACCATTTTATTATTGCCTCTAGGGCATATTTCCATCATCTGCCCGTTTGGTCAAGGTGGCTTCCCCAGCTTTAGCAGATTCCTTGAAAGTGATTAAGTCGCCCTTTGTTTTGCTTAGCTCTTCAGAGAGGAGCCGACACTTCTCGTCAGCTTCGCTCCGGGCGACTTGCTGAGCGGCTAGATTGCTTTTTAACCCGACCACTTCTGACCCAGCTTCGATTAAAGCTTCCTACAACATATCAAATAATGGTATAAGACGACAGAAGGGCACATTTCAAAAATATAGCAAGTCTCAAACAGATTGCAAGCAATATGCATGACACTTGGGGGCTAATGTCTATTTCAAGAAAGTTCCAACTCAACTTCAGCACGATTGACCCGGAACTTGGGGGCTACATATTGGTTCTTCAAATTTAAGTTCTGACTCAACTTCAAACAAGATTGACCCGGAACTTGGGGGCTACATAATGGCTTTTTAGGAGGTTTAGTATGAAAGTCCCGGCTCAACTTTGGAAAAGATTGAGCCGGCCCTTGGGGGCTAACATTGGCTCTATTATATATTTTCTAGGAAGTTCCGGTTCAAAATTACCAATTTTTTAGCCGGCCCTTGGGGGCTAATGACAATGATTTGAGATCACAGCTAAGTAAATTGAGGCCTACATATTACATGTTTTACTAATATGGAAGAGCCGGTTTATTATCAGTCAATATTAACCCGACTCTTGGGGGCTATGTAAGGGTATAAGGTGGAGAAAGGAATACCTCATATTTTTCTTCATTAAGTTAAGAAATTTGAGGTCGAGATCCCGGCATGTAGACAACCGGTTCATGTAGTCAGCATGAAGTTCATCAGCTGCTATTTTCTCTAAAGTGGGGAGCTCAAACTCCAATTTCCTGGAAGCTTCAGCTGACTCATTATGCTTGGTCAACACGTGAGGTGGAGGAGAGTGCAAGCCCACGCAGGTAATCACGACATCCGGAGCAGCGGTATCCTCACCAACCTTGACAGGGCTCCGCGGCTTGGAAAGGTTCCTTGGCGGGCTCTCTAGAATGATGTCATCAGCAATTGGCTCCGCAAAAGTTACTGGGGGGTCCACATCCGACATAGGCTCGTCTGGCTTGGCAAGTTCTGGTTCTTGAGGACTAGGGCCAGGGGAGGACTTGTTGGATTTTCTTCGCTTAGCTTGAGCCCTACAAAGCATGAAGGTCAGAGCCCAAGGGTTACAACCGCTAAAGAGCCAGACGTAAGATTGGAAAAACATGTACAACAGGTTAATCTGTGGAGGCAGCAGAGCAGTTGCCATAGAGTCGCCGGAGGAAGGTGATCCCTGAGAGACAAGTCATAAAAAATATAAGGCAATGTTGAAATTACAAAGGAAAATCTAGTCAAGTAAACAAATAAGAAATACATACCTCTGTGGGGCACTTCTTCTGAGCCGGGGAGTTCGGTAAACCGGACATAAGATCATTGGAGCCGGCGCTCTGGGTCTGATATCGGTTGGCCTGTTGTTGCTTTTTCAAAAGAAATTGGGGATACAAATAAGCAAGAGGATGAGAAAGGTGATGTTTTCCAATAACCCACCGTATCTTCTGGGGTACAAAACATTCTGAGTCGGATGAAACATAAATTACCTCAGAGGCGTTGGCGTGGCTCGTGTCTACATCGTCCTGTGAGTAAACTGGTGTTAGTAAAATGAATGAACAAGGCCACAAAAGGTAGTCAAATTATACCTCTAAGCCGGACGATTCTGGCGGGTCAAACCATTCTTCTTGAGGGGTGGTCTTCTTTGTCTTCTTGGCCGGGGCCTTTTTCTTGTTCTTCTTTAGAGGAGGAACATACTTCTTCTTCTAGAAGTCAGAGTCAGCCTGAAAAGGTAAGCTGGCTAATAATGATGAATTACCAAAACATAAATGAACCAAGAGAAGAGGAACATACTTCTCAGAACCAAGAGAAGTCAGAGTCAGCCTGCAAGCTCCTGACGTCTCATGGATGAGACTCCGGATGACAGTAGTAATGTCATCTTCTGTTAATGTTGTCCGACTGAAGCATAGGGAACCATCATACTGGCCCGGGTATTCGGACATGATGCGGCCTCTCTGGCTCAAGGGAATAATCCGCTAGGAGATCCAGCAGCGGATCAAGTCCAATCCTGTTAATCCATTGGCCATGAGGGATCTAATCTTGGCGTGAGCCGGCTTGTGCCTTGCACGTTCGGAAGCCGACAGCCGGCCGGGAAGCTCGGAGGTTGTCTTGAGCCGGGAGGGGCGATAACCCGGCAGCGTATGTTCACCCTCCGGATGTCACACCCTGTGATTTGCCTCATGACTAAGTTATCATGACTCAAAAATCAGGGGCAATTAAAACTTTTGTGTGCTTGTTATGCTTGAATTTATTACTGAATGTCTGATTGCTTGCTAGTGCTCGATATTCATAAAATCTCTCCTACTCTCAAAACTCTTTTGCTTGCTAGATGATCGCGGTTCTACGAGAAATTCTATTTATATTTATATATATGCGCATGCACAACGTGTGTACAGTATGTACGTAGTAGCGTAATGTATGTTTGAAATGAAAATTAATTAAATGGAAAACACAAAATTAAAACGAAAATTGAACCATAATTAATTCATAAACCCCTAAAGAATAAAAAGGAAAAATAAAACAAAACTAAAAAAACTAAATACTTTTAGTCCCGGTTGGTGTTACCAACCAGGACTAAAGGTCCCCCAGCCCACGACGCCGTCAGATGTCACATGGAGGGCCTTTGGTGCTGGGCCGTGTTGAACCGGCACTAAAGGGGGGTAGGTTTTAGTACCCACCCTTTAGTGCCGGTTCAAGAACCGACACTAAAGGCCCTTACGAGTCGCGACTATAGGCATGTTTTGCACTAGTGGGGCTTGATCCTTAGGCTCCTTCGTGGAACCCTCTCGAAGTCATCGGACTCGGTATCCGAGTCCGAACTGTTGTCGGACAGGATTACCTATGTCCGACGTGCTTTCTTTGCAGCGGGAGGGGGTACCTCCTCTGTGTCGTCCGACGACGCCGCTCTCTTCCTCGCAAGGGGGGAATCGCCCTGCCCCTTGCCTTCGTCCTTTTCCACATGCTCCTCTTGATTCGAGGAGGCATGGGTTTCTTCGGACACAGCCTCTGGCTAGTCCCTGATGTGCAGGCCTTCTTGTCCTGGATTCTTCTTCTCTTTCTTCGTAGGCTCCTCATAAGGCACCTCGACGAGCATCTCCGCTAACATGCCGAACCTGTTGTCTTTGGGCTGAGGCGCCGGACAGTCGATGCTTGTGGCTTTGGTCAGCCATTTCTGCAAAGAATGATCGGTTTCAGAAACTTCTTTACAAGAAATAGAGCTGATCACATAGAGCTATGCTATACCTTGGAGGCAGGCTTGGCGGTGTGTAGACCCCGATCCTCCTCTTCGGCTGGCTAATCCTTCTGCAACTTGAAGAGTGCCTTCCACAGCTTCTCTCGAGTAGTGCGGAAGAGGTGCCAAATCGTGGGCTCGTCATCGAGCTGACAAGCCCACAAGGGAGAATCCCGACGCTGGCAGGGAAGTATGCGCCGCCGGAGCATGACCTGGAGCATGTTGGTCAGCACGATGTTGTTGTTGACCAAGGAACCGACGCGCTTCTGCAGGTTGCTCACCTCCTTGCTTGACCCCTAGTTGAGGCCCGTTCGGAGCCACGAGGTTAATCTGGTAGGGGGGCCGTATTTGAATCGGGCGGGGGCAGCTTGACCTTCCTCCATTGGCTCGATGATATAGAACCACACCTTCTGCCATACTTTGATGGTGTCGATGAAGGTGCCGGAGGGCCTTAAGACGATGGTGAGCTTGCGGATGATAGCCCCACCACAGTCTGTGTGTTCTCCCGCGACACACTTTGACTTGATGTTAAACACCTTGAGCCAAAGACCGAACTGTGTCTCGACCCACAGAAAGGCCTCGCAGACGAGGATGAAGGCCGATATGTGCATGAAGGAGTTCGGCGGGAGGTCATGGAAGTCAAGGCCGTAGAAGAACATGAGCCCCCTTATGAAGGTGTGGAGTGGGAGGCTCAATTCCTGGATGAAGTGGAGAATAAAGACCACCCTTTCGCCTGGTTTGGGGGTGGGCATCACCTGGTCCTTCTTCGACGCGTGGTGGAAGATGTTGGCGGGGAGGTAGCCGCAGACTTAAGGTCCCGGATGTCTTGGTCGGTAACCGTGGAGGCCTCCCACTTGCCATTGGAGATGGAGCCCGCCATGGATTGGCTCAGAGAAGGTGCGGTGGAAGACCTAGATCCGCACTGTGGAAGCTCAGAAGGATGGGGAAGCAGAGGGTGCGAATGGGGAGCATGATTAAGCCTTAGGGTTTTCTTTCCCTTTTATGAGGCTTACTACTGTTTAGCCTCCCCTTGCTGCGCCGTGAATCCCTCTGTTTCCCAACACGTGCGTGCCATTACACGCGCATGATTAAACATATCCCATATAAAACGGGACACGATCTGTGCATTGATAGAACATGTTGATGAAAACGGCCTCGAACCGCCGTGACCTTTCATCAGAAAGGTCATCAGGGGACGCTATTTTACGCCTTAACGTTTGGCCTTCAGGGCTGACCTATTCATAGTGTTCGGACAAGCCTCTATTCGGAAAGCTACATGTCATCGGATGCCGAATTATACTCGGCAGGAAGAACTCACCTCACAAGCCGAAGCCTCTGATTATATGAAGCAATTGAAGCTAAGACTTTTGGCGTTGGAGGCAAGTTCAGGGGCTACTTAGGGTGTTCTGGATTAAGGGGTCCTTGGGAGGCCGACCTATTTCTTATGGGCCGGACTGTATGGGCCGCTTGCCGAACATTGGATCGATCGAAGGCCCTATCTCCAAGAAGGAAGCTTCGGGAATCATGGCTTGTCCTCCACGTTTAATGTAGAGAATAGGCATGTTTATCTCTTAGGCGTGTAACCAACCATGTGTAAACACTAGATACCCTCGAACTCATCTAGGGTTAGCTATTGGATCTCGAGATAGATCAACTCTCTAACCCCCATATCATCAATACAATCAAGCGGGACGTAGGGTATTAACTCCATTGGAGGGATTGAACTTGGGTAAAACCTTGTCCCCTTCGTATCTTGTTACCATCGATTCTAGTCTCACAGTTCGAGACCCCCTACCCGAGATCCGCCGGTTTTGACACCGACACTCCCTCATGGACCTTATAGGCTTTGGATCACCGAATTACGCGTCGTGCCTCGGTCTGTCCTTGGAGGAGTTCTTGTCGAAGAAGATAAGTGAGGAAGGGCTCGGTCCATGGCGCAATTACTGCCATGACTTTGTGAGCCAAAGTTGTTTCTTCAAGTATTGAGCCACCGATGATTTGTTCATCTGGTTCGATAATAGGACGGATGATCTGTTCGAGGCCATTTATTCCAGCATCCTTGTCCTCGTCCTACCATACCACGGATGGCTTCAAAATCCGTTCAAAAAAAGTGTTCTTAGGGATGAGGTTGCGCTTGGCACCCATGCGGGCAAGGACGTCGGAAGCTTGGTTGTTGTCCCTGGCGACGTTAGAATCTCTCCATACCTCAAGCTGTTGCACACCCATTCATGCTGCCATCTGAAGTCCATGGAACGAAGCCTCGTATTCAGCCACATTATTGGAATCTGTTTACATGAGCTGCAGTACAGAGCGGATGCTTTCGCCTGTGGGAGATGTGAGTATAACTCCAGCCCTTAGTCCGACAAGCGTATTGGATCCGTCGAAGTACATCATCGAATGGGAGTGTGGACTGTATTCTCTGGGGAGCTCGGACTCCATCCATTCAGAGAGAAAATCAGCAAAAACCTGAGATATAATAGCTCAACATAGTTTGTACTCAATCTCGAAGGGAAGAAGCTCGATAGGCCACTTTGCTATTCGGACAGTAGCGTCCCAGTTGTTGATTATATAATTCAATGGTACTTCGGATGCCATTGTGACCGAACACTCTTGAAAGTAGTATCAGAGCTTTCGGGATGCCGTGAAAACTGTATAGGCTATCTTTTGGTAATGCGGATACCTAGACTTGCGTGGCATGAGCAATTCTGATACGTAATAGACTGGCTTTTATACCAGGAACTTGTGGCCCTCAACCTCTCGTTCAACAATGATATCTTTGCTGACTACTTGATTTCTGGCCAAGATGTACAACATCATTGGTTCTCCTATGATGGGTGCTGCGAGTATGGCATTGCTGGCCAACAACGTCTTGATTTCTTCCAATGCGGCCGTTGCTTCGTTTGTCCATTCGAAGTTTTTAGTCTGCTTGAGTAGTCTGTAGGGTGGCAGTGCCTTTTTACAAAGACGGGAGATAAAGCGGCTCAAAGCCGCCATGCAACCCGCTAGACTTTGAACGTGCTTCAGCTCCGTAGGGATTGCCAACTGGGATATGATACGTCCATTTTGCACCATGATTCTATATTGATACTTATTGCATCATGGGATGTTATTACACGTTATTGTACACTACTTATGCCTTTTCTTTCTTATTTTACAAGGTTTACATGAAGAGGGAGAATGCCGGCAGCTGGAATTCTCGACTAGAAAAGAAGAAAATCAGAGATACCTATTCTGCACAAGTCCAAAAGTCCTGAAAGAAAATTTACGAAGAATTATTTTGGAATATATAAAATATACTGGTGAAACAGATACTTGAGGGGGCACCAGGAGGCGACAAGCCTGCCATGCACGGCCATCCCCCTGGCCGCGCCTAGCAGGCTTGTGGCCCACCTGGCAGGCCCCCAATGCCCATCTTCTTCTAAATGTTGGGTTTTGACCTGGAAAAAAAATCAAAATAGAGCTTTCAGGACGAAGCACCGCTGTCTCGAGGCGAAACTTGGACAGAACCAATCTAGAGTTCCGAGAGGGTTGTTCTACTAGGGAAACTTCCCTCCCGGAAGGGGAAATTGAAGCCATCGTCATCACCAATGAACCTCTCATCGAGAGGGGGTCAATCTCCATCAACATCTTCACTAGCACCATCTCCTCTCCAAACCCTAGTTCATCTCTTGTATCCGATCTTTGTGTCAACACCTTAGATTGGTACTTGTGGGTTGCTAGTAGTGTTGATTACTCCTTGTAGTTGATGCTAGTTGGTTTACTTGGTGGAAGATCATATTTTCAGATCCTTTATGATAATTAATAACCCTCTGATTATGAACATGAACATGTTTTGTGAGTATTTACATTTGTTCCTGAGGACATGGGATAAGTCTTGTTATAAGTAATCATGTGAATTTGGTATTCGTTTGATATTTTGATGAGATGTATGTTGTATCTCCTCTAGTGGTGTTATGTGAACCTCGATTACATAACACCTCACCATTATTTGGGCCTAGGGGAAGGCATTGGGAAGTAATAAGTATATGATGGGTTGCTAGGGTGACAGAAGCTTAAACCCTAGTTTATGCGTTGCTTCTTAAGGGGCTGATTTGGATCCATATGTTTCGCCTATCATTAGGTTTACCTTAATTCTTCTTTCGTAGTTCAGGATGCTTGCGAGAGGGGTTAATCATAAGTGGGAAGTTTGTCCAAGTAAGGGAAGCACCCAAGCCCCAGTCCACCCACATATCAAATTATCAAAGTAACGAACGCGAATCAAATGAGCATGATGAAAACTAGCTTGACAGATATTCCCATGTGTCCTCAGGAGCCTTTGCTTTATATAAGAGTTATTCCAGGCCTGTCCTTTGCTACAAAAAGCATTGGGCTAACTTGCTGCACCTTTGCTATACTTGTTACTGGTAACTCATTATGAATTGTCTTATCACAAAACTATCTGTTACAGATAATTTCAGTGCTTGCAAGGAATGCCTTACTGGAAATCGCTTGTCATTTCCTTCTGCTTCTCGTTGGGTTCGACACTCTTACTTATCGAAAGGACTACGATATCTCCCCTATAATTGTGGGTTATCAAGACTCTTTTCTGGCACCGTTGTCGGGGAGTGAAGCGCCTTTGGTAAGTGGAATCTGGTAAGGAAAAATTTATATAGTGTGCTGAAATTCACTATCACTTGCCACTATGGAAAGTAATCCTTTGAGGGGCTTGTTCGGGGTATCTTCACCTTGACCGGAAACACAAAGAGTTGTCCCTCAACCTGCTGAACCTACTGAAAATATTTATTATGAAATTGCTTCGGGTATGATAGAGAAACTGCTCGCTAATCCTTATGCAGGAGATGGAACACTATATCCTGATTTGCATCTAATCTATGTGGATGAAGTTTGTGGTTCATTTAAGCTTCCAGGTCTACTCGAGGATCACATTAATAAGAAGGTATTTCCTTTATCTTTGAAGGACAAGGCATTGACATGGTATAGGCTATGTGATGATATTGGATCATGGAGCTATAATCGATTGAAAATGGAATTTCATCAGAAGTTCTATCCTATGCATCTAGTTCATCGTGATCGGAATTATATTTATAATTTTTGGCCTCGTGAAGGATAAAAAGCTTGGGGTAGGATTATGTCAATGTTATATTCATGCCCCAATCATGAGCACTCAAGAGAAATTATTATTCAGAATTTTTATGCTCGGCTTTCTCGTAATGACCAATCCATGCTCGATACTTCTTGTGATGGTTCCTATATGAAGAAGGATATTGACTTCAAATGGGATTTATTGAAAAGAATTAAACGCAACTCTGAATATTGGGAACTCGATGAAGGTAAGCAGTCAGGTAGGAACCTTAAGTTTGATTGTGTTAAATCCTTCGTAGACACCAATGCTTTTTTGTGAATTTAGCACTAAATATGGACTAGACTCTCAGATAGTAGCTTCTTTTTGTGAATCTTTTGCTGCTCATGTTGATCTCCCCAAGGAGAAGTGGTTTAAATATCATCCTCCCATTGAAGTGACAATAGTTGAACCAATTAAAGTTGAAGAGAAAACTATTACTTATAATGTTGACCCTGTTATTCCCGCTGCCTATATTGAGAAACCACCTTTTCCTATTAGAATAAAGGAACATGCTAAAGCTTCAACTGTGGTTCGTAAGAGCTTTTCTAGAACACCTACACCCCCTGAGCAAATTAAAGTTGAGCCTAGTATTGCTATGGTTAAGGATCTCTTGGTTGATAATATTGATGGGCATGTTATTCAATTTTGTCATGAAGCTGCTAGAATTGCTAAACCTAATGCTAAAGATAAACATTGACCCATTGTTGGCACGCCTGTTGTTTCTGTTAAAATAGGAGATCATTGTTATCATGTGATATGGGTGCTAGTGTGAGTGCAATTCCCTTTTCCTGATATAAAAAGATTATGAATGATACTTTACCAGCTGAGTTAGAGGAAATTGATGTTACAATTAAGCTTGCTAATAGAGACACTATATCACGAGTTGGGATTATTAGAGATGTTTAAGTCTTGTGTGGAAAAATAAAATATCCTTCTAATTTTCTTGTTCTTTGTTCCCCACAAGATGATTTTAGTCCCATTATATTTGGTAGACCCTTCTTGAATACCGTTAATGCCAGGATAGATTGTGAGAAGGAAATGGTTACCGTAAGTTTTAGGGACACATCTCATGAGTTTAATTTATCTAAATTTCTAGACAACCTCATGATAAATAATTCCCTAGTAAGGATGAAATTATTGGTGTTGCTTCTATTGCTGCGCCTCCTACCGATCCTTTAGAGCAATATTTGCTAGACCGTGAAAATGACATGCATATGAATGAAAGGAATTAAGTAGATAGGATTTTCTTTGATCAAGATCCTATTTTGAAACACAACTTGCCTGTTGAAATACTTGGGGATCCTCCTCCACCCAAGGGTGATCCCGTGTTTGAGCTTAAACAATTACTAGATACTCTGAAATATGCTTATCTTGATGAAAAGATGTATCCCGTTATTATTAGTGCTAACCTTTCAGAGCATGAAGAAGAGAGATTATTGAAAACTCTGAGGAAGCACTGTGCTGCTATTGGATATACTCTTGATGATCTTAAGGGTATTAGTCCCACTATATGTTAGCACAAAATTAAAATGGAGCCTCATGCTAAACCAGTTGTTGGTCACCAACGACGATTGAATCCTAAAATGAAGGAAGTGGTAAGAAATGAAATATTAAAGCTTCTGGAGGCAGGTATCATTTACCCTATTGCTGATAGTAGATGGGTTAGTCCCGTTCATTGTGTCCCTAAGAAAGGAGGTATTACCGTAGTTCCTAATGATAAAAATGAATTGATCCCGCAGAGAATTGTTACAGGTTATAGAATGGTAATTTATTTTAGGAAATTAAATAAAGCTACTAGAAAAGATCATTACCCTCTACCTTTTATTCAGCAAATGCTAGAAAGACTATCTAAACACACATTTCTGCTTTCTAGATGGTTATTCTTGTTTCTCTCAAATACTTGTGTCAAAAAAGGACCAAGAGAAGACCACCTTTACCTACCCTGTTGTTACCTTTTCTTATAGACATATGCCTTTTGGTTTATGCAATGCACCTGCTACCTTTCAAAGATGCATGAGTGCTATATTCTCTAATTTTTGTGAAAGGATTGTTGAGGTTTTCATGGATGATTCTTCCGTTTACGGAACTTCTTTTGATGATTGTTTGAGCAACCTTGATGGAGTTTTGCAGAGATGTGAAGAAACTAATCTTGTCTTGAATTGGGAGAAGTGACACTTTATGGTGAATGAATGTGTTGTCTTGGGACATAAAATTTCTGAAAGGATATTGAAGTTGACAGGGCTAAAGTTGATGCTATTGAAAAAATGCCGCGTCCCACGGATATCAAAGGTATAAGAAGTTTCCTTGGCCATGCTGATTTCTCTAAGATTTCTAGGCCTCTCACTAATCTTTTGCAAAAAGGTGTTCCATTCGTCTTTGATGATGATTGTGTAGAAGCTTTTGAAATTCTCAAGAATGCTTTCATTTCTGCACCTGTTGTTCAACCACCTGATTGGAACCTACCCTTTGAAATTATGTGCGATGCTAACAATTATGTCGTTGGTGCTGTTCTAGGACAAAGGGTTGATAAGAAATTAAATCTTATTCATTATGCTAGAAAAACTCTAGACAGTGCTCAAAGAAACTATGCTGCCACTTGAAAAGAATTTTTAGCAGATGTGTTCGCATCTGATAAGTTTAGACCATATATTGTTGATTCTAAAGTAACTATTCACACTGATCATGTTGCTATTAAATATCTGATGGAAAAGAAATATGCTAATCCTAGACTTATGAGGTGGGTTCTTTTGCTACAAAAATTTGATTTGCATATTGTTGATAGAAAGGGTGCTGATAACCCCGTAGCAGATAACTTATGTAGGTTAGAGAATGTTCTTGATGACCCACTACCTATTGATGATAGCTTTCCTGATGAACAATTGTCTGTTATAAATGCTTCTCGTAATGCTCCTTGGTATGCTGATTATGCTAATTACATTGTCGCTAAATTTATACCGCCTAGTTTCACATACCAACAAAAGAAAAAAGTTCTTCTATGACTTAAGACACTAATTCTGGGATGACCCACACCTTTATAAAGAAGGAGTAGATGGTGTTATTAGACGTTGTGTACCTGAGCATGAATAGGAACATATCCTACGGAAGTGTCATTCCGAGGCCTACGGAGGACACCACGCTTGAGATAGAATAGCATAGAAGGTATTAACGTCGAAACCATCGTCTACCAAGAAGTAATAACACCAACAAACAAGAAGAAGGTACACATTCAATGTGATGTAACAAACATGATGTATGATATGGCATGTTATGATATTGTATTCACCTTGAACAATATGTGGCCATATTAATAGAAGTGGAATTCAAATAGACATCAAATTCATACTCCAAACTATTTATCAAATTTTCCCGAATCATCATTTGTCCTAGTTGGTGATGTTAGCTCGATCAAACCTGCATGATCATGGCATAAACATATTCCATGTATTTTTCTGGCCATGTTTCATATATAACTTTTCTTCATCTGAGTTATCGATTAATTCCTATGATATTTAGAAGTGTTAATTTTTTCTTGAAATTAATAAATTATTTCTGATTTATCTTAAATTCCCAAAAAATTACTATGTCATCATTGCATCAGGGTGATGTCGGCAGGTCAACTGGGGCGGTCCAGATCAAACCAAGCATGTGGGACCCACATGTTAGTCACACAACAGCTGAAAAGGTTTAATTAAAACATAACTAATATTTAACAGGACCTGGCTCTACCAGCCAGTGACACAAAGGGGTTATTATCTCTAATCTAACTATGGTGATTAGTGCCTAATTGAGGTGGCATGTCGGCCTGTCGGGGTTTGTCGCCGGCGACCAAAAACAATGGCGGTGACACGCTAGGAGGCCACGAGAGCGGCGGGGGAAGGCACCCAGAGGTAGCCCATGCTCCCGCGCATCAAGGGGAGGCAGCAGCAGGCCATGGGGTTGTTGGAGCTGTGCTCCGCGACGAGGCTAGCGACGGCCGGAGCACTGGCTTAGCCGCACGTGGGGATCCAGTGCACATGCGAGCGATATAAGTGGCCAGGAGGTCTCCTTGGGGATGCACAAGAACGACTACATGCTAAGACAAGAGGAACGCACGACAACGCCAGGTGCAATGGCGATGAGCTCTCAGGCCCGATGGGGTGCAGCGCTACGGCAGAGACTAAACAAAGTGAGCAGAGGGAAGAGTAGCAGGAGCTCATGGCAGGGCTTCTGGTGTTGCTGGCGAGTTTGGGGAGGCACGGGGTGGCGTGAATCGAAAGTGGCGAACGGCGATCAGAGGCGCAGCAGACACGATGCCGGTGCTATAGGGACTCCGGCCTCGACTCCTTCGGCATGGACAAGAGGTGAGCCCGGTGGAGCTAGGGGACATGACAGGGGGGCTCGGCGAGGCCAGTGTCCGCGGTGGTTCACGGTGACGGCCTTAGATGCATTCAGCCATGGTTGATAGAGAGAACCGGAGGGCGAATGAGAGTGCAAGGGGTGAGGAGATCGATCTAGGGCATCGTCCTTATCTCCTGGGTAAGGAGGTCGACTCGGGGATGGCGCCGCCAGCGCGAAGCACAAGGTGGCCGCGGCGCACGCGTGAGCAACACGCCCTCGTGCCTACTCGCACGAGGTTGAAGACAACGGCTGGTGGGCTCGGCCTTCTCCTGTGCTGGGTTGGCTACATGTAAGTTCTTTCTTTATTTTTTTCTATTTTCCTAAATTGTGCAATATGTTTTGGCTTGAATAAAATATCTAGCCATTTGTAAAATCCTAAAAATAATTATGTGGACTAAGTGGAATTAACAAGTGCGACATAATAAATTTCAGAATTATTGGACATATATTTAATATATGATAGATATAAATCCAATGCAAATAATATTTGGATTAACTCAAATGCCCCAGATAAATAGTTTTGTGATGCCAAAAATATTGGTTTTCATTTTACTTCTTGCCAATATTTTCACAGAATATTAGGAGCATTGGAGACAACGATTCCCCCATAAGTCAGGAAGAGAGCCTGGAAGAAAAATAAAAAATAAATAAGGGATAAAATAGAGAAAAAGGTAATAAAAAAATTAATAAATAAATGAGAGAAAAGAGAGAAGGGACATTGCTCCTACTTCTTATTCCACACTTGTGCCTCAAAGTGGCACAATGTTCTTCATATCGAGAGTCTGTTGTTTTTTCACTTCCATATGTTAGTGGGAATTTTTCATTCTAGAACTTGGCTTGTATATTCCGTTGACGGGCTTCCTCAAATGCCCAAGGTCTTCATGAGCAACCAAGTTAGATCCACACCCACTTAGCTTCATTTGAGCTTTCATACACTTATAGCTCTAGTGCATATTTTTCATGGCAATCCTTACTCCCACTAGTAGAAAAATGCCCATTTGTCCCGGTTCGTAAGGCCCATTTGTCCCGGTTCCGGAACCGGGACTAAAGGGTCAGGACTAAAGCCCAAAACCTCTACTCCCGGTTCTCTTACGAACCGGGACAGAAGGGGCTCCACGTGGCCTCTACGGGGAGCACAGGAAGGAGGACCTTTAGTCCCGGTTTGTAACACCAACCGGGACCAAAAGGCATCCACGCATCAGCATCTGGCAGTTGCTGTTTTTGAAAGGGAGGGGGGTTTAGAGGGTTTTGGACGGTTAATTTAGGGGTTTTATATTGTTATAGCTAGCTAATTGATAGAGAGAAGTGTCCTCTCTATCTCCGTGCTTGGTCGATGCTAGCTATGATAGAGAGAACTCGACACGCTAGCTAGTAAGCAAATTAAGGAACCATTAAGTACAGAAGATTGTCATGAACATATAGAGGTAGAAGTGATCGACCTCTCTTTCTTCGAGAGATTGGTCGTATAACAAGTTTTCGTATATATATCCGCCGGTACTAGCTACATATATACAATATAATATCTCTTATAATCTCTAACATTTAATGTCAACTTCCAGATGATACTCTCTAGCTTTATTTAGGACGTGGTCAAGAAAGAATCGCACCAATTCTTCTTGAATTGCTCATATGCGGTCATGTGGTAGGAGTTCATCCCGCATCTTCCACATCTAATTTGAAGAAGGGTGTCAATACATATATATGGTAATTAAAATAAAAGTGTGAATATTATTGCTTACGCACTTCAAATTGTTTTTTAGAGTAGCCTCGCTTAGGGGTCGTCGCGTTGTAGATGAACTCGCAAATGTAGTATCCACATAAATTAGTCCCGTCTTCCCGCCACAAGCACTTTACGAGAAATAGAGTTCAATCAAACTGATAATCAAGCATGATAAATGGTATTGATGACACTAGAATCAATGGAAGATGCGCGGAACTAGCTAGTAGTACTTACTTTTGGGTGTGTAAATCGCAGCTCGACCGGCAATGCCAGAACAATTGTTGTGAACTCTTTCCAAACCCTGCCAGACAAAGAAAATAATTACTTGATGTCAGGAAATGAACAAAGTTGCCGATATGATGCGATAATGATCGGTTGAACTTACTTCTGGAGAATTTTAGTCATGTCCGCATAATTCTGGGGATCTTTTCGTTTTGAGTCTAAGAAGATTACTAGTTCCCGCCAACCTAAATCTCTAGCAGAATAAAGTGGAAACTGCGCACGCATGCATAACTCATCAATTACATTACTATAAACCTTGAGTAATAAGGGAAACCAAATATGCACAAGACAGTAACACTCACTTGAAGTTGTAAATAAAGAGTATTGTCCCTTTGTTTTGATTTTTAAGCAACGATTGTAGCAAGTTCTCCTCGGTTTGTGTGCGATACTTTCATAAATTAAACTCATGTATGACATTTGGGTTATTGAACCCAATGTCATACATTTGTGCTTTTCTGCATTCGACGACCTTCAATCTGCAAAATATAGTAGTGAGGATAATTATATATACATGGAATGAAAGAGCTGAGCTATATACATAGAGAGACTTAATTACAGAAGTAGTACTTACAGATAGTAGCAAGTCATGATTGTTTTCTCGATGTCCTTCTGATTGTATAATTGGAATATCTCCACAAATTCAATATTCAACATTTCCATTCCAACGAGGTTGTGCTCCTCTTTAACTTTCAGTATCAAAGAATCCTTCCGAGACTCGTGGCAGTGTTGCATGTACAATTCATGGAATCTTCACATCATCGTTGTTAGAAGAGGATGATCAGGTTTGACGAGAGGATGCCCGTACCAGTATTTTGAATCGTCCACCTCCAACTTCTCAAACAGTACATCATCGCTCAGGTAATCACCAGGTGGTACCGGGGACCATCCCTGGATGATTAGCGACGATATCGCTAGAAACCTTGAGCGGGGGGCACGATTGGTTCGCCTGTTCGCCGAGCTGGGGATTTTTTCCCGCTTCTTCGTTCTGCTAACTTTGCATCACTGGAAGTACTTCCCGACCGCCACGCCTCTTGATATGTCTTTTTATGACCGCGAACACTGTTGGAATCCAGCGGAGGCGGTCGTGGTCGCTTTAGGGCATCGATAGTGCGCATTGCTTTCACTGGATCTATCTTCTCCTTCGGAGCTGGAGTTTTCTTTGCAAAATGGTCCCTCACTTCGGCCTTACTTATCTCCTTGTTTTCAGACTCGGTCCTCTCATATGGTAACTTTTCTAGAGGCTTGAGAGATGGACCGTATCTGTATTCCCTCCTGCCTATGCCTGTACTGCTAGCCGCCGGAGTGGCGGCGGCTCTCTTCCGTCGTTGCTTACTAGGTGCCGGAGGAGCCGGAGCGGCGACGTCTGCCTTCCGCCATTGCCAATGAGGCTGAGGAGGAGTCGTACTGCTCTGACGTGCCGGAGTAGGCGAAGGAGGAGGCGGAGTGCCCCCACGCGTCGGATGAGCCGGAGAAGGAGGCGGAGTGCCCTGACCACTCGACGGAGGAGGAGGAGGAGGAGGAGCCGGAGAGCCCTGATCACTCACCGGAGGAGGAGGAGGTGGAGTGCCCTGACCACTCACCGGAGGAGGAGGAGGAGGAGCCGGAGTACCCTGATTCGCTTGAGGAGAAGGAGGAGGCGGAGGTGTCCACTTTGGAAGCTTGATGTACTCCTTCTGCCATAGACATGTACTCCTCAGGGCACGAACCAGCTTATTCTCTCCTTTACTTGTACAGTGGTCAAGCTCGAGATCCTCAAATTTTGGCATTACTTCATCCACCATCACAACAACATAGCCATGTGGAATCGGACGGTAGTGAAAAGTTTCTTTGGGTTGAGGAGGTGCAACAAGCCGACAACCGCCTTGAAAGTGAGGTTCCGAGATTTTGTCATAAGCTCGCAATGTTGTGCCTCCGTGATAGTATCCACGGGGTAGCTAGGAGACCTGAAGTCGGTCTGAACGTGGTCCGTGGAAGCAATGTTGCTTCTTCGCTGAGATGGCGGGGTAGTAGCTTCTGTGGTAGCTTCGTGCCGCTCAGATGGTTGGCCGGCAGCTCGCTGGCTCTCAGCTTCCTCTAGGTTTGTAGTCTTGCATTGAGCTTCTGAATTTCGCTTAGCTCCACTTTCTTCTTTGTCTCCCGGCTTCTGTAACCGCCTGCGTCGGGAAACCCAACCTTCCACGGAACGGAGCCTAGTGTGCCTCGTGTTCGTCAAGGGTGCTCAGCATTCCCGAGGGCCTCAGTCAGCTCGTCCATCTCTCTGTCGGGAATGAACGTCCCTTCCTGCGTTGCGTTGATATACTTCTGAAGCTTTTTTCACGGGTATTGCAAGTTGCTCATCCTTCCAATGGCACTTCCCTATTTCAGGGTCCAAAGTTTCCCCAACGTTGCGTTGATATGTCCGTGGTTGGACCCCTTTAGCAAGCAGGTCATTCTCAGCTTTTTCCCACAATGGCCGGGCTTTGAGGTAGCCACCTGACCCCATGTGATGGTGATGTTGCTTCTTTGTAGCATTGTTCTTGTTTTTCTCTGACATTTTCTTACTCTTCTCCGATGTCTTGTAGGCCACAAATGCGGGCCGGTAATCTCCTATCTTCTCATATCGGTCAATGAATTCTGGAGTCTTCCCTTTGTCGACAAACTTTGATTTCAACTCATTCTTCCACCTCCTGAACAGATCTGCCACCTTCTTAAGAGCACACGCCTTGACCCGTGGCTCTATAACTGGCTTATTCGGGTCCTCCTCTGGCGGTAGGGTGAAATTTGCCTTCAGTGCGGTCCAAAGATCTTGTTTCTGTCTCTCGGTGGCATAATCACCGTCCGTGGCGCCGTCCTTAGGCTTATTCCATTGCTTGATGCTGATCGGGATGTTGTCCCTAACAATAGCTCCACACTGAGCAGAAAAGCCTCCTTGGTCTGCTTGGGTTCAATCGGATCGTCATCGTCTGCAAGTGATGTGATCGTGAACTTTTCATCCTTGTGCAATCTCTTCTTCGGGCCTCGTCTCGTTACTGAAGTTTGGCTTGATCCGGAGGGCTATAATAGAAGAAAGAAGAGTTAATTAACATATGTACATATCAAAATAGTTAATGCATCAATTAGCTAGAGTGAGCACAGGCTTAATTAATATATATACCTCACCGTACTTTGCAACAGCTCCCTCCTCCGATCGGCCACCGGTGACGTCATCATGGTCTCCTTCTTCCTCCGGCATTCGGTCACCGGAGCCATCATGATCATGTCCTTCCTCCTCCATTGTTTGATCACCAGAGCCATCATAATCCACTCCTTCCAGACCATCGGTGAAGCTGAGATACGACAAGATATCACGTCTGCCATGGATTATGTCCCCCAACAACTGTTCTTGTTCTTCGTCTCTTGGAATCCATAGTTTCTGCAAATATTCCAACATGGCAGTTAATATAAAAACATGAATGTCCGATGTCCAGCCCGCCTCTCTCATGAATGTCGGACAACTCTTCTAGGGTTTGGAGTGGCCTCGACAACGCTCTTTTAACTCATTTAACTTGGTAAATTTGGTTGGCCTCGACAACGCTTCTAGGGTTTGGGGTGGCCTTGATAACACTTCTAGGGTTCGCGAACTCCTCCTCCCTCATTTTCCTGAGAGAGTTAGGGGATACTTGCGGACTCCTCCCCCCTCATTTTCCCCAATTTACGCTCTTTCTTAATATGAACACAATGAATCATGAACGTTTAGTGAAGTTGCCCCTCCCCGATTTAGGCAAAGTAAAACCCCTTCGTGAAGGAACTTGTTTTTAGCCAACTTATTTTTTATATCATATGATAATTTTCTATATCCATCCATCCATCCATCCATCCATATACATACACATATATATACATGGACCAAAAATGCTATAAAAAATTATATGAACAAAAAAAGCATACATCATCTATCATCAACATCATCAGCTATCATCAACATCATCATCTAACTATCATTTGTCATCTATCATCTATATATCATTAAATTAAATCAGAAAAATGAACAGGGACAAGGAGGATAGGGAGGAAAGGGGACCCGTTGGACCGAACAGGGAGGAGGGGCAGCGTCGTCGGGGCAAGGCTGTGGCGCGGGGCGGCGTCGGGGACGGCGCCGGCGTCAGGGCAGGAGGCGCGCATCGGGGCAGGGCGGCGCATCGAGGCACGGGGCAGGGCGGTGCGTCGGGGCACAGGGCGTCTCATCAGGGCAGAGGCGCATGTCGAGGAGCGGTGCCGGCGTTGGGGCACGGATAGGCGCCTCGGGGCAGAGGGCGTCGACGCCGAGCTCGGGCAGCCTGGCGGCGTCGATGTGCTCGGCGTCGTCGTGGGCAAGTGCCAGATGAAATCTGAAAAAATTGAAACTGTCGCTTATATACACAGAGCATTGGTCCTGGTTGGTGGCACCAACCGGGACCAAAGCACCCTTTCGTCCCGGTTGGTGCCACCAACCGGGAGCAAAGGTCTCTTGTCGGCAGCCCAAAGGGCAGGAAGTAGAGACCATTGGTCCCGGTTGGTGGCACCAACCGGGACTAAAGGGGGCATTGGTCCCGGTTGGAGGCACCAACCAGGACTAACGGGGGTCATTGGTCCCGGTTGGTGCCACCAACCAGACCAAAAGGTGGTGCTGTCAGGGGACAAATGTTTAGTCCCAGCTCGCTAGCCGAGAGTGCTCGAGAGTGGTTTATAAGCGCTGTTGCGCCAACACTCTCGAGCTCCTCTCAACTGCAGGCTTACGGGCCTAATCGCACTCTCCTTTGCCTGTGGGCCTACTGGTCCTTCTGCAGGACTGAATCCTGGCCCAACTAGTTGTTGGCTTTCTAGTCGTATTCTGGCTCTGGTGGCCGAGTAGGCGACATTTTTGTTTACAAAAAACCTGTTTTTTTGCTTTATTTATTTTTTTAGTTTTTTTGCAGTATTTTATTTTGTTATTTTAGTTCATTCTTTTTAACAAATAAATACTTTGATAATTTTAGTTGCATAATTTCCATTATTTTGTTTTGTTTCTTGCTTTTTAGCAGATTCTTTTTTGAAATCCACTCCCACGACGTTTTGAAAGAAATTAAAAAGCACTTACAAACGAACTCTGAAAAGTTTGAAAGTTCGCATGGTATCATCATTTCATCCGCATACCATTTGCTAAAGAGTTGAGTGGGTTACGACAAAAACTGGATGCACTTCGTGTACGAAATGGACAATCTATTTCGAAGTATCACGGTTTTGGACGAAAACTCATCTGTTACAAAGGGATTTCATTTTTTTGAACTCATTTGAACTCCAGACTTTTTGTGTGCTCTAAATGCACCATTCAAAGCCACATCATCAATTTTCAACCCTTTCTGTCTTCACTTGGTATTTTTCATGCACTTATTGAATTTTTTGAGCTAAATGACCCTGAAATTGAAAAGCAATTCAAATGAACTCTGAAAAGGTTGAAATTTGCAATGCTATCATCATTTCACCCACATAGAATGTGCTAAAAAGTTGAGAGGGTTACGGCAAAAGCAGGTGCACTTCGTGTACAAAACGGACAGTCTCTTTCGAAGTATCGGGGTTTCGGACAAAAACTCATCGGTTACAAAAGGCATTTCATTTTCTTGAACTTATTTGAACTACAGGATTTTTGTGTGTTCAAAATGCACCATTCAAAGCCACATCATCAATTTTCAACCCTTTCTGACTTCATTTGGTATTTTTCATGCACTTACCGATTTTTTTGAGCTAAATGACCCTGAAATTGAAAAGCACTTCAAATGAACTCTAAAAAGGTTGAAGGTTGGCATGGTATCATCATTTCACCCTCATAGCATGTTACAAAAGGCATTCATTTCTTCACATGTCACTACAATGATATATCTGTGGAGAGGAAGTCTTCACTTTTTCTTCGCTTGTGTCCTTTGCTTATTGCATCGTAACCATGGATAATCTTCATCGTTTAACAGGGTGCTTGGGTCAGCCTTGACTTTGAAGGGAGGAATTTCATCAAACTTTTCATAATCTTCAGACATGTCTGTCTTGCCCTCCAATCCCACGATGTCTCTTTTTCCTGAAAGAACTATGTGGCGCTTTGGCTCATCGTATGATGTATTCGCTTCCTTATCTTTTCTTTTTCTCGGTATGGTAGACATGTCCTTCACATAGAAAATCTGTGCCACATCATTGGCTAGGATGAATGGTTAGTCTGTGTACCCAAGATTGTTTAGATCCACTGTTGTCATTTCATACTATGGGTCTTCCTGTATCCCGCCTCTTGATAGATTGACCCATTTGCACTGAAACAGACGGACCTTGAAATCATGTCCATAGTCAAGTTCCCATATGTCCACTATGTAACCATAATATGTGTCCTTTCCCCTCTTGGTTGCTGCATCAAAGTGGACACCGCTGTTTTGGGTTGTGCTCTTTTCATCTTGGGCGATCGTGTAAAATGTATTCCCATTTATCTCCTACCCTTTGTAAGTCAATACAGTCAAAGATGGTCCCCTGGACAACGAGTACATCTCATCAGAAATAGTGTTGTCACCCATGAGATGTGTTTGCAACCAACTGCCGAAAGTCCTGATGTGTTCATATGTAATCCATTCGTCACACTACTCTGGGTGTTTGGAGCGCAGAATATTCTTGTATTCATCGACATACGGGGTCACCAAGGTGGAATTCTATAGAACTGTGTAGTGTGCTTGAGACCAATAATGCCCGTCCCTACATATTATTGAGTCCGCTCCTAGCGTGCCTTTTCTAGTCAGTCTCCCCTCATACCGCGAATGAGGGAGACCAATCTTCTTAAGGTCAGGAATGAAGTCAACACAAAACACAATGACATCCTTTGTTTGATGGCCCATGGAGATGCTTGCTTCTGGCCTAGCGCGGTTACGAACATATTTCTTTAAGACTCCCATGAACCTCTCAAAGGGGAACATATTGTGTAGAAATGCAGGGCCCAGAACGGTAATCTCGTCGCCTAGACAAACTAGCACGTGCGTCATGATATTGAAGAAGGGCGGTGGGAACACCAGCTCGAAACTAACAAGACATTGCACCAAATCAGTTCTTAAGCTTGGAAGGATTTCTGGATCGATCACCTTCTGAGAGATTGCATTAAGGAATGTACATAGCTACACAATGGCTAATCGAACATTTTTAGTAGAAGCCCCCTCAATGCAACTGGCAGCAGTTGCGTCATAATCACGTGGTAGTCATGAGACTTTAGGTTCTGAAACTTTTTCTCTACCATATTTATTATTCCCCTTGTATTCGACGAGAAACCAGACGGGACCTTCATACTGAGCAGGCATTCAAAGAAGATTTCCTTCTCTTCTTTGGTAAGAGCGTAGCTGGCAGGACCTTCATACTGCTTTGGATGCATGCAGTCTTTTTCATGCACACGTTGTTGTTCCTCCCGTGCCTCCGGCGTATCTTGTATCTTCCCATACACTCCCAAGAAGCCTAGCAGGTTCACGCAAAGGTTCTTTGCCACGTGTATCACGTCGATTGCAGAGCTGACCTCTAGGTCTTTCCAATAGGGTAGGTCCCAAAATATAGATTTCTTCTTCCACATGGGTGCACGTTTGTCAGTGTCATTTGGAACAGATAGTCCGCCAGGACCCTTTCCAAATATTACTTGTAAATCGTTTATCATATCAAGTATGTGATCACCAATACGGAGGGCGGGCTTCTTCTGGTGATCTGCCTCACCTTTGAAATGCTTTCCTTTATTTCGACATTGATGGTTGGTCGGAAGAAATCGACGATGCCCCAGGTACACATTCTTCCTGCATTTGTCCAAATATATACTATTAGTGTCATCTAAACAGTGTGTGCATGCGTGGTATCCCTTGTTTGTCTGTCCTGAAAGGTTACTGAGAGCAGGCCAATCGTTTATGGTTACAAAGAACAACGCTTGTAGGTCAAATCCTCCTGTTCATTCTCATTCCACACACGTACACCTCTTCCATTCCATAGCCGTAAAAGTTCATCAACTAATGGCCTTAGGTACACATCAATGTCATTGCCGGGTTGCTTATGGCCTTGGATGAGCACTGACATCATAATGAACTTCCGCTTCATGCACAACCAAGGAGGAAGGTTATACATACATAGAGTCACAGGCCATGTGCTATGCTGGGTGCTCTACTCCCCATAAGGATTAACGCCATCTGCACTTAAACCAAACCATACGTTCCTCGGGTCACCTGTAAAGTCGCTCCACTTTCTCTTGATCTCTCTTCACTGCGACCCATCAGCTGGTGCTCTCAACTTCCCGTCTTTCTTACGGTCTTTTGTGTGCCATTGCATGAACTCGACATGCTTTTTGTTTCTGAACAGATGTTTCAACCGTGGTATTATAGGGGCATACCACATCACCTAGGCAGGAACCCTCTTCCCGGTGCGCTGGCCCTCAACATCACCAGGGTCATCTCTTCTGATCTTATATCACAATGCACCGCATACCGGGCATGCGTTCCGTTCCTCATACTCACCGCGGTAGAGGATGTAGTCATTAGGGCATGCATGTATCTTCTGCACCTCCAATCCTAAAGGGCATATAACCTTCTTTGCTGAGTACGTACTGTCGGGGAATTCATTATCCTTTGGAAGCTTCTTCTTCATTATTTTCAGTAGCGAACTAAATCCCTTGTCAGATACACCATTGTCTGCCTTCCATTGTAGCAATTCCAGTGTGGTATGAGCTTTTTGTTGTCATCTTCGCAATTTGGGTACAACCCTTTTTTGTGATCCTCTAACACGCGATCGAACTTCAACTTCTCCCTTTCAATTTCGCATTCTCTCTGTGCATCAACAATGACCCGGCGAAGATCATCATCGGGCACATCATCTGGTTCCTCTTTATCTTTAGCTTCCCCCATTACAGCATCACCGTATTTATGGGGAGGGTAGTTGCCGTCATCCTCTTCTTCTTCGTTGTCTTCCATCATAACCCCTCTTTCTCCATGCTTGGTCCAAACATTATAGTGTGGCATAAAACCCTTCTGAAGCAGGTGGAAGTGAAGGGTTTTAGAGTTGGAGAAAGACTTCGTATCCTCACAGATAGTACATGGACAATGCATTAAACCATTGTGCTTGTTTGCATCAGCAGCTTCGAGAAAATTATGCAGGCCCTTAATATACTCGGAGGTGCGTCGGTCACCGTACATCCATTGCCGGTTCATCTGCATTTATATAATAAAGTTTATTAAAAACCATTACAACATATCATGAATAGAGAAGTGACCAAATTAATAGAAATTCGTCATCGCATTAAAGGCAAAGTACAATAATGACCAAAATAAATACGTACAATTCATACATAGTTGTCATTATTGAAAAACATATAGCTCTCTAGAGCATCTAATTAAGACATACAGTGAAACTATGTAAACAATTTAAATGCAACAACAAATGCAATCATAACCGCTACTAAGGTACCAAATTATCCAACGGCATAATGATACCATGCCTCATTATGAATGGCATATTTTCTAATCTTTCTAAGCTTCAAGCACATTGCATCCATCTTGGTCTTGTGATCATCGACGATATCGGCAACATGCAACTCCAATCCCATCTTGTCATCTCCAGTTCTTTTCAATTTTTCTTTCAAATGATCAATTTCTTTTTTAGCTTTAGTTAACTTGTTGAGCAGAATTGCATAGTCGGTTGGAATTTCTGGTTCAACTACTTCCTATAGATAAAAACATCTATGTCAAGTTGGTGGCATAATTAATTGTCATAGACATTAGATGTGTGAAATAGTTATATAAAAGATAATATACCACATCTGAATCATAGACTGGACGAGGGCCGATGTGGGCGGATACCATAACCATGACACTATATAATAACAAACAATAATAAAAGTAAGAAAATCATACGAGTAAGTATATTTTCTTTTAGCAAGAATATAAGATCAAGAGGCTCACCATGCACGGGCGATCGATGGCGGTTTTGGACCGCCAAAACATAGACAAATCTTGACGAAAATGGAGTTTGGACAAGGAGCTTCGAGAGGAGAAAAGCTTAAGTTTGGCTTGGGCATTTCATCAAACACCTCATGTGCATAGGAGGTGAGCTAGAGCACCACAAAGGTCTCCCCTCGCCGGCCTGAAAAACAGAGCAGTGTGGACTGCTCTGCTTGCTGGCGAGGGGGTATATATAGGCATCTAATTTGGTCCTGATTCGTGGCTGCAACCGGGACTAAACGACCCCCTTTGGTCCCGGTTCCAGCCATGAACCGGGACCAATGGTTTTGGGCCAGGAGCAAGGCACATTGGTCCTAGTTCATGTCTGGAACCGGGACCAAAGGTTCCAGACAAACCGTGACCAATTCCCCACGTGGCACGCCCGGCCCCCTTGCATCACGAACCCGGACAGTTGCCCTCATTGGTCCCGGTTCGTGACTGAACTAGGACTAATGGGTTGGCCCGGCCCGAACCAATGCCCTGTTCTCTACTAGTGTCCTCACATTGGTATCTATTGATGGGCATCTCCATAGCCCGTTGATAGACCTAGTTGATGCGAGACTTTATTCTCCACTTTCACCCTTTTGAAACCTCCAACCATATTGTATTCCACCTTTATGCTATATCCATGTTTCACGTTCATATAGTGCGCAAGTAATGAAAAGCTGAAGTGCGTCAAAAAGTACGATCCAATTGCCTGACTTGACACCATGGTGCTTAACATTTGTATTTATGTGATGAGGACAGATCCCTGATATATTCATAAGACAAAATGAATAGGGGGTGAACATTCTTTATGGATCGTATGCTTTAAAACTTGATGCTTATCTTGCTTTTGTTTATAAGTATTACTATGTTATGTTTATTAATTCATCTTATCTCAATGATCAAACCTGCAAAAGATTACATGTTGGGTAGCATGACACATCAGAAAATCTGTTTTTATCATTTACCTACTCGAGGACGAGCAGGAATTAAGCTTGGGGATGTTGATACGTCTCCAATGTATCTATAATTTTTGTTATTACATGCAGTTATATTATCATTCTAGGATGCTTTTTGGCTGTTTATTTAACAATTAATATTATTTTTGAGCACTAACCTATTAACCCAGTGCCCAATGCCGGTTGTTGTTTTCTACATGTTTTTGGCTTATCTGGTTTACAGTACCAAACGAAGTCCAATTTCCACGAAACTCTACTATGATTTTTTTGGACCAAAAGAAGACCTCAAAGCTTCGGTTGCCTCCTGGTGCCCCTCTTTGTCCTATAAATTCACATATATTGCTAAAACCCTAGAGAGTCCCCCGAAACAGTTTCTCCGCCGTTGCAAGTCTCTATTCCACCGTGTGCCCATATGGAGCCCTGTTCTGTTGCCCTATCGGAGGGGGGATCGATCACGGAGTGCATCTATGTCATCCTTGCTACTCCCATGGTGATGTGTGAGTAGTTCCCCACAAACCAACGTGTCCGTAGTTAGTACCAAGATGGCTATATCTATCTCTTGATCTTCCAACGTGTCCGTAGTTAGTACCAAGATGGCTATATCTATCTCTTGATCTTCAATACAATGATCATCACATCTTTGCTTTGATCTATCCGATGTAATCGTTTTGTGTGGTGCATTTGTCGGGATCTGATGAAATTTGGGTTGATGTCTACTGCGCAATTTTATTCTTGTAGACTCGTGTTGGGCCTCCAAGCACAGAGTTTTATAGGATAGTAGCAGTTTTCCCTCAAGTGGATGACCTAACGGTTTATCAATCCATGGGAGGTGTAGGATGAAGATGGTCTCTCTCAAACAACCCTGCAATCAAATACAAGAAATCTCTTGTGTCCCCAAGACACCCAATACAATGGAAAATTGTATAGGTGCACTAGTTCGACGAAGAGATCATGATACAAGTGCAATATGGATGATAGATATAGGTTTTTGTAATCTTAAAATATAAAAACAGCAAGGTAGCAAGTGTAAAACAGCAAGCAAAATGGTGTATAAATGTTTGAAAACAAGGCCTAGGGTCCATACTTTCGCTAGTGCAATCTCTCAACAATGATAATATAATTGGACCACATAACCATCCCTCAACGTGCAACAAGGAATCACTCCAAAGTTCTTATCTAGAGAAGAACATAAGAAGAAATTGTTTGTAGGGTATGAAACCACCTTAAAGTTTCCTTTCCGATTGATCTATCCAAGAGTTTGTAGTAAAATAACATCAAGTTATCCTTTCCAATCAATCTATCTAAGAGTTCATACTAAAATAATATCATATTATACCCATCAACCAACCCTAATGTCACCTAGATACTCCAATGTCACCACAAGTATCCATGAGTTAATTATACGATACGCATCAAACAATTTCAGATTCATAATACTCAATCCAACACAAAGAACCTCAAAGAGTGCCCCAAGATTTATACCGAAGAAAGAAGGATGAAAACATGGATCAACCCCTATGCATAGATTACCCCAATGTCACCTAGGTAATCCGTGAGTTGAGTACCAAGACATAGATCAAGTGCTCTCAAATCCATAAAAGTTTTCAATCCAGTAATAACGAAATCTCAAAGGGAAAACTCAATTCATCACAACAAGATAGAGAGGGAAAACACCATACGACCCAACTATATTAAGAAAGCCCGTGATACATCAAGATCGTGCCATCTCAAGAACACGAGAGAGAGAGAGAGAGAGGGAGAGAGAGAGATTTAGCACATAGCTACTAGTACAAACCATCAGCCCCCGAGGGTGGACTACTCCCTCCTCATAATGGACTCTGTTGGGATGATGAAGCTTGCCACCGGATATGATATACCCTCTCCGGCAAGGTACTACAACGCCTCCAGATTGGTTTTTCTTTGATAGAGGGAGTTGCAATGGCAGAATGAGAATTGTAGGGTTATTTATGATGGTTTATATATATATATATGTATATATATATATATGATTTTTGAGTGTCGGTTTCATGCGAAGATGGGCGATGAGGAGAGCATAACCCACCGGGGCTCGCCAGAGGGGGCTCGCGCGTGGTGGTGGGTTTTGCCCACCTCATGGCTATTCTGGCCCTCCCATGAAGCTTCTAGTGCCTCTTGTTACAAAAAAATCTTCAAAATGTGTGGGGCGATTCCGAGAACTTTCATATTCTGCACAAAAACAACACCACGGTAATTCTGCTGAAAACAGCGTCACTCCGGGTTAGTTCTAAATAAACCATATAAAGTGCCACAAAACCATATAAAAGTATTGTAAACATAGGTGAATATGGCATGAATACTTCATAAATTATCGATACGTTGGAGACGTATCATGGGTTTATGTTTAGATTATTCATAAAAAAATATTTGAGTCTTCTTTTAAATCTATTATGATTCTTATGTGCAAGATCATCGTAGCGTCATAAATCTCTCCAACCTACTGATTTCCTTTGGCCAAGTAGAATGATCTATCTTATGTGAGATGGGTGCGTTGTAGTGGGTTCAACCTGACGGTTTCTATATCCCGATGATAGAAGGGGACAAGATACTTCTTTGTATTTTTGCGACTAAGGATAAAACGACGGGGTTAGTTCATATTAGTTGAATTCTCTTTGTCTACATCATGTCATTGTTCTCCAAGCATTACTTTGTTTGACTTAATACTCTAGTTGCATGCTGGATAGCGCTTGATGGGTGGAGTTGTAGTAATAGGTGCAGGTAGTAGTCGGCCTATTTTCTTATGGACGTGATGCCTATATAAACATGATAATTTCCCTAAATATCACATAACCATGCGCTTTTCTATCACTTGCCGAACAATAATTTGTTTACCCACTGTATGCTTAAGTGTCAATGCTTGGTTCCAGTTCTCTATTAAAAGGAGGCCTTAATAGCCCTTAGTTTCCTTGTGGGCACCACTGCCATGGGAGGGCAGGACAAAGATCTTATACAAGTTCTTATTGGAAGCACTTGTGACTATATACGTAATAGACGCGTACATTATGTTGATGAATTGGAACTAGTTTTGTGTCGTTCTAGTGTGTAACTGTTACATGATGAATGTCATCCATATCTATCCATAGCCGATCCATGGCCTACGCTTTTCATATACCGAGTCTTGCTAAGTTACAATTGCTACCGCTACTGTTACAATCACTACAAAACTGCTGCTACTATTGCTACTCTTACTATTGCTATTATGCTTTGCTACTAATTTTTCTCTAGAGATATAAGCTTGGTGTGTTTGAATTAACAACTCAACTACGGAGACCAATAAATATTCTTTCGCTCCCCTTGTGTCGAATCAACAAATTTGGGTACAATACTTCCCCGGAAGACTATTGCGATCCCCTATACTTGTGGGTTATCTTTCTAAAAATCCATAAACATTGTCTATGCATCATTTATTTTCTATATGTGCAGCAAAATTTATGCACACAATTTACTTTACTTACTTATTGTCAGATTTGACTATATATAGTTTAACGAGGTTATGGATAAAACAAGTATACACCGACAATCACATAACTCCTAGAATATGAGTACATTGGCTACTCTTATTCCAAAATATGAGAAATCGGTCACAACACTCCATTTTATGAGCAAGCAGGTCCCTCTATCGTCTCAGCCATATCAGACACTGACGTGGCATGCTAACTTGGCATTGGACCTATCATGATAAAATACTTTTTTAAAGGAGAATATATTAATATCACAAAGCTACCAATTACACCCAACCTCTACACACAAAAAAGTCACAAAGACATCCAGGATGCATATAGACGGGAAAGGAAACAAAAAGGAAATTAAAAGTAAAGGGAAAACTTTGTTTTTTCCACTCTACCTTTTTCCCACATTGGTTATGCCATTCTAGAATTTGACATATCACTTCTGTCATTCTTTGCTTTTGACAATACATTAAAAATGCCATTCCGTGGCACAAGCAATAATTTTTTAATTCACTTTTTCCACTCTTATATTTTGACAATGTATCACAATTGCCACTCTAAAATTATTGCTTTTCCCATGGAATGGCAATTGTGATACATTGTCAAAAACGAAGAGTGGCAAAAGTTATATGTCAAATTCTAGAGTGGCATAAGCAAAGTGGGCAAAAGTGATTTTGTGGCACCTGATGAGCACCATCAAAAATGAAATCCTACAGAGATGTCGCCCCACTCGACACTGCTGCCACTTAAAGTTATCAAACACCTAACTGACTCCATTGCCTTCAAGCCCCCTCTCAGCCTTACTGATCATCCGATTGAAGCCATCAACACTTTTGCTATTTGTGCCATGGAAATCAAGATGCCTACATGCCCGATGGTGTCAAGAAATAATAGAGCTTCACGACACGCCCTTTTGGAACCACATAGGCTGATATGGACATGCACGATCGGATAATATCATGATAATGCTGACATATTCTTGCAGCTTCCTCCAACGGCGACAAAGAGGAGGGGTGTTTTTTGGGGCGATGGCACTAGGTTTCATGATACGCCTATGTCGCCCGCATGGGAGTGGCATGGGGGACGTGGGCCACCACATATCAGTATTGGACTACAACCATCGTGTGCACACAATATGAGTGGTTAGAATTTGTTTTCAATGAAGATCTAGTATAATTAGGAGCATAACTTTCGTCCATGTCTAGTACATTGATTGTGCATATTTTTATCCAAATTCTCTAGTTGTTGATTAGAAGACATTGTTTTTAGTGATATCCAATAGCTTCATAACATGCTCCAAGGTTAACCGAGTTCATCAACTTTAATCGGCGGAGATCCAACTGGATTTCCCATAGCATTATAATCATCCAAAATGTGATTAGTTAAGACCTCTACCCCATGGAAATAGTGTCAATAACAAATCTATACAAAGGGGAAACACCAACATAAAAATTTCTAGGAAGAATAGTGATAGATTTTTAATGGATGGTTTAGTTTTGAGCATCGCAAAAATCAATACCAAGCCTCTTTTGAACTCTCCATGCCACTTTGTTTCAAATTAAGGATTTCTAACTCGAGCTTAGAAACGATATGAAAGGAACTAGCCATGATAGAAACACAAGAATATTTTTTTGGTATTTTGGATTTTTTGGCAAACAAATAAGAAGGCAACTAGACAAGAAATTAAAAGCAAGCAAAAATATGGGTTTGTGCAAAGGCACCAGATTCGGTAGATGATTACTCCCCGGCAATGGCATCAGAAATTTGTCTGCTAATGTCGTAGGAGTTGTTGGATTCCGTAAAGAGGAAAGGTGAGGTAGTAAAGCATCACATAGTATTTCCCTTAGTTAAGAACCAAGGTTTATCGAACCAATAGGAGATGAAAGCACAAGTGGTCCCTTGGAGGTTTTGAATATTTATAACAACATACATTATCTGTTGGATTAAAAAATTTACCTAGTTTATTTTAGATAAAGTACAAGGATAGTAGAGGTTGGGAATTATGAGAAGGATCCCCAAGAAGGGATGGAATCTTATTGCCAAAAGCTTCAAGCTTCAAGACTCTACATTTTATTTTATGTGAGGAATCACAATTGAGTCCATAGGAAAGCCAATGATATTAAAAGGGGATGTGGTATGGAAAATGATCTGGTTGCTCAAAGTGCTTAGAGATATGCCACCAAAAACCTCAACCAAATTCTCACACAAGATTCATATTGTCAAAATCGGTGCTACCAAGTTCTCCATTTTTTGACTCAGCGAGTTTACCCTAGACAAAACCCAAGCCAAACCCTAGCAACTTGGTACAACTGAGATTCTATTCGATACAACCGAAAAGCAATGATCGACCTTCTGGAAGTGAGATATTTAATTTTGGAACTTCCGAGTTTCATATCTCGGTGCCATCGAAGCGAGGATCTCCTCAAGGCCAACCGAATCGATCTTACCGAGATGTTCCAAATTGGTCTCACCAAAACGCCAAAAGTTTGGATATTTTGCACTAGTCGATGTAGCCAAGTTTTACTTTGGTTCCATCGAGTTGGGCAATAATGTTGTAACGATTGAAATTTTGGATATGGATATATATACCCCCTCCACCCCATCTCCTTCTTTGAAAGAGCACTCAGAACAAACAAACATTTCCACCATTCATTTTCTGAGAGAGAACCACCCACTCATGTGTTGAGATCAATATATTCCATTCCAAGATATGAATATTGATTTCTAGGCTACCAAAGTTGCTTTCTACCCAATCATTCTCTTCTGCCAAGCCAAATTCTATGAGAGAGTGATTGAGTGTTGAGGAGACTATCTCTTGAAGCACTAGAGCATGGAGTTCATCATCCATACACCATCCATTACCTATTGGAGAGTGGGGTCTCCTAGATTGGTTAGGTGTCGCTTGGGAGCCTCCAAATCATGTGGAATTGACCCAAGAAGTTTGTAAGGGCAAGGATATCGCCTACTTCGTGAAGATATACCTCGAGTGAGGCTAGTCCTTCATGGACGTAAGCCATTTTTGAATAGACAAGGTTGCTTCTTCGTGGACCCTTCATGGGTGGAGCCTCAGTGGACTCATGCAGCTGTTACCCTCCATTTGTTGAAGTCTCCATCAACATAGATGTACAATAGCACCACCTATCGAAACCACACCAAAAATCTCCATGTCTTCATTGCGTTCGATCTTCCTACTCTACCATCCTTTATGTTTCTTGCATATGCATGATATTTACTTCCTCCTGCTCAACCTCTAAATATGCATGTGTAGGAATCTTGGATGCTACTTAACTTGTGCAAAATCTGCCAAATTCTCAAGAGAACTAAAAACTACTCATGTATCTTGTTAAGTGTCTATCCACCCCCTTCAGACGCCACGTCAATCCCACAGGAGGCATGATATCTACTATGCAACCTTCTTCATGTAGACTCGTGTTGGGTCTCCAAGTGTAGAGTTTTGTAGGACAGTAGCAAATTTTCCTCAAGTGGATGACCTAAGGTTTAGCAATCCATGGGAGGCTTAGGATGAAGATGGTCTCTCTCGAACAACCCTGCAACCAAATAACAAAGACTCTCTTGTGTCCCCAAAACACCCAATACAATGGTAAATTGTATAGGTGCACTAGTTCATCGAAGAGATGGTGATACAAGTCTAATATGGATGATAGATATAGGTTTTTGTAATCAGAAAATATAAAAACAGCAAGGAAACTAATGATAAAAGTGAGCACAAACGGTATTGCAATGCTTAGAAACAAGGCCTAGGATTGATACTATCACTAGTGCAAGTTCTCTCAAAAATATGGACATAGTTGAATCATATGTAAATCCCTCACGTGCGACAAAGAGTTCACTCCAAAGTCACAAATAGAAGAGAAAAAATGAAGAAATTATTGTAGGGTACGAAACCACCTCAAAGCTATCTTTTCCGATCAACCATATATGAGCTATCCCTATAAGTGTCATGAACAACCCTAGAGTTCGTACTGAAATAACATCTTAAGATACACACCAACCAAAACTCTAATGTCACCTAGATACTCCAATGTCACCACGAGTACCCATGGGCTTGATTATACGATATGCATCACACAATTTCAGATTTGTCATGTTCAATCCAAAACAACGAACTTCAAAGAGTGCCCCAAAGTTTCTACCGGAGAGTTAAGACGAAAATGTGTGTCTACCCCTATGCATAGATTCCCAAGGTCATGGAACCCGCAAGTTGATCACCAAAACATACATCAAGTGGATCAATAGAACATCCCATTGTCACCATGGATATCCCATCGCAGGACTTACATCAAGTGTTCTCAAATCCTTTAAAGACTCAATCCGATAAGAACACTTCAAAGGGAAAACTCTATTCATCACAAGAAGATAGAGAGGGGGAAAATCCATATGATTCATCTATATTAATAAAGCTCGCGGTACATCAAGATTGTGTCATCTCAACAACACGAGAGAGAGAGAGAGAGAGAGATCAAAAACATATCTACTTTTACATACCCTCAACCCCGAGGATGAACTACTCCCTCCTCATCATGGAGACCGTCGGGATGATGAACATGGCCTCCGGTGATGGTTTCCCCCTCCGCCAGGGTGCCAGAACGGGCTCCCGATTTGTTTTTCGTGGCTACATAGGCTTGCGGTGGTGGAACTCCCGATCTAGGTTTCTTTCTAGGGTTTCTGTATTTATAAGAAATTTCGGCATGGGAAACAAGTCAAGGGGGGCCATGAGGCGACGACAAGCCAGGGGGCGCGCCCTAGGGGGAGGGGGTGCGCTCTCGGCTTGTGGCTGCCTCATGTCTCTTTTGTCCTAAGTATGATGCCCCGTGGGTCTCTTTTGGTCCATAGAAACTCGCCGTAAATTTTTATTCCGTTTTGACTCTATTTGATATTCCTTTTCTGTAAAACTCAAAAAAAGGAAAAAATAGAAACTTGCACTAAGCTCTAGGTTAATAGGCTAGTCCCCAAAAATAGTATAAAATAACATATTAATGCATATAAAACATCCAAAACCTATAATATAATAGCATGGAACAATAAAAAATTATAGATACGTTCGAGACGTATCCAGCATCCCCAAGCTTAATTCCTGCTCGTCCTCCAGTAGGTAAATGATAAAAACAGAATTTTTGATGTGGAATGCTACCTAACATATTCATCCATGTAATTTTCTTTATTGTGGCATGAATATTCAGATCCATAAGATTCAAAACAAAAGTTTAATGTTGACATAAAAAAATAATACTTCAAGCATACTAATAAAGCAATCATGTCTTCTCAAAATAACATGGCCAAAAAAGTTATCCCTACAAAATCATATAGTCTGGCTATGCTCCATCTTCATCAGTCAAAGTATTAAATAATGGATAACCCCGGTTTTATCCAAGCAATTGTTTCATACTTTAGTGTTCTCAAACCTTTTCAACTCTCATGCAATACATGAGCGTGAGACATGTACATAGCTCTATAGGTGGAATAGAATATGTTGGTTGTGGACAAGAAGAAAAAAAGGAAATAGTCTCACATATACTTGGTGTATCAACAAGCTATGGAAATGCCCATCAATAGATATCAATGTGAGTGAGTAGTGCTTGTCGTGCAACGGATGCACTAGAGCTATAAGTGTATGAAATCCCAAAAAGAAACTAAGTGGGTGTGCATCCAACTTGCTTGCTCACGAAGACCTAGGGCATTTTGGAATATACAAGACAACACTACTAGGAGAAACCCTACTAGTAGTGCTTGAAAAAACTATAGTAGTAGCGATGGGTCGAGCGCTACTGCTAAGGTGCTACAGCTAAGTTATAGCAGTAGCACTGGTTGGTGCAACGCTACTGCTAAGTCTGGTTAGCAGTAGCGCTGCACTTACCAGCGGTACTACTAACTATCTGTAGCGCTGCAGAGAGGCAAGCGCTGCTGATAATCCAACGTTGCTGCTAGATGGCTTCCAGTGCTGCTGCTAGTATTACTGCTTTCACAGATTCATACCCCCTCTACGTATTTGTGATGTATTTATAGAGGCTCTATAGAGTAGTTTCATCAGATCGTCATAATACATCATTGTCATATAAGAACTCCTCATCATCATCATTTTCATCCATGAGACATCATATAACAACTTGGTCACTAGTTATAATGACAACAACACATCATCATCATCATATAACAACTCCTCCTCATCATCATCAACTTGGGCATCAACTTGGTCACTAGGTCACTAGTCATATATAATCAGCACTAACTAATTGATCTTAATACCTAGGACCTACTCCTGCTGCTCTCTCTCTCAGGTAAAATAGCATTAAACATGTGTAGCACTCCTTCTTCATCATATTGGAGAATGCATATGAACCTGTCTCCTAATTATGGGCTGCGCTTCTGATTGCTGCCCCCTAGTACTTCTCTACGATCCTTCACAATTTTGCTCCAGTCTTTGACTATTAAGACTTGCTCGCTTCGAGAAATGATGAATGCACTCATGTGCAATACAGGATATCTTGGCCGTAAGCTAACCATTGCCATGCGACCTTTGTTGGAAATATGCCCTAGAGGCAATGATAAATTAGTTATTATCATATTTCCTTGTTCATGATAATCGTTTATTATCCATGCTATAATTTTATTGAATGGAAACACATTACATGTGTGGGTAAATAGACAACACTCTTTCCCTAGTATGCCTCTAGTGAACTAGCTCGTTGATCAAAGATGGTCAAGGTTTCCTAGCCATTCACATGTGATGTCATTTGATCACGGGATCACATCATTAGGAGAATCATGTGATGGACAAGACCCAAACTACAAATGTAGCATATCATCGTGTCAGTTTATTGCTACTGTTTTCTACATGTCAAAGTATGTGTTCCTATGACCATGAGATCATGCAATTCACTGACATCGGAGGAGTACCTTGTGTGTATCAAACATCGCAACGTAACTGGGTGACTATAAAGGTACTACAGGTATCTCCGAGGGTGTCTGTTGAGTTGGCATCGATCAAGACTGGGATTTGTTACTCCGTGTGATGGAGAGGTATCTCAGGGCCCACTAGGTAACACAACATCACAACAAGCCTTGCAAGCAATGTGACTAAGTGTTAGTCATGGGATCATGTATTACGGAATGAGTAAAGAGACTTGCCGGTAATGAGGTTGAACTAGGTATGGAGATACCGACGATCGAATCTTGGGCAAGTAACATACCGAACAACAAAGGGAACATCATACGGGATTAACTGAATCCTTGACATACAGGTTCGACCAATAAAGATCTTCATAGAATATGTAGGAACCAATGTGGACATCTAGGTCCAGCCTTTGGTTATTGACCGTAGAGGTGTCTCGGTCATGTCTACATAGTTCTCGAACCCGCAGGGTCTACACACTTAAGATTTGGTGACGTTTCGGTAGTATAGAGTTATATATGGTGGTGACCGAAGGTTACTCGGAGTCCCGTATGAGATCCTGGATGTCACGAGGAGCTCCGAAATAGTCCGGAGGTAAAGAATCATATATAGGAAGTCCTACTTTGGTCGCCGGAAAAGTTTCGGGCTCATCGGTAGTGTACCGGGAGTGCCGGTAGTGTACCGGGGGACCATCGGGGGAGGTATTTCGACCCAAGAGGCTACATGGGCTGTGGGAGGGTGGAAACCATCCCTTAGTGGGCTGGTGGAAGTCTTCTAAGAGTCCCATGCGGTTGGACTTGAGAAAGAGAGAAAAAAGCTGAGGTGGAAAGAGATTCCAAGTAGGAAAGGAGGAATCCTAGTGCTAATAGGATTGGAGGAGGATTCCTCCTCTCCTCCTTGCGCAAGGGCTTCCTTGTGCGCCAGCCCTCCTCCTCCCTCCCTCCTATATATACTGGTGGTATTGGGTGTTTTTCACTGGATTTTACAGCCACGTGCTACCCGTTCCACCGGTGCTCCTCTAGATCGGATTTCCGCAGTGCTTAGGCGAAGCCCTGCCGTAATTGCTCCACCACCATCGCCGGAGCGCCGTCACGCTGCTGGTGAACTCTTCTTCCTCTCCACTTCCTCTTGCGGGATCAAGACGGTGGAGATCGTCATCAAGCTGCACGTGTGCTGAATGCGGTGGTGCCGTCCGTTCGGCGCTAGATCGAAAGGACCGTGATCAAGGTCGCGAGATGGTTCATGATTAGTTCGCGGGACGGATCGTGATGAGTTCACGGGAGGGATCGTGATGAGTTCGCGAGACGGATCGTGATGTGTTCGTGGGATAGATCATGATAGGATCGCAGGATGGATCGTGATAAAGATCGCGGGACGCTCGGCGATGTGGATCGCGAAGATGTTCGACTACACCAACCGCGTTTCTTAATGCTTCCCGCTTAGCGATCTACAAGGGTATGTAGATCCGCTCTCCCTCTCATAGATGCTCATCACCATGGATAGATCTGCGTGAGCATAGGAATTTTTTGTTTCCCATGCGACGTTCCCCAATAGTGGTATCAGAGCTAGGTCTATGTGTAGATGAGATCTCGAGTAGAACACAAAAGGTTTGTGGGCGTTGATGTTTAGATTGCTTCCTCCCTTGGTCGGATTTTGGTTCAGCGGTATTGTGAGATGAAGCGGCCCGGACTAACATTACTAGTACGCTTACGAGAGACCGGTTCCCTCGACCGCAACTTGTTGCATAGATGGCTTGCGGGTGCCAGTTTCTCTCACTTTAGTTGGATCGGATTCGACAAAGGCGGTTCTTGAGAAGGTTGAAAAGCAACTAGTGTATCACCGTTGTGGTTTTTGCGTAGATGAGAATTGTTCTTGCTAGATACATGTAGCAGTCACGTAAAACATGTAACAACAATTAGAGGACGTCTAACTTGTTTTTGCAGGGTATGTTGTGATATGATATGGCCAATTACATGATGTGATATATGTGATGTATGAGATGATCATGTGATGTATAGATTATCATGACTTGCATGTCGTTGAGTACGGCAACCGGCAGGAGCCATAGGGTTGTCTTTAATTATTGTATGGCCTGCGTGTCAATCATTAAGCGCTATGTAATGCTTTACTTTATCGCTAAGCTATAGCAATACTAGTAGAATCATGGTGGGAGCGACAACCCTGATGGCGACACGTTGATAGAGATCAAGATGATGGAGATCATTGTGTCATGCCGGTGACGATGGAAAATATGTCGTTGCTTTGGAGATAGAGATCAAAAGCACAAGTTCATGGCCATATCATGTCACTTATGATTTGCATGTGATGTTAATCCTTTTATGCACCTTGTTTTGCTTAGGATGATGGTAGCATAATAAGGTGATCCCTCACTTAAATTTCAAGATAAATTGTGTTCTCCCCTAGTGTGCACCGTTGCGAAAGTTCGTCGTGTTGAGACACCACGTGATGATCGAGTGTGATAGACTCTACGTTCACATACAACGGGTGCAAGCTAGTGTTGCACACGCAGAACACTCGGGTTAAACTTGACGAGCCTAGCATGTACAGACATGGCCTCGAAACACAAGAGACCGAAAGGTCAAACATGAGTCATATAGTAGATATGATCAACATGATGATGTTCACCATTGTAACCACCTCAACTCACGTGATGATCGGACTTGAGTTGGTGAATTTGGATCATGTATCACTCGAATGACCAGAGGGATGTCAATTTGAGTGGGAGTTCTTAAGTAATATGATTAACTGAACTCATTATCATGAACATAGTCAGTAGTGTCTTTGCAAATTATGTTGTAGATTACTTGCTCGCGCTGTAGCTCCCTTGAATTTTTATATGTTCCTAGAGAAATAGAGTTGAAAGATGATGGTAGCAATATTGCGGATTGGCTCCGTGATCTGAGGATTGTCCTCGTTGCTGCATAGAAGGCTTATGTCCTTAATGCACCGCTCGGTGTGCCAACCCCTCTAGCATCGTTTGTAGATGTTGTGAACATCTGACAGGTACGTGTTGATGACTACTTGATAGTTTAGTGCATCATGCATTACGTCTTAGAATTGAGGCTTCGAAACATTTTGAACGTCACGGAACATATGAGATGTTCTAAGAGCTGAAATTAGGATCTCAGGCTCGTGCCCGTGTTGCGAGATATGAGATCTCCAACAAGATTCTTTGCCTGCAAGATGAACGAGAATAGCTCAATCGTTGAGCATGTGCTCATATTGTCTGGGTGCTACAATCCTTGAATCGAGTGGGAGTTGATATTCAAGATAAGATAGTGATTGATATAGTTCTCCAAGTCACTGTCACTAAGCTACTAGAACTTGATGATGAACTATAAAACGCCAGGATAGAAATAATGATCCCTGAGTTGTTCGTGATGTTTGACACAGCGAAGGTAGAAATCAAGAAGGAGCATCAAGTGTTGATGGTTAGTAAAACCACTAGTTTCGAGAAGGGCAAGGGCAAGGAGGGAAACTTCATGGATGGCAACTCAATTGCTGCTCCAGTGAAGCAACCCAAAGTTGAACCCAAACCCAAGACTAAGTGCTTCTATTATGAGGTGAGTGGTCGTGGATGTGGAACAACCCTAGATACTTGGTAGATAAGAAGGCTGGCAACGTCGACACAAGTGTATTTAATATACGTGTTATTGATGTGTACCTTGCTAGTACTCCTAATAGCACCTGGATACTGGATACTGGTTCAATTGCGAAATGTTAGTAACTCGAAGTAAAAGCTACGGAATAAACGGAGACTAGCTAAGGGTGAGGTGACGATGTGTGTTGGAAATGTTTCCAAGGTTGATGTGATCGACATCGCACGCTCTCTCTACCTTCGGGATTAGTGAAGAACCTAAATAAATGTTATTTGGTGTTTTGCGTTGAGCATGAACGTGATTAGATCATTTTTATTGCAACATGATTATTCATTTAAGTTAGAGAATAATGGTTATTCTGTTTACATGAATAATACCTTCAATGGTCATGCACCAGTGAGGATGGTTTGTTGAATATTGATCGTAGTAATACACATGTTCAAAACATTGATGCCAAAAGAAACAAAGTTAATAATGATAGTAACACATACTTGTGGCACTGCCGCAAAATGTCATATTGGTATAAAGGGCATGAAGAAACTCCATGCTGATGGATATTTGGACTCATTCGATTTTGAATCGGTTGAGACATGCGAACCATGCCTCTTTGGCAAAATGACTAAGGACTCCGTTTCCAGATGGATGGAACGGTCAAGTGATTTATTGGACATGATACATGTTGATGTATGCAATCCACTGAGTCTTGTAGAGTGCGGTGGATATCGTTATTTTCTTACCTTCACTGATGATTTGAGTAGATATAGTGTATATTTACTTAATGAAACACAAGTCTGAATCTTTTCAAAGGTTCAATCTAATTCAGAGTGAAGTTTAAGATCATCGTGACAAGAAGATAAAAAATGTCTGCGATATGATCGTGGAGGTAAATATCCAAGTTACGAGTTTGGCATACAACTTTACAAAATGTGAAAATTGTTTCACAACTCACGCCACCTGGAACACCATAGTGTGATGGTGTGTCCGAACATCATAGTCGTGCTCTATTGGATATGGTGCATGCTATGATGTCTCTTATCCTTTTGTTACTATAATTTTGGGGTTATGCATTAGAGACAACTACATTCACTTTAAATAGGGCACCATCTAAATCCATTGAGATGACACCGTGTGAATTATGGTTTGATAGAAACCTAAGCTGTCATTTCTTAATGTTTGGGGCTGCGACGCTTGTGTGGAAAATGTTTTCACCTAAAGAGCTCGAACCCAAAGCGGACAAATGCATCTTCATAGAATACCCTAAGAACAGTTGGGTGAACCTGCTATCTCAGATCCAAGCATAAAACGTTTGTTGCTAAAACTGGGTCCTTTCTCGAGAAAAGGTTTCTCTTGAAAGAATGGAGTGGGAGGAGGATTGAACTTGATGAGGTTATTGAACCTCTGTTTCAACCAGAGAGTAGTGCGGCGCAGGAAGATGTTTCCATGAAGCCTACGTTAGTTGAAGAGGAAGTAAATGATGATGATCATGAAGCTTTGGATCAAGTTACTATCGACCTACGAGGAAAATAGAGCTTGATGAGGTTATTGAACCTTTACTTCAACCAGAAAGTAGCGCAGCGCAGAAAGATGTTTCTGTGAAGCCTACGTTAGTTGAAGAGGAAGTTAATGATGATGATCATGAAGCTTTGGACCAAGTTACTATCAAACTTTGTAGGTCGACAAGGATATGTACTGCTCCTGAGCGGTACGACAACCCTGTCTTGGAGGTCATGTTGTTGGACAACGATGAACCTACGAACTATGGAGAAGAGATGATGGGCCCAAAAAACCAACAAACGGTTAGAGGCCATGAAATCCGAGAAAGGATCCATGTATGAAAACCAAGTATAGGCTTTGGTGGACTTGCTTGTTAGACGGCAGGTCGTTAAATACAAATGGATCTTTAAAATGAAGATAGACGTTGATGGTAAATGTCACCATTTATAAAGCTCGACTTGTCGCAAAGAAGTTTCCGGCAAGTTCAAGGAGTTGACTACGATGAGACTTTCTCGCTCGTAGCGATGCTAAAGTCTGTTGGAATTTTGTTAGCAGTTGCTGCATTTTTCAATTATGAAATTTTGTAGATGGATGTCAAAACATTGTTTCCTTACCGGTTTACTTGAGGAAAGGTTGTATGTGATACAACCAGAAGGTTTTGTCAGTCCTAAGGATGCTAAAAGGTGTGCAAGCTTCAGTGATTCTTCTATGAACTGAAGCAAGCATCTTGGAGTTGGAATATACACTTTTATGAGGTGATCAAAGTTTTTGAGTCTATACAAAGTTTATGAGAAACTTGTACTTGCAATAAAGTGAGTGGGAGCACTATAGAGTTTTTGATAAGTATATGTGGATGACATATTGCTATTCGGAAATAATGTGGAATTTCTAGAAAGCATAAATGGTTGTTTGGAAAGTGTTTCAAAGGAAGACCTGGATAAAGCTACCTAATTGTTGAGCGTCAAAATCTATAAAGATAGATCAAGATGTTTGATAAGACTTCCAATGAGTACATACCTTGACAAGATATTGAAAGAGTTCAAAATGGATTAGTCAGAGAGAAGTGTTCTCGCCTGCGTTGTTAGGTGTGAAGTTGAGTGAGACTCAAAGCTCGACCACGGCAGAAGAAAGAGAAAGGACGAATGTCGTCCCCTATGCCTTAGCCATAGGCTCTGTATAGTATGCCATGCTGTGTACCGCACCTGTGTGTGCCTTGCCATGAGTCCGTCAAGGGGTACAAGAGTGATCCAGGAGTGGATCACTGGACAGTGGTCAAGATTATCCTTAGTAAGTAAAAACTAAGGAGATGTTTCTCGATTATGGAGGTGATAAAGAGTTCGTCGTAAAGAGTTACGTTGACGCAAGATTTAACACCAATCTGGGTAACTCGTAGTAGGAATCTGGATACATATAGTAGGAGCAGCCATTTGGAATAGTACAAAGTGGAGTGTGGTAGCAGTGTTTACAGTTTGGCATAGAGATTTGCAAGGTACACACGGATCTGAATGTCGCACACCTGTTGACTATAAGACCTCTCTCACATGCAAAGCATGATCGAGCCCCTGAACTCATTGGGTGTTAGATTCATAACAATGCAAATCACATGGTGATGTGAACTAGATTACTGACTCTAGTGCAAGTGGGAGACTGTTGGAAATATGCCCTATAGGCAATAATAAATTATTTATTATCAAATTTCCTTGTTCATGATAATCGTTTATTATCCATGCTATAATTGTATTGAATGGAAACACATTACATGTGTGGGTAAATAGACAACACTCTGTCCCTAGTATGCCTCTAGTGAACTAGCTCGTTGATCAAAGATGGTCAAGGTTTCCTAGCCATTCACATGTGATGTCATTTGATAACGGCATCACATCATTAGGAGAATGATGTGATGGACAAGACCCAAACTACAAACGTAGCATATGATCGTATCAGTTTATTGCTACTGTTTTCTGCATGTCAAAGTATGTGTTCCTATGACCATGAGATCATGCAACTCACTGACATCGGAGGAGTACCTTGTGTCTATCAAACATCGCAATGTAACTAGGTGACTATAAAGGTACTCTACAAGTATCTCCGAGGGTATCTATTGAGTTGGCATGGATCAAGACTGGGATTTGTTACTCCGTGTGACGGAGATGTATCTCAGGGCCCACTCGGTAATACAACATCACAGCAAGCCTTGCAAGCAATGTGACTAAGTGTTAGTCACGGGATATTGTATTACGGAACGAGTAAAGAGACTTGCCGGTAATGAGGTTGAACTAGGTATGGAGATACCGATGCTCGAATCTTGGGCAAGTAACATACCGAAGAACAAAGGGAACATCATACGGGATTAACTGAATCCTTGACATAGAGGTTCGACCGATAAAGATCTTCGTAGAATATGTAGGAACCAATGTGTACATCCAGGTCCGGCCATTGGTTATTAACCGTAGAGGTGTCTCGGTCATGTCTACATAGTTCTCGAACCCGCAGGGTCTGCACACTTAAGGTTTGGTGACGTTCGGTAGTATAGAGTTATGTATGGTGGTGACCGAAGGTTGTTCGGAGTCCCGGATGAGATCCTAGACGTCACGAGGAGCTCCGAAATGGTCCGGAGGTAAAGATTCATATATAGGAAGTCCTATTTTGGTCGCCAGAAAAGTTTCGGGCTCATCGATAGTGTACCGGGAGTGCCGGTAGTGTACCGGGGGACCATCGGGAGAGGTATTTCGACCCAAGAGGCTACATTGGCTGTGGGAGGGTTGAAGCCAGCCCTTAGTGGGATGGTGGAAGTCCTCTAAGAGGCCCATGCGGCTGGACTTGAGAAAGAGAGAAAAAAGCCAAGGTGGAAATAGATTCCAAGTAGGAAAGGAGGAATCCTAGTCCTAATAGGATTGGAGAAGGATTCGTCCTCTCCTTCTTGCGCAAGGGCTGCCTTGTGCTCCAGCCCTCCTCCTCCCTCCCTCCTATATATATTGATGGTATTGGGTGTTTTGCACTAGATTTTACGGCCATGTGCTACCCGTTCCACTGGTGCTCCTCTAGATCGGATTTCCGCAGTGCTTAGGCGAAGCCTTGCCGGAATTGCTCCACCACCATCGCCGGAGCGCCGTCACGCTGCCGGTGAAATCTTCTTCCTCTCGACTTCCTCTTGCTGGATCAAAACGGTGGAGATCGTCATCAAGCTGCACGTGTGCTGAACGTGGAGGTGTCGTCCGTTCGGCGCTAGATCGGAAGGACCGTGATCAAGATCGCGAGACGGTTCGTGATGAGTTCGCGGGACGGATCGTGATGAGTTCGCAGGACGGATTTTGATGAGTTCGCGAGACGGATCATGATGTGTTCGCGGGACGGATCGTGGTTGGATCGCGGGACGGATCATGATGAGATCGCGGGACGCTCGGCGATTTGGATCGTGAAGATGGTCGACTACACCAACCATGTTTCTTAACGCTTCCCGCTTAGCGATCTACAAGGGTATGTAGATCCACTCTCCCTCTCGTAGATGCGCATCACCATGGATAGATCTGTGTGTGCGTAGGAATTTTTTTGTTTCCCATGCGACGTTCCCCAACAACCTTTAGTCTAGGTCCAACAAGGCACAACACTCATCGGGAGTCCCTATTGAAGAACACCGTAGTAACATACTTAGCAATGAAGATTAGCTAAAAATAATGTAAGCAAAAGATGCACTGAGGACAAATGGTAAAAATCTTACAATCTTTCCTTGATAGATGTGACCGTAGTTCAGTACGCACACTAGCGGTCGCACGTTTTGAGTACTACTAATATCTCAAAGTCCAGGAAAATAACCTGTCTTGACAGCATAAAGATCCTCAAGCCATCAAACATAATGACCTATCTCCTCATAGTTTAGTTCAGCCCCGGGAGAGTAGTAGGTGTTGTCTACCAAGCGCTGGACATGTTTGCTTGAATGGAAATAAGTTGTCAATAGAAATTAGTTGTAAACTATTTTTAAATAAACAATATAAATTACTTAATAAATATGGTTGAGAAACTCACATAATGGTAGAACTGGAGGCGTCTGCACATCGACCCAGAAATGTCTAGCATGAAATTCGGCATGAAAAAAATTACACAGAAATGTCATGCTAAAATTCATGAAAAAAAATCATGAAAAAAATTCGGCATGACCCTTACAAAAAACAGGACATATCGAGCGCCTGAAATTTGCTAAAGTTCATGAAAAAAATTCGGCATGACCTTTACTAAAAACAGGACATATCGAGCGCCTGAAATTTGCCGGAACGGAAACGAATCAACATTCCGGCAAAACTATCAACTAAACCCTATAAACTATCCTAAATCAAAGTGTTATATATGAACATAGGCTTATATCAAATAAAAACTACCAACAATGTCTAAATTTTTACTAATCAGTTAATCATACTAAATTAAAATTGTTATACATCAACTACAAACTATTAAGTAAATCAAAATGTTGCATATCAACAGGAAAATATAAACTAGCCTACCAAATCAAAATGTAGCAGGGAGGAGGGGTTGTGGATGGAGGAGGGAGGAGGGAGAAGGAGGGGCGACTAAAGGAGGGATGAGGAAGGAGGATGGAGGAGGAAGGCGGAGCGAGGAGGGGCCGGCTGGCGGCGGACGGAGGAGTGGAGGGAGGAGGGAGAAGGAGGGGCGACTGAAGGAGGGGGGAGGAAGGCGGAGCGAGGAGGGGCCGACCGGTGGAAAATGGAGGAGTGGAGGGAGGACGGAGGAGGTGGGGCAGGGAGGAGGGAGGGTGGGGAGGATTACCGAGTCCATGGAGGAGGGGGAGGTGACGTCGGTAGAGGGAGGAGGGGTAGGCAATGGCGGTGGTGAGCGGCGGGGGGTAGAGAGGGAGCGACAGTCTGAGGGGGGAGTGAGGGGCCGAGAGTGAGGAAGAGAGAATGAGCGCACGGGGTGGACAAGGTTGGCATAGCAACAGCGCAGGTTGGTACCAAGCGCTACAGCTAAGTAGAATAGCAACAGCGCTAGTCGAGGAAGGGCGCTACTACTATACCTAGCCTATCGGGAATGGTGTGGCAATTATAGTAGTAGCGCATTTTATACATGCCACGCTACTGATATGTGTTTATTAGTAGCGTTGTTGTTTTACACGCGCTAGTGCTACTGGTAAGCTAGTAGTGCAAGTTCTATAATGGAAAATTCCCACTAGTATATGAAAGTGACAAAATAGGAGACTCTCTATCATGAAGATCCTGGTGCTACTTTGAAGCACAAGTGTGGAAAAAGGAATAGTAGCATTGCCCCTTCTCTCTTTTCTCTCATTTTTTGGTGGGCTTCTGCTACATCTTGAGCTTGCGTTGGTTTTCCCTTAAAGAGGAAAGGGTGATGCAACGAAGTAGGTAAGTATTTCCCTCTGTTGTTGAGAACCAAGGTATCAATCCAGTAAGAGGAACAAGCAAGTCACCAATGGATGCACCTACACAAACAATCAAACTCTTGCATCCAACGCTATAAAGGGGTTGCCAATCCCTTCACGGTTATTTGCAAGGAGTAGATCTGAAAGAGATAGATATAAATGAGTGCGGAAAGTCAAAGATAAATAAATTGCGGCAAGGTATAGATCTGAAAATATATGATGGAAAATAGACCCGGGGGCCATAGGTTTCACTAGAGGCTTCTCTCTTGAAGGCAAATATCATGGTGGGTAAACAAATTACTATCAAGCAATTGATAGAAAAGAGAATAATCATGTAGTTATCCAAGGCAATGATCATGCATATAGGCATCACGTCCATGACAAGTAGACCGAAACGATTCTGCATCTACTACTATTACCCCACACATCGACCGACTCCTGCCTGCATCTAGAGTATTAAGTTCATGAAGAACAGAGTAACGCATTAAGAAAGATGACATGAGGTAGAGAGATAAACTCAAGCAATATTATGAAAACCCCATCTCATTACCCTTGATGGCAACAATACAATACATGCCTCGCTACCCCTACTTTGTGACTGGCTGAGGACACCGCAAGATTGAACCCAAAACCAAGCACTTATCCCATTGCAAGAATTACCAATCTAGTTGGACAAACCATACCAACACTAGTAGAAAATAGACCTTTCGTCCTGAGCATTAGTTCCGGTCTAGTCATGAGTCGGGACAAAAGAGGGTATTAGTCCCAGTTCGTGTCGGCCCAGCAGGGCGACCTTTAGTACCGGCTCGTGAGGGACCTTTAGTATCGGTTCATGTCACAAGCCGGTACTAAAGGGGCGTGGCAGGCTTTTGGCCAGACTTGGGCCCTGCGTGCACCTTTAGTACCGGCTCGTGACACCAGCCGGTTCTAAAGGGCAATCGTTGGTACCGGCCGGTGAGACCAGCCAGTACTAAAGATTTCCATGCAGCAGGTGTCAAATATTTAGTCCCACCTCGCTAGTCGAGGCGAGACCGCACCTGTTTATAAGCCCCGATGCGCTTGACCTGTCGATCTCCGCTCATAGTGAAAATAGATGTCCTTATACATGAAATTCCACCTAAATTCAAAATGCTAGTTAGGTGCCTAACTAACACCTAACTAACACTTTGAATTTAGGTTGAATTTCAGTGTAAGTGCATCTATTTTCACTTTAAATGGTTGTTTAAATAAAGAACAGATGAAATTATGATATCCCTTTGTAATAGATGAGTTTTCGTCCGAAACCCTCATACTTCTTATGAGATTGTCCAATTTGTACACAAAGTGCATCCAGTTTTTCGGTAACACTCTCAACTCCCTAGAAGTTGCTACGTGGGTGAAATTAAGATGTCATACCAAGTTACAACCTTTTCAGAGTTCATTTGTACTGCTTTTCAAATTCAGGGTCATTTAGCTCAAAATAAATCATTAAATGCCTGAAAAATATCAAATGAAGTGAGAAAAGGTTGAAAATTGATAATATTCCTTTGAATGCTGCATATTGAACACACAAAAAGTATGGAGTTAAAATAAGTTATTAAAAATGAAATCCCTTTGTAATAGATGAGTTTTCGTCCGAAACCCTCATACTTCTTATGAGATTGTCCAATTTGTACACGAAGTGCATCCAGTTTTTGCCATAACCCTCTCAACTCTCTAGAAGTTGCTATGTGGGTGAAATTATCATGTCATGCCAAGTTACAACCTTTTCAGAGTTCATTTGTACTGCTTTTCAAATTCAGGGTCATTTAGCTCAAAATAAATCATTAAATGCCTGAAAAATATCAAATGAAGTCAGAAAGGGTTGAAAATTGATGATGTGCCTTTGAATGGTGCGTATTGAACACACGAATAGTATGGAGTTAAAATAAGTAATTAAAAATGAAATCCCTTTGTAATAGATGAGTTTTCGTCCGAAACCCTCATACTTATTATGAGATTGTCCAATTTGTACACGAAGTGCATCCAGTTTTTGCCGTAACCCTCTCAACTCTCTAGAAGTTGCTATGTGGATGAAATTATGATGTCATGCCAAGTTACAACCTTTTCAGAGTTCATTTGTACTGCTTTTCAAATTCAGGGTCATTTAGCTCAAATAAATCATTAAATGCCTGAAAAATATCAAATGAAGTCAGAAAGGGTTGAAAATTCATGATGTGCCTTTGAATGGCGCGTATTGAACACACAAAAAGTATGGTGTTAAAATAAGTTATTAAAAATGAAATCCCTTTATAATAGATAAGTTTTCGTCCAAAACCATCATACTCCTTATGAGATTGTCCAATTTGTACACGAAGTGCATCTAGTTTTTGTCGTAACCCTCTCAACTCTCTAGAAGTTTCTATGTGGGTGAAATTATGATGTCATGCCAAGTTACAACCTTTTCAGAGTTCATTTGTAGTGCTTTCCATATTAATGGTCATTTAGCTCAAAATAAATCATTAAATGCCTGAAAAATATCAAATGAAGTCAGAAAGGCTTGAAAATTGATGATGTGCCTTTGAATGGTGCATATTGAACAAAAAAAGTATGGAGTTAAAATAAGTTATTAAAAATGAAATCCCTGTGTAATAGATGAGTTTTCGTCCGAAACCCACATACTTCTTATGAGATTGTCCAATTGGGAGACGAAGTGCATCTAGTTTTTGCCAATAACCCTCTGAACTCTCTAGAAGTTGCTATGTGGGTGAAATTCAGAGGTCATGCCAAGTTACAACCTTTTCAGAGTTCATTTGTACTGCTTTTCAAATTCAGGGTCATTTAGCTCAAATAAATCATTAAATGCCTGAAAAATATCAAATGAAGTCAGAAAGGGTTGAAAATTCATGATGTGCCTTTGAATGGCGCGTATTGAACACACAAAAAGTATGGTGTTAAAATAAGTTATTAAAAATGAAATCCCTTTATAATAGATAAGTTTTCGTCTGAAACCATCATACTCCTTATGAGATTGTCCAATTTGTACACGAAGTGCATCCACTTTTTGTCGTAACCCTCTCAACTCTCTAGAAGTTTCTATGTGGGTGAAATTATGATGTCATGCCAAGTTACAACCTTTTCAGAGTTCATTTGTACTGCTTTTCATATTAATGGTCATTTAGCTCAAAATAAATCATTAAATGCCTGAAAAATATCAAATGAAGTCAGAAAGGCTTGAAAATTTATGATGTGCCTTTGAATGGTGCATATTTAACAAAAAAAGTATGGAGTTAAAATAAGTTATTAAAAATGAAATCCCTTTGTAATAGATGAGTTTTCGTCCGAAACCCACATACTTCTTATGAGATTGTCCAATTGGTAGAAGAAGTGCATCCAGTTTTCGCCCGTAACCCTCTCAACTCTCTAGAAGTTGCTATGTGGGTGAAATTCTGAGGTCATGCCAAGTTACAACCTTTTCAGAGTTCATTTGTACTGCTTTTCAAATTCAGGGTCATTTAGCTCAAAATAAATCATTAAATGCCTGAAAAATATCAAATTAAGTCAGAAAGGGTTGAAAATTGATGATGTGCCTTTGAATGGTGCGTATTGAACACACAAAAAGTATGGAGTTAAAATAAGTTATTAAAAATGAAATCCCTTTGTAATAGATGAGTTTTCGTCCGAAACCCTCATACTTCTTATGAGATTGTCCAATTTGTAGACGAAGTTCATCCAGTTTTTGCCGTAACCCTCTCAACTCTCTAGAAGTTGCTATGTGGGTGAAATTATGATGTCATGCCAAGTTACAAGCTTTTCAGGGTTCATTTGTACTGCTTTACAAATTCAGGGGCATTTAGCTCAAATAAATCATTAAATGCCTGAAAAATATCAAATGAAGTCAGAAAGGGTTGAAAATTCATGATGTGCCTTTGAATGGCGCATATTGCACACACAAAAAGTATGGTGTTAAAAGAAGTTATTAAAAATGAAATCCCTTTATAATAGATAAGTTTTCGTCCGAAACCATCATACTCCTTATGAGATTGTCCAATTTGTACACGAAGTGCATCCAGTTTTTGTCGTAACCCTCTCAACTCTCTAAAAGTTTCCATGTGGGTGAAATTATGATGTCATGCCAAGTTACAACCTTTTCAGAGTTCATTTGTACTGCTTTTCATATTAATGGTCATTTAGCTCAAAATAAATCATTAAATGCCTGAAAAATATCAAATGAAGTCAAAAAGGCTTGAAAATTGATGATGTGCCTTTGAATGCTGCATATTGAACAAAAAAAAGTATGGAGTTAAAATAAGTTATTAAAAATGAAATCCCTTTGTAATAGATGAGTTTTCGTCCGAAACCCACATACTTCTTATGAGATTGTCCAATTGGTAGACGAAGTGCATCCAATTTTTGCCCGTAACCCTCTCAACTCTCTAGAAGTTGCTATGTGGGTGAAATTCTGAGGTCATGCCAAGTTACAACCTTTTCAGAGTTCATTTGTACTGCTTTTCAAATTCAGGGTCATTTAGCTCAAATAAATCATTAAATGCCTGAAAAATCTCAAATGAAGTCAGAAAGGGTTGAAAATTCATGATGTGCCTTTGAATGGCGCGTATTGAACACACAAAAAGTATGGTGTTAAAATAAGTTATTAAAAATGAAATCCCTTTATAATAGATAAGTTTTCGTCCGAAACCATCATACTCCTTATTAGATTGTCCAATTTGTACACAAAGTGCATCCACTTTTTGTCGTAACCCTCTCAACTCTCTAGAAGTTTCTATGTGGGTGAAATTATGATGTCATGCCAAGTTACAACCTTTTCAGATTTCATTTGTACTGCTTTTCATATTAATGGTCATTTAGCTCAAAATAAATCATTAAATGCCTGAAAAATATCAAATGAAGTCAGAAAGGCTTGAAAATTGATGATGTGCCTTTGAATGGTGCATATTGAACAAAATAAAGTATGGAGTTCAAATAAGTTATTAAAAATCAAATCCCTTTGTAATAGATGAGTTTTCGTCCGAAACCCACATACCTCTTATGAGATTGTCCAATTGGTAGACAAAGTGCATCCAGTTTTTGCCCGTAACCCTCTCAACTCTCTAGAAGTTGCTATGTGGGTGAAATTCTGAGGTCATGCCAAGTTACAACCTTTTCAGAGTTCATTTGTACTGCTTTTCAAATTCAGGGTCATTTAGCTCAAAATAAATCATTAAATGCCTGAAAAGTATCAAATGAAGTCAGAAAGGGTTGAAAATTGATGATGTGCCTTTGAATGGTGCATATTGAACACACAAAAAGTATGGAGTTAAAGTAAGTTATTAAAAATGAAATCCCTTTGTAATAGATGAGTTTTCGTCCGAAACCCTCATACTTCTTATGAGATTGTCCAATTTGTAGACGAAGTGCATCCAGTTTTTGCCGTAACCCTCTCAACTCTCTAGAAGTTACTATGTGGGTGAAATTATGATGTCATGCCAAGTTACAAGCTCTTCAGGGTTCATTTGTACTGCTTTTCCAATTAAGGGTCATTTAGCTCAAAATAAATCATTAAATGCCTGAAAAATATCAAATGAAGTCAGAAAGCGTTGAAAATTGATGATGTACCTTTGAATGTTGCATGTTGAACACACAAAAAGTATGGCGTTAAAATAAGTTATTAAAAATGAAATCCCTTTGTAATAGATGAGTTTTCGCCCGAAACCCTCATACTTCTTATGAGATTGTCCAATTTGTACACGAAGTGCATCCAGTTTTGCCTTGACCCTCTCAACTCTCTAGAAGTTTCTATGTGGGTGAAATTATGATGTCATGCCAAGTTACAACCTTTTCAGAGTTCATTTGTATTGCTTTTCAAATTTAGGGTCCTCTAGCTCAAAATAAATCATTAAATGCCTGAAAAATATCAAATGATGTCAGAAAGGGTTTAAAATTGATGATGTGCCTTTGAATGGTGCATATTGAACACACAAAAAGTATGGAGTTAAAATAAGTTATTAAAAATGAAATCCCTTTGTAATAGATGAGTTTCCGTCCGAAACCATCATACTTCTTATCAGATTGTCCAATTTGTACACGAAGTGCATCCAGTTTTTGCCATAACCCTCTCAACTCTATAGAAGTTGCTATTTGGGTGCAATTATGATGTCATGACAAGTTACAACCTTTTCAGAGTTCATTTGTACTGCTTTTCAAATTCAGGGTCATTTAGCTCAAAATAAATCATTAAATGCCTGGAAAATATCAAATGAAGTCACAAAGGGTTGAAAATTTATGATGTGCCTTTGAATGGTGCGTATTGAACAAACAAAAAGTATGGAAGTAAAATAAGTTATTAAAAATGAAATCCCTTGGTAATTGATGAGTTTTCGTCCGAAACCCTCATACTTCTTATGAGATTGTCCAATTTGTACACGAAGTGCATCCAGTTTTTGCTGTAACGCTCTCAACTCTCTATAAGTTGCTATGTGGGTGAAATTATGATGTCATGCCAAGTTACAACCTTTTCAGAGTTCATTTGTACTACTTTTCAAATTAAGGGTCATTTAGCTCAAAATAAATCATTAAATGCCTGAAAAATATCAAATGAAGTCAGAAAGGGTTGAAAATTGATGATGTGCCTTTGAATGGTGCGTATTGAACACACAAAAAGTATGGAGTTAAAATAAGTTATTAAAAATGAAATCCCTTTGTAATAGATGAGTTTTCGTCTGAAACCCTCATACTTCTTATGAGATTGTCCAATTTGTACACGAAGTGCATCCAGTTTTTGCCGTAACCCTCTCAACTCTCTAGAAGTTGCTATGTGGGTGAAATTATGATGTCATGCCAAGTTACAACCTTTTCAGAGTTCATTTGTACTGCTTTTCAAATTAAGGGTCATTTAGCTCAAAATAAATCATTAAATGCCTGAAAAATATCAAATGAAGTCAAAAAGGGTTGAAAATTTATGATGTGCCTTTGAATGTTGCATATTGAAGACACAAAAAGTATGGAGTTAAAATAAGTTATTAAAAATGAAATACCTTTATAATAGATGAGTTTTGGTCCAAAACCCTCATACTTCTTATGAGATTGTCCAATTTGTGCAGGAAGTGCATTCAGTTTTTGCCTTGACCCCCTCAACTCTCTAGAAGTTGCTATGTGGGTGAAATTATGATGTCATGCCAAGTTACAACCTTTTCAGAGTTCATTTGTATTGCATTTCAAATTCAGGGTCATTTAGCTCAAAATAAATCATTAAATGCCTGAAAAATATCAAATGAAGTCAAAAAGGGTTGAAAATTTATGATGTGCCTTTGAATGTTGCATATTGAAGACACAAAAAGTATGGTGTTAAAATAAGTTATTAAAAATGAAATACCTTTGTAATAGATGAGTTTTCGTCCAAAACCCTCATACTTCTTATGAGATTGTCCAATTTGTGCAGGAAGTGCATTCAGTTTTTGCCTTGACCCTCTCAACTCTCTAGAAGTTGCTATGTGGGTGAAATTATGATGTCATGCCAAGTTACAACCTTTTCAGAGTTCATTTGTATTGCATTTCAAATTCAGGGTCATTTAGCTCAAAATAAATCATTAAATGCCTGAAAAATATCAAATGAAGTCAGAAAGGGTTGAAATTGATGATGTGCCTTTGAATGGTGCAAATTGAACACACGAAAAGTATGGAGTTAAAATAAGTTATTAAAAATGAAATCCCTTTGTAATAGATGAGTTTTCGTCCGAAACCATCATACTTATAAGATTGTCCAATTTGTACACGAAGTGCATCCAGTTTTTGCCGTAACCCTCTAAACTCTCTAGAAGTTGCTATGTGGGTGAAATTATGATGTCATGCCAAGTTACAACCTTTTCTCAGTTCATTTGTACTGCTTTTCAAATTCAGGGTCATTTAGCTCAAAATAAATCATTAAATGCCTGAAAAATATCAAATGAAGTTCGAAAGGGTTGAAAATTGATGATGTGCCTTTGAATGGTGCTTATTCAACACACAAAAAGTATGGAGTTAAAATAAGTTATGAAAAATTCTAAAAGGAAAAAAGTTATGCTCAAACTTTAGTTTTTTTGAATTTTGGTTAAATCTGGTCAAACTACTTATTCAAGAATATTAGTGTTTATAAATAATTATTCAAGAATATTAGTGGTGCTAAATAATTATTTCAGTTTTTTGAATTTTGGTCAAATCTTGTCAAACTATGGTCAAACTTTGGTCAAACTATGGTCAAACTACTTATTCAAGAAATATTACTGTGTTACTTAATAATGAGGGGTGATTATGGTCAAACTATGGTCATGCTCAAGTTCAACTCGTAAGGGTTAATAGGATTGACCGCTTACTATTGTCAGGAAAACAACAAGTGCAGACTTGACAACAAGGGGGAATAGAACTCGGAAGTTAAGCGTGCTCAAAGTGGAGTAGTGAGAGGATGGGTGACCGGTTGAGAAGTTAGACGATTTGGAATCATGAGGGGTGATTAGAGATTAGAAATCAAATTGATCAGTGATGAGGGGTAGTTAAAGATTAAAGTCAAATAATTTGAAAATCAAACAAATTTTTTTCCAAAAAAAATCAAAAAAGGAAAAATTTCTTTAGTACCGGTTGGTGATAGTCTTCCACCACCAGTCCACGCAGGCAGCCACATGGAGGGCCTTTAGTACCGGTCCGTGGTCCAATCGGTATTTAAGGTCTGGACCTTTAGTCCCGACCCTTTAGTACCGATTGGGGAACCGGTACTAAAGGACCATCCGGACCGGGACTATAGGCCTGTTCTGCACTAGTGCAAGAACTCGAAGAGACTTGCAAGGATATGAAATCATGCAAAAAATAATTCAGAGGAGATCCAAATAAGATCATGGATAAACTGAACATAAACTCATAATTCATCGGATCTTGACAAACACACCACAAAAGAAGATTACATCGGATAGATCTCCATGAAGATCATGAAGAACATGGTATTGAAGATCTAAGAGAGAGAAGAAGCCATATAGCTACTAGTTGTGGACCCGTAGGTCTGTGGTGGACAACTCACGCATCATTAGAGGGGCAATGGAGTTGATGTAGATGCCCTCCATGATGGATTCCCCCTCCGGCAGATTACCGGAGAAGGTCCCAAGATTGGCTCTCTCGGGAACACAGGCTTCTGGTGGCGAAAAAGTATTTATGTGGCTCTTTTCTATATTGGGGGAATATTTAGGTATTTATAGGCCAAGAATTATGGTTAGAAGACCTGCCAGGAGGCGACAAGCATGCTAGGCGCGGCCAGGGGGCCGCGCCTAGCAGGCTTTTGGCGCCCTAGATCCTCCCCTGACAGGCACTCCAAGCTTGGATGACTTGTTTCCTCCTAGAAAAATTCCTTCCAAAGGTTTTATTCCCTTTGGACTCCGTTTAATATTCCATATCTGCAAAAAGTCAAAAACAAGTAAAAACAAAAACTGGCACTTGGCTCTAGCTTAATAGGTTAGTTCCAAAAATAATATAAAATATCATATTTATGCTTATAAAACTTCCAAAACAGATAATATAATTGCATTCCATCATGAAAAATTATAGATACGTTGGAGACGTATCAGCACCCCCAAGCTTAGTTCATGCTCGTCCTCGAGTAGGTAAATGATAAATACAATATTTTTTATGTGGAGTTCTACCTAACATATTTATCCAAGTAATATTCTTTATTGTGGCATGAATATTCAGATTCGTAAGACTCAAAACAAAAGCTTAATATTGATATAGAAACAATAACATTTTAAGCATACTAGCAAAGCAATTGTATCTCTTCAAAATATAATGGCAAAAGAAAGTTATCCCCACAATATCATATGGTCTGGCTATGCTCCATCTTCCCCACACAAAGTATTTATATCATGCACAACCCCGATGAAAAGTCAAGAATTTTTTTCACACCCGTTTTCTCAAAAAATTCAACTCTCACGCAATACATGAGCGTGAGCCATGGATATAGAACTATAGGTGGAATAGAATATGGTGTAGGTTGTCAAGGAAAGGGAGAAGATAGTCTCACAACAACTAGGCATATCAACGGGCTATGGAGATGCCCATCAATAGATATCAATGTGAGTGAGTAGGGATTGCCATGCAACGGATGCACTAGAGCTATAAGTGTATGAAAGCTCAAGAGGAAACTAAGTGGGGGTGCATCCAACTTGCTTTCTCATGAAGACCTAGGGCAATTTGAGGAAGCCAATCATCAGAATATACAAGCCAAGTTCTATAAAGAAAAATTCACACTAGTATATGAAAGTGACAAAATAGGAGACTCTCTAACATGAAGATCATGGTGCTACATTGAAGCACAAGCATGGAAAAAGAGAGTAGAAATGTCCCTTCTATCTTTTCCCTCATTTTTTTCATTTCATTTTTTTATTGTGGGCATCTTTGGCCTCTTTTATTCTCTATTTTAGTCTGGAATCTGATCCCCACTTGTGAGGGAATCATAGTTTCCATCACCATTTCCTCACATGGGACATTATCTAATAATGGAAATCATCACCATTTTATTTACTTAGAACTCAAAAAAAAATTACAACTCGATACCTGTGACAAAATATGACTCTATATGCAATATGGAAGTGATGGCGCATGTCATAAAAGAAAACGATGGAAGTTGCATGGCAATATATCTCGTAATGGCTATGGAAATGCCATAATAGGTAGGTATGGTGGCTGCTTTGAGGAAGGTATATGGTGGCTGTTTTGAGGAAGGTGTATGGTGGCTATTTTGAGGAAGGTGTATGGTGTAACGACGAAAGTTGCGCGATACTAGAAAGGCTCGCAAAAGTGGAAGGGTGAGAGTGCGTATAATCCATGGACTCAACGTCAGTCATAAAGAACTCACATACTTCTTGCAAAAGTCTATTAGTCATTGAATTAAGGCATTAAACGCATGCTCCTAGGGGGGAGGTTGGTAGGAGTTAACCATCGCGCGCCCCCGACCCTCACACAAAGGTCGACAATCTGTAAACAAGTCATGCTTCGACTTCCTTACATAACGGTTCACCATACGTGCATGCTACGGGAATCACAAACCATTACACATGTATTTTTACCAAACCAGAACTTACTTCGTAACATGTCTCTTAACATTACCATCTTTATATCACAAAACTTTATGCAAGGAATCAAACATCTCATAAATACTCAATGCACTTAATATGGAAGTTTATATTATATCCCTTTTGGATGCCTATCATATTAGGACTAAATTCATAACCTAGACCAATTACCATGCTGTTTTAGAAGCTCTGAAAATAATATAAGTCAGGTACGAGAGTTCAAGTATTTCTATAAAAATGCAAACACCACCATGCTCTAAAAGATATAAGTGATGCACATAGAGCAAAATTGCCCAACTCAAAAGATATAAGTGAACCACATAGATAACTAGGTGTGCTTGGATCTGTGGAAGAACTGGATTCAGGACTCATGCCTGAACTCATCTCAATGTTCTGCTCTAGCAAATTATGACTGTCTGACCCTGACATGCTGACCCTGTGAATAGAGTATAGAAGAGTATAATAGGACAAGTCATCACAAAATGTGGCTTATTTTTGAAAGTTTGAACAAAAGATTTTCAAGGTTTTATATTCTATCAAATGAAAATTGGTACAACCGAAGCAAAAATGTTGGAGCTACCAAGACTGACTTTCTCCTTAGCCGAAACTTAGCACCCCTTTCGGTGAGACCGAAAGGCTCACCGAAAGGTGCACTCGGTTTCACTGAGAAAGTTCTAACCAACACTGACATACAAATCGGTGACACCGATTTGCCTGCTTGGTTCCACCGAGTTTCATTGGGCAGATGGCAAAACCCTAAAAATCCATGGTTCTCTACTCTACGGGATTTTCTCGTGGATAGAAAGCATTCAAACAGTGGATAGATGAGGAATATGACCTAATGCGCAAGATTTGGACAGAGGAGCGTGAAAGGGGGCCGAATCCCTACCCTAATGCGGCAATGGATCCACTACGGCGGCGATGTTGGTGAAGAAGACGTCGACGAAGAGATTCCCAACGGCAGAGGTGCTCGGGGAAGGCAAGGCAATGACCGGGGTCTTCGGGCTGCAGCTAGGGTTGAGGAGGCATGGTGTTTGACGAGTGAAAATTCAAGCGTCGGGGTCCACAGATTATATACCCATTGTTGTCGGTGACACCGATTTGATATTTTTGGTGTCACCGAGTTTCACAACTGTCAGCTGACAGGGAAACTCGGTGTAACCGAGAATATGAAATTGGTCCTACCGAGGTAAGAAAACTAGATCAACCCTAGGCATTCGGTGACACGCAGAATTGTGGATTGGTTCCTCCGAAATGCGCTTGGGAGGTTTTAATGATCAATCCTTGACGATACGAAACTCTGAGTGCTCCCCACACAAAGGGATCAAAAAGCACATGTTCAAATTTTGTGATCCGGCATGAATAGAGTATGAGGTGAAAAATCATAGATAGATAAAGAATGGTCCGAGGCATTTTTGTCCATCCAATTGGCAAAATAGAAAATCAAGAGAGAAATAGCAACAATTGGATGTCCGCGAATGAGAAAATAAATGCAGACCAACATACTCAGACAATAAGATGTCAAATGAAGTCATGACAAATATGCTCATACACACTATCATCTAACAAGCACTTGGGCGATGACGGAGTCATCTATATATGAGTATATTGACTTAGGAGCCAAGTAAGAATACTTGATCATAGGTCATACTCATCATTTAAGCACAACTAGGGTTACCACTTTTACATAAAGCATTTAGTGTTATCACATACTAGGAGATGCTTTAACTCAAGTCTTAGAGTAAAGCTCCCCCTTGATGTGACATCCCCCCATAGGAGGGACAAACTAACCTTGTGTTTTGTCAATGAAGACTTCATGTAGGTGAAGTAGTGGTAGATGCTCAAAGTTGATGAAGATCACGAAGAGTTAGGAGCATCCTTGTTGTTTCATTACTCTTATCACCTACATGGGTTAATCCCAACACACAAGAGACAAACACAAGGATATCTATGGACATGGAGTGAAAAGCATATGTGATGATGTCCATTGATTTGGTGATTACCTTATCCCTTGCTTACCTTTGAGGGAATGTGTGAATCCTTGAACAAATGCATGAAGTTGATGTTGATTGCAAATAGTTCTTGCCAATAATGAATGTGAGTGAATTTAATTGGCGGAGTCACCCCTCAAGAACTCTCTAGTTCTTCTTCTTGGGGACCCATATGAAGTTGATGGGGATCCTTGGTGTTGAAGTAGCACTTGTAGAAGTTGAGCTTGTAGTAGCCTTGGGAACCCACTTCACCAAAGCTTGGGATTCCCCTTCATAGGAGTCAATGTCTTATTGAAGCTTGTTCTTGTCCTTGAGCTTGGTGTGTTGTGGTGGAAGGTCATCTTGAGCTTTTGTTCCCTTGGGGAGAGTATTTTCATACTTCTCCTTTTGAGGAACAAACTTGGGCTTGCGGTATTGACCTTCTTCCCATTCAACCCCATTAGCGTTGAAGTATCCAACACCACGATTCTTCCATTATCCTCCGTGCTTGCATACGATCTCCTCAAATTGTTTGCACCCTTCAAGACTCTTGTAGATACCTTTCTCTATAATCCCTTTCAAGAGTTCATTTTCTTTCTCAAGTGTAACTTGGCTAAGAGAAGAGTTAATGGGATCAAGAGAACTACTAGAAGCAATATCATTGGATTTATCATTTTTATTTCTACTAGTTGAAGAACCTTTCTTTCCTTTGTTACAAGCTTGCTTAAACTTAACTTGTGGCATGAATGTAGATAAGAGGAGTCGCTTGGCTAGATAAGAAGAAGTCTTCTTTCGAAGATCGTCATTGATAGCTTTAAGGAACTCATGCTCTTGCTCTAAGTTGAGCTTCTCGAAGCGTAGCTTCTCATGTGTCCTTACAAGATCTCTATGATCTTCTAGAGTTGACTCGTGAGTTAACTTAAGAGTTTTTAGTTCTTGATCTAGTCCTTCTATTTCCAACCTATCATCATCACACGACTTATCTACACTAGAATGAGTGATAGCAAGTTTATTTAGACTAGCATTACTAGATTTGTCGAATAGCAAATCATCTTCAATTAACAAGTCGTCTCATCACTATTGAAATCAAGATACTCGGGGTGTGGTACTTTGGGGCCTTTAGACATGAAGCAACTTCCACTCCCTTCGTTTGGTGAATCGAATAGATCATAGGAGTTGGTAGTCACTAGTGCAAGTCCGGCAACACCTTCATCTTGACTATAGTCGGAGTTGGAGTGATAGCTTCTCTCGGAGTGGTTGTCGGAATCGGAGCCGGAAACCCATTCACCAATATGAGCTTGATGTTTCCTTCTTGAGTATATCTTGGTGTACTTGTCCTTCTTCTCTGAGTTGCTTCTTCTTCTTGAGGGTCTTCGTTCATAACGATCATCTCTACTCCTCTCTCTTCTAGGTGACTCGTCTCTTGAGCTTCATCTTCTTGGTGACTCTTCTTTCCTCTTGTAAGGAGCCGTGCACTCATTTGAGTAGTGTCCAGGCTTCTCACAATTGTAGAAGTTTCGGTCACAACTTGACGAATGCTTATCTTCATATCTTGAGTTGGAGCTTCGATCTTTGCTTCTATTCTTGTAAAATTGTTGAATTTATTGACCATGAGGCTTATCTCTTCATTTGTGACAAGGTTTTCGCTTGAGGTAGCGGGAGCATCACTTGTGGCTTTGTAAGCACCGCTAGACTTGTGGTGAAGCTCTTCCTTGTCTTTGAGTGTCATCTCATGAGCAACAATTCTACCAGTCACTTCCGTTGGCTTGAGATCTTTGTAGTTGGGCATCATTTCGATCAATGTGCAAACGGTGTCGTATAGATCGTCCAAAGCTCGAAGTATCTTCTTGATGATGAATTTGTTGGTCATTTCTTCGCTTCCTAAGCCGGCAATCTCATTTGTGATGAGAGCTAGCCTAGAGTACATCTCAACGACTCCTTCACCATCCTTCATCTTGAACTTGTCAAGTTGACTTTGAAGAACATCCAACTTGGATTCTCTCACAGATTCCGTACCTTCATGCATATCAATCAAAGTATCCCAAATCTCTTTTGCATTCTCAAGACGGCTGATTTTGTTGAATTCTTCGAGGAATAGGCAGTTGAAGACATTGTCACATGCTTGAGCATTGAGTTCCCTTCCTTCTGCAAAGAATTCACCATGCATACCAACACGAACAACAGCCCAAACGGCAGGGTTATGACCAAGAAAATGCATTTTCATTTTATGCTTCCAACTAGCAAAATTAGTGCCATCAAAGTATGGACCTCTACGGTGATAATTTCCCTCACTAGACGCCATACTCTCCTAGGTTGTGAGACCAATGCAATGGAGACCAAACCTCTGATAACACTTGTAGGATCAAAAGTAGTGCTAGAGGGGGTGATTAGACTACTTGACTAAATGAAAATTTACTTTTCCCAATTTTAATTCTTGGTAGATTTTAGCATTCATAGTATGTCAAGTACACCCTACACATGCATGCCTAAGAGTATATAAGAAGAAAATAAAGACAAGCATGTAAGTAAAGAGAGGGTAGGAAGATCAAACGCAATTGTTAACATGATGATTTTTCCCATGGTTCCGATAGGTGGTGCTATCATACATCCACGTTCATGGAGTCTTCAACCCACAGAGGGTAACGGTCGCGAGATTCCATGAAGGGCTCTACCCATGGAGGGTTCCACGAAGAAGCAACCTTGACTATACCATGATGGCTTCCGTCCACGAAGGACTAGCCTCACAATGGGTAGATCTTCACAAAGTAGGCGATCTCCTTGCCCGTACAAACTTCTTGGTTCACTCCACAACACTAAGTAGGAGGCTCCCAAGCGACACCTAACCAATCTAGGAGGCACCACCCTCCAAAAGGTAATAGGTTCGATAATGTCAATGAACTCCTTGCTCTTGTGCTGCAAGATGATAGACTCCTCAACACACAATCACTCTCTCACAGATATGGCTTGGTATAAGAGATGGGATTGGTGGAAAGCAAATTGGCGAGGCTAGAAATCAAGATCCATATGGTTGGAGTGGAAGATCTTGACCTCAACACAAGGGTTGGTGGTTCTCTTTCAAAAAATCAGTAGATATGAGTGGGGAACTATTCTAAGTGCTTCTCCTATGGGTGAGTGGTGGTGGAGTGGTATATATAGGCAACTCCAAAAATCCAACCATTACATACTATAAGTCACACTCGGTGGAACCAATGTGTGAATCTTGGTTGTACTCAAGTGACTTAAAGTTAGCAACTTTTGAATCTCGATGAGACCGATATAGAAAACTAGGCTGCACTGAATGGTGGCCAATGGTCAGAATAACAAACTCGGTGACGCCGAAGCAAGAACTTGGAAATTCCGAGTTTGTGCAAAGAGGCACCAGAAGGTTTGTCACCCCAACTCGGTTGCACTGAACCAACATCGGTTATACCAAATTTCTAGGGTTTGGCTATGTCTAACTTGGCCTTAGAATCGGTGGCTCTGAGTGTGGAATGTTGCTTGCACCGATTTTGAGTATTTGGCTTTGGACAAACTTTTGTCAAAGAGATTTTGGCTGTATGTGGTGACTATCACTTGTGCACGTATGAGCATTTTGTTCACCAACAAAACTTTACCCCCTTTTGATAGTATTGTCTTTCCTATGTACTCAAAGTGATTTCTTGAAGCTTGGCCAATGCTATTCTTTCCATCTTAGGGTATTCCACAATCCTTTTGCCAACACATGATTGAACTTTTCCTGAAACATTCTTAGTGGAAACATTAGTTCAATGTAGACATAAAGTTTGCAAGAAACAGAGTAACGCAATAAGCAAGATGATACCTAGTAGACATAAAGAAACATACCAGTATGATTTATCCCCATTGTTTTATACTCACTCCATCCCAAAATAAGTGATTCGACTTTGTACTAACTGTTGGGGAATGTTGCATGGGAAATAAAAAATTCCTACGCTTCACCAAGATCATTCTAGGATATGAGCATCTACGAGAGGAGAAATCGGATCCACATACCCTTGTACATCGCTAAGCCGGAAGCGTTAAGAAACATGGTTGATTTAGTCAAAAAATCTTTGCAATCCAAATTGCAAGCCGTCCCACGATCAAATAACGATCTAGGGCCGAACGGACGGTGATAACACACAAGTATAGGGGATCGCAACCGTTTTCAAGGGTAGAGTATTCAACCAAAATTTATTGATTCGACACAAGGGGAGCCAAAGAACATTCTTGAGTATTAGCAGCTGAGTTTTGAATTCAACCACACCTGAAAGACTTAATATCTGCAGCAAAGTATTTAGTAGAAAAGTAGTATGGACGTAATGGTAATGATGGAAAAAGTGACAGTAATAGTTTTGTAGTGATCGTAACAACAACAACGGAAAAGTAACTTTGCAAAGATCAATATGCGAAAAACTCGCAGGCAACGGATCAATGATGGATAATTATGTCGGATGGCATTCATCATGCAACAGTTATAACATAGGGTGACGCAGAACTAGCTCCAATTCATCAATGTAATACAGGCATGTATTCCATATATAGTCATACGTGCTTATGAAAAAGAACTTGCATGACATCTTTTGTCCTACCGTCCCGTGGCAGCGGGGTCCTAATGGAAACTATGGGATAATAAGGCCTCCTTTAAATAGAGAACCGAACCAAAGCATTAGCACTTAGTGAATAAATGAACTCCTCAAACTAAGGTAATCACCGGAAATAATCCCAGTTATTGTCACCCTGGGGGATGCGGATCATAACTCGTAATCAGTGTCTATAACTTGCAAGATAGGATCAAGAACACATATATATTCATGAAAACATGATAGGTTTAGATCTGAAATCATGGCACTCGGGCCCTAGTGACAAGCATTAAGCATAGCAAAGTCATAGCAACATGAACCACAAAACAGAGTGGATACTAGGAATCAAACCCTAACAAAACTAACTCGATTACATGGTAAATCTCATCCAACCCTTCACCATCCAGCAAGCCTACGATGGGATTACTCACGAACGGCAGAGAGCATCATGACATTGGTGATGAAGGATGGTTTGTGATGATGATGGCGTCGATTTTCCCTCTCTGGAGCCCAAAACGGACTCCAGATCTGGCCTCCGGAGGAAGAACAGGAGGTGGCGGAGGCTCCGTATGCTGAAACGTGATGAACTCTTCTCCTCAATTTTTCTCCCCGAATAAGAATATATGGAGTTGTAATTGAGGTCGGTGGAGCTCCAGTGGGCCCAAAAGCATGCAGTGCGTGACCTAAGGGGGGCCTAGCTTGTGGCCAATGGGTGGCTCCATTCCATTTTAGAGATTCCAAAAATATTCTCCATAAATTTTTAGGTCAATCTAAGGACTTTTATTTCTGCAAAAAAATAACACCAAGGCAATTCTACTGAAAACAGCATCAATCCGGGTTAGTTCCATTCAAATCAAGAAAATTAGAGTTCAAAAATAGGGCAAAAGAGTTTGGAAAAGTAGATACGATGGAGACGTATCAACTCCCCCAAGCTTAACCCATTGCTTGTCCTCAAGCAATTCAGTTGACAAACTGAAAGTGGCAAACAAAAACTTTTACAAACTCTGTTTGATCTTGTTGTTGTAAATATGTCTAACTGATGTTCAGATTTTCAGCAAAGATTATAGACTAACCATGTTCACAATAATATTTAGGTCTCACATTTACTCATATCAATGGGATAATCAACTAGCACTACACAATAATAAATCTTGGATGGCAACAATTTTTCAAAGCAATCATGATACAATATGATATAATGGTATCTCGCTAGCCCTTTCTAAGACCGCAAAACATAAAGGTAGAGCACCCCTAAAGAACAAGGACTGGCTAGAAATTGTAATTCGTTGTAAAAGAGATTGATACGTCTCCAACGTATCTATAATTTATGAAGAATTCATGCCATGTTTACAATAATTTTATATTATTTTGGTATGCTTTTATTAGAACTAACCCAGACTAATGTTGTTTTCAGCAGAACTACCATGCTGTCGTTTTTCGTGCAGAAATAAAAGTTCTCGGAATGGACTGAAAATTTACGGTGATTTTTTATGGAACAAAGAGACGCTTGAAGCATTGGAGTTGGGCTAGAATAGCCACAAGGCCCCCACAAGCCAAGACGGCACGCCCCGTGGCTTGTCGTCGCCTCATGGCCCCCCTTGACTTGTTTCCAACGCCAAAAATTCTTATAAATACAGAAACCCCCAGAAACAAACCTAGATCAGTAGTTCCATCGCCGCAAGCCTCTATACCCATGAAAAACCAATCGGGGGCCTGTTTCGGCACCCTGCTGGAGGGGGAAACCATCACCGGAGGCCATCTTTATCATCCCAGCGGTCTCCATGAAGAGGAGGGAGTAGTTCACCCTCGAGGTTGAGGGTATGTACCAGTAGTTATGCATTTTCCAACTATATCTAACAGGGGAGAAGTCATATTATCTCCACTCCAAATATTTTGCCTTGACTGGGAAAACACTTTGAATACTCAGAAAATTTAAAATATGCATTGAAATCATGAAGAAAAAGAATGATCCTATTAACATTCCAAATCAAAAAAATTGGGATGTTATGAATCTACCCCCCTTAAAATGAATCTCGTCCTTGAGATTCGACTTGTCTAGAAAAGGTTGAAGATGGCAACTTGACAAAATCCATATTGCAAAGTTTTCAGGCTTACTCATTGCATGCATCTAGAACTCCCTTGACATGCATAAATATGATGCACCAATATTGATTGAACAGTCACGATATTGGAACTTGATTAAGATCATACCGAAGACTAGTGCATTATTAGCTTTTCCCACCATCATGTGGTTAACATGGATATTGTTGAAAGGATTTGGCTTCTTCTCTCTAGATCTCATATCCTTGCTCCTTGGCTCAGTGAAATCTCATGCAAAATGTCCTTGATTCTTGCAATTCAAACATCTTATCTGGCTCATGTCCTTCCTAGGTGTCAAAGGGTTAGATGTGTGACTGTTATTCCCTCCATTGTTGTTTCCATGATTATGATCACTATGGTTATACCCATTGCCATTGTGATGGTTGTGACCATTATGAACGTCCACTGCAGAATTACAGTACATGTTGTTGTGCTTCCTCTTGCGGTTCTCCACCTCTTGATGCTTCCCTTCAAGGACAATTGCTTCGTCAATAAGTTCCTGACAATTATTAAAGGTGGCTACTGTGAACTGAACACCCAAATCATCATTCAAGCCCTCCAAGAATTTCTCCTGTCTAGCTGCATCAGTGTTAACATCATTAGGAGCATAACGTGCAAGCTTATTATATTCCCCCACATATTCGTTCACGGTGCGACCTCCCTGACACAATCTGTGAAACTCCTTCTTTTCCGGACTCATGGCACCAGCAGACATATGGGCAGGACGAAAACCTGCTTGAAACTGCACCCAGGTGATAGTAGCAATAGGTAAGTGACCAGGTAGTTGTCCCACCAAGCTGCGGCAGGACCCTCTAACAAATGTGAGGCAAACCTCACTCTCTCTGCATCCGTGCATCCACAGTCTCAAAGTTCCTATTAACTGAGCGAAGCCAATCATCAGCCACAATAGGTTCAAGGGTGCTAGAGAACCTCTAAGGATTCAACCTCAAGAAATGAGTTAGTGCATCCACTCGTGGTGGTGGAGGTGGATTGTTGTTGTTGTTATTGTCCATGTTGTGAGTGAGCAACTGGATCAATTGGGCCTGTCCTTGAAGAAATTGTTGCATGTATGGTGGCACATCATTGTTGTTGTTGTCTCCTGAACCACTGGCTCTAGTACGTCTCGACGACATCTAGTGGGTAAGCATAGATGAGATATAAACAAAATTAGGCCTAAGGGGAAAACACTACCCATATGCTAGCAACAAACTCCAAATCAAACAAATCACACAGGTCACACCACACAAGCAAAACCTACAGGTAAGGTCATATCCACAAGAGATATGATCTCATCATACTACACATGAAATGTCTATAAAACTCAACATACGAGTGGTAGTCTGCAAACTAAAACTTGGCAAACGATACTAATGTAACTACAGGGATCATCTAAACTTGAAAAGAGAAGGTATAAGCACGAGAGTAAAAACTAACAAGTAGAGTAAGGTTGAAAAATAAGTCTTCACTACTATGGCTCCTACTCCATTTTCTAGGGTCACGACCTACAGTTAACATGGGCTCTGATACCATTTGTAACGACTTGAACCTGATAAGATTCGATATCTCTGTGCTTACTATGCTCCTGGATTAATATCTAGCACACACAATACAAAATGAAATACCAACAATAATCCACATGTCGTAAGTATTACATCGTAGATCCAGAGTATAATTTACTAAAAACTGCTTAGCTCGAAGGCTAGCTCAAAATAAAACACAACAGAAAGCATAAAAGATAACGGTGGAGTCCCAACAACACCACTGACAAAGCTGAGTGTAGTCATCATAACCCTATGCGCATCACTTACACGTCATATAAAAATCCTGCAACATAAGACATTGCAGCCACAAGTGTCAATACTTTGAATATACTGGCAAATCACACCAAAATTGTTATAACAGACCTACCATATCTATATGCAAGGATATGACAAGGGAAAGGCTTATGGTTTTGTTTTGCGGAAAGCTGATTTTATCTTACTTCTACCTACTAATAAAGTATTTAATATTTACTACACTTTAGTTCATTAATTGTTAAACTGGAGCGCCTCCAATTTAACCCGCCTACGAGAGCCTTCGAGGATCATAGGTATAACTAAGCCCACTTCACACTTAATTAATATTGAGAGGATAAGATCTTCCAGAGGTTTCAAGTCTAGCTGCTCAAAATTGTCCATAACTTGGGACACGGCTAATCATGATTAGTTTTTACACTCTGTAGAGGTTAGTACGCTTTACCCACTGGAGCCAACCCAAAGATTGAGATGAAGTATTTCAGAAATAGTCACCTAGTCCTAAAGGAGGCTCGTACCAACTATCCTACTACATCTGCTGGCACATCCGGGTAAGATTTCCACAACTAAACAACTAAGTCAGAGCCCATATTAGCTAGTGGTCGCACATGGAAGGTACTTGATATGAAACATGTCCAAACTTTTGAAACCTGGGCGGCATTCCCCACCGTTCCTGAGTAATGTAGAGCCTTCCGAAGGATACATACTTGCCGACTGGTCCCGACATACCAATCCACACAGATGATTCATTAATTAACATTAATATTGCAGAGCCTCCCGAAGGATACAATAAAATACGTGTTGTTATATTAATCATTACTTAACTTCACTCACAACTTCCATGTGACACAAAATACCCAATCCACGTCTACCATAGCAAGGCTAAACAATAACTGCAATATAACGGTACCCAATATGGCGACAAGCATTATCAGGATCAGACTAAACATATGGCTATCCTAACTGGGTTTAGCATATCATACCAACATAACAATTCCTACACATGCATAATATAGTAGTATGACACAGAACTACATGCATAGAAAATGATAGGATGAAGGATGATCAAAGGTGTAACTTGCCTTGTTCCTGGTTCTGAAACTCGCACTCTTGACAATAGTTTGCCCCGCATTCCGGATAATCTACATGTTTCAAACGACACAACAAATCAATCATCACACAGAAATAACACCAAATAAAACCAAAAGCAAGAAATAATTTTTAAAACCCAAACAACAGTAGAATATCATTAGGTGTTTATCATCTAACCTAATAAGATCATAATGTAAAATGAATAAATTAAATTGGGTCAATGGTTTGAAAGATATGGCCTCCGGAAGGTTCAAATGAAATTTGAATGAATTGAAATTTAAACAGCACACAAGTATGGAAGTTTAGTTCTACTAGATTGTACTGATCAATACGAGTATGTAGGAAAAAGAATCGGTGAATTTGGAGTTACACATCTCTAGATATAGTCAAAACAAAATCTGTCAACAATCTGCCATGGAAACGTTTTGAGCTGCTGCTGCCACTGTAGCACGTGGCCACGTGTCAAACTAGGATAATCCGGGGGAGAAATAGCACGTGCCTGCTCACCACGAGCAGGGGAAATGGACATGGATGGCGGCGCGACTACGGCGGCTCTCGGGCGAGGTTGACGTGATGGTTGGATGAGGCGGACGACGGCGGTGCTACGAGCGACGGGGTGTCGTCTACTGGCTCCGGTGATGGTGCGAACCCCAGCACGCTCTGGTGCTTCATGTCAGCGTCGGGTGTCTCGCTCCAATGCGTGAACTAAGGTCAGGGCGAGAGAGGAGTCCAAGGGGAAGAGGACAGAAGGTGAGGGAGGTGCTGGAAACCTCTGTAGGCGACGAACCAGCTGGCGTCAGAAGCTTGAGGCGAGAACTCTAGCGAGATCCAATCGGGCACTATATGGCAAGGTAGTAGGCGATTTAGGGAAAATTCAGAAGAGGGGGAGGAGCTGGAATACTTATAAGATGATCCCGTGGTCAAGGGGCAACGGATCGATCGACTCGATCGAGTTCGGATCGGGAGATGGTGTCCAGGAAGAACACGAGTAGAGGAGAGAGATGACATGTGGGCCTTTACTCAGTGGGAGAAAGGAGAAAAAACGAAAGGAAGTCTGTGGGGTGGGTTGTGGCTTGCGGTGGGCTGTTGCTGCGTTGGGTTACTGGGCCAGTTTGCTAGCTACTACTGCTACGTGCGCGCGGGCGAGGTCAAGGGAATTGCCTCCACTAGCGGCCCAAAGTGAATAGTGGAATCCCTTTCCAAATTTTTTTTACACAGCGAATTTTTTGGCAGAAATAAGACAACATATGACATCCTAAAAATAACAGAAACACACAGTAAAATATCATAGCAGTTTTATCAGACAGTGAACATTTTTCCAAGTCAAATAAATGTTTGGAAAATATTTTTATGCAATAGGTGCTAATAAAAAGCACTAAAACCAACTGTAAAAAATAAATATGAGTTTCTGAAATCTCAAAATAAATATTGTGAACTCAAGATAACATTCTTAGCATTTTTTAGCCGAACTAGCATTCTTAACATTCTTAACATTCTTAGATAAATGCACTAGTGAAATTATGAACCCTAGGTCTTGTTTCTAAGTATTGCAATACCATTTATGCTCACTTTTATCATTACTTACCTTGTTGTTTTTATATTTTTTGAATACAAAAACCTATATCTACCATTCATATTACACTTGTATCAACATATCTTCACCGAACTAGTGCTCCTATACAATTTAGCATTGTATTGGGTATGCTTGGGACACAAAAGACTCTTTGTTATTTGGTTGCAGGATTGTTCGAGAGAGACCAACTTCATCCTACGCCTCCCACGGATTGATAAACCTTAGGTCATCCACATGAGGGAAATTTGCTACTGTCCTACAAAACTCTGCGCTTGGAGGCCCAACACGAGGCTACAAGAAGAAGGTTGCGTAGTAGACATCACATATCCAGTCACAATCGTACTCAATATCAATTAATAGCAAGGCATACAAGTGAAGGTGGTGCTCTCTAACTGGTGCCTTTTTTATATGAGGAGGATGACTCAACAATAAAGTAAAATAGATAAGCCCTTCGCAGAAGGAAGCATTGATTTGCAGAGGTGCCAGAGCTCAAGCTTTTAAAACAGAGATGAATAATAATTTTGAGCGGTATGCTTTCATTGTCAACATAACAACCAAGAGATTTCACCATCTTCCATGCTAGATACATTATAGGCGGTTCCCAAACAGAATGGTAAATTGTTTACTCCCCCTCCGCCAATAATCTCACTCCACGGCGAGTCGAATCCACGGGTACCGTCCATACAAACAACAATCCTAGGGAGTTTGTTTCATTATATTTTGATTTGATTTTTGAGCGTGGAACTGGGCTTCCCGAATACCAGCCACTCTCTCGTGAATGATAGTGAATCAACACATATCGTGAGAATAACCCACCTAGCATGGAAGATACTGACCGCCCCCAGTCGTTACATGAGCGATTTGGGCATACAAAGCAGAATATTATTTGAAGGTTTAGAGTTTGGCACATGCAAATTTACTTGGAACGGTAGGTAAATACCGCATATAGGTAGGTGTGGTGGACTGATATGGAACAACTTTGGGTTTAAGAAAATGGATGCACAAGCAGTATTCCCGCTTAATACAAGTGAAGGCTAGCAAGAGACTGTGAAGCGACCAACTAGAGAGCGACAACAGTCATAAACATGCATTGAGATTAACCAATATTGAATGCAAGCATGAGTATGATATAAATCACCATGAACGTAAATCTCGTGGAGGCTATGTTGATTTTGTTTCAACTACATGCGTGAACATGTGCCAAGTCAAGCAACTTGAATCATTCAGAGGAGGATACCATTCTATCATACTATATCACAACCATTTTAAAATGCATGCTGGCACTCAAGACAAACCATTATACACTCTTAGCTAATTAAGCATGGCACGAGTAACAATAATATCTAATTTTCATTGCAAATATGTTTCATCCATAATGATCTGAATCCAGAACGATGAGCTAATCATATTTACAAAAACAAAATAGGTCGAGTTCATACTAGCTTTTCTCCATCTCAATCTATTCATCATATATCGTCATTATTGCCTTTCACCTGCATGACCGAACGGTGTGAATAATAATAAGAGTGCACGTGCATTGGACTAAGCTGGAATCTGCAAACAATAACTCAAAGCAGAAGGCAAGGTAATATGGGATCTCTGATAGATAAACAATAATGCATATGAGAGCCACTCATCATTTTCATTGTGGTCTTCTCCTTACTACCCAAAGAAATAAATTTCAAAACAAGAACAGGAAAAACTATTTACACGGAAAAGCTCCCAACAAGCAAAAGAAAAATGACAAATCCTTTTGGGGTTTCTTTTAATGCTACAACTAAACCGACTAGAAGGTAAAGGTAGAACTAATGTTTTTGGATATTCTCAAGGTTAATTAAGCACACAAGAAGAAAGCGGAAAGAAGAAATAAACTACTATGGATGGTACAATGAAAAAGTATGAGCACCGACTACTAAGATGAGTGTGTGAACACGAATGTAATGTCTGTGAGAAATATGTACTCCTCCAAGCTTAGGCTTTTGGCCTAGTTGGTATATAGCCATGGCTGAAAGTAACCATATCCTGGATACTACGGAGGGTCTTGAGGGTTCCCCTAGTTGGCGAGCTCCTATGGCTCCCACTAAAAAATTGGATCCTCGTACAGATCAAGGGTTGGTGCCGGCTCAGGTGGTGGGGGTTGCGACAAACCCCAATATCTGTAGATGTCCTGGGGCATAATAGTGTACCTGCCTGAATGAATATCTAACAAAGAATCAACAGGCAGAGTAATAATCTCACAAATACCTTGACTAAATAATAAGTTGTAAAGAAGCCTCCTATCATTATCCTTCCTAATAAACTCATGTACTACCATTCTATCATGGTCTAAATATTTTGTAGGTAGCAGCATCTCCTCTTCCTCATCAAATCTAAGGGGTATCTTAAAGTGTTTGGCTAGACGAGATGCATATATACCTCCGAATATGGGTCCCTTTGAATGGTTTAAATTCAACTGTTGGGCCACCATAGCACCCAAACTAAAAGTTCTATCATCAAGTAAAGTGTGGCACAGGATTGCGAGGTCGGGAGCACTAAGGCCTCCACTCTCCCCACGACCAACTAAACATCTCCCCGCAAATAATGAATAATAGCATAGAACAGGAAAATGCCAACTAGCTGCTCTTGCCTTTGACACCCCTCTCTCTTCCCCCATAGTGGTTGAGGCAATAACGTCCTCCGTGTCTCTAGGACGTGGTTCACTGATGCTGCCCTCATAAGGTATTTTGTAAACATTGAGAAAATCATAAAGTGTCATCTTCTTGGGCACATCATATAAGTAAAACTCTACCATGGGAGGATCTTTCCTAGGGTAAAAGTGAAAGTTTCGCATGAAGATATTAGTGAGTAGGACGTATTGGTCACAATTATCGTTGAGGAAGTCGGTGATGCCTGCATTCTCTGCCAAATAATGGAAATCTTCATAAATTCCGGCCGCCCTCAAGAATGCATCACTTGGACATTCACATGGCCGAACCTTTGCGACATGAGGAAGATTGTATTTGGACTTCTTCTTCACCTCATTTTCATCTTCTTTAGAGCCCCGGCTTGAAGAGCCTCTTAACAATCTCCTCATCATTTCTTTCTCTGAAAAATTTCTCAGATTTTTAGTGACTCAAAATAAAGGTGAACAAAACTCCACAAAACTTATAGAAACTACCCCACAAGTTCCTAGAGCCCATATCATGCATGAAAACTACTTGGGACCATACAAATTTGGCATGCAAGCTCAAGAAAAAGGTCACCACAGCAGCACAAATTTGCAATATATAAAGCACTAAACCAAAACTAATTGGACCACTAGAGGAGTCACATACCGAAGATCAATCCCCTAAAACAGTTTTGCAAATGGATCTTTGTACAAGGAGAACAAAAATGGCAGCAAAATGGGGTAGAACAGCGGTTTCAGCAATGGTGGGATTTTTTCTAGAGGAAGACGAAGTGGATGAATGCTAGAATAAGTGAGGGGGCTACATGGGACCCACAAGCCACCTGGGCATGGCCAGTGGGTGGCCGCGCCATGTGGGCTTGTGGCCTACTAGTGCATCCCTTGATATGTTCTAAGTGCTAGAAATTCTTAAATATTCTAGAAAAAACATACTACATGGCATTTGGAGAACTTTTATTTTCAGGTCATTTTTTTATTACACGGATAAATTAGAAAACAGAAAAATAATAGCATTTTTTACTTTGTTTAATATAAATAACAGAAAATAAAAGTTGGGTACAGAAGGTTGTGTCTCCTAAATTCATCCATCTCATGGTCATCAAAAATAATCCATCAATAAGGTTGATCAAGTCTTATTGACAAACTTTTTCCGAATGACATGGAACCACAGAATTTCTGAATAGCACTAGGTTACCTCAACGGGGATATGCATGTCCCCAACAATAATTATATCATATTTCCTTTTGGAAGTAGGGAGAGGGAATTCAAAATCTCCAATAATAATCGTTGATTTTTTGTCAATGGAGTTGATACTATGAACTTGAGGTTGTTTCTTCGAAAAGTGTACCGTATTCTCATTACCATTAACATGAAAAGTGACATTGCCCTTGTTGCAATCAATAAGAGCCCCTGCAGTGTACAAAAATGGTCTATCAAGGATGATTGACATACTGTCATCCTCAGGAATATCAAGAATAACAAAGTACGTTAGGATAGTAACATTTGCAACTACGACAGGCACATCCTCACAAATATTGATGGGTAAAGCAGTTGATTTATCAGCCATTTGCAAAGAAATTTCAGTAGTCAATTAATTCAAATCAAGTCTACCACACAAAAAGAAAGGCATAACACTAACGCCAGCTCCAAGATCACATAAAGCAATTTTAACATAATTTCCTTTAATAGAGCATGGTATAGTAGGTACTTTGGGATCTCCTTGTTTCTTTGGTATTCCACCCTTAAAGGTATAGTTAGCAAGCATGGTGGAAATCTCAGCTTCTGGTATCTTTCTTTTATTTGTCACAATATCTTTCATATACTTAGCATAAGGAGACATTTGCAGAATATCAGTCAAGCGCATACGCAAAAAGACATGTCTAAGCATTTCAACAAAATGCTCAAAGTCCTCATCATCCTTTTTCTTGGATGGTTTAGGAGGAAAGGGCATGGGTTTCTGAACCCATGGTTCTCTTTCTTAACCATGCTTCCTAGCAAGAAAGTCTCTTTTGTCATATCTTTTATTCTTAAGTTGTGGGTTATCAAGATCAACAGCAGGTTCAATCTCCACATCATTATCATTACTAGGTTGAACATCATCATTAATATTATCACTAGGCTCATGTTCACTACCAAATTGTGTCTCAGCATCAGAAATAGAAATATCATTTGGGTTCTCAGGTGTATCTATAAAAGGTTCACTAGCAGCATGCAAGGTTCTATCATCATTCTTTTTCCTATAATTTCTGGGGTGGCTAGGTGCATTAGTATTAATTATTTAATAATCTTTCTCAATTCTCTTAGGATGGCCCTCGGGATACAAAGGTTCCTAAGTCATTTTACCACCTCTAGTCACAACTCTGATAGAATGATCATTGTTCTTACTATTCATCTCATTAAGCAAATCATTTTGTGCATTAAGTATTGATACATCCATTTTGCATCATGCTTTTATATTGACATTTATTGCATTATGGGATGTTATTACACATTTTGGTACAATACTTATGCCTTTTCTCTCTTATTTTACAAGGTCTACATGAAGAGGGAGAATGCCGGCAGTTGGAGTTCTGGACTGGAAAAGGAGCAAATCTGAGATAACTATTCCGCACAACTCCAAAATTCCTGAAAATCTACGAAGAATTATTTTGGAATACATAAAAAATACTGGGCGAAAGAAATACATCAGGGGGTCCACCAGGGAGCCACAAGCCTGCTGGGCGTGGCCATCCCCCTTGACCGTGCCCATAGGGCTTGTGGCCCATCTGGCCGCCCTCTCATGCCCATTTTCTGCTATATTGAGGCTTTTGTCCTAGAAAAAAATCATATCAAAGCTTTCAGGATGAAGCGCCGCCGTCTTGAGGCGGAACTTGGGCAGAACCAATCTAGAGCTCCGGCAGGGCGATCCTGCCGGTGAAACTTACCTCCGGGAGGGGGAAATTGAAGCCATCGTCATCACCAATGATCCTCTAATCGAGAGGGAGTCAATCTCCATCAACATATGCACCATAAGCATCTCCTCTCCATACCCTAGTCCATCTCTTGTATCCGATCTTTATCTCAAAACCTCAGATTGGTACCTGTGGGTTGCTAGTAGTGTTGATTACTGCTTGTAGTTGATGCTAGTTGGTTTACTTGGTGGAAGATTATATGTTCAGATCCTTGATCATCACTTATACTCCTCTAATTATGAATATGAATATGCTTTGTGACTACTTACGTTTGTTCCTGAGGACATGGCACAAGTCTTGTTATAAGTAATCATGTGAATTTGGTATTCGTTCGATATTTTGATGAGATGTATGTTGTGTTTCCTCTAGTGGTTTTATGTGAACGTCAACTACATAACACTTCACCATTGTTTGGGACTACAGGAAGGCATTGGGAAGAAATAAGTAGATGATGGGTTGCTAGAGTGACAGAAACTTAAACCCTAGTTTATGCGTTGCTTCGTAAGGGGCTGATTTGGATCCACATATTTCATGCTCTCGTTAGATTTATCTTAATTCTTGTTTCGTAGTTGCGGATGCTTGCGGGAGGGGTTAATCATAAGTGGGAGGCTTGTCCAAGTAAGGATAGCACCCAAGCACCGGTCCACCCATATATCAAATTATCAAAGTAGCGAACGTGAATCAAATGAGCACGATAAAAACAAGCTTGACATAAATTCCCATGTGTCCTTGGGAGCGCTTTGCTTTATATAAGAGTTTATCCAGGCTTGTCCTTTGCTATAAAAAGGATTGGTCCACCTTTCTGCACCGTTGTTACAATTGTTACTTGTTACCCATTACAAACTATCTTATCACAAAACTATCTGTTATCGATAATTTCAGTGCTTGCAGAGAATACTTTACTGAGAACCGCTTGTCATTTCCTTCTGCTCCTCGTTGGGTTCGACACTCTTACTTATCTAAAGGACTATGATAGATCCCCTATACTTGTGGGTCACGAACACTCTTTTCTGGCGCTGTTGTCGGGGAGTGAAGTGCCTTTGGTGAGTGGAAATTGGTAAGGAAAAATTTATATGGTGTGCTGAAATTTACTGTCACTTGTTACTATGGAAAGTAATCCTTTGAGGGGCTTGTTCGGGTTATATTCACATCAACCGGAAACACAAAGAGTTGTCCCTCAACCTACTGAACTTACTGAAAATATTTATTATCAAATTCCTTCGGGTATGATAGAGAAACTACTAGCTAATCCTTATGGAGGAGATGGAACATTACATCCTGATTTGCATCTAATCTGTGTAGATGAAGTCTGTGGATTATTTAAGCTTGCAGGTCCGCCCGAGGATCACGTCAATAAGAAGGTCTTTCCTTTATCTTTCAAGGAGAAGGAATTGACATGGTATAGGTTATATGATGATATTGGATCATGGAGCTACAACCGACTAAAAATGGAATTTCATCAGAAGTTCCATCCTATGCATCTAGTTCATCGTGATCGGAATTATATTTATAAGTTTTGGCCTTGTGAAGGAGAAAGAATCGCTCAAGCTTGGGGCAGGCTTAAGTCAATGTTATATTCATGCTCCAATCATGATCTCTCGAGAGAAATTATTATTCAGAATTTTTATGCTCGGCTTTCTCGTAATGATCAATCCATGCTTAATACTTCTTGTGTTGGTTCTTTTATGAAGAAAGATACTGAATTCAAATGGGATTTATTGGAAAGAATTAAACGCAACTCTGAAGATTGGGAACTCGATAAAGGTAAGGAGTCAAGTATAAATCTTAAGTTTGATTGTGTTAAATCCTTCCTAGACATCGATGCTTTTCGTGAATTTAGCACTAAATATGGACTTGACTCCCAAATAGTAGCTTCTTTCTGTGAATCTTTTGCTACTCGTGTTGATCTCCCTAAGGATAAGTGGTTTAAATACCATCCTCCCATTGAAGTGAAAGTAATGTAACCTATTAAAGTTAAAGAGAAAATTATTACTTATAATGTTGATCCTGTTATGCCTGCTGCTTACATTGAGAAACCACCTTTCCCTGTTAGGATAAAGGAACATGCTAAAGCTTCAGCTGTGGTTCGTAAGAGTTGTATTAGAACACCTACACCCCCTGAACAAATCAAAGTTGAACCTAGTATTTCTATGGTTAAAGATCTCTTGGTTGATAATATTGATGGGCATGTTATTCATTTCTGTGATGAAGCTGCTAGAATTGCTAGACCTGATACTAAGCATAAACATAGACAAGTTCTTGTCATGCCTGATGTTTCAGTTAAAATAGAACATCATTGTTATCATGGCTTATGTGATATGGGTGCTAGCGTAAGTGCAATTCCCTATTCCTTATACCAAGAAATCATGAATGATATTGCACCAGTTGAACTAGAGGATATTGATGTTACTATTAAGCTTGCTAATAGAGACACTATTGCACCAATGGGGATTGTTAGAGATGTTGAAGTCTTGTGTGGGAAAATAAAGTATCCTACTAATTTTCCTGTTCTTGGTTCCCCACGAGATAATTTTGTCCCATTATATTTGGCAGACCCTTCTTGAATACTGTTAATGCTAAGATTGATTGTGAGAAAGAAATAGTTACTGTGAGCTTTGGGGATGTGTCTCATGAGTTTAATTTCTCTAAATTTCGCAGACAACCTCATGATAAGGAATTGCCTAGTAAAGATGAAATTATTGGTCTTCCTTCAATTGTTCTGCCTCCTACTGATCCCTTAGAACAATATTTGCTAGACCATGAAAATGATATGCATATGAATGAGAGGAATGAAATTGATGAAATCTTCTTTGAGCAGCAGCCTATTTTTTAACACAACTTACTTGTTGAATTACTTGGGGATCATCCTCCATCTAAGGGTGATCCCATGTTCGAGCTCGGGCAATTACTCGATACGTTGAAATATGCTTATCTTGATGAAATGGAGATATATCCTATTATTATTAGTGCTAACCTTTCAGAGCATGAAGAAAAGAGATTATTGAAAACTCTCAGGAAGCACCATGCTGCTATTGGTTATACTCTTGATGATCTTAAGGGCATTAGTCCCACTCTATGCCAACATAAAATTAATATGGAGCCTGATGCCAAACCAGTTATTGATCACCAACGACGATTGAACCCTAAGATGAAAGAAGTGGTAAGAAAAGAAATACTAAAGCTTCTGGAGGCAGGTATAATTTGTCCTGTTGTTGATAGTAGATGGGTTAGTCCCGTCCATTGTGTCCCTAAGAAGGGAGGTATTACCGTTGTACCTAATGATAAAAATGAATTGATCCCGCAAAGAATTGTTAGAGGTTATAGAATGGTAATTGATTTTAGGAAATTAAATAAAGCTACTAAAAAAGATCATTACCCTTTACCTTTTATTGATCAAATGCTAGAAGATTATCCAAACATACTCATTTTTTGCTTTCTGGATGGTTACTCAGGTTTCTCTCAAATACCTATATCAGGAAAGATCAAGAAAAAACTACTTTTACTTGCCCTTTCGGTACCTTTGCTTATAGACATATGCCTTTTGGTTTATGCAATGCACCTGCTACCTTTCAAAGATGTATGATGGCTATTTTCTCTGACTTTTGTGAAACGATTCTTGAGGTTTTCATGGATGATTTTTCCGTTTACGGAACTTCATTTGATGATTTCTTAAGCAACCTTGATCGAGTTTTGCAGAGATGTGAAGAATCTAATCTTGTCTCGGATTTGGAAAAGTGCCACTATATGGTTAATGAAGGTATTGTCTAGGGGCACAAGATCTCCGAAAGAGGTATTGAAGTTGATAAAGCTAAAGTTGATGCTATTGAAAAAATGTCGTGCCCTACGGATATCAAAGGTATAAGAAGTTTCCTTGGTCATGCTGGTTTCTATAGGAGGTTTATCAAAGATATCTCTAAGATTTCTAGGCCTCTCACAAACCTTTTGAAAAAAGATGTTCCCTTTGTTTTTGATGATGATTGTGTGGAAGCATTTGAAATTCTTAAGAATGCTCTGATTACTGCACCTGTTGTTCAACCACCTGACTAGGACCTACCCTTTGAAATTATTTGTGATGCTAGTGATTATGCTATAGGTGCTTTTCTAGGACAAAGATTCGATAAGAAATTAAATGTTATCCATTATGCTAGGAGAACTCTAGACAGTGCTCCAAGAAACAATGCTACTATTGAAAAGGAATTTTTAGTAGTTGTGTTTGCTTGTGATAAGTTTAGGCCTTATATTGTTGATTCCAAAGTAACTGTTCACACCGATCATGCTGCTATTAAGTACCTTATGGAGAAGAAAAATACTAAACCTAGACTTATTAGGTGGGTCCTTCTGCTAAAAGAATTTTATTTGCATATCATTGATAGAAAGGGTGTTGATAACCCTGTGGCAGATAATTTGTCTAGGTTAGAAAATGTTCTTGATGACCCACTACCTATCGATGATAGCTTTCCTGATGAACAATTAGCTGTCGTGAATACTTCACATAATTCTCCTTGGTATGCTGATTACACCAATTACATTGTTGCTAAATTTATACCTCCTACTTTCACATACCAACAAAAGAAAAAGTTCTTCTATGATTTAAGGCATTACTTTTGGGATGACCCACATATTTATAAAGAAGGAGTAGATGGTATTATTAGATGTTGTGTACCTGAGCATGAACAAGAATAGATCTTACGCAAGTGTCACTCCGAAGCCTACGAAGGACATCACGCTGGAGATAGAACGGCACACAAGGTACTAGAATCTGGGTTTTATTGGCCTACTCTCTTCAAGGATGCTCATAAGCTTGTCTTATCCTGTGATGAATGTCAAAGAATTGGCAATATTAGTAGACGTCGGGAAATGCCTATGAATTACTCTCTTGTTATCGAACCATTTGATGTTTGGGGCTTTGATTATATGGTGGCTTTTCCACAATCTAACGGGTATACTCATATTCTAGTTGATGTTGATTATGTCACTAAGTGGGTAGAAGCTATTCCAACTAGTAGCACTGATCATAACACGTCTATTAAAATGCTTAAAGAAGTTACTTTCCCTAGATTTGGAGTCCCTAGATATTTGATGACTGATGGTGGTTCATATTTTATTCATGGTGCTTTCCGTAAATTGCTTGCTAAATATGATGTTAATCATAGAGTTGCATCTCCTTATCATCCTCAGTTTAGTGGTCAAGTAGAATTGAGCAATAGAGAGATTAAATTGATTTTGCAAAAGACTATTAATAGATTTAGGAAGAATTGTTCTAAGAAACTCGACGATGCATTTTGGGCTTATAGAACTGCTTACAAAAATCATACGGGTATGTCTCCGTATAAGATGGTTTATGGTAAAGCATGTCACTTACCTCTAGAGCTAGAACATAAGGATTATTGGGCAATCAAAGAGCCCAATTATGATTTCAAACTTGCTGGTGAGAAGAGGTTATTTGACATTAGCTCACTTGATGAATGGAGAACCCAAGCCTATGAGAATGCTATGTTTTTTAAAGAAAAGGTTAAGAGATGGCATGATAGAAGGATACAAAAGCGCAAATTTAATGTAGGTGATCATGTCTTGCTATACAATTCTCGTTTAAGATTTTTTGCAGGAAAACTTCTCTCTAAATGGGAAGGTCCTTACGTCATCGAAGAGGTATACCGTTCTGGTGCCATCCAGATTAACAACGCCTAAGGCACAAACCAGAGGGTGGTGAACGGTTAAAGTATCAAACATTATATCTCAGGTACTCCCATAAATTTTGAAACCAATATCATCAATACCATAACTCCGGAGGAGTACATTAGGAAAACTTACCAGAACGTTTCAGACTCCGAAAAGCAATAGGTATGTGGTACGGTAAGCAAAAAGACTCCAAAACTTTTTCAATGGCAAATTTTATCTGTTTTGGAATATTTAAAAAATTAGGAAAATTTAAAGTAGTCCGAATAGTGAACGAGGAGGGTACAAGGCTGTTGGGCGCAACCACCACCTGGTCGCGCCCATGTGGCGTGTGGCCACCTCGTGCACCACCTGGACTCCGTTTTCTTGTGGCATACTCCTTCTGGTCGCTAAAAATTCAATATATAATCCCCCGAAGGTTTTGATTCTCGTATCACAACAATACCTCCCATTTTCTTTTTGAGTTGTTTCTGCAACAGATTTAGAGCAATATGTCGTCCCAAGATTCTTATGGGGAGAGCTTCATATCGCATTATCTTGCCAATCCCAAGCTCTATGGGGACTTGGACCCTTATGGATTGTTCTCGGAGGAGGAACAAGAAGGCAAGTACGAGGAAGAAAGCTCGGATGAAGAAGAGGCCCCCCTGCTTCATCCAGGAGATATGCACATGGAGTTCAAGAAATCAAGCCTCCCAAACACAAGGCAAAAACCCAAGGTTCTATTTCTCCCTTCTTGTTTCCTGCAAGAGAGCAAGGAAGAATTTTGTCAAAGGTTATTGAAGCTTGAGCAGGAAGTGGAAAATTTGCGGGAGCAGAATTTTATGCTTATGAGGAAACTACAAAGGCTTCCAACCCCATTAACAACTTCCACATCATCACCTCTGAAGCAAGACAACTAAACACATGGGTATGGGCACTCCCCTTGGCTTGTGCCAAGCTTGGGGGAGGTACCCCCATATCGTATCACCATCACATATTTTGTTTTTGTTTTTATTTTTATTTTCATCATCTTTTCTTAGTTCAATCCTATTGGTTATATCTTGATCTAGTAGAATAAAGTTTTCGTGTGATCTAGTCTTGAGTCTTTGCTTTATGATTCCTCCTATGTAAGCAAGTCTGTGAGTTATATAATAAAAAGTGCTTTTGAGTTGAGGGCTTTCCTTTTTGGCATGATCTTAATCTTGAGAAAGATAAAGTAGAAAGAAGTGTAGAATAAAAGCAAAGAGTACATATGAAAATCTTATGGGAGTGATGACTTCACATATAAAAGGTATGTCGATTGAAACCTGTTGTGGGTCGACAAACATAGCTGTTGGTCACCGAGGCAACTAAAAGAAAGTAATAAAGAAATAGAGGTTCACATATAAATATATTATCTTGGACACCTTTTATGATTGTGAGCACTCATTAAAATATTATATGTTAAGAAGTTGATGTTGGACAAGGACAACAACATAATGGGCTATGTTTGCTTATTTCTGAATACAAGTTATATTGTTATAGATCCCTGAACATGTCTCGCTTGCTTCCACCTCATATCAGCCAAAAATTCCATACTAAGTAGAGATACTACTTGTGCATCCAAACACCCTTAACCCAGTTTTGCCATGAGAGTCCACCATACCTACCTAAGGATAGAATAAGATCCTTCAATAAGTTGTCATCGGTGCAAGCAATAAAAAATGCTCTCTAAATATGTGTGATCTATTAGTGTGAGGAAAATAAACTTTATACGAACTTGTGATAGGGAAGAAATAAAGGCGACGGACTACATAATAAAGTTCTCTATCACGAGGGGAAATATAAAGTGACGTTCTTTTGCACTAAGAGATTGTGCATCCAATTATTATAAAAGCGCATGACAACTTCTGCTTCCCTCTACGAAGGGCCTATCTAATACTTTTATTTTCTAGTACTTACCTTTATGCAAGAGTCGTGGTGATTTCCATCACCTTCGCTATTTTCACCTTTATCTTCTGGCAAGTGTCACATGTTGGGGAATGATCTAAGCACATATATCCACTCAGAAGTGGATGAACATGAGTTATTATTGTTGACATTAACCTTGAGGTAAATAATTGGGAGGCAACACTATAAACCCCTATATTTCTTTGTGTCCGATTGAAACTTTGAACTCATATATACCTCGTGAGTGTTAGCAATTGTGAAATGATTGAGTATGTGGGTTTGCTTTACAAGCTCTTATATTGACTCTTTCATACGTTATGATAAATTGGAATTGCTTCTATGACTGAGATCATAGTTTGTCAGTTCTCAATAGAGCACTTGATTCATACTTTGCCATTGTGAATGAATTATTACCTTATCATAAGAAATTATATGTCAATATATGTTTCTGTTCTAAAGATGATCATGATGCCTTCATGTCCATATTTTATTTTATCGACACCTCTATCTCTAATCATGTGGGCATATTTATTGATTTCGGCTTCCGCTTGAGGACAAGCGAGGTCTAAGCTTGGGGGAGTTGATACATCCATTTTGCATAAGGATTTTATATTGATATTTATTCCATTATGGGCTGTTATTACACATTTTGGTACAATACTTATGCTTTTCTCTCTTATTTTACAAGGTCTACATGAAGAGGGAGAATGCCGGCAGCTGGAGTTCTGGACTAGAAAAGGAGCAAATATGAGATACCTATTCTGCACAACTCCAAAAGTCCTAAAAATCTACGAAGAATTATTTTGCAATATATATAATATACTGGGCGAAAGAAATATATCGGGGGGGCCACTAGGGAGCCACAAGCCTGCTGGGCGCTGCCACCCCCTGGCTGCGCCCCAAGGGCTTGTGGGCCACCTGACAGCCCTATGGTGCCCATATTCTACTATATCGAGGGTTTCGTCCTGGAAAAAAATCATATCAGAGCTTTCGGGATGAAGTGCCGCCGTCTCGAGGTGGAACTTGGGCAGAACCAATCTAGAGCTCCGGCAGGGCAATCCTGCCGGTGAAACTTCCCTTCGGGAGGGGGAAATCGAATCAATCATCATCACCAATGATCCTCTCATCAGCACCATCTCCTCTCCAAACCCTAGTCCATCTCTTGTAACCGATCTTTGTCTCAAAACCTCATATTGGTACATGTGGGTTGCTAGTAGTGTTGATTACTCCTTGTAGTTGATGCTAGTTGGTTTACTTGGTGCAAGAATATATATTCAGATCCTTGATCATCACTTATACTCCTCTGACTATGAACATGAATATTCTTTGTGAGTAGTTATGTTTGTTCTTGAGGACATGGGATAAGTCTTGTTATAAATAATCATGTGAATTTGGTATTCGTTCGATATTTTGATGAGATGTATGTTGTCTTTCCTCCAGTGGTGTTATGTGAATGTCGACTACATAACAGTTCACCATTCTTTGGGCCTAGAGGAAGGCATTGGGAAGTAATAAGTAGATGATGGGTTGCTAGAGTGATAGAAGCTTAAACCCTAGTTTATGCATTCCTTCGTCAGGGGCTGATTTGGATCCACATGTTTCATGATATGGTTAGATTTATCTTAATTCTTCTTTCTTAGTTGCGGATGCTTGCGGGAGGGGATAATCATAAGTGGGAAGCTTGTCCAAGTAAGGACATCACCCAAGCACAGGTCCACCCACATATCAAATTATCAAAGTAGCAAATGCGAATCAAATGAGCATGATGAAAACTAGCTTGACATAAATTCCCATGTGTCCTCGGGAGTGCTTTGCTTTATATAAGAGTTTGTCCAGACTTATCCTTTGCTATAAAAAGGATTGGGCCACCTTGCTGCACCATTGTTAAAATTGTTACTTGCTACCCGTTACAAATTATCTTATCACAAAACTATCTGTTACCGATAATTTCAGTTCTTGCAAAGAATACCTTACTGAGAACCGCTTGTCAATTCCTTCTACTCCTCGTTGGGTTTGACACTCTTACTTATCGAAAGGACTACAATAGATCCCATATACTTGTGGGACATCAAGTACTTGTTCTACTTGAGTAGTTACCATGGAAGCATGTTTACTAATAAGCTTAAGATCATTAATAGTTCTACTCATATAATCACCTAAGTGATCAAGCATGTAAGCATTATGTTTCAATTATCTACTAACATAAGCATTGAAATTTTCTTGCTTAACAACAAAGTAATCAAACTCATCCAAACATCGGCTAGCAGACTTCTTATAAGGAATATCACCTTCATCAAATGTACGGAGAGAATTTACCTCTATTACCTATGCCGGGTTTGCCTCTTGCATATCTTCAGGACTAAGAAATAGAATACCTATTTTCTTTGGAGTGGGCTTTGGAGGTGGTTCGGGAATAGTCCAATCATTATCATTGCTCAATATATTATGCAATAGTAGTTCAGCTTGTTCAACAATTTGTTCCTTGAAAACACAACCATCACAACTATCTAGGTGGTCCCTAGAAGCATCGGTTAGTCCATTATAAAAGATATCAAGTATTTCATTTTTCTTTAGAGGATGACCAGGCAAAGCATTAAGTAATTGGAGAAACCCCTCCCAAGCTTGTGGGAGACTCTCTTCTTTAATTTGCATAAAGTTAAATATTTCCTTCAAGACAACTTGTTTCTTATGGGCAGGAAAATATTTTTCAGAGAAGTAATATATCATATCCTGGGGACTACGCACACAGCCAGAAGCAAGAGAATTAAACCATATCTTAGCATCACCCTTGAATGAGAAAGGAAACAACTTAAGAATATAGCAATAACGAATTTTTTCCTCATGAGTAAATAGGGTGGCTATATCATTCAATTTAGTAAGATGTGCCACAACAGTTTCAGATTCATAACCATGGAAAAGATCAGATTCAACCAAAGTAATTAACTCAGGATCGACAGAGAATTCATAATCCTTATCAGTAACAAAGATAGGTGAAGTAGCAAACTTAGGATCATAGTGCATTCTAGCATTCAAAGATTTTTCCTTCCACTTGCATAGCAATTTCTTAAGATCATTTCTATCCTTACAAGCAAGAAAGTACCTAGCTACCTCTCCCTCCATAACATAACCCTTAGGTATATTAGGTAATTCACATCTAGGAGAGCTAGGTCTAACAGGCATCTCATAGTGTTCAGTTTCAACAATTTCATAAGTTTCAGAAATATTATCAGTTTCAGCATTGACTCTAGCAATTTGTTCATCAAGAAATTCACCCAGTGGCATAGTATTATCAAGAAAAGTATCATCATAAGCATCATGCATAGCAGAACGGGCATCATCAATTACATCCGACATATCAGAATCAATATCAGGTCGTGGTGTCACAAATTTACTCATAACAGAAGGTGAATCAAGTGCAGAGCTAGATGGTAGTTCCTTACCTCCCCTCGTAGTAGAGGGATAGATCTTGGTTTTTGGATCTTTCAGATTCTTCATAGTGATCAACAGATATAAATCCCAAGTGACTCAGAGAATAGAGCTATGTTCCATGGCAACGGCGCCAGAAAAATGTCTTGATAACCCACAAGTATAGGGGATCGCAACAGTTTTCGAGGGTGGAGTATTCAACCCAAATTTATTGATTCGACACAAGGGCATCCACATAATATTCTCGAGTATTAGCAGCTAAGTTGTCAATTCAACCACACCTGAAAGACTTAATATCTACAGCAAAGTAATTAGTAGCAAAGTAGTATGGACGTAACGGTAATGATAGCAAAAGTGACAGTAATAGTTTCGTAGTGATTGTAACAGCAGCAACGGGAAAGTAACTTAGCAAAGATCAATATGTGAAAAACTCGTAGGCAATGGATTAGTGATGGATAATTATGTCGGATGGCATTCATCATGCAACGCTGATAACATAGCGTGACACATAACTAGCTGCAATTATTCAATGTAATGTAGGCATGTATTCCATATATAGTCATACGTGCTTATGGAAAAGAACTTGCATGACATCTTTTGTCCTACCCCCGGCTCAGCGAACCAGATTACCAGTGTTTCCAACCCAGAGATCATGTCTTCTAGAAACTCACAACAACTTGGAACAAAACTGAACTGACTTAATTGCTAGCTTCAGGTACAGGCTCATATTTTACAATGATAGCAAGGCCAAAGGCACCATCGGTGCTATGACAGTATCTACATTATTTATGAAACATAGTAGGGCCTCAGAACTACTAAGTACTTCTACAGCGTAGCAAAACATAGCGACAACTCCATCCATAGGGACACTGTTGTGGACACATCGTAGTTAGCGTAGCACGAACCATCGGGACCTTCGTCCTCAGCTTCTCCTGCATCTGGCATGATACACCAGGTGAGTACTTTGAATGTACTCGCAAGCTCACGACAACCAAATAATGCAGCAAACAATAGCATAGCAAACAACAGGATCAATACTTAAGCAACTTACTGTACCGGTTATCAACTTACTCTCTTCCGGGTTGTCTCACAACCCTCGGAATACTCTTAAGCCATTGCGTACTTCCGATCATACGAAGAGTTCTTCCATCATTACTAACATTGTTACGGTTGGCCATCTAGTGAGGTCTGGACGGGTTGTCCCATACCGTGGACGCGGCTATTCGAATAGATTTCACACTCTGTAGAGGTTGCACACTTTACCCACACCATGGAGCACGTGGCCACGTGATCCCATTCGGGTGGACCAGCGTTGCCCCAACGAAATTTGTCTGACCCATGACTCTCCCATCGTACCACCGGCATTCATTCTCCCCCGGAGTCCTGCCCTGGGTGGCCCCTATGTCCTCATGACACTTGCAACCGTCGTGGCCAAACTAAACTGTCCCAAACGGGGACACCGACACAAAACTCAACTAGGCTCACAAGCTTATCACTGCCTACCTAATTAGGGTAGCACGCACGCATAACCCTCCCCCTTTGGAGGTATCGGTGAAAGAGCACGCGATCAGACCAAGTCAAGGTTGTCCCATACCGACAAATGTTGTTGCACGCTTAAGCCCGGATAGGTGACTCAAGATCAACCACTAAGTCCATTTAGCAATATAGTGGTTTATCATAATAGGCAACTAACCATTTAAATCGTTTACTATGATCTAGCCCTAAGCAAATAAATAAGCATAATGCATTGAAATATAAAATGCTATTGAGAGACTTCATGAAAAGGGTATCATGGCTTGCCTTGCTCTGTTGGGTTGTTCAAACACTCCTGGTCTTCAAAATCAGCAAAGTTCCCTTCTCAAAATATTTTAAAATGCAAAGGAAAATGTCACATAATGCATTTTTGTAACTAGAAATACTGTGTGTATTGGGAAAATACCAAAATTTGATAGGAACTAAAGGGGTTCAATACCAACTCAATGCAAAGAGAATCAATTGAATTGAAGCTATAGATAAAAAGTTATTCAAGGTCAAAGTCTAGTCACAATTCTGGATTAAAACTGAATTAACAAAAACAGAAAAATACCCAGCCGTCCACGTCGAAGGAGTAAAGTGGAGGGGCGTCTCCACTGATACCACTCCATGCACGGGCCTGAGCCGCTGACAGGTGGGGTCGACTTAGTTTAAACAGAGAAGGAGAAGAGGGACCGAGAGGGGGCGGAGCTCCGGCGATGGTCCCCTGTGATAGAGACAGCGACGGAGCTCGGAGTTGAGGGGAATGGATCGGGCGCTTGGAGAATAACACACACGTACCTACAGTGTGACGGGAGATGGCCAGACAGCATCGTCCCCTTGCTCTCCGGCGGCGGCGGCGTTCGGGTGGTCGTCAGAGACGGAGAATTTGGCAATGGTTTGCTTGTGCAGGGGGGTCAGGAAGCACCAGGGGAATGCCCTGAGCTCGAGGTGAGGTCAATTAGGGATGGGGTAGAGTGGAAGTGCTGGTGGTGAGGTCGCTACAGACGGCAGAGCTCCAGTGTGATTCAAGGCCAGAGGGCCTCTTGGCCATGGCTCGCTCTTCGGGAGGCCGATTAGATGATGGCTGGGTGGGGGTTGAGGAGCTTTGGAGGGACGGGAATGGCCTTTTCTAGGCCAGAGGCAAAGGTGGGCGAGCTCTCCTGAAGCGGTGAGCTCTCCTGTGGCTTGCGGACAACCACAGTTGCCGAAGCTCATCGTTGCTCCCGTGGCAAAGCTTGGCCAGGAGCGGCGGCAGCCTTCGCTGGCGGCCAGAACGGTTCAAGAGGGGCCACGCGTGTAGCTAGGGCGATGTCGGCACCAAGGGACAAGGGGGAACAACGAGGGATGGCTCGGGCGAGCTCATCAAACTCGGGCACCATGCAGAGCGCGCGCACTGGCATCCCAATGCCGTGCTCACCATGGTTGAGGCCACCAGGAGGCCACGCAGGCCTGGCAAACCTTGTCCATGGGGTCGACCTTCGTCCACTTAGCCTCTCTGGGTCACTGCCTCGACTAGATACACCCCTCTGTGAACTGTAGCTTCAGCTATAGCTTCTGCCAGCAATCTTGAGGAGATTCTGGAGGAGACCTGAGGTAGAGGTAGGGCCAATGGAGATGTCTAGTGCCATCAACGTTGAAAGGACTACACACTGGCAATGTTTGAGAATGTTTGAGGAACATTTGGATATATATCCTATGTAAACTAAAATTCTGGTCCAGAATCTGAATATGCTTGTGGCTCTCACATAGATGATCTCGTGATGGTGAAACTTGGCATAGAGGAGTTATTTGGTAGTGCACACATGCCATAAAAATTTCAGAGCAAGTGTGTACCTCTTGCTAGTACTTCCTTCACAATGATTTTGAATAAGCAGAAACTTGTCAGGGTTTTGCTGCTGAAAACTTGTATTGGACCAGATGATATTTTTGGATATTGTGGCTAGATAGGATCCCTAGGAGCCTGGGAGTTTATTTAGAAATTTCTGAGATGGGAAGATAGGGGTTTCTTCACAATGGATCTATTCTGGCCAGAGAAGAAATAATTATTCTGGCCAAAATTTTCATCGGGCAATGGAATATTTTTGAATATTATGGGATTATATGATGATGAGAAAGTGTGACAAAAGTTTGGGAATTTTCTGATCATCAGAGCTATGGGTTGCTTCACAACCCATAGTGATGGCATATTTCCCCAAAGGAAGAAAATGATTTCTTGGAAAAGATTAAATATTGGAAATTGATCCAAGAGAGGTGTGAAAAAGGTTTTGGCAACGAGATGAGGGTTTTGGGTTACTTGGGAAAAGATTCAAAGAATCATAGGTCCAATTCAACTGAAAAGGTTTGAAAATCAACCAAATTGCGAATAAAACCCAAAAAGATTTGGAAAAGAAAAGGTTGCAAAAATTAGGGTGTGACAAACCTACCCCCCTTAGGATGAATCTCATCCTCGAGATTCGGTTGCTCAGGGAACAAATATGGGTATGCGGATCTTGGAAAATCTTCTCTTTCCCAGGTAGCCTCTTCCTCGGTATGGTGTTCTCACAATACCTTGTAAAACTTAATCAGCTTACTCCTGATGGTTCTTTCCATTTCATCCAGGATCCTGACAGGCTTCTCTTCATAGGTCAGATCTATAGCCAGTTCTAGCTCATTCATATCTGCCTGCTTGATCGGTGGTGCAATGCACTTTCTTAACTGTGATATGGGAAAGACGTCATGCACATCAGATAATTCTAGTGGTAACCCCAACTGGTATGCTACCCTGCCTTTCCTAGCAATCACTGGAAAGGGACCGATGTAACTTTGTGCAAGCTTTCCCCGGGTATGAAACCTCTTCACTCCTTTCATGGGGGTTACCCGAAGGTAAGCATATTCTCTGGGCTCAAAAGTCACTTCCCAGTGCTTTGGGTCATAGTATCTCTTCTGATGGGACTTGGCTGCTCGAAGACGCCCCTGAATATCTTTGACTTGCTTCTCAGCCTCAAGCATCAAGTCTATGCCATAGATACGTCTATCTCCTGACTGGGACCAATTCAACGGGGTGTGGCACTTCTGCCCATATAGTGCCTCAAACGGTGACATCTTCAAACTGGACTGATAACTGTTATTACAGGAGAATTCCACATAGGGAAGGCTATCTTACCATTTGGGTCCATGGGTAAGAGCACAGGACCGAAGCATATCCTCCAGTATCTAGTTCACTAGCTCGTTCGGTCTGCCCATGTGTCTGCGGATGGTACGTCGTGCTATGCATTAGCATAGTTCCCAAAGCCTGGTGCAACCACAACCAGAATACTGAGGTGAATAAGGAGCCCCTATCTGAGGTGAAAGACTTGGGTACTCCATGAAGGCTGACTATCCAGAACATGTAGAGTTGTGCAAGCTGGTTTGCATTGAAAGTGATCTTTACCGGAATAAAGTGAGCCACTTTCATGAGTATATCCACAATGATCCAGATAGCATCATTGCCTCTCGTTGACCTGGGTAGTCCAATGATGAAATCCATATATATGTCGTCCCACTTCCACTGGGGAACTGGAAAAGGTTGCAGTAGCCCAGCGGGTTTCTAGTGTTCATCCTTGACTTTGTTGCAGACGTCACATCAGGCAACATAGTATGCTATATCCCTTCGCATTCCTAGCCACCAAAATGTCTCTCTCAGATCCTAGTACATCTTTGTGCCTCCCGAGTGGATAGAATATGCGGATTGGTGAGCTTCTTTGAGTATTTGTTGTCTCAGATTATTCTGGTCATGCACACATATCCGTTTTCAAACCATAGGGTACCTTGGTCATCCATGCAGAAGGACTTGGCCTTCCACTTAGGAATCAGCTCCTTGATCTCTTTTATTCCTTCATCTGGCTCTTGGGCCTTCTTAATTTCTTCCATGAGTGTTGGAGTAATCTCCAAAGTATCCGGGGTAATTGGACCGCACAGCACCATTTGAGCTGAGCGAACTCTTCCTGTAACCTTGGATGGAGACTTCCCATAAGTGCATTCACTATGCCCTGTTTCCTGCTGAGGGCATCAGCGACCACGTTGGACATGTATGATAGTTTATTCCAATGTCATAGTCCTTGACTAGTTCAAGCCATCTTCGTTGCCTAAGATTTAGATCAGGTTGGGTGAAAATATACTTGAGACTCTTTGTTGGGGAACGCGACAGAAAACAAAAATTTCCGGTATAGCGAGCACGCCCAGGACCACTATGGAGACTGCATACAAGGTTTGATCTGATCCGTACCGACTCGAAGCGCAGCGGAAGAAGAGTCGGTGGAGATCGTTGGTGCAGATCCCCGCAGCTAGGATTTTACAACCTCCCAACCGCGAGGATGTACTCCCTCGTCGGACAGCCCTTCGGGAGGCGGTCGGACAGTCCCCCGGACGATGTCGCGGACAGCCCTTCGGGAGGACCCTCGAAACTCGAACGAAGACTCGGACAGCCCTACGGGAGGACAGGCGAACAGCCCCTCGGGCAAAAGATCGAAACTATGACCTCTCTACGGGGTTGCACACATACGGTGTCATCTATCCGGCAGGGCTTCGCCGTCCAGAACTAGTTCCTGCCGGAACCCAGACAGCCTTCCGGCTCTACGAAAGTCTCTTTTCGTGGGAGGGAGAGAGAGAGCTTGCAAAGCAAAGCATGTGTATGAGAGCACAAGGATGAAGAAATGGCAGCCCACTCACCTCCTATTTATAGGAAAACCAAGGGGTAGGGTGGTTTTACAATAAAACCCAAAATGCACATGAATGAAGTCCTTCCACAAGGGCATAAAAGTGAAACCAAGGAACAAGAGGGACTCCATGAAGGAGTCCACCATGTGGCCGGCCACACCCTCATGTGGGGCCCCAAAAATGGCTCCAATCCATCCATGTCATCCCCAAGATCTTTCGGAGCAAAGCCCCAAAAGTTGGCTTTCCATAAAGTAGTCCAAAAAGCACTTTCACTATTCACGGCGACATTTTTCAGCGTCCGCTCGAACTGAAAATATTTATGTGGGCTTAGAACAATTCTAGTACCCCACTAAAATAATTTTCAATGCGATCCGGAACAATTCCGGAATAGTGATTTTCATCTGCGAAAAGCATCTGAAGTGGTTCCGGCAGCTCCGGAACATTTCCGGTTTTCATCCCGGAAAATTCCAGAAAGTTTCCAGAACGATTCTGGCACCCTTCAAGAATTATCAAGCATGTGCCGAAAACAATTTGACTTTTTGGTATCCCCTGAAACAACTTTTCAGTTTCACCGAAACTGTTCCGGTGACCTGTCTGCGGAACTTTTCCGTTGTCCGAAACTTTTCCGGTGTCCGAAACTTTTCGGTGATTTTCTCTCAAACTCCCTGTCTAGTATTCAACAGATAGATGACCCTTAAGCGTGTGACCCTATAGGTTCGATGAAGCATAGACATGACCCGGAACCCCTTCCAATCAATGATCAACATCGGAGCCGTGGACACCCATATTGACCCCTATACCCACACGAATGAATATTCGAGTGAACCTCTAGTTGCTGTGAGCTATTCCTGTTGCTTCGCGATATGTTACAATTTCCCGAGGTGAGACATGTAGGCATCCTCATGGATCAACAACTTGTCCACTATGCCAGTTACCTCGTTGCCGGTATTGTTCTCTTTTCTCGTTCCCGTGTTCCGGCATCCCCGTGATCAAATCACAAAGTGTCTGGCCAGGCGATGATGGATACCGTAACATCGAGAGGGCCCAGAGATATCTCTCCATCGTCGGAGGAGCAAATCCCAATCTTGAGCTATCAAGTTACTTGACATACTTTTCCATGAACCCGTAAGCCGCCGTAATAGCCACCCATTTACGGATGACGTTTAACAAACCCCAAAGTTCAGGAAGCAAGCATGAAGAAACTCGATACTCTCATGGTCTAAGGAATTATGCAAACGTTAACCATCTCTGTGTTATTAACCATTAACTTGTGACGAATGTATCTCATAGCATAACATCAATTCGGATCGATTCAACACGAGTGTTCTACCAACATCGCGTCCTCAAAATTGCTGGCATAGCCATGCCCATGATCAGGAAAACAGGACCATCATGCAACACTTGAGCCAGTCTTAGAGGCAAGACTAGGAATACAATTTACCGTTTATTATACCACACATGCACATGAGTTTCCCTCCAAGCCTCGTTTAATTTGTAGACTCGAGAATCATTGCAGTTATAGCATGGAACATAAACATTCATTACAAACTTTGGAGATACAAAATAATGTTATTACTGCCTCTAGGGCATATCTCCTACAGACTCCCACTTGCACTAGAGTCATAATCCAGTTACATGGCTTCCCTAACACCAATGGCTATCCGGTGTTGCTCATGCTTTGATCGTGGTAGAGGCTTTGTCATCGGGTTTGACACATTCAGATCCGTGTGAACTTTGCGTACTTTCACTAAACCTTCTTCGACATGATGTCGAATGAGTTTATATTTGCGTTGAATATGCATTTGTCTTATGGTGCGAACATGGCTCCCTTGCCTGAGCCACGGCGCCACTATTATCACAATAGATCTCCACCGGGTCCACAGCACTTGGAACCACACCAAGGTCTTCAAGAAATTGCTTGATACCGACAGCTTCTGAGGTACTTAAGAATACCCTTGACCGCGGCCCAGTGTTCCAATCCTGGATCACCTTGGTACCGGCTGCTAACACTTAGCGCATAGGAAACATCCGGTCTTGTACATAGCATGGCATACATAATAGAACCAACTGCCGAAGCATATGGAATATCATTCATTTGTACTCGCTCATCGAGGGTCTGAGGACTCTGATTCTTGCAAAGCACTGTGCCAGGTGACATGGGGAGTAGGCCTTTCTTGGAGTTCTCCATGTTGAACCTTTTCAACACCTTGTCAATGTACGTGCTTTGGCTAAGCGCTATTAGGTGTCTTGATCTATCTCTATAGATCTTGATGCCCAATACATATGCCGCTTCACCTAAGTCTTTCATTGAAAAACTCCTTTTCAATGAGTCTTTTATTTCGCTAAGAAAATTCACATCATTTCCAATCAACAATATGTCATCCACATACAAGATTAGAAATGCTTTTGCGCTCCCACTAAACTTCTTGTAAACACAAGATTCTTCATCGTTCCTGATGAAGCCAAACTCTTTGACCACTTCATCAAAACGAATGTTCCAGCTCCTTGATGCTTGCTTCAGACCATAAATGGCTTTCTGAAGCTTACATACCTTTCCAGCATTCTTAGGATCGACAAAACCTTCTGGCTGTATCATGTATACATCCTGTTCAAGGTTTCCATTTAGGAAAACCGTTTTGACATCCATCTGCCATATTTCATAATCGAAATAAGCAGCAATTGCTAGTAATATCCGAACAGACCTAAGCATAGCTACGAGCGAGAAAGTCTCGTCGTAGTCCACTCCTGGAACTTGTGTGAACCCTTTCGCGACAAGTCTAGCTTTGTGGATAGTAATGTTACCATCCGCGTCCGTCTTTCTTTTGAAAATCCATTTACAACCAATGGGTTTTACGCCATCTGGAAGTTCTTCCAAGTTCCAAACTTGGTTTTCGTACATGGATTCCATTTCGGATCTCATGGCCTTGTGCCATTCCCTTGAGCTAGGCCCTGCCATCGCTTCCTTGTAGTGAGCAGGTTCATCGTCTTCAAGAATGAAGATTTCGTTATGAAACCACTTAGGTGGCTGGATAGCCCTACCTGATCTGCGCGGTTCAGTAACAACATTGTCTGAAGTTTCCGCATCACATGCGACAACTTCCAGCTCGGTTGTAGGGATAATTTGTGGAATTACTTCCAGTTCCTTAGCCATATCAACGGTTGCCAAAGATTCACTAATCTCATTAAGTTGTACTGTCCTCCCACTCAATTCTTTAGCTAAGAAATTCTTTCTTGAGAAAGTGTGCAACCTTTGCGACAAACATTTTGCCTTCGGACTGGTGGTAGAAGGAATATCCAATGGTGTTATTTGGATAACCTACAAAGTAACATTTGTCTGATCTAGGTTCTAGTTTGGTTGGCTGTAAACGTTTTACGTATGCCTCACAACCCCAGACCTTGAGATGCGACACACTAGGTATCTTCCCACACCACATCTCATGTGGTGTCGTCTCAACAGACTTAGACGGCGCTCTGTTTAATGTATAAGCGGCAGTGAGTAGTGCGTGACCCCAAAAAGATATCGGTAGATCTGTAAGAGACATCATCGACCTTACCATGTCTAACAAGGTTCGGTTACGTCGTTCCGACACTCCGTTTCGCTATGGAGTTCCGGGAGGCGTAAGCTGTGAAACGATTCCACGGTCACTCAGATGTTGGCCAAACTCATGACTAAGATATTCGCCTCTGCGATCAGACCGCAGAACTTAATCTTTTTGTCACGATGATTTTCTACCTCATTCTGAAAATCTTTGAACTTTCAAAGGTTTCCGACTTATGCTTCATCAAGTAGATATAGCCATACCGACTTAAATCATTAGTAAAAGTCACGAAGTAAAAATACCCACCCCGTGCGGCCGTGTTCATTGGACCACATACATCACTATGTATTATTTCCAATAATTCACCCGCCCGTTCAGGATGACCCGTGAACGGCGTCTTGGTCATTTTTCCCATCAAGCAAGCTTCACATGTGTCAAATGATTCAAAATCAAGGGACGGTAAAACTCCATCTTTATGGAGTCTTTGCATGCGTTTCTTTTCGATGTGGCCAAGCCGACAGTGCCACAAGTAAGTGGTGGTGGTATCAGCCTTCTTAAGGCGTTTAGCATTCACGTTAAAGACATCATTTCCACAATCAAGATTCAGTATGAAAAGGCCCCCAACAATGGGTGCAAATCCATAAAACATATCCTTACAATAAAGTGAACAACCATTATTCTCGGACTTGTAGGAGTACCCATCGTGTACTAAAAATGATCCAGAGATAATGTTTCTACACAATAACGGAACAAAATAACAGTTACTAAGTTCCAAAATAAATCCTGAAGGGAGACGTAGAGGCATAATGCCGACGGCTTGAGCGGCGATCCCAGCGCCGTTCCCGACACGCATCACGACTTCATTCTTTGCCAGCTTGCGCACCTTCTGAAGCCCCTGTATCGAGTTGCAAATGTGAGCAACCGATCTGGTATCAAATACCCAAGACTTAGAATTTTCGCTAGCAAGCAAAACGTCAATGAATTAACTTGTATAACAATTATACCTTTTCCGATTTTCCCGGACTTCTTATCTTCCAGATACTTCTTGCAGTTTCTCTTCCAGTGTCCTGTGCCCTTGTAGTAGAAGCACTCAGTTTCATTCTTGGCTCCGCCCTTAGATTTGCGTTGGAAACCGGTCTTACCGGCGCCCTTGTCCTTCTTTGGCTTGCCTTTCTTTTTGAAACTGGCAGTTTTATTCACAAGCAACACTTGCTTGCGATTTTTCTGCAGTCCTCCTTCAGCAGTTTTTAGCATGGCAAGCACCTCATTTGTTGTTTTGTCCATCCCATTCATGTTGTAGTTCATGATAAAACCGCCATAAGACGGGGCGAGTGAACCTAGCAACAAGTCCCTAACATGCTCTTCTGGAAGTGGGAATTCCAGGATTTTAAGCCTTTCAGCATAGCCAATCATATTGACTACGTGCTCGCCAACTGAACTTCCCTCAGCCATCTTGGTCTCCGCCATCATTTTCATGATGTCAAAACGTTCAGACCGTGCATTAAACTTGTAAAGAGCATCCAGATCCTTGATCATATCAAAGGAGTTATGGAATTCAAAACGTTTTTGAAGCTCTGAACTCATGCAAGATAGCATGAGGCACTGCACTAAGTTGTAATCATCAACCTTAGTGGCCCAGACATTTTGTATGTCTGCCGCGGCTGTTGCTGCCGGTTTAGGAGGAAGAGGTCCGTCAAGCACATACACTTTCTTAGCACCCCGGAGGACAATCCTCAGGGTACGGACCCAGTCCGCATAGTTGTTTCCATTCGCAGCTAACTTCTCTTTCTCTAACATAGGGCCTAAGTTGAACGCGGTGTTGCGAGCCATTTGATCTACAACGGAAAATACAAGTTCATTTAGACTTTGTTCATAATGACTTTTGGCACTAGTGAATAAATAATTTTTATTCTAAGGTGCACTCCCACTCAAATCAATATCTCTCATAACTGATTGTGAGTGATGCAAGACCCAACTTTCAATTCAGCGTCAAGGATGTAACCATCTCAAGTGACGAGAATTTCAATTGGTAGGCCAACTTGCCAATCACATCTCTATGTGATTCTTGTTCATCTTTCGATGCATGTGTTCCGAGCTCATGACTTTCATGCCTGAACGTCAAGACAACCAAGTGATCTCGCTGCGAGGTCTCAACTCACCCGCCTCACACTTCTCTAATCGTTCGTACCCATGTAACCATGTGATACCCCGAAGAGATAGGTGTCGTGACGGTGCTACACTTGGGAGAACACTAACTACTTGATATTCTAAGTGAGAGATCACCCTAATAAAAAGTGACTACCGCGCAATTAAGAAGGGTGCATCAAGAGGGATAAACATCTCAGGCAATTCATAATAGCATGATATGGTATAGCCCCTTCTGACGGAGAAGTCAAGTATTTCTTCGTCTTCGGCATTCGCGTCGGTGTTCACCTTTGCGAAGATTGCCACCACCTTGTCGATGCACCAGATAATATTGCTATCTCTATAGCTAATAAAATAAGTGCATTACATAAGGTTGACACGCAGGTCATTAAAGTGCAATCATATGGCTCCAGCCATCATGCCAAATCATGACACGCGGGTCATGTTAATTACATCATATAGCCATCTCATACATAATCAAAATTGAATATGTGCTTTGCTATACCACATCACATGCAAACCATCCTGCAAAACCAAGTTAGACGCCTCTAATCGGTTTATACAAAATTTTATTTTACGTGGCTTCTAAGGTTTTGACTCAAACCGCAGCTACCAACGTTTATCATCAAGTATGATAATTCAAGTTGCTAGATTAACTTTCCAGGGTGTATGAAACACGAGATGATAAAATCTCGAGCCCCATACTAAACTTCGTCATACGCGTGACCCCCGTGCAGATCATATCTGCATTGCCCTTTCATCTGCGAAACATCCATATTTCTTTTGACTATGGTGGAACCCAAAGAACTGTTAGCACTTCGTTGATCTGTCAATCAGCATACTCAGGAGCAGCATGAAAGGATCGCGGATTGTCAGAACTTTGTAAGATTCCACCATTCCATCAAGATATGGACTAGCAAATTCACGGGAAGCAACAGGAACATCGGGTAACAGATTTCATCTGCTACCCGCACAAATAATTTTCAGCAATAGATCTCATCTACTACAAAATTATACTATGCAATACCCATACATCTCATGTATTCTAGATCATAACATGCATCTACTCATAGCCTGGCTCTTGATGCCACTGTTGGGGAACGCGACAGAAAACAAAAATTTCCGGTATAGCGAGCACGCCCAGGACCACTATGGAGACTGCATACAAGGTTTGATCTGATCCGTACCGACTCGAAGCGCAGCGGAAGAAGAGTCGGTAGAGATTGTTGGTGCAGATCCCCGCAGCTAGGATTTTACAACCTCCCAACCGCGAGGATGTACTCCCTCGTCGGACAGCCCTTCGGGAGGCGGTCGGACAGTCCCCCGGACGATGTCGCGGACAGCCCTTCAGGAGGACCCTCGAAACTCGAACGAAGACTCGGACAGCCCTACGGGAGGACAGGCGAACAGCCCCTCGGGCAAAAGATCGAAACTATGACCTCTCTACGGGGTTGCACACATACGGTGTCATCTATCCGGCAGGGCTTCGCCGTCCAGAACTAGTTCCTGCCGGAACCCAGACAGCCTTCCGGCTCTACGAAAGTCTCTTTTCGTGGGAGGGAGAGAGAGAGCTTGCAAAGCAAAGCATGTGTATGAGAGAACAAGGATGAAGAAATGGCAGCCCACTCACCTCCTATTTATAGGAAAACCAAGGGGTAGGGTGGTTTTACAATAAAACCCAAAATGCACATGAATGAAGTCCTTCCACAAAGGCATAAAAGTGAAACCAAGGAACAAGAGGGACTCCATGAAGGAGTCCACCATGTGGCCGGCCACACCCTCATGTGGGGCCCCAAAAATGGCTCCAATCCATCCATGTCATCCCCAAGATCTTTTGGAGCAAAGCCCCAAAAGGTGGCTTTCCATAAAGTATTCCAAAAAGCACTTTCACTATTCACGGCGACATTTTTCAGCGTCCGCTCGAACTGAAAATATTTATGTGGGCTTAGAAAAATTCTAGTACCCCACTAAAATAATTTTCAATGCGATCCGGAACAATTCCGGGATAGTTATTTTCATCTGCGAAAAGCATCTAAAGTGGTTCCGGCAGCTCCGGAACATTTCCGGTTTTCATCCCGGAAAATTCCAGAAAGTTTCCAGAACGATTCTGGCACCCTTCAAGAATTATCAGGCATGTGCCGAAAACAATTTGACTTTTTGGTATCCCCTGAAACAACTTTTCAGTTTCACCGAAACTGTTCCGGTGACCTGTCTGCGGAACTTTTCCGTTGTCCGAAACTTTTCCGGTGTCCGAAACTTTTCGGTGATTTTCTCTCAAACTCCCTGTCTAGTATTCAACAGATAGATGACCCTTAAGCGTGTGACCCTATAGGTTCGATGAAGCATAGACATGACCCGGAACCCCTTCCGATCAATGATCAACATCGGAGCCGTGGACACCCATATTGACCCCTATACCCACACGAATGAATATTTGAGTGAACCTCTAGTTGCTGTGAGCTATTCCTGTTGCTTCGCGATATGTTACAATTTCCCGAGGTGAGACATGTAGGCATCCTCATGGATCAACAACTTGTCCACTATGCCAGTTACCTCATTGTCGGTATTGTTCTCTTTTCTCGTTCCCGTGTTCCGGCATCCCCGTGATCAAATCACAAAGTGTCTGGCCAGGCGATGATGGATACCGTAACACCGAGAGGGCCCAGAGATATCTCTCCATCGTCGGAGGAGCAAATCCCAATCTTGAGCTATCAAGTTACTTGACATACTTTTCCATGAACCCGTAAGCCGCCGTAATAGCCACCCATTTACGGATGACGTTTAACAAACCCCAAAGTTCAGGAAGCAAGCATGAAGAAACTCGATACTCTCATGGTCTAAGGAATTATGCAAACGTTAACCATCTCTGTGTTATTAACCATTAACTTGTGACGAATATATCTCATAGCATAACATCAATTCGGATCGATTCAACACGAGTGTTCTACCAACATCGCGTCCTCAAAATTGCTGGCATAGCCATGCCCATGATCAGGAAAACAGGACCATCATGCAACACTTGAGCCAGTCTTAGAGGCAAGACTAGGAATACAATTTACCGTTTATTATACCACACATGCACATGAGTTTCCCTCCAAGCCTCGTTTAATTTGTAGACTCGAGAATCATTGCAGTTATAGCATGGAACATAAACATTCATTACAAACGTTGGAGATACAAAATAACTGTTATTACTGTCTCTAGGGCATATCTCCTACACTCTTGTGGTGAGTGTATATTTCACAACGTTGTCCAGTGAGGTAATGCCTCCAAATCTTCAAAGCATGAAGCACGACTGCTAATTCCAAATCATGTGTGGGGTAGTTCTCCTCATGAGGTCGTAGTTGTCTGGATGCATATGCTACAACCTTTCCTTCTTGTATTAACACGCAGCCGATTCCACGTCTGGAAGCATTGCAATATATGTCAAAGCTCTTGTGGATGTCCGGAAGAATGAAGACATGTGTTGTACTCAGCCTTGTCTTTAGCTCTAGGAAGCTACTGTCACACTCTATCGTCTAGACAAACCTTTGGTTTTTCTTAAGCAATTCCGTCAGTGGCTTGGCTATTTTGGAGAAGCCTTCTATGAAGCGACGATAGTAGCCTGCCAATCCTAGGAAGCTATGGACTTCAGTCGCCGAGGCTGGTGTCTTCCAATTCAATACCGCGGTTAGATTACTAGGGTCGACTGGTACTCCTTATCACAGAATATGCCCTAGAATTCCCACCTCTTTTAGCCAAAATTCACATTTACTGAACTTGGCATACAGACGATGGGTCCTTAATCTTTGCAAGACAGCACAGAGGTATTGTTTGTGCTCTTCTTCATCCTTGGAGTATATCAGGATATCATCAATGAAAGCCACCACAAATTTTTCCAAGAAATACATGAAGACCTTGTTCATCATGGTCATGAAATACGTTGGAGCATTTGTCAATTCGAATGACATGATTGTAAACTCATACAGACCATATCGGGTGGTGAAAGTTGTCTTGGGTATATTCTCCTTTCTGATTTTCAGCTGATGATACCCGATTCGGAGGTTAATCTTGGAGAATACCCGTGCTCCGTTCAACTGGTCAAACAAATCATCAATGGGGGGAGCGAGTATAGTCTATGCACATTCGTAGACTTCCGGTTGGCGATAGTCTATGCACATTCGTAGACTTCCATCCTTCTTCTTGACGAACAGTACTGGTGATCCCCATGGCGAGATGCTTGGGCGAATATACCCTTTTTGCAGCAATTCATCCAACTGCTTCTTTAATTCCGCCAACTCTGGACCTGGCATATGGTAGTATTTCTTGTAAATGGGAGCAGTACCTGGAATCACCTCAATTGCAAAGTCCAACTCTTGGTCGGGTGGCATCCCTGGTAGTTCCTTGGAAATACGTCCGAAAATTCACAAACTACCGGAATCAAGTTCATATTTGTGACATTAGTTTGGTATGCCATCCCCTTCTTTGACATCAGCTTGCTGGCAAAGAATTGGATGGTTTGTCCTGCCGAGTTAACTCGTGTCACTGTTCTGGTGGCACAGTTGATGCACACCTGGTGTGGTGTTAACCAGTCCATTCCCAGTATTACATCCAATCCTGAGGATTCAATGGCAATGAGTGCAGTTGGAAATTTAACTCCATGAACCAAAATTTCTAGATCTCTATATATCAAATTTGTTCTGAGCAGGGAGCCAGGGGATTCTACCACCATGATTTTATCCAAAAGCAAAGGGGAGAATTTGTGCAAGGTGGCAAAACACCGCGAAATAAACGAATGGGAAGCACCATAATCAAATAAAATTACTGCAGGTATGTCGTTAACAGAAAACATACCAAGAACTACTTCTGGAGCTTCACAGGCTTCCTCAGCGGAGATATGATGCACACGTCCATGGCAGAAGTTATGATTGGGGCAGCGTCCAATAGTTTTGACCTATGGTTTGACGTTAGAGGATGGATTCCTGTTGTTGGCGGGGCACTGCTTGGAACAGTGTTCGCTCTGGCCGCAGGTAAAGCAGGTGTTGTTGCGGCAGCAGTCCTCTAGCACTGGCTGCTTGTCGAAGGTCCTATTTTGGCTATCCGTCTTATTGTTGTTGCTATTTCTCCATGTGGGCTTGTATTCAGATGAGCCCGACTGCCAGGTGCGTGGTTTCTGCGCAAACTGCTCCCGATTGTCCTTCTTGGGTTCAAACTTCCGCTTGCGGTCATCGTATCCGGACTATGCTCCTGTTCGGCTATGAAGGCCTTGTTTACCAAAGTCCGAAAGTCTGAAAAGTCCAGCATACAAAGTTGACAACGGAGAGTGTGATTTAGTCCTCCCACGAACCGATCTATCTTCCTTTCTTCAGTGGACACGTCATGGGTAGAGTACCGTGCCAGATTGTTAAAATTGTTCAGATACTTTGCCACAGACATATTTTCTTGTGTAAGAGCAAGGAATTCCCTTTGCTTCACCTTCATTATGCCTGTGGGAATATGGTATTTGCAGAATAGTTCCTTGAACTTCTCCCGTGAGATCTCTTCTCCAGAAGGCCATGTTGCCTTTGTGTTGTCCCATCATATAGCTACTGGCCCTTCTAGACAATGAGTGGCAAAAGGAACCTTATCCGATTCTTCGCAACGGGCTATGTCCAGCTTCTTTTACATGGTCCTCAGCTGGTCATCAGCTTCTATAGGGTCCACAACTTGACCAAAGTTGGGTGGTTTGGTGCGCTGGAAGTCACACAACCTAGAGTGTGTCCCATTGTGGTTGTTATTCTGACCTACCATAGCCTGCATGCTTTTCAGAAATTCCATGAGATCCTGGATTCTTTTCTCCTCAAACATCCTCATGATCTGTTTAGTGGTCGGTTCTTGAGTTGGTGGGGGTAGTAAGTCTTCTGGGGGTTGTCCTGCTTGTCTGGCGGATCGACGAACGGGGTTTCCATCGCCGCCTTGGCTACAACTTCTCTTCATCCTAAGTTTGTTCCCACTGCAAAATACCGAATCTATGAGCAACATCCATAAGGGAAACATCGGAGTATGACACCAGAAGGAAACATGCACAAAAAGGCGAATAAAGCAAACAACATAATTGTACGATAACCAAACATCACACATGGCAAGCTATTAGGGGGATATCATGTCTAGACTCCTCACACGGCAGTTGACATATGCAAAGATGCATGCACAATAGCTCAAGCCTCCACTCTAGTGGCGCGGGTGGCACGAACACTGACAAACTGAAGACTCCTCGTCATCAAATCCTGAGTCAGAATTGGAGCTGATGATATGGACCGCATCCTCCGGATCAAAGGAAACACGATGATGCTGCTAGAGCGGTTCTCCTTCCAGGAAGAAGGAGCATGGCGCTTCAGCATCAGAGGAGGTAGAGTGTCTAGAACTCTGTGGGGGTCTCACATCGACTACCAGACGAAAATCATGGTGGCACAGTAGAGCTGGAAGGAGTATCAAACCTAGGTGGAGGTGAAACTGGTGATAGATATATAGGTGGAAAAATAGGCTGAGGTGGAGGTGGTGCTGCAGTCGCGGCTGCAAGTGCCGCCTGGATCGAGACAACTCCTCAGCCAAGTATATGATCATATGATAACTAGCATTCATATAACGAGATAGGGCACCAGTCGCACGATCACACGTCGGGTCAATAGGAGTGAAAATGACTCGCCATGTCGTAGGCAATAGGGTGGGATAGTGGACGAAACCTGGATGAGTCTACATCTCAACCTCGTGGAAGCCCAAGTTAGTGAGAGCCTCCACGGCAGCAAACTGTATCGCTAGCTCCGGAGTAGAAGCTGTTCCGCCCTTGGAAGAGCGAGAATAGCTACCAAGGTCCGAGCTCGCAATCAGGAAAGCCTCTGCGTGGTACTCGTACACTGACTCAGCAAGCTTCCCCTGAAACACCTGGTACACTGGATCTTCATCGTGAGGGTATAGTCGAAGCCACACGTTATGGAGCTGTACAGGAAAGGTGAATGGTGCAGGCTCATGATGGTAGCGGTGTGTAACTGGTGCCATCTACACTCACAATGCCAATGGTTAGTAAAACAATGAATCATGATGCATGTTATGAAACAATGAAATGCAGTAAGCAAGATGCACACTCAAAGCCCTACACTACTCATGGTTCTAAAACGGGTTAACTAGGGTGTCCTACAGTCAGCACGGTTCTGATACCAAGCATTGTGGCACCCTGGCTCAGCGAACCGGATTACCAGTGTTTCCAACCCAGAGATCATGTCTTCTAGAAAGACACAATGATAACCCACAAGTATAGGGGATCAATTGTACACTTTCTCGATAAGTAAGAGTATCGAACCCAACGAGGAGGTAAAGGTAGAACAAATATTCCCTCAAGTTCTATCGACCACCGATACAACTCTACGCACGCTTAACGTTCACTTTACCTAGAACGAGTATGAAACTAGAAGTATTTTGTAGGTGTGATAGGATAGGTTTGCAAGATAATAAAGAGCACGAAAATAAAAACTAGGGGCTGCTAAGATAAAGAAACAAATAAGTTAGTTTAACAAGTGTGGAAAAGTGGTGGTAGGAGTTGCAGAATTGTCCCTAGGCAATCGATAACTAGACCGGTAATCATTATTGCAATTTTATATGAGGGAGAGGCATAAGCTAACATACTTTATCTACTTGGATCACATGCACTTATGATTGGAACTCTAGCAAGCATCCGCAACTACTAAAGATCATTAAGGTAAAACCCAACCATAGCATTATAAGGTATCAAGTCCTTTTTATTCCCATGCACAAACAACCTACTTACTCGGGTCTATGTTTCTACCACTCACGCCACCGACCATAAGCGAATCATAAGCATACTGTAAACCCTACATGTCAGATCCCTCATGCTTGCGTGACACGGAGAGCACCATAGGACAGCACCAATAATAAAACATGCAACTCAAACCAATCATGATCATCAATCAACCAATAGGACAAAATAGATCTACTCAGACATCATAGGATGGAAGTACATCGTTGGATAATAATATGAAGCATAAAGCACCATGTTCAAGTAGAGGGTACAGCGGGTTGTGGAAGAGTGGAATGTTGTAGATAGATGGGGGAAGGTGATGGAGGTGTTGATGAAGATGGCGGAGTTGTTGGAGTAGATCGCCGTCTGGATGATGGCCCCGGCGGCGTTCCGGTGCCACCGGGAGAGAGGGGCAGAGAGCCCCCTCCTTATTCTTCCTTGACCTTCCCCCCTAGATGGGAGAAGGGTTGACCCTCTGGTCAATCGCCTCCATGGCGGTGGAGGGGCGAGAGCCCCTCCGAGATTGGATCGCTCTCTCTGTTTCTGCGCTCCTAGATTCTGGCCTTTCACCGTTTCTTAAATATCCGGAGATCCGTAACTCCGATCGGGCTGAAATTTTGAGGGGACTTTCCTTATAAAAATATATTTCTTGCGGCCAAAGGACACCTCCAACCGACCTAAGGGGTGGCCACAAGCCCCGAGGGCGCAGCCAGGGGTGGGTCGCGCCTAGCAGGCTTGTGACCTACTCGGGCATCGTCTCGCGTTGATTCTTTTTCCCAAAAATCACATATATTCCAAAAAAAACTCCGTAAGGTTTTATCGTGTTTGGACTTTGTTTGATATGGATTTTCTGCGAAACAAAAAACATGCAACAAATAGGAACTAGCACTGGGCACTGGATCAATATGTTAGTCCCAAAAATAGTATAAAAAGTTGCCAAAAGTATATGAAAGTTGTAGAATATTGGCATGAAACAATCAAAAATTATAGATACGACGGAGACGTATCAGCATCAAAAATTAATTCCTGCTCGTCATCGAGTAGGTAGATGATAAAAAAGATAATTTTTTATGTGGAATGCTACCTAGCATAATCTTGATCATATAATCTAATCATGGCATGAATATTAAGATACAAATGATTCAAAGCAATGGTCTATATTGACATAAAACTAGTAATACTTCGAGAACACCAACAATGCAATCGTGTCTTTTTAAAATAACATGGCCTTAGAAAGTTATCCCTCCAAAATCATACGGCCTGGCTATGCTCCATCTTCCCCACACAAAGTATCTAAATCATGCACAACCCCGATGACAAGTCAAGCAATTGTTTCACACTTTTTATGTTCTCAAACATTTTCAACTCTCACGCAATACATGAGCATGAGCCATGGATATAGCATTATAGGTGGAATAGAATATGGTGAAGGTGATGAGGAAAAAGGAGAAGATAGTCTCACATCAACTAGGTGTATCAAAGGGATATGGAGATGCCCATCAATAGATATCAATGTTAGTGAGTAGGGATTGCCATGCAATGAATGCACTTCAAGCTATAAGTGTATGAAAGCTCAAAAAGAAAACTAAGTGGTCGTGCAAAACATTCCACTAGTAATATGAATGTGACAAAATAGGAGACTCTCTATCATGAAGATCATGGTGCTACTTTGAAGCACAAGTGTGGAAAAAGATAGTAGCAATTGTCCCTTCTGTCTTTCTCTCATTTTTTTCTCTTTTTCCCCTTTTGTTATTTTTTTGGTGGTCATTTTGGCCTCTTTTTATTTATTTATTTGGGCTTCGTAGGCCTCTCTTTTTTCTAATGTCCGGAGACTCCTCCCAACTTGTGACAGAATCATAGCTTCGATCATCCTTTTCTCACACGGGACAATGCTCTAATAATTTATCACACTTTTATTTACTTACAACTCTATACCTACAAAAAATATGACTCTATATGAATGCTTCCGATAGGCTACCGGTATGTGCAATGATCTAGCCTAGAAAATGACATCAAAAAACGGACATGCCATGAAAACATCACACAAGCTGTCTTACAATCACGCAAAGCAATATGAAAATGATGGTGCATGTCATATTAAACGGAACGGTGCAAGTTGCATGGCAATATATCTCAGAATGGCTATGGAAATGCCATAATAGGTACGTATGGTGGCTGTTTTTAGGAAGATATATGGTGGCTGTTTTGAGGAAGGTGGGTTTGATGCACCAACGAAAGTTGCACGGTACTATAAAGGCTAGCAAAGGTGGAAGGGTGAGAGTGCGTATAATCCATTCACTCAACATTAGTCATAAAGAACTCACATACTTACTGCAAAAGTCTATTAGTTATCAAAAAAAGCATTAGACACATGCTCCTAGGGGAGAGGTTGGTAGGAGTTAACCATCGCGCGCTCCCGACCCTCACACAAATCTTGAGAATCATTAAACAAATCATGCTCCGACTTTGTTACATAACGGTTCACCATACGTGCATGCTATGGGAATCACAAACTTCAACACATGTATCTATTCCAATTCACAATTACAACTCTCATATTACCATCTTCATATCGTAAAACTATTGTAGGGAATCAAACATATCATATTCAGTGATCTACAAGTTTTATGTAGGATTTTATGACTAACCATGTGAATGACCAACGCCTGTTGACTCTCTAAATATATATAAGTGCAGCATGAGAGTTTAATACTTTCTACAAAAGGTATGCCCACGCTCTAACAAATATAAGTGAAGCAAAAGAGCATTCTACAAATGGCAGTTTTCTATGTGTGAGAAACAGGCAATCTAAACATCAAATGATATAAGTGAAGCACATGAAGCATTCTATAAAGCCATACCCAAAGATATAAGTGAAGTGCATGAAGCATTCTATAAATAAACCAAGGACTTTCTCATACTAGCATGGTGCATTATTAAAATAAAATAAAAAACACACGATGCTCCAAGATTTACGCATATCATGTGACGAATAAAAATATAGCTCCAAGTAAAATTACCGATGGTTGTTAGAAGAAAGAGGGGATGCCTTCTGGGGCATCCCCAAGCTTAGTTTCTTGGAAGTCCTTGAATATTACCTTGGGGTGCCTCGGGCATCCCCAATCTTAGTCTCTTTCCACTCCTTATTCCTTCATCCATCGTGATCTCACCCAAAACTTGAAAACTTCAATCACACAAAACATAACAAAACCCTCGTGAGATCCGTTAGTATAATAAAGCAAATCACAAATTTATGTACTGTTTCCAACCAATTAATATTTTATTTTTGCATTTTAGCTATTGTATTATAATTTTTCCATGTATTATACCACCGATACAATCGATAGTTTCAGCAAAACGAGCAAAACAATGCATCAAAAACAGAATCTGTCTAAAACGGGATAGTCTGTAGCAATCTGAACATTCACCATACTTCTGTAACTCTAAAAATTCTGAAAAATTATGACAAAATAAAAAAATTTCATAGAAGTTCTGTGTAAAATTTTCAGAAACTGTTGACATTCCAGTAAAATATGTAAACTCACGCACTACATCCAAAGTTTCTGTTTTTGCACTACACACACCAAACAAGCAATCTAATCATCGTAAAGGCAAATCTTGGGACATTATTTTTATAATACAATGGATTTATACAAGGGGATAATTATTTTTTTTGAAAATTTTCTGTAATTAGTATTTGTAAAGTTTCCAAGGGCATGAACAAAGTTCAAGGAGCTCCCCCACTTCAACAGTGCTCGTCCTTCTTACTTTCACTTCTCTTTTTGAAAAAGTTTAAGGTTCCCCTATTTATTTATTTTATTTTTTAAAACTATATAAAATCACACAATAGAATAAAATGACTCTCTAAAACTTCCGGGTTGTCTCCCTAGCAACGCTTTCTTTAAAGCCATTAAGCTAGGCATAAAGTGCTCAAGTAATGGATCCAGCCGGATCCCAAGGTATATCAAAGTCAATTTTAATTAACAATGATTTGTAATTTAGTATTGAGGACAAAGTAAAATATATATGTCGTGCAACAACAAAGTCTAACTCTCTTCCTATGCATCAGAATGTCATAAAAGAACAATTCATGCATGCAAAGTAAAGGCCAATACATAGCATAAGCAGTTGTTTGCAATTTTATCATATTTGAAACATACAGAGGTGGAGATGTAGTTCCTCTCTCATAATAATTGCAAGTAGGAGCAGCAAGCACATGCATATTATTTCTATCAAAATCATCATGTGTAATAGTAAAACGCAACCCATCAATATAATCCTTAATAAGCGCAAACTTCTCCGATATAGTGTAGTTGGGAAAATTCAAAAAGATAATAGGACTATCATGCATGGGTGCAATAGAAACAATTCATTCTTAACATAAGGAACTATAGCAAGTTCATATCCATAAGCATAATTCATATTGGCATCATGGCCACAAGCATACCAAGCATCAAGTTCATCAAAAAGGGATATTTCAAGCGAGTCCAAGGGTTCATAGCAATTATCATAGCATCCATCCTTCGATAAGAATGAAGGGAAATTAAACAATGTATGAGTTGAAGCGTTACTCTCATTATAAGGTGGGCACGGGTAGCTAATCCGCTCTTTCTCCTTTTGTTCTTTGCTATCCTCCTCATCTTTTTCATCTAATGAGCTCACAGTTTCAGCAATTTCTTCTTGCATAGATTCCTGCAAAATATTAGTCTCCTCCAAGGCAGCAGACATTCTCTCAATAAATACGTCAATATCGGAATTATATTCATAATTCTCATAGCCATATTTAAGTATATCAAAATTTTCAGGTCTATAAACAGCATCATCATAATTTTCACATTTCTCAAACAAATATTTAATTTCATAAGCACCCTTAAAAGCAACAAATTCTTCTATTCGTTCCACATCATAGTAATCATAAATACCATTAGCATAAGAATCCAAGGTTTCATTATCATTAAATTTATATGAAAAATGAAGGTCTGGAGCCTTCATCCTCGAGCAACAAGTATAATCATATCTATGGCATAGATTCCAAGCAAACCATTTCAACATATAAATTTGATCCCATAACAGTTTCCCTTTTTGATTCAAGCGATAATTCCTAAAGTATTCATGTTGATCCAACATGTATCCTATTATATAATTGAATGGGGTTTTCTTAGGATTCAAGTAGTGCATAATATCTTTCAGATAACGAGCATTGAGGGTTTTAGGAGGTTCCCCATCTCCATGAGTCTCAAGTACACCTAATTTTTTTGGTATTTCGTGTTCCATATCCATAACTAAACATAGAGAACAACTTAGAACAGCAAATAAAATCTACTTAGTGATAAAGCAAACAAGCACACACGAGAATATTCACCCTATGCTATTGCTCCCCGGCAACGGTGCCAGAAAAAGGTCTTGATAACCCACAAGTGTAGGGGATCAATTGTAGCCTTTCTCGATAAGTAAGAGTGTTGAACCCAACGAGGAGCTAAATGTAGAACAAATAGTCCCTCAAGTTCTATCGACCACCAATACAACTCTACGCACGCTTAATGTTCGCTTTACCTAGAACAAGTATGAAACTAGAAGTACTTTGTAGGTGTGATAGGATAGGTTTGCAAGATAATAAAGAGCACGGAAATAAAAACTAGGGGCTGCTAAGATAAAGAAACAACTAAGTTAGTTTAACGAGTGCGGAAAAGTGGTGGTAGGAGTTGCAGAATTGTCCCTAGGCAATCGATAACTAGACCGGTAATCATTATTGCAATTTTATATGAGGGAGAGTCATAAGCTAACATAATTTCTCTACTTGGATCATCTGCACTTATGATTGGAAATATAGCAAGCATCTGCAACTACTAAAGATCATTAAGGTAAAACCCAACCATAGAATTATAAGGTATCAAGTCCTCTTTATTCCCATACACAAACAACCTACTTACTCGGGGTCTGTGTTTCTACCACTCACGCCACCCACCAGAAGCGAATCATAAGCATATTGCAAACCCTACAGCAGGGATCCCTCAAGCTTGCGCGACACGGAGAGCACCATAGGACAGCGGCAATAAGAAAACATGCAACTCAAACCAATCATGATCATCAAACAACCAATAGGACAAAATAGATCTACTCGGACATCATAGGATGGAAACACATCATTGGATAATAATCTGAAGCATAAAGAACGATGTTCAAGTAGAGGGTACAGCGGGTTGCGGGAGAGTGGACCGCTATAGATAGATGGGGGAAGGTGATGGAGGTGTTGATGAACATGACAGAGTTGTTGGAGTAGATCGTCGTCACGATGATGGCCCCGGCGGCGTTCCGGTGCCATTGGGAGAGAAGGGAAGACAGAGCCCCTCCTCCTTCTTCTTTATTGACCTCCCCCCTAGTTGGGAGAAGGGTTTCCCCTCTAGTCCATGGCCTCCATGGTGGCAGAGGGGCGAGAGCCCCTCCGAGATTGGATCTCTCTCTCTTTGTTTCCTTCTGTTTCTGCGCTCCCAGATTCTGGCCTTTCACCATTTCTTAAATATCCAAAGATCCGTAACCCCGATCGGGCTGAATTTTGAGGGGATTTTCCATATAAAATATCTTTTTGCACCCAAAGGACACCTCCAACCGACCTAAGGGGTGGCCACAAGCCCTCAGGGGGTGGGCCGCGCCTAGCAGGCTTATGACCTCCCCGGGCATCGTATCGAGTTGATTCTTTTTCCCAAAAATCACATATATTCCAAAAAAATCTACATAAGTTTTTATCTCGTTTGGACTTCGTTTGATATGGATTTTCTGCGAAACAAAAAAATGCAACAAACAGGAACTAGCACTAGGCACTGGATCAATATGTTAGTCCCAAAAATAGTATAAAAAGTTGCCAAAAGTATATGAAAATTGTAGAATATTGGCATGAAACAATCAAAAATTATAGATATGACGGAGACGTATCATGCAACAACTTGGAACAGAATTGCACTGACTTTATTGATAGCTTCGGGTACAGGCTCATATTTTACAATGATAGCGAGGCCAAAGGAACTCTCGGTGCTATGACAGTATCTACATTATTTATGAAACATAACAGGACCTCGAAACTATTAAGTACTTCTACAGCGTAGCAGAACATGGCAGCAACTCAATCCACAAGGACACTGTTGTGGACACATCCTAGTTAGCGTAGCACGAACCATCGGGAGCTTCATCCTCGGCTTCTCCTGCATCTGGCATGATACGCTAGGTGAGTACTTTGAATGTACTTGCAAGCTCACAACAACCAAATAATGCAGCAAACAATAGCGTAGCAGGCAACAGGATCTATACTTAAGCAATTCACTTACTGTACCGGTTATCAACTTACTCTCTTCCGGGTTGTCTCACAATCCTTGGAATACTCTTAAGCCATCGAGTACTCCCGATCATACGAAGAGTTCTTCCATCATTACTAACATTGTTACGGTTGACCACCTAGTGAGGTCTGGACGGGCTGTCCAATACCATGGATGCGGCTATTCGAATAGATTTCTCACTCTACAGAGCTTGCGCACTTTACCCACACGATGAAGCACGTGGCCTCGTGATCCCATTCGGGTGGACTAGCGTTGCTCCAACGAAACTTGTGGGACCCATGAATCTCCCATTATACCATCGGCATTCATTCTCCCTCGAAGTCCTGCCCTGGGTGGCCCCTGTGTCCTCATGACACCTGCCATCGTCGTGGCCAAACTAAACTGTCGCAAAAAGGGGATGCCGGCACAAAAGTCAACTAGGCTCATAGGGATATCGTTGCCTACCTAATCAGGGTAGCATGCATGCATAACCCTCCCTCTTTGGAGGTACCGGTGAAGGAGCACACAATCAGACCAAGTCAAGGTCGTCCCATACCGGCAAATGTGGTTGCACGGGTAAGCCCAGACAGGTGACTCAAGGTCAACCACTAAGTCCATTTAGCAATGTAGTGGTTTATCATAATAGGCAACTAACCATTTAAATCGTTTACTATGATCTATCCCTAGGCAAATAAATAATCATAATGCATTGAAATATGGAATGCTATTGAGATGCTTCATGAAATGGGTATCATGGCTTGCCTTGCTCTGTTGGGTTGTTCAAACACTCCTGGTCTTGAAAATCACCAAAGTTCCCTTCTGAAAATATTTTTAAAAACACAAAGGAAATGTCACATGATACATTTTTTTAACCAGAAACTATGTGTGTATTGGAAAAATACCAAAATTTGCCAGCAACTAAAGGGTTTCAATACCAACTCAATGCAAAGAGAATCGACTGAATTGAATCTATAGATAAAAAGTTATTCCAGGTCAACGTCTGGTCAAAATTCAGGATTAAAACTGAATTTAACCAAAACAGAAAAATACCTAGCCGGCCACGTCGAAGGCGTAAAGTGGAGGGGTATCTCCACTTATACCGCTTCGGGCGTGGGCCTGAGCCGCTAACAGGTGGGGTCGGCTCAGTTTAAACAGAGAGGGAGAAGAGGGACCAGAGGGGGCGGAGCTCCGGTGATGGTCGCCGGCGATAGAGACGGCGGTGGATCTTGGAGTTGAGGGGAATGGATCGGGAACTTGGAGAACAACACACGCACAGCATTATAGGAGATGGACGGATGGCATCGTCCCCTTCCTCTCCGGCGGCGGTGGCGTTCGGGTGGTCGTCGGAGACAGCGAATTCGGCAATGGTTTGCTTGGGCAGGGGGGTCGGGAAGCACCAGGGGAATGCCCTGAGCTCGAGGGTGAGGTAAATTGGGGCTGGGGTGGAGTGGAAGTGCTGGTGGCGAGGTGGCTACAGACGACGGAGCTCCGGTGAGATTCGAGGCCAGAGGACCTCTCGGCCGTGGCTTGCTCTTTGGGAGGCCGATTGGATAATGTCTGGGTGGGGTTTGAGGAGCTTTGGAGGGCCGGGCATGGCCTTTTATAGGCCAGAGGCGAAGGCGGCGAGGCCTCCCAAAGCGGCAAGGCTCGGCCATGTCACTGGAGCAAGGACGGCGAGCTGGCCATCGCGGTGTGGAGCGAGATGATGGAGGAAGGTAGAGGAGCGACAGGACAGGTCAGGCGCCATTAATGGCTTGCGGACAACCACAGTGGCCGAAGCTCACTGTTTCTCGCATGGCAAAGCTTGGCTGGGAGCGGCGGCGGCCTTCGCCGGAGGCCAGGAGGGTCTGAGAGGGGCCATGCATGTGGCGAGGGCGATGTTGGCACCAAGGGACAAGGGGGAACAGCGAGTGACGGCTCGGGCGAGCTCATCAGACTCGGGCGCCGTGCAGAGCGCGCGCACTAGCATGCCAGTGTCATGCTCACCTCGGTTGAGGCCACTAGGAGGCCACGAAGGCCTGGCAAACCATGTCCATGGGGTCGACCTTCATCAACTTAGCCTCTCTGGGTCACTGGTTCGACTAGATACGCCCCTCTGTGAAGAGTAGCTTCCACTACAGCTTCTGCCAGCAATCTTGAGGAGATTCTGGAGGAGAGCTGAGACAGAGGTTGGGCTAATGGATATGTCTAGTGCAATCAAGATTGGAAGAACTATAGACTGGCAAAGTTTCAGAAGGTTTGATGAAGATTTGGATATAGATCCTATGTAAACTACAATTCTGGTCCAGAATCTGAATCTTCTTATGGAACTCACATAGTTGATCTCCTGATGATGACATTTGGCATAGAGGAGTTATTTGGTAGTGCACACGTGCCATAAAAATTTCAGAGCAAGTGTGCACCTCTTGCTAGTACTTCCTTCACGATGGTTTTGAATAAGCAGAAACTTGTCAAGGTTTTGCTGTTGAAAACTTGTTCTGTCACAGATAATATTTTTGGATATTGTGGAAATATAGGATCCCTAGGAGCTTGCGGAATTTATTGATAATTTTCTGAGATGGGAAAATAGGGGTTGCTTCACAATGGACCTATTCTGGCCAGAGAAGAAATAATTATTCTGGCCAAAATTTTACATTGATCAATGGAATATTTTTGAAGATTATGGGATTATATGATGATGAGAAAGTGTTACAAAAGTTTGGGAATTTTCTGATCATAAGAGCTATGGGTTGCTTCACAACGCATAGTGATGTCATATTTTCCCAAAGGAAGAAAATGATTTCTTGGAAAATATTAAATATTGGAAATTGATCCAAGATAGGTTTGAAAAAGGTTTTGGCAAGGATATCAGGGTTTTGGGTTACTTGGGAAAATATTCAAAGAATCATAGGTCCAATTCAATTGAAAAGGTTTGAAAATCAACCAAATTACAAATAAAACCTAAAAAGATTTGGAAAATTAAAAGTTGCAAAAATCAAGGTGTCATACCCTCCCGTGGCAGGGGGTCCTAATGGAAACTAAGGGATATTAAGGCCTCCTTTTAATAGATAACCGGATCAAAGCATTAGGGGGCCCAGATCTGGCCTCCCGAGGAAGAACATGGGGTGGCGGCGGCTCCGTATCCTGAAATGCGATGAACTCTTCTCCTTGATTTTTTTTATCCCCGAATAAGAATATATGGAGTTGGAATTGAGGTCGGTGGAGCTCTAGGGGGCCCACAAGCCTGCAGGGCGTGGCCTAGGGGGTCGTGCCCCTGGCTTGTGGCCAATTGGTGGTCCCGCTTCGGTTGATTCTTTCGCCAGTATATTTTATTAATTCCAAAAATATTCTCCGTAAATTTTAAGGTCAATCCGAGAACTTTTATTTCTGCACACAAATAACACGACGACAATTCTCCTGAAAACAATGTCAGTCCGAGTTAGTTCCATTCAAATCATGCAAATTAGAGTCCAAAACAAGGGCAAAAGAGTTTGAAAAAGTAGATACGGTGGAGACGTATCAGATGGCACCTCCGCGTTTAGCACCCATAGAGCTCGAGACGATCTCCGCCTCCTTGATCCAACAAGCGAGGACGGAGAGGTAGATGAGTTCTCCGGCATCGTGACGGCGTGGCGGCGGTGGTGGTGGAGCCGATCCGGCAAAGCTTCGCTAAGCAAACCCGAATCAATCTAGTGGAGAAATAACGATCTATGAGGGAGGTAGAGGCTGCGCCGTGGCTTAAGGTGTTGCATCCCTCCCTCCCCTCATATATATAGGGGAGAAAAGGGGGATGGCTGCCCTAAGGTTTCCCCTAGTGTTAGTGCGGCGGCCAAGGGGAGAGCCTTGGCCCCCAAGGCAAGTGGTGCCCCCCCCCTTGGGCTTGGCCCCGACCCCCCAGCCGCATGGGCCTTTGTGGGAGGGGATACCATCCCAATAGGGGATGGTGCGCCCCCTCTCACAACCCATGGGGCCCTCTGGGGAAGGTGTGCCCCTTCTAGCACCCCCGGTACGTTACCGGTGACGCCCGAACCTTTTCCGGTGACCAACACGGAACTTCCCATATATCAATCTTTACCTCTAGACCATTCCGAAGCTCCTCGTGACGTACGAGATATCATCCGGGACTTCGAAAAACCTTCGGTCACCAACATACATAAGTCAATAATATCGATACGTCACCGAACGTTAAGTGTGCAGACCCTACGGATTCGAGAACTATGTAAACATGACCGAGACACCTCTACGGTCAATAACCAATAGCAGGACCTGGATGCCCATATTGGTTCCTACATATTCTACGAAGATCTTTATCGGTTGAACCACTATGTCAAGGATTCAGTTAATCCCGTATGATGTTCCCTTTGTTTATCGGTATATTGCTTGCCCGAGATTCGATCGTCGGTATCTCCATACCTACTTCAATCTTGTTACCGGCAAGTCTCTCTACTCGTTCTGTAATACAAGATCACGTGGCTAACTCTTTAGGCACTCTGCTTGCAAGCTCATTATGATGTTGTATTATCATGTGGGACTTGAGATACCTCTGCATCACACGAAGTAACAAATCCTAGTCTTGACCCATGCCAACTCAACAGACACCCTCAGAGATATCTGTAGAGCATCTTTATAGTCACCCAGTTAGGTTGTTACATTTGATACACACAAGGCACTCCTCCGGTCTCAGTGAGTTACATGATCTCATGGTCATAGGAACAGACACTTGACATGCAGAAAACAATAGCAATAAACTTGATATGATCATATGCTATGTTCATAGTTTGGGTCTTGTCCATCACATCATTCTCCTAATGATGTGATCCCATTATCAAATGAAAACTAATGTCTATGACTAGGAAACCATAGCCATCTTTGATCAACGAGCTAGTCCATTAGAGGCTTACTTGGGACACATTGTTGTCTATGTACCCTCACATGTATTTGAGTTTCCAATCAATGCAATTATAGCATGGATAATAGACAATTAACATGAACAAGGAAACGTAATAATAACCAATTTATTATTGCCTCTAGGCATATTTCCAAGACTAACTTTGTACTAGAGTTAGTACAACGTTGAGTCACTTATTTTGGGCCAGAGGGAGGACTTAGTAGCAATATTACAATACGTGCCTTTGTCCCTTTTTTCACTAGACAAGATGACCACAAGATTGAACCCACTGGTATTCACCACTCCCTCTGAAGACCTACTCATCTATCTTGGCCAGAGAAGACTCATAGGTCGGAAAGCATATATAGCTATAAACTTATGCAACAAATAAACTTCAAGAGATTCAAATAAATGCAATGAAAAATCTGATCATAAATCCACAATTCATCTTATGCCAACAAAGACACCACAAGATTTACATCTGATTGATGTCAGAGGAGATCATTGTATTGTGGATAAAAAAAGAGAGAGAAAGCCAACTAGCTGCGGATACCTCCTTTTATTTACCCGGTATTGGGACAGAAAAGATTATCCCGCACCTATTTCCTCGAGGTGACCCTGGGTTATCGAACTCATGAGAGGAAGATTCCCTTCAAGCGATGGTCTCTAGCAAGCCTTTGTCAAAGTTTCAAATCTAGTTTTGTCGGGGTCGGCAAGATAATAGTGATTTGAACACTTATAATAAAAATAGGTATGTGTATGAGGTATTAATGCTTACAAATTGCATTTGCGCTGGGATCAAATATGATATTAATTTGTGCTTGGGGAGTCACCCATCGAGATGTGCTTGTTACAGATGGGAGTGGGGTATGTGTCCAAATAATAGCTTGGCTGACACGAGTCATGCATTAAGAATCAGTTGTCCTACCAGAGGCCCTATGTGTCACGTGTGGTTGCCTTGATAATTAGGATAATGAAACCGTACAAGATCTTTGAGTGCTTAATGAGTACAGCTCATTTATTTCCAAGGATATGATCCATGTTACCCTACTGAACCATACTGTCACCGATGTTCGGTATAACACTTCATGGTATCCTTGCTACTAGCCTAAACGGTGCTCAATCTCCATGATTCTGGGTACCTGCAGGGATGAAGATCAGGGACAAGATAAGAGACATCTTCACAAACAATTTTATTTTGCACATACAGGACGCCATGTCAGAGTCTTCCATTAACCCCCTCAACAAATACCTTAGGTTGTAAGGCTCATTCATCAACCCATACCTTACCGAAATACTTACACATGGAGATCAGACCGTGAGAACAAAATGTTGAAGAAAACATCTGGAGATTGATTGATTTATTGCAATATGTCTTACAATGGATGCTTTGTGCGATGCATGATTACAAGTATGAACTATATGCAAGAGCACTATGATGGTCGAGATGGCTACGGAGATGGAAATGGCGGCGGCTAGGTTTTTTTAATGAATATGATGATGAAGACGTTCTGGCTTCTCCGATCATCATCCTCATTTTGTTATGTTAACATTTTGATGGGGTCCCTTTATAAAAGTTGTTTAGATGGACGAGCTGCCTCGAAATCCATGTGAAACGGATCTCGTTATGTTGACATTTCGGGTTCCCTTTATAAAAGTTGTTCAGATGGACGATCTGCCTCAAAATCCATGAAGAACGGACACTCGTGCGCCTGTATGGAATGTCGTATTTTCATCTGGTCTTCGTGCAAACGATTCCTGTTGATTCTTTCTTCCTTCATTTTCCTTCCTTTCCATTTCCACATGCTATTTCTTCCCTTTTTAGCTCATTTCTGATGGAAAAACATTAATGAGAGGATTTGTGGAACCATTTGCATTCATTATACATTAGTAGCAATATCAGAGTGAATATCTTTTTTAAAATGAAATATATCGGTTTAAAGAAAGGTAAAATGAGTGTAAAATATCACTCGTCGGCTACTAATGTAGACCTATAGGTCCTAGTGGGACTACTCACACATCATCATGGAGACAACACCATTGACGAAGATGGCCTCCTCAATGTCTTGCCCCTCGTGCAGAGCAACAAAACATGACTGCATATGGTATCGCTTCGAAACAGAGGGTTGCGGCGGCACTAAAATATTTTTGGGTTCTCTTGTGAGGGTTATAGGATATGGGGGTATTTATAGGACTGGAATTAGGTCATACGTCTCCGTTGTATCTATAATTTTTGATTGTTTCATGCCAATATTATACAATTTTCACATATCTTTGGCAACATTTTATATGAATTATTGGACTACCATATTGATCTAGTGCCCAGTGCCAGTTCCTGTTTGTTGCATGTTTCTCTTAAGCAGGATATCCATATCAAACGAAGTCCAAATGCGATAAAAATTTACAGAAAATTATTTTGGAATATATGTGATTTTTGGGAGGTGGGATAAACGCAAAAGGAGGCCCACAACCAACACGACATACCAGGGCACGCCCCAGGACCTAGGCGCGCCGTGGTGGGTCGTGCTCACCTCGTAAGTCAGTTGAATCTCTACTTTGGGCACAAGGAAGCTTATATCTAGAAAAAATGGGTTAAAATCTCTGCGCAACGGAGTTACGGATGTCCGAGAATATCAGAAACGGTTTCCGCCAGAAACAGGAGCGTGAAACAGAAGAGAACAGAGAGGGAGACTCAATCTCAGAGGGAATCCTGCCCCTCCAATGACATGAAGGCCAAGGACCAGAGGGGGGACTCTCCTCCCATCTAGGGGGAGGCCAATGAAGAATAAGAATGAGGGGGCTCTCCTCCCTCTCTCCCGGTGACACCGGAATGCCACGGGGGCAATCATCATGACGGTGATCTACACCAACAACTTCGCCGCCGTCAACACCAACTCTCCCCCTCTATGCAGCGGGGTAACACCCCTCTTCCCTGCTGTAATATCTACTTAAACATGGTGCTCAATTCCATATATTATTTCCAATGATGTGTGGCTATCCTATTATGTTTGAGTAGATCTGTTTTTTCCTATGGGCTAATTGGTGATCGTGGTTGGTATGAGTTGTATGTTTTATATTGGTGATGTCTATTGGAAATATGCCCTAGAGGCAATAATAAATTGGTTATTATAATATTTCCTTGTTCGTATAATCGTTTATTATCCATGCTATGATTGTATTGATTGGAAACTAAATACATGTGGGTATATAGACAACAATGTGTCCCTAGTATGCCTCTAGTAGACTAGCTCGTTGATTAAAGATGGTCAAGGTTTCCTGGCCATGGACGTGAGATGTCATTTGATAACGGGATCACATCATTAGGAGAATGATGTGATGGACAAGACCCAAACTATAAACATAGCACATGATCGTGTCAGTTTATTGCTATAGTTTTCTGCATGTCAAGTATCTATTCCTATGACCATGAGATCATGCAACTCACTGACCCCGGAGGAATGCCTTGTGTGTATCAAACGTCACAACATAACTGGGTGACTATAAAGTTGCTCTATAGGTATCTCCGAGGGTGTTTGTTGGGTTGGCATGGATCAATACTGGAATTTGTTACTTCGTATGACGGAGCGGTATCTCAGGGCCCACTCGGTAATACAACATCACACTACTAGGGAAAAACCTAGCAGTAGCGCGGGTATTATGTGTAGCAGTAGCGCAGGAACACGCGCTACTGATATGTCGCTATAGCTAACCTGTAGCAGCAGCGTGTGTTGGCCCGCTCTACTGCTATACATGCATAGCAGTAGCGAGCGCCAAAACAGAGGGCTACTGCTACTTTCTGTAGCGCCTTATATTATAACGCACTACTGGTAATGGCACGCTGCTGCAAACTTTACACCACACGCTACTGCTAACTTTATTAGTTTCTGATTTTTTTCCTGCATATTTGTCTTGTATTTGAACAGGCTTTATATAAGAATCTTTAGCACATACAAATGTCATCATCATACACATACAAATGGCTGTGAGACCACGAATATAATCATAGCATATACATACAAATAGTCTCATCATAATCATCATCCAACACAAAGTGGTCTCTCGTCATCATCTCAAAAATAGCGATACAAGTCTCGAATACTTGCAACTACATCGTCATCCATCTAAACAATGATATACGCGAGAAGTGCTATCACTATGCGTGAGAGCGAAACTATGTAGTACATGAGGCGGTGGTTATTAGCCCTCTCATGCGCTAGCGTGAACCTCCTCATGTAACTACCTTCTACTTCTTGTCTACCTTTGAAGCCTTTATGGCTGGCGCCCGAGACCCCCTCCACTTGCGCCTGATACTCGGACCACTCGTCATATACTCCCGGAACCTTTCCTTTGTACCCGACATAGCATCGGTACTTCGCCATCAAGAATCTAGGTACCTGTTAGAGATGCATCTTCATCAAGAGAATGTACAATCATATGCAACAAAATATACTTGAGCAACACAAAAAAGAAAGGGTTGGCAACTATATGCAACATATAGTAAACATAAATAATCAACGCAGTTTCATCGTATGCAAACTAATTAACTTGAGGTACGCAGGTCTTCGTACCCAAACTAACAAAGTAGCGTTACGCAAGTTCGGTAGGGACCGTGGACATCACAAAGTTTCATCGCTACAGAAAGTATATACAAGTTCAACTGACACATATCATCATCATCGGCATCATAAATCACTAGAACTTCCATCCTTCCAGATCATCGAGGATGGACCCAAGCTTCTTGAACAACATGAGGTCCTGACGTTGCATGCCTATGTAAGCTCGGACCTCAGCTCGCGATGTAGGGCCGTGGTGGAACATCCCCTTCATTTCGACGACTTCTTTCATGATGATCGTGGCAATGTCCCTCTGGATGCGAAAGAAGTCATCTTTAAGTTTATAATCCGCTTCTCCATGAGATTCTAAAATTCATGTAAAATTTTGGCAACACCTTTGCTAAAAAGTGGACATATCGAGCGCCCAAAATTCACCGGAACGGAAATGAATTAACATTCCAGCAAAACATATGCCACTTGGATCATTTACCCTGCACATAATCATCGTTTTTCAAATATGACATGTCCAAAACATCACATGTCCAAATATGACATGTCCAAATTCCAAATATGACATGTCCAAATCACATGTCCACTTCAAATTCTGTTTTTTTAAATAGCAACAGTTGCTTTAACTAATCTGTCCTAGGTTTCATACTAATTCTAATTAACTAACTAGCACTACAAAATTTAAGTAGCAACAATTTCTTAAACTAAAAAATGCCAGAAACCTATATAATCAATTCTGTTTTTTCTTTTAACTACACCTAAAACACCTAACCCTAAATTTCTGTCCTAATTTGACAAAGAACCTAATTAACCTACTTCCCTAACTAACTAGGGTTCATACTAACTAGGGTTCATAATATAGCCAATTTAACCTACTAGTTTGATAACTAGGATTCATAACTAAATAGATAACCTAATTAACCTACTGCCCTAACTAAAACCTAAGTAAATCAACCTAAGAACCCTAGCTAGAAGAGAGAGGAGGAGCGGTGGGGGGCTTACAGAGGGTACAGGGGCGAGGAGGCAGGCCCGACGATGCCCGAGGTTGGGAGGAGAGGAAGCAGAGGAGGGAGGCATGGTGCGCCGGGGCCGGGATCGGGGGCGAGGGCGAGGTCGCCGGGGTCGGGGGGTTGGGGGCGAGAGCCGGGCGCCGGGGTCGGGGTCAGGGGCGAGGGCGAGGTCACCGGGGTCGAGGGGTCGGGGGCCAGCACCGGGGTCGAGGGCGAGTGTAGGGCTCCGACGCTTGAGGCAGGGGGGCGGCATGTTCAAGGGCGAGGGCACGGGCTCCAGCGGCGACGAGGGGGGAGAAGAGAGAGTGGGGATTTGGGGGAAGAAGCATAGGCGGGAAGTAGATTTGGGGGTTAAGTCAATGTAGCAATAGTGCGTTTACTAAAAACGCGCTATAGCTAAGTTATCTATAGCGCGTTTATTCAAGAAGCGCTACTACTATCACAGGTAGCTATAGCGCATTTCTCCAAACGGCGCTACTGCTATGTCGACTAGCTATAGCTCTTTTTCGGAAAAGCGCTACTGCTATAGCCAGTACCTATACCAGTTTTCATGTTTGTTTCTTCTATTATCTTTTGCTTTTGCTTTTCTTCTTTTTATTTTCTTTTATTTTCCTTTTTTCCAAGAGCAGGAACGAAGAGAGGGTGATACGATGTCTATAACTAAGGAGGGCCCGCCATGTGGCCAGTTTCAGAATTAACAGCAGCGAAATGAAAAAAATGCTACTACTATTACATTAGCAGTAGCGCAGTTATTTGAAGAGCGCTACTACTAAACCTAGCATGGCGGGAATGGTCGGTCAACTTTAGTACCAACGCAGCTCTACCAAGCCGCGCTGATGCTAAGTTGATACAGTAGCACCTATTTTCAGACCGCGCTACTGCTAAGTAGCAATAGCGCCTCGTCCTGTCCCGCGCTGCTGCTAAGATTCTGTGTATAAGGTTTTCCCTAGTAGTGTCACTATAATCCTTGCAAACAATGTGACTAAAGAGTTAGCCACAGGATCTTGGATTACGAAACGAGTAAAGAGACTTGCCGGTCACGGGATTGAACTAGGAATAGAGATACCGACGATCGAATCTCGGGCAAGTAACATACTGAAGAACAAAGGGAACATCATATGGGATTATCTGAATCCTTGACATAGAGGTTCAACCGATAAAGATCTTCATAGAATATGTAGGAGCCAATGTGGGCATCCAGGTCCCACTATTGGTTATTGACTGTAGAGGTGTCTCGGTCATGTCTACATAGTTCTCGAACCCGCAGGGTCTGCACACTTAAGGTTTGGTGAAGTTTTGGTTCTTTTGAGTTATATGTGTTGGTGACCGAAGGTTGTTTGGAGTCTCGGATGAGATCCCGGACATGACGAGGAACTCCGGAATGGTTCGAAGGTGAAGATCAATATATAGAACGAAGGGAATCGAAGTCCGGAACCGTTTTGGGGGTATCCCACTTCGGCCAAGTGTGGGGATCCCATCTAAGGGGCTGCCACTAGGTAACTTGGGGGGTCAAGCCACCCTAGAGTTTCCCAAGGGGGCGCCTCCCCCATTGCCTTGGCCGCCACTCCTAGATTGGATCTAGGGCGCCCCACCTCCTCCTCTCCTCCTATATATAGTGTAGGGATAGAGAGGTCAGCCCACCTAAAAAGCCATGTGCTGCCCTTTCTCCCTCTAGATAGCTTCTCCTATATATCTGTTTGGTACGGCTTAGTGAAGCTCTGTCGGATCAGCTCCACCACCACTGCCACCATGCCGTTGTGCTGCCAAAGAACTCATCTACCTCTCCACCCTCGCTTGCAGGATCAAGGAGGTGGAGATCGTCATCAAGTTGTACGTGTGCTGAACGAGCAGGTGTCGTCCGTTCGGTGCTAGATCGTAAGGACCGTGATTGGTTTGCGGGACGGATCGTGATTGGATCGCGGGACGGATCGTGATGGGATCGTGGAACGTCTTGCAATTTGGATCGTGAAGACGTTCGACTACATCAACCACGTTTCTTAATGCTTCCCGCTTAGCGATCTACAAGGGTATGTAGACCCACTCTCCCTCTCATAGATGCTCATCACCATGGATAGATCTGGCGTCTGCATAGGAAATTTTTTGTTTCCCATGCAATGTTCCCTAAAAATGTCCTATGGTGCCCTCCATGTCAGACAAACATGAGGGACCCCTAATGTAGGGTGTTGCAATATGTTCATGACTTTCTCATGGTGAGTGGCGTGAGTGATAGAAGCACACACCCAAGTAGGTGGGTTGTTGCGTATGGGAGTAAAGAGGACTTGATACTTGATGCTATGGTTGGGTTTTACCTTAATGATCTTTGGTAGTTGCGGATGCTTGCTAGAGTTCCAATCATAAGTTCATATGATCCAAGTATGGAAAGTATGTTAGATCATGCCTCCCCCTCGTATAAAAAATGCAATAATGATTACCCGTCTAGTTATCAATTGCCTAGGGACAAATAACCTTCTTGTTTGACGAATGCTTTCTACTAAACAACTAACTATTATTATATTGCAATTTACTCATAGTTTTATTCCCTCAAAGTACTTCTAGTTTTATTCGTGCAAACTATCATATCACCTACAAAATAGTTTCATACTTGTTCTAGGTAAAGAAAACGCTAAAGTGTGTGTAGAGTTGTATCCGTGGTCAATAGAACTTGAGGGAATATTTGTTCTATCTTTAGCTCCACATGGGGTCCAACACTCTTATTTATCAAAAAAGGTAACAAACGATCCCCTACACTTGTTATTATAAAGACCTTTTTCTCGTGCGTTGCCAGGGAGCAATAGCATGGGGTGAATATTCTCGTGTGTGCTTGCTTGCATTATAACTAAGTAGTTTTTATTTTGTGCTCTTGTTTTCTATCTTTATTTATGCGTAGGAAATGCAAAATACAAAAAAAAGATGTACTTGCTGCTCCAAAAGTTGAGGAACCACTAGTGTTCCTGTTGGAAATATGCCCTAGAGACAATAATAAATTGGTTATTATCATATTTCCTTGTTCATGATAATCGTTTATTATCCATGCTATAATTGTGTTGATCGGAAACTCAGATACATGTGTCGATACATAGACAACACCATCTCCCTAGTATGCCTCTAATAGACTAGCTCGTTGATCAAAGATGGCTATGGTTTCCTAGTCATGGACATGAGATGTCATTTGATAATGGGATCACGTCACTAGGAGAATGATGTGATGGACAAGACCCAAACTACAAACATAGCATATAACCGTGTCAGTTTATTGCTACTGTTTTCTGCATGTCAAGTATTTGTTCCTATGACCATGAGATCATGCAACTCACTGACAACGGAGGAGTACCTTGTGTGTATCAAATGTTGCAACGTAATTGGGTGACTATAAAGGTGCTCTACAGGTATCTCCGAGGTTGTCTGTTGGGTTGGCATGGATCAAGATTGGGATTTGTTACTCCGTGTGACGGAGAGGTATCTCAGGGCCCACTCGGTAATACAACATCACAATAAGCCTTGCAAGCAATGTGAATAAGTGTTAGTAACGGGATCTTGTATTACGAAATGAGTAAAGAGACTTTCGGTAACGAGGTTGAACTAGGTATGGAGATACCAATGATCGAATCTTGGGCAAGTAACATACCGAAGAACAAAGGGAACATCATACGGGATTAACTCAATCCTTGACATAGAGGTTCGACCAATAAAGATCTTCGTAGAATATGTAGGAACCAATATGGGCATCTAGGTCCCGCTATTGGTTATTTACCATAGTGGTGTCTCGGTCATGTCTACATAGTTCTCGAACCCACAGGGTCTGCACACTTAAGGTTTGGTGATGTTTTGGTAGTATAGAGTTATGTATGGTGGTGACCGAAGGTTGTTCGGAGTCCCGGATGACATCCGGGACGTCACGAGGAGCTCCGGAATGGTCCGGAGGTAAAGATTGATATATAGGAAGTCCTATTTTGGTCGCCAGAAAAGTTTCGGGCTCATTGGTAGTGTACCGGGAGTGCCGGTAGTGTACGGGGAGACCATCGGGAGGGGTATTTCGACCCAAGAGGCTACATGGGCTGTAGGAGAGTGAATACCAGCCCTTAGTTGGCTGGTGGATGTCCCACATAAGGCCCATGCGGCTGGGAAGAAAAGCCCAAAGAGAAAAAGGTGGGAAAAGGCAAAAAGGCAAAAATAAGGAAGAGTCCTAGTCCTACTAGGATTGGAGGAGGAATCCTCCAATCCTCCAATCCTCCCTAGTTCGGCTGAACCACCTTGGCTTGGAAGCCAAGGCTGCCTCCTATCCTCCTCTCCTCCTATATATACTAGAGGGTTTTAGGGGTTTTGCACCTGATTTTCAGCCACGTGCTACCCGTTCCTCTAGTGCATAGTTTCTCCTCTAGATCGGTTTTTCCGTAGTCCTTAGGCGAATCCCTGCCGGAATAGCTCCACCACCATCGCCGGAGCGTCGTCACCCTACCGGATAACTCTTCTACCTCTCCGCTGCCTCTTGCTGGATCAAGAAGGCGGAGATCGTCATCAAGCTGTACGTGTGCTGAACGCGGAGGTGTCGTCCGTTCGGCGCTAGATCGGAAGGACCATGATCAAGATCGCGAGACGGATCGTGATGAGATCACGGGACGGATCGTGATGAGTTCGCGGGACAGATCGTGATTGGATCGCGGGACGGATCGTGATGAGATCGCGGGATGCTCAGCGATTTGGATTGCAAAGACGTTCGACTACACCAACCGCGTTTCTTAACGCTTCCCGCTTAGCGATCTACAAGGGTATGTAGATCCACTCTTCTCTCATAGATTCTCATCACCATGGATAGATCTTGCGTGTGCGTAGGAAATTTTTTGTTTCCCATGCAACGTTCCCCATCAGTGGCATCATGAGCTAGGTCTATGTGTAGATGAGATCTCGCGTAGAACACAAAGAGTTTGTGGGCGTTGATGCTTAGATTGCTTCCTCCCTTGGTCGGATTTTGGTTCAGCGATATTGTGAGATGAAGCAGCCCGGACCAACATTACTCGTACGCTTACGAGAGACCGGTTCCCTCAACCGCAACTTGTTGCATAGATGGCTTGCGGGTGACAGTTTCTCTCACTTTAGTTGGATCGGATTCGACAAAGGCGGTCCTTGAGAAGGTTGAAAAGCAACTAGTGTATCACCGTTGTGGTTTTTGTGTAGGTGAGAATTGTTCTTGCTAGATACCCGTAGCAGCCACGTAAAACATGCAACAATTAGAGGACATCTAACTTGTTTTTGCAGGGTATGTTAAGATGTGATATGGCCAATTACATGATGATATATATGTGATGTATGAGATGATCATGTGTTGTATAGAATATCACGACTTGCATGTCGATGAGTACAACAACCGGCAGGAGCCATAGGGTTGTCTTTAATTATTGTATGACCTGCGTGTCAATCATTAAGCGCTATGTAATGCTTTAGTTTATTGCTAAACAGTAGCAATAGTAGTAGAAGCATGCTGGGCGCGACAACCCCGATGGCAACACGTTGATGGAGATCAAAGATGATGGAGATCATGGTGTCATGCCAGTGACGATGGAGATCATGCCGGTGCTTTCTAGATGGAGATCAAAAGCACAAGTTCATGGCCATATCATGTCACTTATGATTTGCATGTGATGTTAATCCTTTTATGCACCTTGTTTTGCTTAGGATGATGTTTGCATTATAAGGTGATCCCTCACTTAATTTCAAGATAAATTGTGTTCTCCCCGAGTGTGCACCGTTGCAAAAGTTCGTCGTGTCGAGACACCACGTGATGATAGGGTGTGATAGACTCTACGTTCACATACAACGGGTGCAAGCCAGTGTTGCACATGCAGAACACTCGGGTTAAACTTGATGAGCCTAGCATGTACAGACATGGCCTCAGAACACAAGAGACCGAAAGGTCGAACATGAGTCATATAGTAGATATGATCAACGTTATGATGTTCACCATTGAAACCACCTCAACTCACGTGATGATCGGACTTGAGTTGGTGAATTTGGATCATGTATCACTCGAAGGACCAGAGGGATATCAATTTGAGTGGGATTTCTTAAGTAATATGATTAATTGAACTCATTATCATGAACATAGTCGGTAGTGTCTTTGCAAAATTATGTTGTAGATTACTAGCTCACGTTGTAGCTCCCTTGAATTTCTATATGTTCCTAGAGAAATAGAGTTGAAAGATGATGGTAGCAATATTGCGGACTGGGTCCATGATCTACGGATTGTCCTCATTGTTGCAAAGAAGGCTTATGTCCTTAATGCACCTCTCGGTGCGCCACCCCCTCTAGCATGGTCTATAGATGTTGTGAACATCTGACAAGCACATTCTGATGACTACTTGATAGTTTAGTGTGTCATGCATTACGGCTTAGAATTGAGGCTCCAAAACGTTTTGAACGTCATGGAACATATGAGATGTTCTAAAAGCTGAAATTGAGATCTCAGGCTCGTGCCCATGTTGTGAGATATGAGATCTTCAACAAGATTCTTTGCGTGCAAGATGAAGGAGAATAGCTCAATCGTTAAGCATGTGCTCAGATTGTCTGGGTGCTACAATCACTTCAATCGAGTGGGAGTTGATCTTCCAGATAATATAGTGATTGATATAGTTCTCCAAGTCAATGTCACTAAACTACTAGAACTTTGTGATGAACTATAAAATGCCAGGGATAGAAATATTGATCCCTGAGCTGTTTGCGATGTTTGACACCGCGAAGGTAGAAATCAAGAAGGAGCATCAAGTGTTGATGGTTAGTAAAACCACTAGTTTCGAGAAGGGAAAGGGCAAGGAGGGAAACTTCATGGATGGCAAGTCAGTCGTTGCTCCAGTGAAGCAACCCAAAGTTGAACCCAAACCCGATACTAAGTGCTTCTATTATGAGGTGAGCGGTCGTGGATGCGGAACAACCCTAGATACTTGGTAGATAAGAAGGTTGGCAACATCGACACAAGTGTATTTAATATACGTGTTATTGATGTGTACCTTGCTAGTACTCCTAATAGCACTTGGATATTGGATACTGGTTCGATTGCTAAATGTTAGTAACTCGAAGTAAAAGCTACGGAATAAACGGAGACTAGCTAAGGGTGAGGTGACGATGTGTGTTGGAAATGTTTCCAAGGTTGATGTGATCGACATCGCATGCTCTCTCTACCTTCGGGATTAGTGAAGAACCTAAATAAATATTATTTGGTGTTTTGTGTTGAGCATGAACGTGATTAGATCGTGTTTATTGCAACATGGTTATTCATTTAAGTTAGAGAATAATTGATATTCTGTTTACATGAATAATACCTTCAATGGTCATGCACCCAGTGAGAATGGTTTGTTCAATCTTGATCATAGTAATCCACATGTTCATAACATTGATGCCAAAAGATACAAAGTTAATAATGATAGTACCACATACTTGTGGCACTGCCGCTAAATGTCATATTGGTATAAAGCGCATGAAGAAACTCCATGTTGATGGATCTTTGGACTCATTCGATTTCGAATCGGTTGAGACATGCGAACCATGCCTCTTGGGCAAGATGACTAAGGACCCCGTTTTCCGGATTGATGGAGCGGGCAAGTGATTTATTGGAAATGACACATGTTGATGTATGCTATCCAATGAGTCTTGTAGCGAGCGGTGGATATCGTTATTTTCTTACCTTCACTGATGATTTGAGTAGATATAGTATATGTTTACTTAATGAAACACAAGTCTGAAACATTTGAAAAGTTCAAGCAAATTTTAAGCGAAGTTTAAGGTCATCATGACAAGAAGATAAAAATGTCTGCAATATGGTCGTGGAGGTGAATATCTGAGTTACGAGTTTGGCATACAACTTTAGACAATGTGAAAGTCGTTTCACAACTCACGCCACCTACAACACCATAGTGTGATGGTGTGTCCGAACGTTATAGTCGTGCTCTATTGGATATGGTGCGGGCTATGATGTCTCTTATCGTTTTGCTACTATAGTTTTGGGGTTATGCATTAGAGACAACTACATTCACTTTAAATAGGGCACCATCTAAATCCATTGAGATGACACCGTGTGACTTATGGTTTGATAGAAATCTAAGTTGTCATTTCCTAATGTTTGGGGCTACGACGCTTGTGTGGAAAAATGTTTTCACCTAATGAGCTCGAACCCAAAGCGGACAAATGCATCTTCATAGATTACCCTAAGAACAGTTGGGTGAACCTTCTATCTCACATCCAAGCATAAAGTGTTTGTTGCTAAAACGGGTCCTTTCCCGAGAAAAAGTTTCTCTCGAAAGAATTGAGTGGGAGGAAGATAGAACTTGATGAGGTTGTTGAACCTTTGTTTCAACCAGAGAGTAGTGCAGCATAGAAAGATGTTTCCGTGGGACCTAAGTCAGTTGAAGAGGAAGTAAATGATGATGATCATGAAGCTTCGGATCAAGTTACTATTGAACCTCATAGGTCGACAAGGATGCGTACTGCTCCTGAGTGGTACGACAATCCTGTCTTGGAGGTCATGTTGTTAGACAACGATGAACCTACGAGATATGGAGAAGCGATGATGGGCCCAGATTCCGACAAATGGTTAGAGGCCATGAAATCCGAGAAAGGATCCATGTATGAAAACCAAGTATAGACTTTGGTAGACTTGCTCGTTGTATGGCAGGTCGTCGAGTACAAATGGAACTTTGAGATGAAGACAGACGCTGATGGTAAATGTCACCATTTATAAAGCTCGACTTGTCACAAAGAAGTTTCCGACAAGTTCAAAGAGTTGACTGCGATGAGACTTTCTCACTCGTAGCGATGCTAAAGTCTGTTGGAATTATGTTAGCAGTTGCTGCATTTTCCAATTATGAAATCTATCAGATGGATGACAAAACATCGTTTCCTTATTAGTTTACTTGAGGAAAAGTTGTATGTGATACAACCAGAAGGTTTTGTCAGTCCTAAGGATGCTAAAAGGTGATCAAGCTTCATTGATCCTTCTATGGGCTGGAGCAAGCATCTCGAAGTTGGAATATACACTTTGATGAGGTGATCAAAGTTTTTGAGTCTATACAAAGTTTATGAGAAACTTGTATTTACAATAAAGTGAGTGGGAGCACTATAGAGTTTCTGATAAGCATATGTGGTTGACATATTGTTGATCGAAATGATGTACAATTTTTGGAAAGCATAAAGGGTTGTTTGAAAGGAGTTTTTCAAAGGAAGACCTGGATAAAGCTACCTAATTGTTGAGAATCAAGATCTATAGAGATAGATCAAGATGCTTGATGAGACTTTGAATGAGTACATACCTTGACAAGATTTTGAAAGAGTTCGAAATGGATTAGTCAGAGAGAAGTGTTCTCGCCTGCTTTGTAAGGTGTGAAGTTGAGTGAGACTCAAAGCTCGACCGCGGCAGAAGAAAGAGAAATGATGAATGTAGTCCCCTATGCCTTAGCCATAGGCTCTATATAGTATGCCATGCTGTGTACCGCACCTGTGTGTGCCTTGCCATGAGTCCATCAAGGGGTACAAGAGTGATCCAGGAGTGGATCACTCGACAGCAGTCAAGATCATCCTTAGTAACTAAAAGACTAAGGAAATGTTTCTCGATTATGGAGGTAAGAAAGAGTTTGTCGTAAAGAGTTATGTCGATGCAAGCTTTGACACCAATCTGGATGACTTTTAGTAGCAATCCGGATACGTATAATAGAGCAGCCATTTGGAATAGCTCCAAGTGGAGTGTGGTAGCAGTGTTTCCAGTTTGACATAGAGATTTGCAAAGTACAGACGGATCTAAATGTCGCAGACCCGTTGACTATAAGACCTCTATCACATGCAAAGCATGATCGAGCCCCAGAACTCATTGGGTGTTAGATTCATAACAATGCGAATCACATGGTGATGTGAACTAGATTATTGACTCTAGTGCAAGTCAAAGACTGTTGGAAATATGCCCTATAGGCAATAATAAATTGGTTATTAGCATAGTTCCTTGTTCATGATAATCGTTTATTATCCATGCAATAATTGTGTTGATCAGAAACTCAGATACACGTCTGGATACATAGACAACACCATGTCCCTAGTATGCCTCTAATAGACTAGCTCGTTTATCAAAGATGGCTATGGTTTCCTAGTCATGGACATGAGATGTCATTTGATAATGGGATCACGTCATTAGGAGAATTATGTGATGGACAAGACCCAAACTACAAACATAGCATATGATCGTGTTAGTTTATTGCTATTGTTTTCTACATGTCAAGTACTTGTTCCTATGACCATGAGATCATGCAACTCACTGACACCGGAGGAGTACCTTGTGTGTATCAAACATTGCAATGTAACTGGGTGACTATAAAGGTGCTCTACAGGTATCTCCGAGGGTGTCTATTGGGTTGGCATGGATTAAGACTGGGATTTGTTACTCTGTGTGACAGAGAGGTATCTCAGGGCCCACTCGGTAATACAACATTACAATAAGCCTTGCAAGCAATGCGAATAAGTGTTAGTCATGGGATCTTGTATTACGAAACGAGTAAAGGGACTTGCTAGTAACGAGGTTGAACTAGGTATGGAGATACCGACGATCGAATCTTGGGCAAGTAACATACCGAAGAACAAAGGGAACATCATACGGGATTAACTAAATCCTTGACATGGAGGTTCAACCAATAAAGATCTTCATAGAATACGTAGGAACCAATATGGGCATATAGGTCGCGCTATTGGTTATTGACCGTAGAGGTGTCTCGGTCATGTCTACATAGTTCTCGAACCCGCAGGGTCTGCACACTTAAGGTTTGGTGACGTTTTGATAGTATAGAGTTATGTATGGTTGTGAACGAAGGTTGTTCGGAGTCCCGGATGACATCCCGGACGTCAAGAGGAGCTCCAAAATGGTCCGGAGGTAAAGATTGATATATAGGAAGTCCTATTTTGGTCGCTGGAAAAGTTTCGGGCTCATCGGTAGTGTACCGGGAGTGCCGGTAGTGTACCGGGAGACCATCGGGAGGGGTATTTCGACCCAAGAGGCTACATGGGCTGTGGGAGAGTGAATACCATCCCTTATTGGGCTGGTGTAAGTCCCATACAAGGCCCATGCGGCTGGGAAGAAAAGCCCAAAGAGAAAAAAGGTGGGAAAAGGCAAAAAGGCAAAAATAAGGAGGAGTCCTAGTCCTACTAGGATTGGAGGAGGAATCCTCCAATCCTCCCTAGTTCGGCCGAACCACCTTGGCTTGGAAGCCAAGGCTGACTCCTCTCCTCATCTCCTCCTATATATACTAGAGGGTTTTAGGGTTTTTGTACCTGATTTTCAGCCATGTGCTACCCGTTCCTCTAGTGCACAGTTTCTCGTCTAGATCGATTTTTCCGAAGTGCTTAGGCGAAGCCCTACTGGAATAGCTCCACCACCATCGCCGGAGCACCGTCACACTACCGGTGAACTCTTCTACCTCTCCGCTGCCTCTTGTTGGATCAAGAAGGCGGAGATCGTCATCAAGCTGTACGTGTGTTGAACGCGGAGGTGCCGTCCGTTCGGTGCTAGATCGGAAGGACCGTGATCAAGATCGCGAGAAGGATCATGATGCGATTGCGGGATGGATCTTGATGAGTTCGCGGGACGGATCGTGCTTGGATCGCAGGATGGATCGTGATGAGATTGCGGGATGCTCGGCGATTTGGATCGTGAAGACGTTCGACTACACCAACCGTGTTTCTTAACGCTTCCCGCTTAGCGATCTACAAGGGTATGTAGATCCACTCTCCTCTCGTAGATGCTCATTACCATGGATAGATCTTGCTTGTGCGTAGGAAAAAATTTGTTTCCCATGCAACATTCCCCATCGGTTCCGTACTATCGAAGAATATTACTTGGATCATCTCCGATCCATTTGTGCTCGTGTTGAAAACCCAACTAGCTTAGTTGAGGTAAAATAATTAAATGAGCATGCTTATTTTGTGCGACACCGCTTATCTCAAAAAGTGAAACTTTTGTGGCATCATATTAATAGTTTTTATTGTTATGCTTTGCATTTATGTGAAATACTTGATTTTACTTGTTGTTCCAAAGACCCTAAGAAACACCTTTTCTTCCAATGTGAGTTTAATTACTATGATATGAACAAATTGAAGAATTTGTTGCTTTTAAGGGTGCCTATGAAATTGCTTATGTGAATGAAAAGTATGATGCTACTCTTTACAAATCGGAAAATTTTCCCATTCTTAAATACTGCTATTGTTTATGTTAAAGAATATATTGAGGAATCCTCTGCTTTCCAAGAAGATACTAATACTTTGCAGGAATCTATGGAAGAATAAGTTTCTGAAATTGTGAGCTCATTGGATGAAAAAGATGAGGAGGAGAGCGAAGAACAAAAGGAGGAAGAGCGGATTAGCTACCCGTGCCCACCTTCTAATGAGAGTAACTCTTCAACTCATACATTATTTAATTTCCCTTCGTGCTTACCGAAGGATGAATGCTATGATAATTGTTATGATCCCATGGATTCTTTTGAAATATCCCTTTTTGATGAACTTGATGCTTGTTATGCCTGTGGCCAAGATGCCAATATGAATTATGCTTATGGAGATGAACTTGCCATAGTTCCTTATGTTAAGAATGAAATTGATGCTATTGCACCCACACATGATAGCCCTATTATCCTTTTGAATTCTCCCAACTACACTATATCAAAGAAGTTTGCTCTTATTAAGTATTATATTGATGGGTTGTGTTTTGCTACTACACATGACGATTTTGATGAATATAATATGCATGTGCTTTTTCATCCTACTTAAAATTATTATGAGAGAGGAACTGCATCTCCACCTCTTTATGTTTCCAATATGATAAAATTGCAAGAAACCGTTTATACTATGCATTTGTTTGATGCGCATGAATTGTTCTTTTACGACATGTTGATGCATACTAAGAGATTTAGACTTTGTCCTTGCATGATATATGTTGCTTTGTGATCGACTTTGTCATTGCATGATATATGTTGCTTTGTGATCACAACTAAATTACAAATCATTGTTAATTAAAATTGGCTTTGATATACCTTGTGATCTGGGTGGATCCATTACTTGAGCACTTTATGCCTAGCTTAATGGCTTTAAAGAAAGCGTTGTCAGGGAGACAACCCGGAAGTTTTAGAGAGTCATTTTATTCTGTTGAGTGATTTTATAAATTTTAAAAACAAAAAAAGAGGGGAACCTAAAACTTCACAAAAACAAAAGTGAAAGTGAGAGAGACGAACATCGTGAAAGTGGGGGAATTCCTTGAACTTTGTTCATGCCCATGGAAACTTTGTAAATCTTGAATCGCAAAAACTTTTCAATACAAATAATTAACTCCTTGTACAAATCCATTGTATTATAAAAATAATGTGCCAAGATTTTCCTTTAGGATGATTAGATTGCTTGTTGGTATGTGCGGTGTAAAAACATAAACTTTGGTTGTAGCGCGTGAATTTACAATTTTTACTGGAACGTCAAAACTTTCTAAAAAAATTACCCAGTATTTAAATAAAATATTTTTATTTATTCCTTATGTTTCAGAATTTTTGTAGTTACATAAGTATGGTCAAAGTTCAGATTACTATAGACTGTTCTGTTTAAGACAGATTCTGTTTTTGATGCATTGTTTTGCTTGTTTTGATGAAACTATCAGGTGGTATAATCCATGGAGAAGTTAATATACAGCAGGGATAATGCAAATATAAAATATGAATGGGTTTTCAACAGTACTTAGAGTAGTAATTTGCTTTATTATACTAATGGATCTCACCAGTTTTCTGTTAAGTTTTGTGCGGATGAAGTGTTCAAAGATCGAGGAGGTCTCAATATGAGGAGAAGGAGGAGAGAAAATAGTTCAAGCTTGTGGATGCCCAAGTAACCCCAAGTAAATATCCATAGAGACTCAAGCATCTAAGCTTGGGGATGCCCTCGAAGGCACCCCATCTTTCTTCAACAAGTATCGGTATGTTTTCGTCTTTGTTTTGTTCATGTGATATGTTCAAATCTTGGAGCGTATTTTGTGTTTAGTTTTCACTTTCATTTTATGCACCATGCTGGTATGAGGTAGTGCATGGTTGATTTATAGAATGCTCATTGCACTTCACTTACATCTTTTGGATATGGCTTCATAGAATGCTTCATGTGCTTCACTTATATCATTTGAAGTTTCGATTGCATGTTTCTCTTCACATAGAAAACCGTTATTAGTAGAATGCTCTTTTGCTTCACTTATATTTATTAGAGCATGGTCTTTTATAGAAATAATTTAACTCTCTTTCTTCAATTATATCTATTTAGAGAGTCAACATGAATTGGCCATTCACATGATTAGTCAAAAAATCCTACATAAAACTTATGGATCACTGAATATGATATGTTTGATTCCTTGCAATAGTTTTGCGATATAGAGATGATAATATGTGGGAGGCACTAGTGGATGATCGTGTTTAGTAAGATATTGGTGTTAAAGTTTGTGATTCCCAAAGCATGCACGCATAGTCTCCCGTTATGCCAGGAAGTTGGAGCATAATTTATCCTTGATTGTCTATCTTTGTGTGAAGGTCAGGGGCGTGCGATGGTTAACTCCGACCAACCTCCCCCTAGGAGCATGCATATTAATACTTTTCTTAGAGGGATAATAAAAATTTGCAATAATTATGTGAGTTCTTTATGACTAATATGAGTCCATGGATTATACGCGCACTTACCTTTCCGAAATTTGCTAGCCTCTATGGTAGGTGCATTGCCCTTTCTTACCTCGAGAGTCGGTGCAAACTTCGCCGGTGCATCCAAACCCCATGATATGATACGCTCTATCACACATAAGCCTTATTATATCTTCCTCAAAACAGCCACCATACCTACCTATTATGGCATTTCCATAGCCATTCCGAGATATATTTCCATGCAACTTCCACCGCTTCTGCCTTGACGACTTGAGCATTCATTGTCATATTGCTTTAAATGATCGTAAGATACTAGCATGATGTTTCCATGGTCCGTTTTTTGATATCTTTGCTATGATAGATCATTGCGCATCCTGGTACACTGCCAGAGGCATTCATATAGAGTCATACTTTGTTCTACTATATCGAGCTATAATATCGAGCTATATCGAGCTATAACTGTGATCATCATTATTCATTATTAGAGCATGTCCCAATGAGGAAAGGATAATGAAAACTATGATTCCCCCACAAATCGAGATGAGACTCCTGACAATAAAAAGAGAAAAAAAAGAAAAAAAGAAAAAAAAAGACAAGGAGAGAAGGGGCATGCTAATTCCACACTTGTGATTCAAAGTAGCATCATGTTTTTCATGTAGAGAGTCTCCTATGTTGTCACTTTCATATACTAGTGGGATTTTTTCATTATAGAGTTAGACGCACACCCACTTAGTTTTCATATCGAGCCTTCATACACTTATAGCTCTTAGTTCATCCATTGCATGGAAATCCCTACTCCTTGCATTGATATCAATTGATGGCTCCATAGCCCGTTGATTAGCTGCTCTGATGTGAGACTATCTTTCTATTTGTCTTCTCCATATTAATGCCTACCATCGCATTCTATTCCACCCATAGCCCTATATCGATGACTTGCGCTCATGTATTGCATGAGAGTTGAAAATGTTGAAGCGCATTAAAAAGTATGAACCAATTGCTTGGCTAACACCGGGGTAGTACATGATTTATACTTTGTGTCAAGAAGACAGAGCATGACAAGGCTATATGATTTTGTAGGGATAGCGTTATTTAGACTTGATATTTTGAAAGACATGATTGTTTGTTGGGATGCCTGAGTATTAATGCCTTTATGTCAAATTATAGACTATTGCTTTGCATCACTCGTGTCTTAATATTCATGCCATGATTAGATATATGATCAAGATTATGCTAGGTAGCATTCCACATTAAAAGTTATCTTTCTATCATTTACCTACTCGAGGACGAGCAGGAATTAAGCTCGGGGATGCTGATACGTCTACGTCGAATCTAAAAAAATTTATTGTTTCATGCCAATATTATAAAACTTTCACATATTTTTGGAAACATTTTATATGATTTATTGGACTAACATATTGATCCAGTGCCCAGTGCTAGATCCTATTTGTTGCATGTTTTTTGTTTCGTATAATGTCCATATCAAACGAAGTTCAAACGCGATAAAAATTTATGGAGGGAATATATTGATTTTTTGGAGGTGGAATCAATGAAAAAGGAGGCCCACATCCACCACTAGACACCAGGGCGCGCCCCAAGGCCCAAGCGCGTCATGGTGGGTCATGCTCACCTCGTAAGTCGGTTGGAGCTATGAAAAAAACGTGTTAAAATATCAGTGTGATCATAGTTACGGATCTCTAGGAATATAATAATCGGTTTTCGGCCAGAAAACAGAAGCACAAAACAGAAGAGAATAGAGAGGGATATCCAATCTCGAAGGGGCTCCTGCACCTCCGGCGCCATGGAGGACATGGACCAGAGGTGGAACTCTCCTCCCATCTAGGGGGAGGACAAGGAAGAAGAAGAAGGAGGGGGGCTCTCACCTCCTCTCCCCTAGTGGCATCGGAACGCCGTTGAGGCAATCTCCGTGACGGCGATCTACACCAACAACTTCACCGCAGTCAACACCAACTCTCCCCCCTTTATGCAGCGGTGTAACACCTCTTTCCCCCATTGTAATCTCTAATTAAACATGATGCTCAACTCCATATATTATTTCCCAATGATATGTGGCTATCCTATGATGTTTTAGTAGATCTGTTTGTCCTATGGGCTAATTGATGATCGTGGTTGGTATGAGTTGTATGTTTTATTTTGGTGCTATCCTATGGTGCCCTCCGTGTCGCGCAAACGTGAGGGACCGCCGCTATAGGGTGTTGCAATATGTTCATGATTTGCTTATGATGGGTGTCGTGAGTGACAGAAGAACTGACCCGAGTAGGTGGGTTGTTGCATAAAGGGGTAAAGAGGACTTGATACTGAATGCTATGGTTAGGTTTTACCTTAATGATCTTTGGTAGTTGTGGATGCTTGCTAGAGTTCCAATCATAAGTGCATATGATCCAAGTACGGAAAGTATGTTAACTCTTGCCTCTCCCTCATATAAAATTGCAATAATGATTACCGGTCTAGTTATCAATTGCCTAGGGAAAAATAACCTTCTTGTTTGACAAAAGCTTTCTACTAAACAACTAACTTTTATTATCTTGCAATTTACTCGTAGTTTTATTCCCGCAAAGTACTTCTAGTTTTATTCGTGCAAACTATCCTATCACCTACAAAATAGTTTCATACTTGTTCTAGGTAAAGCAAACGCTAAAGTGTGAGTAGAGTTGTATCGGTGGTCGATAGAACTTGAGGGGATATTTGTTCTACATTTAGCTCCTCGTTGGGTTTGACACTCTTATTTATCAAAAAAGGCTACAAATGATCTCCTAGACTTGTGGGTTATAATTGGGTCAAACGGAGCCATAGGGGCCACACAAGCTAGGGTAGTGGGCTAGGGAGTAGGTCGTGCCCCTAGGCTTGTGAGCCTTGTGGACCGCTTCTGGCCTTTTCCTGAAGCTTCCGATGTTTCTTATTTTCCTTAAAAAATCTTCTTAAAATTCATCGTGTTCGGACCTTCCCTGTGAAACCAAAATCATGCAAAAAACGAGAACTGGCACATGACACTAAATTAATATGTTAGTCCAGAAAAATAAGATAAAATGATATAAATGCATACAAAAGTGATAATACAATAGCATTTAACAATCAAAAAGATTATAGATATGCTAGAGAAGTATCAACAAGTATGTACATCATTCTGGCCTTCGCTACTCCCGAAGGAGGTGTTCGATTTCCCTGAAGAAGAAGGGTGATGTAGCACAACAACAAAAACTATTTCCCTCAGTTAACAAGCAGGGCTTATCAAACCAATAGGAGGAACTACACTAACAACATTAGCAGTACCTGCACACAAACAGTCCAAATGCTTGCACCCAACAAAGAGAAGGGGGTTGTCATTCCCCTTATTGTTGCTAGTTACAAGATTAGAATCAGATAGGGTAATGATAGCAAAGATAATGTTAGCAATTGTAGGAAATTGCAGAATTATTGAGAATGGACCTGGGGCCCACCGGTTCATAGTGCCATCTCTCTTGAAGCAATAGGTCAATATGAATTCAACTAGCACATATGTTCTAGTTGTCCATTTTAATCGCTCAGAAATACTCCATTAGATCTTGCTTAAGCTGCTCATGGGTTGCCCATTCTCGAATTTGTTGCTGCATTTGGACGAACTCATCAAACATGGCCGGATGCAGATGTGGGAGTTGGATAGGTTCACTCACGGAGGATCCGTCAACCAGATATAGCCCATGTTGTACTCATGTCCATTGACAGTGTAGTTGCACGGAAGAGCTTGGCCTTCAGTCAACCTAACAAACAATGGAGACAGCTCCAGCACATTGATGTCATTGCGAGACCCAGACATGCCAAAAAAAGTATGCCAAATCCAGAGATCATTTGATGCAACTGCTTCAAGTATGATGGTGGGCTTCTTAACATCGTCATGTATTGCCCTTGTAGAGTTTTTGTGCAGTTCTTCCATCTCAAATGCATCCAATCAAAAGATCCGAGCATATCTGGCCATCCTCTTGCTTCTGAGAGTGTCATAAGCCTTTTGGTGTCTACAACACTAGGTTCTCACAAATACTGAGGTCCAAACACCTCGAACACTACAGTAGCAAATGTGATCATGTCGTCTCTGCATGTTCTCTAAGACATGCGGAGGTACTCGTCCCTCGAATCTACGGTCATGCCATATGCAAGTTCTTCCTACGACACGCTTCTTCAAGATAAAGTAGTCATCGTAGCTTCGGACTTCATTGTAGAGGTGATCGAACACCTTTTTTCGCATCTGAATGTGCCGCGAAAGTTATCCACGAATAGGGCATCAGCGGGAAAGTAGTCGTTCGCATGTGTCAAATGCCCCGTGCCATGTTCGGGTTCAACACTCGACGACCCTTGATCGATCCTTTGAAATTATGAACATGCTCTGCCTCTTCAAGGACTGCCTGCAATTTCATCCGCATAACCCTCCTCGTCAGATGAATCAATGTATCGCTCATAGATGTATTGTATGTTGAATCCATTGCTTCAAGAAAGGAAGAGAAAATGTCGATTTTATCACGGGCATTTTACCAAACACTTGGCAGGTGTTAGGGCAAATAAAAAGTTTTTCATATAATAATTGAAGTTGACGTGATGATGATAATTTTAGTTAACAAGCATGACAAGTTGGTGACAAAAGATAAACTGAAGGCGGGTCCGGGTCAAACGGTGGGAAATATAGCTTGGAAGAGCGAAACTTGGTCTAGGGGGGAGGATTGGGGACGGCCGGGCGAAGAAGCATACACCTTGGGGCTATGGCCTATAGAAACAACCCATGTGTTGATCACGTCCAATAAAAAACACAGAGGGGAGAGCCATTTGACTGCGGTACAGCGAGGTTGCAGTAGTACAAGTGATACTCGATGGATGGATGGATGGATCAATCATCGACTCACGAGCGCGGCCATGGCCTTGAGCTTGCGTGCGCCAGTGCCTCCGCTCCTGGAAAAGGCGGTTCACCTTTGCAACAAGAGTCTGGTCTGGAAAACCTTACCTCGGCCACTGCGCTGGCTGGCCACCTTCTCTGCCTCGTGTTGTTGCAGCAGAGCAGAGCAGTCCATGTCCATTCCGTCCGGGAAAACCGCAGCCGGAGCCAGAGGCGTGGGCGGCGTCTCGTTTCCAGGGCTCCGGGCGGAACCAAAACGTTTTCTTTTTGTGAGTCGCATAACGTTCCTTTCTTTTCCTTGAGACAAAACGTTCATTGGTCGCGTCGTACGTACTGTACATTCCATTTCATTTTTACGGGATTGAGGGGTGATGACACAAACGAATGAGTCAGAGCAATTCCACGTGGATAAGGGCATCCTCAACGGCAATTCATAAATTTTCTCTCGCATCCGTCCACATTCATAGACGTTGTAAGCCGCCATCCAACCATAGCCATATACATGTCCGTCAGTAATTTAAATTCAAATATACTTTGATCCACACAGTGCATTAGATCACACCAGCGTCGGATCGCATGTCCGTTAACAACTAAAGAAAAGAAAAATATGTTTAGTTTTTACATGCCTGATCCAAAAAAAAACAGTCCGACAGTCTATGCATTTTTGCCCTGCCACACCAGGAATCCCAGTTGTCCGCTCCTCGATCAAGGAGGTGTCGTCATCGCCGTGTAGGCAGCCTCTGCCTCTGCCGCGTCCTCATAGTTTGCCGTCGCCAACTCATCTTTCTGCCGCTGCAACATCTCGCGGCGGAAGGAAGAACAAGATGGGAGAAAAGAGCAGGAATTGAGGGAAATGGAAGAAGAGAGTGGGGGATTTTGGTGCAAAACCAGTACGGGATGCTACAAAAGCGCGGGCTCCGCCTCCCTTTTGGGTGGGCCAGGGGTAAAGAGTGATATTTCGCGTGTTAGGACTCACGCAAAGTCCCTCATGTTTGTCTCCGATTTGCAAGAAAAAAACACGTTCGGACCGCACTGTGGACCGATACAGGACCACGTTGGATGGCTTTCCCGGTTCGAACAGCGCCGTCCGGATGCATGCGGGAGATTTACGAGTTGGCGTTGGAGATGCTTTAAGGCCTCCAGCTTTAAAAGTTTTCCACTTTGTATATAACATTAGTCTTGAATTGCTACTAATCTTTTGGCTTATTAGATAACTTTAATATTGTATATGTTGGTATTTATTAATATATATTTTATCAAAAATTTCGAAGTTTTACTTTATATAAATCTTATATGCGTAATAAAAATAAATTGAGGGGGTAGTAGTGGAAAATGGTCTTGATCTTGCTAAAGAACAAGATTGTGTCCACCAACCACAAATCATCTCCGCTTGATTTTCAGTGTCCCCAATCCGAAACTCCTCCATTGTCTCTCATGGCTCCAGAGACCTCACCTATTTGCCGACGACCGCAACGAGAAGTTGAAGTTCTGCTCATCTCAAAGCTAGGTGTTCCACTTCATCTCGGTCTTTGTCCTCTATTTCCACCACATGCCCCCGGCAATCCTTAGGAGAGGTAGATGGGGCTATCAAACAGGAGCTCTCCTTATGGCATCTCGAAAGCCGATCCTCAAATAGCCCGCAAACGTCCGAACCAATCTGTCCAGACGCAATTTACCATCTAGCTAACGCGGTCTCGCATATGTCCGTGGACTCGTCCGACTGTCTGAATCTCGCAAACCGGACGCAAAGTTGTGTGAACTTTGCGGGTGTCTGGACCTCTGTCACATAGAACTCTGACAGCCTAGCCCATCAAAACCCTACCCGGAGCCTGCATATCCGTCCCTTCTCTCTGCATCCGCTTCACCCTTGACCGACGTTGTCGATGTACCATCCTAACCGGCTCCCATGGCCTTGCCGGACCTTCGCCGCTCCACCCGGTCACCACACCACTTTGCATACACGTCGTTCCACCTGTAGTATGTCTGCCACTCTGGTACCATTCGCCCATATGGATCCAATATGTGGGGGTCATCACGACGACAAGTGTTTGGTCAAATTCCCATGCTAAATTGTTGAATTTTTCTCCTAATTTGTTGGAAACAATGGATTCAGACATGGAGTATCTCTACGACAACTTTGTTGAGTCGCCCGACGAGGAGGAGTATGCGAATAAAATGGCGATGATATAGCCGGTCCTTACAAACGCGGAGCATGCGCAAGAGCATGTTCACAATTTTAAGGGATGGATCAAGGTTAATTAAGCCCTAAATTGGAACATGGCATAGGAAGGAGGGCATTTGATGCTGATGGACGACTACTTTGCCCCTGATGCCCTATTTGCAGTCAATTTGTACTGGCGCTTTCAGATGAGGAAAAATGTGTTCGATTGCCTCTACAATGATGTGAGGCCTACGATGACTACATCATCTTGAAGAAGGATGAATAAGGAAGAATTGGATTCTCCGGTTACTATATGTGCACAAATGGATTGCGGATGCTTGCATATCGCTAGTAGAAAATGGGCCTTTTGTCCCAGTTCGTAAGGGCCTTTAATCCCGGTTCTAGAACCGGAACTAAAGGCCTCCACTTTTAGTCCCGGTTGGATTACGAATCGGGACTAAAGGGGTTCCGCGTGGCAGCTTTCTATAGCGGGACCTTTAGTCCCGGTTGGTGTTACCAACCGGTACTAAAGGTATTTCTTAAAATAATTTTTTTAAAATCTTTGAATTATTTGACTATTTAATCTCCAATCACCCCTCCTCACTGATCTGGAATTATTAGACAATTTAATCTCTAATCACCCCTCATTCCAAATCGTTTAACTTCCCGGCTGGTCATCCATCCTCTCACTGCTCCAACCCGAGCATGCTTAACTTTCAAGTTCTATCACCCCTAGTTTCAAAGTCTGCAGTTGTTATTTTCTTGACAATAGTAAGCTATCAATCCTATTAACCATTGGGTCTTGATGTAACATGATTTAATTTTTAGAATTCCAAACAATTTTTAAAATAAACAACAAAAAAGATTAATAATAATATTAAATTTCAATGAAAATAAAAAAATTAATAATATTATTTAATTCATTTTTTGTAATTTATTCATTTAATATGGCTTAATTAATATCTTTAAATCTGTAAATCGGAATTCAACAAATAATATATCCATTATTATCAAAAAACGTGAGGAATCCAGACATGAAATCATTTATTAAAAAACTATTTTTCGTAACACTTTTTTTCGACATCGTATGCAAAAGTTATAGTCGTTTTACTTTTTCATAACACCTTTTCTAATCTTGTTTCAAATCTAGACTTTTTGTGTGTTCAACATGCACCATCCAAAGCCACGTGATCAATTTTCATCCTTTTCCCACTTCATTCGCTTTTTTTTCATACATTTATTAATTTTTTTGAGCTAAATGACCCTAAAATTGAAAAGCACTACAAATGAACTCTGAAAAGGTCGAAACTTGGCATGGTATCATCATTTCACCCACATAGCGTTTGCTAAAAAGTTGAGAGGGTTACGATAAAAACTAGATGCACTTCGTGTACAAACTGGACAATCTCTTTCAAAGTATCAGGATTTTGGACGAAAACTCATCTGTTACAAAGGCATTTCGTTTTTTAAAACTTATTTAAAATCCAGAGTTTTTTGCGTTCAACATGCATAATTTAAAGCCACATCATCAATTTTCAACCATTTCCCATTTCATTCGCTATTTTTCATGCATTTATTAATTTTTTCCAGCTAAATGACCCTGAAATTGAAAAGCACTACAAATGAACTCTGAAAAGGTTAAAACTTGGCATGGTATCATCATTTCACCCACATATCATGTGCTAAAAAGTTGAGAGGGTTATGATAAAAACTAGATGCACTTCGTGTACAAACTGGACAATCCCTTTCGAAGTATCGGGGTTTTGGACGAAAACCCATGTGTTACAAAGGCATTTTGTTTTTTAAAACTTATTTAAACTCCAGAGTTTTTGTGCGTTCAACATGCACCATTCAAAGCCACATCATCAATTTTCAACCATTTCCCACTTCATTCGCTATTTTTCATGCATTTATTAATTTTTTTAGCTAAATAACCCTGAAATTGAAAAGCACTACAAATGAACCCTGAAAAGGTTGAAACTTGGCATGGTATCATCATTCCACCCACATAGAATGTGCTAAAAGGTTGAGAGGGTTACGGTAAAAACTAGATGCACTTCGTATACTAACTGGACAATCTCTTTCGAAGTATCACGGTTTTGGACGAAAACTCATCTGTTAGAAAGGCATTTCGTTTTTTAAAACTTATTTAAATTCCGGAGTTTTTGTGCGTTCAACATGCACCATTCAAAGCCACATAATCAATTTTCAACCATTTCCCACTTCATTGGCTATTTTTCATGCATTTATTAAATTTTTTGAGCTAAATGACCCTGAAATTGAAAAGCACTATAAATGAACTCCGAAAAGGTTTAAACTTGGCATGGTATCATTATTTCACCCACATAGAATGTGCTAAAAAGTTGAGAGGGTTACGGTAAAAACTAGATGCACTCCGTGTACAAACTGGACAATCCCTTTCGAAGTATCAGGGTTTTGGACGAAAAATCATCTGTTACAAAGGCATTTCATTTTTTAAACTTATTTCAACTCCGGACTTATTGTGCGTTCAACGTGCACCATCTAACATGTGCCTAGGAGCAAAAATAATTAAATTTAAAACTATTTTTAAACTCAAGTTATTCACATTCTAGGGTTTAAAGCAAATTTGAACAAATTCAAATTTAAACCATTCAAATTTGAAAACTAATTGCACAAACACAAACTAGACTAAATTTTGAATCTAATGCAAAAAAGAATCACTCAAAAACATCAAATATCCTAATAGATATTAGCAATTTAAAACAGAAACTAAAAACAGAAAACAAATAGAAAAAACAAAAAAACTTTCAAAACCCTTTAGTCCCGGTTCGTGTCTCCAACCGGGACTAAAGGCTTGACCTTTAGTCCCGGTTGGAGACACGAACCGGGACTAAAGGGTATCGGCCCCTTTAGTCCCGGTTGGTGTCTCCAACCGGGACTAAAGGCCCCATTTGAACCGAGACTAATGCTCACATTAGTCCCAGTTCGTAATACAACCGGGACTAATGTGTAGAGCACAACTTTTCTACTAGTGTATGGCACAACCACAGATTCGTGGGACATGTAGCTTCGGTTGTCTAAGAGCACATGCGCACATGCCATGGTTAGATTTGCTACTTTGATGGCTGGGGTGTTTGGACCTCGGTATTTGAGAGAACCAACTACAGACACAAAAAAGGCTCATGACACTCTCAGAAGCAAGAGGATGCTGAGTCATGCTCCGATATCTTGATTGCATGGACCGGGAATGAAAGAGTTGCCTATATGGTCTACAAGGGCATTACGAGGGCCATGTTAAGAAGTCCACTATCATTTTTGAAATAGTTGCACAACAAGGCCTTTAAATTTTCTATGGCAGGCCCGTGTCTCACAATGATATCAATTGTCTTCATTGTTTGCTAGGTTGATTGAAGGAAAAGTTGTTGCGTGCAACTATACCAATGATCATAAATTCAACATGGGTTACTATCTGGTTGATGGTCTCTATCCTCCCTGGGCCACCTTCGTCAAAACCATCTCTAACGCACTTGGTGAGAAAAGAGGTCACTTTACCCAAAGATGAGAAGGAGCTAGAAAGGATGTGGAAAGGGCATTTGGAGTGCTCCAAGCCGTTCTGCAATTGTTTGAGGGTCTGCAGAAAATATGAGAGCCGGAGACCTTGTGGGAGGTAATGACATGTTGTGTGATCATACACAACATGATAGTTGAGGATGAGGGTGAAGATGCCGTAGGATGTCTGGAATTTAAGGAAATGGATGATCCTATCCAACTTTCACATCAGAATTCGATCACGTTTGAGGAGTTTGTTTAAATGCATCAACATATTTGACATCGAGGAACTGGTAAGCAGCTTAAGGAAGATCTGATAGAGCAATATGAGGCCTTAAAGAGAAGAGCTAGAGCATACATGCGAGTTGAATTGAAGTTTGAACTATTTTACAACTTAGTTGGGTTGTAATATTTACATTTCAATTTAAACTAGTGTCACATTTAAATATTTTCAGTCCTGGAAGATTTTATATACGCCATTGTTTTGAGTGATGCGGCCTCAGTAAAAAAACAAGGATTGACGTTGAGAAGACATGATTTGATGGTCAACTCCCGTATCTGAGCCGGCCGACAAATATTGTACTCCCTCTGTTCACTTTTGTAAGCCGTTTAGGACAGCTAAACTTGAACTATTTTAGATGTTGTCTTAAATGTCTAGAAGGTCTTACAAAAGTAAACGGAGGGAGTATTTGTTTTAAAGACCGGCACTGGAGATGGCACTGGAGATGCCCATATACATTATAATAATGGAAAAGCCACGCAAATTGAATTCAGCCAGACAAAGAATACAGAAAGCTAAAAGAAGGCAGAAATTATACTGAGTTTTTTTCCTGATTTACAAGACTCACGCGTATCCCTATGTTGGCACAAAAACATATACTGTTGGATTAAAAAAAATACACTGTTGGACACTTCAAATGTTCTACTCCCTCCTTTTTTCGGAATTGATGTTGTACTCTCTCCATCCAGGACTACATTACATTGTTTGAATTGGATATCCGGACTATGCGTGGGCCTTTTTAAAACCGAAAAGGAGGCAGTAATATTTATTTTCTTCTTTGCCTTTAATTTCATTTTGGTAACAATAAATAGGATGTTTGATGTGCACGCTCGACTGATACACGGACAAGATGAGAAATTTGGTGGTCGCACATGCTACTAGAGGCGCAGCTAGAGTTCCAATAGATACTTTATCTTTCTAGGATCAAACTTTAGAGAAGCCTAGATTACCCATAGGCCATAGCTATCGTGTCAAGTGTTGTTCTGACTTCTGAGAGAGAGAGAGATAGAGAGAGAGGGGGAGAGAGGGAGGGTATAGTACACTGGAAAGTAAAGCACGGTGCGGCTCTATCTATCTGGTTCCTGCTTGTGGTGCAGCACAGCTTTACCCGGTCCGCCCGCCGGCCGGGCGCAGCAGCCTTTCTTCCGAGTTTGATCTCCTGTCTCTCATCTGCTGGCCTGGGGAAGTGCTTCTCGTGTGGGGCTTGTGCCCGTTTTGCTGTGGTCCAACGAGAGCCAGCGAAAAGAATGGGATGGGATGGGTGGACTGAACGGATTCATCACACCAGACGAGGGAGACGTAGTGGCAGCAGCCAGCAAAAGTGGCTTTCATCTCCCAATCTCCCCCCAACACCCATAGCCATAGCAAGTGTGAATCTGCGAGTAATAAAATCTACAAGGAAGCGAAGCTGGTTCAGTTTCGTTCAAGATAAATTTTCTGTATCGCCGATTTGTACGACACATGCATCTTGCTAAATAGCTAGTGTATGTGAGACAAATTCTGCAAAGAATCTTATTTCACGATGGATCCAACTTTATCAAATGATTTCGTATTATATATGCTGATATTTCCTCTTGAAAAAGAATGACTTGGCTCCCCGATGGAATTACATGCACCGAGATGTAGGTATTACATATGCAGCCATGCCACCAGTAAGCTTATCTTCAACGCTCACCCGTAAATTTGCGTCTGCAGATAGGAAGAGACCAGTCTGCGGACACAGTTGCAGGATTCTGGCCATCAAATGCCGTCTGCATACATTCGATCTCAATTTCTTTTAAAGTCCGCATGTTTAAATAGCTATATATATAGTCTAAAATAGTTCGGCCGGTGGTATTCTGTGTCATGCTTGTTCGGCAGGTGCTACGCACGACACATCTTCCAGAGTGTTTTCACGTCGGGATGGATGAGCGCAGGGCGTTGGCGCCGTGGTGACGTCGACAGGTGGCCGGCCTAGCAAGAATAATGTGGATCTCTCTCCCGAAGATGGGTCAGCGGTTGGCGACTTCTAAAACGTGTGCATGTGGTGTGCCCTTTAGATATGCTGCACCGGTTGTTGGTTCCGATACGTTATGTTGATGGATCAGCGACGACAATTAATTTAGATGTGAGGAGTGAGAGCACTCCACATTATCGAGTTAGTAGGTGTGAGTGGTCGCTTCAGATGGCTTGATGTGTGTTCTTATCAGACCTTTGTTGAATAATTAATAAAGATGACTGTATGCATCAATTGATGCACATGCTGGAGGTTTTAACTTCCTTTTCCAAAAAAGCATATATAGTCTAAAATAATTCAAATGTTCAAATACATTAGTAATTTTAACTAAAAAAAATTCAAATATTACACTTCAAATTGTTGTCCCATTAACCGACAACATATGCTCAATTGGATCTTCCTTCAGTTGCTTGACGCCGAATTTATTGATGTATTTGAATAAATTCTTCAAATGTGACCAGATTTTGATTGGGAAGTACCATAGGATCACCCATGTGCTCAAATTCAAAACCCGCGACAACATCCCCACCCTCATCGTCCATGAAATATTGTGCATGATCACACAATAGGTCATCACCTTTAGGGCCTCCGGATTTCATTGTTTAGCAGGTCCATGAACAACTGCAAACCATGCCTGCAGAACACCAAAACCCCTCTCAACATCATTTCTAGTTGGTTCTTGTCTTTGGGCAAACTGAGATTTTTTTCGATCATTGTTAGAGATGGTGTTTACAAAGGTAGCCCAAGGATGATGGATACCGTCAACCAAATAGAGTGGCCCATGTTGTACCCACGCGCATTGATAGTATAATGGCAAGGACGAGCTTTCCTTCAGTTAGCCTAGAAAACAATGGTGATCGCTATAGCATATTGATGTCATTGTGAGACCAGAGCATGCCAAAGAAAGTGCACCAAATCCAAAGATGATGTGATGCAACTGCTTCAAGAATGATGGTGGACTACTTAGCATGACCCTGATATTGTCCTTGTAGATCTTTTGGGTAGTTCTTCCATTTCCAATGCATGTAGTCAAGTGATCCGAGAAAACCTAGCCATCCTCTTATTTCCGAGATTGTCAAGAGCCTCTCGGTGTATACCACAATTGGTTCTCTTAGGTACTGAGTTCCAAACATCTTGACCATGACAGTTGCAAACCGGACCATGCCACTTTCCTAATTATACTATAATCCACGAGTAAACGATAAGCATGGCAATCACGATATGCAACTCATATTGATACCTAAGCATATAAGCAGGTACAGTACATAAAAATGAAATGTCTATGAAAACAGCATGTACAACTAGCAAAGGAACAAGTAAACGAGGGATGCACATATCATATCGTCCGGTTAGCCGAGCCAACACGACGGCGACGACAGCAACCTCAACATCGTTCGTGGCCTTCTTCTTCTTGGCGGCGGCGGCGACCATGATGTCGATGCAGGATAAGTAGTGGAAGCAGAAGAGGACGAAGACAGGGATGGGTCGGGAGCAGTCGTGCCGAGATGCTCCCCAAAAACCTTATTGCCGTTCTCCACTACGGCGTCGAGACTAAGGTCCAAACACCTTGACCATTGCAGTAGCAAATCTAATCATGGCGTCTCTGCATGTTCCCTCAGACATTCAGAGGTAATCGTCCCATGAATCGCAGTCATGCCATATGCAAGCATCCACAATGTAGTTGTGCACTTCCGGTAACCAGAGAATCTAATTTTTACTATGACATCCTTTTTCAAGATGAAGTAGTCATTATTGCAGCTTCCGGACGCCATTGTAGAGGAGATCAAACACATTTTTTGCAACCGAAAAGCATCATTTAAAGTTTTGCGCGACTAGACATCGATGGAAAAGTATTTGTCTATCAACATCAAATGCCCACACATCCTATTTTGGTACAGTCAACACTTGATGACCCTTGATTGACCCCTTGAGATTGAGAACATGCTCTTCCACACGCTCCGTGGTCTCAAGGACCGCCTGCATCATCAACGTTTCATCCGCGTAATCCTTCTCGTTGGACGACTCAACTTAGTGCTCGTAGATGTACTCCATGTCCGATTCCATTGCTTCAAAGAAGGAAGAAAAAATGTCAAAATTTTAGCACGGGCATTTCGCTCGCCCTACACTTGTCGGGCATGGCTAGCCCCACGAATGGCATCCACATGGGCGGATGTTACCTGCTCAGTGGAGGGAGGATAGATGTTGAACGGTAGCGTAGGTAAAGCGATGTCGCGGCCGGTTGGAGCGGCGGAGGTCCGACATGGGCTTGGTGAGCGGTCGGGCGGCATCGTCAGCGAGGGAGGACGTAGATGCAGTGAACTGGGAAGGGATGGAGACGTGGGGTGCGCGTGTGGTTTTTGATGGACTTGGGGATGTTGGGGTCCAACATGACGGACCCCCCCACCCCCCGCGGATTTGCATCCGGTTTGCGGAATTTCAAACGGTCAGACTAGTCTACGACAGATGCGGGACGGTGTTGGATGTCAAAGTGCATCCGGACCCACTCGTTGCCGCTACGGACGGTAGTGTGTGATTTGAGGATGTGGGTTTAAAGATGCCCTTGTGCATCTATTGAGTTTTCGGGGGTAACTTATTTGTTTCGTGTTTACTGCACCGGTTGAAATGGTCATATTGTTTTATTCAAAATTTATCCATTTTAAATTTTGAACTCGCAATAATGTTACTAAGCATAGAAAATTAGATCCGTATTTATCTAATTTTGAATGCACTCTCATGAGTGGAGCAGAATACCCCGTCCAACATATGTGCTCACAAAAGAGAAAAATCAAAAGAAGGGGCAGCGCCAGGGTAGTACAGTGCGAGCTACGGTGTGTACTCCGCCCCCCCCCCCCCCCCCCCCCCTTCTCCCATGGCGGCCATGGCGGCGACGAGGCCATGTCCGTCGTTCCCCTGCCAGTGGACGGAGGAGAATCTGCTGAACCCGGGGGTCGAGCCCCTTGCCGTCTCACCACTCAGGGACAAGCCGCCCTTCTTCTTTCTCCGGTGCCTCATGGCGAGGCTCTCAATGCCGCCGCACCGTGCTCCATCGCTCAATAGCTGTTCGCCCTCCTTCCTGCCCCGTCTCTCTCCTACCCCGCTGCCGCCGCCCCTTGCTCCATTGCTCCATCGCTCTTCGCCCTCCTTCCTGCTTCGTCGCTCTCCTACCTCGACGCCGCCGCCGCCGCCGCCGCCGCGGGAGGTGGATCTCCGCCCTCCATATGCTACATCGGCCCCCTACCGCGCCCATGCTTCAACCTCAACCTCAATCTCAACCTCGGGTTCGGGGGTAAGTTTCCACCACGCTTTTGATTGTTGTCGCCTGGATTCCGACGACCTCCGCCGGTCCAGCTCGTTGGGCGTGTCTGCTCGGGCCACCGGCCAGTGCCAGTCCAGCGCGTGCCTTCAAAGTCTCACCTTTTAACTTCATTCAGCAGCAGCGGCAGCCAGGGAAGCAGCCTGCCCCTCCTCCTGAGCCTCCACAGCAGCCGCCTGAGCCGGAGCCGCCACAGCAACAGCAGCAGGGCCAGGATCCCAACCTCCCGGCGGCAACCCAGATGGAGCAATATGACGAACTTGTGATGAACGGAGGACCAATGTTCGCACCTTACCAGACAAAGCTAGATGTAAGTGAACTGCCTCCTCTACGCCATTCGGCCCAACTCCCGGTTCAGTCCGTGGCTCTCTCATGTGTACGGTGTGCCGGATTGCCGTCGGACTCAAAGTGGTATCTTTAGAGTTCAACTTCAGATCAGCTTGTGTCTGTCTTTGTTGGCTAAAACAGGATTTTCGGCCCAGGCCACCCTGCTGTCAAACGATGAGCATGATGGCGATGCTGGTTATGCCAGCAACCTAGTGTTCTTTCTGAATGGTGCGCCATGCCAACTATGCATAGAGATTTCCTAGAGCTAGAGCAATGTACTGATTTGATGGTTCCTGTATATCTAATTTGCTTCGTATGCCCCATCTCTCATTTTCAGTTTTAAGCAGGAGTAGGCTTGTGATTAACAATGCTACTTGGTACCCTGAGCCATGTGGCAATCAAATATAGCTAGTAGCGAATGTTTTATATTGCTATGCTACTGTATGCCTCTCAGTGTTCGATTTGCTTGTACATATTTTTTGCTTTGGTTCCTAAGAGGATGTGATACTTACATGAGTTCTAGCCATATTCTTGGTTATCTAAGGTTTGATCCCTGAGTTCTAGTCAATATTCTTAGGTTCAATGCAAGTTTCATTTACACATCAGCATTATTACTAGCCATTGGTCTTCTTTTCAATCCATAGTAATAAAAGCAGGCCAAGCCATCTGTTTTATTTGTAGCAGTGCGCGGTCTATTGTTTGTGTGCCTAATCAATTGATTGTGATGGTCTTATGTTGTGTTTCACTCTTCTTAGTTAATGAAAATGGCGTGATAGAGTAAGTTCATATGCTTTGTGTGTTTTTTTCTAAAAGCCCTTTTAGTGGAAAAAACAGTGTGCTTTTATGTTTTTTTTTATCAACTTGATGCTACATTTTGAGTGAATTATTCAAAGAAAAAAGTGGGAAAAGAGTGATGTTTACATGGACATAATTGGGTCATTTCACTTCAACTTCTTAGTCTATCGCGTCCTATGATGCATATGAACTGAGTTCTTATGTCTCACGTTTGCTTAATTTTCATATACAGGATATGCCTGTCTTACAACTCGACATTAAGAAGGAGGGACTCCATGGGCGTGTGGATGAAGCGACAAGGAGAAGGATTGTGAGGGCACGTTTGATAGCACCTGGATGCTACTATAACGTTCCCATCACTCCGTATCCGAATCCAAAAAATGGGAAATCGGGCTGGGGAAGGCCTCCCCTTTCGGACTGTGGACATAGTCATTATCGGATTGAGTTACTTGATTCATCATGCAGGGAGAGAGGTCGAGTGCAGCTGCTACTAAGGGATTTCGATCAATACATGCCGGGATTCCGTGTATGTAAAGACGAAAAGTGGTCAGAGTGGTATAAATTCAAAGACATGGAGCTGCCATCATTTATCTCTGAGGATGACATCATGAACCTCACCATTGATGGCAGGCACGACTTGAAGTATGTAGTTTCTTCCACTTTTATTCACATTTGCATTCACATTCTGGCATATTACTCTTCAAATTATAATGTGGAGAATCAATATTGCTTTGTTGGCATATTGTTGCCTCTATCTCTTTGGATTATCCTATCTGTTTTCCCCGTCAATCATATCGCTATAGATGCGCAAAACAGAATGAGATTCTTGTATGTGCTCTTTACATCTACTAAATATTGACACGTTTGCATGATTTTAAAAAGGCTGACAGAACTAAATAAAAATAAAATGATGCTTCGGCAAAAACTAAACGGCAAGGTTATTGATATATATTAGCATACTTACAGAATTAACTACATACTGGCACGTTTGCATGGTTTTAAAAGGTTGGCAAAACCAACGGAATATAAAATGATGCTTCAGCAAAACTAATCTGTGGTGTTCGTATTTATTATCACGCTTATAGAATTATCTACATGTGGTTATTTTCTTCTTTTATTTTGTGATTTCAGATATGATATTGGAGGCCATAAAAGTTATAACTATGTTTTCACCGAGTTCTCAACCTACCCCGAGAAGCTCCCCAAGGACAGTTTTAAGAAGCCAGCGATGATCACGGTGGTCTTGTTCTGTGAGGCTTTCAGAGACAGGTTCATGCACTTGGAGATCCAGAATCGTGTCAAGAATGACGCAGAGCCTTTCCCTCTAGGTTACAATATAGTTGACTGGGCAACAAAGAAGAAAAGATACTTGAGTCCTGGTATTGTTTGGAGTCGTTACCATTCCTGGTCGATGTTCGGCGAGACTTGCACTGATGTTGGCATGAACGGTGGACTGTTTGATCCAAGCTTCTTGACCGAGAAGTACATGAGGTTGTACGGGATCAGCCATTTCCAGGAAATGATAGGGAGATAGTGTGGGCATCTGCTCATAATCATGAGGAACAGCCACCAGATGCGGGTCACACCGGAGAAGTTGAAGGAGATGCAGGAGAAGGCGAGAGGCGAAGACATGGCAAACCCGAACTTCGACAATTTGGTCGACAAGGATAAGGTCATCCCTCTCCCTACCTATGATGTGTGACGGCTTGGTAGCTAGGTGGGAAAATGTCTTGTCACATGCTGGATCACTGAGAACTCCTAATCTGTAATATATACTTAGATATGTGGTGTTGCCGAACAATGGTGGGCATGTGTTCATTCATTTTGGTGACCGTGGTGTAGAGTGGATCCTAGAGGCAGCCGACCCGAGAGCATGAACTCTGCCAATATTAATTGGTGCCATGGACCAAGCTAGGTAGCTATTGCTGTTGTGCTTGCCAGCAATGGCATGTATGCTGCTTGCTGCTGTCATGTAATGGACCTGTTTTGGCCTGAGACTGAAAGTGCTTATGTTTGCTGCTGCATGCTGATATGGCATTGGTTTAAGGCTGAGGAGTATCTTTTGTGCTATGTTGCCGCTACTGATATTCATGTAGAGAAACTAATGCGTGTCGATTAAGTGATGGTGATCATCATGTAGATGTTTGGTACTATTCAAATCTCTGTCTACTGCTGGACACTACTAATTTTCAGACATACTTGCCATTTAATTTGCTGAACTCAACACCACGACAGACAAATTCTTGACATTCAAAATTTTAAACCTTGCTTGTCTTCTTATGCCCAAATATGGGCAGGACAAAATCCCAATCACTAATAAAGTATTCGATAAATATGTATGTTCCATCACTGAGATAGCAAATCATGATCCGTTCAGTTCAATACGGTCCCATTCCCATACGAACCGAAGCAGTGTATGTAGTAGGTCCATTCAAGTTATCAACACCAATATAATCAAGTTCAAGCTACACCGTGGCTATCTGTTCTCAGCAATGCATTTATTTTCTTCTAAATGGCAGTACTACATAAGAAGCAACAGAAAAAAAGAAGCATAGACTCCATCCGGCGGAGGGGAACAGCAATGTAATGCAATGTACTGTATGTTCCACCAAAATTCTGTCTGCTGCTAACAGTTGTCTTGCATGAAAAGATTTCACCGATGAAGAAGAACCTCTAGGTGGGGTTGGATTCTTCCATACTAACTAGGAGCGCCCCTATTTATCGCACCCTCAGTCCCTCACCAATCTCCAGGCCGGGAGACAACTGACAGCCTGACTGTCTGACTCATCACCCATCTAGCTAGGAACCTGTCTGTGATCACCATCTTATCAAGTATATCAACAACCACTTCACTGTTGACGGACATCTCCGTTCGGAGCAGGACAAGACGTTTTGGCCCGTCGTAAAGTTCTTATCTTGTGATTTTATCCATGTGAAACGTAGTTGTGATGAGGCAGCTCATGTACTGGCAAAATCTGCAGAATTTGATGTTGGGTCATGTTGGAGTAGTGAGTCACCTGATGAAATCAGGGCCATTATTTGTAATGAACATGTTTCTAAGTGAATGAATGCAAGGATGCTGCCCATTATTTTCACAAAAAAGAAAAATCCCCCACTTCCAACGAGCTGCAAAATGCACAACAGAATCAAGTGATCAGTAACAACATGATCTGGACTGTCTACAGTCTACACTACACAATGACAGTGGCAGGCAAATACTTCAAATAGCAGATGAATCGACAACAATTGTTGGCATGTACATGAAACAAACAACAGTTAGAGAATACACGGAACCAGGCACCTGACACAACTACACAATTGATACATCAGCACCAGCTCCTGCCCCAACTGCTCACTTACCCAGTGCATACCAGATGAACAGGCGGTATCAGGTACCCAAGCAAACAAAACAAATGGTAAAACTTCACTCAAAACTTCCACATAGACTGATCTGCACTTGCTAGTGTAAGATTTCAGTGACTCAGCAAACCTCCGAAGCAAGATCAATCGTAAGCTTCAGTTGAGCATGTAGTTCAATGTTTCACCCATTTGATCAGAGGAGAAAAAAATAAGTGAAGTCAAACAATAACCCCGCTACAGGATAACCACCAATAACTTCCTCTCTCACAGAAAAGCATGGGTACCCATGGAAAACAGAATAATTCTCGAATCTCATCAAAGAAAACACACATAGTGAAGCTATAATATCCAATGCATTTTCCAAATACTCGTCACGAAGAGGGAGTATTATCTATTACGTAGCATTAACCTCTCGTCTGTCCTCTTGGTTGTAAGGTTTACTGTTCCTAACTCCTAAGTGACCCAAACAAATAAAGCACCATTTTTTCTCACTGGCAAAAGTAGGAGAATAAGCAGCATATTGTTTTAATATAGTTTTTTTTGCAGATTCTTGGTTGTGAATGGAATGGCCACATCATTTTATTCTGCCAACCAGAAACATGATATTCACCCAGAAGTTAAGAACTTAAAATGACTGATCAAGATATTTACAAATGTAAAAGGGTTTTGCTACTATGAATCATGATGTATGAAGAAAGATAACCAGTATATTTGTTGGTCAAACTGCGAAAATCATTCCAGACTTGGACAGTGTGGTTTTTCATATCCGAACCTCACCTTAAAAGAACCCTGAAATATTAGAATATAGAGATTAATAATTATAGAATAATATGTCTATAAATAGTAGCAAGATAATCACAGCAGAAGAACAGTAGAGAAATTTAGAGACCCCACTATGATTTGCCATACCGAAACCAAGATTTTGCTTAATCAAAACAAGAACTTGTAGTGATTCAGTAAGGAAAGGTTTGTCAACTGTCCACGGTTTTGGTGCTCCCGTGGAACTCACCATCTACTACTCTGCTGCTTAATCCTAATTTGCAGAACATATATTTTAGCACATTAGTTCCTCGTCACCTTGATAGCATAGAGCCATAGACAATGTTCAAGTTAAAGCTTGCCATGAAAGTACCAAAGCTTGCCCAAACATAAATGTTCACGGTTTCGTTTGCCCTGATGCAATACTAGACATTTTAGAACTTAATAGGGCAACTTTGCAGAGTAAAGTGCATGTATGGCAAATACTTTGTGTTGTGTGAAAGCCCATGGATGATCTCCACATCTCTTACCAAAATTTCCATTCATAAGTTAAGATCATGAAATGCCCGTCAAAGATGTTTTACAAACTAAAGTTTGCTCACCCAGATCTTCGAAATAAATAATTACCTATTAACGATGAAAAGCAGCACAATGAACTGGGTAATACCCCACTGACTTGCTTAATAAGAGTAAATTACAAAAAACCACCACATTTAAAGTTCATATCCAGATTTGCCACCATATTACTTGGGCGCCCCAAAAATCTACCACTTTTCTTACTAATTTTTCAATAAACACTAATGACCGATTCAGGGCGATTTAATGACAATTCTCATCATTTGGACCCACTTGTAAGTGTTGACGTGGCACTGGAAGTTCAAGAAAACAATGTTGATTGTTAAATTAGATAGAGGGGCCACTCCTGAGAATCCCCTCCCTCCTCACGATCTCCACCTCTGTGGAGCCGCCGTCACGTCCTTCACACGATGGCCGGTGTCGCCCAGCCACCTCTCCGGCCTTGCTCCGCCTCCTCCACCATCCTTCACCTCTTCTCCCTGTTAGGTTGATCTCTCCCGCGTGGGCCCAACGGCCCACCGGACCCCTGATCTATTCGTGCCCTGATCGGGGGCGCCCAACCCTCTTATGGTTGGTGGGCCCCTATGACCTGCGATATATAAAGAGGTGGGGGCCGGGGCACACGGTACGAGGTTCATCGTGCCGCCAGTCACCCCAGCGAAATCCCCTTCCGATCTAAGGTCATCGCAGAGCTCACGAGAAGCAACACCACCTCTCTCTCTCAATCTCGCCGTCATCACCACCGCCACCGCGGCGACATGGAAGGTGGCTCGAGCTCCTCAGGACAGGGAGCAGCTAATCTCCACATCCTCCATCTATGCTACCGGATTCTCCTAGCCTACACGATCCGACGAATCTATCAATGGTACCAGACCATAGTAGGCATAGGATTTTCGGTAAAGAACAGAAAGATCCCCCCCAAAGAACCCTAAGAGGGCAGAGTTCACCGGAGAAGGACCTCGGGTTCTCACCGGCAAAGTAGCGCCGCCGTCATGGCCGCGTCGTTCCTCTCGATCCCGACGGGCATCGGCAAGCCAAGCCGTCCAGGGCTCGCCGGCAAAGAAAAGAAACAAAAAAGGGGGCAAAGGGCACCACCACCGGGCCATTCGATGGCCGCGCGCTCTCCTTCGGGAGCTCGCGCGACTTGGGAAGGGGCTGGCAGGGGTGCCGCCACCAGCGCACGCCGGCGCAAGGGAACAGCGGGAGGTCGTCGGGCTTCTCTCTCTCACATCGGGAGATCGGCGGGTTGGTGGAGATATTAAGGGGAGAGAAAGATGGCGTGCGCGGCGCGGTGGCTTCTTGGCGCCACTGGCGGCGGCCGGGACGGGCAGCTGGGGCGTAGCCCCGTTCTCCCACCGAGGAGGTAGAGGAAGGGGGAGGGGTTTCGCCTCGACCTCTGCCAGAAGAGAAGGGAAAGGGTCGTGGCTAGCGGCCGGGCCGTCGCCGGCGGCCGGAGGAGGCGTGATGGTGACCGGACTGTTGCCGCTCCCGAGCGGCGCCAAAGGATGAGCGGCGGGTCGAGTCAGTTTCCCCACCCCGACGGCGCTGGGAGAGTTTGACCCCCCGATCCTGGCGCGGGGCCGTCGGATGGCTAATCCTGCATCGGACGGCTGGGGCCAGCGGTGGCTCCCCACAAGCCGCGGCTGGGCCAGTTTTGGCCCAAAGGGTGCATAGGCCGTGGGCCAAAATTACAGGCCGCATTTCATTTTGTTTTTTAATAGATTTTGTCCAGTTTTTGGGTAGAATCAATATAGTTTTTTCTATTCAAATTATTCAGAGAAATATTTTGTTTAGAAAATAGAAATGTAAATATAAAAGTTTCTACAAAATTTATGAATTTTTTTGTAAATTTTCAGAAAAGAAAAGTTCATGAATTTTATAAAGCAAAATATAATAAAGTTCATGAATTTTTTATTTAATAAAAGAATAGTTTCTTTCAAGAATAAAAAGTTCATGAATTTATATTCATGTTTTGCGCTGCGTAAATATTTAATAGTGTGCTTTCACAAAGAAATAAAGTTTAGAGAGAATTATTCTTTAAAGAGCACATTAAAGTGATTATTAGAATTAATATGATTATATTATTTTTATGACCAACGTTATTAATAACATGATCATGTTTTTTAAAGGTGCATTTATTTCTATTATTGTGCCCAACGGTAATATAGATTTAATTGCATAGACAATTATATGTTTAATTTGACCAACGTTAGATTAACACATATGGTTGTTATAATTTCAGGAGGTTTCAATTTGATGAGTTGTTTGAAAGAAGTTCCAACACTCAGAGGTGATAATTACACCGAATGGAGGAACAAAGTTGATTTGGCCTTTGTCTGTGTTGAGGTTGACTGGGTTATGGATGAACCACAGCCGGTCAGACCTACAGAGCCAGTCAGAGAGGCCACTGATGATGATGCTGTATGGGACAGAAAGAAGAGGGACTATGCTCCATTGGAGTTGTCCTACACTCTCAACAATCATAAGTGGATAAATGCCAATAAAAATATATGGCATTTATAAAGAATACAATTGAGAACGCCATTGTGGGCTCAATTGCAGAGTGCACTTCCGTAGGGGAGTTGCTTACAAAGATAAAGAACCAGTTCACTGGTTTTTCAAAGACATATGTCACCCAGTTGATAAAGCAACTGGTCACAGAGAACTACACTGGTGGTGGTCATGGCATTTGAGAACACATTCTCAGGATGAGCAACATGGCTGCAAAATTCAAGCCCATGGATGCAGACTTGGAGCTCAAACCTGCGCTCCTGGTCCACCTGATTATGGCTTCGTTGCCTAAAGAGTTTGACACATTTGTTGTCAATTATAACATGTCGTCTGAAAATGGGATATAGAAAAGACAATTGCCATGTGCGTCCAAGAAGAGGACAGACTAAAAGCCTCACATGATGCTTCTCTCAACTATGTGAAGGACCATAAGAAGAAGAACTACAATCCAAACAGCAAAGGTTATCCTTCTAAGCCACATGGAAAAGCACCCTATCAGCATCAGACTCAGCAGAAGTTCTTTACAGTGGACAAAGACACTTGCCTCCACTGCAAGCAGACAGGGCACTACAAGAAGGATTGCCTTGCTTGGCTAAAGTCGGTCATGGCAAAGAGAGGTACCGACATCATTTCCTTTGTAAATGAATCCTTATGTACACAATTTTCAAAATCTACTTGGTGGATTGACCCAGAAGCAACTGTTCATGTTGCAAACTCTTTACAGGGATTCCGTTCGACGAGGAGTGTGGAAAGAAGAGAAAGATGCATTGAAGTCGCTAATGGAGTCCAAGCAGAAGTTGAAGCTATCGGCGACATCTCCTTGGAGTTAGCTGATGGATTCAACCTTCTACTTCGAGATGTCTTATTTGTTCCTTCATGTAATAGAAACTTAATTAGTGTTTCTTGTTTGGAAAAAGACAATTATGAGTGTTATTTTGGACATGGCAAGTGTGGCATATGGTGTAATAATGCTTATGTTGGTGATGCTTTACTTCACAATGAGCTTTACTTACTATCACTCCATGAAAAAGTGCATTATGTGTCCAATGTGAATGCTCACACTTCCTCGTCGAACAAAGAAAAAAAGAAAAGAGAAAGAACTGACGACTCATCAAAGTTATGGCACTGTTGCTTGGGCCATATTTCCAGGGAGAGAATAGAAAGATTAGTAAAAAGTGAATTTCTTCCCTTGTTAGAGTTCTCAGACTTAGAACAATGCGTAGATTGCACTAAAGGAAAGTATGTAAAACAAATCAAAAAGGATGCAATTCATAGCATAGGAACACTGAAAGTCATCCACACCGACATTTGTGGACCATTTCCTGTGAAAAGTGTGGATGGATATGACTCGTTCATAACATTCACAGATGATTACTCTCGTTTTGGTTATATTTATGCAATCAAAGAAAGATCTGAAGCATTGGATAAGTTTAAAATATTCAAAACTGAAGTTGAAAATCAGCATGATAAAAGAATAAAGATAGTAAGGTACGATCGTGGGGGAGAGTACTATGGTCGGCACACCCTATATGGACAAGTCCCTAGGCCTTTTGCATAGTTCTTACAGGAGACTAGCATAGTAGCCCAGTATTCAATGTCGGGCGAGCCTCACCAAAATGGAGTAGCTGAAAGGCATAACCGTACTTTGATGGATATGGTGCGCAGCATGATGAGTTACTCAACATTGCCATTGGAATTATGGATGTAGGCGCTTAAAACCGCCATTCACATTCTCAATAGAGTGCCAAGCAAGTCGGTGCCCAAAACACTGTACGAGCTTTGGACAAGAAGAGTGCCCTCTTTACAACACTTCAGGGTGTGAGGGTGCTCCGCTGAGGCCAAAATATTTAATCCAAACATTGCAAAGTTAGATCCCAAAACAGTGAGTTGCCACTTCATTGGCTATCCAGACAGATCAAAGGGTTTTCGTTTCTACTGCCCAAACAGATATACAAAGTTTGTAAAAACAAGACATGCAGTCTTCTTAGAGGACGAAATGATGAGGGGGAGCTTGGTAGCTCGGAAAATTGGTCTTGAGGAGAAGAGGGTGCATGCACCTAATCCGATGATTCAGGAGCCTTTTTTCTCACTACCAGCTGTAACTCCACCATGACAACTATGGAGAAGACCCGAAACCTGTCCATCAGGAGCCGACTGAACCCGTTGTTGAGCATGAAAGGGAGGTACAGCAGTCAACAGTAGAAGATGTGCCGCAAGTTGAGGCACACAATGTGCTAGAAACTGAGGCCCTTAGAAGATCTAATAGAACAAGAAGATCTGCTATTTCTACTGATTATAAAGTTTATAACACAGAAATGGTTCATATGGAAGGTGATATCGCTACATATGAATAAGCCATTAAAATCCCTAACTCATCAAAATGGCTACAAGCAATGGCAGATGAGATGAATTCTATGAGTTCCAAAGATGTTTGGGACTTAGTGGAAATTCCTAAAGGAGCCAAAACAGTGGGCTGCAAATGGGTCTACAAAACCAAGTATGATCCTAATGGGAATGTAGAAAAGTATAAAGCACAACTTGTAGCTAAAGGATTTACACAAAGAGAAGGGATAGATTACAATGAGACTTTTTCCCCAGTCTCATGTAAGGATTCCTTCAGAATCATAATGGCACTAGTTGCTCATTTTGATCTAGAGTTACATCAAATGGATGCCAAGATGGCATTTCTGAACGGTGATTGAAAATAAAAGGTCTACATGAAACAACCCAAGGGTTTTATCATGGAAGGCAAGGAAAATATGGGATGCCACCTAAAGAAATCCATTTATGGATTAAGGCAAGCCTCTAGACAGTGGTATCTAAAGTTTAATCAGACTATTAAAAGTTTTGGGTTCAAAGAAAATATTGGGGATAATTCCATTTATGCAAGGTTTAAAAATGGGAAATATATTTTCCTAATCTTGTATGTGGATGATATCCTGCTTGCTAGCAGTGATGTTAGTCTACTACTAGAAACAAAGAAGTTCTTATCCTGAAATTTTGATATCACAGATTTTGGTGAAGCATCCTATGTTTTGGTCATAGAAATTCACCGAGATAGAAACAGTGGAGTCTTAGGACTATCGCAGAAGGCATATTTGGAGAAGGTTCTTCAAAAGTATAATATGCACGCGAGTAAAGCCACACCTGCTCCTATAGTCAAGGGCGATAGTTTTGGGAAATTCCAATGTCCCAAAAACCAATACGAGATCGATCTCATGAAACCAGTATCATATGCTTCGGCTGTTGGAAGCTTACAGTATGCACAAGTGTGCACCCACCCTGACTTAGGTTTTTTTTACCGGCGTACTCGGTAGATATCAAGAGAATCAAGGCATGGAGCACTAGAAGATGGCAAAGAAGGCATTGCATTATGCGCAAGGCACAAAGCACTACATGCTAACATATAGCAGGTCTAATTCCCTAGAGATAAAAGGGTATTCAGACGCAGATTTTGCGGGGGACAAAGATGATAGAAAATCAACGTCAGGATATGTCTTCACTCTCACTGGTGGGGCTATTTCGTGGAAAAGCTCCAAACAGTCAATAGTTGCATCATCCATAATGCATGCAGAATTTATAGCATGTTTCGAGGCCACGGGGCAGGCGATATGGCTAAAGAATTTTTTACCCAACTTGAAAGTGGTAGATTGTATTCACAAACCACTAAAGATGTACTGTGACAACCAGCCCGCAGTATTTTATGCTTACAACAATAAGTCGAGTAATGCTGCCAAAACAATAGAGATAAAGTATTATGTTGTGAAAGATAAAATCTAGGATCACACTATAAGTCTCGAGCATATAAAGACAAAGGATATGCTTGAGGATCCGTTAACGAAAGGCTTACCACCCAATGTGTTCAAGGAACACTTAGCCGGCATGTGTTTAAAGGAAAGCCTATGATTCCTGGATCATGAGAGGTCCAAAAAGAACAGAATTTGTTTCTGAACGAAAAGTATATTGTAGCTGTATGATTCTATCGACAATCAAGCTGTGACGATGAGACATGCCCTATGTACCAATATGCGATGAAACAAATAACTAGAAAGTATAATTTAAAAGTAAAAGTTGAGGTCAAGGGGGAGAATGTTAGGTTGATCTCTCCCGCATGGGTCCAACGGTCCACCGGACCCCTGATCTATTCGCGCCCTGATCGGAGGCATCCAACCCTCTTATGGTTGGTGAGCCCCTGTGACCTGTGATATATAAAGAGGTGGGGGCCGGGGCACACGGTACGAGGTTCACCGTACCGCCAGTCATCCCACCGAAATCCCCTTCCGATGTAGGGTCATCGTAGAGCTCAGGGAAAGCACCACTGCCGCCGGATTCTCCTAGCCTACACGATCCGACGAATCTATCACTCCCTCCTAGAGTCGGCGAGATCCACCACCCGCCTCCCATCCCGTGCAGCCCAACTGGATCCCGCGATGCAGCCCCCTGCCCGACGAGCCCCACCTTTGTGGCGTGCAGCGAGCCAGTCCACACGCCCACAATCTTTGCACGCACGGCCCATGAGATCGCCGCCTCCGCTCTCCGGCTTGGCAAGCACGAATCATGTGTTGCTGGAGTGGCCATGTCCAGGAGGTCTTGAGCTTGCTTGCGCTGGGGATGTGCCCCGAGCTTTCCGCCATGCGACAGCATTGCGATTCCAGATCGAAGCTGGGGTGACCATTGAGGAGGGAACATACCGCGTGTACTGCGGCCGGCGCGCTCCTGTCTCTGGGCTGGCGCGACTAGTGAGAGTCTGGCCTGGCGCGCCGACCGGAGAGAAACCTGTCCGACCGCCGCCCACCTCACCCAAGGCCGCTGACATGGTCACCAGAATTGGCTTTCTGAGCCCCTCCATCGTCGCCTATCCCCCCTCCGGCGATGACATGCTCACGGGCACAACACAACAACCTTCGTAGGGGTCCAATTGTAATCAAAATTTGTTTCTAGGGTGCTTTTTGAATTTTTTTAGGGACCCTTTTGTAAGTTCAGCTAATGACTCGTGGGCCCCATGTCTAACTTAATGGTCAACAAATGGTGTTGACCATTTTATGGCATGTCATCGCTTACAGGCAGGCCCTTTCTATCAAAAATCGAATTAAATCACTCCGAATCAGTCATTAGTGTTTATTGAAAAAAACTGTAAGGAAAGTGGTGGATTTTTGGGACCCCCAAGTAATGTGGTGGCAAATCTGGATATGAACTTGGAATCTGGTGGTTTTTTGTAATTCACTCGCTTATTAATAACAACATTAAACGATAGCTGTCTTTTTTAAAAATCCTTTAGTACTCATAAGACCAGAGCAGAAACATCATAAAAATTATGTATAGTTGAACAATAAAAGATATATTGCTTCTGGAACAGATATTGCTACTACACGAATTATCATCTAGGAGTAGTTACATAGGCAGTTACTCAGTTTCTACAAGAGTATTCTGGGGTCTCGGGACTTGCACATCACCATATTTACTTCTTCAGAAGGTTCACTCTTAAATGCAACAAATGTGTTTCATCTCCGTTAGAAAATAGTTAAGGAAATAGTGTGAGATAAGGTAATTCTCGAGACACGTACATTGTACATTTGTGCAGCTAAATGATAATATATGCAATATCAAGAGAAAATCGCAGTACAATTTTGGCATTTATAGTAGCGTCATCTTTCCTAACAAGATACAAGGCACAATAACGTGCACAAAAGAAATATGTTAACAACACTCCGCTTGCGTCTTACTAAAGCACTACTAACAACACTCCAAAGGGATCTACTAATAGGACTCCAGAGGGCGGGCCGGCGGGGGAAGAACAATAAGCGCACACTACTAAATTACTAATAGGACTGTCCTCGATGGCGCCATGGCGAGAGAACGGGGGTGGCAAAAAGAGGGAGGGAGGAACGGCGGCGGCGGACGCTGGTATTGTGACTCCGTTCTGCTCAAGGGATCTACCAAGCCTTGTTGCTTCGCTTCGTATTGGGCCATGTCTTTACTCTTTACAAAGAAAACTTTAATCAAAAATGTTATGTGACGAACGTCACCTCCCCTTAAAAAACAAACAAAAAAGACTAACATCAGCTCGGAGGGGATGCTAAAACGCCTTTTCGTGGGAATTTTACTTGCTTCGCGAGATCAAACGGTGTTTTTTTAAAGAATAAACGGTGGTAGTTTTATAAGAAAAATACCCCTTCTCTGAAATAACGCTCATGCATTTCTGAAGAAACTGTGAGCACATACAACTAAACTTGCCATCTAAAACGTTTGTAAATTTCATCCCTCCTAGCAAATGTTCGCCGGGTAAGAGAGTCCAAATTTTAAGGACGCCAATATCCGGGGATCGATTGCCAGGGAAGGTTGGTCCTGGCGACCCATTCATTCCCAGCGAACGTTTCATTCGCTAAAAGAACGAGCACCCAGCGAACGATGCTGTCATGACGATAGAGCCCAGCCATCTTACCGTATTCGGGCCAGAAATCAGCTTGTTTATCTTACCGGCTGATTTTTTATTTTCAAATGGGACTATATGTTTTCTCCAACCCAGATTATGTTTGCGCTATTGGAAAACAACAAAAACTGCCATGACAATTAATAAAAATAAAGTAAATTTGGCATAAAAAATATAAAAAAGGTTGTTTTTCATGGAATTTTTATTTTGTTTTAAGACCATATCATTTTATAAGATCATGGCCTTTTTTATATTTTAAAACCATGAATTGTTTTTTTATCATGGCATTATTTGTGTTTAAGACCATGTCATTTTTTATATTCAGATCATGAATTTTTTTATATTTAAGATCTTGTCATTTATTTAAGATAACAACATTTCTTTTGTTTTTAAGATCACGCCATTTTTTATTTAATATCATGGCATTTTTTATATTTATGATTTTTTCGTTTTTTTAATGATAACAGCATTTGTTTTGTTTTTAAGATCACACCGTTTTTTATGTTAAGATCATGGCATTGTTTATATTTTAAGACCATGCACTTTTTAAAATTTTTTATCATGCCATTATTTGTTTTTAAGACCATGGCATTTTTTATATTTATGATCCGGTCATTTTTTAAGATAACAACATTTCTTTTGTTTTTAAGATCACGCCGTTTTTTATGTTAATATCATGGCATTTTTTATATTTATGATCTTGTCATTCTTTTAAGATAACACATTTTTTGTTTTTAAGATCACGCCATTTTTATGTTAAGATCATGACATTGTTTATGTTAAGATCATGGCATCGTTTATATTTTAATACTATGACTTTTTTTTATGATCATGGCATTATTATTTTTTAGAATCACGTCATTTTTTATATTCAGGATCATGAATTTTTTATATATTTAAGATCTTGTCATTTTTTTAAGATAACAACATTTTTTGTTTGTAAGATCACGTCATTTATTTATGTTAAGATCATGGCATTTTTTTGTATGTTAAAACTATGGCATTTTGTTTTGTTTTATGATCATGGCATTATTAGTTTTTAAGACCATGCCATTTTTTATATTCAGGATCATGGCATTTTTCTATATTTAAGATCTTAGAAAATTTTAAGATAACAACATTTTTTGTTTGTAAGATCACGTCATTTTTTTTAAGTTAAGAACTACCAATCTAGTTGGCCAAATCAAATCAATAATTCGAAGAGACTTGCAAAGATATGAAATCATGCATATAAGAATTATGAAAAGACTTAAATAATATTCATGGATAATCTGAACATAAACCCACAATTCATCGGATCTCGACAAACACACCGCAAAAGAGTATTACATCGGATAGATCTCCATGAAGATCATGAAGAACATGGTATTGAGAAGTGAAGAGAGAGAACAAGCCATCTAGCTACTAGCTATGGACCCGTAGGTCTGCGGTGAACTACTCACACATCATCGGAGGGGCAATAGAGTTGATGTAGATGCCCTCCGTGATCGAATCGCTCTCCGGCAGATTACCGAAAAAGGCTCCAAGATTGGATCTCTCGGGAACAGAAGCTTATGGCGGCGGAAAAGTGTTTTTGTGTCTCCCCTCAATAATGATGGAATATTTTAGAATTTATAGGACGGAGATTAGGCTTAGGGGAGCTGCGAGGGGCCCAGAAGCTTGCCCGACGCGAGGTACCCCCTGGTCCTGGCAAGCGGGCTTGTGGTCCCGTGACAGCCCCTCTGCCTTGGTTCTCACGTCTCGTGGCTTCCATATTTTCTAGAAAAATCCTTTCGGAGGTTTTATTCCGTTTGGACTCCGTTTAATATTCCTTATCCGCGAAACTCAAAAACAAGGAAAAGAAAAAACTGGCACTGGGCTCTAGATTAATAGGTTAGTCCCAAAAATAATATAAAATAGCATATTAATGCATATAAAACATCCAAAACAGATAATATAATAGCATGGAACAATAAAAAATTATAGATACGTTGGAGACGTATCACTTCGTATCGTGAAACGCGATGAACTCTTCTCTCTAAAAAAATTTCTCCCCGAATAGAAATATATAGGAGTGGAAACGAGGTCGGAGGAGCAGCAGGGGGCCCACAAGCCTGCTCGGCACGGCCTAGGGGAGTGGCCGCGCCCACCGGGCTTGTGGCCAGGTGGTGGACCCCCTGAAGTTGATTCTTTCGCCAGTATTTTTTATTAATTCCAAAAATATACTTCGTAAATTTTCAGGACGATCCGAGAACTTTTATTTCCGCACAAAAATAACACCAAGGCAATTCTGCTGAAAACATCGTCAGTCCGGGTTAGTTCCATTCAAATAATGCAAATTAGAGTCTAAAACAAGGGCAAAAGAGCTTGAAAAAGTAGATACGTTGGAGACGAATCACCTGCATTATATGTAACGATTCTCAAATTGTAGGAGAGATTATGTGTATATACATGTGTACAACGTGTGTACATCATGTAGTAGCGTAATATATGTTTGAAATGAAAATTAATTAAATGGGAAACACAAAATTAAAAGGAAAATTAAACCATAATTAATTCATAGAGAACTAAAGAATTAAATGGAAAAAATAAAACATAATTAAAAAAACTAAATACTTTTAGTCCCGGTTGGTGTTATCAACTGGGACTAAAGGTCCCCCAGCCCACGGCGCCGGCGGATGCCACGTGGAGGGCCTTTGGTTTCGGGCCGTGTTGAACTGGGACTAAAGGGGGTACGCTTTAGTCCCCACCCAATAGTGTCGGTTCTCGAACCGGCACTAAAGGCCCTTACCAACCGCGACAATAGGTCATTTCTACACTAGTGCTTCCCTCTCGAAGGAGGAAATCAAAGCCATCATCATCACCAACGATCCTCTCATCGAGAGGGTGTCAATCTCCACCAACATCTTCACCAGCACCATCTCCTCTCCAAACCCTAGTTCATCTCTTGTATCTGATCTTTGTCTCAAACCTCAGATTGATACTTGTGGGTTGCTAGTAGTGTTAATTACTCCTTGTAGTTGATGCTAGTTGGTTTACTTGGTGGCAGATTATATGTTCAGATCCTTTATGATAATTAATACTTCTCTGATTATGAACATATACATGCTTTGTGAGTAGTCAGTTTGTTCCTCAGGACATGGGATAAGTCTTGTTATAAGTAATCATGTTAATTTGGTATTCGTTCGATATTTTGATGAGATGTATGTTGCCGCTCCTCTATTGGTGTTATGTGAACGTCGACTACATAACACTTCACCATTATTTGGGCCTAGGGGGAGGCATTGGGAAGTAATAAGTAGATGATGGGTTGCTAGAGTGACAGTAGCTTAAACCCTAGTTTATGCGTTCCTTCGTAAGGGGCTGATTTGAATCCATCTATTTCATGCTCTGGTTAGATTTATCTTAATTCTTCTTTCGTAGTTGCAGATACTTGTGAGAGAGGTTAATCATAAGTGGGAGGTTTGTCCAAGTAAGGGCAGCACCCAAGCACCAGTCCACCCACATATCAAATTATCAAAGTAACGAACGCAAATCAAATGAGCATGATGAAAATTAGCTTGATGGAAATTCACATTTGTCCTCGGGAGCGCTTCACTTTATATCAGAGTTTTTCCAGACCTGACCTTTGCTAAACAAAGGATTGGGCTACCTTGCTGCACCTTTGCTACACTTGTTATTTGTTCAAATTATCTTATCACAAAACTATCTGTTACCGATAATTTGAGTGCTTGTAGAGAATACCTTACTGAAAATCGCTTGTCATTTCTTTCTGCTCCTCATTCGGTTCAATACTCTTACTTATCGTAAGGACTATGAAAGATCCCCTATAGTTGTGGGTCATCAGTGATCCTTTAACATGCAATCGAACTTCAACTTCTCCCTTTCACTTTCGCATTCTCTTTGTGCATCAACAATGACCTGGCAAAGATCATCATCGGGCACATCGTCTGGTTCCTCTTGATCTTCTTCTTCATCTTCCCCCCATTGCAGCATCACCGCATTCAGGGGGCGGGTAGTTATCATCATCCTCTTGTTCTTCGTTGTCTTCCATCATGACCCCTCTTTCTCCATGCTTGGTCCAAACATTATAGTGTGGCACGAAACCCTTCTCAAGCAAGTGGAAGTGAAGTGTTTTAGAATTGGAGTAATCTTTCGTATTCCCACATACAGTACATGGACAGTGCATAAAACCATTCTACTTGTTTGCCTTAGCCGCTTTGAGAAAATAATGCAGGCCCTTAATGCACTCGGAGGTGCGTCTGTCACCGTACATCAATTACCGGTTTATCTGCGTGCATTATATAATTAAGTGTATCAAAAACTATTACAAAACATCATGAATAGAGAAGTGACCAAATTAATAAAAATTCATCATCACATTAAAGCCAAAGTACAGTAGTGACCAAAACAAATACATATCATACATAGTTCTCATTGAACAACATATAGCTTTCTAGAGCATCTAATTAAAACATACATTGAAACTATGTAAAATAATAAATGCAACAAGAAATGCGATCATAACCGCAACTATGGTAGCAATTGATGCAACGGCATAATGATACCAAGCCTCAGTATGAATGACATATTTTGTAATCTTTCTAATCTTCAAGCACATTGCATCCATCTTGATCTTATGATCGACGACGACATCGGCAACATGCAACTCCAATTTCATCTTCTCTTTTGCAACTCCTTTTACTTTTTCTTTCAAGTAATTTTTTTCTTTTCCAACCAAATTTAACTTCTCGACAAGAGAAGATGAAATCCAACCAAATTCAAGTAATTTTTCTTTTCCGAAAGGACTCCAACATCAGACCGCTCGGAGGCCGTCGATTTCTTCGAAATCTAACGCTTCTCGTATTCATTAAAAAAAGCAACGAGCATAATCCCCTCCTACTAATCCCTCGCGGCTGGCGGCCCATCGTCCATAATCCACCGCACCGCTCGAGCTCTGCCTTAGCCTCGCCGCCAGCTCCGCTTGCCAGATCCACTGCCCCGCCGCTCTCGCATCGATACTTCACCGGCCAGCTCTGCTTGCCAGATCCACTACCCCGCCGCTCTCGCATCGATACTTCACCGGCCAGGTCCGCTTGCTAGATCCACTGCCCCGCCGCTCTCGCATCGATAATTCACCGGCCAGCTCCGCCCACCTCCCACCGCGATCTCACCCGCCTGCTTCGATCCGCCTCGTGCCTGCATCTCACTGGCCTGCTCGATCTGCCCTGTACGTCCAACTCACCGGCCAGCTTCTGCCCCCGTGTTCCTCCTTCGATCATCGCCGTCGAGCATCAGTGCTGCCCCCTAATCCTCTCCACCGATGGGACTCCCGGGAGACGGTGCACCATCCTGGCATTAGCAGATCGAGCACCCCATCCCCATCCGCGATTGGTGATCTTGACGACGTCAGACCACCCCATCCTCATCAAGCACCATCCTGGCATTAGCAGATCAAGCACCCCATCCTCCCTGGAGAAGGAAGCGTCAGAGTTGATATTGACAGTACCTAGTAATGTTGGATACAAGTGTATGTTTAGAACAGTGCCCTCGTGTGGCTGCTTCTCAGTCAAGATGATAGCGTTCTTTCCATCTGCTTCATACATGCATGCTTCTAAAGTGTGGCCAATGTGCTACGGTCGTCTAGAAAAATGCATCCATTGGTCTAAAAAATTTCAAATACAATTTTGTTGCTGATCCATTATATATTATTGTTAAACGATTCATCTTGATGGCATGTATCTTTGTCTTGTTTTAGTTTGTCTAATTGCCAAATTATGATTAAATGTTTGTATATCACATATTTCTGCACCCACAAGCATTGATAATATCCAATTTAAAATCCATATGCTTCCAAATGGTACTAGTCATGTTGACATAGCATAAAATTGATGCTTCCAAATATCCATGTTTCCTAATCCTGTGTGTTTCTTCTCGTTTCAAAAAATACAGATGTAATTCTTCCGGTCACATAGTTTCATCACATACTCCAGCATATGTTGTGCAAACTTCGCATCATTCATTGCAATTCCCGCTTTAGCTCATTTTCTCATTGCCATTGCATGCTTAACCAGTTAAATTCTTATTTCTCATGCTAGTTATTTTTTCATTGGTCTTATGTTATCAATTGTTCTAACAACCCCTATATTATTATCTTTGCTAATGTCTAAAAAAATCTTTGCTAATGTCTTAAATTTTTAGATGTCGGTACACCGGTGATAATGGAAGCAATTCATCCATGTTTCAGTTGGTGTTATCCCGGTTGGCGTGCTTCCATGGTGTTGCTACTTTATCATGTACATCCTCAGCATCGTTGTTGAGGTATGCTTTGATGGTTCCGCTCTTTCTTGCACCATCCTCATTAAGGTGGACCACCAGGCATGAAGGTGATGAAAGAACCCTTCGACCATCTCGACGTGGAAGGATGCACGACCATTGTTTGTGCGGTTTGTATTGTGTCGGTGGGGTTCAAAGCAACTTCTCTGGAAGCAAATTTGAAAATATTTTGAAGCAAATTGTATTTTCTTCGGAAGCAATTTCTACTTTTTTATGCATTGTGTGATGGAAATATTTTTCTATGTTTTGGGAATCACAATTGTCGATACATTCAACCAATTCTTTGGTCGCATGAAACATAGTTTTTCTGCTCAAAAACAATACACCGGAGACAACATCTTACTACTCAAACAGTCTCAAGTAACAAGACCAAAGCAATCTCTAGTTTCAAAGCAAACTCTAACCGTATGGAAACAATTTGATTGAGACGACACGGAAGCAACTTGATCGAAAGAAATAAAAAAAAGATTCCAAAACAATAAAGATTAAGCTTCGAAGCAAACCAGACTAAAGTTTCGAAAGTAAGGACCGTCACGGTTGAAAACAATGTAGGAAGCAAACCAAAATAATCCTTACGATTGAAAACTTCGTACAACTGATATAAATTTTAGGAAGCAACGATCCTGTTTGGAAACAATTTTTAGGAAGCAAGGGTCCTCATGATTGGAAACAAACAAAATATCTTTAAATAGCTATTCCTTGATTTTAGGGAGAAATTGGTAGGAAAGAAATTAATTGCATTTACTGCCCAATCTGCATGCAAACTAAATCACACGGGAGAGCTTGCTAGTGGATCAAACGGTGTGCATGTTTCCTATCCAGCGGCCACGGCTAGTCTGATATCTCACAAAAATCTGTAGTCTGATGCCTAGTAGTTCCCTTCTTACATAGAGTCATAACTCATGGCATCCTAGTTCTAGTCTTTATGGAGTGGACAAGGAGGTGGCCTTCTGGTGATGGTGATATTCAAGTCCCTTTCCTACGTATTTCAGAGGGAAGCAAGATGTTTCAGCACTTTTTATCTCTTTGTTGTTCTAATTCTTCTCTATGTATGCGGGTGTCTAGTTAATTTAATCAATGCTAAGTTTTAGCCTCTTTTCTGGAAAAAATTAGATGCGACTACACGAGGAAGGGAGTCAATCGTAGATGATGCCCATTGATTTTGTTGCCATCACTATTAAGAAAAACTAGTAGTAGCGTGCGATTTTTAGCTATCAGTAGTGCTGATAGCCGCGCTACTACTGCGCCTCTACCGCTAATTTTTAGCCGTAGCACGCTTTTGGACCAGTGCTATTAGTAAATTCACATATGAGTAGCGCTCCTTATACAAGCGCTACTTATAAGTATCTACATCGTGTGTAGGCTGGTAGCGTTGCTTTTAAACCCGCACTGCTGGTGATACTTGGCCCAGTGCTATTACTAGTGTTTTATGCTTTTTTCGTGGGTTTTCCGCTCTGTTTAAACAAATACAACTTCTATACAATAACAACATGCATATTCATTGAAAGAGATATGATACCAAAATGTCTAATCGTGGTCATCGCTGAACAAAATAAGTATGTCATCTCATATCATCATTATCACTCATGGTCAAACACATATCTCAAAATATAACGATATAAGTTATTACAGTCTTGAATACATGCAACTACCCACGATCACACTCATTTTCATCATCTATGTAACCTAGCTATGATATGATCGCATACAAGAGAAGGGCGATCACGATGAGAAAAAGCAGGATTATGTAGTAGTTCTTGCGCCTCCCGTTCTGATTTCTCTCTCGTTCTAGCGTCCACCTGAAGTAACTAGCTTCCGCCTCGCTTCTGTAATCAAATCCTTTCTGGTTGCCACCCAGGAAGCTCCTCGTACACTCTCGGAATCCTCCCTATGTACATTATCCTATAAATTCCCCGTATCATTTTCATGTTGAAACCAACCTCGTTTGAGTTCCCAGAATGCCCCTGGAAATTAATTTAGTGGTCCAGCTGCAATTAAATTGGCCTTTTCAATTTCGAAAAATGGTTAGATAAATCCTTTTGACCCCAAACTAATTTGTGCAGCTTCACAATCTTGCCATCTATTTTTGTGCAAGAAGCCACATTTAAAAAACGACTTTTGTATTTTCCGAACGTTCCTGCTTTGACAATAGATCCGAACGATCCGGATCGGCCGCACAACCCACGTTCTCCATGCACGATAGCTAGTCTAGCCCACGTCGCGATCCATATTTTTCTCCCACGCATGATCACCAGCCTGGCCCAGTGGAGATCGTGTTTTTTCGGTTTTCATGCAAGAGAAAATAATCTCCTAAATGGGGACTCGAACCCATGACCGTGAAGTGCCCCAACAATGCACAAACCAAGTCAACATGTCTTATTTGTTGTTTGACGAGATAGGAGTATGATACATAACATTTTTCTACTTCGGTATAACCCAAAAAAACATTTATTTTCAGTTTCTTTTATTTGTGAAGTGTATTATTGCTTTCACAAATTAACACTTCGATAGGGTTGCTATTCATGTTGCTATTTTGTTACAAAAATCATGTTTGTTTTTTCTCGCTTGTCTCCCGTTGCATGTCATTCGCGAAAGTGACTTTTTCGAACACAAAGCGGTAAGGAAATCTGGTGTGAGGTGTAGTGCTTGTGATGCAGAACATTTTTTTATCCCCTGCCACGTTCACAATTCATTTTAGGCATGATGCACTTCTTAGCACGCCAAATTGATGCATTTTTATGAGATGATTTGTTTCATTTGATTCATTGCCCTTCACATGCATGCCTTCTTGTTTATTCGATTAACTCGACTTACGTCCATTGATCACGAAACATTGATAATTTATACGTAAATAACATGATAATTTATGGACCACGTACCCGATAACTTATGTACAACCACAATGATAATTTTCATCGCCAAAAGGTTTGTCTAAATATATCATTGATAATTTATGTGTAAATAGCATGGTAATATAGGCACAACAGAGGTGATAACCTACTCGGTCTAGGCATGGTAACTTTTTGGCCAGGAAAAATGGTGTTGCCACATACGTCCAGTAATTGATGTGTAAATAGTATGATGATATAAGCATCACAGAACATGACAACTTACGCATAAATATCACGATAACTTTGAGCCGTGGGGTGGGGGTGCTGAAAAACGTACCCCTGCAACTTCTATGCAAATAAGATGGTATTATATACACAACAAACTTGACAACTCTCTACAAATGCCACGATAATTTTTGGATCTTGCATAAATGTTTATTCAAAAACATAATCTTGATAATTTCTGTGTAAAAAACATGGTAATATACGAACAATAGATTTGATAACTTACTCAGTTCAAGTGTGGTAACCTTTTGTCCCGAGGATAAAAGGTGTTGACAAACATCTCTGATAACTGATGTGTAAATAACAAGGTAATATACACACAACAAAGCTGATAAGTCATGTGCAAATATTGCAATAAATTTTCGCCCGAGGGAAAAAGTTGATGAAAACTACACCCCAATAACTTTTACACAAGGAACATGATAATATGCACACAACAAAGCTGATAACTCACTAGAAACATCACGATAACTTTTGGCCAGGGATAAAAGTTTGTTAAAAACTATATATGTGGTAACTTATGTGTAACTAGCATGGTAATATATGCACATAGATGATAACTTACTCAGCTCCAGTGTGGTAACTTTTCTGACACGGGAAAAAGTTGTTGAAAAACACCCCTGCCAACTCATGTGTAGAAGTCATGGACATGCACGCACAACAGAGTGGATAACTTACTTCATCCATGCGTGTAACCTTTTTGACGCGGGATTTTTTATTGAAAAAACACCTCCTCCCGGTTACTCATGTGCAAATATCATGATAACATATGCACAACAGAGCTATAACTTAGGTAACCTAGGTATGGCAACCTTTTGACCAAAAAAGGTCGGTGTAACATACCAACATGGGATTTGGTTTTGAAAGTCTCATCTGGAAAACAGATTTTGAATCGGGCAAACCGTTTAAGTTACTGCAGTATCTTCTTGACACGGGAAAATATTGAAGAATATACGCCGTTAACACCTATGTGAATAACATGATAATATAGGCACAACAGGGCTCATATCTTACATACAAACACCATGATAACATTTTGACCAAGGAAAAAAGTTGTTAAAAATACCCCTAATAACTTTCTATGTAAATAGAAAGATTATAACTATGATACTTCAAAAGAGATTGTCCATTTTGTACACGAAGTGCATTCAGTTTTTGCCGTAACCCTCTCAACTTTTTATAACATGCTATGTGAGGCTCCGTGGCGATTGCATGCACTGGGTTGTCACACTCTTCTAGCTCGTCGAGTGCGATCTGTGCTCGGCACCGCTGATGCCTGACCGTGCACAGTCGATGGACATGGACATGCTCGATCGGCCGGTTGCATGCAAACCTTTACCTGGTGAACATCAAATTAACACTTGTTGCAGATCCAAAGTTATCCTAAAAAGAAAATAGAGATCGAAATAAAGCAGAAAGGACAACTAGAAGTTGTAGTGCTGCACACTGATACTTTGAAAAGGGATGACGTGGCTTCAAATGGTGCATATTGAATGCAGAAAATTCCTGAGTTCAAATATTTATAAAAAAATTGAAATCATTTTGTAACACACATGTTTTCGTTCGATAAAAGTTATATAACTGAACTTGATATTATATACAGTTCATGCAACTAAAATTATCAAAGTTATTTAAAAAAAATTAATAGCAAAAAGAATATTCATAAAGTATTTTTTGTTAACAACTTTTAATATGCAAAGAAATAACACAAAAAATAGCAAAAGTGGAAATAGATGCGTTTATACTGAAATTCAACCTAAATTTAAAGTGCCACTTAGGTGTCTAACTACCATTTTGAATTTAGGTAGAATTTCTTGTATAAAGGCATCTATTTTCACTATCAGAGGAGCTCAACGTAGCAGCCACGGCAAGGCTTATAAACAGGTTCGGACAACCTTCGCTTGGCGAGGTGAGACTAAACTCACACCACACCGCTGTGCAAGGCGCGTGCGCACGCAAAGATGGGCACGTGACACGGTAGTGCGCAACGAGCGAGCGCGGGAGAAGGGCTCCGAGCTTGAACGACGATAGCAGGCGCGTCGAGGGAGAGGCACGCACGACAGGGTGCGGCCAGAGGCGAGGCACGACGCACGCGCGGGGGAGCAGAGACTGATGCTCTTGTCCACCTGGGGGCCGCGGGATGGCCGACACGCCTCCATCGTCGGTCATGGTGTCGTGGATGTGCGCCACGCCTCTATTCTGTGAATAAAGATGTAGGGGAAGATGCCCAGGTGGGCTGGGCCAGACACATTTGACCTAGAGCCCATCCGCACAGTAGTTCCTTTCCTATTTTTTTTTGTTCTGCCTATGTTTTCCATTTAAATGAGCCACTAAACTATTTTTTAAAGGACTGTGATATGTTTCGAACGTTCGGTATATTATGATAGATTCGAACGATTCCAGATGAAAATGCAACTGCAGCAGTCAGATGAAAAAGCAACCGCATCAGTGTAGACAGAGAGCAAACGCGACAGCCCAAACGAATCCTTTCTTTCCTCTAATCGATGCATTCATGCAAAAAAACAAAATAGCTGATGTCAACAAAGATTTCTTCTAAACTTAAAATTCAAAATGCTTTGGAACAAAAGTTACCACGCATGAACTAAGTAAGTTATCAACTCTGTTGTGTATATGCTATCATGTTTTTTACACAGAAGTTACCGGGGTATGTATTGTCGACAATTTTTTCCACAGGTCAAAGTTTATCGCGATGTTTATACGGGAGTTATAATCTTTCTATTTACAGAGAAAGTTATTAGGGGTATTTTTTCACTAGTAGAAAATCGACCTTTTGTCCGCATCATTAGTCCCGGTTGGCATTTAAACCGGCACTAATGTGATCATTAGTGTCGGTTCATGACGGGGATCATTATTGCCGGTTCGTTACGGACCTTTAGTCCCGGTTCGTGTCACTAACCGACACTAAAGGTGTGGTGGCAGGCTGGCGTCAGCCTGAGGCCCCATGAGAACCTTTTGTCCCGGTTGGTGGCTCTAACCGCGATTATAGGCTAACCTTTAGTCATGGTTGGAGCCACCAACCAGGACCAATGGCCTTGCACAGCGGCGTGGTGGGAGTTTAGTCCCAGCTCGCCAAGCGAAGGTTGCCCGAACCTGTTTATAAGCCTCGCCGCGGCTGCTACGTTGAGCTTCTCTGATAGTGAAAATAGATGTCTTTATACAAGAAATTTTACCTAAAGTCAAAATGGTAGTTAGACACCTAACTGGCACTTTAAATTTAGGTTGAAATTCAGTATAAACGCATCTATTTTCACTTTTGCTATTTTTTGTGTTATTTCTTTGCATATTAAAAGTTGTTAACAAAAAATACTTTATGAATATTCTTTTTGCTATTTTTTTTAAAATAACTTTGATAATTTTAGTTGCATGAACTGTATATAATATCAAGTTCAGTTATATAACTTTTATCAAACGAAAACATGTGTGTTACAAAATAATTTCAACTTTTTTATAAATATTTGAACTCAGGAATTTTCTGCATTCAATATCCACCATTTGAAGCCACATCATCCCTTTTCAAAGTATCAGTGTGCAACACTACAACTTCTACTTGTCCTCTCTGCTTTATTTCGATCTCTATTTTCTTTTTAGGATAACTTTGGATCTGCAACAAGTGTTAATTTGATGTTCACCACGTAAAGGTTTGCATGCAACCGGCTGATCGAGCATGTCCACGTTCATCGACTGTGTACGGTCAGGCATCAGCGGTGCCGAGCACAGATCGCACTCGACGAGCTAGAAGAGTGTGACAACCCAGTGCATGCAATCGCCACGGAGCCTCACATAGCATGTTATAAAAAGTCGAGAGGGTTACGGCAAAAACTGGATGCACTTCGTGTACAAAATGGACAATCTCTTTCGAAGTATCATAGTTATAATCTTTCTATTTACATAGAAATTTATTAGGGGTATTTTTAACAACTTTTTTCCTTGGTCAAAATGTTATCATGGTGTTTGTATGTAAGATATGAGCCCTGTTGTGCCTATATTATCATGTTATTCACATAGGTGTTAACGGGGTATATTCTTCAATATTTTCCCGTGTCAAGAAGATACTGCAGTAACTTAAACGATTTGCCCGATTCAAAATCTGTTTTCGAGGTGAGACTTTCAAAACCAAATCCCAGTTTTCATCAACTTTTTCCCTCGGGTGAAAATTTATTGCAATATTTGCACATGACTTATCAGCTTTGTTGTGTGTATATTACCTTGTTATTTACACATCAGTTATCAGAGATGTTTGTCAACACCTTTTATCCTCGGGACAAAAGGTCACCACACTTGAACTGAGTAAGTTATGAAATCTATTGTTCGTATATTACCATGTTTTTTACACAGAAATTATCAAGATTATGTTTTGGAATAAACATTTATGCAAGATCCAAAAATTACCGTGGCATTTGTAGAGAGTTGTCAACTTTGTTGTGTATATAATACCATCTTATTTGCATAGAAGTTGCAGGGGTACGTTTTTCAGCACCCCCACCCCACGGCTCAAAGTTATCGTGATCTTTGTGCGTAAGTTGTCATGTTCTGTGATGCTTATATCACCATACTATTTACACATCAATTACTGGACGTATGTGGCAACACCATTTTTCCTGGCCAAAAAGTTACCATGCCTAGACTGAGTAGGTTATCACCTCTGTTGTGCCTATATTACCATGCTATTTACACATAAAGTATCAATGATATATTTGAACAAAATTTTTGTCGATGAAAATTATCATTGTGGTTGTACATAAGTTATCGGGTACGTGGTCCATAAATTATCATGTTATTTACGTATAAATTATCAAAGTTTCGTGATCAATGGACGTAAGTCCATATAATCGAATAAACAGGAAGGCATGCATGTGAAGGGCAATGAATCAAATGAAACAAATCATCTCATAAAAATGCATCAATTTGGCGTGCTAAGAAGTGCATCATGCCTAAAATGAATTGTGAACGTGGCAGGGGATAAAAAAATGTTCTGCATCACAAGCACTACACCACACACCAGATTTCCTTACCGCTTTGTGTTCAAAAAAGTCACTTCCGCGAATGACATGCAACGGGAGACAAGCGAGAAAAAACAAACATGATTGTTTTATCAAAACTTTAGTCTGCTTTGCTTCGAAGCTTTAGTCTGCTTTGCTTCGAAGCTTAATCTTTATTGTTTTGGAATCTTTTTTTTATTTCTTTCGATCAAGTTGCTTCCCTGTCATCTCAATCAAATTGTTTCCATACGGTTAGAGTTTGCTTTGAAACTAGAGATTGCTTTGGTCTTGTTACTTGAGACTGTTTGAGTAGTAAGATGTTGTCTCCGGTGTATTGTTTTTGAGCAGAAAAACTATGTTTCATGCGACCAAAGAATTGGTTGAATGTATCGACAATTGTGATTCCCAAAACATAGAAAAATATTTCCATCACACAATGCATAAAAAAGTAGAACTTGCTTCCGAAGAAAATACAATTTGCTTCAAAATATTTTCAAATTTGCTTCCAGAGAAGTTGATTTGAACCCCACCGACACAATACAAACCGCACAAACAATGGTCGTGCATCCTTCCACGTCGAGATGGTCGAAGGGTTCTTTCATCACCTTCATGCCTGGTGGTCCACCTTAATGAGGATGGTGCAAGAAAGAGCAGAACCATCAAAGCATACCTCAACAAGGATGCTGAGGATGTACATGATAAAGTAGCAACACCATGGAAGCACGCCAACCGGGATAACACCAACTGAAACATGGATGAATTGCTTCCATTATCACCGGTGTACCGACATCTAAAAATTTAAGACATTAGCAAAGATTTTTTTAGACATTAGCAAAGATAATAATATAGGGATTGTTAGAACAATTGATAACATAAGACCAATGAGAAACTAACTAGCATGAGAAATAAGAATTTAACCGGTTAAGCATGCAATGGCAATGAGAAAATGAGCTAAAGCGGGAATTGCAATGAATGATGCGAAGTTTGCACAACATATGCTGGAGTATGTGATGAAACTATGTGACCGGAAGAATTACATCTGTATTTTTTGAAACGAGAAGAAACACACGGGATTAGGAAACATGGATATTTGGAAGCATCAATTTTATGCTATGTCAACATGACTAGTACCATTTGGAATCAGATGAATTTTAAATTGGATATTATCAATGCTTGTGGGTGCAGAAATATGTGATATACAAACATTTAATCATAATTTGGCAATTAGACAAACTAAAACAAGACAAAGATACATGCCATCAAGATGAATCGTTTAACAATAATATATAATGGATCAGCAACAAAATTGTATTTGAATTTTTTTAGACCAATGGATGCATTTTTCTAGACGACCGTAGCACATTGGCCACACTTTAGAAGCATGCATGTATGAAGCACATGGAAAGAACGCTATCATCTTGACTGAGAAGCAGCCACACGAGGGCACTGTTCTAAACAGACACTTGTATCCAACATTACTAGGTACTGTCAATATCAACTCTGACGCTTCCTTCTCCAGGGAGGATGGGGTGCTCGATCCTCTAATGCCAGGATGGTGCTCGATGAGGATGGGGTGGTCTGACGTCGTCAAGATCACCAATCGCGGATGGGGATGGGGTGCTCGATCTGCTAATGCCAGGATGGTGCACCGTCTCCCGGGAGTCCCATCGGTGGAGAGGATTAGGGGGCAACACTGATGCTCGAAGGCGATGATCGAAGGAGGAACATGGGGGCAGAAGCTGGCTGGTGAGTTGGACGTACAGGGCAGATCGAGCAGGCCGGTGAGATGCAGGCACGAGGCGGATCGAAGCAGGCGGGTGAGGTCGCGGTGGGAGGTGGGCGGAGCTGGCCGGTGAAGTATCGATGCGAGAGCGCCGGGGCAGTGGATCTAGCAAGCGGACCTGGCCAGTGAAGTATCGATGCGAGAGTGGCGGGGTAGTGGATCTGGCAAGCGAAGCTGGCCGGTGAAGTATCGATGCGAGAGCAGCGGGGTAGTGGATCTGGCAAGCGGAGCTGGCGGCGAGGCTAAGGCAGAGCTCGAGCGGTGCGGTGGATTATGGACGATGGGCCGCCAGCCGCGAGGGATTAGTGGGAGGGGATTATGCTTGTTGCTTTTTTTAATGAATACGAGAAGCGTTAGATTTCGAAGAAATTGATGGCCTCCGAGCGGTTTGATGTTGGAGTCCTTTCGGACTACTGCCACAAAGTGTTTACCATGTAAGAAAGTACATGCCCTCTCGCCTTATCTCAAATCACTAGTAGAAAACAGGGCTTTGGTTGAGGCCAGGATAAGGGCATTAATTTCGGTTCACTTACGGATCGGGACCAAAGGATGCATCTGTCCCGGTTCGTGAGACCAGGGTGCCGATCGAGCCTCGGGGGCCATTGGTCCCGGTTCGTCTGACACTTTTGGTTCCGGTTCCAGAGACGAACCGGGACCAATGTGCCTCGCTCCTGGCCCAACACTTTTAGTCCCGGTTGGTGGCTAGAACCAGGACCAAAGGTCAGTGTTCCGCTCTGGTTCTAGCCACCAACCGAGACTAAAGATATTAGCCTATATATACCCCCGCCCCTACCCGCTCACTCTGTTTTTTTGGCTGGACGACGTGTGCACATGAGGTGTGTCTTGCTCTAGCTCTCACCTCCTATGCACATGAGGTGTTTGATAAAATGCCCAAGCCACACTTAAACTTTCTCCTCTCCAAGATCGACCTTCAAGCTCCATTTTCCTCAAGATTTGTCTAGGTTTGACGGTCCGTCCTTTCCCGTCCCCGTCCTCACCGTCGTCGATCGCCCGCGTCGATCTCGTCGCCGACACCACCATTGTGAGCCTCTTGTTCTTATATTCTTTTTAAAATAAAGAAAATTCTTACTTGTATGATTTAGATAGATACTAATATAATTTTCTTACTTTTATTATTGTTTTCTATTATATAGTGCCATGATTCTGGTATCCGCCCCTGTCGGCCCTCGTCTTGTCTATGATTTGGATGTGGTATAATATATTATATTACTATTTGTTTCACTTAGTTTTTATGATAATTATGCCGACCAACCTGACATAGATGTTTTTATCTAGGAGTTATGTGAAACGGAAATTCCAACCGACACAGAAATTCTTGTCGAGAAGTTAAATTTGGTTGGAAAAGAAAAAAATTACTTGAAAGAAAAATTAAAAGGAGTTGCAAAGGAGAAGATGAAATTAGAGTTGCATGTTGCCGATGTCGTCGTCGATCATAAGATCAAGATGGATGCAATGTGCTTGAAGATTAGAAAGATTACAAAATATGCCTTTCATACTGAGGCTTGGTATCATTATGCCGTTGGATCAATTGATACCTTAGTTGCGGTTATGATCGCATTTCTTGTTGCATTTATTATTTTACATAGTTTCAATGTATGTTTTTTAGATGCTCTAGAAAGCTATATGTTGTTCAATGTGAACTACGTATGATATGTATTTATTTTGGTCACTACTGTACTTTGGCTTTAATGTGATGATGAATATTTATTAATTTGGTCACTTCTCTATTCATGATATTTTGTAATAGTTTTTGATACACTTAATTATATAATGCACGTAGATAAACCGGTAATTGATGTACGGTGACCGACGCACCTCCGAGTGCATTAAGGGCCTGCATTATTTTCTCGAAGTGGCTGAGGGAAACAAGAAGAATGGTTTTATGTATTGTCCATGTACTGTCTGTGGGAATACGAAAGATTACTCCAACTCTAAAACACTTCACTTCCACTTGCTTGAGAAGGGTTTCGTGCCACACAATAATGTTTGGACCAAGCACGGAGAAAGAGGGGTCATGATGGAAGACAACGAAGAAGAAGAGGATGATGATAACTACCCGCCCCCTGAATGCGGTGGTGCTGCAATGGGGGGAAGATGAAGATCAAGAGGAACCGGACGATGTGCCCGATGATGATCTTTGCCAGGTCATTGTTGATGCACAAAGAGAACGCGAAAGTGAAAGGGAGAATTTGAAGTTCGTTCGCATGTTAAAGGATCACTGATGACCCACAACTATAGGGGATCTTTCGTAGTCCTTACGATAAGTAAGAGTATCGAACCGAATGAGGAGCAGAAAGAAATGACAAGCGATTTTCAGTAAGGTATTCTCTACAAGAACTCAAATTATCGGTAACAGATAGTTTTATGATAAGATAATTTGAACAAATAACAAGTGTGGGAAAGGTGCAGCAAGGTAGCCCAATCCTTTATTTAGCAAAGGACAGGTCTGGACAAACTCTTATATAAAGTGAAGCGCTCCCGAGGACAAATGCGAATTTCCATCAAGCTAATTTTCATCATGCTCATTTGATTCGCGTTCGTTACTTTGATAATTTGATATGTGGGTGGACCGGTGCTTGGGTGCTTCCCTTACTTGGACAAACCTCCCACTTATGATTAACCTCTCTCGCAAGCATCGGCAACTACGAAAGAAGAATTAAGATAAATCTAACCAGAGCATGAAATAGATGGATTCAAATCAGCCCCTTACGAAGGAACGCATAAACTAGGGTTTAAGCTCCTGTCACTCTAGCAACCCATCATCTACTTATTACTTCCCAATGCCTCCCCCTAGGCCCAAATAATGGTGAAGTGTTATGTAGTCGACGTTCACATAACACCAATAGAGGAGCGACAACATACATCTCATCAAAATATCGAACGAATACCAAATTCACATGATTACTTATAACAAGACTTATCCCATGTCCTCAGGAACAAACTGACTACTCACAAAGCATGTACATGTTCATAATCAGAGAAGTATTAATTATCATAAAGGATCTGAACATATGATCTTCCACCAAGTAAACCAACTAGCATCAACTACAAGGAGTAATTAACACTACTAGCAACCCGCAAGTATCAATCTGAGGTTTGAGACAAAGATTAGATACAAGAGATGAACTAGGGTTTGGAGAGGAGATGGTGCTGGTGAAGATGTTGGTGGATATTGACACCGTCTCGATGAGAGGATCGTTGGTGATGATGATGGCTTTGATTTCCTCCTCCGAGAGGGAAGCACTAGTGTAGAAATGACCTATTGTCGCGGTTGGTAAGGGCCTTTAGTGCCGGTTCGAGAACCGACACTAAAGGGTGGGGACTAAAGCGTACCCCCCTTTAGTCCCGGTTCAACACGGCCCGACACCAAAGGCCCTCCACGTGGCATCCGCCGGCGCCGTGGGCTGGAGGACCTTTAGTCCCAGTTGGTAACACCAACCGGGACTAAAAGTATTTAGTTTTTTTAATTATGTTTTATTTTTCCATTTAATTCTTTAGTTGTTTATGAATTAATTATGGTTTAATTTTCCTTTTAATTTTGTGTTTTCCATTTAATTAATTTTCATTTCAAACATATATTATGCTACTACATGCTGTACACACGTTGTACACATGTATATACACACAATTTCTCCTACAATTTGAGAATCGTTACATATAATGCAGGTGATACGTCTCCAACGTATCCACTTTTCCAAACTCTTTTGCCCTTGTTTTGGACTCTAATTTTCATTATTTGAATGGAACTAACCCGGACTGACGCTGTTTTCAGCAGAATTGCCTTGGTGTTATTTTTTTGCAAAAATAAAAGTTCTCGGATCGTCCTGTAAATTTACGAAGTATATTTTTGGAATTAATAAAAAATACTGGCGAAAAAATCAACTGCAGGGGGCTCACCACCTGGCCACAAGCTCGGTGGGTGCGGCCACTCCCCTAGGCCGTGCTGAGCAGGCTTGTGGGCCCCCTGCTGCTCCTCTGACCTCGTTTGCACTCCTATATATTTCTATTCGGGGAGAATTTTTTTGGAGAGAAGAGTTCATCGCGTTTCACGACACGGAGTGATACGTCTCCAACGTATCTATAATTTTTTATTGTTCCATGCTATTATATTATCTGTTTTGGATGTTTTATATGCATTAATATGCTATTTTATATTATTTTTGGGACTAACCTATTAATATAGAGCCTAGTGCCAGTTTTTTTCTTTTCCTTGTTTTTGAGTTTCACAGATAAGGAATATTAAACGGAGTCCAAACGGAATAAAACCTCCGGAAGGATTTTTTCTAGAAAATATGGAAGCCACGAGACGTGAGAACCAAGGCAGAGGGCCTATCACGGGGCCACAAGCCCGCTTGCCACGGCCAGGGGGTACCTCGCATCGGGCAGGCTTGTGGGCCCCTCGTAGCTCCCCTAAGCCTAATCTTTGTCCTATAAATTCTCAAATATTCCATCATTATCGAGGGGAGCCACAAAAACACTTTTCCGCCGCCAGAAGCTTCTGTTCCCGAGAGATCCAATCTTGGAGCCTTTTCCGGTAATCTGCCGGAGGGCGATTCGATCATGGAGGGCATCTACATCAACTCCATTGCCCCTCTGATGATGTGTGAGTAGTTCACCACAGACCTACGGGTCCATAGCTAGTAGCTAGATGTCTTGTTCTCTCTCTTCGCTTCTCAATACCATGTTCTTCATGATCTTCATGGAGATCTATCCGATGTAATACTCTTTTGCGGTGTGTTTGTTGAGATCTGATGAATTGTGGGTTTATGTTCAGATTATCCATGAATATTATTTGAGTCTTTTCATAATTCTGATATGCATGATTTCATATCTTTGCAAGTCTCTTCGAATTATTGATTTGGTTTGGCCAACTAGATTGGTAGTTCTTGCAATGGGAGAAGTGCTTAGTTTTGGTTTCAATCGTGCGGTGTCCTCACCAAGTGACAAAGTAGGGGTAGCGAGGCAGGTATTGTATTATTGCCATCAAGGGTAAAAAGATGGGGTTTTCATCATATTGCTTGAGTTTATCCCTCTACATCATGTCATCTTACTTAATGTCTTACTTTGTTCTTCTTGAACTTAATACTCTAGATGCAAGCAGGAGTCGGTCGATGTGTGGAGTAATAGTAGTAGATGCAGAATCGTTTCGGTCTACTTGTCACGGACGTGATGCCTATATGCATAATCATTGCCTTGGATATCTTCAGAATTATTCTCTTTTCTATCAATTGCTTGACAGTAATTTGTTCACCCAGCGTAATACTTGCCATCATGAGAGAAGCCATCTAGTGAACCCTATGGCCCACGGGTCTATTTTCCATATTATACTTTCAGATCTCAAACCAAAAATACCAAAAATACTTGATGCCCTATTTTTACTTTTAGTTTTACTTTCCGTTCAAACATCCTATTACATCTATCTCTATTAGATCCCATCCTTGCAAGTAGCCGTGAAGGGATTGACAACCCCTTTATAGCGTTGGGTGCAAGAGTTTGATTCTTTGTGTAGGTACATCTATTGGTGACTCGCTTGTATCTCCTACTGGATTGATAACCTTGGTTCTCAAAAACTGAGAGAAATACTTATCTACTTTGCTGCATCAAACCGTTCGTCTTCACGGGAAACCAATGCATGCTCGAGAAGTAGCACGGAGCCGCCGCCACCTCCTATTCTTCCTCGGGAGACCACATCTGGAGTCTGTTTTGGGCTTCGGAGAGGGGAAATCGACGCCTTCGTCATCACCAACCATCCTTCATCACCAATTCCATGATTCTCTCCACCGTTCATGAGTAATCTCATCGTAGGTTCCTAGACGGTGATGGGTTGGATGAGATTTATCATGTAATCGAATTAGTTTTGTTAGGGTTTGATCCCTAGTATCCACCATGTTCTGAAATTGATGTTGCTATGACTTTGCTATGCTTAATGCTTGTCACTAGGGACCGTGTGCCATGATTTCAGATCTGAACCTATTATGTTTTCATGAATATATGTGTGTTCTTGATCCTATCTTGCAGGTTGTAGACACCTATTACGAGTTATGATCCGCATCCTCCAGGGTGAGAATAACTAGGATTCTTTATGGTGATTATCGTAGTTTGAGGACTTCATGTATTCACTAATTGCTAATGCTTTGGTCCGGTTCTCTATTAAAAGGAGGCCTTAATATCCCTTAGTTTCCAATAGGACCCCGCTGCCACGGGAGGGTAGGACAAAATATGTCATGCAAGTTCTTTTCCATAAGCATATATGCCTATATATGGAATACATGCCTACATTACATTGATGAATTGGAGCTAGTTTTGTGTCACCCTATGTTATAACTATTGCATGATGAATGCCATCCGACATAATTATCCATCACTTATCCATTGCCTACGATCTTTCCATATATTGATCTTTGCTCAGTTTCTTTTCCATTGCTACTGATACAAACACTACAAACTACTACTATCAGTTGCCATCGTTACCGTTATTACCATATTACTTTCCTGCTGAACACTTTCCTTCAGATATTAAGTCTTTCAGGTGTGGTTGAATTGACAACTCAGCTACTAATACTAGAGAATATTCTTCGGCTCCCCTTGTGGAATCAATAAATTTGGGTTTAATAATCTACCTTCGAAAACTGTTGCGATCCCCTATACTTGTGGGTTATCATCAAGCATTACTGCTTCTTGTTCTTGATCTTGTAATGGTATTTTCCTTCGGGATTTATGACCTGGTCGACCAAAAATCCAGCAATTTCCTCTTGAATTGCTCGTACCCGTGCCTCTGGTATGAGATGGCCCCGCATCTCCGTCAGCTACAAGATGGAGATCAAGATGAATATAATAGTTGTGTGTATATATACTAGCTAGATCATGATACAAAAATTATGGATATGGTGTTCTGGCAAACGGACCCAAAAATTTCTTTCATCTCTCCTCCTTTTAGACGTGATCATGCGAATGTTCTCGCAAATGTAGTATGTGCATAAACTATCCCCTGCTCCTGCCTCATGCACTTTACAAGAATAAAATTCAATCAAGTAATAATTAATCAAGCATGATAATGGTATTGAAACTAGAATTAAAGAGATGCATGGATGTAGCTATAGCTAGTACTACTTAATTACCTTGGGTCGCACCCATTTCAACTGTTGTGCCCAGTCGCCTGGGACCTGTTTGATGAACTTAGGCCAAGCCCTGCCCGCTGGCAAAGAAAATGAATAAATGAGTTATTAATTAACTAGTTGATATCAGGAAATCAAGTAATTAAAGAGGCCGACATATAGTGCGATAATGCTTTAAATTACCCGTCGACCAACTGCCTCATGATTGCGTATTCGGATGGATCCTTACATAGTGAGTCGAGTACTTCAACTTTTCCCTTGTCAACTTCAATGATTAACAATATCCAATGGTGACTGCATGCGCACATGTTTTGTATAATTAAGAGGGCATGTGCATAACTCATCAACTACACTTATTAACATCTAGTAAGCAAAAAATAGAATTTGTAGTACAAGATATAGTAACACTCACCCGAAGTTGTAAGGAAGTAGTATTTCTGGTTAGCTGTTTAGATCCTTCAAAAAATCTAGCATGCATTTCTCTCTGTATTTTCTCGAATATGCAGTTTCCCATATCTTTTGATTAATCATATTTCGGTCAATGAACCCAATGCCAAATCGTCCAGCTTTTTTCATTTCAAACATCTTCATTCTGCATAATACCACAAAAAAGACTATAGTGAGGATAGTTACAGGTAATTAATGAATGAGAGCACATCTAGCTAGAGACTTAAATTACAGAAAGAAATCACTTACAGACAATAGCAACTGGCTAAAGATTTGTCGAGTGCATCTTGATTGAATAACTAAAACAACTCTGAATAATGAATCCACAAATCTTTTTTATGGAAGTAATGCTTCTTCTTAACTCTCACCACGAGCGACTCTGTATTGGTATTTTCTGTTTCTTGCATGTACCACGTATGCAAATTGTACAATCTCGTTGGTAGATGCTTGACATCATCAGGCTTGAGTAGAGGTTTGCCGCGGGCATATTCATATTTTAGTTCCCCCTCTTTAAGCGTGATGATTTCCTCAAGGCCTAGGAGTTGTTCAACAGTGACACCAGCCTCTTTAGCCTGCCTTCTATGATTGTCGGTTATTTCCAGCTGATAAGCGATACTCATAGGTGTTTGTAAAATGAGCGGGGAGATCGATTGCACTGCCTGTTCTCCCAGCTGGGGAATAGTTTTCCCGCTTTTTTGTCAACTTCATGGCTCGAGCTCGAGCTCGACTCCTTTTGTCTTGCCATATATGACTTCTTGATAGACCGCACATAGTCGATGTCCTTCTGATTGTTAGCCGGTCGAGCCATATCAATTAAGTGTTGTGAGACATGCTCGGGTACTTTCTCCTTTGGCGGCGGGGGCGGTTTCGGTCCAAAATGGGCCTTCAATTTGGCATCCACTTCGGCATCAAGTTCCTCGTTAGTCAGGTGGTAAGGCAACTTTAGAAGAGGCTTGAGGCTTGGACCATATTTGAATTTCTTGCCTGTTGTATCGCTAGCCAGCATATCTGTGTCCGGCACCGTGTCAGCCGACTCCTCTCTTCCGCTGTTGCTTAGGCACGGAGAACACTTAATTGGCAGAGACGGAAGACGCGATGCCAGACTTGGAGTCGATGGAGCACACTAACGCCATGCCACACTTGGAGGAGGAGTTGGCTGACACGGTGTCGGACCTAGAGGAGGAGGAGTCGGCTGACGCCGTGCCGGACCTAGAGGAGGAGGAGTCGGCTAACACGATGCCGGACTTGGAGGAGTAGGAGTTGGCTGACGCCGTGTCGGACTTGGAGGAGTAGGAGTTGGCTGATGCCGTGCCGATGTATGGCCTCTCCCTGTGTTCTCTCCTCTTTACCTCCAAGAATGTCAAGTTGTAGACCGTGATATCCTGACATCACTTCATCAACTCCGACACGAGCATAGCCAGCTGGAATGGGATTGCAATGGAAGGTTGCTTCAGGGGGATTTGCTAAAGCATAGCCGTCCGCTACCTTCATGGATAAGTTCTTCACTTTCATGTGTAGCTCATAGTTAGTCCTGTCTTTGATATCATCCACATGGTAGCTAGCTACCAGTGCATCATTGATATCGGCCACAGCGGAACCCACGGTGCTTCTCGGCTTCGATGGGACGATGCTATCCAATGCTGGATCAATCTGCTCGTGCTACCACTGAGACGCCCTTTCCTGGGTGAGTGAGTTGATCTACTCCTGCCGCTACCTGAGTCTGGATTCCAACTCTAGGTGCTTTGATTCTAGGCCTTCAAGGCGGAGTGCTTCCTCCTTCTTCTTCCGCTCCTCCTGTATCTTCTTTCTCGCACGGCTTCTATAGTCGTCGTTCCAACCCACAAACCCCTCAAACCACGGAACAACGCCTTTCCCCCGTGTTCTTCCCAGGTGCTCAGGATTCTTTAGGGCGCGCGTAAGCTTGTCGTCCGCTCTGTTGGGCGTGAACACCTCCATTCGAGCTTCTTCTATTTTTATCAGAATTTCGTCTGTCACTGCTTTAAGACTTGCCTTCACCATAATTGCCCCTGTCTTTGGGTCCAACTTCCCCCCATGCGCATAAAACCATGTCCTGCACCTCGGGGGCTAGGTCACTATAACTGGAGTGACCCCTGCACTAATCCTCTCTTGTTCGGATTGATCCCACTTAGGCAGGGCCGTCTGGTAGCCACCTGGCCCCAGAGTATGGTGCCACTGCTTTTTCGCAGCATTAATCTTTTTCTTTCTTGACCGTTCCTTAGCTAGTTCCAATTCGTTGAACTTCACGAAATCGCCTAGTGATCTTTTGCCTTCACCAGTGCTCCCTCAAATTTTGGAGTCTTCTTGTTTGCTTTGACATATGTAGCCATGCATTTTTCCTGAATGTGTTGAATGCGATCGCCATCTTTTTAAGAGCATAGTTTCTGACTTTAGTTAGATTTGCATCTGTCAAGTTATCTGGTAGTGTGAAATGTGACATCAGCTCGTTCCAAAGCACATCTTTTGCTCTTTCCTCAACAAAAGTAACTCCTTGTCGATCTTCCTTTGCTGGATTTTTCCATTCTTGTGTGGAGATCGGTATTTGGTCCTTGACAATAACTCCGCAATGATTCTTGAACTTGCTCGCATTTTTCTTAGGTTCAAGCGGTTTGCCAGTTGATGTATTGATGGAATCGATGTTGAACTTTACGCTAGGGTCCAACTTTCTGGCCTGGCCTCGAACTACCCTGTCACTTGTAGAAGATTTGCTTGATCCGGAGGCCTAAAAGAAGAAAGATCGATTCATTAATACATATACAACTCAATTAAGACATGTAATGATCACTGGATGGCTTATATAATTGATATACCTTGCGGGTCTTTGTTATTTGAAGAACATTTTGTTTGTCAACATCATTGTCGAATTCATTGATTCGTTCGTCTTCATCAAACATACAACCCTCACCGGAATTGTTTAGATATTGTGAACCGTCATCATCTGCAAGTTCATGCTCTGGGCTCGTGGAGCGTATGATGTCGAACATAGCCTGTTCTCCTTCTTTGTCGGTATTGTCCATAGCTTTTATTTAACTAACCCAGAAGAAAGATAAAACAATTTAGTATTCAAATTAGAATGCATGCAATCAATAAGGAAAACTAAATCATAGTACATAATATGCATCATCGAATATAATCTCGAATAAATCGTCTCGAATATTATCGAATATAATCTTGAATACATCTCGAATATTATCACTAATACATCTTGAATATTAATATTTATATAATATCACTACTACAGATCCAGCTGACGTCTCGCGTGGCAGGCGGTGGACACCCAAAGAGAAGGAACTATGACCGGATCATAGCTCGGGTGAGATCCCTGAAGAACCTGCCAGGTATTGGAGAACCAGACGTCCAACGCATCCATGTAGTGACGTATGTGCTCGTCCTCCTCCCTGACACGGCGATGTACCACCTCCGGCGGGGCCGGCTGCATCCGCACCGAAAGTGGCCTAGGCGAATGCCAGCAAAGAAGCTCCGGGTCGACGACGGGATCCAGGTTCCTCACCAAGCGGCGTGCCCCTGAAGGTAGCACCTCCCAGTGCCAGCTTGGTGGATCCCAGTTCCGGACATGGCGCCTCTGAAGCAGGATGTCATCGCGAACGAGTCGACGACGAGGATGGGGTCCAGGCATCGTTTACTCCAAGTAGAAATTATATGCAAATTTAACATTTTTTAAATGCTTGATTTTGATTTCCTATATACGAGGAACCTTCGGAATCCTAATGGATTCTCTTAACCTTACAACCCGTGACTTTTGCAAATAGATAACAAATACTAATTGCAAATTAATACATAACATACTTTTGCAAATACAACATTAAATCAACTTTTTTCTATACATTGTATTCATATATATATATATATATATATATATATATATACTAATTTCTATACATATATAGGATCAAAATGTAAAAATTCCTCAAATGTCAAAATTCCTTCACTTTTTTCTATACATCTAATTAATCATCTAGTGAAACAAAAATGTCAAAATTCTTGCGTCTATGTCAAAATTACACAAATGTATGAATACAATGTGTGTGTTCATGCATATACGTGTGTGTAGGGGGGGGGCTCGGGGAGGGGCCGGCGGCTGCCATGCGCCGTTATTTTCCGCACCCTTGCTCTGATTGTTTTTCTTGCCTTGGCTGGCCTTCTCCTTATCGGATCCCGGACCCTTCGTGTTGTCAGAGTCGGCATATTTCGTGAGAGCCTTCATGAGCTCTCCCATATCCTGACATGTACGCTTGAGCCAGCCAAGTTTCTGTTTTAGAGGGGCGAAGTGGCTGTTCTTTTCTAAGATTAGCACCGCCTGAGCCGCCGTGATCTACTCCGAGGAGTGGATGATTGTTGAGACCCGCTGGACCAAATGGTGAGATGACTTGTTTTCCTGCTAAACACAGTGATCAAGATCCACGATGGTCATAGGCTGTTTGCATGTTCCTTGAATGGTTTTGATGAATTTGGCTCTCAGCTCCGCCCATGAATTGATGGTATTGGGTGGCAAGCCCTTTAACCACGTGTGAGCCGGGCCTTGAAGCATCATGATGAAGTTCTTGGCACAAACCGCCTCACTGACGTCCAACATCTCCATTGCTAGCTCATAACTTTTGACCCAGGCCTTCGGAGGTAGATCAGCAGTGTAATTTGGGACCTTGCGGGGTCCTTTGAAATCTTTTGGCAACCGCTCACCCCGTAGAGATGGTGATAAACATGGCACTCCTACGGTCCGGTTGGTAACTCCCAATCCTATTAAGACGGACGGCGCGGGCTCTTGGTGAGCCGCCATGGCTAAAGCTGCCGCCTCTTGCTGGCTTCTCACCAGGTTCATGAATGCTTGCGTATCCATAACCGGTTGATCACTCGCCGGAACCTCTCTATGCCGGTCGCTGCTGGAAACCACCGGCGACTCATAGCGCCGGCTAAAGCTCCGGCTAGGGAGAGGGGTTGAATGAACACGGCTTCGGCTGTGAGTATACTTCTCCTGCTGGACCATCGCCATCTGTTGGTATCCAATGGCGTTCCGCACATCCTCTGCAAAAGGCGCTTCATCTGGAATAGGAATTTTCTCAAGCCGGGTGGCAGCCGCCACCATATGCTCGGCCGGGTTAGAATAATGACCCGCCGACGTCGGAAAGACCACTTGTGAGGCCTGGTTTTGTCAGGCCGGATGAGACACTGGTCGAGCCGCCGGGCGGCTTCTAGGCGCATCTGTTGCTCGTCCCGTCCCTGACGTGTTGAAGAGGTTCCTAGCCTCATAACGTTCTGGCAAGCGGCATTGATGCCTCGGCTGGGTTAGAATAATGACCCGCCGGTGTCGGAAAGACCACTACTGAGGCCTGGTTTCGTCAGGCCGGATGAGACACTAGTCGAGCCGCCGGGCGGCTTCTAGGCGCATCTGTTGCTCGTCCCGTCCCTGGCGTGTTGAAGAGGTTCCTAGCCTCATAACATTCTGGCAAGCGGCATTGATGCCTCGTCCGATGCACCGTAGCTGCCGACTGTTGCTCCAGCCCAAGGCGGAAAGCATCGGTCTTGATACGTTCTGCCTCTTCCTCCATCTGGACTTTTAGCTCAGCCATCCTCTGCTGCTCATGTGCCATCCGGTCCTTGATCCTCACAATCTCTAAGTTCCGAGCCGCTTGTTTATTGGTGTGACTTTAGTAGCCATTAGGGTCGTGAGCTCGTTCATCAGATCCAGAAGAACTTGAGCCGGTGGCGGCGGGTTAGCTCCTAAGATTGCTGCTCTCGCGGCCGTACTACTCGTGCGTCGGGCTGACCCCACCATGAACACGGCAGCATGAACCGGCGGCCCAAGATCTTCCAACTCAAAGCGATCCGACTTAGGGAAAAGCTCGATGTAGCCCCCGAGACTACCGTTGTGAAGTTGGTAAACCGACTCTGTCTCTTCGCTTGAAGATTCGTCCTCTGAATAGACAAGAGTTTCCTGTGATCCGAAAGCTTCCAGATCCATACCTTGAGTGAATCCCACGAAGACGTGCCTCCCTCCCGGGTCAACACGGGCGGGTTCCACATCACGGACAAGTTGCACATGCCGAGCCGGCTCGACGATGTTGGTGCAGACGTCTGGCCCGAGTGTAGATCCGTTGAAATTCCAATGAAAACGTGGTTCCGGCGAACGGAACCCGAAATCCATACTCCATAGAGCCGGCGTGAAGCCCCCACCCGGCATCGTCGATGTAGAGCCGGTCGCGGCGACTCTTTCTTATCCTTCCAACTATGTATCCCTCGAGCCTAGGGAGAGAGCCCTTTGAGAACTCGACACCACAGAGCACAGGCCCCACGGTGGGTGCCAACTGTCATGGATTTATCACTGCATATGTCCGGGTCAACAGACTTGGGTTCGAGGCCATTGCTAACATGATGGACTCAAAGGGGTTGATGGGGACGAAGGACAAGAGTTTACCTAGGTTTGGCCCCTCAAGTCGAGGTAATAGCCTACATCCTGCTTGTGCTTGTATTGCTTGATGTATCTATTACAAGGGAGCTAAAGCTTGACCTAGTTCTCGATAACCTGATCTCTAAGTCGCCTCGGGTCTGCCTTTATATAGGAGGCCAAGACCATGGGTCGTACAAGTTGTGACTGACTCTCCTCATCTATCCAAGTCTACCTATATCTTCTCTTCCCTTTCTTGACCAAGTTGTCCCCGGGCGGCTTACACGCCCCGGACTTCCTTGTCCGGGCCACCTTCCGGCACATCCTATGAGGCACCAAGCATCCTGGGCTTTAAGTCTTTATGGCTCACTCTTGGGCTGGTGCACAAGCAGTCAGGTATAACCCAGAGCCCTCAGGGTAGGTCACACTATGGAGTTATATCCCCAACAATAACACAGAGAGTTTCGAGAGTTCTTAGGTGGAAATTGAAGTAGCTACCTAGGCTATCTTTCTACAAATGTGTGAAGTGAGGTTGGGATTCGACATCTAGTGGATTCGTTTATTCACGGTCTTTCTGGTAGAGGACAGTCTCGATATATGTCATTAGATATGCTTCGTCGCTATGCCTAGGGAGCATATTCGAGCATCATTTCAATTTCACAATCCCATGTATGATCGAGCCCATGTGAACCTTACAACGAAAATATCGAGCGAAACCACTATTATGCATTTGTTTCCGGCTTGTTTCATAAGCCTCATCCTTTGATTTGTTGGAATATGGTAATTCGTGGTGCTTTGATGTCAAGTGGTCATTCAATATCTTTCCTAAGAAGTGTTCTCATATTTCTGTGGGAATGCTAATTCTTTTGCCCAATCAAGTTATCATATCAATTCTTTTTCAACCGGTGCGCTCCTCTTCAAGGTATTCAATTATCTCCAATATTTGCAAGATCAATCCTGATATTTCGTTCCGGAGTTCTTTTCATCTTAGTTGTTCATGCTTCACCTCTTGCCATGTCTAACAACAGTTAACATTGATGTGTACCTAAACGGGAATGAACTAAGTAATTAAAGCTTGGAGTTTCGTCAATATGCAGCTGCAACTCGTTGCATATTGAGCTTCACTTTAATGTATAGTAGTTGTTTGATGTGATTTGCCTTGCCTTTCATATCTAAACCGGACATGAATCATATTTGTTTGTGCATCATGTCATGCATATGTTGTGGTGTGTCGTGTGTTGATTGTTGTTTCGGATTGCTTCTTCTCGATAGAGATCCGAAAGCGTTTGGAGTGTGAGGATTCATTCGACTATGTTGGACCGTCTTCTTCATGGACTCGTTCTTCTTCCAAGCGGGATCTCAGGCAAGATGACACATTTGCCTGGATACCACTACTATCATTGCTATGCTAGTTGTCCAGCTTTTATCGTTATGTATCGCTACCTACCACTTGTTTGACAGGCCCCCCAACATTGCCATTATAAGCCTCTAACCCCTCCACATCCCAACAACCCTTTGTTTGGCTATGTTACCGCTTGCTCAGCCCTTCTTATAGCTTTTCTAGCTGCAGGTGCAATTGCTTCCATGTGACAACATCGACATTCTTTTGTTATCACAATATTATTGCTATTTAATTTAATGCACTTATACACTTGGTAAAGGGTGGAAGGCTTGGCCTTTTGCTCGGTGTTTTGTTCCACTCTTGCCGCCCTAGTTACTTGTCAATCGGTGTTATGTTCCATAATTGAGCGCTCCTAATATGCTCGGGGTTGTTATGGGGACCCCCTTGATTTTTGTTTAGGATAAAATTTGTCTGGCAAGGCCCAACTTTGGTACTACATTTGTCTAATAACTAATAAACTTGAATAGGCACTTTCCGGACCCTGTGGATAATTTAATCAAACCCCGGGCCAGTGCTCCTCATGAGTGTTGGTCCAAAATAGAGCCACTTGCGGGGCCACCCGGGGCAACTCGGGGGATTTCTATCTGGCCATCGTATGTACTGCTCATCCGGTTGTGCCCTGAGAAAAAGATACACGACTCCTATTGGGATAGTTGGCACGTCGGGCGACCTTGTTGGATTTTCTTTACGTTTCTTGAATGTGTTGCGTGATGAACTATGAGATTCTTCGGGATATCACGAGGTCTCGGATTTCCTTTGGAATTTCCTAGGATGATCACGAGATCCGTGGTCGAGGTTATTCCCGCGGTGTGTGGTTATTTTGTGATGGATGAGTTGGAGCACCCCTACAGGGTTAAATCTTTTCGGAAAGCCGTGCCCGCGGTTATGTGGCAAACTTGGAAAACGTTGTTTAACACCCAGTGATGGTAAACTTGAAGTAAACTCAAATAAAATACACCTACTGTGTGCGTAACCGTGACTGTGTCTTCTCGTGAGTCCTCATCCGAGAGAGAACACAGTGGGGTTATGTTTGACGTAAGTAGGTGTTCAGGATCAGTTAGTGATCATTACTAGCTCACTCCCGTTATGCGTAGACCATCATACTTTACTTTCTGTATTCATAAGTTAGCCACTCAAATAAATGCTTAGTCGCTTGCTGCAGCCTCACCACTTAACCATACCTCACCCATTAATCTTTAATAGTCTTGATACCCTTGGAAATGAGATTGATGAGTCCCCGTGTCTCACAGATTACTACAACAAGAGTTGCAGGTACAGGTAATGTGATGCTTTGACGTGAGAGCGATGATTGTTTGTTTGGAGTTCTTCTTCTTCTTCATCGGTTTAGGATGGGTTCCAGGCGGCAACCTGGGATAGTAAGGATGGATGTCATTTTTTCGTTTGTTTTCGTCCATAGTCGGATCCTTCTCTTCTGTATGATGTTTGAATATGTTGTTGTATTGATGTGATCTTGTTGTAGCTTGTGGTGAGTGTAAGCCAATTCCATATACTCATCTCCTCAATACATGTACTTGTAATGATATCCATTCTTGCAACATGATGAGACGCGCTTCTATCCCTGTCGAGGCCATCATGCCAAAATAAGGATAGGATAGCATCTTGGGCGTTACAGGACCGCCAAGCGATGAGCTAGGATTTTCCCTAGTGGAGTCTGGTGCCGACAAGGCAGAATCTAAGCAGATAAATGAAGCGACACACAGGAACAAGATGGTGCAACGCCTAGTTTATTTTGTCAGCTCCCTTTTACACGGAGCTAGGTCAAGATACTCTGGCATGCAAAAGTTGCTCTTTGGCCTCATTATGGCCTCGAGGAAGCTGCGCCATTATTTCCAAGCACATGAGTTTACTGTCGTCACTCGCTTTCCACTGCAATGGATTTTACGAAATCCAGATGTGACCGGCAGGATTGTGGAGTGGGCTTTGGAATTGTCAAGCTTGGGTCTCAAATTTGAAAGTACTTCAACTATTCAGAGCAGAGCCTTGGCATAATTCATTTAAGAATGGACTCCAACGCCGGACAAAGACATCCAAGAAACAACTCTCTCCGACAAGGCAACAAATCAAGAATATATTATGTATTTTGACGGGGCTTTCTCCCTGCTAGGCGCCGGTGTTGGCGTGCTACTTGTCGCACCCACCGGAGAGCACCTCAAATATGTAATTCAGATGCACTTTCCCCAGGAAAGGTCGACAAAAAACACCACAGAATATGGCAGACTGCTTGCCAATCTTAGGATCAGGGCAAACCTTGGAATCAAAAAGCTCATTGTCAGAGGTGATTCACAGCTCGTCATCAAGCAAGTCAACCAAGATTATCAGAGCCCATTGATGGAAGCCTATGTATATGAAGTAAGGAAGTTGGAGGAGTGCTTTGACGGTCTGCAAACAGAGCATGTTCCTCGTGTAGAGAACAACATTGGCAACGAGTTGTCGAAGCATGCTACCCTCAAGTTACCCGTGGAACCAGGGACTTTTGTGCTCCAATTGACTCAGCCATCCGTAGCACCATCAGCAAGGAAAAACAAGAGAAGGAAGTTGAACTCCAGCCAGTACTTTCCCGCAGAGCTCCCAGAAGCTACCGATAAGGAAGTTGCCGAGATTAACGCCAAGCCTGCCCGTGGGCAACAGGCTCTGGCAGGGCCTCAATCCCTTGCCGTAGAGACAAACGCTCCCACGGAAGAAGACGTACCTTTAGTCCTTGCCGTCGAGCCCCAGGCTCCAGCACGGGCACAACACATTGTTTAGTTCCTTCAAACAGGAGAACTCCTTCAGGAACAGGAAGAAGCGGGGAAAGTAGCCCATCAATCTAATATGTACAAGTTTGTGGACAATGTCCTGTACAGAAAGAGATCGAATGGTGTGAAATTGAAGTGCATTCCTCGGGAGGATGGACTGGAGCTGTTGGTAGAGATACATGGAGGCATATGTGGCTTCCACATTGGATGAAGATCCCTTGTCGGTAAGGCATTCCGGCAAGGTTTCTTTTGGCCCACTACTCTCTAGGATGTAACTGCACTAGTAACCAAGTGGGAAGCGTGCCCGTTCCATTCAAAGAAACTACATCAACCAGCTCAAGATCCTTAGACAATCCCTCTTTCCTGGCCATTTTTGGTCTGGGGGCTCGACATCTTGGCTCCCAATCCGCGTGCTATCGAGGGCTTTGAGTACTTGTAAGTCGCGATCGACAAGTTCACAAAGTGGCCGGAAGTGGAATCAGTGAGAAAGCTGACAGCACAGTCAACCGTCAAGTTCTTCAAAGGAGTAGTTTGTCGTTTTGGTATACCAAACAGGTTCATCACTAACAATGGCACACAGTTCACAAGCCGCACCTTCATGCAATATGTCCAAAATCTTGAAGGCAAGATCTGTTTTGCTTCTGTTGCTCATGCGAGGAGCAATGACCAAGAGAAAAGGGCAAATGCTAAAGTGTTGCGAGGTCTTAAGACAAGAAATTTCGATAGGCTGCGCAAGTGCGGAAGGCGCTGGATTGATGAGCTGCCGGCAGTTCTTTGGTCAATCAGACGACACCAAATCCAGCCACCGGCCAAACACCCTTCTCCCTTGTATACGGGGCAGAAGCAGTTCTCCCCACGGAACTCATATACGGGTCACCTCAAGTGCTCGCTATGATGAACTTGAGCAAGAGTAGTTGCGGCAATATGACGTAACGCTCTTTGTGGAAGATTGTCTTCAGGCTGTTGTGCAAGCTGCACGCTACCAGCAAACTTTGCGCCGCGACCACAGCCGCAAAGTTCATGCTCGAAGCCTTGAGGAAGGTGACCTTGTTCTTCGGCGCATTCAGTTGGCCAAGAATTCCAACAAGTTGACGCCGAAGTGGGAAGTCCCTTATCGGGTAGTACGAGTCACTAGGCTTGGCGCAGTCTGCCTGGAGACCGAAGATGGCGTTCTAGTAAGCAATTCCTAGAATATCGGACATGTCCTTCACATAGAAAACCCGCACCACATCATTGGCTAGGATGAATAGTTCGTCTGTGTACCCAAGATTATTCAGATCCAGTGTTGTCATTCCGTACTACGGGTCTACCTGTACCCCGCCTCGTAACAGATTGACCCATTTGCACCGAAACAAAGGGACCTTATAATCATGTCTATAGTCAAGTTCCCATATGTCCACTATGTAACCATAATATGTGTCCTTTCCTATGTTGGTTGCTGCATCAAAGCGGACACCACTGTTTTGGTTGGTGCTCTTTTGATCTTGGGTGATCGTGTAAAATGTATTCCCATTTATCTCCTGGCCAATATAGTCTCCTGGCCAATATAAAATGTATTCCCATTTATCTTGGGTGATCTTGGGTGCTCTTTTGATCTTGGGTACCCTTTATAAGTCAATATAGTCAAAGATGGTCCCCTGGCCAATGAGTACAACTCATCTGCAACAGTGGTGTTACCCATGAGATGTGTTTGTCGAAAGTCCTGATGTGTTCACATGTAATCCCATCATCAGACCGCTTCGGGTGTTTGGATCACAGAATATTCTTGTGTTAATTGACATACGGGGTCACCAAGGTAGAATTCTGTAGAACTGCGTAGTGTGCTAGAGACCAAGACTGCCCGTCTGTAAGTATTATTGAGTCCGGTCCTAGCGTGCCTTTTCCAATCAGTCTCCCCTCATACCACGATTGAGGGAGACCAATCGGCTTAAGGTCATAAAAGAAGTCAACACAAAACCCAATGACCTCCTATGTTTGATCGCCTGTGGAGATGCTTCCTTCTGGGCTAGCATGGTTACGAACATATTTCTTTAATACTCCCATGAACCTCTCAAAGGGGAACATATTGTGTGGAAGTAAAGGGCCCAGAATGCCAATCTCGTCGACTAGATGAACTAGGACATGCGTCATGGTATTGAACACTAGCTCAAAACTGACAAGACATTGCACAAAATCACTCTTTAACCTTGGTAGGATTTCTGGATCGATTACCTTCGGAGAGATTGCATTGAGGAATCCAAATAGCTTCACAATGGCTAATCGAACGTTTTCCTATAGAAGCCCTGTTAGTGCATCTAGTGCCCCTTAGTGATTTTGGTGTGTTGAAAACTTATAGGTTAAGAGACTAATGTGTTCGTGAGTGTACACAGGCTCTACAAGTTGATGAGGAGGTTGATACAACCGAAGATTACCGGCCCCTAAAATTACATGTCTTCAACTGAAGACTTTGGTGAAGACTTTAAGACTTTGTTGAAGACTTTATACTGAAGAAATCGGTGTGACCTTGAAGATATGAACGAGGACTATGAAGCGTGAAGACTATTGTTTTCGTAGTTTCATTTCCTTTCCTTGAGTCATAGGAACCACCGTACTATTAAAGGGGGATGAGGTAATACTAAGGAAAATTTCCAACTGATGCTCAACTCCAATATCCTCAACCTACACATTCATATGAGTGAAGCCTTTGGAAACCTCTTTCAGCTCAGTCAAGTTCTTCAGTGACAGAGACGAAGTTCTTCTAGTTTCTGAGGAAATTGTTCGGACTGAGGAGTTAGGATTTCGCCAGTGCGAATTGCCTACAAGTGAGGAACGTGATATGTCTGAGGACTTTCACTGTTCGAAAATCCGACCGTTGTTGTGCTTAGCGCCAGCTGTCCCCAATCATTCATATCCACATAACGGTCATATCATTGGGGGCATTAATGTCATATCATGTCTGGATGCATCCCCGGGTATAAATAGCCACCCCCACAACCACTAGCTGGTTGGATGCTCAGAGAGAGAACTGACACTTGTCATTTGAGAGCATCCCATCCTCCGAGGACTTCTATCCGAAAGTGAGGAAAAACCCATAATCAAACCACCAACCCAAAGTGATTGAGCATCACTGAAGAAATTCCTGTGTGGAACCGATGCTTGTTACCTTTGAGGACTGTGTATCCTCCAGACGGTTAGGCGTCATGGTTTAGTGACTCCTGCAGTCAATTGGGGATCACGAAGTGACCTTGGTCTAGAGCATCGAACAGTAAATTGTGGATCGCTGGGTGACCAGTTTGTGAGGGTTTTGGAAGTCTGCCCTGAAGACTTACCACGAGTGTTGAGCGAGGACTGTGTGACCTTAGCTCAAGGACAATACGGTAAGGACTGTGTGTCCTGAGACTGTGTGTCCTCTGGTTTAAATACCAGGCCGCTCCAAACCAGACGTACGACTGTCACAGCAGTTGGAACTGGGTCATCAAATCATTGTCTTCATCAGGCTACCTGGTTCTATTTCCTCAACTCCCTTATTCCTCATTTACATGTTGATGAAATTGATCTTTATTGTTTGAAGAATTTGACTGAAGACTTTCACCATTTTCTCACCTCAAATTCTTCAAGTCACCTTGTTCATCACCACTTATCTTGTATCACGCTACTCATAACTTGTGCATGTATCATTTCATCATGATGACTATGCTGCCGCTATGGATTCCATGCACTGAGTACTTATTTCGCTGTTAGTTATTCATCACATTTCAAATTCCTCAAAGTTGAAATTCCTCAAGTGATGAATTTATAAAAATCGTCTATTCACCCCCCCTCTAGTCGATATAATGCACTTTCAATTGGTATCAGAGCAGGTACTCCCTGTCTCTGTGTGATTTTGGTTTAACCACCTGGAGTTTTAGTTATGTCGACTTCAGGTATGATCAAGGTTTCTGTGGGGTGTCGTACCTTTGATGGGACGGACTACTCTTACTGGAAAAACAAGATGCATATGCATCTTGAAGCTATTGAGAACGATCTATGGTACGTTGTGGAAAATGGTGTGCCCTCTGTAGCTCCCACTGTTACAGCTGCTGATGTGAAGAGATTCAAGCAACTTGACTCTCAAGCGAAGAATATCATCTGCGGCCATCTGAGCAAAGGTCAGTATGGCAGAGTGAGTGCTCTGGAGATTGCGAAGCTTATCTGGGATAGGCTATCCAAGGTGAATGAAGGTGTCTCCACTCAACGTGACTCTCGTGTGGACGTTCTTTGCAATCTCTTCAACCGCTTCAAGAGGCTTGACAATGAGAATGTTCAGCAAATGTTTGATCGCCTCACTGATATTTCCAATGAACTTCAAGCACCGGGTGCCACCAATATCACTGACCATGAAGTGGTGAAGAAACTACTAAGATCGCTAGATTCCTCATTTGATACTTTGGTTTTGATGATTCAAGAATGCGGAGATTTCAAAGCTCTTGATCCAGCTGATATTCTTGAAAGACTCAATACTCATGAATTCCAACAAGCTGAGAAGAGAGACCTCTACGCACCAAGCTATGGAAGATCTTGTGCTCTGAAGGAGAAAGAAATTTCCTCATCTGAAGAAGAAGATTCTGATAGCAGCATTGGAGATCCCGAAGAACTAAGTCAGGAACTAGCTATGCTTGTGAGGAAATTCCATAAGTTCACAAGAAGAGGTGGTTTTGGAAAGTCATCAAGAAGTGGTTTGAGGAAATCAGATTCCTCAGAGGATTACAAGAGAAGAACATGCCATCGATACAAGAAACCAGGCCACTTTATCTCTGACTGTCCTCTATGGGAAAAAGACTCAAAGAAGAAGAAGAAATACAAAGATGATAGTTCTCATGACTCCCAAGTACATGATGAAATTCGCTGTGAAGCCTCCTTGCAGCAGGCCTCCCATCACAAAGAATCAAATAGCTGATCCTACTAGTCTCAAGACTGGTGAGGACTTTCCCGAACTATGGGAAAAGTAGCAAGCCAAACTGGCAAAGAAGGCCAAGAACGCTGTGAGGAAGTTCAACGAGGACTCTACCGCTGCTGCCACTACTGGTGCATCCTCAAGCGGTCCGAAGAAGTCTATTCTGAAGAAGTCTGCTGAGAAACCAATTTCTTCAACTTCAAAGTCTTCACAGCATGTTCCTCAAACTAAAAGGCCTCAACCTAAGGTCTCTGCTGCTGGAACCGTGGCTGCTCAGTCTTCAGCAGCCGTGAAGAAATCCTCAACTCTAGTCCACTTGGCAACATGCAAGAGGACTAAGGGTTTCACAAGAAAACTGAGGAGCTCTACAAGCCCTTCAGATACAAAGTCTTCAAATAGTCCCTCTGGACTGAAGATGAAGAAATCAGCTGGTAGGGGTCTTCGCCCAAGCTCTAGCAAGTCACTTGTCAAAATTTCCTCAAGGGCTGAGGATGATGATGAAGATGATGATGATGATGATGAACTTGAAGAAATCATCAGACAAAGTCAGCTGAAGGCTGCCACTACTAAGGATAGTTCAATTCCTCTGCTCCTGGATCCGAAGACAATCCTTGACTTCATCGACATCTGGCTTGAGGATCCACAAACTCCTCTCTCTGCTCTAAAACTGCCTCCTAATGTGGACCATGTCCTCACACATTTCATTGCAGAAGAGAAGTGGAAGAGAGAGAAGGCCAAGAGAGCCAAGGCAAACATTGCAGGCAAAGAAAATTTCTGCGTGACAATGTGATGAATCTGACTCCAAAGCAGCTTGTCACTGTTCATTCTGAGATTCACAACCTTAATGAGGAAAAAGAAAAACTTGACAGAGAATGGATAGGAGCTAAAGACAGATTTGTCAAGGTTGCCCAAGCTGCAGTGAAGGATTACAACACATCCACTGCTGCTCGTAACGCTGCTCGTTCCACCACTCCTCAACCTCCAACTGCTGACGTTCCTCAAACTGCTGAGGAATCTTCTTTTGAAATTCCTCATCCTACTGAGGAATCCGCACCTGAAGAAGCCCCTCCTGCCGATGACTCTGCTTCTGCACCAGAAGCTGCTACCAGTGCCACTGAGGACACTCAGCTCACTGATGAACCTGCCAGGCCAACAACTGTTGTGCCTGAAGAAAATGAGAGGCCAACTGAAGACTCAGTTGCGCCTGATGAAACTGATGCTGCTGAGAATACAACTCTCAAGAGGAAGGCATCAGACTCTGAAGCTCCTACTGAGAAACGGTTGAAGACTTTGACAAGTTCTTCAACGATGCCGTTTGATGCCATTCCCATTTCCTCAGCTCCATCTCTGGATATTGTTCCTTATGGAGTTGAATACATCATTCCTCCGAACGATGAAGATATCCATTCTGCTGCTTCCACAGAGCAGATGGACTAAGAAATTGAGGTGGAAGACATTTCTTCACCTCCTCAACAACCACTGCTTTTGCTTGAGTATAAGAAAGAAACTGCTACAGCCGAAGCCATGGATGAAGACATCGATGTTGGTAGCACCACACCTGTCATCCATGATGAATTCTGGGAAGCTGCTCATCCTACATCCCCAATCACAACCACATTGTCTATCATTCCTTCGATTTCTGAGCCTGCTGAAGATGTTCAAACAGACTCTGAACCCGTGTATCTTCCAGATCCTGAAGATTTTCCAGCCCCTGAAGATATTGATGTTCAGATCACTGATGAAACTCCAGTGGCTGTGGCTGATGAAGAAGAAGATGTTCAGATCACAGATGATGCTCCGATAGCACAAGAAGTTCCAGGAACTTAGGAACCTGACCTCTAGGTTGTTCCTCACATTCCTGAAGAAGTGAAGGGGACCACCATGCCCAATATGCAACCTGTGCAGCGCATGCCATTCAAAGGCCCTGGTCGTCCAATTTTCATCAAAACAAACTTCTTCAACGAGCACATGTTCTTCACTGGTCCTAACCCATATGATAATACTCGTGTTGGATGCTCAAGGTTCTGGACAGAGTGTCAGATGAATTACTATGCCTCTGTGCTATGTGAGAAGAAGAAGATATTTGAGCATCATCATATTACTCACGTGGATATGGAATCAATTCCTTCATACACTCCGGTTCTTCAAGTCTTACATGATGCTGCGTTACTTCCATTCTGTGTGGACATCTGTGACTGGAACAAAGAGTTAATTATTCAGTTCTATGCAACCCTATTCATCAGTGGAAATTCCTCTGACATCAACTCTTGGGTGCTAGACTGGATGACTGGTTCAAAGCACTACACAGCAACTGCATCTGAATTGCTTCAAACAGTGCCTCTTCAAATTGCATCTGAGGAATCCCGCTGCATATTCAGTGATCCACCAGTGCCAAACCAACTAATGAATGTCCTCATGAAGAAATTGGCACTTGGAAAGCCTCTGAGGACTGTCTTCCTTGTAAAGGACATGTTATATGTGCCAATGACAGTATACAGGATCCTCACCCACACCATATGTCCTCAGAAAGGGCATAATTCTGAAGATGAAGCTGTTGAGGGAATCATGAAGAATGTGATCTTCAGAATCATACATGGGATTCCCATCAACTTTCCTGATTTCTTCATGCGATCACTTGCTCAATCTACAATGGCTCCTTTTGATTTGAAGATCTTTGCTCCATGGATCATGAATTTCCTTAGAACCAAGACTTCAGTTCCATTCAAAGCTGACTTCCAAAATCACTTTGCATTTCTTCCGCCTATTGAAGTCCTCAAGACTACCATTGCTGAAGGCAAAGGCAAGGATGTTATTGATGAAGGAACTCGACCCATGGATGGCCAGTTTCGTCAAGCTGCCTCCAACTCTACCAATGATGATTCTGCCACTCAAGACTCAACAGCAAAAGCTTCTCCTCCAAAACCTCATGCCACTGCACCTCGAGTGATGACTGATCGAGAACTTCTCCTCATTCTTCATCAGAAAGTTGACAGAAATCACAAGTGGGTCAAGCGCTAGTTGGGTGCTATTCTTCACAACATGACCGTTACTCAGAACTCTGTGAAGAAGAATCACTATTATGCTCATCGAATCTTCAAGGGCACTTTGGCCACTATGTCTGCTGTCTTACCTCGTGATGAACTTGACGAGCTGGATCTTCAAGAAAGATTTGACTGGGCTCGTCAACCTCCCAAGAAGTTCAAGAAAGTCCAAGTTCCTCAGCTGGTGGCAAGTTCATGTTCCTCATCACGCGAATCGGATGATGCTGAGGAGACTGAAGACACTACTGCGGGCCCTACTTCAACGATCGACCCTGACTACACTGATGCTCCTTCACCAACATGATGAATTTTCTCAAAGGGCGTTAGTTCTCTGTTTTCGTCCCTTTTTGTCTTCAAAGACAAAGGGGGAGAAAAATTGAGTTAGTCTTCAAGCGGCTCTCTATATAAATGGGCTGTTTTGTTTAAGTTACAACTCTCGTCTTCTGATACTTTTTGATTGGGTTGTAAACTTAATTCCGATGGTGGTCTGACTCTTCTAACCTATTTCCTCGCATGTTTTTAATTCCTCAAGTTGTTGGAAATATGCCCTGGAGGAAATAATAAATTAGTTATTATCACATTTCCTTGTTCGTGATAATCGTTTATTATCCATGTTATAATTGTATTGATCGGAGACTTAAATGCATGTGTGGATACTTAGACAAAACCATGTCCCTAGTATGCCTCTAATAGACTAGCTCGTTGATCAAAGGATGGTTAAGGTTTCCTAGCCATGAACATGAGATGTCATTTGATAACGGGATCACATCATTAGGAGAATGATGTAATGGACAAGACCCAAACTACAAACGTAGCATATGATAGTATCAGTTTATTGCTGCTGTTTTCCGCATGTCAAGTATATGTTTCTATGACCATGAGATCATGCAATTCACTGACACCAGAGGGATGCTTTGTGTGTATCAAATGTCGCAACGTAACTGGATGACTATAAAGGTGCACTACAGGTATCTCCGAAGGTGTCTGTTGAGTTGGCATGGATCAAGACTGGGATTTATTACTCCGTGTGACGGAGAGGTATCTCAGGGCCCACTCGGTAATACAACATCACAATGAGCCTTGCAAGCAATGTGACTAATTGTTAGTTGCGGGATCTTGTATTATGGAACGAGTAAAGAGACTTGCCGGTAACGAGGTTGAACTAGGTATGGAGATACCGACGATCAAATCTCGGGCAAGTAACATACCGAAGAACAAAGGGAACGTTATACGAGATTAACTGAATCCTTGACATAGAGGTTCGACCGGTGAAAATCTTCATAGAATATGTAGGAACCAATGTGGACGTCCAGGTCCCGCCATTGGTTATTGGCCGTAGAGGTGTCTCGGTCATGTCTACATAGTTCTCGAACCCGCAGGGTCTGCACACTTAAGGTTTGGTGACATTTCGGTAGTGTAGAGTTGTGTATGGTGGTGACCAAAGGTTGTTCGGAGTCCCGGATGAGATCTTGGACGTCACGAGGAGCTCCATAATGGTCCGTAGGTAAAGATTCATATATAGGAAGTCCCAGTTTGGTTGCCGGAAAAGTTTCGGGCTCATCGGTAGTGTACCGGGAGTGCCGGTAGTGTACCGGGAGACCTCCGGGAGGGGTATTTCGACCCCAGAGGGTCCATGGGCTGTGAGAGTGATAACCAGCCCTTTTTGGGCTGGAGGAACAGCCACAATAAGTCCCATGGCACAGGAGACAAAAGTCCTAAAGGAAAAGGTGGAAAAAAGGCTAAAAAGGAAGAGTCCTACTCCTACTAGGAGTGGAGGAGGAGTAGGACTCCTCCCCCTCTAGTTCGGCCAACTCCTATAGGGGTGGTTCCCTGCACCATCCCTCCTCCTCCTCTCCTCCTATATATACTGGTGAAATAGAAGGGTTTTGCACAGAAATTACGGCCATGTGCTGCCCGTTCCACCGGTGCTCCTCTAGATTGGTTTTCCGCAGTGCTTAGGCGAAGCCCTGCCGGAATTGCTCCACCACCACCATCACCGGAGCACCGTCACGCTGCCGGTGAACTCTCTCTCCTCTCCACCTCCTCTTTCTGGATCGAGACGGTGGAGATCGTCATCAAGCTGCACGTGTGCTGAACGCGGAGGTGCCGTCCGTTCGGCGCTAGATCGGAAGAACCGTGATCGAGATCGCGAGACGGTTCATGATGAGATCGCGGAACAGATCGTGATGAGTTCGCGGGACAGATCATGATCAAGATCGTGAGATGGATCGTGATGAGATCACATGACGGATCGTGATGAGTTCTCGGGACGGATCGTGATTTGATCGCGGGACGGATCGTGATGAGATCGCGGGACGCTTGGAGATTTGGATTACGAAGATGTTTGACTACACCAATCGCGTTTCTTAACGCTTCCCGCTTAGAGATCTACAAGGGTACGTGGATCGACTCTCCCTCTCGTAGATGCTCATCACCATGGATAGTTTTGCGTATGCGTAGGAAATTTTTTGTTTCCCATGCGACGTTCCCCAACAGTGGTATCAGAGCTAGGTTTATGGTTCGATGAGATCTCGAGTAGAACACAAAAGGTTTGTGGGCGTTGATGCTTAGATTGCTTCCTTCCTTGGTCGTATTTTGGTTCAGCGAGATTGTGAGATGAAGCGGCCTGGACCAACATTACTCGTATGCTTACGAGAGACCGGTTCCCTTGATGCAACTTGTTGCCTAGATGGCTTGCGGGTCACAGTTTCTCTCACTTTAGTTGGATCGGATTCGACAAAGGCGGTCCTTGAGAAGGTTGAAAAGCAACTAGTGTATCACCATTGTGGTTTTTGCGTAGGTGAGAATTGTTCTTGCTAGAAAGCCGTAGCAGCCACGTAAAACATGCAACAACAATTAGAGGACATCTACCTTGTTTTTGCAGGGTATGTTGTGATATGATATGGCCAATTACATGATGTGATATATGTGATGTATGAGATGATCATGTGATGTATAGATTATCACGACTTGCATGTCGATGAATACGGCAACCAGCAGGAGCCATAGGGTTGTCTTTGATTATTGTATGACCTGCGTGTCAATCATTAACCGCTATGTAATGCTTTACTTTATCGCTAAACGATAGCAATAGTAGTGGAAGCATGCAGGGCGTGACAACCCCAATGGTGACATGTTGATGGAGATCAAGATGTTGGAGATCATGGTGTCATGCCGGTGACGATGGAGATCATGCTGGTGCTTTCTAGATGGATATCAAAAGCACAAGTTCATTGCCATATCATGTCACTTATGATTTGCATGTGATGTTAATCCTTTTTATGCACCTTGTTTTGCCTAGAACGACGGTAGCATTATAAGGTGATCCCTCACTTAATTTCAAGATAAATTGTGTTCTCCCCGAGTGTGCACCGTTGTGAAAGTTCGTCGTGTTCAGACACCACGTGATGATCGGGTGTGATAGACTCTATGTTCACATACAATGGGTGCAAGCCAAATTTGCACGTGCAGAACACTCAGGTTAAACTTGACGAGCCTAGCATGTACAGACATGGCCTCGGAACACAAGAGACCTAAAGGTCGAACATGAGTCATATAGTAGATATGATCAACATAATGATGTTCACCATTGCAGCCACATCAACTCACGTGATGATCAGACTTGAGTTGGTGAATTTGGATCATGTATCACTTGAATGATCGGAGGGATGTCAAAGTGGGAGTTCTTAGGTAATATGATTAATTGAACTCATTATCATGAACATAGTCAATAGTGTCTTTGCAAATTATGTTGTAGATTACTAGCTCGCGCTGTAGCTCCCTTAATTTTTATATGTTCCTAGAGAAATAGAGTTGAAAGATGTTGGTAGAAATATTGCGGACTGGGTCCGTGATCTGAGGATTGTCCTTATTGCTGCACAAAAGGCTTATGTCCTTAATGCACCGCTCGGTGCGCCACCCCATGTAGCGTCATGTGTAGATGTTGTGAACATCTGACAGGCACGTTTCGATGATTACTTGATAGTTTAGTGTGTCATGCATTACGGCTTAGAATTGAGGCTCCGAAACGTTTTGAACGTCACGGAACATACGAGATGTTATAAGAGCGGAGATTGTGATCTCAGGCTCGTGCCCGTTTTGCGAGATATGAGATCTTCAACAAGATTCTTTGCCTTCAAGATGAAAGGGAATATCTCAATCGTTGAGCATGTGCTCAGACTGTTTGGGTGCTACAATCACTTGAATCGAGTGGGAGTTGATCTTCCAGATAAGATAGTAATTGATGTAGTTCTCCAAGTCACTGTCACTGAGCCACTAGAAATTGGTGATGAACTATAAAATGCCAGGGAAAGAAATGTTGATCCCTGAGCTGTTCGCGATGTTTGAAACCGCGAAGGTAGAAATCAAGAAGGAGCGTCAAGTGTTGATGGTTAATCAAACCACTAGTTTCGAGAAGGTCAAGAGCAAGGAGGAAAACTTCATGGATAGCAAGTCAGTTGCTCCTCCAGCGAAGCAACCCAAAGTTGAACTCAAACCCGAGACTAAGTGCTTCTTTTATGAGGTGAGCGGTCGCTGAAGCGGAACAACCCTAGATACTTGGTAGATAAGAAGGCTGGCAACATCGATAGAAGTATATTTGATATACGAGTTATTAATGTGTACCTTGCTAGTACTCTTAGTAGCACCTGGGTATTGGATACCGGTTTGGTTGCTGAATGTTAGTAACTCGAAATAAAAGCTACGGAATAAACGGAGAACTAGCTAAGGGTGAGGTCACGATATGTGTTGGAAATGTTTCCAAGGTTGATGTGATCAACATCGCACGCTCTCTCTACCTTCAGGATTAGTGACGAACCTAAATAAATGTTATTAGGTGTTTTGTGTTGAGCATGGACATGATTAAATCATGTTTATTGCAAATACGGTTATTCATTTAAGTTAGAGAATAATGGTTATTCTGTTTACATGAATAATACCTTCAATGGTCATGCACCCAGTGAGAATGGTATGTTGAAATCTTGATCGTAGTAATACACATGTTCATAACATTGATGTCAAAAGATACACAGTTAAATATGATAGTACCACATACTTGTGGCACTACTGCTAAATGTCATATTGCTATAAAGCGCATGAAGAAACTCCATGCTGATGGATCTTTGGACTCATTCGATTTCGAATCGGTTGAGACATGCGAACCATGCCTCTTGGGCAAGATGACTAAAAACCCCGTTGGATGAAGCGAGCAAGTGATTCATTTGAAATGATACATGTTGATGTATGCAATCCAGTGAGTCTTGTAGCGTGCAGTGGATATCGTTATTTTCTTACCTTCACTGATGATTTGAGTAGATATAGTATATGTTAACTTAATGAAACGCAAGTCTGAATCGTTTGAAATGTTCAAGCAGATTCAGAGTGAAGTTTAAAGATCATCGTGACAAGAAGATAAAGATGTCTGCGATGTGATCGTGGAGGTTTATATCTGAGTTACGAGTTTTGGCATACAACCTAAGACAATGTGAAAGTTGTTTCACAACTAAACGCCACTTGGAACACCATAGTGTGATGGTGTGTCCGAACATCATAGTCATGCTCTATTGGATATGGTGCGTGCTATGATGTCTCTTATCATTTTACAACTATAATTTGGGGTTATGCATTAGAGACAACTACATTCACTTTAAATATGGCATCATCTAAATCCATTGAGATGACACCGTGTGAATTATGGTTTGATAGAAACCATAGCTGTCATTTCTTAATATTTGGGGCTGCGACACTTGTGTGGAAAATGTTTTCACCTAATGAGGTCGAACCTAAGGCGGACAAATGCATCTTCATTGAATACCCTAAGAGCATTTGGGTGAACCTTCTATCTCAGAATCTAGTGCAAAGTGTTTATTGTTAAAACGGATCCTTTCTCGAGGAAATGTTTCTCTTGAAAGAACTGAGTGGGAGGAAGATAGAACTTGATGAGGTTGTTAAAACCTTTGTTCAACCAGAGAGTAGCGCAGCGCAAAAAGATGTTTCTGTGAAACCTACGTTAGTTGAAGAGGAAGTTAATGATGATGATCATGAAGCTTCAAGATCAAGTTACTATCGGACTTCGTAGGTCGACAAGGATGTGTACTGCTCCTAAGTGGTACGACAACCCTGTCTTGGAAGTCATGTTGTTGGACAACGATGAACCTACGAGCTATGGAGAAGCGATGATGGGCCCGGATTCCGACAAATGGTTAGAGGCCATGAAATCCGAGATAGGATCCATATATGGAAACCAAGTATAGACTTCCGTAGACTTGCTCGTTGGACGGCAGGTCGTTGAGTACAAATGGATCTTTAAAATGAAGACAGACACTGATGGTAAATGTCACCATTTGTAAAGCTCGACTTGTTGCAAAGTTGTTTTTGACTAGTTCAAGGAGTTGACTGCGATGAGAGTTTCTCACTCGTAGCGATGCTAAATTCTGTTGGAATTATGTTAGCAGTTGCTGCATTTTCAATTATGAAATCTGGCAGATGGATGTCAAAACATCGTTTCCTTAACGGTTTACTTGAGGAAAGGTTGTATGTGATACAACCAGAAGGTTTTGTCCGTCCTAAGGATGCTAAAAGGTGTGCAAGCTTTGGTGATCCTTCCATGGACTGAAGCAAGCATCTCGGAGTTGGAATATACACTTTGATGAGGTGATCAAAGTTTTTCAAGTTTATACAAAGTTTACGAGAAACTTGTATTTGCAATAAAGTGAGTGGGAGCACTATAGAATTTCTGATAAGTATATGTCGATGACATATTGTTGATCAGAAGTAATGTAGAATTTTGGGAAAGCATAAATGGTTGTTTGGAAAGTGATTTTCAAAGGAAGACGTTGATAAAACTTCCTAATTGTTGAGCATCAAGATCTATAGAGATAGATCAAGATGCTTGATGAGACTTTCAGTGAGTACATACCTTGACAAGATTTTGAAGGAGTTCAAAATGGATCAGTCAGAGAAAGAGTTCTCGTCTAATTTGTAAGGTGTGAAGTTGAGTGAGACTCAAAGCTCGACAATGGCAGAAGAAAGAGAAAGGACGAACGTCGTCCCCTGTGCCTTAGCCATAGGCTCTGTACAGTATGCCATGCTGTGTACCGCACATGTGTGTACCTTGGCATGAGTTCGTCAGGGTGTACAAGAGTGAACCAGGAGTGGATCACTGGTCAGCGGTCAAGATTATCCTTAGTAACTAAAAGACTGAGGAGGTATTTCTTGATTATGGAGGTGATAAAGAGTTCGTCGTAAAGAGTTACGTCGATACAAGCTTTAAATACCAATCCGGATGGCTCATAGTAGCGAGCTGGATACGTATAGTGGAGCAGCCATTTGGAATAGTACCAAGTGGAGTGTGGTAGCAGTGTTTATAGTTTGACATAGAGATTTGCAAAGTACACATGGATCTGAATATTGAAGATCTGTTGACTATAAGACCTCTCTCATGTGCAAAGCATGATCGAGCCCCAGAACTCATTGGGTGTTAGATTCATAACAATGCGAATCACATGGTGATGTGAACTAGATTATTGACTCTAGTGCGAGTGGGAGACTGTTGGAAATATGCCCTAGAGGCAATAATAAATTAGTTATTATCATATTTCCTTGTTCGTGATAATCGTTTATTATCCATGCTATAATTGTATTGATCGGAGACTTAAATGCATGTGTGGATACGTAGACAAAACCATGTCCCTAGTATGCCTCTAATAGACTAGCTCGTTGATCAAAGGATGGTTACGGTTTCCTAGCCATGGACATGAGATGTCATTTGATAACGGGATCACATCATTAGGAGAATGATGTAATGGACAAGACCCAAACTACAAATGTAGCATATGATTGTGTCAGTTTATTGCTGCTGTTTTCCGCATGTCAAGTACATGTTTCTATGACCATGAGATCATGCAACTCACTGACACTGGAGGGATGCTTTGTGTGTATCAAACGTTGCAACATAACTGGGTGACTATAAAGGTGCACTACAGGTATCTTCGAAGGTGTCTGTTGAGTTGGCATGGATCAAGACTGGGATTTGTTACTCCGTGTGACGGAGAGGTATCTCAGGGCCCACTCGGTAATACAACATCATAATGAGCCTTGCAAGCAATGTGACTAATTGTTAGTTGCGGGATCTTGTATTACGGAACGAGTAAAGAGACTTGCCGGTAACGAGGTTGAACTAGGTATGGAGATACCGACGATCAAATCTCGGGCAAGTAACATACCGAAGAACAAAGGGAACGTTATACGAGATTAACTAAATCCTTGACATAGAGGTTCGACCGGTGAAAATATTCATAGAATATGTAGGAACCAATGTGGACGTCCAGGTCCCGCCATTGGTTATTTGTCGTAGAGGTGTCTCGGTCATGTCTACATAGTTCTCGAACCGCAGGGTATGCACACTTAAGGTTTGGTGACGTTTCGGTAGTGTAGATTTGTGTATGGTGGTGTCCCGGATGAGATCCTGGATGTCACGAGGAGCTCTGGAATGGTCCGGAGTTAAAGATTCATATATAGGAAGTCCCAGTTTGGTCGCCGGAAAAGTTTCAGGCTCCGGGAGTGCCGATAGTGTACCGGGAGACCTCCGGGAGGGGTATTTTGACCCAAGAGGGTCCATGGGCTGTGGAGAGTGATAACCAGCCCTTATTGGGCTGAAGGAACAGCCACAATAAGTCCTTTGGCGCAGGAGACAAAAGTCCTAAAGGAAAAGGTAGAAAAAAGGCTAAAAAGGAAGAGTCCTACTCCTACTAGGAGTGGAGGAGGAGTAGGACTCCTCCCCCTCTAGTTCGGCCGACTCCTATAGGTTTTTTCCCTGCGTTGGCCCTCCTCTTCCTCTCCTCCTATATATACTGGTGGAATATAAGGGTTTTGCACAGAAATTACGGCCACGTGCTGCCCGTTCCACCGGTGCTCCTCTAGATTGGTTTTTCGCAGTGCTTAGGCGAAGCCCTGCCGGAATTACTCCACCACCACCATCACCGGAGCGCCGTCATGCTGCCGGTGAACTCTCTCTCCTCTCAACCTCCTCTTGCTGAATCGAGACGGTGGAGATTGTCATCAAGCTGCACGTGTGCTAAACGCGTAGGTGTCGTCCGTTCGGCGCTAGATCGGAAGAACCGTGATCGAGATCGCGAGACGGTTCGTGATGAGATCGCGGAACAGATCGTGATGAGTTCGTGGGACAGATCGTGATCAAGATCGTGAGATGGATCGTGATGAGATCGCGGGACAAATCACGATGAGTTCACGGGACGGATCATGATTGGATCGCGGGACGGATCGTGATCAGATCGCGGGATGCTCGGCGATTTGGATCGCGAAGATGTTCGACTACACCAACCGCGTTTCTTAACGCTTCCCGCTTAGCGATCTACATGGGTACGTAGATCACTCTCCCTCTCGTAGGTGCTCATCACCATGGATAGGTTTGCGTGTGCGTAGGAATTTTTTTGTTTCCCATGCGACGTTCCCCAACACAAGTATCTTAATGCATGCATGCTGAATTTCGTCAGACCCCATCTTCTTCACGCATTATTTAAACTTTTTATAGCATATATTCAACTGCGTGTATGGATTACAAGATATAGGGGGATTTCTTCATGTTTCAACCTGCCATGTGTAATTGCCGTCAAAAGCAAATTCCTCCAATATGCACATCTTCAGGGGGAGCTCATCTATATCTTGCAATCAACTTCCTCATACTCTGCACTTACACTCCATATCTTTAATTCCCATTGAATACTTAACCTATTTGTCATCAAACACCAAAAAGGGGGAGATTGTTAGTGCATCTAGTGCCCCTTAGTGATTTTGGTGTGTTGAAAACTTATAGGTTAAGAGACTAATGTGTTTGTGAGTGTACATAGGCTCTACAAGTTGATGAGGAGGTTGATACAACCGAAGATTACTGACCCCTAAAATTACATGCCTTCAACTGAAGACTTTGGTGAAGACTTTAAGACTTTGTTGAAGACTTTATACTGAAGAAATCGGTGTGACCTTGAAGATATGAACGAGGACTATGAAGCATGAAGACTTTTGTTTTTGTAGTTTCATTTCCTTTCCTTAAGTCATAGGAACCACCGTACTGTTAAAGGGGGATGAGGTAATACTAAGGAAAATTTCCAACTGATGCTCAACTCCAATATCCTCAACCTACACATTCATATGAATGAAGCCTTTGGAAACCTCTTTCAGCTCAGTCAAGTTCTTCAGTGACAGAGACAAAGTTCTTCTAGTTTCTGAGGAAATTGTTCTGACTGAGGAGTTAGGATTTCGCCAGTGCGAATTGCCTACAAGTGAGGAACGTGATATGTCTGAGGACTTTCACTGTTTGAAAATCCGACCGTTGTTGTGCTTAGCGCCAGCTGTCCCCAATCATTCCTATCCACATAACGGTCATATCATTAGGGGCATTAATGTCATATCATGTCTGGATGCGCCCGCGGGTATAAATAGCCACCCTCCACAACCACTAGCTGGTTGGCTGCTCAGAGAGAGAACTGACACTTGTCATTTGAGAGCATCCCATCCTCCGAGGGCTTCTATCCGAAAGTGAGGAAAAACCCATAATCAAACCACCAACCCAAAGTGATTGAGCATCACTGAAGAAATTCCTGTGTGGAACCGATGCTTGTTACCTTTGAGGACTGTGTATCCTCCAGACGGTTAGGCGTCATGGTCTAGTGAATCCTACAATCAATTGGGGATCACGAAGTGACCTTGGTCTAGAGCATCCAGCAGTAAATTGTGGATCGCCGGGTGACCAGTTTGTGAGGGTTTTGGAAGTCTGCCCTGAAGACTTACCACGAGTGTTGAGCGAGGACCGTGTGACCTTAGCTCAAGGAGAATACGGTAAGGACTATGTGTCCTGGGACTGTGTGTCCTCTGGTTTAAATACCAGGCCGCTCCAAACCAGACGTACGACTGTCACAGCAGTTGGAACTGGGTCATCAAATTATTGTCTTCATCAGGCTACCTGGTACTATTTCCTCAACTCCCTTATTCCTCATTTACATGTTGATGAAATTGATCTTTATTTTTTGAACAATTTTACTGAAGACTTTCACCATTTTCTCACCTCAAATTTTTCAAGTCACCTTGTTCATCACCACTTATCCTGTATCACGCTACTCATAACTTGTGCATGTATCATTTCATCAGGATGACTATGCTGCCGCTATGGATTCCATGCACTGAGTACTTATTCCGCTGTTAGTTATTCATCACATTTCAAATTCCTCAAAGTTTAAATTCCTCAAGTGATGAATTTATAAAAATCGTCTATTCACCCCCCCTCTAGTCGATATAACGCACTTTCAAGCCCCCTCAATGCAACCGGAAGCAATTGAGTCATAATCACGTGGCAGTCATGAGACTTTAGGTTCTGGAACTTTTTCTCTGCCATATTTATTATTCCCTTTATATTTGACGCGAAGCCAGACGACACCTTTATACTGAGAAGGCATTCAAAGAAGATTTCCTTCTCTTCTTTGGTAAGAGCGTTGCTGGCATGACTTTTATACTACTTTAGATGCATGTCGTCCTTTTCATGCACATGTTGCATGTCCTCCCGTTCCTCATGTTTATCCCTTGTCTTCCCAAACACTCCCAAGAATCCTAGAAGGTTCAAGCAAAGATTCTTCATCACGTGCATCACGTCGATTCCAGAGTAGACCTCTAGGTCTTTCCAATAGGGTAGGTCCCAAAATATAGATTTCTTCTTCCACATGGGTGTGTGTCCCTCATCGTTAGTCAGAACATATAGTCTGTCAGGACCCTTTCCAAAGATTACTTGTAAATCATTTACCATATCAAGTATTTGATCACCAGTATGAAGTGCGGGCTTCGTCTGGTGATCTGCTTCACCTTTGATATTCTTTCCTTTCTTTCGACTTTAATGGTTGGTAAAAAAATATCGACAATGCCCCATGTACACATTCTTCCTACACTTGTCCAAATATATACTTTTGGTGTCATCTAAACAGTGCGTGCATGCATGGTATCCCTTGTTTGTTTGCCCTGAAAGGTTACTAAGAGTAAGCCAATCATTGATGGTTACAAACAGCACAACATGTATGTCAAATTCCTCCTGTTCGTTCTCATCCCACACACGTACACCTTTCCCATTTCATAGCTGTAAAACTAATGGACTTAGGTACACATCAATGTCATTGCCGGGTTGCTTAGGGCCTTGGATGAGCACTGACATCATAATGAACATCCGCTTCATGCACAACCAATGAGGAAGGTTATACATACATAGAGTCACAGGCCATGTGCTATGCTTGCTGCTTTGCTCCGCAAAAGGATTAACGCCATATGCACTTACACCAAACCATATGTTCCTTGGGTCACCTGTAAAGTCCCTCCACTTTCTCTCAATCTTTCTCCACTGCGACCCGTCGGCTCAACTTCCTGTCTTTCTTACGGTCTTTTATGTGCCATCGCATCAACTCAGCATGCTTTTTGTTTCTGAACAGAAGTTTCAACCATGGTATTATAGGATCATACCACATCACCTTGGCAGAACCCTCTTCCCGGTGCGCTGGCCCTCAACATCACCAGGGTCATCTCGTCTGATCTTATACCGCAATGCACCGCATACCGGGCATGCGTTCAAATCCTCGTATGCACCGCGGTAGAGGATGCAGTCATTAGGGCATGCATGTATCTTCTCCAACATCAATCCTAGATGGCATAGAACCTTCTTTGCATTGTACATATTGAGCTTCTTCTTCATTATTTTCAGTAGCAAACCAAATCCCTTGTCAGATACACTATTGTCTGTCTTCCATTACAGCAATTCTAGTGTGGTACCGAGCTTTGTGTTGTCATCTTCGCAATTTGGGTACAACCATTTTTGTGATCCTCTAACATGCGATTGAACTCAAACTTCTCCCATTCACTTTTGCATTCTCTCTCTGCATCAACAATGACCCGGCAAATATCATCATCGGGCACATCGTCTGGTTCCTATTGATCTTCAGCTTCCCCCATTGCAGCATCACCGTACTCGGGGGGCAGATAATTGTCACCATCCTCTTCTTCATTGTCTTCCGTCATAACCCCTCTTTCTCCATGATTGGTCCAAACATTATAGTGTGGCATGAAATCCTTCTCAAGCAGGTGTAAGTGAAGGGTTTTTGAGTTGGAGCAATACTTCGTATTCCCACACACAGTACATGGACAATGCATAAACCATTCTGCTTGTTTGCCTTAGCCGCTTCGAGAAAACAATTCTACGTCGGTCACCATACATCCATTGCCGGTTCATTTGCATGCATTATATTATTAAGCATATCAAAAACCATTACAGAACATCATGCATAGAGAAGTGACCAAATTAATAGAAATTCATCATCACATTAATGCCAAACTACAGTAGTGACCAAAATAAATACATAAAGTTCATACATAGTTCTCATTGAACAACATATAAGTCTCTAGAGCATTTAATTAAATCATACATTGAAACTATGTAAAAAAATTAAATGCAACAACAAATACGATCATAACCATAACTAAGGTACCAATTGATCCAACGACATCATTATACCAAGACTCAGTATGAATGACATATTTTCTATTTTTCCAATCTTCAAGCGCATTGCATCCATCTTTATCTTGTGATCATCGATGACATCGGCAACATGCAACTCCAATTTCATCTTCTCCTCCTCAACTCTTTTTAATTTTTCTTTCAAGTATTTTTTTTCTTTTTCAACCAAATGTAACTGCTTGACAAGAATTTCTATGTCGGTTGGAATTTTCGGTTCACATAACTCCTAGATAAAAACATCTATGTCATAGGGTCGGCATAATTGTCATAAACACTAAATGAAACAAATAGTAATAAAATATAATATACCAGATCTGAATCATAGACAGGACGAGGGCCGACAGGGGTGGATACCAAAACCATGGCACTATATAATAGCAAACAATAATAAAAGTAAGAAAATTATACAAGTATCTATCTAAATCATACAAGTAAGAATTTATTTTATTTTAAAAAGAAGTTAAGAACAAGAGGCTCACCACGGTGGTGTTGGCGACGACATCGGCGTGGGCAATCGACGACGGTGAGGACGGGGACAGGACATGACGGACCACCAAACCTAGACAAATCTTGAGGAAAATGGAGCTTGGAGAGGAAAAAGCTTAAGTGTGGCTTGGGCATTTCATAAAACACCTCATGTGCATAGGCAGTGAGAGCTAGAGCAACACACACCTCATGTGCACATGCCGACCAGTCAAAAAAACAGAGAGTAAGCGGTCAGGGGCGGAGGAATATGTAGGCTAATATATTTAGTCCCGGTTGGTGGCTAGAACCGAGATAGAATGCTGATATCTGGTCCCGGTTCCAGCCAAGAACCGGGACTGAAGGTGCTGGGCCAGGAGCGAGGCACATTGCTCCCAGTTCTTGTCTGGAACCGGGACCAGTGGCCCCTAAGGCCCGGCCGGCGCCCTGGCCTAACGAACCAGGACTGATGTACCCTTTGGTTCTGGTTCATAAGTGAACCGGGATTAAAGCCCTTATCCTGGCCTCAACCAAAGCCCTGTTTTCTACTATAGTCTCCTCCGACGGTGTTAGATTTATTTCACAACCATATAAAGCCATTCAGATTTTTGGATACAAGTGTGGAAGATTCGAATATGTATTCTTCACAAAGAACGATTCGAGTTGAACAAAAAATTTGAGGACGAAAATTTGAGTTCAGTATGTTTTTCTGTATTAGAGAAAAAACATATCAGGAAATTTCAAGAAACTTTTGATCCATGAAAACCATCAATAAATTGATTTTATATATGCTAGTACAAAGGGAAAAAGATCCATAGATAAAATTAAACAACGTCTCACTAATTTGGGAATTTAAGATTAGAAAGAACCATGCCTAATTAACAACAATACATCCAGAATCTGGATGAAGACCACCTCCAGGGGAGATGACAGGTGCATACAGTAGTAGAAAACAAGGCTTTGGTCCAGGTCGGGGCAGCCCATTAGTCCCGGTTTAGTGACGAACCGAGACCAATGGGGGCAACAGTCCTGGTTTGTGAGGCCAGGGGGCCGGCCGGGCCACTGAGGAATTGGTCCCGATTCTTTGGACACCTTTGGTCCCGGTTCCTGACATGAACCGGGACCACTGTGCCTTGCTCCTAGCCCACAACCATTGGTCCCGTTTCGTGGATGGAACCGGTATCAAAGGGGGTCCTTTAGTCCCGATTCTAGCCACGTACCAGGACCAATGAGATGCCTATATAAACCCCCTCGCCCGCGAGCAGAGCACTCCACACTGCTCTGTTTTTTTGGCCGGCGAGGGAAGAGCTTTGTGGTGCTCTAGCTCACCTCCTATGCACATGAGGTGTTCGATGAAATGCCCAAGCCACATTTAAGCTTTCTCGTCTCGAAGTTCCTTGTCCAAGCTCCATTTTACTCAAGATTTGTCTAGGATTTGCGGTCTCTCCGGTCCCATCCCCGTCCTCACAACTGTCGATCGCCCGCGCCCATCTCTGTGCCGGCACCACCATGGTTAGCCTCTTCTTCTTATCTTCTTTATATGAGAAAAAAGTTTTTACTTGTATGATTTAGATAGATACTTGTGTAATTTTCTTACTTTTATTATTGTATTTATTTTGGTCACTATTGTACTTTGGCTTTAACGTGATGATGAATTTCTATTAATTTGGTCACTTTTGTATTCATGATATGTTGTAATGGTTTTTAATACACTTTATTATATAACGCACACAGATGAACCGGCAATGGATGTACGGTGACCGACGCACCTCCGGGTATATTAAGGGCCTTCATAATTTTCTCTAAACGGCTGAGGCAAACAAGCAGGATGGTTTTATTCATTGTCCATGTACTGTCTATGAGAATACGAAGACTTTCTCCAACTCTAAAACCCTTCACTTCCACCTGCTTGAGAAGGGTTTTATGCCACACTATAATGTTTGGACCAAGCACGGAGAAAGAGGGGTTATGATGGAAGACAACGAAGAAGAAGAGGATGATGACAACTATGTGCCTCCTGAATACGGTGATGCTGGAACGGGGGAAGATGAAGATAAAGAGGAACCACACAATGTGCCCGCTGATGATCTTCGCCAGGTTATTGTTGATGCAAAGAGACAATGCGAAAGTGAAAAAGAGAAGTTGAAGTTCGATCGCATGCTAGAGGATCAAAAAAAGGGTTGTACCCCAATTGCGAAGATGGCAACACAAAGCTCGGTACCACACTGGAATTGCTGCAGTGGAAGGCAAAGAATGGTGTACCTGACAAAGGGTTTCAGAAGCTACTGAAAATATGGAAGAACAAGCTTCCAAAGGATAACGAATTGCCGACAGTACTTACATAGCAAAGAAGGGTGTATGCCCTCTAGGATTGGAGGTGCAGAACATACATGCATGCCCTAATGACTGTATCCTCTACCGCGGTGCGTACGAGGATTTGAACGCATGCTCAATATGTGGTGCATTGCGGTATAAGATCAGACGAGATGACCCTGGTGATGTTGACGGAGAGCGCCCCAGGAAGAGGGTTCCTGCCAAAGTGATGTGTTGGGCTCCTGTAATACCACGGTTGAAACGTCTATTCAGAAACAAAGACCATGCCAAGTCGATGCAATGGCACAAAGAGGACCATAAGAAAGACGGGAGGTTGAGAGCACCCAGTCACGGGTCGCAGTGGAGAAAGATCGAGAGAAAGTGCAGTGACTTTATAGGTGACCCAAGGAACGTATGGTTTGGTTTAAGCGCAGATGGCGTTAATCCTTTTGGGGACCAGAGCAGCAAGCATAGCACATGGCATGTGACTCTATGTATGTATAACCTTCCTCCTTGGTTGTGTATGAAGCGGAAATCCATTATGATGCCAGTGCTCATCCAAGGCCCTAAGCAGCCCGGCAATGACATTGATGTGTACCTAAGGCCATTAGTTGATGAACTCCTACAACTATGGAATGGAAGAGGTGTACGTGTGTGGGATGACAATGAAGGGGAGGAATTTTGCCTACATGCATTGCTGTTTGTAACCATCAACGATTGGCCTGCTCTCAGTAACCTTCCAGGACAGACGAACAAGCGATACCACGCATACACACACTGTTTAGATGACACCGACAATATATATTTGGAAAAATGTAGGAAGAATGTGTACCTGGGGCATCGTTGATTTCTTCTGACTAACCATCAATGTCGAAAGAAAGGAAAGCATTTCAAAGGTGAGGCAGATCACAGGAAGAAGCCCGCCCTCCGTACTGGTGATCACATACTTTCTGTGGTCAATGATTTACAAGTAATCTTTGGAAAGGGTCCCGGTGGACTATCTGTTCCGAATGACGCTGAGGGATGCGCACCCATGTGGAAGAAAAAATCTATATTTTGGGACCTACCCTATAGGAAAGACCTACATGTCCGCTTTGCGATCGACGTGATGCTCGTGATGAAGAATCTTTGCGTGAACCTTCTAGGCTTCTTCGGAGTGTATGGGAAGACAAAAGATACACCGAAGGCACACGAGGAACAACACCGTGTGCTTGAAAAAGACGTCATGGATCAAGAGCAGTATGAAGGTCCTGGCAGCTACGTTCTTACCAAAGAATAGAAGGAAATCTTCTTTGAATGCCTGCTCAGTATGAAGGTCCTGTCTGGCTTCTCGTCGAATATAAAGGGAATAATAAATATGGCAGAGAAAAAGTTTCAGAACCTAAAGTCTTATGACTGCCACGTGATTATGACGCAACTGCTTCTTGTTGCATTGAGGGGGCTTCTACCAGAAAGTGTTCGATTAGCCATTGTGAAGCTATGTCCATTCCTCAATGCAATCTCTCAGAAGTTGATCGATCCAGAAATCTTGCCAAGGTTAAGGAGTGATTTAGTGCAATGTCTTGTTAGTTTCGATCTGGTGTTCCCACCGTCCTTCTTCAATATCATGACGCACGTTCTAGTTCATCTAGTCGACGAGATTATCGTCCTGGGCCCTGTATTTCTACTCAATATGTTCCCCTTAGAGAGGTTCATGGGAGTCTTAAAGAAATATGTTCGTAACCACGCTAGGCTAGAAGGAAGCATCTCCATGGGCCATCAAACATAGGATGTCATTGGGTTTTGTGTTGACTTCATTCTGAACCTTAAGAAGATTGGTCGCCCTCAATCGCAGTATGAGGGGAGACTGACAGGAAAAGCCACGCCAGGAGCGGACTCAATAATATGTAGGGACGGGCATTCTTGGTTTCAAGCACACTACACAGTTCTACATAATTCTACCTTGGTGACCCGGAATGTCGATGAACACAAGTATATTCTGCGCTCCAAATACCCGGAGTAGTGTGACGACTGGATTACATGTGAACACATCAGGACTTTCCGCAGTTGGTTGCAAACATGTCTCATGCATGACAACAATGTTTCTGATAACCTGTACTCGCTGGCCAGGGGACCATCTTTGACTGTAATGACTTATAAAGGGTACGAGATAAATGGGAATATATTTTACACGATCGCCCAGGATCAAAAGAGCACCAACCAAAACAGCAGTGTCGGCTTTGATGCAACAACCAAGAGGGGAAAGGGCACATATTATGGTTACGTAGTGGACATATGGGAACTTGACTATGGACATGATTTGAAGGTCCCTTTGTTTCAGTGCAAATGGGTCAATCTCTCAAGAGGCGGGGTACAGGAAGATCCACGGTACAAAATGACAACAGTGGATCTAAACAATCTTGGGTACACAGACGAACCATTCGTCCTAGCCAATGATGTGGCGCAGGTTTTTTATGTGAAGGACATGTCTAACAGCATTGTCGGCTTTGATGCAGCAACCAAGAGGTGGAACCAACCGGGACCAAAGGTCTTTGCTTCCCGCCCTTTGGGCTAACAAAAAGGGATCTTTGGTCCCAGATGGTGGCTCCAACCAGGACCAATGCCCCTTTCGTCTCGGTTTGTGCCACTAACCAGGACCAAAGGTTCCTATTTCCCGCCCTTTGGGCTGCTGAAAAGAGACCTTTGGTCCAGGTTGGTCGTACAAACTGGGACTAAAGGTCGGCATTGGTCCCGTTTGGTGCCACGAACCAGGACCAATGCTTCTTATATATAAGGAGCACTTAGCAAATTTTGCAGGTTTCATCGCCACTTCGCCGAGCCCGTCGTCCTTGTCCCTGTCGCCGCTTGCCGTCCCCGTCCCCGTCGCCGCCCCCATCGACTCCCCGTCGCCACCCCCCACCGTCGTCGGCCCCCCTCCCCGTCGCCGCCCCGTTCTCATTGCCTCCCCCGTCGCTGTCACGTCCCTATCGCCTCCCTCATCACCGCCCCGCCCTCGTCGCCGCCCCCGCCCCTGTCACCTCCCTTGTCGCCCCCATCACCACCCCCGCCACCCCGTCTCCGTCGCCTCTCCCCCGCCCCCCGTCGCTGCCACGTCGCCTCCCCGTCGCCACCCTCGCTGTGAGCCGCCGTCACCCCTGCTCGATGGATTTTTTTTAAAATATATGTTGATTTTTTTATATGATGAACATTTATGTTTTAGTTGTTTTATGTTTTATTTAATTATTAGGAGTCTTAGGAAAAAATAGTATGCGTATATTAGATTACAGAAAAATTCTTGGTTTTATGAAAAATTAGTGATTAAACGATAATAAAATGTTCTCATAGGAATTTGTCTCGATGTCGATGATGCCCGTCCCACAGCCTCGTCGTCGAGTTGTTCGCAAGATCTTGCTTGATAAGCGGCATGTCCAAGACTGAGCTCCGCCGGGCTGGCACTAGGAGGTGCTACCTTCCCAGGCTCGGAGGTTGGTGCATACTCCAGGTTTGGTCGTCGACCCGGAGCTTCTGTGATGGCGGTCACGTGCGCCACTTTCGGTGCGGAGGGAGTGGCCCCCACGGAGGTGGTACGTCACCGTGTCAGGGAGGAGGACGAGCACGTCCGTCGTTACATGGTGGCGTTGGACTTCAGGTTCAACAATACCTGGCAGATTCTTTAGGGATGTTACCCGAGTTATGATCCCGTGATGGTTCCTCATCTTTGGGTGTCCATCGCCGGTGACTCAAAGACCGCTAGTGAACCTAGTTCAATGTCCTCCACTTTGGATTCTAGGATATTCGATCTGTATTAGTGATATTATATGATAATATTCGAGATGTATTTGTTAATATTTGATGATGCACAAACCGGATTGTTCGGGATGATGTATTAGTTAATATCGAGTGCTTGTGATTGGCCAGTCATTCCGGCAAAATATAGGGAATTTTTTCTATGTCATTGCTCGATATATGGAATGGGTTAACTTTAGGTCTGTTTCGGCTCCTTGTGTGTCTTTCAGTAAGGGAGAGTGTCCACCATATATATACATATATATATATGAGAGAGAAGAAGGATCCCGACTTTTGTCGTGGGGGTCGCTTCTCCTTCGTTCCCGTGTGCTAGACATTTTGTTGTAATGCACTTGGGGACGAATGGAGGAGCCACCATCACCAACAGTCGCAATATCAGAGGGAGTGCCCACCATATACGAGAGATGAGAGTTTAGGAAGGAAAGACTTGACAGATCTAAAGTCAAATCGTCGCATATTAAGTAATAGTGATCCGTGTGTTGATCGGTTTCCTAGTAGTTTCCTTCGATCGATTTTAAATATTTAAAATCGATCGAAGGAAATATTAATGATCTTATATGATAATAGTCGAGATGTATTAGTTAATATTTGATGATGCATTAATAACTGGATTATTGAGATGATGTATTAGTGATATTATATTCGAGTTCATTATAAATGTATTAGTGATATTATATTCGAGTTCATTATAAATGTATTAGTGATATTTTATCGGTATAATGCGTGTGTGACTTTCGGTCTGTCGTTGCTCCTTGTGTGACTTTCATGTGTGTTCTTGATGGAGGAATCCCGACTATTTTCGTGGGGGACGCCTCCTCTTTTTTCTCTTCTTTGCGATATACTCATCGGTATAATGCGCAAGAAGAGAAGAGGGGGCGTCCATCACCGGCGGTCGAACTATTACTATGAGAGAGTGCCCACCAACATATATACACCATCATATCAGTGTGAGAGAGTGTGCACCAACACACCATGAGATATGAGAGTTATTTAAGGAAAGCCTCGACGAACCGAAACTCACACACGCATTAGGATCCAAAGCATGCCGTAATTCTTGAATTATGAACATAGGAAATGTCGTCGTCATCAGACGACGATAGGATCTAAGCGTGTGAATTATGTGGTGAGGATAAGGGTCTTTGTGACCAGCCTGTGTTGTGAGACAGCAGGTTCTTCACCATTAAGCTTTACGAGGACTTTGATATTTCTACGGTATGCAACGATGATAACTGTTTTTTCGTAATTAAGCATGACTTCTGTTTCTTTGCTTCAACGCGTAATTTCTGTTTTATACAATTCGACTAGTTCGCCCCTGTCATGCAAGACGGTATTTCTTGGAGAGGCTCGATTTCGAAGAGCACGAGAGTTTCGAGACGAGGACAGCCAACCTGAGGACTAAACAAGGTCACACATTTCTTGTGAAAGTAATGAATGCACTTAATAACATAGAATTAGGGTGATCAAATTGGAAAGCTCTTTGCACGGCATATGGATTTCAGGAGGATATGAAAATAACCTTCGATCTTCGTCCTGAAGATCATATTGAAGGAAACATCAACATTTGGGTGGATGTCGATATGCTTCCTGTTTTACCTCCATGTGAGTTTGTCAACCATGCATATTTGTCAAGTAATTTGCATTCTATATAAATAAATATTTGATGTTTATCCGTACTAAATTTGTTAATTTTTAATTTACTGCTTATTTTGTTTCTTCGAGTGAAATACAGAACATAATCGACATGAGACACTACACTTATGGATCACATCTAACTTAGGAGGAGAAGGATAGTCTTATCTACTTTGTTATTGGTGTCATCGCTGGTAGGGACATCTTCCCATATAATTTGGGAATTGGCCCAAATTATACATTGTACAGGAGACTAGTGCATAGGTTGAGGGCGGATGACATTCGCCGAAATATCTTGGTAAGAGTTGCTAATTAAGTACCCTAGTACAGTTGTGTAAATGGTATTGATTATATTGCTAACTAGGCTACTATTTTGTTCTTCAACAGAAATTGCCAAATGAAGTTATGTCACCGTTGATGCAACCCGAAGGTAATATGACAATAAAATGCCCCTTCCATCCCGAGTTATCTTTTGCATACTCGACTGAGCGCAAACCACCAAGAAGGCTCCGAATTGAAGCATGGGGACAAATAAAGAAGAATCGCAAGCCATAAGTTGGAGACCGTTGGATCTCTTTGCTTCATCATGAAGACATAAGTATTATTCTTTTTTATGTCATTTTACCTAGGAGGGAGGAGTAGGTCCTATGAGGAAGGACTATGTCATTTTATCTTTTTTTGTTTTATGAAACTTTAACTTTGTTTGATTAAGACGATGATGATGAGTTGTTAGATCTTGTGTAATTAATGGTTTCTTTCGTTTGCTTATTAGCTAGCGTCGAGTTCTCTCTATATGTATAGTAGCTAGCAGCGTCGACCGAGGACGGAGAAAGAGAGGACACTTCTCTCTATTAATAAGCTAGCTAACACAATATGAAACCCCTAAATTAACCCTCCAAAAACCCCTAACCCCCCCCCCTATTTCAAAAAAAATCACCAACTTTTGGTCTCGGTTGGTGTTACCATCCGGGACTAAAGGTCCTCCTGCCTGAGCTCCCCGTAGAGGCCACGTGGAGCCCCTTTTGTCCTGGTTCGTAAGCGAACTGGGACTAAAGGTTTAGGGTTTTAGTCTCGACACTTTACTCCTGCTTCTAGAACTGGGACTAATGGGCCTCTGAAACCGGGACAAATAGACCGTTTTCTACTAGTGATAGAGGTAGATCGTTACAACTGGTGGCGATGCCTTCAGTTCTCCATCGCCACCTCATGCTGGATATGCAATAGATGTCACGGGAGCCGTCGGATCTGTCGAGGAGCACCACCCATCATCTCCATGTTGCCACCTGTGGACAGATCTACACTTTACCATTGCAGGTCAACGCTAGGTCGCGCCAGAACTCTACCTTGTTGGAGAAGGCACGTAGATGGGCCAATGCCATACAATGACACTATTCAAAATTGTTGCATTCGTTTGTGCATCCGAAGGAAAAACTATTTTCACTAATATCCCAAGAGGCTCCAATCATTCCGGATAGAGCGCTATAAAACGCCACAAGCCCACAATCGTACTAATCTACACTTTAGAAGACCTGTACAAATCTAACAATGTGTGGCCAATGAGGCAATTTTGAAGGTGAACATTCCGTCGCATCACCTGTCCTCGCTACAGGATGCATCAGAGCTTATCATGACGTACACATTGGTGAGGGCGATGGCGATGGAAATGTGAGCCCACGAGATAGGTGTGAACGGGGCAGCCAGTAGCGAGGTCGCTGCATCGAGCTCGAGAAGGATATGAATGTGGTGTCGCTGGAGTGTACCCTCACTCCACATTGACCATCGTGGAGGACAGGTTGCAACTTCTTCAAGCACTTCTAACAGTTCAGAGCATGTTGCCACGACCCTCAAATGAAGATTTCAGAGCAGCATGGCGTAGCCCCGAGGCTCTTTCAGTTTCAGTAAATGCCCCCTTCCCAATATCTCCTATTCTCAAGGTAACATGCGTTTTCTTTTCCTTCTTTTTGTAGACATCCCTTGGGCTTGCCCCAGTAGCCATGGGCGTACCCTATGCCGTCGGCGTAGGTGGCTAAGGCGACGACATGCTCTGGCCGTCGGCGTAGAGGCCGTCGGCGTAAGCAGAGTGGGCCCCACGCGGGGACTAACGGCCGTCAGGCCTGGTTGGCAGCTACCCCGACGGCCTGGCCACAGGCCGTCGACCTATATTGTGTCCAGTGAGGCCACGCGGCAGGCCATGAGCACGCCTAGGATCGGACCTACACCGACGGTCAAGCCGTCGGTGTAGGCAGTGGCCCACGCCGACGGCCTGGCCGTCGGCATAGGTACTGGCACAGTTCCTTTTTTCCTCTGTTTTGCCTCTTCCCTGCATATATGAAATTCCAACAATATACATTATATACCAGATAATTAAAGAGCAGTACATGCATTGATATAGCACATGCGACAATGAGCATTTATCCAGACATCGTATCGATACATAGCATATCAACTTCCAAACATCCAAAATAAGATACATAGTTTGACATACACAGTATAACCACAGCCAAAAACAAGAAACATCGTATCAATACAAAGAGACCTCTACACGTCCGGGGTAGCGTCCGTAGAGGGAGTCGAGCCGGAGAAACCCAGGTCTCCTCGCGTGAAGATAGGCGACTAACGGCGCGGAGGTGCCGTCGAATCAGCACCGGAAGCAGGTGATCCCGCGCCACCATGAACCGGTGTGCTCTCGCGCGAGGCAGCAGCACGACCAAAGGGTCCAGTCCTGGAGGCTCCCGTTCCCTACACGTTTGAGCAATAGTTAGCAACCGCCAAGGCACATGAAAGCAGTGACAAGTGATTGGGCAAGTAACTTACCGGGGTTAAGCCGGTGTAGTAGAAGTTCAGGCCGAACTCTTCCTTCGATACAAATTCTGGCTTAAGCCCGGGTCGAGGAGGTCGTGGCGGTATATCGGTCGGCACTCCCGTGGCCCGAGCCCTCTCTTGAGCCTGCAAGTTAGTTTACATGTTAGGCATTGTAGAAATAAAGGTTCAAAGTGAGACTTGTCATCTATTGCAAATAGAAAGGTTGGAACTTACATCTTCTTTTGCCTCTTTCCATGCCTCGTGTACTTCTACTCTCTGCCTCCGCTGCGCAAGCTCCACCAAATAGGCGTCGTTGTGGGCCTTGGAGGCCACCTCGAAGGCAGCCTACAATTACAAAAATTGAACCATCTCATCAACTAAGCCACTCAGGAAGTAGTATTGTTAGAGAAAGGATGGAAATGAGAGAAACTTACATCGTAGCCAGGCTGGGAAGGTCGTCGTCGAGGAGGCGGTGCAGGGTCGTCGGCTGAGGGTAGCCTTGATCCGCGTGAGGCTCAAAGTGGGAATGCGCGGGGTCATCTTATCCATAACGCGCAGACGGCCGTGATGAAGGCCTCCCCCAAACACGACCAACACTCTCTCGTCGGGATCCACACTTCTAGGGTTGTCCACCTCCGGATTAAAAGCGACCAGCGTCTCGAGGTACTTAGCACCGTCCTCCTGGGCAGTGCCGAAGTACTCGGGAAGCTGAGGCTGAGGCTGGGAGAGATCGGGTGCCTTCATCCTCATCGAGTCCCATGACTCATAATCGTTGACAGGCCTCCCTAGTTTCTCCTCCTGCACCGCCAAAGAGATGTTATGAGTATCAAGTAGGTGTTGGGGAACGTCGCATGGGAAACAAAATTTTTCCTACGCACACGCAAACCTATCCATGGTGATGAGCATCTACGAGAGGGAGAGTGGATCTACATAACCTTGTAGATCGCTAAGCGGGAAGCGTTAAGAAACGCGGTTGGTGTAGTCGAACATCTTCGCGATCCAAATCGCCGAGCGTCCCGCGATCTCATCACGATCCGTCCCGCGATCCAATCACGATCCGTCCCGTGAACTCATCACGATCCGTCCCGCGATCTCATCACGATCCGTCTCACAATCTTGATCACGATCTGTCCCGCGAACTCATCACGATCCGTTCCGCGATCTCATCATGAACCGTCTCGCGATCTCGATCACGGTCCTTCCGATCTAGCGCCGAACGGACGGCACCTCCGCGTTCAGCACACGTGCAGCTTGATGACGATCTCCACCGTCTCGATCCAGCGAGAGGATGTGGAGAGGAGAGAGAGTTCACTGGCAGCGTGACGGCGCTCCGGTGATGGTGGTGGAGCAATTCCGGCAGGGCTTCGCCTAAGCGCTGCGGAACTACGATCTAGAGGAGAAACTATGCACCGGTGGAACGGGTAGCACGTGGCCGGAAATTCTGTCCAAAAACCACCCAATCCACTAGTATATATAGGAGGAGAGGAGAGGAGAGGCAGCCAAGGCCTTTGGGTCGGCCGAAATAGGAGGTGGGAGCAATCCTACTTCACCTCCAATCCTAGTTGGAGTAGGATTGCCTCCTATTGGCTGATTTTCCACTTTTTGCTTTAGGACTTTCTCTCCTGCGCCATGGGCCTTTGTGGCTGTTTTCCCAGCCCACTAAGGGCTGGTTATTATTCTCCAAAAGCCCATGGACCTCTTGGGGTCGAAATACCCCTCCCGGAGGTCCTCCGGTACACTACCGGCACTCCCGGTACAATACCGATACTCCCGGTACACTACCGATGAGCCCGAAACTTTTCCGGAAACCAAACTGGGACTTCCTATATATGAATCTTTACCTCCGGACCATTCCGGAGCTCCTCGTGACGTACGGGATCTCATCCGGGACTCCGAACAACCTTCGGTCACCACCATACATAACTCTACACTACCGAAACGTCACCGAACCTTAAGTGTGCAGACCCTGCGGATTCGAGAACTATGTAGACATGACCGAGACACCTCTACGGTCAATAACCAATGGCGGGACCTGGACGTCCACATTGGTTCCTACATATTCTACGAAGATCTTTATTGGTCGAACCTCTATGTCAAGGATTCAGTTAATCCCGTATATCGTTCCCTTTGTTCTTCGGTATGTTACTTGCCCGAGATTCGATCGTCGGTATCTCCATACCTAGTTCAACCTTGTTACCGGCAAGTCTCTTTACTCATTCCGTAATACAAGATCCCGCAACTAAAAATTAGTCACATTGCTTGCAAGGCTTATTGTGATGTTGTATTACCGAGTGGGCCCTGAGATACCTCTCCGTCACACGGAGTAACAAATCCCAGTCTCGATCCATGCCAACTCAACAAACACCATCGGAGATACCTGTAGAGCACCTTTATAGTCACCCAGTTACGTTGTGACGTTTGATACACACAAGGCACTCCTCCGATATCCGTGAGTTGCATGATCTCATGGTCATAGGAACATATACTTGACATGCAGAAAACAGTAGCAATAAACTGACACGATCATATGCTATGTTTGTAATTTGGGTCTTATCCATCACATCATTCTCCTAATGATGTGATCCCGTTATCAAATGACATCTCATGTCCATGGCTAGGAAACCTTAACCATCCTTTGATCAACGAGCTAGTCCATTAGAGGCATACTAGGGACATGGTTTTGTCTATGTATCCACACATGCATTTAAGTCTCCGATCAATACAATTATAGCATGGATAATAAACGATTATCATGAACAAGGAAATATGATAATAACTAATTTATTATTGCCTCTAGGGCATATTTCCAACAGTCTCCCACTTGCACTAGAGTCAATAATCTAGTTCACATCACCATGTGACTCGCATTGTTATGAATCTAACACCCAATGAGTTCTGGGGCTCGATCATGCTTTGCATGTGAGAGAGGTCTTATAGTCAACGGGTCTGCGATATTCAGATCCGTGTGTACTTTGCAAATCTTTATGTCAAATCGTAAACACTGCTACCACACTCCACTTGGTACTATTTCCAAATGGCTGCTCCACTATATGTATCCAGATTGCTACGACTAGTCATCCGGATAGGTGTTAAAGCTTGCATCGACGTAACTCTTTACGACGAACTCTTTATCACCTTCATAATCAAGAAACATTTCCTTAGTCCTCTGGTTACTAAGGATAATTCCGACCGCTGTCCAGTGATCCACTCCTGGACCACCCTTGTACCCCTTGATAGACTCATGGCAAGGCACACATTGGTGCGGTACACAGCATGGCATAATATAGAGCCTATGGCTAAGGCATAGGGGACGACATTCGTCCTTTCTCTTTCTTCTGCCATTGTCGAGCTTTGAGTCTCACTCAACTTCACACCTTACAAATCAGACGAGAACTATTTCTCTGGCTGATCCATTTTGAACTCTTTTAAAATCTTGTCAAGGTATGCACTCATTGAAAGTCTCATCAAGCATCTTGATCTATCTCTATAGATTTTGATGCTCAACAATTAGGTAGCTTTATCCAGGTCTTCCTTTGAAAATCACTTTCCAAATAACCGTTTTATGCTTTCCAGAAACTCTACATTATTTCTGAACAACAATATGTCATCCACATATACTTATCAGAAATTCTATAGTGCTCCCACTCACTTTATTGCAAATACAAGTTTCTCATAAACTTTGTATAAACATCAAAACTTTGATCACCTCATCAAAGCGTATATTCCAACTCCGAGATGCTTGCTTCAGTCCATGGAAGGATCACCGAAGCTTGCACACCTTTTAGCATCCTTAGGCCTGACAAAACCTTCTAGTTGTATCACATACAACCTTTCCTTAAGTAAACCATTAAGGAAACGATGTTTTGACATCCATCTGCCCGTAGGTTCATCGCTGTCCAACAACATGACCTCGAAGATAGGGTTGTCGTACCGCTTAGGAGCAGTACACATCCTTGTCGACCTACGAAGTTCGATAGTAACTTGATCCTGAAGCTTCATGATCATCATCGTTAACTTCCTCTTCAACTAACGTAGGCTTCACAGAAACATCTTTCTGCGCTGCGCTACTCTCTGGTTGAACAAAGGTTTAACAACCTCATCAAGTTCTATCTTCCTCCCACTCAATTCTTTCGAGAGAAACTTTTTCTCGAGAAAGGACCCAGTTCTAGCAACAAACACTTTGCACTCGGATCTGAGATAGAAGGCATACCCATCTGTTCTTAGGGTATTCTATGAAGATACATTTGTCCGCTTTGGGTTCTAGCTTATTATGTGAAAACATTTTCCACACAAGCATCGCAGCCCCAAACATTAAGAAATGACAGCTTAGGTTTCTATCAAACCATAACTCGCACGGTGTCATCTCAACGGATTTAGATGATGCCCTATTTAAAGTGAATGTAGTTGTCTCTAATGCATAACCCCAAAAATTATAGTAGTAAAACGATAAGAGACATCACAGTATGCACTATATCAATAGAGCATGACTATGATGTTCGGACACACCATCACACCATGGTGTTCCAGGTGGCGTTAGTTGTGAAACAAATTTCACGTTGTCTTAAGTTGTATGCCAAACTCGTAACTCAGATATTCACCTCCACGATCATATCGCGGTCATTTTTATCTTCTTGTCACGATGATCTTTAAACTTCACTCTGAATTTGCTTGAACCTTTCAAACGATTCAGACTTGTGTTTCATTAAGTAAATATACACTATATCTACTCAAATCATCAGTGAAGGTAAGAAAATAACGATATCCACTGCACGCTACAAGACTCGCTAGATTGCATACATCAACATGTATCATTTCCAATGAATCACTTGCCCGCTCCATCCAACGGGGTCCTTTAGTCATCTTGCCCAAGAGGCATGGTTCGCATGTCTCAACCGATTCGAAATCGAATGAGTCCAAATATCCATCAGCATGGAGTTTCTACATGCGCTTTATACCAATATGACATTTAGCGGCAGTGTCAAATTCCTCCTGTTCGTTCTCATCCCACACACGTACACCTTTCCCATTTCATAGCTGTAAAACTAATGGACTTAGGTACACATCAATGTCATTGCCGGGTTGCTTAGGGCCTTGGATGAGCACTGACATCATAATGAACATCCGCTTCATGCACAACCAATGAGGAAGGTTATACATACATAGAGTCACAGGCCATGTGCTATGCTTGCTGCTTTGCTCCGCAAAAGGATTAACGCCATATGCACTTACACCAAACCATATGTTCCTTGGGTCACCTGTAAAGTCCCTCCACTTTCTCTCAATCTTTCTCCACTGCGACCCGTCGGCTCAACTTCCTGTCTTTCTTACGGTCTTTTATGTGCCATCGCATCAACTCAGCATGCTTTTTGTTTCTGAACAGAAGTTTCAACCATGGTATTATAGGATCATACCACATCACCTTGGCAGAACCCTCTTCCCGGTGCGCTGGCCCTCAACATCACCAGGGTCATCTCGTCTGATCTTATACCGCAATGCACCGCATACCGGGCATGCGTTCAAATCCTCGTATGCACCGCGGTAGAGGATGCAGTCATTAGGGCATGCATGTATCTTCTCCAACATCAATCCTAGATGGCATAGAACCTTCTTTGCATTGTACATATTGAGCTTCTTCTTCATTATTTTCAGTAGCAAACCAAATCCCTTGTCAGATACACTATTGTCTGTCTTCCATTACAGCAATTCTAGTGTGGTACCGAGCTTTGTGTTGTCATCTTCGCAATTTGGGTACAACCATTTTTGTGATCCTCTAACATGCGATTGAACTCAAACTTCTCCCATTCACTTTTGCATTCTCTCTCTGCATCAACAATGACCCGGCAAATATCATCATCGGGCACATCGTCTGGTTCCTATTGATCTTCAGCTTCCCCCATTGCAGCATCACCGTACTCGGGGGGCAGATAATTGTCACCATCCTCTTCTTCTTCATTGTCTTCCGTCATAACCCCTCTTTCTCCATGATTGGTCCAAACATTATAGTGTGGCATGAAATCCTTCTCAAGCAGGTGTAAGTGAAGGGTTTTTGAGTTGGAGCAATACTTCGTATTCCCACACACAGTACATGGACAATGCATAAACCATTCTGCTTGTTTGCCTTAGCCGCTTCGAGAAAACAATTCTACGTCGGTCACCATACATCCATTGCCGGTTCATTTGCATGCATTATATTATTAAGCATATCAAAAACCATTACAGAACATCATGCATAGAGAAGTGACCAAATTAATAGAAATTCATCATCACATTAATGCCAAACTACAGTAGTGACCAAAATAAATACATAAAGTTCATACATAGTTCTCATTGAACAACATATAAGTCTCTAGAGCATTTAATTAAATCATACATTGAAACTATGTAAAAAAATTAAATGCAACAACAAATACGATCATAACCATAACTAAGGTACCAATTGATCCAACGACATCATTATACCAAGACTCAGTATGAATGACATATTTTCTATTTTTCCAATCTTCAAGCGCATTGCATCCATCTTTATCTTGTGATCATCGATGACATCGGCAACATGCAACTCCAATTTCATCTTCTCCTCCTCAACTCTTTTTAATTTTTCTTTCAAGTATTTTTTTTCTTTTTCAACCAAATGTAACTGCTTGACAAGAATTTCTATGTCGGTTGGAATTTTCGGTTCACATAACTCCTAGATAAAAACATCTATGTCATAGGGTCGGCATAATTGTCATAAACACTAAATGAAACAAATAGTAATAAAATATAATATACCAGATCTGAATCATAGACAGGACGAGGGCCGACAGGGGTGGATACCAAAACCATGGCACTATATAATAGCAAACAATAATAAAAGTAAGAAAATTATACAAGTATCTATCTAAATCATACAAGTAAGAATTTATTTTATTTTAAAAAGAAGTTAAGAACAAGAGGCTCACCACGGTGGTGTTGGCGACGACATCGGCGTGGGCAATCGACGACGGTGAGGACGGGGACAGGACATGACGGACCACCAAACCTAGACAAATCTTGAGGAAAATGGAGCTTGGAGAGGAAAAAGCTTAAGTGTGGCTTGGGCATTTCATAAAACACCTCATGTGCATAGGCAGTGAGAGCTAGAGCAACACACACCTCATGTGCACATGCCGACCAGTCAAAAAAACAGAGAGTAAGCGGTCAGGGGCGGAGGAATATGTAGGCTAATATATTTAGTCCCGGTTGGTGGCTAGAACCGAGATAGAATGCTGATATCTGGTCCCGGTTCCAGCCAAGAACCGGGACTGAAGGTGCTGGGCCAGGAGCGAGGCACATTGCTCCCAGTTCTTGTCTGGAACCGGGACCAGTGGCCCCTAAGGCCCGGCCGGCGCCCTGGCCTAACGAACCAGGACTGATGTACCCTTTGGTTCTGGTTCATAAGTGAACCGGGATTAAAGCCCTTATCCTGGCCTCAACCAAAGCCCTGTTTTCTACTATAGTCTCCTCCGACGGTGTTAGATTTATTTCACAACCATATAAAGCCATTCAGATTTTTGGATACAAGTGTGGAAGATTCGAATATGTATTCTTCACAAAGAACGATTCGAGTTGAACAAAAAATTTGAGGACGAAAATTTGAGTTCAGTATGTTTTTCTGTATTAGAGAAAAAACATATCAGGAAATTTCAAGAAACTTTTGATCCATGAAAACCATCAATAAATTGATTTTATATATGCTAGTACAAAGGGAAAAAGATCCATAGATAAAATTAAACAACGTCTCACTAATTTGGGAATTTAAGATTAGAAAGAACCATGCCTAATTAACAACAATACATCCAGAATCTGGATGAAGACCACCTCCAGGGGAGATGACAGGTGCATACAGTAGTAGAAAACAAGGCTTTGGTCCAGGTCGGGGCAGCCCATTAGTCCCGGTTTAGTGACGAACCGAGACCAATGGGGGCAACAGTCCTGGTTTGTGAGGCCAGGGGGCCGGCCGGGCCACTGAGGAATTGGTCCCGATTCTTTGGACACCTTTGGTCCCGGTTCCTGACATGAACCGGGACCACTGTGCCTTGCTCCTAGCCCACAACCATTGGTCCCGTTTCGTGGATGGAACCGGTATCAAAGGGGGTCCTTTAGTCCCGATTCTAGCCACGTACCAGGACCAATGAGATGCCTATATAAACCCCCTCGCCCGCGAGCAGAGCACTCCACACTGCTCTGTTTTTTTGGCCGGCGAGGGAAGAGCTTTGTGGTGCTCTAGCTCACCTCCTATGCACATGAGGTGTTCGATGAAATGCCCAAGCCACATTTAAGCTTTCTCGTCTCGAAGTTCCTTGTCCAAGCTCCATTTTACTCAAGATTTGTCTAGGATTTGCGGTCTCTCCGGTCCCATCCCCGTCCTCACAACTGTCGATCGCCCGCGCCCATCTCTGTGCCGGCACCACCATGGTTAGCCTCTTCTTCTTATCTTCTTTATATGAGAAAAAAGTTTTTACTTGTATGATTTAGATAGATACTTGTGTAATTTTCTTACTTTTATTATTGTATTTATTTTGGTCACTATTGTACTTTGGCTTTAACGTGATGATGAATTTCTATTAATTTGGTCACTTTTGTATTCATGATATGTTGTAATGGTTTTTAATACACTTTATTATATAACGCACATAGATGAACCGGCAATGGATGTACGGTGACCGACGCACCTCCGGGTATATTAAGGGCCTTCATAATTTTCTCTAAACGGCTGAGGCAAACAAGCAGGATGGTTTTATTCATTGTCCATGTACTGTCTATGAGAATACGAAGACTTTCTCCAACTCTAAAACCCTTCACTTCCACCTGCTTGAGAAGGGTTTTATGCCACACTATAATGTTTGGACCAAGCACGGAGAAAGAGGGGTTATGATGGAAGACAACGAAGAAGAAGAGGATGATGACAACTATGTGCCTCCTGAATACGGTGATGCTGGAACGGGGGAAGATGAAGATAAAGAGGAACCACACAATGTGCCCGCTGATGATCTTCGCCAGGTTATTGTTGATGCAAAGAGACAATGCGAAAGTGAAAAAGAGAAGTTGAAGTTCGATCGCATGCTAGAGGATCAAAAAAAGGGTTGTACCCCAATTGCGAAGATGGCAACACAAAGCTCGGTACCACACTGGAATTGCTGCAGTGGAAGGCAAAGAATGGTGTACCTGACAAAGGGTTTCAGAAGCTACTGAAAATATGGAAGAACAAGCTTCCAAAGGATAACGAATTGCCGACAGTACTTACATAGCAAAGAAGGGTGTATGCCCTCTAGGATTGGAGGTGCAGAACATACATGCATGCCCTAATGACTGTATCCTCTACCGCGGTGCGTACGAGGATTTGAACGCATGCTCAATATGTGGTGCATTGCGGTATAAGATCAGACGAGATGACCCTGGTGATGTTGACGGAGAGCGCCCCAGGAAGAGGGTTCCTGCCAAAGTGATGTGTTGGGCTCCTGTAATACCACGGTTGAAACGTCTATTCAGAAACAAAGACCATGCCAAGTCGATGCAATGGCACAAAGAGGACCATAAGAAAGACGGGAGGTTGAGAGCACCCAGTCACGGGTCGCAGTGGAGAAAGATCGAGAGAAAGTGCAGTGACTTTATAGGTGACCCAAGGAACGTATGGTTTGGTTTAAGCGCAGATGGCGTTAATCCTTTTGGGGACCAGAGCAGCAAGCATAGCACATGGCATGTGACTCTATGTATGTATAACCTTCCTCCTTGGTTGTGTATGAAGCGGAAATCCATTATGATGCCAGTGCTCATCCAAGGCCCTAAGCAGCCCGGCAATGACATTGATGTGTACCTAAGGCCATTAGTTGATGAACTCCTACAACTATGGAATGGAAGAGGTGTACGTGTGTGGGATGACAATGAAGGGGAGGAATTTTGCCTACATGCATTGCTGTTTGTAACCATCAACGATTGGCCTGCTCTCAGTAACCTTCCAGGACAGACGAACAAGCGATACCACGCATACACACACTGTTTAGATGACACCGACAATATATATTTGGAAAAATGTAGGAAGAATGTGTACCTGGGGCATCGTTGATTTCTTCTGACTAACCATCAATGTCGAAAGAAAGGAAAGCATTTCAAAGGTGAGGCAGATCACAGGAAGAAGCCCGCCCTCCGTACTGGTGATCACATACTTTCTGTGGTCAATGATTTACAAGTAATCTTTGGAAAGGGTCCCGGTGGACTATCTGTTCCGAATGACGCTGAGGGATGCGCACCCATGTGGAAGAAAAAATCTATATTTTGGGACCTACCCTATAGGAAAGACCTACATGTCCGCTTTGCGATCGACGTGATGCTCGTGATGAAGAATCTTTGCGTGAACCTTCTAGGCTTCTTCGGAGTGTATGGGAAGACAAAAGATACACCGAAGGCACACGAGGAACAACACCGTGTGCTTGAAAAAGACGTCATGGATCAAGAGCAGTATGAAGGTCCTGGCAGCTACGTTCTTACCAAAGAATAGAAGGAAATCTTCTTTGAATGCCTGCTCAGTATGAAGGTCCTGTCTGGCTTCTCGTCGAATATAAAGGGAATAATAAATATGGCAGAGAAAAAGTTTCAGAACCTAAAGTCTTATGACTGCCACGTGATTATGACGCAACTGCTTCTTGTTGCATTGAGGGGGCTTCTACCAGAAAGTGTTCGATTAGCCATTGTGAAGCTATGTCCATTCCTCAATGCAATCTCTCAGAAGTTGATCGATCCAGAAATCTTGCCAAGGTTAAGGAGTGATTTAGTGCAATGTCTTGTTAGTTTCGATCTGGTGTTCCCACCGTCCTTCTTCAATATCATGACGCACGTTCTAGTTCATCTAGTCGACGAGATTATCGTCCTGGGCCCTGTATTTCTACTCAATATGTTCCCCTTAGAGAGGTTCATGGGAGTCTTAAAGAAATATGTTCGTAACCACGCTAGGCTAGAAGGAAGCATCTCCATGGGCCATCAAACATAGGATGTCATTGGGTTTTGTGTTGACTTCATTCTGAACCTTAAGAAGATTGGTCGCCCTCAATCGCAGTATGAGGGGAGACTGACAGGAAAAGCCATGCCAGGAGCGGACTCAATAATATGTAGGGACGGGCATTCTTGGTTTCAAGCACACTACACAGTTCTACATAATTCTACCTTGGTGACCCGGAATGTCGATGAACACAAGTATATTCTGCGCTCCAAATACCCGGAGTAGTGTGACGACTGGATTACATGTGAACACATCAGGACTTTCCGCAGTTGGTTGCAAACATGTCTCATGCATGACAACAATGTTTCTGATAACCTGTACTCGCTGGCCAGGGGACCATCTTTGACTGTAATGACTTATAAAGGGTACGAGATAAATGGGAATATATTTTACACGATCGCCCAGGATCAAAAGAGCACCAACCAAAACAGCAGTGTCGGCTTTGATGCAACAACCAAGAGGGGAAAGGGCACATATTATGGTTACGTAGTGGACATATGGGAACTTGACTATGGACATGATTTGAAGGTCCCTTTGTTTCAGTGCAAATGGGTCAATCTCTCAAGAGGCGGGGTACAGGAAGATCCACGGTACAAAATGACAACAGTGGATCTAAACAATCTTGGGTACACAGACGAACCATTCGTCCTAGCCAATGATGTGGCGCAGGTTTTTTATGTGAAGGACATGTCTAACAGCATTGTCGGCTTTGATGCAGCAACCAAGAGGTGGAACCAACCGGGACCAAAGGTCTTTGCTTCCCGCCCTTTGGGCTAACAAAAAGGGATCTTTGGTCCCAGATGGTGGCTCCAACCAGGACCAATGCCCCTTTCGTCTCGGTTTGTGCCACTAACCAGGACCAAAGGTTCCTATTTCCCGCCCTTTGGGCTGCTGAAAAGAGACCTTTGGTCCAGGTTGGTCGTACAAACTGGGACTAAAGGTCGGCATTGGTCCCGTTTGGTGCCACGAACCAGGACCAATGCTTCTTATATATAAGGAGCACTTAGCAAATTTTGCAGGTTTCATCGCCACTTCGCCGAGCCCGTCGTCCTTGTCCCTGTCGCCGCTTGCCGTCCCCGTCCCCGTCGCCGCCCCCATCGACTCCCCGTCGCCACCCCCACCGTCGTCGGCCCCCTCCCCGTCGCCGCCCCGTTCTCATTGCCTCCCCCGTCGCTGTCACGTCCCTATCGCCTCCCTCATCACCGCCCCGCCCTCGTCGCCGCCCCGCCCCTGTCACCTCCCTTGTCGCCCCCATCACCACCCCCGCCACCCCGTCTCCGTCGCCTCTCCCCCGCCCCCGTCGCTGCCACGTCGCCTCCCCGTCGCCACCCTCGCTGTGAGCCGCCGTCACCCCTGCTCGATGGATTTTTTTTAAAATATATGTTGATTTTTTTATATGATGAACATTTATGTTTTAGTTGTTTTATGTTTTATTTAATTATTAGGAGTCTTAGGAAAAAATAGTATGCGTATATTAGATTACAGAAAAATTCTTGGTTTTATGAAAAATTAGTGATTAAACGATAATAAAATGTTCTCATAGGAATTTGTCTCGATGTCGATGATGCCCGTCCCACAGCCTCGTCGTCGAGTTGTTCGCAAGATCTTGCTTGATAAGCGGCATGTCCAAGACTGAGCTCCGCCGGGCTGGCACTAGGAGGTGCTACCTTCCCAGGCTCGGAGGTTGGTGCATACTCCAGGTTTGGTCGTCGACCCGGAGCTTCTGTGATGGCGGTCACGTGCGCCACTTTCGGTGCGGAGGGAGTGGCCCCCACGGAGGTGGTACGTCACCGTGTCAGGGAGGAGGACGAGCACGTCCGTCGTTACATGGTGGCGTTGGACTTCAGGTTCAACAATACCTGGCAGATTCTTTAGGGATGTTACCCGAGTTATGATCCCGTGATGGTTCCTCATCTTTGGGTGTCCATCGCCGGTGACTCAAAGACCGCTAGTGAACCTAGTTCAATGTCCTCCACTTTGGATTCTAGGATATTCGATCTGTATTAGTGATATTATATGATAATATTCGAGATGTATTTGTTAATATTTGATGATGCACAAACCGGATTGTTCGGGATGATGTATTAGTTAATATCGAGTGCTTGTGATTGGCCAGTCATTCCGGCAAAATATAGGGAATTTTTTCTATGTCATTGCTCGATATATGGAATGGGTTAACTTTAGGTCTGTTTCGGCTCCTTGTGTGTCTTTCAGTAAGGGAGAGTGTCCACCATATATATACATATATATATATGAGAGAGAAGAAGGATCCCGACTTTTGTCGTGGGGGTCGCTTCTCCTTCGTTCCCGTGTGCTAGACATTTTGTTGTAATGCACTCGGGGACGAATGGAGGAGCCACCATCACCAACAGTCGCAATATCAGAGGGAGTGCCCACCATATACGAGAGATGAGAGTTTAGGAAGGAAAGACTTGACAGATCTAAAGTCAAATCGTCGCATATTAAGTAATAGTGATCCGTGTGTTGATCGGTTTCCTAGTAGTTTCCTTCGATCGATTTTAAATATTTAAAATCGATCGAAGGAAATATTAATGATCTTATATGATAATAGTCGAGATGTATTAGTTAATATTTGATGATGCATTAATAACTGGATTATTTGAGATGATGTATTAGTGATATTATATTCGAGTTCATTATAAATGTATTAGTGATATTATATTCGAGTTCATTATAAATGTATTAGTGATATTTTATCGGTATAATGCGTGTGTGACTTTCGGTCTGTCGTTGCTCCTTGTGTGACTTTCATGTGTGTTCTTGATGGAGGAATCCCGACTATTTTCGTGGGGGACGCCTCCTCTTTTTTCTCTTCTTTGCGATATACTCATCGGTATAATGCGCAAGAAGAGAAGAGGGGGCGTCCATCACCGGCGGTCGAACTATTACTATGAGAGAGTGCCCACCAACATATATACACCATCATATCAGTGTGAGAGAGTGTGCACCAACACACCATGAGATATGAGAGTTATTTAAGGAAAGCCTCGACGAACCGAAACTCACACACGCATTAGGATCCAAAGCATGCCGTAATTCTTGAATTATGAACATAGGAAATGTCGTCGTCATCAGACGACGATAGGATCTAAGCGTGTGAATTATGTGGTGAGGATAAGGGTCTTTGTGACCAGCCTGTGTTGTGAGACAGCAGGTTCTTCACCATTAAGCTTTACGAGGACTTTGATATTTCTACGGTATGCAACGATGATAACTGTTTTTTCGTAATTAAGCATGACTTCTGTTTCTTTGCTTCAACGCGTAATTTCTGTTTTATACAATTCGACTAGTTCGCCCCTGTCATGCAAGACGGTATTTCTTGGAGAGGCTCGATTTCGAAGAGCACGAGAGTTTCGAGACGAGGACAGCCAACCTGAGGACTAAACAAGGTCACACATTTCTTGTGAAAGTAATGAATGCACTTAATAACATAGAATTAGGGTGATCAAATTGGAAAGCTCTTTGCACGGCATATGGATTTCAGGAGGATATGAAAATAACCTTCGATCTTCGTCCTGAAGATCATATTGAAGGAAACATCAACATTTGGGTGGATGTCGATATGCTTCCTGTTTTACCTCCATGTGAGTTTGTCAACCATGCATATTTGTCAAGTAATTTGCATTCTATATAAATAAATATTTGATGTTTATCCGTACTAAATTTGTTAATTTTTAATTTACTGCTTATTTTGTTTCTTCGAGTGAAATACAGAACATAATCGACATGAGACACTACACTTATGGATCACATCTAACTTAGGAGGAGAAGGATAGTCTTATCTACTTTGTTATTGGTGTCATCGCTGGTAGGGACATCTTCCCATATAATTTGGGAATTGGCCCAAATTATACATTGTACAGGAGACTAGTGCATAGGTTGAGGGCGGATGACATTCGCCGAAATATCTTGGTAAGAGTTGCTAATTAAGTACCCTAGTACAGTTGTGTAAATGGTATTGATTATATTGCTAACTAGGCTACTATTTTGTTCTTCAACAGAAATTGCCAAATGAAGTTATGTCACCGTTGATGCAACCCGAAGGTAATATGACAATAAAATGCCCCTTCCATCCCGAGTTATCTTTTGCATACTCGACTGAGCGCAAACCACCAAGAAGGCTCCGAATTGAAGCATGGGGACAAATAAAGAAGAATCGCAAGCCATAAGTTGGAGACCGTTGGATCTCTTTGCTTCATCATGAAGACATAAGTATTATTCTTTTTTATGTCATTTTACCTAGGAGGGAGGAGTAGGTCCTATGAGGAAGGACTATGTCATTTTATCTTTTTTTGTTTTATGAAACTTTAACTTTGTTTGATTAAGACGATGATGATGAGTTGTTAGATCTTGTGTAATTAATGGTTTCTTTCGTTTGCTTATTAGCTAGCGTCGAGTTCTCTCTATATGTATAGTAGCTAGCAGCGTCGACCGAGGACGGAGAAAGAGAGGACACTTCTCTCTATTAATAAGCTAGCTAACACAATATGAAACCCCTAAATTAACCCTCCAAAAACCCCTAACCCCCCCCCCCTATTTCAAAAAAAATCACCAACTTTTGGTCTCGGTTGGTGTTACCATCCGGGACTAAAGGTCCTCCTGCCTGAGCTCCCCGTAGAGGCCACGTGGAGCCCCTTTTGTCCTGGTTCGTAAGCGAACTGGGACTAAAGGTTTAGGGTTTTAGTCTCGACACTTTACTCCTGCTTCTAGAACTGGGACTAATGGGCCTCTGAAACCGGGACAAATAGACCGTTTTCTACTAGTGATAGAGGTAGATCGTTACAACTGGTGGCGATGCCTTCAGTTCTCCATCGCCACCTCATGCTGGATATGCAATAGATGTCACGGGAGCCGTCGGATCTGTCGAGGAGCACCACCCATCATCTCCATGTTGCCACCTGTGGACAGATCTACACTTTACCATTGCAGGTCAACGCTAGGTCGCGCCAGAACTCTACCTTGTTGGAGAAGGCACGTAGATGGGCCAATGCCATACAATGACACTATTCAAAATTGTTGCATTCGTTTGTGCATCCGAAGGAAAAACTATTTTCACTAATATCCCAAGAGGCTCCAATCATTCCGGATAGAGCGCTATAAAACGCCACAAGCCCACAATCGTACTAATCTACACTTTAGAAGACCTGTACAAATCTAACAATGTGTGGCCAATGAGGCAATTTTGAAGGTGAACATTCCGTCGCATCACCTGTCCTCGCTACAGGATGCATCAGAGCTTATCATGACGTACACATTGGTGAGGGCGATGGCGATGGAAATGTGAGCCCACGAGATAGGTGTGAACGGGGCAGCCAGTAGCGAGGTCGCTGCATCGAGCTCGAGAAGGATATGAATGTGGTGTCGCTGGAGTGTACCCTCACTCCACATTGACCATCGTGGAGGACAGGTTGCAACTTCTTCAAGCACTTCTAACAGTTCAGAGCATGTTGCCACGACCCTCAAATGAAGATTTCAGAGCAGCATGGCGTAGCCCCGAGGCTCTTTCAGTTTCAGTAAATGCCCCCTTCCCAATATCTCCTATTCTCAAGGTAACATGCGTTTTCTTTTCCTTCTTTTTGTAGACATCCCTTGGGCTTGCCCCAGTAGCCATGGGCGTACCCTATGCCGTCGGCGTAGGTGGCTAAGGCGACGACATGCTCTGGCCGTCGGCGTAGAGGCCGTCGGCGTAAGCAGAGTGGGCCCCACGCGGGGACTAACGGCCGTCAGGCCTGGTTGGCAGCTACCCCGACGGCCTGGCCACAGGCCGTCGACCTATATTGTGTCCAGTGAGGCCACGCGGCAGGCCATGAGCACGCCTAGGATCGGACCTACACCGACGGTCAAGCCGTCGGTGTAGGCAGTGGCCCACGCCGACGGCCTGGCCGTCGGCATAGGTACTGGCACAGTTCCTTTTTTCCTCTGTTTTGCCTCTTCCCTGCATATATGAAATTCCAACAATATACATTATATACCAGATAATTAAAGAGCAGTACATGCATTGATATAGCACATGCGACAATGAGCATTTATCCAGACATCGTATCGATACATAGCATATCAACTTCCAAACATCCAAAATAAGATACATAGTTTGACATACACAGTATAACCACAGCCAAAAACAAGAAACATCGTATCAATACAAAGAGACCTCTACACGTCCGGGGTAGCGTCCGTAGAGGGAGTCGAGCCGGAGAAACCCAGGTCTCCTCGCGTGAAGATAGGCGACTAACGGCGCGGAGGTGCCGTCGAATCAGCACCGGAAGCAGGTGATCCCGCGCCACCATGAACCGGTGTGCTCTCGCGCGAGGCAGCAGCACGACCAAAGGGTCCAGTCCTGGAGGCTCCCGTTCCCTACACGTTTGAGCAATAGTTAGCAACCGCCAAGGCACATGAAAGCAGTGACAAGTGATTGGGCAAGTAACTTACCGGGGTTAAGCCGGTGTAGTAGAAGTTCAGGCCGAACTCTTCCTTCGATACAAATTCTGGCTTAAGCCCGGGTCGAGGAGGTCGTGGCGGTATATCGGTCGGCACTCCCGTGGCCCGAGCCCTCTCTTGAGCCTGCAAGTTAGTTTACATGTTAGGCATTGTAGAAATAAAGGTTCAAAGTGAGACTTGTCATCTATTGCAAATAGAAAGGTTGGAACTTACATCTTCTTTTGCCTCTTTCCATGCCTCGTGTACTTCTACTCTCTGCCTCCGCTGCGCAAGCTCCACCAAATAGGCGTCGTTGTGGGCCTTGGAGGCCACCTCGAAGGCAGCCTACAATTACAAAAATTGAACCATCTCATCAACTAAGCCACTCAGGAAGTAGTATTGTTAGAGAAAGGATGGAAATGAGAGAAACTTACATCGTAGCCAGGCTGGGAAGGTCGTCGTCGAGGAGGCGGTGCAGGGTCGTCGGCTGAGGGTAGCCTTGATCCGCGTGAGGCTCAAAGTGGGAATGCGCGGGGTCATCTTATCCATAACGCGCAGACGGCCGTGATGAAGGCCTCCCCCAAACACGACCAACACTCTCTCGTCGGGATCCACACTTCTAGGGTTGTCCACCTCCGGATTAAAAGCGACCAGCGTCTCGAGGTACTTAGCACCGTCCTCCTGGGCAGTGCCGAAGTACTCGGGAAGCTGAGGCTGAGGCTGGGAGAGATCGGGTGCCTTCATCCTCATCGAGTCCCATGACTCATAATCGTTGACAGGCCTCCCTAGTTTCTCCTCCTGCACCGCCAAAGAGATGTTATGAGTATCAAGTAGGTGTTGGGGAACGTCGCATGGGAAACAAAATTTTTCCTACGCACACGCAAACCTATCCATGGTGATGAGCATCTACGAGAGGGAGAGTGGATCTACATAACCTTGTAGATCGCTAAGCGGGAAGCGTTAAGAAACGCGGTTGGTGTAGTCGAACATCTTCGCGATCCAAATCGCCGAGCGTCCCGCGATCTCATCACGATCCGTCCCGCGATCCAATCACGATCCGTCCCGTGAACTCATCACGATCCGTCCCGCGATCTCATCACGATCCGTCTCACAATCTTGATCACGATCTGTCCCGCGAACTCATCACGATCCGTTCCGCGATCTCATCATGAACCGTCTCGCGATCTCGATCACGGTCCTTCCGATCTAGCGCCGAACGGACGGCACCTCCGCGTTCAGCACACGTGCAGCTTGATGACGATCTCCACCGTCTCGATCCAGCGAGAGGATGTGGAGAGGAGAGAGAGTTCACTGGCAGCGTGACGGCGCTCCGGTGATGGTGGTGGAGCAATTCCGGCAGGGCTTCGCCTAAGCGCTGCGGAACTACGATCTAGAGGAGAAACTATGCACCGGTGGAACGGGTAGCACGTGGCCGGAAATTCTGTCCAAAAACCACCCAATCCACTAGTATATATAGGAGGAGAGGAGAGGAGAGGCAGCCAAGGCCTTTGGGTCGGCCGAAATAGGAGGTGGGAGCAATCCTACTTCACCTCCAATCCTAGTTGGAGTAGGATTGCCTCCTATTGGCTGATTTTCCACTTTTTGCTTTAGGACTTTCTCTCCTGCGCCATGGGCCTTTGTGGCTGTTTTCCCAGCCCACTAAGGGCTGGTTATTATTCTCCAAAAGCCCATGGACCTCTTGGGGTCGAAATACCCCTCCCGGAGGTCCTCCGGTACACTACCGGCACTCCCGGTACAATACCGATACTCCCGGTACACTACCGATGAGCCCGAAACTTTTCCGGAAACCAAACTGGGACTTCCTATATATGAATCTTTACCTCCGGACCATTCCGGAGCTCCTCGTGACGTACGGGATCTCATCCGGGACTCCGAACAACCTTCGGTCACCACCATACATAACTCTACACTACCGAAACGTCACCGAACCTTAAGTGTGCAGACCCTGCGGATTCGAGAACTATGTAGACATGACCGAGACACCTCTACGGTCAATAACCAATGGCGGGACCTGGACGTCCACATTGGTTCCTACATATTCTACGAAGATCTTTATTGGTCGAACCTCTATGTCAAGGATTCAGTTAATCCCGTATATCGTTCCCTTTGTTCTTCGGTATGTTACTTGCCCGAGATTCGATCGTCGGTATCTCCATACCTAGTTCAACCTTGTTACCGGCAAGTCTCTTTACTCATTCCGTAATACAAGATCCCGCAACTAAAAATTAGTCACATTGCTTGCAAGGCTTATTGTGATGTTGTATTACCGAGTGGGCCCTGAGATACCTCTCCGTCACACGGAGTAACAAATCCCAGTCTCGATCCATGCCAACTCAACAAACACCATCGGAGATACCTGTAGAGCACCTTTATAGTCACCCAGTTACGTTGTGACGTTTGATACACACAAGGCACTCCTCCGATATCCGTGAGTTGCATGATCTCATGGTCATAGGAACATATACTTGACATGCAGAAAACAGTAGCAATAAACTGACACGATCATATGCTATGTTTGTAATTTGGGTCTTATCCATCACATCATTCTCCTAATGATGTGATCCCGTTATCAAATGACATCTCATGTCCATGGCTAGGAAACCTTAACCATCCTTTGATCAACGAGCTAGTCCATTAGAGGCATACTAGGGACATGGTTTTGTCTATGTATCCACACATGCATTTAAGTCTCCGATCAATACAATTATAGCATGGATAATAAACGATTATCATGAACAAGGAAATATGATAATAACTAATTTATTATTGCCTCTAGGGCATATTTCCAACAGTCTCCCACTTGCACTAGAGTCAATAATCTAGTTCACATCACCATGTGACTCGCATTGTTATGAATCTAACACCCAATGAGTTCTGGGGCTCGATCATGCTTTGCATGTGAGAGAGGTCTTATAGTCAACGGGTCTGCGATATTCAGATCCGTGTGTACTTTGCAAATCTTTATGTCAAATCGTAAACACTGCTACCACACTCCACTTGGTACTATTTCCAAATGGCTGCTCCACTATATGTATCCAGATTGCTACGACTAGTCATCCGGATAGGTGTTAAAGCTTGCATCGACGTAACTCTTTACGACGAACTCTTTATCACCTTCATAATCAAGAAACATTTCCTTAGTCCTCTGGTTACTAAGGATAATTCCGACCGCTGTCCAGTGATCCACTCCTGGACCACCCTTGTACCCCTTGATAGACTCATGGCAAGGCACACATTGGTGCGGTACACAGCATGGCATAATATAGAGCCTATGGCTAAGGCATAGGGGACGACATTCGTCCTTTCTCTTTCTTCTGCCATTGTCGAGCTTTGAGTCTCACTCAACTTCACACCTTACAAATCAGACGAGAACTATTTCTCTGGCTGATCCATTTTGAACTCTTTTAAAATCTTGTCAAGGTATGCACTCATTGAAAGTCTCATCAAGCATCTTGATCTATCTCTATAGATTTTGATGCTCAACAATTAGGTAGCTTTATCCAGGTCTTCCTTTGAAAATCACTTTCCAAATAACCGTTTTATGCTTTCCAGAAACTCTACATTATTTCTGAACAACAATATGTCATCCACATATACTTATCAGAAATTCTATAGTGCTCCCACTCACTTTATTGCAAATACAAGTTTCTCATAAACTTTGTATAAACATCAAAACTTTGATCACCTCATCAAAGCGTATATTCCAACTCCGAGATGCTTGCTTCAGTCCATGGAAGGATCACCGAAGCTTGCACACCTTTTAGCATCCTTAGGCCTGACAAAACCTTCTAGTTGTATCACATACAACCTTTCCTTAAGTAAACCATTAAGGAAACGATGTTTTGACATCCATCTGCCCGTAGGTTCATCGCTGTCCAACAACATGACCTCGAAGATAGGGTTGTCGTACCGCTTAGGAGCAGTACACATCCTTGTCGACCTACGAAGTTCGATAGTAACTTGATCCTGAAGCTTCATGATCATCATCGTTAACTTCCTCTTCAACTAACGTAGGCTTCACAGAAACATCTTTCTGCGCTGCGCTACTCTCTGGTTGAACAAAGGTTTAACAACCTCATCAAGTTCTATCTTCCTCCCACTCAATTCTTTCGAGAGAAACTTTTTCTCGAGAAAGGACCCAGTTCTAGCAACAAACACTTTGCACTCGGATCTGAGATAGAAGGCATACCCATCTGTTCTTAGGGTATTCTATGAAGATACATTTGTCCGCTTTGGGTTCTAGCTTATTATGTGAAAACATTTTCCACACAAGCATCGCAGCCCCAAACATTAAGAAATGACAGCTTAGGTTTCTATCAAACCATAACTCGCACGGTGTCATCTCAACGGATTTAGATGATGCCCTATTTAAAGTGAATGTAGTTGTCTCTAATGCATAACCCCAAAAATTATAGTAGTAAAACGATAAGAGACATCACAGTATGCACTATATCAATAGAGCATGACTATGATGTTCGGACACACCATCACACCATGGTGTTCCAGGTGGCGTTAGTTGTGAAACAAATTTCACGTTGTCTTAAGTTGTATGCCAAACTCGTAACTCAGATATTCACCTCCACGATCATATCGCGGTCATTTTTATCTTCTTGTCACGATGATCTTTAAACTTCACTCTGAATTTGCTTGAACCTTTCAAACGATTCAGACTTGTGTTTCATTAAGTAAATATACACTATATCTACTCAAATCATCAGTGAAGGTAAGAAAATAACGATATCCACTGCACGCTACAAGACTCGCTAGATTGCATACATCAACATGTATCATTTCCAATGAATCACTTGCCCGCTCCATCCAACGGGGTCCTTTAGTCATCTTGCCCAAGAGGCATGGTTCGCATGTCTCAACCGATTCGAAATCGAATGAGTCCAAATATCCATCAGCATGGAGTTTCTACATGCGCTTTATACCAATATGACATTTAGCGGCAGTGCCACAAGTATGTGGTACTATCATTATTAACTTTGTATCTTTTGACATCAATGTTATGAACATGTGTACTACTACGATCAAGATTTCAACAAACCAGTCTCACTGGGTGCATGACCATTGAAGGTATTATTCATGTAACCAGAATAACTATTATTCTCTGACTTAAATGAATAACCGTATTGCAACAAACATGATCTAATCATGTTCATGCTCAACGCAAAACACCAAATAACATTTATTTAGGTTCGTCACTAATCCTGAAGGTAGAGAGAGCGTGCGATGTTGATCACATCAACCTTGGAAACATTTCCAACACACATCGTCACCTCACCCTTAGCTAGTTCTCCGTTTATTCCGTAGCTTTTATTTCGAGTTACTAACATTTAGCAACCAAACCGGTATCCAATACCCAGGTGCTACTAGGAGTACTAGCAAGGTACACATCAATAACTCGTATATCAAATATACTTCTGTCGATGTTGCCAGCCTTCTTATCTACCAAGTATCTAGGGTTGTTCCGCTTCAGCGACCTCTCACCTCATAATAGAAGCACTTAGTCTTGGGTTTGAGTTCAACTTTGGGTTGCTTCACTGGAGCAGCAACTGACTTGCTATCCATGAAGTTTCCCTCCTTGCTCTTGCCCTTTTCGAAACTAGTGGTTTGATTAACCATCAACACTTGACGCTCCTTCTTGATTTCTACCTTCGCGGTGTCAAACATCGCGAACAGCTCAGGGATCAATACTTCTATCCCTGGTGTATTATAGTTCATCACTAAGTTCTAGTAGCTTTAGTGACAGTGACTTGGAGAACTATATCAATCACTATCTTATCTGGAAGATCAATTCCCACTTGATTCAAGCGATTGTAGTACCCAGACAATCTGAGTACATGCTCAACGATTGAGCTATTCTCCTTCATCTTAGAAGCAAAGAATCTTGTTGGAGATCTCATATCTCGCAACAAAGGCACGAGCCTGAGATCACAATCTCTGCTCCTAGAACATCTCATATGTTCCGTGACGTTCAAAACGTTTTGGAGCCTCAATTCTAAGCCGTAATGCATGACGCACTAAACAATCAAGTAGTCATCGAAACGTGCCTGTTAGATGTTCACAACATCTATAGACGACGCTAGAGGGGGTGGCGCACTGAGCGGTGCATTAAGGACATAAGCCTTCCGTACAGCAATGAGGACATCCTCAGATCACGGACCCAGTCCGCAATTTTGCTACCAACATCTTTCAATTCTATTTCTCTAGGAACATATAAAAATACAAGGGAGCTACAGCGCGAGCTAGTAATCTACAACATAATTTGCAAAGACACTTTGACTATGTTCATGATAATGAGTTCAATTAATCATATTACTTAAGAACTCCCACTCAAATTGACATCCCTCCGATCATTCGAGTGATACATGATCCAAATTCACCAACTCAAGTCCGATCATCACGTGAGTTGAGGTGGCTGCAATGGTGAACATCATTATGTTGATCATATCTACTATATGACTCATGTTCGACCTTTCGGTCTCTCGTGTTCCGAGACCATGTCTGTACATGCTAGGCTCGTCAAGTTTAACCCGAGTGTTCTGCGCGTGCAAATCTGGCTTGCACCCGTTGTATGTGAACGTAGAGTCTATCACACCCGATCATCACGTGGTGTCTCAACACGACGAACTTTCGCAACGGTGCACACTCGGGGAGAACATAGTTCATCTTGAAATTCAAGTGAGGGATCACCTTATAATGCTACCACCGTACTAAGAAAAACAAGGTGCATAAAAAGGATTAACATCACATGCAAATCATAAGTGACATGATATGGCCATGAACTTGTGCTTTTGATCTCCATCTAGAAAGCACCGGCATGATCTCCATCATCACCGGCACGACACCATGATCTCCATCATCTTGATCTCCATCAACGTGTCGCCATCGGGGTTGTCACGCCCTACATGCTTCTACTACTATTGCTACCATAGCGATAAAGTAAAGCATTACATAGTGCTTAATGATTGACACGCAGGTCATACAATAATTAAAGACAACCCTATGGCTCCTGCCGGTTGCCGTATTCAACGACATGCAAGTCGTGAAATTCTATACATCACATGATCATCTCATACATCACATATATCTCATCATGTAATTGGCCATATCACATCACAACATACCCTGCAAAAACAAGTTAGACGTCCTCTAATTGTTGTTGCATGTTTTACGTGGCTGCTACAGGTATCTAGCAAGAACGATTCTCACCTACGCATAAACCACAATGGTGATACATAGATTGCTTTTCAACCTTCTCAAGGACCGCCTTTGTCGGATCCGATCCAACTAAAGTGAGAGAAACTGTCACCTGCAAGCCATCTAGGCAACAAGTTGCGTCGAGGGAACCGGTCTCTCGTAAGCGTACGAGTAATGTTGGTCCGGGCCGCTTCATCTCACAATCCCGCTGAATCAAAATACGACCAAGGGAGGAAGCAATCTAAGCATCAACGCCCACAAACCTTTTGTGTTCTACTCGAGATCTCATCGAACCATCAACCTAGCTCATGATGCCACTGTTGGGGAACGTCGCATGGGAAACAAAAATTTTCCTACGCACACGCAAACCTATCCATGGTGATGAGCATCTACGAGAGGGAGAGTGGATCTACATAACCTTGTAGATCTCTAAGCGGGAAGCGTTAAGAAACGCGGTTGGTGTAGTCGAACATCTTCGCGATCCAAATCGCCGAGCGTCCCGCGATCTCATCACGATCCGTTCCGCGATCCAATCACGATCCGTCCCGTGAACTCATCACGATCCGTCCCGCGATCTCATCACGATCCGTCTCACGATCTTGATCACGATCTGTCCCGCGAACTCATCACGATCCGTTCCGCGATCTCATCACGAACCGTCTCGCGATCTCGATCACGGTCCTTCCGATCTAGCGCCGAACGGACGGCACCTCCGCGTTCAGCACACGTGCAGCTTGATGACGATCTCCACCGTCTCGATCCAGCGAGAGGATGTGGAGACGAGAGAGAGTTCACCGGCAGAGTGACGGCGCTCCGGTGATGGTGGTGGAGCAATTCTGGCAGGGCTTCGCCTAAGCGCTGCGGAACTACGATCTAGAGGAGAAACTATGCACCGGTGGAACGGGTAGCACGTGGCCGGAAATTCTGTCCAAAAACCACCCAATCCACTAGTATATATAGGATGATAGGAGAGGAGAGGCAGCCAAGGCCTTTGGGTCGGCCGAAATAGGAGGTGGGAGCAATCCTACTTCACCTCCAATCCTAGTTGGAGTAGGATTGCCTCCTATTGGCTGATTTTCCACTTTTTGCTTTAGGACTTTATCTCCTGCGCCATGGGCCTTTGTGGCTGTTTTACCAGCCCACTAAGGGCTGGTTATTATTCTCCCACAGCCCATGGACCTCTTGGGGTCGAAATACCCCTCCCGGAGGTCCTCCGGTACACTACCGGCACTCCCGGTACAATACCGATACTCCCGGTACACTACCGATGAGCCCGAAACTTTTCCGGAAACCAAACTGGGACTTCCTATATATGAATCTTTACCTCCGGACCATTCCGGAGCTCCTCGTGATGTCCGGGATCTCATCCGGGACTCCGAACAACCTTCGGTCACCACCATACATAACTCTACACTACCGAAACGTCACCGAACCTTAAGTGTGCAGACCCTGCGGATTCGAGAACTATGTAGACATGACCGAGACACCTCTACGGTCAATAACCAATGGCGGGACCTGGACGTCCACATTGGTTCCTACATATTCTATGAAGATCTTTATCAGTCGAACCTCTATGTCAAGGATTCAGTTAATCCCGTATATCGTTCCCTTTGTTCTTCGGTATGTTACTTGCCCGAGATTCGATCGTCGGTATCTCCATACCTAGTTCAACCTCGTTACCGGCAAGTCTCTTTACTCGTTCCATAATACAAGATCCCGCAACTAACAATTAGTCACATTGCTTGCAAGGCTTATTGTGATGTTGTATTACCGAGTGGGCCCTGAGATACCTCTCCGTCACACGGAGTAACAAATCCCAGTCTCGATCCATGCCAACTCAACAAACACCATCGGAGATACCTGTAGAGCACCTTTATAGTCACCCAGTTACGTTGCGACGTTTGATACACACAAGGCACTCCTCCGATATCCGTGAGTTGCATGATCTCATGGTCATAGGAACATATACTTGACATGCAGAAAACAGTAGCAATAAACTGACACGATCATATGCTATGTTTGTAATTTGGGTCTTATCCATCACATCATTCTCCTAATGATGTGATCCCGTTATCAAATGACATCTCATGTCCATGGCTAGGAAACCTTAACCATCCTTTGATCAACGAGCTAGTCCATTAGAGGCATACTAGGGACATGGTTTTGTCTATGTATCCACACATGCATTTAAGTCTCCGATCAATACAATTATAGCATGGATAATAAACGATTATCATGAACAAGGAAATATGATAATAACTAATTTATTATTGCCTCTAGGGCATATTTCCAACAGTAGGAACATGCATGAGGGGAAATAAATAAAGGTTGTTCCATGTATGTGTATACCAGCCTGGCCTTGTAGCGCTCACTGCCGAGGTTTCCCGCCCGATGTGTCCCCCCGCTGCCGCGGTTTGCCTTGTTCCGCTCGCTCAAGGCGTTCCACTCCTCGTCTTCCCCGCGCCACCTCGCAGTCAATGCCCTCCATGCATCCTCCTTGCCATAGGCCCAATCGGGCCTAACCTGAAAAATCAATACTCATGTGAAGAACAGATGATGCAATTGTAAATTAGAATCAACATAGAATCTCATCGACAATTTAATTGCCTCGTCGTACTCTGCCGCGCTCATCGTCGTTGGTGACTTGACATTGTCATAGTTTGGCGACGGTTTGCCTGATATCGCCCTGCTCTATTAACTCCTCGCGGTATGACCCTCATTATAGAACTGCTGATTAGTCAACGTCTTACAATGATTCCACAAAGTCTTGTCCGCCGCCTCCTGCTGCTCCGGAACCACCCTATAGAATCTCTTCAATCAGGCATAAAAAAGTGTGAGATTCATGAGTTAGCATGGCGGGGTCATGAACTATGAACAAAAAACGCTTATCAATTTCAGGGTCATTTAGCTCAAAAAATCAGTAAATGCATGGAAAATAGCAAATGAAGTCGGAAAGGGTTGAAAATTGATAGCTCAACTTTTTAGCACATGCTGTGTGGGTCAAATGATGATACCATGCCAACTTTCAACCTTTTCAGAGTTCGTTTGTAGTGCTTATCAATTTCTAGGTCATTTAGCTCAAAAACAATCAGTAAATGCATGGAAAATAGCAAATGAAGTGGGAATGGGTTGAAAATTGATGGCCTCCCTTCGAATTGTGCATACTGAACGCACAAAAAGTCTGGAGTTGAAATAAGTAAAAAAAAAATGAAATGCCTTTGTAACAGGCATGTTTTCGCCTGAAACCTTGATACTTCGATAGAGATTGCCCATTTTGTACACAAAGTGCATCCAGTTTTTTCCGTAACCCTCTCAACTTTGTAGCACAAGCTATGTGGGTGAAATGATGATATCATGCCAACTTTCAACCTTTTCGGAGTTCATTTGTATTGCTTATCAATTCCAGGGTTATTTAGCTAAAAAAGTAGTAAATGCATGGAAAACAACAATGAAGTCTGAAAGGGTTGAAACTTGATGGCATCCCATCTAATGGTGCATACTGAATGCACAAAAAGTCTGGAGTTGAAATAAGTAAAAAAAATGAAATGCCTTTGTAACAGGAGAGTTTTCGTCTTAAACCTTGATTCTTCGAAAGAGATTGTCCACTTTGTACACGAAGTGCATCCAGTTTTTACCGTAACCCTCTCAACTTTTTAGCACATGCTATGTGGGTGAAATGCTAATACCATGCCAACTTTCAACCTTTTCAGAGTTCATTTGTAGTGCTTATCAATTTCAGGGTCATTTAACTTAAAAAAATCTGTAAATGCCTGGAAAATAGCAAATGAAGTCGGAAAGGGTTGAAAATTGATTGCCTACCTTCGAATGGTGCATACTGAATGCACAAAAAGTCTGGAATTGAAATAAGTGTAAAAACATGAAATACCTTTGTAACAGGCAAGTTTTCGTTTGAAACCTTGATAATTCGAAACAGATTGTCCATTTTGTACACAAAGTGCATCCAGTTTTTGTCGTAACCCTCTCTACTTTTTAGCACCTGCTATGTGGGTGAAATGATGATACCATGCCAACTTTCAACCTTTTAAGAGGTCGTTTGTTCTGCTTATCAATTTCTGGGTCATTTAGCTCAAAAACAATCAGTAAATGCATACTGAATGAAGTCGGAATGGGTTGAAAATTGATGGCATCCCTTCGAATGGTGCATACTGAATGCACAAAAAGTCTGGAGTTGATATAAGTTAAAAAAAGGAAATGCCTTTGTAACAGGCGAGTTTTTGTCTGAAACCTGATACTTCGATAGAGATTGCCCATTTTGTACACGAATTACATCCAGTTTTTGCCGTAACCCTCCCAACTCTTTAGCACATGCTGTGCGGGTGAAATGATGATACCATGCCAACTTTCAACCTTTTCAGAGTTCATTTGTAGTGCTTATAAATTTCAGGGTCATTTATCTCAAAAAAATCAGTAAATGCATGGAAAATAGCAAATGAAGTAAGAATGGATTGAAAATTGATGGCCTCGCTTCGAATGGCGCATACTGAACGCACCAAAAGTCTTGAGTTGAAAATAATTTCAAAAATGAAATTCCTTTGTAACAGGCGAGTTTTTGTCTCAAACCTTGGTACTTTGAAATAGATTGTCCATTTTGCACACGAAGTGCATCTAGTTTTTGCCGTAACCCTATCAACTTTTTAGCACATGCTATGTGGGTGAAATGATGACACAATGCCAACTTTCAACCTTTCAGAGTTCATTTGTAGTGCTTATCAATTTGAGGGTCATTTAGCTCAAAAAAAATCAGTAAATGCATGGAAAATAGCAAATGAAGTTGGAATGGGTTGAAAATTGATGGCCTCCCTTAGAATGGTGCATACTGAACGCACAAAAAGTCTGGAGTTGAAATAAGTTAAAAAATGAAATGCCTTTGTAATAGGGGAGTTTTCGTCTGAAACTCAGATACTTCGAAGGAGATAGTCCATTTCGTACAACAAGTGCATCCAGTTTTTGCCGTAACCCTCTCAACTGTTTAGGACATGCTATGTGGGTGAAATGATGATACCATGCCAACTTTCAACCATTTCAGAGGTCATTTAGCTCAAAAAATCAGTAAATGTATGGAAAATAGCAAATGAAGTCGGAATGGGTAGAAAATTGATGGCGTCCCATAGAATGGTCCATACTGAAAGCACAAAAAGTCTGGAGTTTAAGTAAGTTTCAAAAAATGAAATGCCCTTGTAACAGGCGAGTTTTCAACCTGAAACCCTGATACTTCGAACGAGATTGTCCGTTTTGTACACAAAATGCATCTAGTTTTTGCCAAAAACCTCTCAACTTTTTAGCACATGCTATGTGGGTGAAATGATGATACCATTCCAACTTTCAACCTTTTCAGAGTTCATTTGTGGTGATTATCAATTTCATGCTCATTTAGCTCAAAAAAAATCAGTAAATGCATGGAAAATAGCAAATGAAGTCGGAATGGGTTGAAAATTGATGGCCTCCCTTAGAATGGTGCATACTGAACGCACAAAAAGTCTGGAGTTGAAATAAGTTAAAAAATGAAATGCCTTTGTAACAGGGGAGTTTTCGTCTGAAACTCCGATACTTCGAAGGAGATAGTCCATTTCGTACAACAAGTGCATCCAGTTTTTGCCGTAACCCTCTCAACTGTTTAGGACATGCTATGTGGGTGAAATGATGATACCATGCCAACTTTCAACCATTTCAGAGGTCATTTAGCTCAAAAAATCAGTAAATGTATGGAAAATAGCAAATGAAGTCGGAATGGGTAGAAAATTGATGGCGTCCCATAGAATGGTCCATACTGAAAGCACAAAAAGTCCGGAGTTTAAGTAAGTTTCAAAAGATGAAATGCCCTTGTAACAGGCGAGTTTTCAACCTGAAACCCTGATACTTCGAACGAGATTGTCCGTTTTGTACACAAAATGCATCTAGTTTTTGCCAAAAACCTCTCAACTTTTTAGCACATGCTATGTGGGTGAAATGATGATACCATTCCAACTTTCAACCTTTTCAGAGTTCATTTGTGGTGATTATCAATTTCATTCTCATTTAGCTCAAAAAAAAAATCAGTAAATGCATGGAAAATAGCAAATGAAGTCGGAATGGGTTGAAAATTGATGGCCTCCCTTAGAATGGTGCATAGTGAACGCACAAAAAGTCTGGAGTTGAAATAAGTTAAAAATGAAATGCCTTTGTAACAGGGGAGTTTTCGTCTGAAACTCTGATACTTCGAAGGAGATAGTCCATTTCGTACAACAAGTGCATCCAGTTTTTGCCGTAACCCTCTCAACTATTTAGGACATGCTATGTGGGTGAAATGATGATACCATGCCAACTTTCAACCATTTCAGAGGTCATTTAGCTCAAAAAATCAGTAAATGTATGGAAAATAGCAAATGAAGTCGGAATGGGTAGAAAATTGATGGCGCCCCATAGAATGGTCCATACTGAAAGCACAAAAAGTCTCGAGTTTAAGTAAGTTTCAAAAAATGAAATGCCCTTGTAACAGGCGAGTTTTCAACCTGAAACCCTCATACTTCGAACGAGATTGTCCGTTTTGTACAAAAAATGCATCTAGTTTTTGCCAAAAACCTCTCAACTTTTTAGCACATGCTATGTGGGTGAAATGATGATACCATTCCAACTTTCAACCTTTTCAGAGTTCATTTGTGGTGATTATCAATTTCATGCTCATTTAGCTCAAAAACAAATCAGTAAATGCATGGGAAAATAGCAAATGAAGTCAGAAAGGGATGAAAATTCATGGCCTCCCTTAGAATGGTGCATACTGAACGCACAAAAAGTCTGGAGTTGAAATAAGTTTTAAAAAATGAAATGCCTTTGTAACAGGGGAGTTTTCGTCTGAAACCCAGATACTTTGAGGGAGATTGTCCATTTTGTACACGAAGTGCATCCAGTTTTTTTCGTAACCCTCTCAACTTTTTAGCACATGCTATGTGGGTGAAATGATGATACCATGCCAACTTTCAACCTTTTCAGAGTTCGGTTGTAGTGCTTATCAACTCCAAGGTCATTTAGCTCAAAAATGAATCAGTAAATGCATGGAAAATAGCAAATGAAGTCGGAAAGGGTTGAAAATTGATGGCCTCCCTTCGAATGGTGCATACTGAATGCACAAAAAGTATGGGGTTGAAAATAAGTTAAAAAATGAAATTCCTTTGTAACAGGCGAGTTTTCGTCTCAAACCCTAACACTTCGAAAGAGAATGTCCATTTTGTGCACGAAGTGCATCCATTTTTTGCCGTAACCCTCTCAACTTTTTAGCACATGCTATGTGAGTGAAATGATAATTCCATGCCAACTTTCAACCTTTTGATAGTTCATTTGTAGTGCTTATCAATTTCATGGTCATTTAGCTAAAAAAATCAGTAAATGCATGGAAAATAGCAATTCAAGTCGGAAAGGGACGAAAATTTATGGCCTCGCTTCGAATGGCGCATACTGAACGCACAAAAAGTCTGGTGTTGAAATAAGTTAATAAAATTAAATGCCTTTGTAACAAGCGAGTTTTCGTCTAAAACCCTGATACTTCAAAAAATACTGTCCATTTTGTACACGAAGTCCATCCAGTTTTTGTCGTAACCCTCTCAACTGTTTAGCACAGGCTATGTGGGTGAAATGATGATACCATACCAACTTTCAACCTTTCAAGAGTTCATTTGTAGTGCATATCAATTTTAGGGTCATTTAGCTCAAAATATCAGTAAATGCATGGAAAATAGCAAATCAAGCCGGAATGGGTTGAAAATTGATAGCCTCCCTTTGAATTGTTCATACTGGACACACAAAAATTCTGGAGTTGAAACAAGTTTAAAAAAATGAAATGCCTTTGTAACAGACGAGTTTTCGTCTGAAACCTTGATACTTCGAAGGAGATTGTCCAATTTGTACACGAAGTATATCCAGTTTTTGCCGTATCCCACTCAACTTTTTAGCACATGCTATTCGGGTGAAATTATGATACCATGCTAACTTTCAACCTTTTAAGAGTTCGTTTGTAGTGCTTATCAATTTCTACGTCATTTAGCTCAAAAAGAAATCAGTAAATGCATGGAAAATAGCAAATGAAGTCGGAAAGGGTTTAAAATTGATGGCTTCCCTTCAAACGGTACATAATGAACGCACCTAAAGTCTAGAGTTGAAAATAAGTTTTAAAAAATGAAATAACTTTGTAACAGGCGAGTTTTCGTCTGAAACCCTGATACTTCGGAAGAGATTGTCCGTTTAGTACACGAAGTGCATCCATTTTTTGCCGTAACCCTCTCAACTTTTTAGCACACGCTATGTGAGTGAAATGATGATACCATGCCAACTTTCAACCTTTTCAGACTTGATTTGTAGTGCTTATCAATTTCATGGTCATTTAGCTCAAACAAATCAGTAAATGCATGGAAAATAGCAAATGAAGTCGGAAAGGGTTGAAACTTGATGACATCCCTTCGAATGGTGCATACTGAATGCACAAAAAGTCTAGAGTTGAAATAAGTAAAAAAAATTAAATGCCTTTGTAATAGGAGAGTTTTCGTCTGAAACCCTGATACTACAAAAGAGATTGTCCTTTTGTACGCGAAGGGCATCCAGTTTTTGCTGTAACCCTCTCAACTTTTTAGCACATGCTATGTTGCTGTAATGATGATACCATGCCAACTTTCAACCTTTTCAGAGTTCGTTTGTAGTGCTTATCAATTTTAGGGTCATTTAGCTCAAAAATAATCAGTAAATGCATGGAAAATAGCAAATGAAGTCGGAATGGGTTGAAAATTGATGGCCTCCCTAAGAATGGTGCATACTATGAAAGAGATTGTCCATTTTGTACATGAAGTGCATCCAGTTTTTGTTGTAACCCTCTCAACTTTTTAGCACATGCTATGTGGCTGTAACGATGATACCATGCCAACTTTGAACCTTTTCAGAGTTCGTTTGCAGTGCTTATCAATTTTAGGGTCATTTAGCTCAAAAAAATCAGTAAATGCATGGAAAATAGCAAATGAAGTCGGAATGGGTTGAAAATTGATGGCCTCCCTTAGAATGGTGCATACTGAACGCACAAAAAGTCTGGAGTTGAAATAAGTTAAAAAATGAAATGCCTTTGTAACAGGGGAGTTTTCGTCTGAAACTCTGATACTTCGAAGGAGATAGTCCATTTCGTACAAGAAGTGCATCCAGTTTTTGCCGTAACCCTCTCAACTGTTTAGGACATGCTATGTGGGTGAAATGATGATACCATGCCAACTTTCAACCTTTTCAGAGTTCATTTGTAGTGCTTATCAATTTCAGGGTCATTTAGCTAGAAAAATTAGTAAATGCATGGAAAATAGCAAATGAAGTCGGAATGGGTAGAAAATTGATGGCGTCCCATAGAATGGTCCATACTGAAAGCACAAAAAGTCTGGAGTTTAAGTAAGTTTTAAAAAATGAAATGCCTTTGTAACAGGCGAGTTTTCAACCTGAAACCCTCATACTTTGAACGAGATTGTCCGTGTTGTACAAAAAATGCATCTAGTTTTTGCCGAAAAACCTCTCAAGTTTTTAGCACATGCTATGTGGGTGAAATGATGATACCATGCAGACTTTCAACCTTTTCAGAGTTCATTTGTGGTGATTATCAATTTCATGCTCATTTAGCTCAAAAACAAATCAGTAAATCCTTGGGAAAATAGCAAATGCAGTCGGAAAGGGATGAAAATTCATGGCCTCCCTTAGAATGGTGCATACTGAACGCACAAAAAGTCTGGAGTTGAAATAAGTTTAAAAAAATGAAATGCCTTTGTAACAGGGGAGTTTTCGTCTGAAACACAGATACGTTGAGGGAGATTGTCTATTTTGTACACGAAGTACATCCAGTTTTTGCCGTAACCCTCTCAACATTTTAGCACATGCTATGTGGGTGAAATGATGATACCATGCCAACTTTCAACCTTTTCAGAGTTCGGTTGTAGTGCTTATCAACTCCAGGGTCATTTAGCTCAAAAAGGAATCAGTAAATGCTTGGAAAATAGCAAATGAAGTCGGAATGGGTTGAAAATTGATGGCCTCCCTTCGAATGGTGCATACCGAACGCACAAAAAGTATGGAGTTGAAAATAAGTTAAAAAATGAAATTCCTTTGTAACAGGCGAGTTTTCGTCTCAAACCCTAACACTTCGAAAGAGATTGTCCATTTTGTACACGAAGTGCATCCATTTTTTGCCGTAACCCTCTCAACTTTTTAGCACATGCTATGTGAGTGAAATGATAACACCATGCCAAGTTTCAACCTTTTGAGAGTCCATTTGTAGTGTTTCTCAATTTCATGGTCATTTAGCTAAAAAAATCAGTAAATGCATGGAAAATAGCAAATGAAGTCGGAAAGGGATGAAAATTTATGGCCTCCCATCGAATGGCGCATACTGAACGCACAAAAAGTCTGGAGTTGAAATAAGTTAATAAAATTAAATGCCTTTGTAACAAGCGAGTTTTCGTCTAAAACCCTCATACTCCAAAAAAGACTGTCCATTTTGTACACGAAGTCCATCCAGTTTTTGTCGTCCTCTCAACTGTTTAGCACAGGCTATGTGGGTGAAATGATGATACCATGCCAACTTTCAACCTTTTAAGAGTTCATTTGTAGTGCATATCAATTTCAGGGTCATTTAGCTCAAAAATATCAGTAAATGCATGGAAAATAGCAAATCAAGCCGCAATGGGTTGAAAATTGATGGCCTCCCTTTGAATGGTGCATACTGGACGCACAAAAATTCTGGAGTTGAAACAAGTTTTAAAAAATGAAATGCCTTTGTAACAGACGAGTTTTCGTCTGAAACCTTGATACTTCGAAAGAGATTGTCCAATTTGTACACGAAGTGCATCCAGTTTTTGCCGTAACCCACTCAACTTTTTAGCACATGCTATGTGGGTGAAATTATGATACCATGCCAACTTTCAACCTTTTAAAAGTTCATTTGTAGTGCTTATCAATTTCCGGGTCATTTAGCTCAAAAAGAAATCAGTAAATGCATGGAAAATAGCAAATGAAGTCGAAAAGGGTTTAAAATTGATGGCTTCCCTTCAAATGGTACATAATGAACGCACCAAAAGTCTGGAGTTGAAAATAAGTTAAAAAATTAAAATAACTTTGTAACAGGCGAGTTTTCGTCTTAAACCCTGATACTTTGGAAGAGATTGTCCATTTTGTACACGAAGTGCATCCATTTTTTTGCCGTAACCCTCTCAACTTCTTAGCACACGCTATGTGAGTGAAAAGATGATACCATGCCAACTTTCAACCTTTTCAGACTTCATTTGTAGTGCTTATAAATTTCATGGTCATTTAGCTCAAAAAAATCAGTAAATGCATGGAAAATAGCAAAAGAAGTCGGAAAGGGTTAAAACTTGATGCCATCCCTTCGAATGGTGCATACTGAATGCACAAAAAGTCCGGAGTTGAAATAAGTAAAAATAAATAAATGCCTTTGTAATAGGAGAGTTTTCGTCTGAAACCCTGATACTACGAAAGAGATTCTCCAATTTGTACACGAAGTGCATCCAATTTTTGCTGTAACCCTCTCAACTTTTTAGCACATGCTATGTGGGTGTAATGATGATACCATGCCAACTTTCAACCTTTTCAGAGTTTGTTTTTAGTGCTTATCAATTTTAGGGTCATTTAGCTCAAAAAAATCAGTAAATGCATGGAAAATAGCAAATGAAGTCGGAATGGGTTGAAAATTGATGGCCTCCCTTAGAATGGTGCATATTGAATGCACAAAAAGTCTGGAGTTGAAATAAGTTAAAAAGATGAAATGTCTTTGTAACAGGGGAGTTTTCGTCTGAAACCCTGATACTTCGAAGGAGATTGTCCATTTTGTACAAGAAGTACATCTAGTTTTTGCCATAACCCTCTCAACGCGTTAGGACATGCTATGTGGGTGAGATGATGATTCCATGCCAACTTCAACCTTTTTAGAGTTCATTTATAGTGCTTATCAATTTCAGGGTCATTTAGCTCAAAAAATCAGTAAATGCATGAAAAATAGCAAATGAAGTCGTAATGGGTTGAAACTTGATGGAGTCCCTTAGAATGGTGCATACTGAACGCACAAAAAGTCTGGAGTTGAAATAAGTTTTAAAACATGAAATGCCTTTGTAACAGGCGAGTGTTCATCTGAAACCTTGATACTTCGAAGGAGATTGTCCATTTTCTACACGAAGTGCATCCAGTTTTTGCCGTAAAGCTCTCAGCTTTTTAGCACATGCTATGTGGGTGAAATGATGATACCATGCCAACTTTCAACCTTTTCAGAGTTCGTTTGTAGTGCTCATCACTTTCTGGGTCATTTAGCTAAAAAAAATCAGTAAATGCATGGAAAATAGCAAATGAAGTCGGAAAGGGTTGAAAATTGATGTCCTTCCTTCGAATGGTCCATAATGAACGCACCAAAAGTCTGGAGTTGAAAATAAGTTGAAAAAAATGAAATTCCTTTGTAACAGGTGAGTGTTCATCTGGAACCCTGATACTTCGGAAGAGATAGTCCATTTTGTACACGAAGTGCATCCTTTTTTTGCTATAACCCTTTCAACATTTTACCACACGCTATGTGAGTGAAATGATGATACCATGACAACTTTCAACCTTTTCAGACGTCATTTGTAGTGCTTATCAATTTCATGGTCATTTAGCTCAAAAAAATCAGTAAATGCATGGAAAATAGCAAATGAAGTCGGAAAGGGATGAAAATTTATGGCGTCCCTTCGACTGGTGCGTACTTAATGCACAAAAAGTCTGGAGTTGAAATAAGATAAAAAAATTAAATGCCTTTGTAACAGGCGAGTTTTCGTCTAGAACCCCGATACTTCAAAACTGATTGTCCATTTTGTATACGAAGTGCATCCAGATTTTGTCGTAACCCTCTTAACTGTTTAGCACATGCTATGTGGGTGCAATGATGATACGATGCCTACTTTCAACCTTTTCAGAGTTCATTTGTAGTGCTTATCAATTTCAGGGTCATTTAGCTCAAAAAAGATCAGTAAATGCATGGAAAATAGAAAATCAAGTCGGAATGGGTTGTAAATTGATGGCCTCCCTTAGAAAGGTGCATACTGAATGCACAAAAAGTCTGGAGTTGAAATAAGTTTTTAAAATTAAATGCCTTTGTAACAGTCGAGTTTTCATGTGAAATCCTAATACTTCAAAGGAGATTGTCCATTTTGTACACGAAGTGCATCCAGTTTTTGCCGTAACCCTCTAAACTTTTCAGCACAAACTATGTGGGTGAAATGATGATACCATGCCAAGTTTAAACCTTTTTAGAATTTGTTTGTAGTGCTTATCAATTTCAGGGTCATTTAGCACAAAAAGAAATCAATAAATGCATGGAAAATAGCAAATAAAGTCGGAAAGGGTTGAAAATTGATGGCCTCCCTTGGAATGGTCCATAGTGAACGCGCCAAAAGTCTAGAGTTGAAAATAAGTTAAAAAATGAAATTCCTTCGTAACAGGCGAGATTTGTCTGAAATCCTCATACTTCGGAAGAGATTGGCCGTTTTGTACATGAAGTGCATCCATTTTTTGCCATAACCCTCTCAACATTTTAGCACATGCTATGTGAGTGAAATGATGATACCATGCCAACTTTCAACCTTTTCAGACTTAATTTGTAGTGCTTATCAATTTCATGGTCATTTAGGTCAAAACAAATGAGTAAATGCATGGAAAATAGCAAATGCAGTCGGAAATGGATGAAAATTTATGGCCTCGCTTCGAATGGTTCATACCGAATGCACGAAAAGTCTGGAGTTGAAACAAGTTTAAATGCCTTTGTAACAGGCGAGTTTTCGTCTGAAAGCGTGATACTTCAAACAGATTCTCCAATTTGTACACGAAGTGCATCCAGTTTTTGTCGTAACCCTCTCAACTATCTAGCACATGCTAAGTGCGCAAAATGATGATACCATGCCAACTTTCTACCTTTTCAGAGATCATTTGTAGTGCTTATCAATTTCAGGATCATTTAGCTCAAAAAAATCACTAAATGCATGGCAAAAAGCAAATGAAGCCGGAAAGGGTTAAAAATTGACGGCCTCCCATCTAATGGTGCATACTGAACGCACAGAAAGCTTGGAGTTGAAATAAGTTTTAAAAAATGAAATGCCTTGGTAACAGGCGAGTTTTCGTTTGAAACCTAGATACTTCGAAAGAGATTGTCCATTTTGTACACGAAGTGCATCCATTTTTTGCCGTAACCCTCTCAACTTTTTAGCACATGCTATGTGAGTGAAATGATAACACCATGCCAAGTTTCAACCTTTTGAGAGTCCATTTGTAGTGTTTCTCAATTTCATGGTCATTTAGCTAAAAAAATCAGTAAATGCATGGAAAATAGCAAATGAAGTCGGAAAGGGATGAAAATTTATGGCCTCCCATCGAATGGCGCATACTGAACGCACAAAAAGTCTGGAGTTGAAATAAGTTAATAAAATTAAATGCCTTTGTAACAAGCGAGTTTTCGTCTAAAACCCTCATACTCCAAAAAAGACTGTCCATTTTGTACACGAAGTCCATCCAGTTTTTGTCGTCCTCTCAACTGTTTAGCACAGGCTATGTGGGTGAAATGATGATACCATGCCAACTTTCAACCTTTTAAGAGTTCATTTGTAGTGCATATCAATTTCAGGGTCATTTAGCTCAAAAATATCAGTAAATGCATGGAAAATAGCAAATCAAGCCGCAATGGGTTGAAAATTGATGGCCTCCCTTTGAATGGTGCATACTGGACGCACAAAAATTCTGGAGTTGAAACAAGTTTTAAAAAATGAAATGCCTTTGTAACAGACGAGTTTTCGTCTGAAACCTTGATACTTCGAAAGAGATTGTCCAATTTGTACACGAAGTGCATCCAGTTTTTGCCGTAACCCACTCAACTTTTTAGCACATGCTATGTGGGTGAAATTATGATACCATGCCAACTTTCAACCTTTTAAAAGTTCATTTGTAGTGCTTATCAATTTCCGGGTCATTTAGCTCAAAAAGAAATCAGTAAATGCATGGAAAATAGCAAATGAAGTCGAAAAGGGTTTAAAATTGATGGCTTCCCTTCAAATGGTACATAATGAACGCACCAAAAGTCTGGAGTTGAAAATAAGTTAAAAAATTAAAATAACTTTGTAACAGGCGAGTTTTCGTCTTAAACCCTGATACTTTGGAAGAGATTGTCCATTTTGTACACGAAGTGCATCCATTTTTTTGCCGTAACCCTCTCAACTTCTTAGCACACGCTATGTGAGTGAAAAGATGATACCATGCCAACTTTCAACCTTTTCAGACTTCATTTGTAGTGCTTATAAATTTCATGGTCATTTAGCTCAAAAAAATCAGTAAATGCATGGAAAATAGCAAAAGAAGTCGGAAAGGGTTAAAACTTGATGCCATCCCTTCGAATGGTGCATACTGAATGCACAAAAAGTCCGGAGTTGAAATAAGTAAAAATAAATAAATGCCTTTGTAATAGGAGAGTTTTCGTCTGAAACCCTGATACTACGAAAGAGATTCTCCAATTTGTACACGAAGTGCATCCAATTTTTGCTGTAACCCTCTCAACTTTTTAGCACATGCTATGTGGGTGTAATGATGATACCATGCCAACTTTCAACCTTTTCAGAGTTCGTTTTTAGTGCTTATCAATTTTAGGGTCATTTAGCTCAAAAAAATCAGTAAATGCATGGAAAATAGCAAATGAAGTCGGAATGGGTTGAAAATTGATGGCCTCCCTTAGAATGGTGCATATTGAATGCACAAAAAGTCTGGAGTTGAAATAAGTTAAAAAGATGAAATGTCTTTGTAACAGGGGAGTTTTCGTCTGAAACCCTGATACTTCGAAGGAGATTGTCCATTTTGTACAAGAAGTACATCTAGTTTTTGCCATAACCCTCTCAACGCGTTAGGACATGCTATGTGGGTGAGATGATGATTCCATGCCAACTTCAACCTTTTTAGAGTTCATTTATAGTGCTTATCAATTTCAGGGTCATTTAGCTCAAAAAATCAGTAAATGCATGAAAAATAGCAAATGAAGTCGTAATGGGTTGAAACTTGATGGAGTCCCTTAGAATGGTGCATACTGAACGCACAAAAAGTCTGGAGTTGAAATAAGTTTTAAAACATGAAATGCCTTTGTAACAGGCGAGTGTTCATCTGAAACCTTGATACTTCGAAGGAGATTGTCCATTTTCTACACGAAGTGCATCCAGTTTTTGCCGTAAAGCTCTCAGCTTTTTAGCACATGCTATGTGGGTGAAATGATGATACCATGCCAACTTTCAACCTTTTCAGAGTTCGTTTGTAGTGCTCATCACTTTCTGGGTCATTTAGCTAAAAAAAATCAGTAAATGCATGGAAAATAGCAAATGAAGTCGGAAAGGGTTGAAAATTGATGTCCTTCCTTCGAATGGTCCATAATGAACGCACCAAAAGTCTGGAGTTGAAAATAAGTTGAAAAAAATGAAATTCCTTTGTAACAGGTGAGTGTTCATCTGGAACCCTGATACTTCGGAAGAGATAGTCCATTTTGTACACGAAGTGCATCCTTTTTTTGCTATAACCCTTTCAACATTTTACCACACGCTATGTGAGTGAAATGATGATACCATGACAGCTTTCAACCTTTTCAGACGTCATTTGTAGTGCTTATCAATTTCATGGTCATTTAGCTCAAAAAAATCAGTAAATGCATGGAAAATAGCAAATGAAGTCGGAAAGGGATGAAAATTTATGGCGTCCCTTCGACTGGTGCGTACTTAATGCACAAAAAGTCTGGAGTTGAAATAAGATAAAAAAATTAAATGCCTTTGTAACAGGCGAGTTTTCGTCTAGAACCCTGATACTTCAAAACTGATTGTCCATTTTGTATACGAAGTGCATCCAGATTTTGTCGTAACCCTCTTAACTGTTTAGCACATGCTATGTGGGTGCAATGATGATACGATGCCTACTTTCAACCTTTTCAGAGTTCATTTGTAGTGCTTATCAATTTCAGGGTCATTTAGCTCAAAAAAGATCAGTAAATGCATGGAAAATAGAAAATCAAGTCGGAATGGGTTGTAAATTGATGGCCTCCCTTAGAAAGGTGCATACTGAATGCACAAAAAGTCTGGAGTTGAAATAAGTTTTTAAAATTAAATGCCTTTGTAACAGTCGAGTTTTCGTGTGAAATCCTAATACTTCAAAGGAGATTGTCCATTTTGTACACGAAGTGCATCCAGTTTTTGCCGTAACCCTCTAAACTTTTCAGCACAAACTATGTGGGTGAAATGATGATACCATGCCAAGTTTAAACCTTTTTAGAATTTGTTTGTAGTGCTTATCAATTTCAGGGTCATTTAGCACAAAAAGAAATCAATAAATGCATGGAAAATAGCAAATAAAGTCGGAAAGGGTTGAAAATTGATGGCCTCCCTTGGAATGGTCCATAGTGAACGCGCCAAAAGTCTAGAGTTGAAAATAAGTTAAAAAATGAAATTCCTTCGTAACAGGCGAGATTTGTCTGAAATCCTCATACTTCGGAAGAGATTGGCCGTTTTGTACATGAAGTGCATCCATTTTTTGCCATAACCCTCTCAACATTTTAGCACATGCTATGTGAGTGAAATGATGATACCATGCCAACTTTCAACCTTTTCAGACTTAATTTGTAGTGCTTATCAATTTCATGGTCATTTAGGTCAAAACAAATGAGTAAATGCATGGAAAATAGCAAATGCAGTCGGAAATGGATGAAAATTTATGGCCTCGCTTCGAATGGTTCATACCGAATGCACGAAAAGTCTGGAGTTGAAACAAGTTTAAATGCCTTTGTAACAGGCGAGTTTTCGTCTGAAAGCGTGATACTTCAAACAGATTCTCCAATTTGTACACGAAGTGCATCCAGTTTTTGTCGTAACCCTCTCAACTATCTAGCACATGCTAAGTGCGCAAAATGATGATACCATGCCAACTTTCTACCTTTTCAGAGATCATTTGTAGTGCTTATCAATTTCAGGATCATTTAGCTCAAAAAAATCACTAAATGCATGGAAAAAAGCAAATGAAGCCGGAAAGGGTTAAAAATTGAAGGCCTCCCATCTAATGGTGCATACTGAACGCACAGAAAGCTTGGAGTTGAAATAAGTTTTAAAAAATGAAATGCCTTGGTAACAGGCGAGTTTTCGTTTGAAACCTAGATACTTCGAAAGAGATTGTCCATTTTGTACACGAAGTGCATCCATTTTTTGCCGTAACCCTCTCAACTTTTTAGCACATGCTATGTGAGTGAAATGATAACACCATGCCAAGTTTCAACCTTTTGAGAGTCCATTTGTAGTGTTTCTCAATTTCATGGTCATTTAGCTAAAAAAATCAGTAAATGCATGGAAAATAGCAAATGAAGTCGGAAAGGGATGAAAATTTATGGCCTCCCATCGAATGGCGCATACTGAACGCACAAAAAGTCTGGAGTTGAAATAAGTTAATAAAATTAAATGCCTTTGTAACAAGCGAGTTTTCGTCTAAAACCCTCATACTCCAAAAAAGACTGTCCATTTTGTACACGAAGTCCATCCAGTTTTTGTCGTCCTCTCAACTGTTTAGCACAGGCTATGTGGGTGAAATGATGATACCATGCCAACTTTCAACCTTTTAAGAGTTCATTTGTAGTGCATATCAATTTCAGGGTCATTTAGCTCAAAAATATCAGTAAATGCATGGAAAATAGCAAATCAAGCCGCAATGGGTTGAAAATTGATGGCCTCCCTTTGAATGGTGCATACTGGACGCACAAAAATTCTGGAGTTGAAACAAGTTTAAAAAAATGAAATGCCTTTGTAACAGACGAGTTTTCGTCTGAAACCTTGATACTTCGAAAGAGATTGTCCAATTTGTACACGAAGTGCATCCAGTTTTTGCCGTAACCCACTCAACTTTTTAGCACATGCTATGTGGGTGAAATTATGATACCATGCCAACTTTCAACCTTTTAAAAGTTCATTTGTAGTGCTTATCAATTTCCGGGTCATTTAGCTCAAAAAGAAATCAGTAAATGCATGGAAAATAGCAAATGAAGTCGAAAAGGGTTTAAAATTGATGGCTTCCCTTCAAATGGTACATAATGAACGCACCAAAAGTCTGGAGTTGAAAATAAGTTAAAAAATTAAAATAACTTTGTAACAGGCGAGTTTTCGTCTTAAACCCTGATACTTTGGAAGAGATTGTCCATTTTGTACACGAAGTGCATCCATTTTTTTGCCGTAACCCTCTCAACTTCTTAGCACACGCTATGTGAGTGAAAAGATGATACCATGCCAACTTTCAACCTTTTCAGACTTCATTTGTAGTGCTTATAAATTTCATGGTCATTTAGCTCAAAAAAATCAGTAAATGCATGGAAAATAGCAAAAGAAGTCGGAAAGGGTTAAAACTTGATGCCATCCCTTCGAATGGTGCATACTGAATGCACAAAAAGTCCGGAGTTGAAATAAGTAAAAATAAATAAATGCCTTTGTAATAGGAGAGTTTTCGTCTGAAACCCTGATACTACGAAAGAGATTCTCCAATTTGTACACGAAGTGCATCCAATTTTTGCTGTAACCCTCTCAACTTTTTAGCACATGCTATGTGGGTGTAATGATGATACCATGCCAACTTTCAACCTTTTCAGAGTTCGTTTTTAGTGCTTATCAATTTTAGGGTCATTTAGCTCAAAAAAATCAGTAAATGCATGGAAAATAGCAAATGAAGTCGGAATGGGTTGAAAATTGATGGCCTCCCTTAGAATGGTGCATATTGAATGCACAAAAAGTCTGGAGTTGAAATAAGTTAAAAAGATGAAATGTCTTTGTAACAGGGGAGTTTTCGTCTGAAACCCTGATACTTCGAAGGAGATTGTCCATTTTGTACAAGAAGTACATCTAGTTTTTGCCATAACCCTCTCAACGCGTTACGACATGCTATGTGGGTGAGATGATGATTCCATGCCAACTTCAACCTTTTTAGAGTTCATTTATAGTGCTTATCAATTTCAGGGTCATTTAGCTCAAAAAATCAGTAAATGCATGAAAAATAGCAAATGAAGTCGTAATGGGTTGAAACTTGATGGAGTCCCTTAGAATGGTGCATACTGAACGCACAAAAAGTCTGGAGTTGAAATAAGTTTTAAAACATGAAATGCCTTTGTAACAGGCGAGTGTTCATCTGAAACCTTGATACTTCGAAGGAGATTGTCCATTTTCTACACGAAGTGCATCCAGTTTTTGCCGTAAAGCTCTCAGCTTTTTAGCACATGCTATGTGGGTGAAATGATGATACCATGCCAACTTTCAACCTTTTCAGAGTTCGTTTGTAGTGCTCATCACTTTCTGGGTCATTTAGCTAAAAAAAATCAGTAAATGCATGGAAAATAGCAAATGAAGTCGGAAAGGGTTGAAAATTGATGTCCTTCCTTCGAATGGTCCATAATGAACGCACCAAAAGTATGGAGTTGAAAATAAGTTGAAAAAAATGAAATTCCTTTGTAACAGGTGAGTGTTCATCTGGAACCCTGATACTTCGGAAGAGATAGTCCATTTTGTACACGAAGTGCATCCTTTTTTTGCTATAACCCTTTCAACATTTTACCACACGCTATGTGAGTGAAATGATGATACCATGACAACTTTCAACCTTTTCAGACGTCATTTGTAGTGCTTATCAATTTCATGGTCATTTAGCTCAAAAAAATCAGTAAATGCATGGAAAATAGCAAATGAAGTCGGAAAGGGATGAAAATTTATGGCGTCCCTTCGACTGGTGCGTACTTAATGCACAAAAAGTCTGGAGTTGAAATAAGATAAAAAAATTAAATGCCTTTGTAACAGGCGAGTTTTCGTCTAGAACCCTGATACTTCAAAACTGATTGTCCATTTTGTATACGAAGTGCATCCAGATTTTGTCGTAACCCTCTTAACTGTTTAGCACATGCTATGTGGGTGCAATGATGATACGATGCCTACTTTCAACCTTTTCAGAGTTCATTTGTAGTGCTTATCAATTTCAGGGTCATTTAGCTCAAAAAAGATCAGTAAATGCATGGAAAATAGAAAATCAAGTCGGAATGGGTTGTAAATTGATGGCCTCCCTTAGAAAGGTGCATACTGAATGCACAAAAAGTCTGGAGTTGAAATAAGTTTTTAAAATTAAATGCCTTTGTAACAGTCGAGTTTTCGTGTGAAATCCTAATACTTCAAAGGAGATTGTCCATTTTGTACACGAAGTGCATCCAGTTTTTGCCGTAACCCTCTAAACTTTTCAGCACAAACTATGTGGGTGAAATGATGATACCATGCCAAGTTTAAACCTTTTTAGAATTTGTTTGTAGTGCTTATCAATTTCAGGGTCATTTAGCACAAAAAGAAATCAATAAATGCATGGAAAATAGCAAATAAAGTCGGAAAGGGTTGAAAATTGATGGCCTCCCTTGGAATGGTCCATAGTGAACGCGCCAAAAGTCTAGAGTTGAAAATAAGTTAAAAAATGAAATTCCTTCGTAACAGGCGAGATTTGTCTGAAATCCTCATACTTCGGAAGAGATTGGCCGTTTTGTACATGAAGTGCATCCATTTTTTGCCATAACCCTCTCAACATTTTAGCACATGCTATGTGAGTGAAATGATGATACCATGCCAACTTTCAACCTTTTCAGACTTAATTTGTAGTGCTTATCAATTTCATGGTCATTTAGGTCAAAACAAATGAGTAAATGCATGGAAAATAGCAAATGCAGTCGGAAATGGATGAAAATTTATGGCCTCGCTTCGAATGGTTCATACCGAATGCACGAAAAGTCTGGAGTTGAAACAAGTTTAAATGCCTTTGTAACAGGCGAGTTTTCGTCTGAAAGCGTGATACTTCAAACAGATTCTCCAATTTGTACACGAAGTGCATCCAGTTTTTGTCGTAACCCTCTCAACTATCTAGCACATGCTAAGTGCGCAAAATGATGATACCATGCCAACTTTCTACCTTTTCAGAGATCATTTGTAGTGCTTATCAATTTCAGGATCATTTAGCTCAAAAAAATCACTAAATGCATGGAAAAAAGCAAATGAAGCCGGAAAGGGTTAAAAATTGACGGCCTCCCATCTAATGGTGCATACTGAACGCACAGAAAGCTTGGAGTTGAAATAAGTTTTAAAAAATGAAATGCCTTGGTAACAGGCGAGTTTTCGTTTGAAACCTAGATACTTCGAAAGAGATTGTCCATTTTGTACACAAAGTGCATCCAGTTTTTGCCGTAACCCTCTCAAATTTTTAGCACATTCTATGTGGGTGAAATGATGATACCATGCCAACTTTCAACCTTTTCAGAGTTCGTTTGTAGTGCTTATCAATTTCAGGGTCATTTAGCTCAAAAAAAATCAGTAAATGCATGGAAAATAGCCAATGAAGTCGGAATGGGTTGAAACTTGATGGCCACCCTTTGAATGGTGCATACCGAATGCACAAAAAGTCTCGAGTTGAAATAATTTATAAAAATGAAATGCCTTTGTAAAAGGAGAGTTTTGGTCTGAAACCTTGATACTTCGATAGACATTGCCCATTTTAGACACGAAGTGCATCCAATTTTTGCCGTAACCATCTCAACTTTTTAGCACATTCTATGTGGGTGAAAGGATGATACCATGCCAACTTTCAACCTTTTCGGAGTTCATTTGTAGTGCTTATGAATTTCAGGGTTATTTAGCTAAAAAACAGTAAATGCATGGAAAATAGCAAATGAAGTCGGAAAGGGTTGAAATTCGATGGCATCCCTTCGAATGGTGCATACTGAATGCACACAAAGTCTGGAGTTGAAATAAGTAAAAAAATGAAATGCGTTTGCAATAGGTGAGTTTTCGTCTGAAACCTTGATACTTCGAAAGAGATTGACCATTTTGTACACGAAGTGCATCCAGTTTTTGCCGTAACCCTCTCAACTTTTTAGCACATGCTATATGGGTGAAATGTTGATACCATGCAAAATTTCATCCTTTTCAGAGTTCATTTGTAGTGCTTATCAATTTCAGGGCCATTTAGCTGAAAAAATCACTAAATGCATGGAAAATAGCAAATGAAGTCCGAATGGGTTGAAAATTGATGGCCTCCCTTAGAATGGTGCACACTAAACGTACAAAAATTGTGGAGTTGAAATAAGTTAGAAAATGAAATGTCTTTGTATAAGGGGAGTTTTCATCTGAAACCCTCATACTTCGAAGGAGATTATCCATTTCGTACAAGAAGTGCATCCAGTTTTTGCCGTAACCCTCTCAACTGTTTTGGACATGCTATGTGGGTGAAATGATGATACCATGCCAACTTTCAACCTTTTCAGAGTTCATTTGTAGTGCTTATCAATTTCTGGGTCATTTATCTCAAAAAATCAGTAAATGCATGGAAAATAGCAAATGAAGTCGGAATAGGTTGAAAATTGATGGCGTCCCTTGGAATGGTGCATACTGAAAGCACAAAAAAGTCTGGAGTTTAAGTAAGTTTAAAAAAATGAAATGCCTTTGTAATAGGTGAGTTTTCGTTTGAAACCCTGATACTTCGAAGGAGATTGTCCGTTTCGTACACAAAGTGCATCTAGTTTTTTCCGAAAACCCTCCCAACTTTTTAACACATTCTATGTGGGTGAGATGATGATACTATGCCAACTTTCAACCTTTTCAGAGTTCATTTGTGGTGCTTATCAATTTCATGGTCATTTAGCTAAAAAAGAAATCAGTAAATGCTTGGAAAATAGCAAATGAAGTCGGAAAGGGATGAAAATTGATGGCCTCCCTTAGAATGGTGCATACTGAACGCACAAAAAGTCTGGAGTTGAAATAAATTTTAAAAAATGAAATGCCTTTGTAACAGGGGAGTTTTCGTTTGAAACCCTAATACTTCGAAGGAGATTGTCCATTTTGTACATGAAGTGCATCCAGTTTTTGCCGTACCCCTCTCTAATTTTTAGCACATGCTATGTGGGTGAAATAATGATACCATGCCAACTTTCAACCTTTTCAGAGTTCATTTGTAGTGCTTATAAATTCGAGGGTCATTTATCTCAAAAAATCAGTAAATGCATGGAAAATAGCAAATGCAGTCGGAATGGGTTGAAAATTGATGGCGTCCCTTAGAATGTTGCATACTGAAAGCACAAAAAGTCTAGAGTTGAAATAAGTTTTAAAAAATGAAATGCCTTTGTAACAGGCGAGTTTTCATCTAAAACCCTAATACTTCGAACGAGATTGTCCGGTTTGTACACGAAGTGCATCTAGTTTTTGCCGAAAACCGTCTCAACTTTTTAGCACGTGCTATGTGGGTGAAATGATGATACCATGCCAACTTTCAACCTTTTTAGAGTTCATTTGTGGTGGTTATAAATTGCGTTGTCATTTAGCTCAAAAATAAATCAGTAAATGCATGGAAAACAGCAAATGAAGTCGAAAAGGGATGAAAATTGATGGTCTCCCTTAGAATGGTGCATATTGAAATAAGTTCTCAAAAATGAAATTCCTTCGTAACAGGCGAGTTTTCATCTGAAACCCAGATACTTTGAAGGAGATTGTCCATTTTGTACACGAAGTGCATTCAGTTTTTGACGTAACCCTCTAAATAATTTAGCACATGCTATGTGGGTGAAATTATGATACCATGCCAACTTTCAACCTTTTCAGATTTCGTTTGTAGTGCTAATCAATTACAGGGTCATTTAGCTCAAAAAGAAATCAGTAAATGCATGGAAAATAACAAATGAAGTCGAAAAGGGTTGCAAATTGATGGCCTCCCTTAGAATGGTGCGTACTAAATGCACAAAATGTATGGAGTTGAAAATAAGTGAAAAAATGAAATTCGTTTGTAACAGGCGAGTTTTCGTCTTAAACCGTGATACATCGCAAGAGATTTTCCATTTTGTATACCAAGTGCATCCAGTTTTTGCCATAACCCTCTAGATTTTTTAGCACAGGTTATGTGGGTGAAATGATGATACCATGCCAACTTTCAACCTTTTCAGAGTTCGTTTGTAGTACTTATCAATTTCTGGGTCATTTTGCTCAAAAAGAAATCAGTAAATGCATGGAAAATAGAAAATGATGTCGAAAAGGGTTTAAAATTGATGGCCTCCCTTCGAATGGTACATAATGAACGCACCAAAAGTCTGGAGTTGAAAATAAGTTAAAAAATTGAAATTCCTTTGTAACAGGCGAGTTCTCGTCTGGAACCATGATACTTCGGAAGAGATTGTCCATTTTGTACACGAAGTGCATCTATTTTTTGCTGTAACCCTCTCAACTTTTTAGCACACGCTATGTGAGTGAAATGATGATACCATGCTAACTTTCAACCTTTTCAGACTTCATTTGTAGTGATTATCAATTTCATGGTCACTTAGCTCAAAAAAATCAGTAAATGCATGGAAAATAGCAAATGAAGTCGGAAAGGGTTGAAATTGACATCCCTTCGAATGGTGCATATTGAACTGCCTTTGTAATAGGAGAGTTTTCGTCTGAAACCCTGATACTACGAAAGAGATTGTCCATTTTGTAGACGAAGTGTGTCCAGTTTTTGCTCTAACCCTCTCAAATTTTTAGCACATCCTATGTGGGTGAAATTATGATACCATGCCAACTTTCAACCTTTTCAGAGTTCGTTTGTAGTGCTTATCAATTTCAGGGTCAATTAGTTCAAAAATATCAGTAAATGCATGGAAAATAGCAAATGAAGTCGGAATGGGTTGAAAATTGATGACCTCCCTTAGAATGGTGCATATTGAACGCACAAAAAGTCTAGAGTTGAAATAAGTTTAAAAAATGAAATGCTTTTGTAACAGGGGAGTTTTCGTCTGAAACCGTGATACTTCGAAGGAGATTCTCCATTTTGTACAAGAAGTGCATCTAGTTTTTGCCATAACCCTCTCAACGGTTTAGCACATGCTATGTGGGTGAAATGATGATTCCATGAGAACTTTCAATCTTTTCAGAGTTCATTTCTAGTGCTTATCAATTTCAGGGTCATTTAGCTCAAAAAATCAGTAAATGCATGTAAAATAGCAAATGAAGTCGTAATGGGTTGAAAATTGATGGAGTCCCTTAGAATGGTGCATACCGAACGCACAAAAAGCCTGGAGTTGAAATAAGTTTAAAAAATGAAATGCCTTTGTAACACGCGAGTTTTCGTCTAAAACCTTGATACTTCAAAGGAGATTCTCCATTTTGTACACGAACTGCATCCAGTTTTTGCCGTAAACCTCTCAACTTTTTAGCACATGCTATGTGGGCGAAATGATGATACCATACCAACTTTCAACCTTTTAAAAGTTCGTTTGAAGTGCATATCAATTTCAGGATCATTTAGCTCAACAAGAAATGAGTAAATGGATGGAAAATAGCAAATGAAGTCGGAATGGGTTGATAATTGGTGGCCTTCCTTCGAATGGTCCATATTGAACGCACCAAACGTCTGGAGTTGAAAATAAGTTAAAAAAATGAAATTCCTTTGTAACAAGCGAGTTTTCGTCTGAAACCCTGATACTTCGGAAGAGATTGTCCATTTTGTAGACGAAGTGCATCCATTTTTTGCCATAACCCTCTCAACATTTTAGCACACGCTATGTGAGTGAAATGATGATACCATGCAAACTTTCAAGCTTTTCAGACTTCATTTGTAGTGCTTACCAATTTCATGGTCATTTAGCTCGAAAAAACAAGTAAATGCATGGAAAATAGCAAAAGAAGTCGGAAAGGGATGAAAATGTATGGCCTCGCTTCGACTGGTGCATACTGAATGCACAAAAAGTCTGGAGTTGAAATAAGTTAAAAAAATTAAATGCCTTTGTAATTGGCGAATTTTCGTTTGAAACCCTCATTCTTAAAAACAGATAGTCCATTTCGTACAACAAGTGCATCCAGTTTTTGTCGTAACCGTCTCAAATGTGTAGCACATGCTATGTGTGTGCAATGATGATACCATGCCAACTTTCAACCTTTTTAGAATTCATTTGTAGTGCTTATCAATTTAAGGGTCATTTAGCTAAAAAACGATTAGTAAATGCATGGAAAATAGCAAATCAAGTCGGAATGGGTTGAAAATTGATGGCCTCCCTTAGAATGGTGCATATTGAATGCACAAAAAGTCTGGAGCTGAAATAAGTTAAAAAAATTAAATGCCTTTGTTACCTGGGAGTTTTCGTCTGAAACCCTCATACTTCGAAGGAGATTGTCCATTTTGTACAAGATGTGCATCTAGCTTTTGCCATAACCCTCCCAACGGTTTAGCACATGCTATGTGGGTGAAATGATGATTCCATGCCAACTTTCAATCTTTTCAGAGTTCATTTGTAGTGCTTATCAATTTCAGGGTCATTTAGCTCAAACAGAAATCAGTAAATGGATGGAAAATAGCAAATGAAGTCGGAAAGGGTTGATAATTGGTGGCCTTCCTTCGAATGCTCCATAATGAACGCACCAAAAGTCTGGAGTTGAAAATAAGTTAAAAAAATGAAATTCCTTTGTAATAGGCTAGTTTTCGTGTGAAACCCTGATTCTTCGGAAGAGATTGTCCATTTTGTACACGAAGTGCATCCATTTTTTGCCATAACCCTCTCAACATTTTAGCACACGCTATGTGAGTGAAATGATGATACCATGCCAACTTTCAACCTTTTCAGACTTCATTTGTAGTGCTTATCAATTTCATGGTCATTTAGCTCAAAAAAATAAGTAAATGCATGGAAAATAACAAATGAAGTCGGAATGGGATGAAAATTTATGGCCTCCCTTCAACTGGTGCATACTGAATGCACAAGAAGTCTGGAGTTGAAATAAGTTAAAAAAATTATATGCCTTTGTAACAGGCGAGTTTTCATCTGTAACCCTGATACTTCAAAACAGATTGTCCATTTTGTACACGAAGTGCATCCAGTTTTTTCGTAACCCTCTCAAATGTTTAGCACATGCTATGTGGGTGCAATGGTGATACCATGCCAACTTTCAACCTTTTCAGAGTTCATTTGTAGTGCTTATCAATTTCAGGGTCATTTAGCTCAAAAACGATCAGTAAATGCATCGAAAATAGCAAATTAAGTCAGAATGGGTTGAAAATTGATGGCCTCCCTTAGAATGGTGCATATTGAATGCCCAAAATTCTGGAGTTGAAATAAGTTAAAAAAATTAAATGCCTTTGTAACAGGGGAGTTTTCGTCTGAAACCCTGATACTTCGAAGGAGATTGTCCATTTTGTACAAGAAGTGCATCTAGTTTTTGCCATAACCCTCTCAACGGTTTAGCACATGCCATGTGGGTGAAATGATGATTCCATGCCAACTTTCAATCTTTTCAGAGTTCATTTGTAGTGCTTATCAATTTCAGGGTCATTTAGCTCAAAAAATCAGTAAATGCATGAAAAATAGCAAATGAAGTCGTAATGGGTTGAAAATAGATGGAGTCCCTAAGAATGGTGCATACTGAACGCACAAAAATTCTAGAGTTGAAATAAGTTTTAAAAAATGAAATGCCTTTGTAACAGGTGAGTTTTTGTTTGAAACCTTGATACTTCGAAGGAGATTGTCCATTTTGTACACAAAGTGCATCGAGTTTTTGCCGTAAACCTCTCAGCTTTTTAGCACATGCTATGTGGGTGAAATGATGATACCATGCCAACTTTCAACCTTTTCAGAGTTCGTTTGTAGTGCTTATCAATTTCTGGGTCATTTAGCTCAACAAGAAATCAGTAAGTGGATGGAAAATAGCAAATGAAGTCGGAAAGGGTTGATAATTGGTGGCCTTCCTTCGAATGGTGCATAATGAACGCACCAAAAGTCTGGAGTTGAAAATAAGTTAAAAAAATGAAATTCCTTTGTAATAGGCTAGTTTTCGTCTGAAACCCTGATACTTCGGAAGAGATTGTCCATTTTGTACACGAAGTGCATCCATTTTTTGCCATAACCCTCTCAACATTTTAGCACACGCTATGTGAGTGAAATGATGATACCATGCCAACTTTCAACCTTTTCAGACGTCATTCGTAGTGCTTATCAATTTCATGGTCATTTAGCTCAAAAAAAATAAGTAAATGCATGGAAAATAGCAAATGAAGTCGGAATGGGATGAAAATTTATGGCCTCCCTTCAACTGGTGCATACTGAATGCGCAAAAAGTCTGGAGTTGAAATAAGTTAAAAAAATTATATGCCTTTGTAACAGGCGAGTTTTCATCTGAAACCCTGATACTTCAAAACAGATTGTCCATTTTGTACACGAAGTGCATCCAGTTTTTTCGTAACCCTCTCAAATGTTTAGCACATGCTATGTGGGTGCAATGATGATACCATGCCAACTTTCAACCTTTTCAGAGTTCATTTGTAGTGCTTATCAATTTCAGGGTCATTTAGATCAAAAACGATCAGTAAATGCATCGAAAATAGCAAATTAAGTCAGAATGGGTTGAAAATTGATGGCCTCCCTTAGAATGGTGCATATTGAACGCACAAAAAGTCTGGAGTTAAAATAAGTTTAAAAAATGAAATGCCTTTGTAACAGGCGAGTTTTCGTTTGAAACCCTAATACTTCAAAAGAGATTGTCCATTTTGTACACGAAGTGCATTTAGTTTTTGCCATAACCCTCTCAACGGTTTAGCACATGCTATATGGGTGAAATGATGATTCCATGCAAACTTTCAATCTTTTCACAGTTCATTTGTAGTGCTTATCAATTTCAGGGTCATTTAGCTCCAAAAAATCAGTAAATGCTTGAAAAATAGCAAATGAAGTCGTAATGGGTTGAAAATAGATGGAGTCCCTTAGAATGGTGCATACTGAATGCACAAAAAGTCTGGAGTTGAAATAAGTTTTAAAAAATGAAATGCCTTTGTAACTGGTGAGTTTTCGTTTGAAACCTTGATACTTCGAAGGAGATTGTCCATTTTGTACACAAAGTGCATCCAGTTTTTGCCGTAAACCTCTCAGCTTTTTAGCACATGCTATGTGGGTGAAATGATGATACCATGCCAACTTTCAACCTTTTCAGAGTTCGTTTGTAGTGCTTATAAATTTCATTGTCATTTAGCTCAAAAACAAATCAGTAAATGCATGGAAAATAGCAAATGAAGTCGGAAATCGATGAAAATTGATGGCCTCCCTTAGAGTGGTGAATACTGAACGCAAAATATGTTTGGAGTTGAAATAAGTTTTAAAAAAAGAAATGCCTTCGTAACAGGCGAGTTTTCGTCTGAAACCCAGATACTTTGAAGGAGATTGTCCATTTTGTACATGAAGTGCATCCAGTTTTTGCCGTAACCCTCTAAACATTTTAGCACATGCTATGTGGTTGAAATGATGATACCATGCCAACTTTCAACCTTTTCAGAGTTCCTTTGTAGTGCTTATAAATTCCACGGTCTTTTAGGTCAAAAAGAAATCAGTAAATGCATGGAAAATAGCAAATGAAGTCGAACAGGGTTGAAAATTGATGGCCTCCCTTCGAATGGTGCATACTGAATGCACACAATGTATAGAGTTGTAATAAGTTAAAAAATGAAATTCCTTTGTAACAGGCGAGTTTGCGTCTCAAACCGTGATACTTCGGAAGAGATTGTCTATTTTGTATACCCAGTGCATCCAGTTTTTGCCGTAACCCTCTCAATTTTTTAACACATGCTATGTGGGAGAAATGATGATACCATGCCAACTTTCAACCTTTTAAGAGTTCGTTTGTAGTGCTTATACTTTTCTGGGTCATTTAGCTCAAAAAGAAATCAGTAAATGCATGGAAAATAGAAAATGAAGTCGGAAAGGGTTTAAAATTGATGGCCTGCCTTCGAATGGTACATAATGAACGCACCAAAAGTCTTGAGTTGAAAATAAGTTAAAAAACTGAAATTCCTTTGTAACAGGCGAGTTTCGTCTGAAACCCTGTACTTCGGAAGAGATTGTCCAATTTGTACACGAAATGCATCCATTTTTTGCCGTAACCCTCTCAACTTTTTAGCACACGCTATGTGAGTAAAATGATGATACCATGCCAACTTTCAACCTTTTCAGACTTCATTTATAGTGCTTATCAATTTCATGGTCATTTAGCTCAAAAAATCAGTAAATGCATGGAAAATAGCAAATGAAGTCGGAAAGGGTTGAAACTTGATGGCATCCCTTCGAATGGTGCATATTGATTGCACAAAAAGTCTGGAGTTCAAATAAGTTAAAAAAATGAAATGCCTTTGTAATAGGAGAGTTTTCGTCTGAAACCCTGATACTACGAAAGAGATTGTCCATTTTGTAGACGAAGTGCGTCGAGTTTTTGCTGTAACCCACTCAACTTTTTAGCACATGCTATGTGGATGAAATGATGATACCATGCCAACTTTCAACCTTTTCAGAGTTCGTTTGTAGTGCTTATCAATTTCAGGGTCATTTAGCTTAAAAATATCAATAAATGCATGGAAAATAGCAAATGAAGTCGGAATGGGTTGAAAATTGATGGCCTCCCTTAGAATGGTGCATATTGAACGCACAAAAAGTCTGGAGTTGAAATAAGTTAAAAAAATGAAATACCTTTGTAATAGGGTAGTTTTCGTCTGAAACCCTCATACTTCGAAGGAGATTATCCATTTTGTAAAAGAAGTGCATCTAGTTTTTGCCATAACCCTCTCAACGGTTTAGCACATGCTATGTGGGTGAAATGATGATTCCATGCCAACTTTCAATCTTTTCACAGTTCATTTGTAGTGCTTATCAATTTCAGGGTCATTTAGCTCAAAAAATCGGTAAGTGCTTGAAAAATAGCAAATGAAGTCGTAATGGGTTGAAAATAGATGGAGTCCCTTAGAATGGTGCATACTAAATGCACAAAAAGTCTGGAGTTGAAATAAGTTAAAAAAATGAAATGCCTTTGTAACTGGCGAGTTTTCGTTTGAAACCTTGCTACTTCGAAGGAGATTCTCCATTTTGTACACGAAGTGCATCCAGTTTTTGCCGTAAACCTCTCAGCTTTTTAGCACATGCTATGTGGGTGAAATGATGATACCATGCCAACTTTCAACCTTTTCAGAGTTCGTTTGTAGTGCTTATCAATTTCTGGGTCATTTAGCTCGAAAAGAAATCAGTAAATGCATGGAAAATAGCAAATGAAGACGGAAAGGGTTGAAAATTGATGGCCTTCCTTCGAATGGTCAATAATGAATGCACCAAAAGTCTGGAGTTGAAAATAAGTTTAAAAAAATGGAAATTCCTTTGTAACAGGCGAGTTTTCGTTTGAAACCCTGATACATCGGAAGAGATTGTCCATTTTGAACACGAAGTGCATCCATTTTTTGCCATAACCCTCTCAACATTTTAGCACACGCTATGTGAGTGAAATGATGATACCATGCCAACTTTCAACCTTTTCAGACTTCATTTGTAGTGCTTCTCAATTTCATGGTCATTTAGCTCAAAAAAATCAGTAAATGCATGGAAAATAGCAAATGAAGTCGGAAAGGGATGAAAATTTATGGCGTCCCTCCGACTGGTGCATACTTAATGCACAAAAAGTTTGGAGTTGAAATAAGTTAAAAAAATTAAATGCCTTTGTAACAGGCGAGTTTTCGTTTGAAACCCGTATACTTCAAAACAGATTGTCCATTTTGTATACGAAGTGCATCCAGATTTTGTCGTAACCCTCTCAACTGTTTAGCATATGCTATGTGGGTGCAATGATGATACCATGCCAACTTTCAACCTTTTCAGAGTTCGTTTGTAGTGCTTATCAATTTCTGGGTCATTTAGCTGAAAAAGAAATCAGTAAATGCATGGAAAATAGAAAATGAAGTCAGAAAGGGTTGAATATTGATGGCCTTCCTTCGAATGGTCAATAATGAATGCACCAAAATTCTGGAGTTGAAAATAAGTTTAAAAAATGGAAATTCCTTTGAAGTATGAGAGTTCATTTGTAGTGCTTATCAATTTCGGGGTCATTTAGCTCAAAAAAGATCAGTAAATGCATGGAAAATAGAAAATCAAGTCAGAATGGGTTGAAAATTGATGGCCTCCCTTAGAATGGTGCACACTGAACGCACAAAAAGTCTGGAGTTGAAACAAGTTTTTAAAATTAAATGCCTTGGTAACAGTCGAGTTTTCGTGTGAAACCCTCATACTTCAAAGGAGATTGTCCATTTGTACACGAAGTGCATCCAGTTTTTGCTGTAACCCTCTAAACTTTTTAGCACAAGCTATGTGGGTGAAATGATGATACCATGCCAACTTTGTAGTGCTTATCAATTTCAGGGTCATTTAGCTCAAAAAGAAATCAATAAATGCATGGAAAATAGCAAATGAAGTCGGAAAGGGTTGAAAATTGATGGCCTCCCTTCGAATGGTCCATAGTGAATGCGCCAAAAGTCTAGAGTTGAAAATAAGTTAAAAAAATGAAATTTGTAGTGACAGGCGAGATTTGTCTGAAATCCTCATACTTCGGAAGAGATTGGCCATTTTGTACATGAAGTGCATCCATTTTTTGCCGTAACCCTCACAACTTTTTAGCACACGCTATGTGAGTGAAATGATGATACCATGCCAACTTTCAACCTTTTCAGACTTAATTTGTAGTGCTTATCAATTTCATGGTCATTTAGCTCAAAAAAATGAGTAAATGCATGGAAAATAGCAAATGAAGTCGGAAAGGGGTGAAAATTTATGGCCTCGCGTTGAATGGTTCATACCGAATGCACAAAAAGTCTGGAGTTGAAATAAGTATAAATGCCTTTCTAACAGGCGAGTTTTCGTCTGAAAGCGTGATACTTCAAAAAGATTCTCCAATTTGTACACGAAGTGCATCCAGTTTTTCTCGTAACCCTCTCAACTATTTAGCACATGCTAAGTGCGCAAAATGATCATACCATGCCAACTTTCAACCTTTTCAGAGATCATTTGTAGTGCTTATCAATTTCAGGATCATTTAGCTCAAACAAATAAGTAAATGCATGGAAAAAAGCAAATGAAGTCGGAGAGGGTTGAATATTGACGGCCTCCCTTCTAATGGTGCATACGTAACGCATAGAAAGTCTGGAGTTGAAATAAGTTTTAAAAAATGAAATGCCTTTGTAACAGGCGAGTTTTCGTCTGAAACCTAGATACTTCGAAAGAGATTGTCCATTTTGTACACCAAGTGCATCCCGTTTTTGCCGTAACGCTCTCAAATTTTTAGCACAAGTTGTGTGGGTGAAATGATGATACCATGCCAACTTCCAACCTTTTCAAAATTCGTTTGTAGTGCTTATCAATTTCAGGGTCATTTAGCTCAAAAACAATAAGTAAATGCATGGAAAATAGCAAATGAAGTCGGAATGGGTTGAAAATTGATGGCCTCCCTTAGAATGGTGCATATTGAATGCACAAAAAGTCTGGAGTTGAAATAAGTTAAAAAAATGAAATGCCTTTATAATAGGGGAGTTTTCGTCTGAAACCCTCATACTTCGAAGGAGATTATCCATTTTGTACAAGAAGTGCATCTAGTTTTTGCCATAACCTTCTCAACGGTTTAGCACATGCTATGTGGGTGAAATGATGATTCCATGCCAACTTTCAATCTTTTCACAGTTCATTTGTAGTGCTTATCAATTTCAGGGTCATTTAGCTCAAAAAATCAGTAAATGCTTGAAAAATAGCAAATGAAGTCGTAATGGGTTGAAAATAGATGGAGTCCCTTAGAATGGTGCATACTGAATGCACAAAAAGTCTGGAGTTGAAATAAGTTTTAGAAAATGAAATGCCTTTGTAACTGGCGAGTTTTCGTCTGAAACCTTGATACTTCGAAGGAGATTCTCCATTTTGTACACGAAGTGCATCCAGTTTTTGCCGTAAACCTCTCAGCTTTTTAGCATATGCTATGTGGGTGAAATGATGATACCATGCCAACTTTCAACCTTTTCAGAGTTCGTTTGTAGTGCTTATCAATTTCTGGGTCATTTAGCTCAAAAAGAAATGAGTAAATGCATGGAAAATAGCTAATGAAGTCGGAAAGGGATGAAAATTTATGGCGTCCCTCCGACTGGTGCATACTTAATGCACAAAAAGTTTGGAGTTGAAATAAGTTAAAAAATTAAATGCCTTTGTAACAGGCGAGTTTTCGTTTGAAACCCTGATACTTCAAAACAGATTGACCATTTTGTATACGAAGTGCATCCAGATTTTGTCGTAACCCTCTCAACTGTTTAGCACATGCTATGTGGGTGCAATGATGATACCATGCCAACTTTCAACCTTTTCAAAGTTCATTTGTAGTGCTTATCAATTTCGGGGTCAGTTAGCTCAAAAAAGACCAGTAAATGCATGGAAAATAGAAAATTAAGTCGGAATGGGTTGAAAATTGATGGTCTCCCTTAGAATGGTGCATACTGAACGCACAAAAAGTCTGGAGTTGAAATAAGTTTTTAAAATTAAATGCCTTTGTAACAGTCGAGTTTTGGTGTGAAACCCTCATACTTCAAAGGAGATTGTCCATTTGTACACGAAGTGCATCCAGTTTTTGCTGTAACCCTCTAAACTTTTTAGCACAAGCTATGTGGGTGAAATGATGATACCAAGCCGACTTTAAACCTTTTGAGAGTTCTTTTGTAGTGCTTATCAATTTCAGGGTCATTTAGCTCAAAAAGAAATCAATAAATGCATGGAAAATAGCAAATAAAGTCAGAAAGGGTTGAAAATTGTTGGCCTCCCTTCGAATGGTCCATAGTGAACGCGCCAAAAGTCTAGAGTTGAAAATAAGTTAAAAAAATGAAATTTGTAGTGACAGGCGAGATTTGTCTGATATCCTCATACTTCGGAAGAGATTGGCCATTTTGTACATGAAGTGCATCCATTTTTTGCCGTAACCCTCACAACTTTTTAGCACACTCTATGTGAGAGAAATGATGGTACCATGCAAACTTTCAACCTTTTCAGACTTAATTTGTAGTGCTTATCAATTTCATGGTCATTTAGCTCAAAAAAAAATGAGTAAATGCATGGAAAATAGCAAATGCAGTTGGAAAGGGGTAAAATTTTATGGCCTCGCTTCGAATGGTTGATACAGAATGCACGAAAAGTCTGGAGTTGAAATAAGTTTAAATGCCTTTCTAACAGGCGAGTTTTCGTCTGAAAGTGTGATACTTCAAACAGATTCTCCAATTTGTACACGAAGTGCATTCAGTTTTTGTCGTAACCTCTCAACTATTTAGCACATGCTAAGTGCGCAAAATGATCATACCATGCCAACTTTCAACCTTTTCAGAGATCATTTGTAGTGCTTATCAATTTCAGGATCATTTAGCTCAAACAAATAAGTAAATGCATGGAAAAAAGCAAATGAAGCTAGAGAGGGTTGAAAATTGACGGCCTCCCTTCTAATGGTGCATACTGAACGCATAGAAACTCTGGAGTTGAAATAAGTTTTAAAAAATGAAATGCCTTTGTAACAGGCGAGTTTTCGTCTAAAACCTAGATACTTCGAAAGAGATTGTCCATTTTGTACACCAAGTGCATCCAGTTTTTGCCGTAACCCTCTCAAATTTTTAGCACAAGTTTTGTGGGTGAAATGATGATACCATGCCAACTTTCAACCTTTTCAGAATTCGTTTGTAGTGCTTATCAATTTCAGGGTCATTTAGCTCAAAAACAATCAGTAAATGCATGGAAAATAGCAAATGAAATCGGAATGGGTTGAAACTTGATGGCCTCCTTTCGAATGGTGCATACTGAATGCACAAAAAGTCTGGAGTTGGAATAATTTACAAAAATGAAATGCCTTTGTAACAGGAGAGTTTTCGTCTGAAACCTTGATACTTCGATAGACACTGCCCATTTTATAAACGAAGTGCATCCAATTTTTGCCGTAACCATCTCAACTTTTTATCACATTCTATGTCGGAGAAATGATGATACCATGCCAACTTTCAACCTTTTCGGAGTTCATTTATAGTGCTTATGAATTTCAGGGTTATTTAGCTAAAAAACAGTAAATGCATGGAAAATAGCAAATCAAGTCGGAAAGGGTTGAAATTTGATGGCATCCCTTCGAATAGTGCATACTGAATGCACAAAAAGTCTGGAGTTGAAATAAGTAAAAAAGTGAAATGCGTTTGCAATAGGAGAGTTTTCGTTTGAAACCCTGATACTTCGAAAGAGATTGACCATTTTGTACACGAAGTGCATCCAGTTTTTGCCGTAACCCTCTCAACTTTTTAGCACACGCTATATGGGTGAAATGATGATAGCATGGAAAATTTCAACCTTTTCAGAGTTCATTTGTAGTGCTTATCAATTTCAAGGCCATTTAGCTCAAAAAAATCACTAAATGCATGGAAAATAGCAAATGAAGTCGGAATGGGTTGAAAATTGATGGCCTGACTTAGAATGGTGCATACTAAACGCACAAAAAGTGTGGAGTTGAAATAAGTTAAAAAATGAAACGCCTTTGTAAAAGGGGAGTTTTCGTCTGAAACCCTCATACTTCGATGGAGATTGTCCCTTTCGTACAAGAAGTGCATTCAGTTTTTGCCGTACCCCTCTCAACTATTTTCGACATGCTATGTGGGTGAAATGATGATACCATGCCAACTTTCAACCTTTTCAGAGTTCATTTGTAGTGCTTATCAATTTCTGGGTCATTTATCTCAAAAAATCAGTAAATGCATGAAAAATAGCAAATGAAGTCGGAATGGGTTGAAAATTGATGGCGTCCCTTAGAATGGTGCATACTGAAAACACAAAAAGTCTGGAGTTTAAATAAGTTTTAAAAAATGAAATGCCTTTGTAAAAGGCGAGTTTTCGTCTGAAACACTGATACTTCGAAGGAGATTGTCCGTTTTGTACACAAAGTGCATCTAGTTTTTTCCGAAAACCCTCTCAACTTTTTAACACATTCAATGTGGGTGAAATGATGATACCATGCCAACTTTCAACCTTTTCAGAGTTCATTTAGATCAAAAAATCAGTAAATGCGTGAAAAATAGCAAATGAAGTCATAATGGGTTGAAAATTGATGGAGTCCCTTAGAATGGTGCATACCGAACGCACAAAAAGTATAGAGTTGAAATAAGTTTTAAAAAATGAAATGCCTTTGTAACAGGCAAGTTTTCGTCTCAAACCTTTATACTTCGAAGGAGATTCTCCATTTTGTAAACGAAGTGCATCCAGTTTTTGCCGCAAACTTCTCAGCTTTTTGGCACATGCTATGTGGGTGAAATGATGATACCATACCAACTTTCAACCTGTTCATAGTTCGTTTGTAGTGCTTTTCAATTTCAGGGTCATTTAGCTCAAAAAGAAAGCAGTAAATGCATGGAAAATAGCAAATGAAGTCGGAAAGGGTTGATAATTGGTGGCCTTCCTTCGAATGGTCCATAATGAACGCACCAAAAGTCTGGAGTTGAAAATAAGTTTAAAAAAATGAAATTCCTTAGTAACAGGCGAGTTTTCGTCTGAAACCCTGATACTTCGGAAGAGATTGTCCATTTTGTACACGAAGTGCATCCATTTTTTGTCATAACCCTCTCAAAACTTTAGCACACCCTATGCGAGTGAAATAATGAGACCATGCCAAATTTCAACCTTTTCAGATTTCAAACTTTTCAGACTTCATTTGTAGTGCTTATCTATTTCATGGTCATTTAGCTCAAAAAAATCAGTAAATGCATGGAAAATAGCAAATGAAGTCGGAAAGGGATCAAACTTCATGGCCTCCCTTCGACTGGTGCATACTGAATGCACAAAAAGTCTGGAGTTGAAATAAGTTAAAAAATTAAATGCCTTTGTAACAGGCGAGTTTTCGTTTGAAACCCTGATACTTCAAAACAGATTGTCCATTTTGTATACGAAGTGCATCCAGATTTTGTCGTAACCGTCTCAACTGTTTAGCACATGCTATGTGGGTGCAATGATGATACCATGCCAACTTTCAACCTTTTCAAAGTTCATTTGTAGTGCTTATCAATTTCAGGGTCATTTAGCTCAAAAAATATAAGTAAATTTATGGAAAATTGCAAATCAAGTCGGAATGGGTTGGAAATTGATGGCCTCCCTTAGAATGGTGCATACTGAACGCACAAAAAGTCTAGAGTTGAAATAAGTTTTTAAAATTAAATGCCTTTGTAACAGTCGAGTTTTCGTGTGAAACCCAGATACTTCAAAGGAGATTGTCCATTTTGTACATGAAGTGCCTCCGGTTTTTGCCGTAACCCTCTCAACTTTTTAGCACATGCTATGTGGGTGAAATTATGATACCATGCCAACTTTCAACCTTTCGAGAGTTCATTTGTAGTGCTTATCAATTTCAGGGTCATTTAGCTCAAAAAAGATAAGTAAATGCATGGAAAATAGAAAATCAAGTCGGAACGGGTTGAAAATTGATGCCCTCCCTTCGAATGGTGCATAATGAACGCACCAAAAGTCTGGAGTTGAAAATAAGTTAAAAAAATGAAATTCCTTTGTAACAGGCGAGTTTTCGTCTGAAACCTTGATACTTCGGAAGAGATTGTCCATTTTGTACATTAAGTTCATCCATTTTTTCCGGAACCCTCTCAACTTTTTAGGAGACGCTATGTGAATGAAATGATGATACCATGCCAACTTTCAACCTTTTCAGACTTCATTTGTAGTGCTTATCAATTTCATGGTCATTTAGCTCAAAAAAATCAGTAAATGCATGGAAAATAGGAAACGAAGTCGGAAAGGGCTGAAACTTGATGGCATCCCTTCGAATGGTGCATATTGCATGCACAAAAAGTCTGGAGTTCAAATAAGTAAAAAAAATGAAATGCGTTTGTAATAGGAGAGTTTTCGTCTGAAACCCTGATACTACGAAAGAGATTGTCCATTTTGTACACGAAGTGCAACCAATTTATGCTGTAACCCTCTCAACTTTATAGCACATGCTATGTTGTGAAATGATGATACCATGCCAACTTTCAACCTTTTCAGAGCTCGTTTGTAGTGCTTATCAATTTCAGGGTCATTTAGCTCAAAAATATTAGTAAATACATGGAAAATAGCAAATGAAGTCGGAATGGGTTGAAAATTGATGGCCTCCCTTAGAATGGTGCATATTGAACGCACAAAAAGTCTGGAGTTGAAATAAGTTAAAAAAATGAAATGCCTTTGTAACAACGGAGTTTTCGTGACAAACCCTGATACATCAAAGGAGATTGTCCATTTTGTACAAGAAGTGCATCTAGTTTTTGCCATAACCCTCTCAATGGTTTAGCACATGCCATGTGGGTGAAATGATGATTCCATGCCAACTTTCAACCTTTTCAGACTTCATTTGTAGTGCTTATCAATTTGTCGTAATGAAAAATGAAATGCCTTTGTAACAGGCGAGTTTTGTCGTAACCCTCCCAAATTGAAAATAGAAAATGAAGAGGGAAAGGGTTTAAAATTTATGGCCTCCCTTCGAATGGTACATAATGAACGCACCAAAAGTCTGGAGTTGAAAATAAGTTAAAAAATGAAATTCCTTTGTAGCGGGCGAGTTTTCGTTTGAAACCTTGATACTTCGGAAGAGATTGTCCATTTTGTACATGAAGTGCATCCATTTTTTTGCCGTAACCCTCTCAACTTTTTAGCACACGCTATGTGAATGAAATGATGATACCATGCCAACTTTCAAACTTTTCAGACTTCATTTGTAGTGCTTATCAATTTCATGGTCATTTAGCTCAAAAAAATTAGTAAATGCATGGAAAATAGCAAATGAAGTCGGAAAGGGATGAAAATTTATGGCCTCCCTTCGACTGGTGCATACTGAATGCACAAAAAGTCTAGAGTTGAAATAAGTTCAAAAAAATTAAATGCCTTTGTAACAAGCGAGTTTTCGTCTGAAATCCTGATACTTCAAAACAGATTGTCCATTTTGTACACGAAGTGCATCTAGTTTTTGTCGTAACCCTCTCAACTGTTTAGCACATGCTATGTGGGTGCAATTATGATACCATGCCAACTTTCAACCTTTTCAGAGTTCATTTGTAGTGGTTATCAATTTCAGGGTCATTTAGCTAAAAAACGATCGGTAAATGCATGGAAAATAGCAAATCAAGTCGGAATGGGTTGAAAATTGATGGCCTCCCTTATAATGGTGCATACTGAACGCACAAAAAGTCTGGAGTTGAAATAAGTTTTTAAAATTAAATGCCTTCGTAACAGTCGAGTTTTCGTGTGAAACCTTGATACTTCAAAGGAGATTGTCCATTTTGTACACGAAGTGCATCCAATTTTTGCCGTAACCCTCTCAACTTTTTAGCACATGCTATGTGGGTGAAATAATGATACCATGCCAACTTAAAACCTTTTCAGAGTTCGTTTGTAGTGCTTATCAATTTCAGGGTCATTTAGCTCATAAAGAAATCAGTAAATGCATGGAAGATAGCAAATGAAGTCAGAATAGGTTGAAAATTGATGGCCTTCCTTCGAATGGTCCATAATGAACGCACCAAAAGTCTGGAGTTGAAAATAAGTTTAAAAAAATGAAATTCCTTTGTAGCAGGCGAGTTTTCGTCTGGAACGCTGATACTTCGGAAGAGATTGTCCATTTTGTAGATGAAGTACATCCATTTTTTGCCATAACCTCTCAGAATTTTCGCACACGCTATGTGAGTGAAATAATGATACCATGCCAAATTTCAATCTTTTCAGACTTCATTTGTAGTGCTTATCAATTTCATGGTCATTTAGCTCAAAAAAATCAGTAAATGCATCGAAAATAGCAAAAGAAGGCGGAAAGGGATAAAACTTTATGGCCTCCCTTCGACTGGTGCATACTGAATGCACAAAAAGTCTGGAGTTGAAATAAGTCAAAAAATTAAATGCCTTTGTAACAAGCGAGTTTTCATCTGAAACCTTGACACTTCAAAACAGATTGTCCATTTTGTACACGAAGTGCATCCAGTTTTTGCCATAAACCTCTCTGCTTCTTAGCACATGCTATGTGGGTGAAATGATGATACCATACCAACGTTCAAGCTTTTCAGAGTTCGTTTGTAGTGCTTATCAATTTCAGGGTCATCTAGCTCACAAAGAAATCAGTAAATGCATGGAAAATAGCAAATGAAGTTGAAAAGGGTTGAAAATTGGTGGCCTTCCTTCGAATGGTCCATAATGAACGCACCAAAAGTCTGGAGTTGAAAATAAGTTTAAAAAAATGAAATTCCTTTGTAACAGGCGAGTTTTCGTCTGAAACCTTGATACTTCGGAAGAGATTGTCCATTTTGTACACGAAGTGCATCCATTTTTTGCCATAATCCTCCCAACATTTTAACACACGCTATGTGAGTGAAATGATGATACCATGCCAACTTTCAACCTTTTCAGACTTCATTGTAGTACTTATCAATTTCATGGTCATTTAGCTTAAAAAAATCAGTAATTGCATGGAAAATAGCAAATGAAGTCGGAAAAGGATGAAAATTTATGGCCTCCCTTCGATTGGTGCATACTGAACGCACAAAAAGTCTGGAGTTGAAATAAGTTTTTAAAATTAAATGCCTTTGTAACAGTCGAGTTTTCGTGTGAAACCCTGATACTTCAAAGGAGATTGCCCATTTTGTACACAAAGTGCATCCAGTTTTTGCCGTAACCCTCTCAACTTTTTAGCACATGCTATGTGGGTGAAATGATGATACCATGCCAAATGTAAATCTTTTCAGAGTTTGTTTGTAGTGCTTATCAATTTCTGGGTTATTTAGCTCAGAAAGAAATCAGTAAATGCATTGAAAATAGAAAATGAAGTCGGAAAGGGTTTAAAATTTATGGCCTCCCTTCGAATGGTACATAATGAACGCACCAAAAGTCTGGAGTTGAAAAAATGTTAAAAAAATGAAATTCCTTTGTAACGGGCGAGTTTTCGTCTGAAACCTTGATACTTCGGAAGAGATTGTCCATTTTGTACATGAAGTGCATCCATTTTTTGCCGTAACCCTCTCAACTTTTTAGCACATGCTATGTGAATGAAATGATGATACCATGCCAACTTTCAACCTTTTCAGACTTCATTTGTAGTGCTTATCAATTTCATGGTCATTTAGCTCAAAAAAATCAGTAAATGCATGGAAAATAGCAAATGAAGTCGGAAAGGGATGAAAATTTATGGCCTCCCTTCGACTGGTGCATACTGAATGCACAAAAAGTCTAGAGTTGAAATAAGTTCAAAAAAGATAAATGCCTTTGTAACAGACGAGTTTTCGTCTCAAACCCTGATACTTCAAAACAGATTGTCCATTTTGTACACGAAGTGCATCCAGTTTTTGTCGTAACCCTCTCAACTGTTTAGCACATGCTATGTGGGTGCAATGATGATACCATGCCAACTTTCAACCTTTTCAGTGTTCATTTGTAGTGGTTATCAATTTCAGGGTCATTTAGCTAAAAAACGATCAGTAAATGCATGCAAAATAGCAAATCAAGTCGGAATGGGTTGGAAATTGATGGCCTCCCTTATAATGGTGCATACTGAACGCACAAAAAGTCTGGAGTTGAAATAAGTTTTTCAAATTAAATGCCTTCGTAACAGTCGAGTTTTCGTGTGAAACCTTGATACTTCAAAGGAGATTGTCCATTTTGTACACGAAGTGCATCCAGTTTTTGCCGTAACCGTCTCAACTTTTTAGCACATGCTATGTGCGTGAAATAATTATACCATGCCAACTTTAAACCTTTTCAGAGTTCGTTTGTAGTGCTTATCAATTTTAGGGTCATTTAGCTCAAAAAGAAATCAGTAAATTCATGGAAGATAGCAAATTGATGGCCTTGCTTCGAATGGTCCATAATGAACGCACCAAAAGTCTCGAGTTGAAAATAAGTTTAAAAAAGTGAAATTCCTTTGTAGCAGGCGAGTTTTCGCATGAAACGCTGATACTCCGGAAGAGATTGTCCATTTTGTACATGAAGTACATCCATTTTTTGCCATAACCTCTCAAAGATATTGCACACGCTATGTGAGTGAAATAATGATACCATGCCAAATTTCAACCTTTTCAGACTTCATTTGTAGTGCTTATCAATTTCATGGTCATTTAGCTCAAAAAAATCAGTAAATGCATGGAAAAGAGCAAATGAAGTCGGAAAGGGATCAAACTTTATGGCCTCCCTTCGACTGGTGCATACTGAATGCACAAAAAGACTGGAGTTGAAATAAGTCAAAAAATTAAATGCCTTTGTAACAAGCGAGTTTTCATCTGAAACCCTGATACTTCAAAACAGATTGTCCATTTTGTACACGAAGTGCATCCAGTTTTTGCCATAAACCTCTCTTATTTTTAGCACATGCTATGTGGGTGAAATGATGATACCATACCAACGTTCAACCTTTTCAGAGTTCGTTTGTAGTGCTTATCAATTTCAGGGTCATCTAGCCCAAAAAGAAATCAGTAAATGCATGGAAAATAGCAAATGAAGTTGAAAAGGGTTGAAAATTGGAGGCCTTCCTTCGAATGGTCCATAATGAACGCACCAAAAGTCTGGAGTTGAAAATAAGTATAAAAAAATTGAGATTCCTTTGTAACAGGCGAGTTTTCGTATGAAACCCTGATACTTCGGAAGAGATTGTCCATTTTGTACATGAAGTGCATCCATTTTCTGCCATAACCCTCCCAACATTTTAGCACACGCTATGTGAGTGAAATGATGATACCATGCCAACTTTAAACCTTTTCACAGTTACTTTGTAGTGCTTATCAATTTCATGGTCATTTAGCTTAAAAAAATCAGTAATTGCATGGAAAATAGCGAATGAAGTCGGTAAAGGATGAAAATTTATGGCCTCCCTTCGATTGGTGCATACTGAACGCACAAAAAGTCTGGAGTTGAAATAAGTTTTTAAAATTAAATGCATTTGTAACAATCGAGTTTTCGTGTGAAACCCTGATACTTCAAAGGAGATTGTCCATTTTGTACACAAAGTGCATCCAGTTTTTGCCGTAGTCCTCTCAACTTTTTAGCAGATGCTATGTGGGTGAAATGATGATACCATGCCAAATTTAAACCTTTGCAGAGTTCGTTTGTAGTGCTTATCAATTTCTGGGTTATTTAGCTCACAAAGAAATAAGTAAATGCATTGAAAATAGAAAATGAAGTCGGAAATGGTTTAAAATTTATGGCCTCGCTTCGAATGGTACATCATGAACGCACCAAAAGTCTGGAGTTGAAAATAAGTTAAAAAAATGAAATACCTTTGTAACGGGCGAGTTTTCGTCTGAAACATTGATACTTCGGAAGAGATTGTCCATTTTGTACATGAAGTGCATCTATTTTTTGCCATAACCCTCTCAACTTTTTAGCACACGCTATGTGAATGAAATGATGATACCATGCCAACTTTCAACCTTTTCAGACTTCATTTGTAGTGCTTATCAATTTCATGGTCATTTAGCTCAAAAAGAATCAGTAAATGCATGGAAAATATCAAATGAAGTCGGAAAGGGATGAAAATTTATGGGCTCCCTTCGACTGGTGCATACTGAATGCACAAAAAGTCCAGAGTTGAAATAAGTTCAAAAAAATTAAATGCCTTTGTAACAGGCGAGTTTTCGTATGAAACCCTGATACTTCAAAACAGATTGTCCATTGTGTACACGAAGTGCATCCAGTTTTTGTCGTAACCCTCTCAACTGTTTAGCACATGTTATGTGGGTGCAATGATGATACCATGCCAACTTTCAACCTTTTCAGACTTCATTTGTAGTGCTTATCAATTTCAGGGTCATTTAGCTCAAAAACGATCACTAAATGCATGGAAAATAGCAAATCAAGTCGGAATGGGTTAATAATTGATGGCCTCCCTTATAATGGTGCATACTGAACGCACAAAAAGTCTGGAGTTGAAATAAGTTTTTAAAATTAAATGCATTCGTAACAGTCGAGTTTTCGTGTGAAACCTTGATACTTCAAAGGAGATTGTCCATTTTGTACACGAAGTGCATCCAATTTTTGCCGTAACCCTCTCAACTTTTTAGCACATGCTATGTGGGTGAAATAATGATACCATGCCAACTTTAAACCTTTTCAGAGTTCGGTTGTAGTGCTTATCAATTTCAGGGTCATTTAGCTCAAAAAGAAATCAGTAAATGCATGGAAGATAGCAAATGAAGTCGGAAAGGGTTGAAAATTGATGGCCTTCCTTCGAATGGTCCATAGTGAACGCACCAAAAGTCTAGAGTTGAAAATAAGTTTAAAAAAATGAAATTCCTTTGTAGCAGGCGAGTTTTCGTCTGAAATGCTGATACTTCGGAAGAGATTGTCCATTTTGTACACGAAGTACATCCATTTTTTGCCATAACCTCTCAAAATTTGAGCACACGCTATGTGAGTGAAATAATGATACCATGCCAAATTTCAACCTTTTCAGACTTCATTTGTAGTGCTTATCAATTTCATGGTCATTTAGCTCAAAAAAATCAGTAAATGCATGGAAAATAGCAAATGAAGTCGGAAAGGGATCAAACTTTATGACCTCCCTTCGACTGGTGCATACTGAATGCACAAAAAGTCTGGAGTTGAAATAAGTCAAAAAATTAAATGCCTTTGTAACAAGCGAGTTTTCATCTGAAACCCTGATACTTCAAAACAAATTGTCCATTTTGTACACGAAGTGCATCCAGTTTTTGCCATAAACCTCTCTGCTTTTTAGCACATGCTATGTGGGTGAAATGATGATACCATACCAACGTTCAACCTTTTCAGAGTTCGTTTGTAGTGCTTATCAATTTCAGGGTCATCTAGCTCAAAAAGAAATCAGTAAATGCTTGGAAAATAGCAAATGAAGTTGAAAAGGGTTGAAAATTGGTGGCCTTCCTTCGAATGGTCCATAATGAACGCACCAAAAGTCTGGAGTTGAAAGTAAGTTTAAAAAAAATGAAATTCCTTTGTAACAGGCGAGTTTTCGTCTAAAACCCTCATACTTCGGGAGATTGTCCATTTTGTACACGAAGTGCACCCATTTTTTGCCATAACCCTCCCAACATTTTAGCACACGCTATGTGAGTGAAATGATGATACCATGCCAACTTTCAACCTTTTCAGACTTCATTTGTAGTGCTTATCAATTTCATGGTCATTTAGCTCAAAAAAATCAGTAATTGCATGGAAAATAGCAAATGAAGTCGGAAAAGGATGAACATTTATGGCCTCCCTTCGATTGGTGCATACTGAACGCACAAAAAGTCTGGAGTTGAAATAAGTTTTTAAAATTAAATGCCTTTGTAACAGTCGAGTTTTCGTGTGAAACCCGGATACTTCAAAGGAGATTGTCCATTTTGTACACAAAGTGCATCCAGCTTTTGCCGTAACCCTCTCATCTTTTTAGCACATGCTATGTGGGTGAAATAATGATACCATGCGAAATTTAAACCTTTTCACAGTTCGTTTGTAGTGCTTATCAATTTCTGGGTTATTTAGCTCACAAAGAAATCAGTAAATGCTTTGAAAATAGAAAATGAAGTCGGAAAGGGTTTAAAATTTATGGCCTCCCTTCGAATGGTACATAATGAACGCACCAAAAGTCTGGGGTTGAAAATAAGTTAAAAAATGAAATTCTTTTGTAACGGGTGAGTTTTCGTCTGAAATCTTGATACTTCGGAAGAGATTGTCCATTTTGTACATGAAGTGCATCCATTTTTTGCCATAACCCTCTCAACTTTTTAGCACACGCTATGTGAATGAAATGATGATACCATGCCAACTTTCAGCCTTTTCAGACGTCATTTGTAGTGCTTATCAATTTCATGGTCATTTAGCTCAAAAAAATCAGTAAATGCATGGAAAATAGCAAATGAAGTCGGAAAGGGATGAAAATTTATGGCCTCCCTTCGACTGGTGCATACTGAATGACAAAAAGTCTAGAGTTGAAATAAGTTCAAAAAAATTAAATGCCTTTGTAACAGGCGAGTTTTCGTCTGAAACCCTGATACTTCAAAACAGATTGTCCATTTTGTACACGAAGTGCAGCCAGTTTTTGTCGTAACCCTCTCAACTGTTTAGCACATGCTATGTGGGTGCAATGATGATACCATGCCAACTTTCAACCTTTTTAGAGTTGATTTGTAGTGCTTATCAATTTCAGGGTCATTTAGCTCAAAAACGATCAGTAAATGCATGGAAAATAGCAAATGAAGTCGGAATGGGTTGAAAATTGATGGGCTCCCTTATAATGGTGCATACTGAACGCACAAAAAGTCTGGAGTTGAAATAAGTTTTTAAAATTGAATGCCTTCGTAACAGTCAAGTTTTCTTGTGAAACCTTGATACTTCAAAGGAGATTGTCCATTTTGTACACGAAGTGCATCCAATTTTTGCCGTAACCCTCTCAACTTTTTAGCACATGCTATGTGGGTGAAATAATGAAACCATGCCAACTTTAAACCTTTTTGGGAGTTTGTTTGTAGTGCTTATCAATTTCAGGGTCATTTAGCTGAAAAAGAAATCAGTAAATGCATGGAAGATAGCAAATGAAGTCGGAAAGGGTTGAAAATTGATGGCCTTCCTTCGAATGGTCCATAATGAACGCACCAAAAGTCTGGAGTTGAAAATAAGTTTAAAAAAATGAAATTCCTTTGTAGCAGGCGAGTTTTCGTCTGAAACGCTGATACTTCGGAAGAGATTGTCCATTTTGTACACGAAGTACATCCATTTTTTGCCATAACCTCTCAAAATTTTAGCACACGCTATGTGAGTGAAATAATGATACCATGCCAAATTTCAACCTTTTCAGACTTCATTTGTAGTGCTTATCAATTTCATGGTCATTTAGCTCAAAAAAATCAGTAAATGCATGGAAAATAGCAAATGAAGTCGGAAAGGAATCAAACTTTATGGCCTCCCTTCGACTGGTGCATACTGAATGCACAAAAAGTCTGGAGTTGAAATAAGTCAAAAAATTAAATGCCTTTGTAACAAGCGAGTTTTCATCTGAAACCCTGATACTTCAAAACAGATTGCCCATTTTGTACACGAAGTGCATCCAGTTTTTGTCGTAACCCTCTCAACTATTTAGCACATGCTATGTGGGTCAAATGATGATACCATACCAACGTATAAGCTTTTCAGAGTTCGTTTGTATTGCTTATCAATTTTAGGGTCATCTAGCTCAAAAAGAAATCAGTAAATGCATGGAAAATAGCAAATGAAGTTGAAAAGGGTTGAAAATTGGTGGCCTTCCTTCGAATGGTCCATAATGAACGCACCAAAAGTCTGGAGTTGAAAATAAGTTTAAAAAATGAAATTCCTTTGTAACAGGCGAGTTTTCGTCTGAAACCCTGATACTTCGGGAGATTGTCCATTTTGTACACGAAGTGCTTCCATTTTTTGCCATAACCCTCGCAACATTTTAGCCCACGCTATGTGAGTGAAATGATGATACCATGCCAACTTTCAACCTTTTCATACTTCATTTGTAGTGCTTATCAATTTCATGGTCATTTAGCTCAAAAAAATCTGTAATTGCATGGAAAATAGCAAATGAAGTCGGAAAAGGATGAAAATTTATGGCCTCCCTTCGATTGGCACATACTGAATGGACAAAAAGTCTGGAGTTGAAATAAGTTTTTAAAATTAAATGCCTTTCTAACAGTCGAGTTTTCATGTGAAACCCTGATAGTTCAAAGGAGATTGTCCATTTTGTACACAAAGTGCATCCAGTTTTTGCCGTAACCCTCTCAACTTTTTAGCACATGCTATGTGGGTGAAATGACGATACCATGCCAAATTTAAACCTTTTCACAATTCGTTTGTAGTGCTTATCAATTTCTGGGTTATTTAGCTCAGAAAGAAATCAGAAAATGCATTGAAAATAGAAAATGAAGTCGGAAAGGGTTTAAAATTTATGGCCTCCCTTCGAATGGTACATAATGAACGCACCAAAACTCTGGAGTTGAAAATAAGTTAAAAAATGAAATGCCTTTGTAACGGGCGAGTTTTCGTCTGAAACCTTGATACTTCGGAAGAGATTGTCCATTTTGTACATGAAGTGCATCCATTTTTTGCCGTAACCCTCTCAACTTTTTAGCACATGCTATGTGAATGAAATGATGATACCATCCCAACTTTCAACCTTTCCAGACTTCATTTGTAGTGCTTAGCAATTTCATGGTCATTTAGCTCAAAAAAATCAGTAAATGCATGGAAAATAACAAATGAAGTCGGAAAGGGATGAAAATTTATGGCCTCCCTTCGACTGGTGCATACTGAATGCACAAAAAGTCTAGAGTTGAAATAAGTTCAAAAAAATTAAATGCCTTTGTAACAGGCGAGTTTTCGTCTAAAACCCTGATACTTCAAAACAGATTGTCCATTTGGTACACGAAGTGCATCCAGTTTTTGTCGTAACCCTCTCAACTGTTTAGCACATGCTATGTGGGTGCAATGATGATACCATGCCATCTTTGAACCTTTTCAGAGTTCATTTGTAGTGCTTATCAATTTCAGGGTCATTTAGCTCAAAAACGATCAGTAAATGCATCGAAAATGGCAAATCAAGTCGGAATGGGTTGAAAATTGATGGGCTCCCTTATAATGGTGCGTACTAAACGCACAAAAAGTCTGGAGGTGAAATAAGTTTTTAAAATTAAATGCCTTCGTAACAGTCGAGTTTTCGTGTGAAACCTTGATACTTCAAAGGAGATTGTCCATTTTGTACACGAAGTGCATCCAGTTTTTGTCGTAACCCTCTCAACTTTGTAGCACATGCTATGTGGGTGAAATAATGATACCATGCCAACTTTAAACCTTTTCAGAGTTCGTTTGTAGTGCTTATACTTTTCAGGGTCATTTAGCTCAAAAAGAAATGAGTAAATGCATGGAAGATAGCAAATGAAGTCGGAAAGGGTTGAAAATTGATGGCCTTCCTTCGAATGGTCCATAATGAACGCACCGAAAGTCTGGAGTTGAAATAAGTTTTTAAAAGTAAATGCCTTTTTAACAGTTGAGTTTTCATGTGAAACCCTGATACTTCAAAGGTGATCGTCCATTTTGTACACGAAGTGCATCCAGCTTTTGCCGTAACCCTCTCAACTTTTTAGCACATGCTATGTGCGTGAAATGATGATAGCATGCCAACTTTAAACCTTTTCAGAGTTTTTTTGTAGTGCTTATCAATTTCAGGGTCATTTAGCTCAAAGAAATCAATAAATGCATGGAAAATAGCAAATGAAGTCGGAAAGGGTTGAAAACTGATGGCCTCCCTTCGAATGGTCCTTTGTAACAGGCGAGATTCGTCTGAAACCCTCATACTTTGTAACGGGCGAGTTTTCGTCTAAAACCTTGATACTTCGGAAGAGATTGTCCATTTTGTACACGAAGTGCATCCATTTTTTGCCGTAACCCTCTCAACTTTTTAGCACACGCTATGTGAGTGAAATGATGATACCATGCCAACTTTCAACCTTTTCAGACTTAATTTGTAGTGCTTATCAATTTCATGGTCATTTAGCTTAAAAAATGAGTAAATGCATGGAAACTAGCAAATGCAGTCGGAAAGGGATGAAAATTTATGGCCTCGCTTCGAATGGTTCATACTGAAGGCACAAAAAGTCTGGAGTTGAAATAAGTTAAAATATTAAATCCCTTTGTAACAGGCGAGTTTTCGTCTAAAAGCGTGATACTTCAAACAGGTTCTCCAATTTGTACACGAAGTGCATCCAGTTTTTGTCGTAACCCTGATACTTCGAAGGAGATTTTCCATTTTGTACACGAAATGCATCCAGTTTTTGCCGTAAACCTCTCAACTTTTTAGCACATGCTATCTGGGTGAAATGATGACACCGTGCCAACTTTCAACCTTTTCAGAGTTCGTTTTTAGTGCCTATAAATTTCAGGGTCATTTAACTCAAAAAGAAATCAGTAAATGCATGGAAAATAGCAAATGAAGTCGGAAAGGGTTTTAAATTTAGGGCCTCCCTTCGAATGGTACGTAATGAACGCACCAAAATTCTGGAGTTGAAAATAAGTTAAAAAATGAAATTCCTTTGCAACAGGCGAGTTTTCGTCTGAAACCCTGATACTTCACAAGAGATTGTCCATTGTTGACATGAAGTGCATCCATATTTTGCCGTAACCCTCTCAACTTTTGAGCACACGCTATGTGAGTGAAATGATGATACCATGCCAACTTTCAACCTTTTCAGACTTCATCTGTAGTGCCTATCAATTTCATGGTCATTTAGCTCAAAAAAATCGGTAACTATATGGAAAATAGCAAATGAAGTCGTAAAGGTTTGAAACTTGATGGCATCCCTTCGAATGGTGCATCATGACTGCACAAAAAGTCTGGAGTTGAAATAAGTAAAAAAAATGCCTTTGTAATAGGAGAGTTTTCGTCTGAAACCCTGATACTACGAAAGAGATTGTCCATTTTGTACACGAAGTGCATCCAGTTTTTGCTATAACCCTCTCAACTTTTTAGCACATGCTATGTGGGTGTAATGATGATACCATGCCAACTTTCAACCTTTTCAGAGTTTGTTTGTAGAGCTTATTAATTTCAGGGTCATTTAGCTCAAAAAGAAATCAGTAAATGCATGGAAAATAGCAAACAAAGTCAAAAAGGGTTGAAAATTGATGGCCTTCCTTCGAATGGTCCATAATGAACGCACCAAAAGTCTGGAGTTGAAAATAAGTTAAAAAAATGAAATTCCTTTGTAACAGGCGAGATTTCGTTTGAAACCCTGATACATCGGAAGAGATTGTCCATTTTGTACACGAAGTGCATCCATTTTTTCCCATAACCCTCTCAACATTTTAGCACACGCTATGTGAGTAAAATGATGATACCATGCGAACTTTCAAACTTTTCAGACTTCATTATTAGTGCTTATCAATTTCATGGTATTTAGCTCAAAAAAATAAGTAAATGCATGGAAAATAGCAAATGAAGTCCAAAAGGGATGAAAATTTATGGCCTCCCTTCGAATGGTGCATACTGAATGCACAAAAAGTGTGGAGTCGAAATAAGTTAAAAAAATTAAATGCCTTTGTAAGAGGTGAGTTTTCTTCTGAAACCCTGATACTTCAAAATAGATTGTCCATTTTGTACATCCAGTTTTTGTCGTAACCCTCTCAATTATGTAGCACATGCTATGTGGGTGCAATGATGATACCATGCGAACTTTCAGCCTTTTCAGAGTTCATTTGTAGTGCTTATCAATTTCAGGGCCATTTAGCTCAAAAATGATCAGTAAATGCATGGAAAATAGCAAATCAAGTCGGAATGTGTTGAAAATTGATGGCCTCCCTTAGAATGGTCCATACTGAACACACCAAAAGTCTGGAGTTGAAATAAGTTTTTGAAATTAAATGCCTTTGTAACAGGCGAGTTTTCGTGTGAAACCCTGATACCTCGAAGGAGATTGTCCATTTTGTACACGAAGTGCATCCAGTTTTTTCCGTAATCCTCTCAACTTTTTAGCACATGCTATGTCGGTGAAATGATGATACCATGCCAACTTTTCAACCTTTTTAGAGTTCGTTTGTAGTGCTTATCAATTTCAGGTTCATTTAGCTTAAAAAGAAATTAGTAAATGCATGGAAAATAGCAAATGAAGTCGGAAAGGGTTGAAAATAAGTTAAAAAAATGAAATTTCTTTGTAACACGCGAGTTTTCGTCTGAAAACCCCATACTTCGGAAGAGATTGTCCATTTTGACACGAAGTGCATCCATTTTTTGCCGAAACCCTCTCAACTTTTGAGAACATGCTATGTGAGTGAAATGATGAAACCATGCCAACTTTCAACCTTTTCAGACTTAATTTGTAGTGCTTATCAATTTCATGGTCATTTAGCTCAAAAAAATCGGTAAATGCATGGAAAATAGGAAATGAAGTCGGAAAGGGATGAAAATTTATGGCCTCCCTTCGAATGGTGCATACTGAATGCACAAAAAGTCTGGAGTTGAAATAAGTTAAAAAAATTAAATGCCTTTGTAACAGGCGAGTTTTCGTGTGAAACCCTCATACTTCAAAACAGGTTGTCCATTTTCTACACGAAGTGCATCCAGTTTTTGGCATAACCCTCTCAAATGTTTAGCACATGCTATGTGGGTGCAATGATGATACCATGCCAGCTTCCAACCTTTTTAGAGTTCATGTGTAGTGCTTATCAATTTAAGGGTCATTTAACTCAAAAAAAATTAGTAAATGCATGGAAAGTGGCAAATCTAGTCGGAATGGGTTGAAAATTGATGGCCTCCCTTAGAATGGTGCATACTGAACGCACAAAAAGTCTAGAGTTGAAATAAGTTTGAAAAAATGAAATGCCTTTGTAACAGGCGAGTTGTCATCTGAAACCCTGATACTTTGAAGGAGATTGTCCATTTTGTACACGAAGTGCATCCAGTTTTTGTCGTAACCCACTCAAATTTTTAGCACATGCTATGTGAGTGAAATGATGATACCATGGCAACTTTCAACTGTTTCAGAGTTCATTTGCATTGCTTATCAATTTCATGGTCATTTAGCTCAAAAAAAAATCAGTAAATGCTTGGAAAATAGCAAATGAAGTCGGAAAGGGATGAATATTTATGGCCTCCCTTCGAATGGTGCATACTGAAAGCACAAAAAGTGTGGAGTTGAAATAAGTTAAAAGAATTAAATGCCTTTGTAACAGGCGAGTTTTCGTCTGAAACCATGATACTTCAAAACAGATTGTCCTTTTTGTACACGAAGTGCATCCAATTTTCGTCGTAACCCTCTCAACTGTTTAGCACATGCTATGTGGGTGAAATGATGATACCATGCCAACTTTCAACTGTTTCAGAGTTCATTTGCATTGCTTATCAATTTCATGGTCATTTAGCTCAAAGAAAATCAGTAAATGCTCGGAAAATAGCAAATGAAGTCGGAAAGGGATGAATATTTATGGCCTCCCTTCGAATGGTGCATACTGAAAGCACAAAAAGTGTGGAGTTGAAATAAGTTAAAAGAATTAAATGCCTTTGTAACAGGCGACTTTTCGTCTGAAACCATGATACTTCAAAACAGATTGTCCTTTTTGTACACGAAGTGCATCCAATTTTCGTCGTAACCCTCTCAACTGTTTAGCACATGCTATGTGGGTGAAATGATGATACCATGCAACCTTTCAACCTTTTCAAAGTTCATTTGTAGTGCTTATCATTTTCCGGGTCATTTAGCTCATTAAAATCAGTAAATGTATGGAAAATATCAAATCAATTCGGAATGGGTTGAAAATTAATGGCCTCCCTTGGAATGGTGCATACTGAATGCCAAAAAAGGTCTGGAGTTGAAATAAGTTTTAAAAAATGAAATGCCTTTGTAACAGGCGAGTTTTCGTTTGAAACCCTCATACTTCGAAGGAGATTGTCCATTTTTTACACGAAGTGCATCTAGTTTTTGTCATAACCCTCTCAACTTTTTAGCAAATGCTATGTGGGTGAAATGTTGATACCATGACAACTTTTAACCTTTTCAGAGTTCATTTGTAGTACTTATCAATTTCAGGGTCATTTAGCTCAAAAAGAAATCAATAAATGCATGGAAAATTGCAAATGAAGTCGGAAATGGTTGAAAATTGATGGCCTCCCTTCGAATCGTGCATCCTGAATGCACCAAAAGTCTGGAGTTGAAAGTAAGTTAAAGAAATTGAAATTCCTTTGTATCAGGCGAGTTTTCGTCTGAAACCCTGATACTTCGGAAGAGATTGTCCATTTTGTACACGAAGTGTATCCATTTTTTGTCGTAACCCTCTCAACTTTTTAGCACATGCTATTTGAGTGAAATGATGATACCATGCCAACTTTCAACCTTTTCAGAGTTCATTTGTAGTGCTTATCAATTTCATGGTCATTTAGCTCAAAAAAATCAGCAAATGCATGGAAAATAGGAAATGAAGTCGGAAAGGGATGAAAATTTATGGCCTCCCTTCGAATGGTGCATACTGAATGCACAAAAAGTCTGGAGTTGAAATAAGTTAAAAAAATTAAATGCCTTTGTAACAGGCGAGTTTTCGTGTGAAACCCTCATACTTCAAAACAGGTTGTCCATTTTCTACACGAAGTGCATCCAGTTTTTGGCATAACCCTCTCAAATGTTTAGCACATGCTATGTGGGTGCAATGATGATACCATGCCAGCTTCCAACCTTTTTAGAGTTCATGTGTAGTGCTTATCAATTTAAGGGTCATTTAACTCAAAAAAAATTAGTAAATGCATGGAAAGTGGCAAATCTAGTCGGAATGGGTTGAAAATTGATGGCCTCCCTTAGAATGGTGCATACTGAACGCACAAAAAGTCTAGAGTTGAAATAAGTTTGAAAAAATGAAATGCCTTTGTAACAGGCGAGTTGTATCTGAAACCCTGATACTTTGAAGGAGATTGTCCATTTTGTACACGAAGTGCATCCAGTTTTTGTCGTAACCCACTCAAATTTTTAGCACATGCTATGTGAGTGAAATGATGATACCATGGCAACTTTCAACTGTTTCAGAGTTCATTTGCATTGCTTATCAATTTCATGGTCATTTAGCTCAAAAAAAAATCAGTAAATGCTTGGAAAATAGCAAATGAAGTCGGAAAGGGATGAATATTTATGGCCTCCCTTCGAATGGTGCATACTGAAAGCACAAAAAGTGTGGAGTTGAAATAAGTTAAAAGAATTAAATGCCTTTGTAACAGGCGAGTTTTCGTCTGAAACCATGATACTTCAAAACAGATTGTCCTTTTTGTACACGAAGTGCATCCAATTTTCGTCGTAACCCTCTCAACTGTTTAGCACATGCTATGTGGGTGAAATGATGATACCATGCCAACTTTCAACTGTTTCAGAGTTCATTTGCATTGCTTATCAATTTCATGGTCATTTAGCTCAAAGAAAATCAGTAAATGCTTGGAAAATAGCAAATGAAGTCGGAAAGGGATGAATATTTATGGCCTCCCTTCGAATGGTGCATACTGAAAGCACAAAAAGTGTGGAGTTGAAATAAGTTAAAAGAATTAAATGCCTTTGTAACAGGCGAGTTTTCGTCTTAAACCCTGATACTTCAAAACAGATTGTCCTTTTTGTACACGAAGTGCATCCAGTTTTTTTCTTAACCCTCTCAACTGTTTAGCACATGCTATGTTGGTGAAATGTTGATACCATGCCAATTTTCAACCTTTTCAGAGTTCAAGTGTAGTGCTTATCAATTTCAGGGTCATTTAGCTCAAAAAATCAGTAAATGCATGGAAAATAGCCAAACAAGTCGAAATGGGTTGAAAATTGATGGCCTCCCTTAGAATGGTGCATACTGAATGCACAAAAAGTCTGGAGTTGAAATAAGTTTTAAAAAAAGAAATGCCTTTTGTGACAGGCGAGTTTTCGTCTGAAACCCTGATACTTCGAAGAAGATTGTCCATTGTGTACACAATGTGCATCCAGTTTTTGCCATAACCCTGTCAACTTTTTAGCACATGGTATGTGGGTGAAATAATGATACCATGACAACTTTCAACCTTTTTAGAGTTCGTATGTAGTGCTAATCATTTTCAGAGTCATTTAGCTGAAAAATAAATCAGTAAATGCATAGAAAATAACTGACGAAGTCGAAAAGGGTTGAAAATTGGTGGCCTCCCTTAGAATGGTGCATACTGAACGCGCAAAAAGTCTGGAGTTGAAATAAGTTTACAAAAATGAAATGCCTTTTGTAACAGGCGAGTTTTCGTATGAAACCCTGATACTTCGATAGACATTGTCCAGTTTGTACACGAAGTGCATCCATTTTTTGCCGTAACCCTCTCAACTTTTCTAGCACATGCTATGTGAGTGAAATGATGATACCATGCCAAATTTCAACCTCTTTAGATTTCATTTGTAGAGCTTATCAATTTCATGGTCATTTAGTTCAAAAAAATCAGTAAATGCATGGAAAATAGTAAATGAAGTCGGAAAGGGATGAAAACGCACATAAAGTTTGGAGTTGAAATAAGTTAAATAAATTAAATGCCTTTGTAACAGGCGAGTTTTCGTCTGAAACCCTCATACTTCAAAACAGATTGTCCATTTTGTACAAGAAGTGCATCCAGTTTTTATTGTAACCCTCTCAAATGTTTAGGACATGCTATGTGGCTGAAATTATGATACCGTGCCAAGTTTCAACCTTTTTAGAGTTCATTTGTAGTGCTTAGCATTTTCAGGGTCATTTAGCTAAAAAATCAGTGAATGCATCGAAAAAACATATGAAGTCGGAAAGGGTTGAAAATTGATGGCCTCCCTTTGTATGGTGCATAGTGAACGCACCAAAAGTCTGGAGTTGAAATAAGTTAAAAAAATTGAAATTCCTTGGTAACAAGTGAGTTTTCGTCTGAAACCCTGATACTTCGGCAGAGATTGTCCATTTTGTACACGAAGTGCATCCATTTTTTGCCGTAACCCTCTCAACTTTTTTAGCACATGCTATGTGAGTGAAATGATGATACCATGCCAAATTTCAACCATGTTAGAGTTCATTTGTACTGCTTATCAATTCATGGTCATTTAGCTCAAAAAAATCAGTAAATGCATGGAAAATAGCAAATGAAGTCGGAAAGGGGTGAAAATTTATGACCTCCCTTCGAATGGTGCATACTGAACGCACAAAAAGTTTGGAGTTGAAATAAGTGAAAAAAACTAAATGCCTTTAAAACAGGTGAGTTTTCGTCTCAATCCCTGATACTTCAAAACAGATTGTCCATTTTGTACATGAAGTGCATCCAGTTTTTTTCGTAACCCTTTCAACTGTTTAGCACATGCTATATTGGTGAAATGATGATACCATGCCAACTTACAACCTTTTCAGAGTTCAATTGTAGTCTTATCAATTTCGGGGTCATTTAGCTCAAAAAATCAGTAAATGCATGGAAAATAGCAAATCAAGTCGGAATGGGTTGAAAATTGATGGCCACCCTTAGAATGGTGCATACTGAACGCGCAAAAAGTCCGGAGTTGAAAGAACTTTTAAAAAATGAAATGCCTTTTGTAACAGGCGAGTTTTGGTTTGAAACCCTGATACTTCGACAGACATTGTCCAGTTTGTACACGAAGTGCAACCATATTTTGCCGTAACCCTCTCAACTTTTCTAGCACATGCTATGTGAGTGAAATGATGATACCAAGCCAAATTTCAACCTGGTTAGAGTTCATTTCTACTGCTTATCAATTTCATGGTCATTTAGTTCAAAAAAATCAGTAAATGCATGGAAAATAGCAAATGAAGTCAGAAAGGGATGAAAATTTATGGCCTCCCTTCGCATGGTGCATACTGAACGCACAAAAAGTTTGGAGTTGAAATCAGTTAAAAAAATTAAATGCCTTTGTAACAGGCGAGTTTTCGTCTCAAACCCTGATACTTCAAAACAGATTGTCCAATTTGTACACGAAGTGCATCCAGTTTTTTTCGTAACCCTCTCAACTGTTTAGCACATGCTATGTTGGTGAAATGATAATACCATGCCAACTTTCAACCTTTTCATAGTTCAAGTGTAGTGCTAATCAATTTCAGGGTCATTTAGCTCAAAAAATCAGTAAATGCATGGAAAATAGCAAAACAAGTCGAAATGGGTTGAAAATTGATGGCCTCCCTTAGAATGGTGCATACTGAATGCACAAAAAGTCTGGAGTTGACATAAGTTTAAAAAAATGAAATGCCTTTTGTAACAGACGAGTTTTCGTCTGAAACCGTGATACTTCGAAGAAGATAGTCCATTTTGTACACGATGTGCATCCAGTTTTTGCCATAACCCTCTCAACTTTTTAGCACATGGTATGTGGGTGAAATGATGATACCATGACAACTTCCAACCTTTTTAGAGTTCGTTTGTAGTGCTAATCAATTTCAGAGTCATTTAGCTGAAAAAGAAATCAGTAAATGCATAGAAAATAACAAACGAAGTCGGAAAGGGTTGAAAATTGGTGGCCTTCCTTTGAATGGTGCATATTGAACGTGCCAAAAGTCTGGAGTTGAAAGTAAGTTAAAAAAATGAAATTCCTTTCTGACAGGCGAGTTTTAGTCTGAAACCCTGATACTTCAAAAGAGATTGTCCATTTTATACGAGAAGTGCATCCAGTTTTTGCCGTAAGCCTATCAACTTTTAAGCACATGCTATCTGGATGAAGTGATGATACCATGCCAACTTTCAACCTTTTCAGAGTTCACTTGTAGTGCTTATCAATTTCATGGTCATTTAGGTAAAAAAATCAGTAAATGCATGGAAAATAGGAAATGAAGTCAGAAAGGGATGAAAGTTGATGGCCTCCCATCGAATGGTGCATACTGAATGCACAAAAAGTTTGGAGTTGAAATAAGTTAAAAAAATTAAATGCCTTTGTAACAGGCGAGTTTTCGTTTGAAACCCTCATACTTCAAAACAGATTGTCCATTTTGTACAAGAAGTGCATCCAGTTTTTATCATAACCCTTTTAACTGTTTAGGACATGCTATGTGGGTGAAATTATGATACCATGCCTACTTTCAAACTTTTCAGAGCTCATTTGTAGTGCTTATCAATTTAAGGGTGATTTAGCTCAAAAAAATCAGTAAATGCATGGAAAATAGCAAATGAAGTCAGAAAGGGTTGAAAATTGATGGCCTCCCTTTGAATGGTGCGTACTAAACGCACCAAAAGTCTGGAGTTGAAATAAGTTAAAAAATGAAATTCCTTTGTAAGAGGCGAGTTTTCGCCTGAAACCCTGATACTTCGGCAGAGATTGTCCATTTTGTACACGAAGTGCATCCATATTTTGCTGAAACCCTCTCAACTTTTTAGCACACGCTATGTCAGTGAAATGATGATACCATGACAACTTTCAACCTTTTTAGAGTTCATTTGTAGTGCCTATCAATGTCAGGGTCATTTAGCTCAAAAAATCAGTAAATGTTTGGAAAATAGCAAATGAAGTCGGAATGGGTTGAAAATTGATGGCGTCCCTTAGAATGGTGCAAACTAAAAGCACAAAAAGTCTGGAGTTTAGATAAGTTATAAAAAATGAAATGCCTTTGTAACAGGCGAGTTTTCGTTTGAAACCCTGATACTTCGAAGGAGATTGTGCGTTTTGTACACAAAGTGCATCTAGTTTTTTCCGAAAACCCTCTCAACTTTTTAGCACATGCTATGTGGGTGAAATGATGATACCATGCCAACTTTCAACCTTTTCAGAGTTCATTTGTGGTGCTTAGCAATTTCATGGTCATTTAGCTACAAAAACAAATCAGTAAATGCATGGAAAATAGCAAATGAAGTTGGAAACGGATGAAAATTGATGGCCTCCCTTAGAATGGTGCATACTAAACGCACAAAAAGTGTAGAGTTGAAATAAATTTTACAAAATGAAATGCCGTTGTAACAGGCGAGTTTTCGTCTGAAACCCCGATACTTCGAAAGAGATTGTCCATTTTGTACACGAAGTGCATCCATTTTTTTCCGTAACACTCTCAACTTGTTTAGCACATGCCATGTGAGTGAAATGATGATACCATGCCAACTTTCAACCTTGTCAGAGTTCATTTGTAGTGCTTCTCAATTTCATGGTCATTTAGCTCAAAAAATAAGTGAATGCATGGAAAATAGCAAATGAAGTCGGAAAGGGATGAAAACTGATGGCCTCCTTTCAAATGGTGCATACTAAACGCACAAAAAGTTTGGAGTTGAAATAAGTTTAAAAAAATAAATGCCTTTGTAACAGGCGAGTTTTTGTCTGAAACCCTCATACTTCAAAACAGATTGTCCATTTTGTACAAGAAGTGCATCCAGTTTTTATTGTAACCCTCTCAAATGTTCAGGACATGCTATGTGTCTGAAATTATGATACCGTGCCAACTTTCAACCTTTTTAGAGTTCATTTGTAGTGCTTAGCAATATCAGGGCCATTTAGCTAAAAAAAATCAATAAATGCATGGAAAAAAACATATGAAGTCGGAAAGGGTTGAAAATGTATGGCCTCCCTTTGTATGGTGCATACCGAACGCAAAAAAAGTCTGGAGTTGAAAGTAAGTTCAAAAATTGAAATTCCTTTCTGACAGGCGAGTTTTCGTCTGAAACCCTGATACTTCAAAAGAGATTGTCCATTTTGTACAAGAAGTGCATCCTGTTTTTGCCGTAACCCTATCAACTTTTAAGCACATGCTATCTTGGTGAAGTGATGATACCATGCCAACTTTGAGCCTTTTCAGAGTTCATTTGTAGTGCTTATAAATTTCATGGTCATTTAGCTCAAAAAAATTAGTAAATGCATGGAAAATAGCAAATGAAGTCGGAAAGGGATGAAAATTTATGGCCTCCCTTCGAATGGTGCATACTGAACGCACAAAAAGTTTGGAGTTGAAATAAGTTAAAAAAATTAAATGCCTTTGTAACAAGCAAGTTTTCGTCTCAAACCCTGAAACTTCAAAACAGATTGTCCATTTTGTACCCGAAGTGCATCCAGTTTTTTTCTTAACCCTCTCAACTGTTTAGCACATGCTATGTTGGTGAAATGATGATACCATGCCAACTTTCAACCTTTTCAGAGTTCAATTGTAGTGCTTCTCAACTTCAGGGTCATTTAGCTCAAAAAATCAGTAAATGCATGGAAAATAGCAAATCAAGTCGGAAGGGTTTGAAAATTGATGGCCTCCCTTAGAATGGTGCATACTGAATGCGCAAAAAGTCTGGAGTTGAAATAAGTTTAAAAAAATGAAATGCCTTTTGTAATAGGCGAGTTTTCATCTGAAATCCTGATACTTCGACAGACATTGTCCAGTTTGTACACGAAGTGCATCCATTTTTTACCGTAACCCTCTCAACTTTTCTAGCACATGCTATGTGAGTGAAATGATGATACCATGCCAAATTTCAACCTTGTTAGATTTCATTTGTACTGCTTATCAGTTTCATAGTCATTTAGTTCAAAAAAATTAGTAAATGCATGGAAAATAGCAAATGAAGTCGGAAAGGGATGAAAATTTATGGCCTCCCTTCGAATGGTGCATACTGAATGCACAAAAAGTTTGCAGTTGAAATACGTTAAAAAAATTAAATGCCTTTGTAACAGGCGAGTTTTCGTCTCAAACCCTGATACTTCAAAACAGATTGTCCATTTTGTACACGAAGTCCATCCAGTTTTTTTCATAACCCTCTCAATTGTTTAGCACATGCTATGTTGGTGAAATGATGATACCATGTCAATTTTGAACCTTTTCAGAGTTCACGTGTAGTGCTTATAAATTTCAGGGTCATTTAGCTAAAAAATCAATAAATGCATGGAAAATAGCAAATGAAGTCGGAAATGGTTGAAAATTGATGGCCTCCCTTAGAATGGTTCATACTGAACGCACAAAAAGTCTGGAGTTGAAATAACTTTAAAAAAACTGAAATGTCGTTGTAACAGGCGAGTTTTCGTCTGAAACCCCGATACTTCGAAGGAGATTGTCCATTTTGTACACGAAGTGCATCCATCTTTTGCCGTAACACTCTCAACTTGTTTAGCACATGCCATTTGAGTGAAATGATGATACCATGTGAACTTTCAACCTTGTCAGAGTTCAGTTGTAGTGCTTATCAATTTCATGGTCATTTAGCTCAAAAAATAAGTGAATGCATGGAAAATAGCAAATGAAGTCGGAAAGGGATGAAAATTTATGGCCTCCCTTCGAATGGTGCATACTGAACGCACAAAAATTATGGAGTTCAAATAAGTTAAAAAAATTAAATGCCTTTGTAACAGGCGAGTTTTCGTCTGAAACCCTGATACTTCAAAAGAGATTGTCCATTTTGTACACAAAGTGCATCCAATTTTTGCCGTAACCCTATCAACTTTTTAGCACATGCTATGTGGGTGAAGTGATGATACCATGCCAACTTTCAACCTTTTGAGAGTTCATTTGTAGTTCTTATCAATTTCAGGGTCATTTAGCTGAAAAAGAAATCAGTAAATGCATGGAAGATAGCAAATGAAGTCGGAAAGGGTTGAAAACTGATGGCCTCCCTTCGAATGGGGCATACTAAACGCACAAAAAGTCTGGAGTTGAAATAACTTTTAAAAAATGAAATGCCGTTGTAACAGGCGAGTTTTCGTCGGAAACCCCGATACTTCGAAGGAGATTGTCGATTTTGTACACGAAGTGCATCCATTTTTTGCCGAAACCCTCTCAACTTTTAGCACATGCCATGTGAGTGAAATGATGATACCATGCCAACTTTCAACCTTGTTAGAGGTCATTTGTACTGCTTATCAATTTCATGGTCATTTAGCTCAAAAAAATCAGTAAATGCATGGAAAATAGCAAATGAAGTCGGAAAGGGATGAAAATTTATGGCCTCCCTTCGAATGGTGCATACTGAACGAACAAAAAGTTTGGAGCTGAATAAGTTAAAAAAATTAAATGCCTTTGTAACAGGTGAGTTTTCGTTTGAAACCTTGATACTTCAAAAGAGATTGTCCATTTTGTACACGAAGTGCATCCAGTTTTTGCCGTAACCCTATCAACTTTTAAGCACATGCTATCTGGGTGAAGTGATGATACCATGCCAACTTTCAACCTTTTCAGAGTTCATTTGTAGTGCTTATCAATTTCATGGTCATTTAGCAAAAAAAATCAGTAAATGCATGGAAAATACCAAATGAAGTCGGAAAGGGATTAAAATTGATGGCCTCCCTTTGAATGGTGCATACTGAACGCACAAAAATTTTGGACTTCAAATAAGTTAAAAAACTTAAATGCCTTTGTAAGAGGCGAGTTTTCGTCTAAAACCCTCATACTTCAAAACAGATTGTCCATTTTGTACAAGAAGTGCATCCAGTTTTTGTCGTAACCCTCTCAAATTTTTAGGACACGCTATGTGGGTGAAATTATGATACCATGCCAACTTTCAAAAATTTCAGAGTTCATTTCTAGTGCTTACGAATTTCAGGGTCATTTAGCTCAAAAAAATCAGTAAATGCATGGGAAATAGCAAATGAAGTCGGAAAGGGTTCAAAATTGATGGCCTCCCTTTGAATGGTGCATATTGAACGCACAAAAAGTCTGGAGTTGAAATAAGGTTAAAAAAATGAAATGCCTTTGTAACAGGCGAATTTTCGTTTGAAACATTGATACTTCGAAAGAGATTGTCCATTTTATACACAAAGTGCATACAGTTTTTGCCATAACCCTCTCAAATTTTTAGCACATGCTGTGTGGGTGAAATGATGATACCATGCCAACTTTCAACCTTTTCAGAGTTCGTTTGTAGTGCTTATAAATTTCAGGGTCATTTAGCTCAGAAACAATTAGTAAATGCATGGAAAATAGCAAATGAAGACGGAATGGGTTGAAAATTTATGGCCTCCCTTCGAATGGTGCATACTGAACGCACTAAAAGTCTGGTGTTGAAATAATTAAAAAAATGAAATGCCTTTGTAGCAGGCGAGTTTTCGTCTGCAACCCTGATACTTCGATAGAGATTGCCCATTTTCTACATGAAGTGCATCCAGTTTTTGCCGTAACCCTCTCAACTTTTTAGCACATGCTATGTGGGTGAATTTATGATACCATGCCAACGTTTAACCTTTTCAGAGTTCATTTGTAGTTCTTATCAATTTCAGGGTCATTTAGCTGAAAAAGAAATCAGTAAATGCATGGAAGATAGCAAATGAAGTCGGAAAGGGTTGAAAACTGATGGCCTCCCTTCGAATGGGGCATACTAAACGCACAAAAAGTCTGGAGTTGAAATAACTTTTAAAAAATGAAATGCCGTTGTAACAGGCGAGTTTTCGTCGGAAACCCCGATACTACGAAGGAGATTGTCCATTTTGTACACGAAGTGCATCCATTTTTTGCCGAAACCCTCTTAACTTTTAGCACATGCCATGTGAGTGAAATGATGATACCATGCCAACTTTCAACCTTGTTAGAGGTCATTTGTAGTGCTTATCAATTTCATGGTCATTTAGCTCAAAAAAATCAGTAAATGCATGGAAAATAGCAAATGAAGTCGGAAAGGGATGAAAATTTATGGCCTCCCTTCGAATGGTGCATACTGAACGAACAAAAAGTTTGGAGCTGAATAAGTTAAAAAAATTAAATGCCTTTGTAACAGGTGAGTTTTCGTTTGAAACCTTGATACTTCAAAACAGATTGTCCATTTTGTACACGAAGTGCATCCAGTTTTTGCCGTAACCCTATCAACTTTTAAGCACATGCTATCTGGGTGAAGTGATGATACCATGCCAACTTTCAACCTTTTCAGAGTTAATTTGTAGTGCTTATCAATTTCATGGTCATTTAGCTAAAAAAATCGGTAAATGCATGGAAAATACCAAATGAAGTCGGAAAGGGATTAAAATTGATGGCCTCCCTTTGAATGGTGCATACTGAACGCACAAAAATTTTGGACTTCAAATAAGTTAAAAAACTTAAATGCCTTTGTAAGAGGCGAGTTTTCGTCTAAAACCCTCATACTTCAAAACAGATTGTCCATTTTGTACAAGAAGTGCATCCAGTTTTTGTCGTAACCCTCTCAAATTTTTAGGACACGCTATGTGGGTGAAATTATGATACCATGCCAACTTTCAAAATTTTCAGAGTTCATTTCTAGTGCTTACGAATTTCAGGGTCATTTAGCTCACAAAAATCAGTAAATGCATGGGAAATAGCAAATGAAGTCGGAAAGGGTTCAAAATTGATGGCCTCCCTTTGAATGGTGCATATTGAACGCACAAAAAGTCTGGAGTTGAAATAAGGTTAAAAAAATGAAATGCCTTTGTAACAGGCGAATTTTCGTTTGAAACCTTGATACGTCGAAAGAGATTGTCCATTTTATACACAAAGTGCATACAGTTTTTGCCGTAACCCTCTCAACTTTTTAGCACATGCTATGTGGGTGAAATGATGATACCATGCCAACTTTCAACCTTTTCAGAGTTCGTTTGTAGTGCTTATAAATTTCAGGGTCATTTAGCTCAAAAACAATTAGTAAATGCATGGAAAATAGGAAATGAAGACGGAATGGGTTGAAAATTTATGGCCTCCCTTCGAATGGTGCATACTGAACGCACTAAAAGTCTGGTGTTGAAATAATTAAAAAAATGAAATGCCTTTGTAGCAGGCGAGTTTTCGTCTGCAACCCTGATACTTCGATAGAGATTGCCCATTTTCTACATGAAGTGCATCCAGTTTTTGCCGTAACCCTCTCAACTTTTTAGCACATGCTATGTGGGTGAATTTATGATACCATGCCAACGTTTAACCTTTTCAGAGTTCATTTGTAGTTCTTATCAATTTCAGGGTCATTTAGCTCAAAAAAAATATCAGTAAATGCATGGAAAATAGCAAATGAAGTCGGAATGGGTTGAAAATTTATGGCGTCCCTTAGAATGTTGCATACTGAACGCATAAAAAGTCCGGAGTTGAAATAAGTTAAAAAATGAAATGCCATTGTAAGAGGCGAGTTTTAGTTTGAAACCCTAATACTTCGAAACAGATTGTCCATTTTGTACACGAAGTGCATTCGGTTTTTGCCGTAACCCTCTCAACTTTTTAGCACATGCTATGTGGGTGAAATGATGATACTTATATATCATTGCAAAGTAAGAAGTTAATTTGAGCTCAAATTGCATAAATCAAATAAACTACCACATACAAACTAAAACCCACAAATTACTATACCTATAGAGCATTGCAAGAGCTAATCTAGCAATGAGAGATGAAAGGACAAAGTTATTAACCTTTGTGCACAATTGGAAGGATGGGATGCCTCCAAATCTTGACAATTTTTGGCAAAAATAGAGGACTAGCTCGAGGAAGAGAGGAACAAAAGAGAGGAGAGGAAAGGGGAAGAATAAAGGACTCTGTTCGGGCTGGCACCGATGGGTTTCAATATAGGGGGACCTTTAGTCCCGGTTGGTGGATTCAACCGCGACTAAAGGATAGCCTATAGTCGCGGTTGGAACCACCAACCGGGACTAAAGGTTTCCGTGGGGCCCCAGGCTGAAGCCAGCCTGCCACCACACCTTTAGTACCGGTTCGTGGCACGAACCGGTAGTAAAGGTCCATAACGAGCCGACAGTAATGGTTCCCATCACGAGCCGACACTAATGATCACATTAGTGCCGGTTCAAAAGCCAACCCCGACAAATGAGGTGGACGAAAGGTTTGTTTTCTACTAGTAAGTCCCGGCCCTCCCCATCCCAGCTATCGTACACAACCTTAGCTCTCCCTCCCTCCTCCCTCCCACTCTCCCTCTGCCGCTATGGGCGCTAAAGTTTGCTGTTGTGGGCACTAAGGTTTTTGCAATACAAATTGATTCTTATGTTTTAGTCACTAGTTATGCAGCAATTATTTCTTGGTGACGATTTGATAGTCTATTTCTCTATAGATTTCCATCTTGGAGGAATCTGTGGGCAACCCACTACATTATGGTAGTCTATTTCACTAGTTATGCAACCAATTCGGCTCTCTAAATCATGACATTAGAATTTTAGATTGGCTGTCAGTTATAGATAATTGATTTCGCTAGTCCACTTGATAATATATCATTGAATTCATTTCATTAGTCAAATCGATAATCTAGAAAGAAAATATATTTCAAGGGAACCGAAAGGGAGACAGTAATTGCCACTGTTGATGTCATCCGAAACAGGTGCGAATGAGCGATGTTTGGCTATTTGTGGGCTTTTCTGTTTCTGGGCTTTTTGCATACAAAATGATATACATTGTCTGGGAATTAAGAATTTCTGAAAATGTTCTCATAGGAATTAAACATTAAACGATAAGAAAATGTACGCATAGGAATGTGTCTCAACGTCGACGATGCCCGGCCCGCATCCTCGTCGGTGAGTCGGCGGCAACTTCCTTGAGGGGCGTCATGTCCGAGACTAAGCTTCGCCGGGCTGGCCATAGGAGGTGCTACCATCCAGGGAGAACACCTTGGTGAGGAATTCGGGTCTCGTTGTCGGCCCGGAGCTTCTTTGGTGGCGGTTGCATGGGACACTATCGGCGCGGAGGGAGCCGGCACCCGCGGAGGTGGTACGTCGCCGTTGCAAGGAGTAGGACGAGCACGTCCGTCGCTACATGGTTGTATTGGACGGCAGGTTCTGCAATACCTTGCAGTATCTCATCCAGTCTATGATCCAGTGATCGTTCCTTCTCTTTGGATGTTGATGCAATGCGAAGTTTATATGACAATTAAAAGCCCTGTGAGGCCCGAGTTCTCTATTAAATACTCCACTGAGCACAAACTACCAAGACGGCTCCAAATTGAAGCATGGGGAGAAATAAAGAAGGATCACAAGCCACAATTTTGAGACTCTTGGATCTCTTTGCCACAATTTTATGTCATTTTACCTAGGAGGGAAGACTAGGTCCTATGATAGAAAAGTTTTTCTGGTTTATATTAACTTGCATGATCAATTAGGATGATTATTATTATGATGTTTTTCTATTTTATGAGATTTTAACTTAGTATGATTAAGATGATGATGAGTTGTTAAATGAGTAAGATGATGAAGAATTATATGTCATATATTTGATTAAAATGGATGGATGCAAGTGACCAAGTTCAATTAGAGGAAAATATGATGTTGCGATTGGCAACATCATATTTTCTTCTAATTCAACATGATCACTTGCATCCATCCACTTAGTAAATGTAGTTGCTGGCAAAATAATTGTTGATGTTGTATATTAATACGTGTAACCGTGTGTAAATATTACATAAATATATAAAAAGGAATATGTGTGCTTAACGATGGCGCGGGTTAGAGAAGCGTGCTACTGACAACCCGGTTAGCAGTAGCGCTGGTAAAGAGGCGCTACTGCTAAAAATTAGCTGTAGCGCTGTAGCAGTAGCGCGGACACCCGCGCTACTGATAGCTCAAAAACCGACACTATTGCCAGGCTTTTCCCTAATAGTGACCCGCGGTAGAAATTTCAAGGACGAAATCAAATGGCTGGTATTGAGAGCCAAGAAGAAATAATACAATGGTCTCGAAGATTGGTACAAAGCTTCCATGTACTCCCGAGGCTTTGTGTAATGCTCTCATCTTAGAATTATGCCTCAACGATTACTGTTGTAATCTTTTGTTTTTTTCCTTTTGTATCTTTCCCTTTCTTTTATTCTTTTCTCTGTATAGCCTTTTGTTTTCTCTTTATCAGGTTTTTGTATCATTTATTTAAATAAATAAAACTACGCAGCAGAATCCTGTTGTTTCCCTCAAAAATATATTTGGAAATACATCATTTCAGATTGTAGAGATCTTTCTTTCCCTTCGTCAAGAAAGTCCGAGGAAAAATAAGTGGACAAAAACTGAATAGTATCAGGCTAGATTTTCCCCTCGTTGATTTGTTTGGAAACCCATCATTGCAGATTGTAGAGATCTTTCTTTCCCTCCATGAAAAAAAATTCTCAGCATAAAATATGTAACTGGGCAAAATTGAATCGTAAACATGACATCCGGCTCCTAATATTTAGCTTCCTCCACTACACTAATGTAGAGTTTCAGAAAATCTAATTTGTTTCATCTTTATGTAAAAAAAGGTCATTATATATCCGTATAATCCAACAATTAATGTTGTCGTCTGACAAAAAATAGTATCCACCTAAGCAACCCATAAAACTTCCTCCACTCCCATGTTTCCACATGAAGAAAATAAAAAATGTAACCTAATCTGGCTGTTGGATTCAAAGTCGCACAAACCAACAAAGCAAGAGGAGACCTTATTGTATGTCGTCACCACCATCACCGGTTCGACCGCGGGGAGCTACTTGTCCATCCGACCACATCGTTTGATACAATGGTTCTTGCACGGCCTGGGGTGGACTAGAAACTAGAAGAATGATTATTGAACATTGTGCAACCACAGTGGGAAGGGACGGAGTGATGAACAAATAGAAACCTACATAATGCGTCAAGACAGAAAAACAATCATTATCACTGATAAATTGGGGCCTCCCTGCACATCCCCATTGGTAGAGCCGGTGGATGAAGAGAAGGTCAGCCATCTACCTACAGAGGCAACGGCGGAGAAGGAATCCTATATAGCTTTTCATGGGGGCTTCCTTATCATAATAGTATGGAGCTGGAGCAACACTATACGCATTCCTTGTATTTGTAGTTCATAAAATTGCTCATGTTTGGAATGAAAACGTGGTTACCTGGAAGAGTGTCTATTGGCTCCCGAGTTGGTTAGGCGTGTTTGTCGACGAGTAGGGTGCCTATTATCCCTCTATTTCCTTCCACTACTAGATACAAACTGTTAGATCAGCGAAGCACTGGTTGTCGAGCATTCAATGGGAATGACACTGGTGTGACAACGAATGGTTGTGATGCTGAAGAATGACTCAGGTTGTTGTGTTTGTGTCAAATATTGTATTTGAGTGGAGTTACCCCTGGACTTGGTGTAATACTAGTGTGGGTAGGATACAAGTAGTGTTAGGTCAGACAAGGTGTATCCTTGGCCTCATATATATCGAGGGCACCTCGTGCTCTAACCTATGACAAGTAGATAGCGACAAACATTGGTGGATCTGGTGTCTTGTGCCGGTGCATGGTAGGCACATACCGTGATATCACGTGGATGAGCGCATGTAGTCACTGCCCAGTGAGTAGACTTGCTGAGTCTTTTAAACTTCTCCTTCTGACGACTCATTACATACTTTGATACGTCACAGGAAGCTTTATATGAAGCCGGGTCAGAAGTGGCCGGTTTAAAGAACAATCTAGCCACACAGCAGGCCGCCTGGAGTGAAGCTGATAAAAATGCCGGCTCCTCTCTCAAGAACTGACCAATATTAAGCCCGAGTTTGCAACCTTCAAAGAATCTGCTAAGACTAAACAAGCCGCCCAAACTAAATGGGCGGATGATGCTGACCAGCGGCTTATGATCATGTCTGATGAGCTGCAGTCCTTGAAGCACCACATCAAGAAGATGACAGTCGCCATATTTGGTAAGTCTTTGATAACTTAACTCAAGTTGTGTATTGTACTTGTGTTGGCGACTCATGACGAGGCGTCCATCTTACGCAGGTGCTAGGAGTTGCCAACTTGCCTGCGACAGCTTGCTACCCCTGAAGGCCATGTATACTCTAACAGAACAACTTTATTATAGCGTTGTGTGTACAATCAAGGTTGTACTGTATAAGGATACTACCCCTTCAACTCTCAAAGGGGTCTTAGAGCTTCTGTCCACGCTGCCAAAGCAAATTATAGAGTTGAAGAGATCGGCCGCCCGTCAGGGGGCGATTGCAGCCATAAGCTGGGCATTGGCTTTTGCTCTAGAGTTGACTCCGGCTAGTATGATGGACGGGTTTCCCTCCAAAAAGGATGATGGCTCCGAGTTTACAGAGGCTGACTACACACGGTGTGTGAAGGCTATCAAAGTCCTTGCCTCCGTATTAGCAGAAGAAGTCAACCTGGAGACATACCAGGAGGCTTACAACGATGACCACAAAAGAATCTGCGACCCTGTCTTTGAGTCCAAGGATCTCACGCCTGCCCGCAGTAAGAATCTCTTTGCCTCTAAACTTGACCCGTCCCGCTTCTTTGAAGAAGGAACCTTTGCGACTTTAAGCAACTGCAACTGGGACTTGGAATATCTTCAGATCAAGGCAATAGAAGACCCGAAGCAGGGTGACCCACCGGCCAGCTAGTGGAGTTATGACTGTCTGTTGATAAATCGGCTCTTGTGACCTGCCGTGAGCAGTGTAAAACACTAAGATATTTTTTGGGCTCTACCGAGAGCTTATATAATAGGCTTGTAGTAACATTGCCTTTGCGTGAATTGTGCCATCGCGCACATATTAAACAGCCCGGCTTTATATATATACATACACACACACACACACACACACACACACACATATATATATATATATATATATATATATATATATTTCATCTTTCTTGCACTTCTTATTGGATGCTTTTACCGGCTCTTGGTAGCTTAATTGTCCTGCAAGAATAGACATATCGTGACATTATTAGGAGGGCGGCTTAAAAGCATAACTCAAAAGATTATGTATCTTCCTAACATGTTTTTTCAAAAATGGCTCATGTGCCGGTTCTACTAGACTGACTCGCCATAGAAAATCAATCAAGATGGTGTGTAAGCTACATCCGGCGGCTGAGAAGCCCCCTGGACGATCAAGTTGACTTGTCAACTTTTTGGCTTAAGAGCCGACTGTTAGGGTCTGATAAGCCACACTTGGAGGGTGGGATGCCCCCTTCGACACCTATGTTGACTTGTCAACATTTTTGGCTTAAGAGTCGGCTGTTAGGGTTTGATAAGCTACACCTAGAGGGTGGGAATCCCCCTTCGCCAACCAAGTTGACTTGTCAACTTTTTTGGCTTAAGAGCCGGCTGTTAGGGTTTGATAAGCTACACCCGGAGGGTGGGAAGCCCCCTTCGACAGCTATGTTGACTTGTCAACATTTTTAGCTTAAGAGCCGGCTGTTAGGGTTTGATAAGCTACACCCAGAGGGTGGGAAGCCCCCTTCGACAACCAAGTTGACTTGTCAACTTTCTTGGCTTAAGAGTCGGCTGTTAGGTTTGATAAGCTACACCCGGAGGGTGGGAATCCCCCTTCGACAGCTATGTTGACTTGTCAACATTTTTGGCTTAAGAGACGGTTGTTAGGGTTTGATAAGTTACACCCGGAGGGTGGGAAACCCCCTTCGACAACCAAGTTGACTTGTCAACTTTTTTGGCTTAAGAGCCGGCTGTTAGGGTTTGATAAGCTACACCCGGAGGGTGGGAAGCCCCCTTCGACAGCCAAGTTTTTGATCTTTCTTGCATGTATGAAGATATACAAAATGGTAGAGGCCTCGGCTTGCAGGGATGCTACTTTATTCATATATAATTATGATATGTACAATGATAGTGTACGACGTCGAGTCTCAACAACTTAAGTGTAAAAAGGCCGCAGATGTACTATGTTCCACGGCCGGCGGGTCTCGTGACCCAATGTATTTGAGTCGTCTCGGATATCATTGAGGTAATATGACCCGTTGTTGAGATTTCTGCTGACCATGAAAGGTCCTTCCCATGGAGGAGATAGCATCTGCATATTTGTCTGATCTTGAATCAGCCGCAACACCAAGTCGCCTTCTTGAAACGACTGGGTCTTGACTCTATGGCTATGATAGCGGCCCAGGTCTTGCTGATAGATCGCCGAACAAGCAGCCGCCAGTTCTCGTTCCTTCTCCAAGGCATCCAACGCGTCTTGACGCGCCATCTCATTGTTCGTCTCAACGTAAGTCGCCACTCGTGGCGAGTCATGTCGGATGTCACTTGGTAGCACGACCTCTGCACCGTAAACCATGAAGAAAGGTGTATAACCTGTGGATCTGTTGGCGGTAGTTCTGATTCTCCATAAGACGGACGGCAACTCTTCCACCCAACAACCGAGCATCCGCTGTAAAGGAACCATAAGACAGGGCTTGATACCTCTCAAGATTTCTTGGTTAGCACGCTCCGCCTGGCCGTTGGACTATGGATGAGCAACCGAAGAAACATCAAGCCGGATGTGCTCCAGGTCGCATAATTTTTTCATAGCCCCCTTGGACAAGTTTGTGCCATTATCCGTGATGATGCTATGAGGGTAACCAAAATGGTATATCAGCTTTTTGATAAACTGAACCTCCGTAGCCGCATCACACTTACTGACCGGCTCAGCCTCTATCCACTTGGTAAACTTATCAACCGCCACCAAGAGGTGCGTCTTCTTGTCCTTGGATCTCTTGAAAGGCCCGACCATATCGAGTCCCCCAGACTGTAAACGGCCAAGTAAGTGGTATCATGTGCAATTCTTGAGCCGGAACATGAGCACGCCGGCCGAATTTTAGACATCCATCGCACTTACGGACCAAATCCTCTGCATCCTTGTGAGCCGTCAACCAGAAGAAACCGTGCCGGAAAGCCTTGGCCACTACAGATTTTGAGCCGGCGTGATGCTGCAATCTCTAGCATGAATTTCATTCAATATTTCCTTACCCTCCTCTGGTGATACACAATGTTGAAAAACCCCGGTGACGCTGCATTTGTGCAACTCACCATTAACTATTGTCATGGACTTAGACTGGTGGGTGATCTGTCTGGCCAGATTTTCATCATCAGGTAACTCGCCCCAGGTCAAATACGACAAGTAAGGCACAGTCCAGTCCGAAATAGCATGTAGAGCCGCCACCAATTGTCCCTCCAGGTCAGGAACAGCCAAATCTTCCTCTGAGGGTAATTTGATAGCCGGGTGATGTAAGACGTCTAGAAAGATATTGGGTGGCACCGGCTTTCGCTGAGAGCCTAACCTTATAGGGATCAGTTGCCTCTATCCTACGATGATCAATGTGATCCACCTGATAACCCTTGAAGTGACCAACAATGACATCCACCGCCTGACGATAAGCCGCCATCCGCGGATCCCTAGAGTCCCAAGTGCCTGAAACCTGCCAAGCGACAAGATCTGAGTCGCCGAAGCACCTTACCCGGCTTAAGTTCATCTCCTTAGCTACCTTGAGGCCATGAAACAGGGCTTCGTATTCAGCCACATTATTGGTGCAAGGGGACATCAGCCGGAGCACATAACAGAACTTATCACTTTTGGGAGATGTCAACAGAACTCCTGCCCCGGATCCTTCCAGCTGCTTGGATCCATCAAAGTTTATTGTCCAGTATGTGTTATCCGGCTTTCTTCAGGCACCTGACACTCTGTCCAGTCATTTATGAAATCCACAAGGGCTTGAGACTTCACAGCCGTACGAGGTACGTATTTCAGATTGAGAGGTCCTAGCTCCAATGCCCACTTAGCAATCCTACCAGTGGCTTCTATGTTTTCAATGATGTCCCCCAATGGAGAAGAGCTGACCACAGTGATCTGGTGCCCTAAGAAGTAATGCTTTAACTTGCGGTTGACCATGAACACCCCATACACTAGATTTTGCCAATGTGGATACCTCTGCTTGGACTCTGTCAGGACCTCACTGATATAATAAACCGGCCTCTGAACCGAATACTCTTTCCTTGCTTCCTTGTGCTCGACCACAATGGCAGCACCGACAACCCGGTTGTTAGCCACCATGTATAGGGGCAAGGGCTCTTTTTAAGTCGGAGCGGCTAAAACCGGCGGCTCAGTGAGCTGCTTCTCGAGTGCTTCAAACGCTTCACCCGCCGCCTGGCTCAGCCAGGCATTATTTTTTTTAGAAAAGGAGGTTAAGACCCCCGCAGATAGTGAGGTTATGCGTGCTGTTTAGAGGCTTTTGCCAAGATAGCAGAAGATGGAAATGAGGAAAATCTACGTTGTATGCAGTGTAATCACTACATCACAAAGAAGGGAATGTTTCCAATGCATGTTGCTCAATTCAATACTGTCACAATGAGTCCCATTCATTGGTGGTTCAGTTATAGTGCCGGAACTCCAGAGTTGGCCGAGGTAGCGAAGAAAGTTTTGTCCCAGCCGATTAGTAGCTTATCGGCTGAGAGAAATTATAGTACATACTATTAAATCCACAGTGTCAAGAGGAACGAGCTTAATGGGAAGACTGCAGACAAGCTTGTCTATATCCATGCGAATATACGCCTACTCTAAACTTGAGGAGCTAGTGGGATGTAGATCCAGCTAATTCAATAGAGGAATCAAGCTCCAAACTTGAGGAGCTCCGTTGGAAGAACTTAGAGGATATGTCTGTTGATGATGAACCACCTATGGACGAAGGAATACAACCAACAAAAAGGCAGAAGACCACAAAGTCTAAGAAATAATAAATAGTAATGTATTGTAGCCTAATCACTTTAGTAAACTTGTTTGACTTCTATTTACTCATTACATCATTTTTCTTGTAGGCACATGAAGTACGTGATGGAATATGGATATTGGCCCAGATTGCTGCTACACTAGTAGAAAATAGGGTTTTTGTCCATGCCTGAAATCCCATGAATCCAGGTTCACTCACGAACCGGGACCCATGGGGGCATCGGTCCCGTTTCGTGAGGCCAGGGCACCGGCCGGGCCTCGTGGGCCATTGGTCCCGGTTCATCTTAAACCTTTGGTCCCGGTTCCAGACACGAACCGGGGCCAATGGGCCTCGCTCCTATCCCACAACCATTGGTCCCGGTTTGTGTCTGGAATCAGGACCAAATGGTGTCCCGGTTCTAGCCCACGAGCAGAGCGGTGCACTGCTCTGTTTTTTTGGCCGGCCGTGGGAGAGCTTTGTGGTGCTCTAGCTCACCTCCTATGCACGTGAGCTGTTCGATGAAATGTCCGAGCCACACTTAAGCTTTCTCCTCTCGAAGCTCCTTGTCTCCATTTTCTTCAAGATTTGTCTTCGTTTGGCGGTCCGCCCTGTCCCATCCCCGTCCTCACCGCCGTCGATCGCCTGCGCCCGTCTCGGCACCGGCACCATCGTGGTTAGCCTCTTCTTCTTATCTTCTTTCTAAAAAAAGTTCTTACTTGTATGATTTAGATAGATACTTGTGTAATTTTCATACTTGTATTATTATTTGTTATTATATAGTGCGATGGTTTTGGTATCCGCCTCCGTCGGCCCTCGTCCTGTCTATGATTGGTATATATTATATTTTATAACTATTTGTTTTACTTAGTGTTTATGACAATTATACTGACCAACGTGACATATATTTTTTATTGTAGGAGGTATGTGAACCGGAAATTCCAACTGACATAGAAATTCTTGTCGAGAAGTTAAATTTGGTTGAAGAAGAAAACAATTACTTGAAAGAAAAATTACAAAGAGTTGAAGAGGAGAAGATGAAGTTGGAGTTACATGTTGCCGATGTCGTCAATGATCACAAGATCAAGATGGATGCAATGCCCTTGAAGATTAGAAAGATTAGAAAATATGCCATTCATACCAAGGCTTGGTATCATTATGTCCTTGGATCAATTGGTACTTTAGTTGCGGTTATGATTGCATTGGTTGTTGCATTTTTTACATAGTTTCAATGTGTTTTAATGATATTCTCTAGAGAGCATTATGTTGTTCAATATGAACGTTATGTATTTATTTTGGTCACTACTGTACTTTGGCTTTAATATGATGATAAATTTCCATTAATTTGGTCACTTTTCTATTCATGATATGTTGTAATGGTTTTTAATACATTTTATTATATAACGCACGCAGATGAACCGGCAATGGATGTACGGTGACCGCCGCACCTCCAAGTATATTAAGGGCCTTCATAATTTTCTCGAAGCGGCTGAGGCAAACAAGCAGAATGGTTTTATGCATTGTCCATGTACTGTCTGTGAGAATACGAAGGCTTTCTCCAACTCTAAAACCCTACACTTCCACCTATTTGAGAAGGGTTTTATGCCACACTATAATGTTTGGACCAAGCACGGAGAAAGAGGGGTTATGATGGAAGACAACAAAGAAGAAGAGGATGATGACAACTATGTGCCTCCTGAGTACGGTGGTGCTACAACGGGGGAAGCTGAAGATCAAGAGGAACCAGACGATGTGCCCAATGATGATCTTCACTAGGTCATTGTTGATGCAAAGAGACAATCCAAAAGTGAAAAGGAGAAGTTGAAGTTTGATCGCATGTTAGAGGATAAAAAAAGGATTGTACCCCAATTGCGAAGATGGCAACACAAATCTCGGTACCACACTGGAATTGCTGCAGTGGAAGGCTGAGAATGCTGTACATGACAAAGGATTTGAGAAGCTACTGAAAATATTGAATAAGAAGCTTCCAACGGATAACGAATTTCCCGACAGTACATACACAACAAATTGTATGCCCTCTACGATGGGAGGTGCAGAAGATACATGCATGCCCTAATGACTGCATCCTCTACCGCGGTGCATACGCGGATTTGAATGCATGCCCAGTATGCGGTGCATTGCGGTATAAGATCAGATGAGATGACCATGGTGATGTTGACGGCAGGCGCCCTAGGCAAAGGGTTCCTGCGAAGGTGATTTGGTATGCTCCTATAATACCATGGTTGAAACATCTGGTCAGAAACAAAGAGCATGACAAGTTGATGCGATGGCACAAAGAGGACCGTAAGAAAGACGGGAAATTGAGAGCACCCGATGACTGGTTGCGGTGGAGAAAGATCGAGAGAAAGTGGAGTGACTTCACAAGTGACCCAAGGAACGTATGATTTGTTTTAAGTGCAGATGGTGTTAATCCTTTTGCGGAGCAGAGCAGCAAGCATAGCACATGGCCTGTGAAACTACCTATGTATAATCTTCCTCCTTGGTTGTGCATGAAGCGGAAGTTCATTATGATGTTAGTGCTCATCCAAGGCCCTAGGAAACCCGGCAATGACATTGATGTGTACCTAAGGCCATTAGTTGATGAACTTTTACAGCTATGGAATGGAAGAGGTGTATGTATGTGGGATGAGAAAGAACATGAGGAATTTGAGGTACATGTGTTGCTGTTCGTAGCCATCAACGATTAGCCTCCTCTCAGTAACATTTCAGGACATACAAACAAGGGATACCACGCATGCACACACTATTTAGATGACACCAACAGTATATATTTGGACAAATGCAGGAAGAATGTGTACCTTGGGCATTGGTACTTCTCAAACATGCGTCGGTTTCCGTGAAGAGGAACAGGTGATGCAGCAAAGTAGTTAAGTATTTCCCTCAGTTGTTGAGAACCAATGCATCAATCCATTAGGAGATACAAGCATGTCCCCAATGGGTGTACCTACACAAAAAATCAAACTCTTGCACCCAACGCTATAAAGGGCTTGTCAATCCCTTCATGGTTACTTGCAAAGATGAGATCTGATAGAGATAGATTGCTTGAACAGAAAGTAAAACAAAAGGTAAAAATAATGCAGGAAAGTATTTTTGGTATTTTTGGTTTTAGATCTGAAAGTATAAGATGGAAATTAGACCTAGGGGCCATATGTTTCACTAGAGGCTTCTCTAACGATAGCAAGTATTACGGTGGGTGAACAAATTACTGTCGAGCAATTGATAAAAAAGCAAATAATTATGAAGATATCCAAGGCAATGATTATGCATATAGGCATCACGTCCTTGTCAAGTAGACCAAACTGATTCTGCATCTACTACTATTACTCCACATATCGACTGACTCCTGCCTGCATCTAGAGTATTAAGTTAATGAAGAACAGAGTAATGCATTAGGTAAGATGACATGATGTAGAGGGATAAACTCAAGCAATATGATGAAACCCCATCTTTTTATCCTTGATGGCAACAATACAATAAGTGCCTCGCTACCCCTACTTTGTCACTAGTTGAGGACACCGCAAGATTGAACCCAAAACTAAGGACTTCTCCCATTGCAAGAATTACCAATCTAGTTGGCCAAACCAAACCAATAACTCTAAGAGACTTGCAAAGATATGAAATCATGCATATAAGAATTGAGAAAAGACTCAAATAATATTCATGGATAATCTGAACATAAACCCATGACTCATCGGATCTCAACAAACACACCGCAAAAGAGTATTACATCGGATAGATCTCCATGAAGATCATGAAGAACATGGTATTGAAGAGAAAAGAGAGAGAAGAGGCCATCTAGCTACTAGCTATGGACCCGAAGGTCTATGGTGAACTACTCATGCATCATCGGAGGGGCAATGGAGTTGATGTAGATGCCCTCCGTGATTGAATCCCCCTCCGGAAGATTATCGGAAAAGGCTCCAAGATTGGATCTCTCGGGAACGGAGGCTTCTGGCGGTGGAAAAGTGTTCTTGTGGATTGTTCTGGTATATTGCGAATATTTGGGAATTTGTAGGCTGAGAAATAGGGTTAGGAGAGTTGCTATGGGCCCACAATCCTGTGGGGCGCGCCCTACCCCCGTGGGCGGGCCCCTAGGACCTGTGGCCCCACGGTGGCTCTCCCGACTTCATCTCCAAGTCTCCTGGTTTGCTTCTGGTCCAAGAAAAATCAATTCGGAGATTATATTCCATTTGGACTCCGTTTAATATTCCTTATCTACAATTCTCAAAAACAAGGAAAAAACGAAAACTGGCACTAGGCACTAGATTAATAGGTTAGTCCCAAAAAAAATATAAAATAGCATATTAATGCATATAAAACATCCAAAACAGATAATATAATAGCATGGAAGAATCAAAAATTATAGATACGTTGGAGATGTATCAGCATCCCGAAGCTTAATTCCTGCTTGTCCTCAAGTAGGTAAATGATAAAAATAGACTTTTTGATGGGGAATGCTACCTAACATATTTATCCATGTAATATTATTTATTTTGGCATGAATGTTCAGATCGGTAAGATTCAAAACAATAGTCTAATATTGACATAAAAACAGTAATACTTCGAGCACACCAACAAGGCAGTCGTGTCCATTCGAAATAACATGGCCTTAGAAAGTTATCCCTACAAAATCATATGGTCTGTCTATGCTTCATCTTCCCCACACAAAGTATCTAAACCATGCACAACCCCGATGAAAAAGTCAAGCAATTGTTTCACACTTTGGGTGTTCTTCAACCTTTTCAACTCTAACACAATACATGAGCATGAGCCATGGATATAGCACTATAGGTGGAATATAATATGGACGAGGTGCAAGGAAAAGGGGAGAAGATAGTATCACATCAACTAGGCGTATCAACGAGCTATTAAGATGCCCATCAATAGATATAATTGTGAGTGAGTAGGGATTGCTATGCAACAAATGCACTTAGATCTATAAGTGTATGAAAGCTCAAAAAGAAAACTAAGTGGCCGTGCAAGAATATCCACTAGTTGTATGAAAGTGACAAAATAGGAGACTCTCTATCATGAAGATCATGGTGCTACTTTGAAGCACAAGTGTGGAGAAAGATAGTGGCAATTGTCCCTTCTCTCATTCTCTCATTTTTTTAATATTTTTTTGGTGGGCATCTTTGACCTCTTTTATTTTTTTTGGGCTTCACTGGTCTCTTTTATTTTTTAGTAAAGTCTGGATACTCATCCCAACTTGTGAGGGAGTCATGCCTTCCATCATCCTTTTATCTCACGGGACAATGCTCTATTGATGAAAAATCATCACACTTTTATTTACTTATCACTCAAAAAGAAAATTACAACTCAATACCTATGACAAAGTATGACTCTATATGCAAAATAAAGTGATGGTGCAAGTCATGGAAAACTACATTGTGGAAGTTGCATGGCAATATATCTCGGAATGGCTATGGAAATGCCATAATAGGTAGGTATGGTGGCTGTTTTGAGGAATATATCGTGGCTATTTTGACCAAGGAAGGTTTGATGTACCGGCGAAAGTTGCGCGCTACTAGAGAGGCTAGCAAAGATGGAAGGGTGAGAGTGCGTATAATCCATGGACTCAACATTAGTCATAAATAACTCACATACTTTTTGCAAAAGTCTATTAGTTATCAAACAAAGCATTAGACACATGCTCCTAGGGGAGAGGTTGGTAGGAGTTAACCATCGTGCGCTCCCGACCCTCACACAAAGGTTGACAATCATTAAACAAATCATGCTCTGACTTTGTTACATAACGGTTTACCATACGTGCATGCTACGGGAATCAAAAACTTTAAAACAAGTATCTCTTCCAATTCACAGCTACTCCTAGCATGACTCTCATATTACCACCTCTATTATCTCAAAACTACATGCAAGGAATCAAACTTCTCATAGTATTCAATGCACTTAATATGAAAGTTTTTATTATATCCCTCTTAGATGCCCATTATATTAGGACTAAATTCATAACCTGAACAAATTACCATTCTGTTTTAAGAAACTCTCAAAAATAATATAAGTGAGGTATGAGAGTTCAATAATTTCGATAAAATATAGCACCACCATGCTCTAAAAAGATATAAGTGAAGCACTAGAGCAACATTGCCTAGCTCAAAAGATATAAGTGAAGCACATAGAGTATTCTAATAAATTCACGATTAAGAGTGTCTCTCTCAAAAGATGTGTGCAGCAAGAATTATTGTGGCAAACTAAAAAGCAAAGACTCATATCATACAAGACGCTCCAAGCAAAACACATATCATGTGCTGAATAAAAAAATAGCCTCAAGTCAATTTTCCGATGGATTGAAGATGAAAGAGGGGATGCATTCCGGGGAATCCCCAAGCTTAGGCTTTTTGGTATCCTTGAATATGACTTGGGGTGCCTTGGTAATCTCCAAGCTAGGCTCTTGCCACTCTTTTTCCATAGTCCATCAAATATTTACCCAAAACTTGAAAACTTCACAACACAAAACTCAACAGAAAACTCATGAGATCCGTTTGTATAAGAAAAATAAATCACCACTTTAGGTACTGCTATGAAATCATTCTTTATTTGTATTTGTGTAATACCTACTGTATTCTAACTTCTCCATGGTTCGTACCCCCCCCCCGATACGACCCATAGATACAGCAAAATAAGCAAACAACACAAAGAAAACAGAATTTGTCAAAAACAATACAGTATGTAGAAATCTGTAAAATTAGAATACTTATGAAACCCTAATAATTCTCAAAAATTCGGAAAATCAGGGAAATTGGTTTATAAATCTTTTGTAAAACTTTCAGATCAATTCGACGCACTTAAAAAATTAGAAAATTCCTGAACTGAGCCCAAAAGTTTCTGTTTTTCAGCAAGATCAAATCAACAACTACCATTGATCACCCCAAAGGTTTTACTTGGCTCAAACACTAATTAAAACGCCAAAAAAATTACTACATAAGTAATAATTGTTGGAAATATGCCCTAGAGGCAATAATAAAATGGTTATTATTGTATTTCCTTGTTCATGATAATTGTCTATTGTTCATGCTATAATTGTGTTAACCGGAAACCATAATACATGTGTGAATACATAGACCACAACATGTCCCTAGTGAGCCTCTAGTTGACTAGCTCGTTGATCAATAGATGGTCACGGTTTCATGGCCATGGACATTGGATGTCATTGATAACGGGATCACATCATTAGGAGAATGATGTGATGGACAAGACCCAATTCTAAGCATAGCACAAGATCGTGTAGTTCGTTTGCTAAAGCTTTTCAATGTCAAGTATCGTTTCCTTAGACCATGAGATTGTGCAACTCCCGGATACCGTAGGAATGCTTTGGGTGTGCCAAACGTCACAACGTAACTGGGTGGCTATAAAGGTGCACTACGGGTATCTCCGAAAGTATCTGTTGGGTTGGCATGAATCGAGACTGGGATTTGTCACTCCGTGTGACGGAGAGGTATCTTTGGGCCCACTCGGTAAGACATCATCATTATGAGCTCAATGTGACTAAGGAGTTAGTCACGGGATGATGTATTACGGAACGAGTAAAGAGACTTGCCGGTAACGAGATTGAACAAGGTATGGGGATACCGACGATCGAATCTCGGGCAAGTATCATACCGATAGACAAAGGGAATTGTATACGGGATTGATTGAATCCTTGACATCGTGGTTCATCCGATGAGGTCATCATGGAGTACGTGGGAGCCAACATGGGTATCCAGATCCCGCTGTTGGTTATTGACCGGAGAGGTGTCTCGGTCATGTCTACGTGTCTCCCGAACCCGTAGGGTCTACACACTTAAGGTTCGATGACGCTAGGGTTATAAGGAAAAGGTATACGTGATTACCGAAGGTTGTTCGGAGTCCTGGATGAGATCCCGGACGTCACGAGGAGCTCCGGAATGGTCCGGAGGTAAAGATTGATATATAGGAAGTCCAGTTTTGGTCACCGGAAAGTTTTCGGGCTCATCGGTAGTGTACAGGGAGTGCCGGGAGGGTGCCGGATGACCCCCGGGAGGGGTGTGACGACCAAAGGACCACATGGGCTGTTAGATAAAGTGTTCCAGCCCTTATTGGGCTGGGCAAGACTTTTGCTAAAGGCCCATGCGGCTGGAGATAAGGAGATAAGGCAAAAAGGATTTAAAAGGAGGAGATCCACCTCCCTTGTGGGAGGTGGACTCTCCCTTTAATTCGGCCGGCCATCTCCTCTTTGGAGTAGAGGCCAAGCCAGACCTCCACGTCCCTCCTCCTATATATACTTGAGGTTTTGGATGTTTTGAGACAAGATTTGATCTCTCTCTCTCACGGCGAAGCCCTACCTCTCTTCTTCCTCCTCCGCAGCGCTTAGGCGAAGCCCTGTCAGAATACCTTGCTACTCCACCACCACCACGCCGTCGTGCTGCTGTTGGAGCCCTTCCCCAACCTCTCCTTCCTCCTTGCTGGATCAAGGTGTTGGAGACGTCACCGGGCTGCACGTGTGTTGAACGCGGAGGTGCCGTCCGTTCGGCACTTGATCGGATCTACCGCGATCTGAATCGCTGCGAGTACGACTCCATCAACCGCGTTCTTGTAACGCCTCCGCTTAGCGATCTTCAAAGGTATGAAGATGCAATCTCTCCCCTCTCGTTGCTGGTTTCTCCATAGATAGATCTTGGTGAACGTAGGAAAATTTTGATTTACTACTACGTCTCCCAACAGTGGCATCATGAGCTAGGTCTATGCGTAGAATCTATGCACGAGTAGAACACAAAGCAGTTGTGGGCGTCGAGTTTGTTAATTTGCTTGCCGCTACTAGTCTTATCTTGATTTGGCGGTATTGTGGGATGAAGCGGCCCGGACCAACTTTACACGTACGCTTACGTGAGACCGGTTCCACCGCCTGACATGCACTAGATGCATAAGGTGGCTAGCGGGTGTCTGTCTCTCCTACCTTAGTCGGATCGGATTCGATGAAAAGGGTCCTTATGAAGGGTAAATAGCAATTGGCAAATCACGTTGTGGTGTTGACGTAGGTAAGAAACGTTCTTGCTAGTAACCTATAGCAGCCACGTAAAAACTTGCAACTACAAATTAGAGGACGTCTAACTTGTTTTTGCAGCATGTGCCTTGTGATGTGATATGGCCAAAGGATGTGATGTGATGCATTGTGATGTATGAATTGATCATGTTCTTGTAATAGGATTCACGACTTGCATGTCGATGATTATGACAACCGGCAGGAGCCATAGGAGTTGTCTTATTTATTGTATGACCTGCGTGTCAATCATAAACGCCATGTAATTACTTTACTTTATTGCTAAGCGTTAGCCATAGTAGTAGAAGTAATAGTTGGCGAGACAACTTCATGAAGACACAATGATGGAGATCATGATGATGGAGATCATGGTGTCGTGCCGGTGACAGTGATGATCATGGTGCCCCGAAGATGGAGATCATAGGAGCAAAATGATATTGGCCATATCATGTCACTATATTGATTGCATGTGATGTTTATCATGTTTACATCTTATTTGCATAGAACGACGGTAGTAAATAAGATGATCTCTCAATAAAATTTCAAGAAAGGTGTTCACCCTAACTGTGCACCGTTGCTAAGGATCGTCGTTCCGAAGCACCACGTGATGATCGGGTGTGATAGGTTCTAACGTTCGCATACAACGGGTGTAAGCCATATTTACACATGCGAAACACTTAGGTTGACTTGACGAGCCTAGCATGTACAGACATGGCCTCGGAACACGGAAGACCGAAAGGTCGAACATGAGTCGTATAGAAGATACGATCAACATAGAGATGTTCACCATGGATGACTAGTCCGTCTCACGTGATGATCGGACACGGGCTAGTTGACATGGATCATGTATCACTTGGAAGACTAGAGAGATGTCTATCTAAGTGGGAGTTCATTAATAATTTGATTAAATGAACTTAATTATCATGAACTTAGTCTAAAAATGTCCTTGCAAATTATGTCGTAGATAGCTCGCGCTGTAGCTCCCCAGTTTTATTGATACAATCCTAGAGAAAAGTGAGTTGAAAGTTGATGGTAGCAATAATGCGGACTGGGTCCGTGATCTGAGGATTGTCCTCATTGCTGCACAGAAAGCTTATGTTTTTGATGTACCGCTAACTGCATCACTCCCTCAAGCGTTGTCTGTAGATGTTGTGAACATATGACAGGCACTTTTTGATGACTACGTGATAGTTCAGTGCGTCATGCATTACGGCTTAGAATTGAGGCTTCAAAATGTTTTGAACGTCACAGAACATATGAGATGTTCTAGGAGCTGAGATTGTGATCTCAAGCTCGTGCCTATGTTGAGAGGTATGAGACCTCCAACAAGATTCTTTGCCTGCAAGATAAAGGAGAATAGCTTAATCGGTGAGCGTGTTCTCAGATTGTCTGGGTGCTACAATCACTTGAATCAAGTGGGAGTTAATCTTCCAGATGAGATAGTGATTAATGCAGTTCTCCAAGTCACTGCCACCAAGCTACTAGAGCTTCGTGATGAACTATAACATGCCAGGGATGGATAAGATGATCCCTGAGTTGTTCGTGATGTTTGACACCACGAAGGTAGAAATCAATAAGGAGCATCAAGTGTTGATGGTTAAGTGAAAACCACTAGTTTCAAAAGGGGCAAGGGCAAGAAGGGAAAAAACTTCAGGAATGGCAAGCCAGTTGTTGCTCTAGTGAAGAAACCCAAGGTTGAGCCCGAACCCGAGACTAAGTGCTTCTGTTATGAGGAGAATGTTCGCTGAAGCGGAAAAACCCTAGATGATTGGTAGATAAGAAGGCTGGTAATGTCAATGGAAGTATATTTGATATACGTGTTAGTGATGTGTACCTTGCTGGTACTCCTAGTAGCACCTGGGTATTAGATACCGGTTCGGTTGCTAAGTGTTAGCAACTCGAAATAAAAGCTACGGAGTAAATGGAGACTAGCTAGGTGAAAGGTGACGATGTGTGTTGGAAGTATTTCCAAGATTGATGTGATCACCATCGCATGCTCTCTCTACCTTCAGGATTTGTGATAAACCTAAATAAATGTTATTTGGTGTTTGCGTTGAGCATAAACGTGATTAGATCATGATTAGTGCGATACGGTTATTCATATAAGTTAGAGAATAATGGTTATTCTGTTTACATGGATAATGCCTTCAATGGTCATGCACCCACTCGAAATGGTTTATCGAATCATGATCGTAGTAGTACACATATTCATAACATTGGTACCAAAAGATACAAAGTTAATAATGATAGTACCACATGCTTGTGGCACTGCCACGTAATGTCATATTGGTATAAATCGCATGAAGAAACTCCATGATGATGGATGTTTTTTGACTCACTCGATTTCGAATCGGTTGAGACATGCGAGCCATGCCTCTTGGGCAAGATGACTGAGACCCCGTCATCCAATATGATGGAGCGGGCAAGTGACTTATTGGAATTAATACATGTTGATGTATGTGGTCCAATGAGTGTTGAAACACACAGTGGATATCGTTGTTTTTCTTTACCTTCACTGATGATTTGAGTAAATATGGGGATATTTACTTAATGAAACACGAATCTGAAATGTTTGAAAGGTTCAAGGAGTTTCAGAGTGAAGTTAAAGATCATCGTGACAAGAAGATAAATGTCTATGATATGATCATGGAGGTGAATATCTAAGTTACGAGTTTGGTATGCAATTTTAGACAATGTGGAAATTGTTTCACAGCTCACGCCTCCTGGAACACCATAGTGTGATGGTGTGTTCGAACGTCGTAGTCGTGCTCTATTGGATATAGTGAGTACTATGATGTCTCTTATCGTTTTACCACTATCGTTATGGGGTTATGCATTAAAGACAAATCCATTCACTTTAACAGGGCACCATCTAAGTCTGTTGAGATGACACCGTGAGAATTATGGTTTGACAGAAGCCTAAGCTGTCGTTTCTTAATGTTTGGGGCTGCGACACTTATGTGAAAATGGGTTTTTCACCTAGCGAGCTCGAACTCAAAGCAGACAAATGCATCTTCATAGAATACCCTAATGAGACATTGGGTATACCTTCTATCTCAGATCCAAGCGCAAAAGGTGTTTGTTGCTAAGAACGGGTCCTTTTTGAGAAAGAGTTTCTCTCGAAAGAATTGAGTGGGAGGAAGATAGAACTTGATAAGGTTGTTGAACCTTTGTTTCAACCAGAGAATAGTGCAACACAGAAAGATGTTTCTGTAGAGCCTACTTAGTTGAAAAGGAAGTTAATGATGATGATCATGAAGCTTCGGATCAAGTCACTATCGAACCTCGTAGGTCGACAAGGACGCGTACTGCTCCTGAGTAGTACGACAACCCTGTCTTGGAAATCATGTTGTTGGACAACGATGAACCTACGAACTATGGAGAAGCGATGGTGGGCCCGGATTCCAACAAATGGCTAGGAGCCATGAAATCCGAGAAAGGATCCATGTATGAAAACCAAGTATGGACTTTGGTAGACTTGCCTGTTGAATGGCGGGTCATTGAGTACAAATGGACCTTTGAGATAAACATAGACGCTAATGGTGAAATGTCACCGTTTATAAAGCTCGACTTGTCGCAAAGAAGTTTCCGCCAAGTTCAAGGAGTTGACTGCAATGAGATTGTCTCATCTGTAGCGATGCTAAAAGTCTATTAAAATTTTGTTAGCAGTTGCTGCATTTTTCGATTATGAAATCTGGCAGATGGATGACAAAACAAGGTTTCCGTAATGGTTTCTGTGAGGAAGAGTTGTATGTGATACAACCAGAAGGTTTTGTCAATCCTAAGGATGCTAATAATATGCAAACTCCAGCGATCCTTCTATGGACTGGAGCAAGCATCTCGGAGTTGGAATATATGCTTTGATGAGGTGATCAAAGTGTTTAAGTTTATACAAAGTTTATGAGAAACTTGTATTTGCAAGAAAGTGAGTGGGAGCACTATGGAATTTCTTATAAGAATATGTAGTTGACATATTATTGATCGGAAATGATGTAGAATTTCTGGAAGAGCATGAAGGGTTGTTTGAAAAGTTTTGTTTTTCAAAGGAAGACCCAGATAAAGCTACTATTTTATTAAGCATCAAGATCTATAGGGATAGATCTATTCGCTTGATAAGTTTTTTCGACGAAGACATACCTTGACAAGTTTTTGAAGGAGTTCAAAATAGATGGGTCAAAGAAGGAGTTCTTGACTGTATTGTAAGGTGTGAAATTGAGTAAGACTCAATACCCGACCACGGCAAAAGATAAAGAAGAGATGAGTGTCATCTCCTATGCTTTAGCCATAGGCTCTATATAGTATGCCATGCTGTGTACCGCACCTGTGTGTGCCTTGCCATGAGTCTGTCAAGGGGTACAAGAGTAATCCAAGAGTGGATCACTAGACAGCGGTCAAAGTTAGCCTTAGTAACTTGAGAACTAAGGAAATATTTCTCGATTATGGAGGTGATAAAGAGTTCATCGTAAAGTGTTACGATGATGCAAGCTTTAAAACCAATCCGGATGACTCTTAGTAGAAATCCAGCTACGTATAGTGGAGCAGCCATTTGGAATAGCTCCAAGTGGAGCATGGGAGTAGTATCTACAAATATGACATGGAAAGTTTGTAAGGTACACACGGATCTGAATGTCGCAGACCCGTTGACTAAAACCTCTTTCACGAGCAGGACATGAACAAACCCCAGAACTTATTGGGTGTTAATCACATGATGATATGATCACATGGTGATGTAAGTGTTAATCACATGGTGATGTGAACTAGATTATTGACTCTAGTGCAAGTGGGAGACTGTTGGAAATATGCCCTAGAGGCAATAATAAAATGGTTATTATTGTATTTCCTTGTTCATGATAATTGTCTATTGTTCATGCTATAATTGTGTTAACCGGAAACCATAATACATGTGTGAATACATAGACCACAACATGTCCCTAGTGAGCCTCTAGTTGACTAGCTCGTTGATCAATAGATGGTCACGGTTTCATGGCCATGGACATTGGATGTCATTGATAACGGGATCACATCATTAGGAGAATGATGTGATGGACAAGACCCAATTCTAAGCATAGCACAAGATCGTGTAGTTCGTTTGCTAAAGCTTTTCAATGTCAAGTATCGTTTCCTTAGACCATGAGATTGTGCAACTCCCGGATACCGTAGGAATGCTTTGGGTCTGCCAAACGTCACAACGTAACTGGGTGGCTATAAAGGTGCACTACGGGTATCTCCGAAAGTATCTGTTGGGTTGGCATGAATCGAGACTGGGATTTGTCACTCCGTGTGACGGAGAGGTATCTCTGGGCCCACTCGGTAAGACATCATCATTATGAGCTCAATGTGACTAAGGAGTTAGTCACGGGATGATGTATTACGGAACGAGTAAAGAGACTTGCCGGTAACGAGATTGAACAAGGTATGGGGATACCGACAATCGAATCTCGGGCAAGTATCATACCGATAGACAAAGGGAATTGTATACGGGATTGATTGAACCCTTGACATCGTGGTTCATCCGATGAGATCATCGTGGAGTACGTGGGAGCCAACATGGGTATCCAGATCCCGCTGTTGGTTATTGACCGGAGAGGTGTCTCGGTCATGTCTACGTGTCTCCCGAACCCGTAGGGTCTACACACTTAAGGTTCGATGACGCTAGGGTTATAGGGAAAAGGTATACGTGATTACCTAAGGTTGTTCGGAGTCCCGGATGAGATCCCGGACGTCACGAGGAGCTCCGGAATGGTCCGGAGGTAAAGATTGATATATAGGAAGTCCAGTTTTGGTCACCGGAAAGTTTTCGGGCTCATCGGTAGTGTACCGGGAGTGCCGGGAGGGTGCCGGATGACCCCCGGGAGGGGTGTGACGACCAAAGGACCACATGGGCTGTTAGATAAAGTGTGCCAGCCCTTATTGGGCTGGGCAAGACTTTTGCTAAAGTCCCATGCGGCTGGAGATAAGGAGATAAGGCAAAAAGGATTTAAAAGGAGGAGATCCACCTCCCTTGTGGGAGGTGGACTCTCCCTTTAATTCGGCCGGCCATCTCCTCTTTGGAGTAGAGGCCAAGCCAGCCCTCCAAGTCCCTCCTCCTATATATACTTGAGGTTTTGGATGTTTTGAGACAAGATTTGATCTCTCTCTCTCACGGCGAAGCCCTACCTCTCTTCTTCCTCCTCCGCAGCGCTTAGGCGAAGCCCTGTCGGAATACCTTGCTACTCCACCACCACCACGCCGTCGTGCTGCTGTTGGAGCCCTTCCCCAACCTCTCCTTCCTCCTTGCTGGATCAAGGTGTTGGAGACGTCACCGGGCTGCACGTGTGTTGAACACGGAGGTGCCGTCCGTTCGGCACTTGATCGGATCTACCGCGATCTGAATCGCTGCGAGTACGACTCCATCAACCGCGTTCTTGTAACGCTTCCGCTTAGCGATCTTCAAAGGTATGAAGATGCTATCTCTCCCTTCTCGTTGCTGGTTTCTCCATAGATAGATCTTGGTGAACGTAGGAAAATTTTGATTTACTACTACGTCTCCCAACAATAATATGCAAAAAAACACCAAAACAGAAGTAAAAAGCAGAAAGCAAAATAAAATTGGGTTGCCTCCCACCAAGCGCTATTGTTTAACGCCCCTAGCTAGGCAAAACGCAATAGATCTAGGTATTGTCATCTTTGGTATGCAATCTATAAGTAGCTTTCATGATAGATTAATAAGGTAATTTCATTTGCTTTCTAGGAAAGTGTTCCATGCCTTTCCTTAATGGAAATCTGAATCTAATATTCCCTTCCTTCATATCAATAATTGCACCAATCGTTCTAAGGAAAGGTTTACCAAGAATAATAGGACATGTAGGATTGCAATCTATATCAATAACAATGAAATATACAGGCACATAATTCCTATTCGCAGCAATAGGAACATCATGAATCACTTGGCAAGTATATGTAAGTCTAACCCACTTCCTATGCATAGGGATTTTGTGATCAAACAAATTATGTGAACAAAATTAAACTACCATAGGAAGGCAAAACAAGCATAACTTCCAAACTTTCAACACATAGAGAGGTAACTTGATATTATTGAAATATGCAAAAGCATATGTTACTCTCTCATAGTAATTTTCAGTAACATCATGAAGGAATCTCACAATATAACTATCACACAAAGCATTCCTTTCACGATCAATTATAGCATATGTGTTATCACCAAAACTTGGGGAACAAAAAATATCATCTTCATTAAGAATAGCATCCCCAAGCTTGTGCATATCGTTAGCACCATAGATATTTAGAGAATTCATACTAACAACATGGTAATCATGCTTTTCATTCAGGGAACTATCATGAATCTCCTTACAAATTTCTTCTTTCCACACTTCATCAAGATTTTGAGATTCATGATTTTCAAACAAAACTTCACAGAGATAATCAAGTGCACTCAACTCACTAGCATTTGGTTCATCATAATTTGGTCTTTTGAAAAGATTAGCAAGTGGATGAGGATCGATATCAATAGATTTTTAGCAAGCGAAGATGCAAACAAATAGAAGGCACATGGCAACACAAGCAAACATAGCAACAAAAAGGCGAACAGAAGAAGGGTGAATAAAAAGGAAAATCTTTTTGGTATTTTTTGAAAATCATTTTAGAAGTGGGGGAGAGGGAAACGTGAGGCAATGGCAAATAATGTAAATGCAAGAGATAAGTTTGTGATGGGTACTTCATAGGCTTGATGTAGATCTCCCCGGCAACGGCGCCAGAAATTGGCAAGTTAATGGGAGAGTTCTTATACTGACTTGCTATGTATCTCCCTGGCAACGGCACCAGAAATCCTTCTTGCTATTTCTCGAGCATGCGTTGGTTTCCGTGAAGAGGAACGGCTGATGCAACAAAGTAGATAAGTATTTCCCTCAGTTGTTAAGAACCAAGGTATCAATCCAGTAGGAGATACAAGCAAGTCCCCAATGGGTGTACCTACACACAGAATTAAACCCTTGCACCCCAAAGCTATAAAGGGGTTGTCAATACCTTCACGGTTACTTGCAAGGATGAGATCTGAGATCTGATAGAGATAGATTGATTGAACGGAAAGGAAAACAAAAGGTAAAAATAATGCAGCAAAGTATTTTTGGTATTTTTCAAATTAGATCTGAAAGTATAAGATGAAAAAGAGACCCGGGGGGCATAGGTTTCACTAGAGGCTTCTCACATGATAGCAAGTATTACGGTGGGTGAACAAATTACTGTTGAGCCATTGATAGAAGAGTGAATAATTATGAAGATATCCAAGGTATTGATTATGCATATAGGCATCACGTCCGTGTCAAGTAGACTGAAACGATTCTGCATCTACTACTATTACTCCACATATCGACCGACTCCTGCCTGCATCTAGAGTATTAAGTTCATGAAGAACAGAGTAACGCATTAGGTAAGATGACATGATCTACAGGGATAAACTCAAGCAATATGATGAAAAACCCATCTTTTTATCCTTGATGGCAACAATACAATACATGCCTCGCTACCCCTACTTTGTCACTGGACGAGGACACCGCAAGATTGAACCCAAAACTAAGCAATTTTCCATTGCAAGAGTTACCAATCTAGTTGGCCAAACCAAACCAATAACTCAAACAGACTTGTAAAGATATGAATTCATACATATAAGAATTGAGAAAAGACTCAAATAATATTCATGGATAATCTGAGCATAAACCTACAATTCATAGGATCTCAACAAACACACCACAAAAGAGAATTACATCGGATAGATCTCCATGAAGATCATGAAGAACATGGTATTAAAGACCGAAGAGAGAGAAGAAGCCATCTAGCTACTAGCTATGGACCCGAAGGTCTATGATGAACTAGTCAGCATCATCGGAAGGGCAACAGAGTTGATGTAGATGCCCTCCGTGATCGATTCCCCGTCCGGCAGATTACCGGAAAGGGCTCCAAGATTGGATCTCTTAGGAACAGAAGCTTCTGGTGGCGGAAAAGTTATTTTGTGGCTTGTTCTGTTATATTGGGAATATTTGGGAATTTATAGGCCGAGAAAAAGGGTTAGGAGAGCTGCCGTGGGCCCACAAGCTTGTGGGGCACGCCCTACCCCCCTGGGTGCGCCCTACGGCTTGTGGCCCCATAGTGACTCCCCCAACTTCATCTCCACGTCTCCTGGTTTGCTTCTGGTCCAAAAAATCAGTCCGGATATTTTAATCCGTTTGGACTCCGTTTAATATTCGTTATCTGCAATTCTCAAAAACAAGGAATAAAACAGAAACTGGCACTAGGCTCTAGTATAAAATAATATAAAATAGTATATTGATGCATATAAAACATCCAAAACAGACAATATAATAGCATGGAACAATCAAAAATTATAGATACATTGGAAGAAAGGAAAGCATTTCAAAGGTGAGGCAGATCACCGGAAGAAGCTCGCCCTTCGTAGTGTTGATCACATACTTGATATGGTCAATGATTTACAAGTACTCTTTGGAAAGGGTCCTCGCAGACTATCTGTTCCGACTGACGAGGCAGGACGCACACGCATGTGGAAGAACAAATCTATATTTTGGACCTACCCTATTGGAAAGACCTAGAGGCCCGATCTGCAATCGACGTGATGCACATGATGAGGAATGTTTGCGTGAACCTGCTAGGCTTCTTGGGAGTGTATGGGAAGACAAAATATACACCAGAGGCATAGGAGGAACAACAACATGTGCATGAAAAAGACGACATGCATCCAAAGCAGTATGAAGGTCCTGCCAGCTACGCTCTTACCAAAGAAGAGAAGGAAATCTTCTTGAATGCGTGCTTAGTATGAAGGTCCCATCTGGCTTCTCGTTTAATATAAAGGGAATAATAAATATGGCAGAGAAAAAGTTCTAGAACCTAAAGTCTAATGACTGCCATGTGATTATGACGCAACTGCTTCTTGTTGCATTGAGGGGGCTTCTATCGAAAAACATTCTTTTAGCCATTGTGAAGCCATGTGCATTATTCCTCAATGCAATCTCTCAGAAGGTGATCGATCCATAAATCCAGCCAATGTTAAGGAGTGATTTTGTGCAATGTCTTGTTAGTTTCGAGCTGGTGTTCCCACCAGCCTTCTGTAATATCATGACACACATCCTAGTTCATCTAGTCGACGAGATTGTCGTTCTGGGCCCTGTATTTCTACACAATATGTTCCCCTTTGAGAGGTTCATGGGAATCTTAAAGAAATATGTTCGTAACCGCGCTAGGCCAGAAGTAAGCATCTCCATGGGCCATCAAACAGAGGATGTCATTGGGTTTTGTGTTGACATCATTCCTGACCTTAAGAAGATTGGTCTCCCTCAATCGCGGTATGATGGGAGACTTACTGGAAAAGGAACGATAGGAGAGGACTCAATAATATGTAGGGATGGGCATTCTTGGTCTCAAGCACACTACACAGTTCTATAGAATTCTACCTTGGTGACCCCGTATGCCGATGAACACAAGAATATTCTGCGCTCCAAACACCCAGAGCAGTGTGACGACTGGATTACATATGAACACATCAGGACTTTCGGCAGTTGGTTGCAAACACATATCATGGGTGACAACATTGTTTTTGATGAGTTGTACTCGTTGGCTAGGGAACCATCTTCAACAGTATTGACTTACAAAGGTTACGAGATAAATGGGAATACATTTTACATGATCGCCTAAGATCAAAAGAGCACCAACCAAAACAGCGGTGCCCGCTTTGATCGCCTTTGACTTACAAAGGTTACGAGATAAATGGGAATACATTTTACATGATCGCCTAAGATCAAAAGAGCACCAACCAAAACAGCGGTGCCCGCTTTGATGCAGCAACGAATAGGGGAAAGGACACATATTATGGTTACATAGTGGACATATGGGAACCTGACTATGGACATGATTTGAAGGTCCCTTTGTTTCAGTGCAAATGGGTCAATCTCTCAGGAGGCAGGATATAGGTAGACCCATAGTACGGAATAATAACAGTGGATCTTAACAATCTTGGGTACACACACAAACCATTCGTCCTAGTCAACGATGTGGCGTAGGTTTTCTATGTGAAGGACATGTCTACCAAACCGAGAAAAAGAAAATATAAGGAAGGGAATACATCATATGATGAGCCAAAGCACCACATAGTTATTTCAGGAAAAAGAAACATCGTTTGATTGGAAGGCAAGACAGACATGTCTGAAGATTATGAAAAGTTTCATGAAATTCCTCCCTTCAAAGTCAAGGCTGACCCAAGCACCCTGTTAAACGATGAAGATTATCCATGGTTACAGCGCAATAAGAAAAGGACGCAAGTGAAGAAAAAGTGAATACTTTCTCTTCACAACTATATCATTGATGTTTCATGTGAAGAAATGAAATGCCTTTTGTAACAGATGAGTTTTCGTATGAAACCCTCATACTTCAAAAGAGATTGTCCGTTTTGTACACGAAGTGCATCCAGTTTTCGCCATAACCCTCTCAACTTTTTATAACATTCCATGTGGGTGAGATGATGATACCATGCCAACTTTCAACCTTTTCAGAGTTCATTTGTAGTGCTTTTCAATTTCAGGGCCATTTAGCTTTAAAAAAGCAGTAAATGCATGAAAAATACCAGAAGAAGTAATAAAGGGTTGAAAATTGATGATGTGGCTTTGAATGGTTTATTTTGAACACACAAAAAGTCTACACTTCAAATAAGTTCAAAAAAATGAAATCCCTTTGTAACAGATGAATTTTCGTCCAAAACCTTGATACTTCGAAAGAGATTGTCCGTTTTGTACACGAAATGCATCCATTTTACACGTAACCCTCTCAAATTTTTAGCACATGCTATGTGGGTGAAATGATGATACCATGCCAACTTTGAACCTTTTTAGAGTTCATTTGTAGTGCTTTTCAATATCAGGGTCATTTAGCTCAAAGAAATCAGTAAATGCATGAAAAATACCAAATGAAGTCAGAAAGGGTTGAAAATTGATGATTTGGATTTGAATGGTGCATTTTGAACACACACAAAATTTGGAGTTCAAATAAATGAAATCCCTTTGTAAAAGATGAGTTTTCGTCCGAAACCCTGATACTTTGAAAAAGATTGTCCATTTTGTACACGAAGTGCATCCAGTTTTTGTCGTAACCCTCTCAACTGTTTACCACATGCTATGTGGGTGAAATGATGATACCATGCCAACTTTTAACCTTTTTAGAGTTCATTTGTAGTGCTTATCAATTTCAGGGCCATTTAGCTTTAAAAAAGCAGTAAATGCATGAAAAATACTAGATGAAGTAATAAAGGGTTGAAAATTGATGTGGCTTTGAATGGTTTATTTTGAACACACAAAAAGTCTATACTTCAAATAAGTTCAAAAAAAATGAAATCCCTTTGTAACAGGTGAGTTTTCATCCGAAACCTTGATACTTCGAAAGAGATTGTCCGTTTTGTACACGAAATGCTTCCATTTTTCCCGTAACCCTCTCAAATTTTTATCACATGCTATGTGGGTGAAATGATGATACCATGCCAACTTTGAACCTTTTTAGAGTTCATTTGTAGTGCTTTTCAATTTCAAGGTCATTTAGCTCAAAGAAATCAGTAAATGCATGAAAAATACCAAATGAAGTCACAAAGGGTTGAAAATTGATGATTTGGATTTGAATGGTGCATTTTGAACACACAAAAATTTTGGAGTTCAAATAAATGAAATCCCTTTGTAAAAGATGAGTTTTTGTCCGAAACCTGATACTTTGAAAGAGATTGTGCATTTTGTACACGAAGTGCATCCAGTTTTTGTCATAACCCTCTCAACTGTTTAGCACATGCTATGTGGGTGAAATGATGATACCATGCCAACTTTCAACCTTTTTAGAGTTCATTTGTAGTGCTTATCAATTTCAGGGCCATTTTACTTTTAAAAAGCAGTAAATGCATGAAAAATATCAGATGAAGTAATAAAGGGTTGAAAATTTATGTGGCTTTGAATGGTTTATTTTGAACACACAAAAAGTCTGTACTTCAAATAAGTTCAAAAAAATGAAATCCCTTTGTAACTGATGAGTTTTCGTCCGAAACCCTGATATTTCGAAAGAGATTGTCCGTTTTGTCCACAAACTGCATCCATTTCTCCCGTAACCCTCTCAAATTTTTAGCACATGCTATGCGGGTGAAATGATGATACCATGCCAACTTTGAACCTTTTTAGAAATCAGTAAATGCATGCAAAATACCAAATGAAGTCAGAAAGGGTTGAAAATTGATGATTTGGATTTGAATGGTGCATTTTGAACGCACAAAAAGTCTATAGTTCAAATAAATGAAATCACTTTGTAACAAATGAGTTTTCGTCCGAAACCTTGATTCTTTGAAAGATATTGTCCGTTTTGTGCACGAAGTGCATCTAGTTTTTGCCGTAATGCTCTCAAATTTTTACCACATTCTACGTGGGTGAAATGATGGTAGAATGCCAACTTTTAATCTTTTCAGATTTCATTTGTAGTACTTTTCAATTTTAGGGTCATTTAGCTCAAAGAACGAACTAATAGCAAGAAGAATGAACTAGAAAACTTTTATGAAACTCTAATAGCAAAAAGAATGAACTGAAAATAATCATCCAAATATTATATTATGATTAACTAAAAAAAATTATAATATTCTTCAATAGCAAAAACAATCAACTAAAAATCTTTTATAAAACTCTAATAGCAAAAGGAATCAACTAAAAAGCTTTTATAAACCTCTAGTATTTTTGAAACTAAAATTATATAAAATTAATGCAATTAAAATTATCAAAGTATTTTTTGTTCAAAACATTAATAGCGAAAAGAATTTTTATAAAGAATTTTTTTGTTAGAAACTTTAATAGCAAACTAAAATAACCAAATCTGTTTTTGATTAATACACACATTTAAAATAACCTAAAATTTACCAAATTGAATATAATCATAAAACACAGTAATATTAAATAGCAGGAAAAAGAATCACTCAAAAATCTGTTTTTTCTAAAGTTATTCACAAACTAGTGATTCATACAAATTTCAAAAAATTCAAATTTAAACTATTGAAATTTGAAAACTAATGGCACTAACAGGAAGTTTATAACTTTTCTCAGCTAAAAGCCAAAAGAATCACTGAAAAACAGTAAGTAGGAACAAAATAAAATACATAATGAAAAAAATGGATTTTTTTAAATGCCACCTACTCAGCCACCACGGCCTGAATACGACTAGAAACCCAACTAGCTTGTTGGGCCAGGATTCAGGTCCACAAAAGGCCCAATAAGTCCACAGGCAGTGACAGATTAGGCGTGGAAGCCTGCAGTTGAGAGGAGCTCAAGAGGTAGTGCGCAATAGCTCTTATAAACCACTCCCGAGCTCTCTCGGCTAGCGAGGTGGGACTAAAAATTTGGCCCCGGGCAGCACCACCCTTTGATCCCTGTTCGTGGCATCAACCTGGACCAATGCACCCCTTTGGTACTGGTTGGTGCCACCAACCGGGACCAAAGGTCCCTGTTTCCGCCCTTTGGGCTCCTGAAAACAGGGCTTTGGTCCCGGTTGGTGGAACCAATCGGGACCAATGCACCTATTTCCCATCCTTTGGGCTCTTGAAAACAGACCTTTGGTCCCGGTCAGCGAGACCAATCGGTACTAAAGGGGTGCATTTGTCCAAGTTGGTGCCACCAACCAGGACTAATATTCTGGGTATATAAGTAGCAGTTAGGAATTTTCAGTTCTCATCTCACCCCCGACGATGCCAACGAAATTGACGCCACCAGGCTGCCCGCCTGCCTCCTGCCGCCCTTGCAATCGACATCCCCATCACCCCAGCCGCCGCTGCCCGCTGCCCCTGTCGTCGCCGTCGCTGGGCGTCCCCATAATCACCCGCCACCCCCGCGTCGCTTGCCATCGTCGCACTCGCCCGCCGCCCCCGTCCTCGCCCACTTCCCCCATCCTCAGAGCCACCCCCGACCGTCGGCCCCGCTTTCGCCCGCCGCCCCAGTCATCGCTACCGCACGCATCATCGCCGCCCTCGTCGTCACCGCCCCCGTCGTCGCCCTCGTCACTGCCCCTGTCGTCGGCGCCCTCGCCAATGCCACCCCCGTCGCCCTCGTCATCACCTTGGTCAATATTTTTTGTTCATACAATGTTTTTTTGTTCATACAATAATTTGTTTTCATATAAATTAGTTAAGATGAGGGGGGGCGTAGGACATGACATGAGGGGGGATGTCAGACGTCGGACATGAGGGGTGACCGTCGTTGTCGTCTACCCCCTTCCCAATAACTTCGGCATGAGTGAGGATGTCGGACATGAAATGAGGTTTGAGCGTCGTTGTCGTCAACCCCCTCCCCGATAACTTCGACATGAGGGGGGATGTTGGACATCCGACATGAGGGGTGAGCGTCGTTGTCGTCTAGCCCCCTCCCAGATAACTTTGACATGAGGGGGACGTCGGGCATATCATGTGGATTTTTTTTGTTCACATAGAAAACTCCGGTAACATAGATTTATCAAGAATGCCCCCATTATGGATGTGCACAAGTTGATACAATTTTTTTTGATCTCATCTATATGTATATATATATATATATATATATTCTTCTATGTGTCATGTTGTCTGTCAAAGTATTGAAGAAATCCATGGCTTCGCCATTAGCTAGAAGTAACAGGTGTATGATGCTATGAAGCTCTTCAAAGTTGTTTTGGAACGGAGTTCCGGATAGAATAATTCGCTTTTTGGTACGAATTTCAGCAAAGGTCTCCCAAATAGGGATATTCGATAGGCTCTTGCTAAACTTCATACCAAAAAGCTAATTATCCTATCCCGAACTCCGTTCCAACACAATTTTGGAGAGCTTCGTACCATTATGCACCAGTTACTTCGGACTAATGATGAAGCCATGGTTTTCTTGAATCCTTTGAGACTAGACAACGTGACATATAGAAGGGTAGATGAGATCAGGAAAAATATGGACCATTTTCTGCACATCCAGAATGGCGCCATTTTGTTAAATCCCTTAAAGGTTAAGAGAATCCATTGTTTGACATTCATGAGAGAGGCGGTCCGGACGTCGGACATTCATGAGAGAGGTGGTCTAGACGTCGGACATTTATGTTTGTATATTAATTGCCATGTTGTAATATTGCAGAAACTATGGATCAAAGACACTTGGAACAAGAACAGTTGTTGGGGGGAGATAATCCTTGTTGGACGTGATGTCTTGTCATTTCTCAACGATACCGATTGTTTGGAAGGAGAGGATGACGGCTCCAGTGATCGAATAATGGAGGAGGATGGACATGATCATGATGGCTCCGGTGACCGAATGCCAGAGGAAGAAGGAGACCATGTGGACGGCTCTGGTGACCGAACGGAGGAGAGAGCTATTGCAAAGTCTGATGAGGTATATAGATTAATTAAGCATGTGCTTACTAGCTAATTGATGCATTAATTGTTTTGGTATGCACATATATTAACTCTTCTTTCTTATTTTATATCCCTCCGGATCGAGTCAAACTTCGGTAACGAGACGAGGCCCGAAGAGAAGGTTGCACCAGGATGAAAGGTTCACGATCACTGGCCTACCGATTGAACCAAGGTTGATCAAGGACGCGTTTGCTGCTTAGTGTGGAGCTATTGTTAGAGACAACATCCCGAAATGCATCAATCGATGGAATAAGCCCAAGGACGACGATCCTGAAGTTTCTTATGTCACTGATAGACAAAAAGATGATCTTTGGACCTTGCTAAAGGCAAATTTCACCCTATCGCCAGAGGAGGATCCGAATAAGTGAGCTATAGAGCCATTTGTCAAGGCGTATGCTCTTAAGAAGATGGCAGATCTATTCAGGAGGTGGAAGAATGAGTTGAAATCAAAGTTTGTCGACAAAGGGAAGACTCGAGAATTCATCGGCCGATTGGAGAAGATAAGAGATCACTAACCCGCATTTGTGGCCTACAAGACATCATATAGGAGTAAGAAAATGTTAGAGACAAACAAGAACAATTCTGCAAAGAAGAAGTATCACTGTCACGTGGGGTTAGGTGGCAACCTCAAAGCCCTGCCGTTGTGGGACAAAGCTAAGAATGACCTGATTGGTAAAGGGGTCGAAACAGAGACATTGAACTGCTAGGCCATTCAAGGACTTAGTTCTTTGGGGTTGGGGGAACTTCGGACCCTGAAACAAGGAAGTGCCGTTGGACGGACGAGCAAATTGCAATACCCATCAAGAAGCTTCAGAAGTATATCACCGCCACGTAGGAAGGGACGTCCATTCCCGACAGAGAGAAGGATGAGTTGAATGAGGCCCTTGGGAATCCTGAGCAACCTGGACGAACATGAGCCACACCAGGCTTCGTACTGTGGAAGGTTGGGTTTTCTGACGCAGGCGTTTACAGAAGCTGGTAGAGAAAGAGGAAAGCGGAGCTGAGCAACATGCAGAAGCTTAATGCAAGACTCGAAAAGCAAGAGGAACTTGAGAGCCAGCGAGCTGTGGGCCAACCCTCTCAGCGGCACAAAGCTACCCCAGAAGCTACCCAGCCATCTTAGCCAAGAAGCAATGTGGCTTCCACGGACCTCTTTCAGCCTGACTTCATGGCTCCTAGCTACCCCGTGGATACTATCACGGAGGCTCAACATTGGGAGCTTATGGCAAAATTGTGGAACCTCACTTTCAAGGCGGCTGTCGGCTCTTTGCACATTCTCAACCCAGCGGAACTTGTCACTGCCTTCCGATTCCACATGGCCATACTGTTGTTATGGTGGATGAAGTAATGGAGGGATTTGAGGAGCTCGAGCTTGACCACCCTACAGGTGAAGGGGAGAATCAGTTGGTTCATGCTCTGAGGAGTACATGTCTATGGCAGAAGGAGCTCGTGAAGCTTCCAAACTGGACGCCTCCTCCTCCGACGACAACGACGAGTCAGGGCACTCCGCCGCCTCCTCCTCCGACGACGACGAGTCATCAGGGCACTCCGCTTCCATCTACGGCTCCGACGCGCGAGGGCACTCCGCCTCCTCCTTCGCCTAGTCCGGCGCGTCGGAGCAGTCCACCTCCTCCGGCGCGTCAGGCCACTCAGCCTCCTCCTCCTCCTCCTCCTTCGACGCGTCAGGCCACTCCGCCTCCTCTAATGACTTAGCCACAATGGAAGAGAGATGCCGCAGACACTCCGGCGGCTAGCAGTACAATAGGCGGGAAGAAATTCAAATTTGGTCCAACCCTCAAGCCTCTTCCAAAGTTACCATATGAGAGGACTGACCAAGAAAACGATGATAGCAGTAAAGCCAAAGTGAAGGCCCATTTTTAACGGAAACATCCACCTCCGAACGAAACGGTAGATCTAGTGAAAGCGAAGCATACTCTGGATGCCCTAAAGCGACCATCACCGCCTCCGCTATCATCAAACTATGACGGCTATTAGGAAGTACTTCTAGTGCTGCAAGAGTCAAAGAACGAAGAAGTGAGAAAACAATTCCCCAGCTCGGCGAATAGGAGAAGCAATTGCGCACCCCGCTCAAGGTGTCTAGCGATATTGATAATAATCCGGTGGTACTGCACGGTACAAACCTTGGTGATTACTTGCGGGATGATGTAATTTTTGAAATGGACAAGGTAACAAAAGAAGAATATAAATACATGCAGGGGAAGCATCTCATCAAACCTGATCATCCTCCTCTAACAACGACGATGTGCAAATGGCATGAGTGGTACATGAAAACCTGCAGGGAGTCTGGGAGAGACACTATGTATGTTAGAGTGAAAGGAGAGCATGAATTCATTGGACTCAGCATGATGCCTATTGAATTTGTGGAGTTATTTCAGTTATACAATCAACTGGCCCTCAACAAACAACTCATGAATTCCTATTGTCTGTAAGTATTACTTCTACAATTAAGTCTCTAGCAAAAAACTGTCACTATCTTATGCAGATTGAAGACCGTCGAATGCAACAAAAGCAGGAATCTTCGACGTTGGGTTCATTAGCCTAGATGCCGTAAATGAATGGACGGTACGAATAATATCCAAGAGACCGAGGAGAACTAGCTAAAGTCGTTCCGTATACATCAAAACAAAAGGGAAAAACTCTTTCCTTACAACTTCAAGTGAATGTTGTTGTCTTCTCTGCATACTCACTTTTGCTTACTCAAGGTTAAGTAATCTAACTGATGAGTTATATATGTGTGCACAATTACCACTTTATTGTTCTATCCATTAAGCTTGATGGGGCATTAGTAACTGTCTTAGCCTCAAGACGTAAAGATCCCGAGAATTATGCGGACATGACTACAATGCTCAAGTAGTAAGTTCAGTCTATACCAGGACCATATCGGCATGCAACTTTCGTTAATTACCTGATATCAAGTAATCATTTTCTTTCCAGTGCAGGGTTTGGAAGAAGTTCACCCGAAAGGTTCCCGGTCTAAACAAAGAGTTGCGATTTACACACCCCAAAGTAAGTAGTACTAGCTAGTTCCGCGCATCTCTAATTGATTCAAATTTTCATCAATATATCATTATCATGCTTGCTTATCAGTTTGATTGAACTCTATTCTCGTAACGTGCTTGTACCTCTGAGCGGGGACTATTTTATGTGGACTATTTTAACATGCTTGTATCTATTCTCAATAGTTCCGCGCATCTCTAAGAAGGGACTATTTTATGTGGATACTACGTATGCGAGTTCATTCGCCACTCGACCTCTGAGCGGGGCTTCTCTGATAAACAATTTGAAGTACGTAAATAATATTCACAATTTTATTTTAGATGTTACCATCAATTGTGTTGAGTTTTATTCATATATATGCATGTATTGACCCCCTTCTTTAAATTAGATCTGGCATATGCGGGATGAACTCCTAGCAGATGATCGTATACGAGCAATTCAAGAGGAATTGGCGAGATTCTTTCTTGACCACGTCATACCTAAAGACGGAGAATACTACGTGGATTTTTGATTGGATCTTAGGGATTGTAAGAGATCTTATATTGTATATTTGTAGCTAGTAGCATTGGATAGATATTCAAAAACTTTTTGTTTGACCAATCTCTCAGACAAGAGAGGTCGATCACTTCTCTCTGTATATGTTCATGACGATCTTGTGTACTTAATGGTTCCTTCATTTGCTTACTAACTAGCGTGTCGAGTTATCTCTATAGTATCTTGCGTCAACCAAGCACGGAGAAAGAGAGGACACTTCTCTCTATTAGCTAGCTAACACAATATGAAACCCTAAATTAACCCTCCAAAAACCCCTAAACCCCACTTTCAAAAAAATACCCAGCTCCAACCAGATGCTGAAGCATGGATGCCTTTTGGTCCCGATTGGTGTAAACAACTTGGACTAAAGGTCCTCCTGTCTAGGCTTCCTGCAGTGGCCACGAGGAGCCCCTTCTGTCTAGGTTCGCAAACGAACCGGGGCCAAAGTTTTGGGGCTTTAGTCCGACCCTTTAGTCTCGGTTTCAGAACCGGGGCTAATGGGCTTTTGGAACCGGGACAAATGGGCCATTTTCTACTAGTGGCATCCATTATCTCTACTTGCTTGGCTCTTCTTATATGAATAAATTCTTCTTTGTTCTACGTAGTGGTTGTGAACTTGATATTTTTGATAATTATTTCCGATAAGTTAACTCATGTGTTCATTTGTCTCGGGACCAATGGTCCCTTTTCGTCAGCCGGCGTGGGGAACAGGGACCTTTGGTCCCGGTTGGTGGCACCAACCGGGACGAAAGGGGGCATTGGTCCCGGTTGGTGACACAAACCGGGACCAATGGCCTTGCACAGCGCTGTCGTGAGAGTTTAGTCCCACCGCCCAAATCGAAGGTTGCCCGAACCTGTTTATAAGCTTCGTCGTGGCTGCTATGTTGAGCTCCTCTGATAATGAAAATAAATGCACTTATACAATAAATTCTACCTAAATTCAAAATGGTAGTATGTGTCTAACTACCACTGTGAATTTAGGTTGAATTTCAGTATAAGCGCATCTATTTTTTATTTTGCTATTTGTCAATTTAGGAAGAAACATGGATTTTATTCATAATGAATAAGAAGTGATCAAAAGTTGAATTAGTAGGACGATGATCGTACTAATTCAACTTTTGGTCACTTTTGATCCATCCACATGAAATTAATCCGGTTTCCTTCCCCCAATGATATAACAAATCATCATGATAATCATGATCAACATCATCAACATATTAATATAAAAACTCTTGCATCATATCATCACCAACAACACTATAGCTAATAATCATCATATTCATTACCACAAACACTATTTAATCATCATTTTCATCAATGAGACATCATATAACAAGTTGGTCACTACTCATAATCACAACTCTGCCTCCTCGTCATCATCAACTCTAACACATTGTAGCCCACAATAACACATTGTACCTAGGACCTACTCCTCTCTCATAGGACCTACTCTACCCTTTCTTAGGTACAATATCATAAAACAAGATAGACCCTGACTCTCCATTACGGAGAATGGAGATCATCCTATCTCCAATTCTTGGCCTACGCACAATGTTGCTTCCAAGTAGCTCCCTACGATTGACCATACATTTTTTCCAATATTTGATTGTCATGTCTTCATCGGTTTTACAAATCCGGTATGGACATGTAACATCCCAAAAATTTCATTTTGGAATGTTATGAATATAGCTATGCATCTATCATCACCATTGCTTGAATGTATGTGTTTGTTGAAATGCCTTTTCTGACTTTCTGAAAGTCCCTTCTACCTTTTCCTATGTTGCTTTTACCTATTGGAAATTTTGGTTAAAAGTTCAAATAAGAGAGGAGGAACATGACACTCCACACCAGGGTCAAATTGGTGAATTATTTGAACAATAATAACCAGGGGTTATTTTGAAAATATTTGCAAAAAGGGTTTAAAAACAATTAGGCAATTTCTGAAAATATTATTTTTTCAAAATGTTCAAATGACAGAATAGAAATGTTCATTAAATAGGATTTATTCTTCTGTTAATTTTGATACATAACACCCCTATATTTAGAGACGACTTGAATGCTTTAAATGTATTTGAATGTCTCTAGAAAATTATTAAAACAGTAACGGTAACCGTTTCCGGTATTAAACGGGCCGGCCCACGGCAGTTATATCGCGCTTTTACTACGAGCCGGCCGACCGCGCGCAACGGACACCTTTCTCTCTCACTGACGCTGGACCCCACCCATCCGACCGTTTTCCTCGCTCGGTCGTCGCCTTCCTCTCCCCCCCCCCCCCCCGCGCGCGCCAGAGACGTCGCCGACCGTTTCCCCCTCGCCGGATCTCTCGCCTCTCTCCTCCCCCGCACCCCTCAAGCGCCCTATAAATACCGGACCCTTCCCCGCATCCATTTCCCCCCCCCCGAGTCCCTCTCTCTCTCGCCGAGACGCTGCCCCAATCGCTCGCCGGAGCTCCCACCCTCACCGGATCTCTCCGTCGAGCGTAGCCACCCCGTCCGACCCCCGTTCGCCCCACCGTCGCTACCAATCGACTCCGGAGTACCGTCGCCGTCGCCCGGACCACTTCCCCGTCTTCCCCGACCACCGGAGCGCCTCGCCGTTGCGTTCACCACTTCCGGACTCGCCGGAGTTTCCCCACGCCGGCGACCTTTACACCGTGAGCATTTCCCTCCCTCCGATCCAAACCCAATGGCTCAGATTAGAAGTCACTTATTCCCGAACCGTTTTCTGTTTTGGATCGGTTGACCGCCCGAAGCACCGCTCGGACACCCACCTCAGCCACTCACAGGTCGCCACGTCACCCTAGTCGACCGTTAGTTAGTTTTTCTTTTCAGTTTTGTTTTTCAGAAAACAGAATGTTTTCCAAATTTGTTTTAGCTATATCTTTTAATCTGTTTAGAGTTTTGAGTTGATTCTTTTTGCAATAGCTCACATTTTTCATGTAGTTTCACCCTGTAATTTTAAATTTCAAATTGGAAATATAAAATTTGAATTTAATCAAATTTGCTCAAAATCTTCAAATCTGAATAACTAGAGTTTAAAAATAGATTTTGATATGATTCTTTTTGCTACTGTTTGGTATTAGTTAGGACTACCTTCATGTTTAGTTTGGGGATTTTAAGTATATATTTGATTAGTGTTCTAACCAAAAACAGAATCTGCTTATTATTACAATATAGTTTTATAAACTTAATTTTAATTAATTTGATTTAGAATTTGGTTTTATTTGTTTATTAGGTTCTGTTAGTAAACATTTAGTGTTTTCACTCACTATTAATAAAAATATAAATTTTCCTAGTTTAATTTCAATTAACATAGGAATCACAACTTCTTTTTCAAATAGGCATAATTTGGTTAAAACAACTAACTAGTAATAGTTTGCTTTCAAACAAAGTTTTGTATATTTTGTTTATGTTTTCTAAGACAGATTTAATTGTAAATTATTTCCTGTTAAGAACATGTTTTGTTAACAAATTATAAGTTAGTTTTTCATTCTTTTTTTTAGAATAACTATAGTTGATTCATATAGTGTTTATCAAAACTTTTATAAACTTTACTAAAGTTCTCCCAACAAACTTAAACTGATTTTATTCTGTTTATTAATAAAATATTCTATTGTTGCCTTGCTGTCAACAATTGTCTTGTTATTTCAAAATAGTTTTATTATGTAGTAGTGTTTTCACCATCTCCTTCGGAAAACAAAACTTTGTGTGTTTTACTTGCTAGAGACTTTTATGCATTGTTTTGTCTTGATTGTTTATTAGTTCTTGGTTGATGTTTGTGAGTTACAATATTTTGTTGTATGCTTATTGAGTGCTTGTTTGCTTCGTTAGATTATCCGGAGTGCGAAGCTTGTTTCTTAGAGTCACTCACGTACGAAGATCATCAATCAGGCAAGTCACCTTGATCATGTTACCCATGTTTTATATGCATTAGTTCTACCATCTCCCCAGTTGCATGCAAGATAGGTTAGTTGGAAACTTGGTTACATTGTAATAGTATCATGTGGTAGGTACCCCTCCTCAACCCTCTTTGACAACTTTGGCCCCGGGAAACGTTGTTTTACTTTTGCGATGCTAATAGTAGACGGGGTTGGTTGTGTGATTCATGGGAGTTGAGAGAGTTAATAATTTCAAGACCTACATAATGATCAAGATTTCAAGACTCCAAGTTTTTTTCAACATACCTCTGGGTGGATGATGGTTGAACGGCGCCCTGGAGAAACCAGTGGTTAGCCTAGGTGATGCTGGAGATGGCCAGTATTCACGCGGAAAGGTCCACCCAGGCACAAAGAGATGGATGGATGCTTCAAAACCCAAGGCTTACCTGCACAGCCACAAGTCATTATGGGCTCTGGCTTGGTTGGACATCGTGGGGACCCTGGACAGGCGGTGCTACGAGAGGTAGAAGAACGGTAGGAAAGGATGGGCACCGTCAGTAGTCGCAGGAAAACCCTTTGGAAGACCATGTTTTGGTCATCCGTTTCTCAAACAACCTGAAGTGTGAGAAATCAAACAGAGGCGACCAAATCTTGTGGGGAACGTGTGCAAAACTCTGCAGAGTGTACAAAACCTAATCGATTAGCCGTGTCCACGGTCATGGACGACTTGAGCCAAAGGAATTGGAACTTCCGGAACTCTCAACACAAATAATATGATGATGTGGGTATTTAATAATTTTGGGTATGAGAATTGGTTGGTGGAACCATCTCATTAATCAACCAACTTAGTAATTTTTTGCTTAACCCTTTTGATGTAGGAAAAACTTGGCTTTACGCAAAAACTTACCACCCCACTTGCCATATATGCATATAGACTAGATGATTATCTTTTCACCCTCTCTTGTGACTTTGCCGGCATATTCCATATGCTGACCTACACGGCTGCAACGTATCATGTTGCAGAGTACTTTTCCGACCAGGAGTGAGGACATGTTCTATGCTCAGTGAGATGCCCTTGGAGTCAGATGGACTCACCTACTTTCGACGCTTCCGCAAGATTTAGATATTCTCATGAGTTGGCTTTTAGCCACTTTATTGTAATTCTTATTGTAATAAAGGACTCTATATGAGATTTCGATTAATATAATGCTGTGTGATTTTCCCTTTGATATATACATTGATGTACCGTGTGTGTACCAGCATGATCTTGGGATGGTACGGAAACACCGGAGACTTGGCCTTTCAGGTCGGGTCGCTACAGAAATGGTATCAGAGCACACGTTGACCGTAGGACGTAACCTCTAGGATTGGAACGCCCTAGGATTTTTTTTCTCTTGTCTTTCAAATTCTTATACTCTCATCTATTCGTTTCTGATTTCTCTCCGATTATTTCAAAATATATAGATGGCCACCTTCATCCCAGTGTTGCTCACGGAGTTTTGCCAGCCTGACGCAACGATGCCCTTTGGTAAGGAGCTGATGAGGATCGTCAAGGACGTAAGGATTGCTTTGCCGAGCATCACCGGGATTCCTATCATGTCATTTCCCCAAGATGGACGCTACATGATCGAGGTGCATATTCCAGGGAAGACTTTTGGGAATCGGAAAGAACCCATCGACCTCAAGTTCGTGGCACCCAGTTGGATACTTGGAAGAGACATGGCCATTCATCGTGCCCTTGGACGTATTCAGGAGGAATACAGAGGTGGAACCATTTCACCAGGACTCAACATGGTTTGTCGCAGAGATGCCACTGGAAAAATCATAACTCCTCCCACTTCAGACACCACTATTTCCTATATCCAGACCCTGGAGACTCACATCAGAACTCTGGAGCTTCGAGTTCGTGCTGACACGAAGACTATCAAGAACCTGATGAATCGCGAGCTGGACCTTGAAGCTGATCTGCGAGAGGCCAACTATGAACACGAGCATGAAGTGAAGGACTTCCTAGAGAGGATTGATGAGCAGAATGCACGCATCGCAACTCTGGAGGAGCAGCTAGACATGGGGGAAAACCTTCACCCCGAAGGAGACATGGCACCCTTCATCAGCGACGATGAAGACTATGAGGAAAGCACCATCGAAGGACCTACGACTATGCACTTTTGAGGAGAACCTTAGTTATGCCCTCCATGAATCTTTTATTTTAGTCGTTAAAGCGTAGGTCGATGCTTAATTGTCTGAGATTTGTATCTCGATGTTTGACATTGATTGAATAAATGAATGAATGTTTGGTGTGATATGTTTGTTGCATTGCATATGGGTAGTGAATTTCTTCTAGACCCTTGTTCTATTCTAATTCTCATCCCTCTGAAAAATAGCAAGATGCCTCCACGACGTGAGACCGACTTCACTTTCCCGCCGGAACTCACTCAACTCCTTCAGCAACAGAATGCACTGATGCAACTATTGATTCAGAATCAGACCAACAATCAGAACAACAATAACCACCACCATCCACCCCAGACTGACAATCTCACCCGTTTTCTGAGGTTGAACCCTCCAACTTTCTCCAGCAGCACTGAGCCCATTGTGGCAGATGACTGGCTTCGTAAGATGGAGAGAGAACTTGTCACCGCTGGATGCGCTGAAGCTGAGAAAGTGCGATTTGCCGCACATCAACTGGAAGGACCAGCAGCATCATGGTGGGAGAATTACACCACCACATATCCTATTGCTGATGTAACCTGGGAGCAATTCAAGCTTGCTTTCCGCACCGCTCATGTATCAGCTGGAGCCATGAGTCTGAAGAAGCGCGAGTATCGCAATTTGCGCCAGGGTAATCGCTCTGTGGCCCAATATGTGGACGACTTCAACACATTGGCACGTTATGCACCAGGAGACGTGGCCGATGATGCGGCCAAGCAAGAAAAGTTTCTGGAAGGACTCAACGATGAGTTGAGCATATAGCTGGTAGTGGCTACTTTCAACAACTACCAAGAGCTGGTGGACAAGGCCCTTATTCTGGAGGGTAAACAACAGCAGATTGAAAACCGCAAGCGGAAGTACACTCAGGGGAAGTTCAACTCTGGAACTCATCAGAAGCCCCGCTACTCCCCGTACTCAGGGAATACCGGATCAGGAAACAGTAAGTTTGGAAAGCACACTCATGCTGTGCATAATCATGGAAGCCACTATCATGGAGGAAATGGAAACAACCGTCCCAACCATGGTAACTTCAAGACTGACAATGGGAATGGGAACAACAACCAGCACCGTCACGCTCCTGTTCAGAAGGATCTGAGTCACATCACCTGTTTCAAGTGTCAGAAGACAGGGCACTATGCTACTGAGTGTCCCCAGAACAAGCAAGGCAATGGAAACGGCAACAACAACGGCAATGCAGCAGTTAAGAAGCCCAACCCGTTTCCCCGTGCTCAAGTGAATCACATGGACGTGGAAGAAGTCTATGATCAACCCGAGACTGTGGTTGGTAAGTTTTTATTGCATTCACGTCCTGTTACAGTACTTTTTGATTCTCGTGCAACTCATTCATTCATATCAAGGGTAGTTGTGGATAAATATGGTTTGCCCACCAAAACCCTTAGCCAGCCTATTCAGGTCAGTTCCCCAGGAGGTATGATGATGGCAGGGATAGGATGCCATGCCTTGAAACTCAATATAGGAAACCATGTTTTTCCCACCGACCTCATCGTCTTAGAGTCACAAGGATTGGATGTAATCCTAGGCATGGATTGGATGACAAAGTATGAAGGAAATCTTGATTGCCCTAGCAAATCTGTTTCACTCACCACCCCGGAGAACAAGAGGATTAAGTATGTATCCCGACGCACACGTATGAGTGCTAGGTTAAACTCTCTCACGGGAGTTGTTCAGGAGGAAGTACCTGTGGTAAAAGACTTTCTGGATGTATTTCCGAAAGAATTACCAGGAATGCCACCAGATAGGGAGATTGAGTTCTTAATAGAGCTACAGCCAGGAACAGCCCCAATTTCCAAGAGACCCTATCGGATGCCCGCAAATGATCTATTGGAAATCAAGAAGCAAATTAAGGAGTTACTGGACAAAGGTTATATTCGCCCAAGTTCTTCACCTTGGGGAGCCCCAGTTCTTTTGGTGGAGAAGAAGGATAAATCCATGAGAATGGTAGTTGACTATCGTGCCTTGAACGAGGTGACTATCAAGAACAAGTACCCTCTGCCGATGATTAATGATTTGTTTGATCAGCTCGTAGGAGCCAAAGTATTCTCCAAGATCGATCTTCGATCAGGGTATCATCAACTTAAGATTCGTGAACAAGATATACCCAAAACAGCTTTCACCACGAGGTATGGCTTGTATGAGTATACGGTCATGTCTTTTGGATTGACTAATGCTCCTACCTACTTCATGAATTTGATGAACAAAGTATTCATGGAATACCTAGACAAGTTTGTCGTGGTGTTCATCGATGACATTCTGATATTCTCCAAGAACGAGGAAGAGCATAAGCAACATCTGCGTTTAGTTCTGGAGAAGCTAAGAGAGCATCAGTTATATGCCAAGTTTAGCAAATGTGAATTTTGGTTGACGGAAGTCGGATTTCTTGGACACGTTATTTCCGGAGAAGGAATAGCCGTAGACCCCGCTAAGGTTGAAGCCGTCACCGAGTGGAAGTCACCCACCTCAGTTAAGGAGATCCGCAGTTTCCTTGGACTTGCCGGATATTACCGGAGATTCATTGAGAATTTCTCAAAGATTGCCAAGCCCATGACAGAGTTGTTGAAGAAAGAATCCAAGTATATTTGGACTGAGGAATGTGAAGCCAGTTTCCAGGAGTTGAAGGAACGTTTGGTCACAGCTCCAGTATTGATCTTGCCCGATATTCGGAAGGATTTCCAGGTTTATTGTGATGCCTCACGTCAAGGACTTGGAGGAGTACTTATGCAAGATGGAAAAGTTGTAGCCTATGCTTCCAGACAGCTACGACCTCATGAGTTAAATTATGCCACTCACGACTTGGAATTAGCAGCCGTAGTGCACGCACTCAAGACTTGGAGACATTTCCTTATCGGAAATAGTTGTGATGTTTACACCGACCATAAGAGCCTGAAGTATATCTTCACGCAGAAAGAGTTGAACCTCAGACAGAGGAGATGGTTAGAGTTAATCAAGGACTATGACATGAGATTACACTACCATCCAGGTAAGGCTAATGTTGTAGCCGATGCCTTGAGTCGGAAAACTTATGTGAACACACTCACAGCGGAAGGATTACCTCAAGAATTAGTCGATGATCTCAGAGAGCTCAAGCTAGAGATAGTTCCAAGAGGATATGTTGCTACACTGGAAATTCAGTCCACCTTGACCGAAAGAATTCGAGAAGCTCATAAATCGGACAAGGAGATAGCTAAGATTAAACAGAGAATGGAAGATGGTAAAGCTAAAGGTTTTCGTGAGGATGAACACGGAACTTTGTGGTTTGAGAACCGAATCTATGTGCCCAATGACCCAGAGCTCAGGAAGTTGATACTTCAGGAAGCCCACGATTCACCCTACTCGATACACCCAGGCAACACCAAGATGTATCTGGATTTGAAGGAAAGTTATTGGTGGACAGGTATGAAGAAAGATATTGCAGAGCATGTTGCAATATGTGATGTTTGTCAGTGAGTAAAGGCAGAACATCAGAAACCAGCAGGGTTACTCCAACCTTTGCCGATACCCGAGTGGAAATGGGAAAAGCTTGGTATGGACTTCATCACAGGATTACCCAGGACCCGTTCAGGTTATGATTCCATCTGGGTAGTGGTAGATCGCTTGACTAAGGTAGCTCACTTCATTCCAGTGAAAACCACCTATACCAGTGCTAAGCTAGCCAAGATATATATGACCAGGATCGTATGTCTGCATGGAGTTCCGAGGAGTATCGTGTCAGATAGAGGAACACAATTCACTTCAAAGTTTTGGCATCAGTTACATGAAACTTTGGGTACAAGGCTAGAGTTCAGTACAGCTTTTCATCCGCAGACAGATGGACAGACTGAGAGAGTCAACCAGATTCTGGAAGACATGTTGAGAGCTTGTGCGCTAGATTATGGATCTAGTTGGGACGATAACTTGCCTTACGCAGAATTCTCGTACAACAACAGTTATCAAACCAGTCTAAAGATGGCCCCTTTCGAAGCTCTATACGGAAGGAGGTGCAGAACACCACTGACATGGGATGGTGTTGGAGACCGACAACTTTTTGGTCCCGACCTTATCCGAGATTCTGAAGAGAAAGTCAAGTTAATTCGTGACAGACTCAAGATAGCTCAATCTCGACAGAAGAGTTATGCTGACAGCAAGCGCAAGGAAGTGACATATGAAGTGGGAGACAGAGCATATCTTCGTGTGTCCCCGCTTCGAGGAATCAAGAGGTTTGGTGTTAAAGGAAAATTAGCACCCAGATTCATAGGCCCCTACAACATTCTTGAACGTAGAGGCGAAGTCGCATACAAACTGGAATTGCCGGAAGGATTATCCGAAGTTCATGATGTGTTCCATGTTTCCCAGCTGAAGAAATGTCATGCAGAGATGGCTGATATCCCTCTGAGAGATACAGTGCCCCTAGAGGCCATACAGCTTGACAGTGATCTGACGTACGAGGAGAAGCCTGTCAGAATCCTCGAGACTGCCAACAGAGTTACCCGCAGCAAGATCATCAAGTTCTGCAAAGTTTTGTGGAGTCACCATACCGAGGAAGAAGCCACCTGGGAACGCGAAGAAGATCTTCGTAGAGACCATCCGCACCTATTTTCTAGCCAACCCGAATCTCGAGGGCGAGATTCATCTTAAGGTGGGTAGGTTTGTAACATCCCAAAAATTTCATTTTGGAATGTTATGAATATAGCTATGCATCTATCATCACCATTGCTTGAATGTATGTGTTTGTTGAAATGCCTTTTCTTACTTTCTGAAAGTCCCTTCTACCTTTTCCTATGTTGCTTTTACCTATTGGAAATTTTGGTTAAAAGTTCAAATAAGAGAGGAGGAACATGACACTCCACACCAGGGTCAAATTGGTGAATTATTTGAACAATAATAACCAGGGGTTATTTTGAAAATATTTGCAAAAAGGGTTTAAAAACAATTAGGCAATTTCTGAAAATATTATTTTTTCAAAATGTTCAAATGACAGAATAGAAATGTTCATTAAATAGGATTTATTATTCTGTTAATTTTGATATATAACACCCCTATATTTAGAGACGATTTGAATGCTTTAAATGTATTTGAATGTCTCTGGAAAATTATTAAAACAGTAACGGTAACCGTTTCCGGTATTAAACGGGCCGGCCCACGGCAGTTATATCGCGCTTTTACTACGAGCCGGCCGACCGCGCGCAACGGACACCTTTCTCTCTCACTGACGCTGGACCCCACCCATCCGACCGTTTTCCTCGCTCGGTCGTCGCCTTCCTCTCCCCCCCCCCCCCCCGCGCGCGCCAGAGACGTCGCCGACCGTTTCCCCCTCGCCGGATCTCTCGCCTCTCTCCTCCCCCGCACCCCTCGAGCGCCCTATAAATACCGGACCCTTCCCCGCATCCATTTCCCCCCCCCCGAGTCCCTCTCTCTCTCGCCGAGACGCTGCCCCAATCGCTCGCCGGAGCTCCCACCCTCACCGGATCTCTCCGTCGAGCGTAGCCACCCCGTCCGACCCCCGTTCGCCCCACCGTCGCTACCAATCGACTCCGGAGTACCGTCGCCGTCGCCCGGACCACTTCCCCGTCTTCCCCGACCACCGGAGCGCCTCGCCGTTGCGTTCACCACTTCCGGACTCGCCGGAGTTTCCCCACGCCGGCGACCTTTACACCGTGAGCATTTCCCTCCCTCCGATCCAAACCCAACGGCTCAGATTAGAAGTCACTTATTCCCGAACCGTTTTCTGTTTAGGATCGGTTGACCGCCCGAAGCACCGCTTGGACACCCACCTCAGCCACTCACAGGTCGCCACGTCACCCTAGTCGACCGTTAGTTAGTTTTTCTTTTCAGTTTTGTTTTTCAGAAAACAGAATGTTTTCCAAATTTGTTTTAGCTATATCTTTTAATCTGTTTAGAGTTTTGAGTTGATTCTTTTTGCAATAGCTCACATTTTTCATGTAGTTTCACCCTGTACTTTTAAATTTCAAATTTGAAATATAAAATTTGAATTTAATCAAATTAGCTCAAAATCTTCAAATCTGAATAACTAGAGTTTAAAAATAGATTTTGATATGATTCTTTTTGCTACTGTTTGGTATTAGTTAGGACTACCTTCATGTTTAGTTTGGGGATTTTAAGGATATATTTGATTAGTGTTCTAACCAAAAACAGAATCTGCTTATTATTACAATATAGTTTTATAAACTTAATTTTAATTAATTTGATTTAGAATTTGGTTTTATTTGTTTATTAGGTTCTGTTAGTAAACATTTAGTGTTTTCACTCACTGTTAATAAAAATATAAATTTGCCTAGTTTAATTTCAATTAACATAGGAATCACAACTTCTTTTTCAAATAGGCATAATTTGGTTAAAACAACTAACTAGTAATAGTTTGCTTTCAAACAAAGTTTTGTATATTTTGTTTCTGTTTTCTAAGACAGATTTAATTGTAAATTATTTCCTGTTAAGAACATGTTTTGTTAACAAATTATAAGTTAGTTTTTCATTCTTTTTGTTAGAATAACTATAGTTGATTCATATAGTGTTTATCAAAACTTTTATAAACTTTACAAAAGTTCTCCCAACAAACTTAAACTGATTTTATTCTGTTTATTAATAAAATATTCTATTGTTGCCTTGCTGTCAACAATTGTCTTGTTATTTCAAAATAGTTTTATTATGTAGTAGTGTTTTCACCATCTCCTTCGGAAAACAAAACTTTGTGTGTTTTACTTGCTAGAGACTTTTATGCATTGTTTTGTCTTGATTGTTTATTAGTTCTTGGTTGATGTTTGTGAGTTACAATATTTTGTTGTATGCTTATTGAGTGCTTGTTTGCTTCGTTAGATTATCCGGAGTGCGAAGCTTGTTTCTTAGAGTCACTCACGTACGAAGATCATCAATCAGGCAAGTCACCTTGATCATGTTACCCATGTTTTATATGCATTAGTTCTACCATCTCCCCAGTTGCATGCAAGATAGGTTAGTTGGAAACTTGGTTACATTGTAATAGTATCATGTGGTAGGTACCCCTCCTCAACCCTCTTTGACAACTTTGGCCCCGGGAAACGTTGTTTTACTTTTGCGATGCTAATAGTAGACGGGGTTGGTTGTGTGATTCATGGGAGTTGAGAGAGTTAATAATTTCAAGACCTACATAATGATCAAGATTTCAAGACTCCAAGTTTTTTTCAACATACCTCTGGGTGGATGATGGTTGAACGGCGCCCTGGAGAAACCAGTGGTTAGCCTAGGTGATGCTGGAGATGGCCAGTATTCACGCGGAAAGGTCCACCCAGGCACAAAGAGATGGATGGATGCTTCAAAACCCAAGGCTTACCTGCACAGCCACAAGTCATTATGGGCTCTGGCTTGGTTGGACATCGTGGGGACCCTGGACAGGCGGTGCTACGAGAGGTAGAAGAACGGTAGGAAAGGATGGGCACCGTCAGTAGTCGCAGGAAAACCCTTTGGAAGACCATGTTTTGGTCATCCGTTTCTCAAACACCCTGAAGTGTGAGAAATCAAACAGAGGCGACCAAATCTTGTGGGGAACGTGTGCAAAACTCTGCAGAGTGTACAAAACCTAATCGATTAGCCGTGTCCACGGTCATGGACGACTTGAGCCAAAGGAATTGGAACTTCCGGAACTCTCAACACAAATAATATGATGATGTGGGTATTTAATAATTTTGGTTATGAGAATTGGTTGGTGGAACCATCTCATTAATCAACCAACTTAGTAATATTTTGCTTAACCCTTTTGATGTAGGAAAAACTTGGCTTTACGCAAAAACTTACCACCCCACTTGCCATATATGCATATAGACTAGATGATTATCTTTTCACCCTCTCTTGTGACTTTGCCGGCATATTCCATATGCTGACCTACACGGCTGCAACGTATCATGTTGCAGAGTACTTTTCCGACCAGGAGTGAGGACACGTTCTATGCTCAGTGAGATGCCCTTGGAGTCAGATGGACTCACCTACTTTCGACGCTTCCGCAAGATTTAGATATTCTCATGAGTTGGCTTTTAGCCACTTTATTGTAATTCTTATTGTAATAAAGGACTCTATATGAGATTTCGATTAATATAATGCTGTGTGATTTTCCCTTTGATATATACATTGATGTACCGTGTGTGTACCAGCATGATCTTGGGATGGTATGGAAACACCGGAGACTTGGCCTTTCAGGTCGGGTCGCTACAGGACAGGAGTGATGCATAGGCTGACCTGGCCGTGCTGGCCGTAAGCTCATAACATCAATGCGACCTCTCGGAAACATCAGAGAAGGCACACAATCCTTCGGGATTTTCTGTTGAAAAACATAGTAATACCTTTGTTGTTAGAAATTTAGTTTAGTTTTAGAAGAATTTATGCAAAAGATGCACGGATATCGTAATAGTAGAAAATCTTACCATGCTATCTCCATGGATGTTACCGTAGTTCACCACGTGCACTAGTGGCACGTATTGACCATAATGTCGAGGAGTTTGATAATAGCTATTATAATTCTCAAGATCATTAAGAAATGTGATAAGATGATCTTTCTCCGTATAAGTTAATTCTGCTTCATCATTGTAGTTGTAGATTCTGTCTACCATCTTCCATACATTTTTTGAAGAATGAAAATAAGCTGTCAATGGAAATAAATTGTCAACTATTTTTAAATAAACAATATAAATTACTTAATGAATATGGTTCAGAAACTCAGATAATGGTAGAACTTAAGGCGTCTGCACATCGACCCAGATGTCGATATTACCTTCAATTTCATCTTCTAGGCGAATATCAAACGTGATAAGCATATTAGGCTCAAATGCATAAGCCTTGCAAAGTGCTCTCCAACTTTTGCATTCAAAATAAAACTAGGTGTCTGCATTGTACAATTTTACGCCAAAATTATAACCATTCTCGGTCCTCAAGTGAACTCTCTTTATCTCCATACTTTTTTTAGTATTGAAACCAATCTTATCCAAGACATAAATTTTTGCATGGCGGGTGATACGCAAGTAGAATACTAAAGAATTAAAATTATAACTTGAAGCAAAAGAAGCAGAAGTCATGCTTAATTATGAAAAAAGACTTGTCGTTGTGACTTACTGTATCCACTTCGAAGGTCTCGTCCAGCATGATGCTGAAGCACCTACCATCAACTAGGTAAGGCTTGTCAAACAGGTTGCACTCGTCTTCGTAGTATTCACAAATAGCGAATTCCCTTTCGTCGTCAGACATTTACTATGTTCATAGTTGAAACACTTAAAATCGATCGAAGGAAACTACGAGAAAACTGATGAATACACAGATCACTATTACTCAATATGCAACAGGTTGACTTTAGGCATGTCGAGTCTTTCCTTGCTAAACTCTCATCTCACGTATATGGTGGGCACTCCTTTTGATATTGCGACTGTCAGAGATGGTGTCTCCTCCATTTGTCCCCGAGTGCATTACACACCAAAATGTCTAGCACACGGGAACGAAGGAGAAGCGACCCCCGCGACAACAGTCGAGATGGAAACTCACAAGGAGCCGAAACAGGCGTAAAGTCAACCCGTTCCATATATCGAGCAATGACATAGAAAAAATGCCCTATGTTTTGCCAGAATGACTGGCAAATCACAAGCACTTGATATATCCTACATTGTAGCACAAGACATGTCCTATGTTCATAGTTGAAACAGACGTGCATTCAATCAGCAAAACTAAATCATAAAACAAATTAGTATTCAAATTAGCATGCATTCAATAAGCAAAACTAAATCATCTCTTGCGTCCGTACATCATTGAATAGTATCACTAATACATCTCGAATAGTATCATACTATAACCCAAAAAAACATTAAAATATGGAAAACACAAAATGGAAAACATTAAAATATGCAAATTTTGCAAATACTAACTGCTATACATTGGATCAAATGTCAAAATTCATCAACTTTTTTCGATACATATATTGGATCAAAATGTCGAAATTCTTGAAATGTCAAAATTCCTTCACTTTTTTGTACACATCTAACTAATCATGTAGTGAAGAAAATGTCAAAATTCATGCATCTATGTCAAAAATCGTCAAATGTGAAAATTCCTTAACTTTTTTCTATGCATCAAAATTCTTGCATCTAATCATCTAATCATCTATATATCTACTTATCAAAATTGTGCGTGTGTGTGTTCATGAAAATTGGGGGGTCGGGGGGGAGGGGTCGGTAGCCGCCATGGCGGCACAGGGGGCGAGGGAGAGGGGGGAGGAGGGAGCTCACAGTTGGGAGACGGGGCAACGGCGAGGCGACGCGAGTCAGGGGTGGCGATGCTGAGTAGCTCGGGGCCGGAGTAGCGAGCGCGGGTAGCATTCGGGAGGCGTCAGGCCGGGCTCAGGGAGGAACAGGCACGGGCGGCGTCGGAGACCGGCTCGAGGAGGCAAGACGGTGACGGCGCGGGCGGCCTCAGGGAGGTGAGAGGGCGATGTCGCGAATAGGAGAAGAATACAGAGTAACTGTGAAATTTTTGAAGTGTTGCATATATAAGGAGGCCTTTACTCGCAGTTGGTGGCTCCACCCATGAATAAAGACCCCCCTCCCTTTAGTCGCGGTTGGAGCCACCAACCGCGACTAAAGGTGAATTTCAGCAGGCACGGGCGGCGGGAACGAAACCCTGTAGTCACGGTTGATGGCTCCAACCACGACTAAAGGGGGTCTTTAATCGCGGTTGGAGCCACCAACCGCGACTAAAGGTGTGTTCCTAGCACGGCGCACTGCGGTGGAAGTTTAGTCCCAACTCGCTAGTCAAGGGGTGCCACGACCAATTTATAAGCCCCGTCGCGGGCACTACATTGAGCTCCTCTCTAATGCAGGCCTTCTCGGCCTACCTCTAATGTGATTCCCTGTGTGCCTACTGGGCATTGCGTGCCTGCATCCTAGCCCGGGTTGGGTTTCTAGTCGTATGCAGGTCGTGGCGGCCCAGTAGGCGGGATTCTTTTATTTTGTTTTCTTTATTTATTTTCTTTTGTTTTTTAGTTTTTTGTGTGCTTTATTGAGGGTTAATGAGTGGATCTTTTTGCGTTAGGACAAAAAAATTATAAACTTTCTGTTAGTGGTAGCAGTGTTCAACTTCAGATAGTTTAAATTTGAATTATTTGAAATTTGTGTGAATCACTAGTTTGTAAGTAACTTTACTTTAAAAATAGATTTTCAGTGATTCTTTTCTCTATTGTTTAATATATCGTTGTAACATCCCAAAATTCCATTTTGGAATGTTATGAATATAGCTATGCATCTATTATCATCATTGCTTGATTGTATGAACTAGTTGAAATGCCTCTTCTGGTTTTCAGAAAGTCCCCTTCTACTTTTCCCTATGTTGCTTCCTCTATTTAAAATTTTTGGTTAAAAGTTCAAATAAGAGAGGAGGAACATGACACTCCACACCAGGGTCTAATTGGTGAATTATTTGAACAAAAATAACCAGGAGTTATTTTGAAAATATTTGCAAAAAGGGTTTAAAAACAATTAGGACATTTCTGAAATAATATTTTTTTCAAAGTGTTCAAATGACAGAATAGAAATGTTCATTAAATAGCATTTATTATTCTGTTAATTTTGATATATAATACCCCTATATTTACAAACGATTTGAATGCTTTAAAAGCTTTTGAATGTCTCCGGAAATTATTAAAAAGAAACGGTAACCGTTTCCGGTATTAAACGGGCCGGCCCACCGGCTTTAAAAGCCGAAACCGTTACCGGTCGGCCGACCGAGCGCAGTAATGCTCCCGCTCTCTCACTGACACCGGGTCCCACCCCGTCCGACCGTTGCCCCGGAACGGTCATCGTCTTCACTCCCCGCGCTCGCCGGATCCGACGCCGGCCGTTACTCCCCCTCACCGGATCTCTCCCCTCTCTCCTCCCCGCACCCCCCCGAGCGCCTATATAAGAGCCCCACGGCCCCGCATCCATTCCCCCCCCGAGCCCCCTTCTCTCTCTCGCCGAGACGCCGTCGATTGCTCGTCGGAGTTCCACCACCACCGGAAGTCGCCGTCGATCGTAGCCACCACCTCCGACCATCATTCGCCACGCCGTCGCCACCAATCGCCTCCGGAGGACCGTCCCCGTCGCCAGGACCACTTCCCCGTCCTCCCCGACCACCGGAACACCTCGCCGTCGCAATCGCCGCTACCGGACTCGCCGGAGTACCCCGACGCCGGCAACCTCCCTCCGTAAGCCCCCTCGACCGTCCGATCCAAATCCCACGGTCCAGATTAGAACGAACTTAAGTCCGAACCGTTTTCTTCTACCGAACGGTCGCCCGCTCTAATTCACCTACCGAACGCCCCCCTTAGCCAATCGGATCGCGCCACGTAGCCCCCTGACCGACGCAAACTTTTTTTCATTTTCTGTTTTGTTTTAATTAACAGAATGTTTTCCAATTTTGTTTTGCTTATATCTTTTAATCTGTTTAGAGTTTTGAGTTGATTCTTTTTGCAATAGCTCACAATTTTCATGTAGTTTCACCCTGTACTTTTAAATTTCAAATTTGAACTATGAAATTTGAATTGAATCAAATTTGCTTAAAATCTTCAAATCTGAATAACTAGAGTTTGAAAATAGATTTTGATATGAATCTTTTTGCTACTGTTTGGTATTAGTTAGGACTATCTTCAGGTATAGTTTGAGGATTTTCATGATATATTTGATTACTGTTTTACCCAAAAAACAGAATCTGCTTATTATTATAATATAGTTTTATAAACTTAATTTTGATTAGTTTGATTTAGAATTTGGTTTTATTTGTTTATTAGGTTCTGTTAGTAAACATTTAGTGTTTTCACTTACTGTTAATAAAAATATAAATTTGCCTAGTTTAATTTTATTTAACATAGGAATCAAAATTTCTTTTCAATTAGGCTTAATTTGACTAAAACAACTAACTAGTAATAGTTTGTTTTCAAACAAAGTTTTCTATATTTTGTTTCTGTTTTCTAAGACAGATTTAATAGTAAATTATTTTTTTTCTGTCAAGAACATGTTTTGTTAACAAATTATAAGTTTAGTTTTACATTCTTTTGTTAATATAACTATAGTTGATTCATATAGTGTTTATCAAAACTTGTATAAACTTCACTAAACTTTTCCCAACAAGCTTAAATTGATTATTCTGTTTATTAATAAAATATTCTATTGTTTTCCTTGTTGTCAACAATTGTTTTGCTAATTCAAAATAGTTTTATTATGTAGTAGTGTTTTCATCATCCCCTTTGGAAAAAACAAAACTTTGTGTGTTTTACTTGCTAGAGACTTTTGTGCATTGTTTGCCTTGTTTGTTTAGTACTTCTTTGCTGAATGTTATGAGTACTTATTTTGGTTGTATGCTTATTTAAGTGCATTGTTTGTTTCGTTAGATTATCCGGAGTGCGAAACTTGTTACCTAGAGTTACTCAAGTACGAAGATCATCAATCAGGCAAGTCACTTTGATCATGTTTTACCCATGTTTTATATGCATTAGTTCTACCATCTCCCCAGTTGCATGCAAGATAGGTTAGTTGGAAACTTGGTTACATAGTAGTAGTATCATGTGGTAGATACCCCTCTCAACCCCTTTGACAACATTGGCCCCGGGAAACGTTGTTTTACCTTTTGCTATGCTATTAGTAGACGGGGTTGGTTGTGTGATTCATGAGAGTTGAGAGAGTTAATAATTTCAAGACCTACATAATGATCAAGATTTCAATACTCCAAGTTTTCAACATACCTCTGGGTGGATGATGGTTGAACGGCGCCCTGGAGAAACCAGTGGTTAGCCTAGGTGATGCTGGAGGTGGCCAGTATTCACGCGGAAAGGTCCACCCAGGCACAAAGGGATGGATGGGTGCTTCAAGACCCAAGGCTTACCTGCACAGCCACAAGTCATTATGGGCTCTGGCTTGGTTGGATATCGTGGTGACCCTGGACAGGCGGTGCTACGAGAGGTAGAAGAACGGTAGGAAAGGATGGGCATCGTCAGAGTCGCAGGGAAACCCTTTGGAAGACCATGTTTTGGTCATCCGTTTCTCAAACACCCTGAAGTGCGAGAAATCAAACGGAGGCGACCAAATCTTGTGGGGAACGTGTGCAAAAACTCTGCAGAGTACTTAAACCTAATCGATTAGCCGTGTCCACGGTTATGGACGACTTGAGCCAAAGGGATTGGAACTTCCGGAACTCTCAACACAAATAATATGATGATGTGGGAATTTAATAATTTTGGGTATGAGAATTGGTTGATGGAACCATCTCATTAATCAACCAACTTAGTAATGCTTTGCTTAGCCCTTTTTCTAGATGTAGGAAAAATTGGCTTTACGCAAAACTTACCACCCCACCTGCCATATAAGCATATAGACTAGCTGATTATTTTCACCCCTCTCTTGTGACTTTGCCGGCATACTCCATATGCTGACCTACACGGCTGCAACGTATCATGTTGCAGAGTATTTTTCCGACCAGGAGTGAGGACACGTTCTATGCTCAGTGAGATGCCCTTGGAGTCGGATGGACTCATCTACCTTCGACGCTTCCGCAAGATTTAGATATTCTCATGAGTTGGCCTTTGGCCACTTTATTGTAATTTTTATCGTAATAAAGAACTCGATATGAGATTTCGATTAATATAATGCTGTGTGATTTACCTTTGATATATACATTGATGTACCGTGTGTGTACCAGCATGATCTTGGGATGGTACGGAAACACCGGAGACTTGACCTTCCAGGTCGGGTCGTTACAGAAATGGTATCAGAGCACACGCTGACCGTAGGACGTAACCTCTAGGATTGGAAAGCCTTAGGATTGTTTCTCTTTGTCTTTAAATATCTTATACTCTCATCTATTCGTTTCTGACTCCTCTCCGATTATTTCAAAATTTATAGATGGCCACCTTCATCCCAGTGTTGATCACAGAGTTTTGCCAGCCTGACGCAACGATGCCCTTTGGTAAGGAGCTGATGAGGATCGTCAAGGACATAAGGATTGCTTTGCCGAGCATCACCGGGATTCCTATCATGTCATTTCCCCAAGATGGACGCTACAGGATCGAGGTGCATATTCCAGGGAAGACCTTTGGGAATCGGAAGGAACCCATAGATCTCAAGTTCGTGGCACCCAGTTGGATACTTGGAAGAGACATGGCCATTCATCGTGCCCTTGGACGTATCCAGGAGGAATACAGAGGTGGAACCATTTCACCAGGACTCAGCATGGTTTGCCGCAGAGATGCCCATGGCAACATCATCACCAATCCCACTGCAGACACCAATATCTCCTATATCCAGACCTTGGAGACTCACATCAGGACTCTGGAGCTTCGAGTTCGTGCTGACACGAAGACTATCAAGAATCTGATGAATCGTGAGCTGGACCTTGAAGCTGATCTGCGAGAGGCCAACTATGAACACGAGCATGAAGTGAAGGACTTCTTAGAGAGGATTGATGAGCAGAATGCACGCATCGCCACTCTGGAGGAGCATCTAGACATGGGAGAAAACCTTCACCCCGAAGGAGACATGGCACCCTTCATCAGCGACGATGAAGACTATGAGGAAAGCACCACCGGAGGACCTACGACTATGCACTTTTGAGGAGAACATTAGTTATGCCCTCCAATGTATCTTTATTTTAGTCGTTAAAGCGTAGGTCGATGTTTAGTTGTCTGAGATTTGTATTTTCCGATGTTTGACATTGATTGAATAAATGAATGAGTGTTTCGTGTGATATGTTTGTTGCATTGCATATGGGTAGTGAATTTCTTCCAGACCCTTGTTCTATTCTAATTCTCATCCCTCTGAAAACAGCAAGATGCCTCCACGACGTGAGACCGATTTCACTTTTCCACCGGAACTCACCCAACTCCTTCAGCAACAGAATGCACTGATGCAACTATTGATTCAGAATCAGACCAACAACCAGAACAACAACAACAACCACCATCCACCCCAGACTGACAATCTCACCCGTTTTCTGAGGTTGAACCCTCCAACTTTCTCCAGCAGCACTGAGCCCATTGTGGCAGATGACTGGCTCCGCAAGATGGAGAGAGAACTTGTCACCGCTGGATGCACTGACGCTGAGAAAGTGCGATTTGCCGCACATCAACTGGAAGGACCAGCAGCATCATGGTGGGAGAATTATACCACCACTTATCCTATTGCAGATGTGACTTGGGAGCAGTTCAAGCTTGCTTTCCGCACCGCTCATGTTTCAGCTGGAGCCATGAGTTTAAAGAAGCGCGAGTTTCGCAACTTGCGCCAGGGTAATCGTTCCGTGGCCCAATATGTGGACGACTTCAACACATTGTCACGTTATGCCCCAGGAGATGTGGCCGATGATGCGGCCAAGCAAGAAAAGTTTCTGGAAGGACTCAATGATGAGTTGAGCATACAGCTGGTAGTGGCTAATTTCAACAACTACCAAGAGCTGGTGGATAAGGCACTTATTCTGGAAGGTAAACAGCAGCAGATTGAGAACCGCAAGCGGAAGTACACTCAGGGGAAGTTCAACTCTGGAGCTCATCAGAAGCCTCGTTACTCCCCGTACTCCGGGAATACCGGATCAGGAAATGGTAAGTTTGGAAAGCACACTCATACTGTGCACAACCATGGAGGTCACCATCATGGAGGAAATGGGAATAACCGTCTCAACCATGGTAACTTCAAGAGTGACAATGGGAATGGGAACAACAACCAGCACCGTCAAGTTCCTGCTCAGAAGGATCTGAGTCACATTACCTGTTTCAAGTGCCAGAAGACAGGGCACTATGCTACTGAGTGTCCCCAGAGTAAGCAAGGCACTGGAAACGGCACTAACAACGGCAACTCCACAGCCAAGAAGCCCAATCCGTTTCCCCGTGCTCACGTGAATCACATCAACGTGGAAGAAGTCTATGATCAGCCCGAGACTGTGGTTGGTAAGTTTTTATTGCATTCACGTCCTGTTACAGTACTTTTTGATTCGGGTGCAACTCATTCATTCATATCAAGGGTAGTTGTGGATAAGTATGGTTTGCCCACCAAAACCCTTAGTCAGCCAATTCAGGTTAGTTCTCCAGGAGGTATGATGATGGCAGGGATAGGATGCCATGCCTTGAAACTCAATATAGGGAACCATGTTTTTTCCACCGACCTCATCGTCTTAGAGTCACACGGATTGGATGTAATCCTAGGCATGGATTGGATGACCAAGTATGAAGGAAATCTTGATTGCCCTAGCAAGTCTGTTTCACTCACCACCCCGGAGAACAAGAGGATTAAGTATGTATCCCGACGCACACGTATGAGTGCTCGGTTAAATTCTCTCACAGGAGTTGTTCAGGAGGAAGTACCTGTGGTAAAAGAATTTCCAGATGTATTTCCGGAAGAATTACCAGGAATGCCACCAGATAGGGAGATTGAGTTCTTAATAGAGCTACAGCCAGGGACAGCCCCAATTTCCAAGAGACCCTATCGGATGCCCGCAAATGATCTGTTGGAAATCAAGAAGCAAATTAAGGAGTTATTGGACAAAGGTTATATTCGCCCAAGTTCTTCACCTTGGGGAGCCCCAGTTCTTTTGGTGGAGAAGAAGGATAAATCTTTGAGAATGGTAGTGGACTATCGTGCCTTGAACGAGGTGACTATCAAGAACAAGTACCCTCTACCGATGATTAATGATTTGTTTGATCAGCTCGTAGGAGCCAAAGTATTCTCCAAGATCGATCTTCGATCAGGGTATCACCAGTTGAAAATTCGTGAACAGGATATACCCAAAACAGCTTTCACCACGAGGTATGGCTTGTATGAGTATACGGTCATGTCTTTTGGATTGACTAATGCTCCTGCCTACTTCATGAATTTGATGAACAAAGTATTCATGGAATACCTAGACAAGTTTGTTGTGGTGTTCATCGATGACATTCTGATATTCTCCAAGAACGAGGAAGAGCATAAGCAACATTTGCGTTTAGTTCTGGAAAAGCTAAGAGAGCATCAGTTATATGCCAAGTTCAGCAAATGTGAATTTTGGTTGACGGAAGTCGGATTCCTTGGACATGTTATTTCCGGAGAAGGAATAGCCGTAGACCCCGCTAAGGTTGAAGCCGTCACCGAGTGGAAGTCACCCACCTCAGTTAAGGAGATCCGCAGTTTCCTTGGACTTGCTGGATATTACCGGAGGTTCATTGAAAATTTCTCCAAGGTTGCCAAGCCCATGACAGAGTTGTTGAAGAAAGAATCCAAGTATGTTTGGACTGTGGAATGTGAAGCCAGTTTCCGGGAGTTGAAGGAACGTTTGGTCACAGCCCCAGTGTTGATCTTGCCCGATATTCGGAAGGATTTCCAGGTTTATTGTGATGCTTCACGTCAAGGACTTGGAGGAGTACTTATGCAGGATGGAAAAGTTGTAGCCTATGCTTCCAGACAGCTACGACCTCATGAGTTGAATTATGCCACGCATGACTTGGAGCTAGCAGCCGTAGTGCACGCACTCAAGACTTGGAGACATTTCCTTATCGGAAATAGTTGTGATGTTTACACCGACCATAAGAGCCTGAAGTATATCTTCACGCAGAAAGAGTTGAACCTCAGACAGAGGAGATGGTTAGAGTTAATCAAGGACTATGACATGAGATTACACTACCATCCAGGTAAGGCTAATGTTGTAGCCGATGCCTTGAGTCGGAAAACTTATGTGAACACACTCACAGCTGGAGGATTACCTCAAGAGTTAGTCGATGATCTCAGAGAGCTCAAGCTAGAGATAGTTCCAAGAGGATATGTTGCTACACTGGAAATTCAGTCCACCTTGACCGAAAGAATTCGAGAAGCCCAGAAATCGGACAAGGAGATAGCTGAGATTAAACAGAGAATGAAAGATGGTAAAGCTAAAGGTTTTCGTGAGGATGAACACGGAACTTTGTGGTTTGAGAACCGAATCTATGTGCCCAATGAACCAGAGCTCAGGAAGTTGATACTTCAGGAAGCCCACGATTCACCTTACTCGATACACCCAGGCAATACCAAGATGTATCTGGATTTAAAGGAAAGTTATTGGTGGACAGGTATGAAGAAAGATATTGCAGAGCATGTTGCGATATGTGATGTTTGTCAGCGAGTAAAGGCAGAACATCAGAAACCAGCAGGGTTACTCCAACCTTTGCCGATACCCGAGTGGAAATGGGAAAAACTTGGTATGGATTTCATCACAGGATTGCCCAGGACCCGTTCAGGTTATGATTCCATCTGGGTAGTGGTAGATCGCTTGACCAAGGTAGCACACTTCATTCCAGTAAAGACCACCTATACCAGTGCTAAGCTAGCCAAGATATACATGACCAGGATCGTATGTCTGCATGGAGTTCCGAGGAGTATAGTGTCAGATAGAGGAACACAATTCACTTCAAAGTTTTGGCATCAGTTACATGAGACTTTGGGTACGAGACTGGAGTTTAGTACAGCTTTTCATCCGCAGACAGATGGCCAGACTGAGAGAGTCAATCAGATTCTGGAAGACATGTTGAGAGCTTGTGCGCTAGATTATGGATCTAGTTGGGACGAAAACTTGCCTTACGCAGAATTCTCATACAACAACAGTTATCAGACCAGTCTAAAGATGGCCCCTTTCGAAGCTTTATACGGAAGAAGATGTAGAACACCACTGACGTGGGATGGTGTTGGAGACCGACAACTTTTTGGTCCCGACCTTATCCGAGATTCTGAAGAGAAAGTCAAGTTGATACGTGACAGACTCAAAATAGCTCAATCTCGACAGAAGAGCTATGCTGACAACAAGCGCAAGGAAGTGACGTATGAAGTGGGAGACCGAGCATATCTTCGTGTATCCCCGCTTCGAGGAACCAAGAGATTTGGTGTTAAAGGAAAATTAGCACCCAGATTCATAGGCCCCTACAAAATTCTTGAACGTAGAGGTGAAGTTGCATACAAACTGGAATTGCCGGAAGGATTATCCGAAGTTCATGATGTGTTCCATGTTTCCCAGCTGAAGAAATGTCATGCTGAGATGGTTGACATCCCTTTGCGAGACACCGTGCCCCTAGAGGCCATACAGCTTGAAAGTGATCTGACTTATGAGGAGAAGCCTGTCAAGATCCTCGAGACATCCAACAGAGTTACCCGCAGCAAGATTATCAAGTTCTGCAAAGTTTTGTGGAGTCACCATACTGAGGAAGAAGCCACCTGGGAACGCGAAGAAGATCTTCGTAGAGACCATCCGCACCTATTTTCTAGCCAACCCGAATCTCGAGGGCGAGATTCATCTTAAGGTGGGTAGGTTTGTAACATCCCAAAATTCCATTTTGGAATGTTATGAATATAGCTATGCATCTATTATCATCATTGCTTGATTGTATGAACTAGTTGAAATGCCTCTTCTGGTTTTCAGAAAGTCCCCTTCTACTTTTCCCTATGTTGCTTCCTCTATTTAAAATTTTTGGTTAAAAGTTCAAATAAGAGAGGAGGAACATGACACTCCACACCAGGGTCTAATTGGTGAATTATTTGAACAAAAATAACCAGGAGTTATTTTGAAAATATTTGCAAAAAGGGTTTAAAAACAATTAGGACATTTCTGAAATAATATTTTTTTCAAAGTGTTCAAATGACAGAATAGAAATGTTCATTAAATAGCATTTATTATTCTGTTAATTTTGATATATAATACCCCTATATTTACAAACGATTTGAATGCTTTAAAAGCTTTTGAATGTCTCCGGAAATTATTAAAAAGAAACGGTAACCGTTTCCGGTATTAAACGGGCCGGCCCACCGGCTTTAAAAGCCGAAACCGTTACCGGTCGGCCGACCGAGCGCAGTAATGCTCCCGCTCTCTCACTGACACCGGGTCCCACCCCGTCCGACCGTTGCCCCGGAACGGTCATCGTCTTCACTCCCCGCGCTCGCCGGATCCGACGCCGGCCGTTACTCCCCCTCACCGGATCTCTCCCCTCTCTCCTCCCCGCACCCCCCCGAGCGCCTATATAAGAGCCCCACGGCCCCGCATCCATTCCCCCCCCGAGCCCCCTTCTCTCTCTCGCCGAGACGCCGTCGATTGCTCGTCGGAGTTCCACCACCACCGGAAGTCGCCGTCGATCGTAGCCACCACCTCCGACCATCATTCGCCACGCCGTCGCCACCAATCGCCTCCGGAGGACCGTCCCCGTCGCCAGGACCACTTCCCCGTCCTCCCCGACCACCGGAACACCTCGCCGTCGCAATCGCCGCTACCGGACTCGCCGGAGTACCCCGACGCCGGCAACCTCCCTCCGTAAGCCCCCTCGACCGTCCGATCCAAATCCCACGGTCCAGATTAGAACGAACTTAAGTCCGAACCGTTTTCTTCTACCGAACGGTCGCCCGCTCTAATTCACCTACCGAACGCCCCCCTTAGCCAATCGGATCGCGCCACGTAGCCCCCTGACCGACGCAAACTTTTTTTCATTTTCTGTTTTGTTTTAATTAACAGAATGTTTTCCAATTTTGTTTTGCTTATATCTTTTAATCTGTTTAGAGTTTTGAGTTGATTCTTTTTGCAATAGCTCACAATTTTCATGTAGTTTCACCCTGTACTTTTAAATTTCAAATTTGAACTATGAAATTTGAATTGAATCAAATTTGCTTAAAATCTTCAAATCTGAATAACTAGAGTTTGAAAATAGATTTTGATATGAATCTTTTTGCTACTGTTTGGTATTAGTTAGGACTATCTTCAGGTATAGTTTGAGGATTTTCATGATATATTTGATTACTGTTTTACCCAAAAAACAGAATCTGCTTATTATTATAATATAGTTTTATAAACTTAATTTTGATTAGTTTGATTTAGAATTTGGTTTTATTTGTTTATTAGGTTCTGTTAGTAAACATTTAGTGTTTTCACTTACTGTTAATAAAAATATAAATTTGCCTAGTTTAATTTTATTTAACATAGGAATCAAAATTTCTTTTCAATTAGGCTTAATTTGACTAAAACAACTAACTAGTAATAGTTTGTTTTCAAACAAAGTTTTCTATATTTTGTTTCTGTTTTCTAAGACAGATTTAATAGTAAATTATTTTTTTTCTGTCAAGAACATGTTTTGTTAACAAATTATAAGTTTAGTTTTACATTCTTTTGTTAATATAACTATAGTTGATTCATATAGTGTTTATCAAAACTTGTATAAACTTCACTAAACTTTTCCCAACAAGCTTAAATTGATTATTCTGTTTATTAATAAAATATTCTATTGTTTTCCTTGTTGTCAACAATTGTTTTGCTAATTCAAAATAGTTTTATTATGTAGTAGTGTTTTCATCATCCCCTTTGGAAAAAACAAAACTTTGTGTGTTTTACTTGCTAGAGACTTTTGTGCATTGTTTGCCTTGTTTGTTTAGTACTTCTTTGCTGAATGTTATGAGTACTTATTTTGGTTGTATGCTTATTTAAGTGCATTGTTTGTTTCGTTAGATTATCCGGAGTGCGAAACTTGTTACCTAGAGTTACTCAAGTACGAAGATCATCAATCAGGCAAGTCACTTTGATCATGTTTTACCCATGTTTTATATGCATTAGTTCTACCATCTCCCCAGTTGCATGCAAGATAGGTTAGTTGGAAACTTGGTTACATAGTAGTAGTATCATGTGGTAGATACCCCTCTCAACCCCTTTGACAACATTGGCCCCGGGAAACGTTGTTTTACCTTTTGCTATGCTATTAGTAGACGGGGTTGGTTGTGTGATTCATGAGAGTTGAGAGAGTTAATAATTTCAAGACCTACATAATGATCAAGATTTCAATACTCCAAGTTTTCAACATACCTCTGGGTGGATGATGGTTGAACGGCGCCCTGGAGAAACCAGTGGTTAGCCTAGGTGATGCTGGAGGTGGCCAGTATTCACGCGGAAAGGTCCACCCAGGCACAAAGGGATGGATGGGTGCTTCAAGACCCAAGGCTTACCTGCACAGCCACAAGTCATTATGGGCTCTGGCTTGGTTGGATATCGTGGTGACCCTGGACAGGCGGTGCTACGAGAGGTAGAAGAACGGTAGGAAAGGATGGGCATCGTCAGAGTCGCAGGGAAACCCTTTGGAAGACCATGTTTTGGTCATCCGTTTCTCAAACACCCTGAAGTGCGAGAAATCAAACGGAGGCGACCAAATCTTGTGGGGAACGTGTGCAAAAACTCTGCAGAGTACTTAAACCTAATCGATTAGCCGTGTCCACGGTTATGGACGACTTGAGCCAAAGGGATTGGAACTTCCGGAACTCTCAACACAAATAATATGATGATGTGGGAATTTAATAATTTTGGGTATGAGAATTGGTTGATGGAACCATCTCATTAATCAACCAACTTAGTAATGCTTTGCTTAGCCCTTTTTCTAGATGTAGGAAAAATTGGCTTTACGCAAAACTTACCACCCCACCTGCCATATAAGCATATAGACTAGCTGATTATTTTCACCCCTCTCTTGTGACTTTGCCGGCATACTCCATATGCTGACCTACACGGCTGCAACGTATCATGTTGCAGAGTATTTTTCCGACCAGGAGTGAGGACACGTTCTATGCTCAGTGAGATGCCCTTGGAGTCGGATGGACTCATCTACCTTCGACGCTTCCGCAAGATTTAGATATTCTCATGAGTTGGCCTTTGGCCACTTTATTGTAATTTTTATCGTAATAAAGAACTCGATATGAGATTTCGATTAATATAATGCTGTGTGATTTACCTTTGATATATACATTGATGTACCGTGTGTGTACCAGCATGATCTTGGGATGGTACGGAAACACCGGAGACTTGACCTTCCAGGTCGGGTCGTTACAATCGTGTTTTATCATTATATCCAATTTTGTAATTCTTAGGTTATTTAAATAATGAAATGTCTTTGTAACAGGCGAGTTTTCATCTGAAACCCTCATACTTCGAAACAAATTGTCCATTTTGTACACGGAATGCATCCAGTTTTTGACGTAACCCTCTCAACTTTTCATTTGTAGTGCTTATCAATTTTAGGGTCATTTAGCTCGAAAAATCAGTAAATGCATGAAAAATAGCAAATTAAGTCAGAATGGGTTGAAAATTGATGACCTCCCTTCGAATGGTGCATACTGAACGCACAAAAAGTCAGGAGTTAAAATAAGTTTAAAAAATGAAATGCCTTTGTAACAGGCGAGTTTTCGTTTGAAACCCTAATACTTCAAAAGAGATTGTCCATTTTGTACACGAAGTGCATCCAGTTTTTGACGTAACCCTCTCAACTTTTTAGCTCATGCTATGTGGGTGAAATGATGATACCGTGCCAATTTTCATCCTTTTCGGAGTTCATTTGTAGAGCTTATCAATCTCAGGGTCATTTAGCTCAAAAAAAATCAGTAAATGGATAAAAAATAGCAAATGAAGTCAAAAAAGGTTGAAAATGGATGGTCTCCCTTCAACTGATGCATACTGAATGCACAAAAAGTCTGGAGTTGAAACAAGTTTAAAAAATGAAATGCCTTTGTAACAAGCGAGTTTTCATCTGAAACCCTGATACTACGAAAGAGATTTTCCATTCTGTACACAAAGTGCATTCAGTTTTTGCCATAACCTTCTCAACTTTTTAGCACATCTTATGTGGGTGAAATGATGATACCATGCCAACTTTTTACCTTTTCAGAGTATATTTTTAGTGCTTATCAATTTCAGGGTCATTTAGCTCCAAAAAATCAATAAATGCATGAAAAATAGCAAATGAAGTGAGAAAGGGTTGAAAATTGATGGCCTCCCATCGAATGGTGCATAGTGAATGCACAAAATACATAAGTACACTACTATTATGAACATATTGTACCATCGTATTCATGGAACCCATGGCCAGGATAGCTGTCGTCATCCTCTTCTTCTCCATTCTCTTCCGTTAGGCCCCCTCTTTCTCCGTGCTTGGTCCAACAGTTATAGCCGGACATGAAACCAGACTCAAACAGATGGACGTGAATGTGTCATGAGTTAGAGTAATTTCGATCATTCTTACAAACAGCACATGGACAATACATAAAACCATCTGGCCGGTTGTTTGCCTCAGTGGCAACCAGAAAAGTATGCACACCATTAACGAACTAGGGAGAGCATTGGTCCTCGTATATCCATTGTCGGCTCATCTTCATTACACAACACTGAAAAGACCAAATTAATACATGCTATGTGGATGAAGTGATGATACCATGCCATGTTTCAACCATTTCAAAGTTCATTTGTAGTGTTTTTCAATTCAGGGTCATCTTAGCTCAAAATAAGTCCTGAAATGCATGAAAAATAGAAAATGAAGTCAGAAAAGGTTTGAAAAGTGATGATGTGTCTACGAATGGTGCATATTGAATGCATAAAAAGTCTTGAGTTGAAATATGTTTAAAATTTTGAAATCCTTTTGTAATTGATGAGTTTTCGTCCAAAACCCTCACACTTCGAAAGATATTCTTCGTTTTGTACACGAAGTGCATCCAGTTTTTGTCGTAACTTTTGAAATCCTTTTGTAACTGATGAGTCTCAACTTTTTAGCACACGCTATGTGGGTGAAATGATGATACCATGCCCACTTTCAACCATTTTAGAGTTCATTTGTGGTGTTTTTCAATTGAGGGTCATTTTAGCTTAAAATAAATCACGAAATGCATGAAAAATAGTAAATGAGGTCAGAAAAGGGTTGAAAAGTGATGATGTGGCTTTGAATGGTGCATATTGAATGCAGATAAAGTCTTGAGTTAAAATATGTTTAAAAAATTGAAATAACATGAAACATAGCAAAAATGAACATAGATGCGTTTATATAGGGAAAACTCGACCTGAAATCAGACTGAAATTCAGTTTGATTTGAGGTCAAATTTCCCATATAAGGGCATCTATTGTCAACTTGAGAGCAACTGAACAAGGCAGAGAGGGGTGGGCTTATAAACCGGTGCGAGCGCCCCTCGCTTGGCGAGGTTGGACTAAACTGCCACCATAGCCATGACCAACCCTTTAGTACTGGTTGGTGGCTCCAACCGCGACTATAGGCTGCCGTGGGGCCCCATGCTGACGCCAGCCTGCCACCACACCTTTAGTGACGGTTTGTGGCACGAACCGGGACTAAAGGTTCGTAACGAACCGGCACTAATGATCCCTGTCACGAACCAAAACTAATGATCACATTAGTGCCGGTTCAAGAGCCAACCGTGACTAATGAGGTGGATGAAAGGTCTGTTTTCTACTACTGTTTGTAAGTCATTACAGTCGAAGACGGACACCTGGCCAACGAGTACAACTCATCAGAAACAGGGTTGTCACGCATGAGACGTGTTTGCAACCAACTACCGAAAGTCCTGATGTGTTCACATGTAATCCATTCATCACACTACTCCGGATGTTTGGAGCGCAGAATATTCTTGTGGTCCTCGTCACACTATGGGGTCACCAAGGTAGAATTTTGTAGAACTATGTAGTGTGCTTGAGACCAAGAATGACCGTCCCTACAATATTATTGAGTCCGCTCCTAGCATGCCTTTTCCAGTCAATCTCCCCTCATACCGCGATTGAGGGAGACCAATCTTCTTAATGTCAGGAATGAAGTCAACACAAAACCCAATGACATCTTCTGTTTGATGGCCGATGGAGATGCTTCCTTCTGGCCTAGCGCTGTTACGAACATATTTATTTAAGACTCCCATGAACCTCTCACAGGGGAACATATTGTGTAGAAATACAGGGCCCACAATGAAAATCTCGTCGACTAGATGAACTAGGACGTGTGTCATGATATTGAAGAAGGACGGTGCGATCATCAGCTCAAAACTAACAAGATTGGCAGGATTTCTAGATCGATCACTTTCTGAGCGATTGCTTTGAGGAATGCACATAGCTTCACAATGGCTAATCGAATGTTTTCCGGTAGAAGCCCCCTCAATGCAACCGGAAGTAGTTCCGTCATAATCACGTGGCAGTCATGACATTAGATTCTGGAACTTTTTCTTTGCCATATTTATTATTCCCTTTATATTTGACGAGAAGCCATACGGGACCTTCATACTGAGCAGGCATTCAAAGAAGATTTCCTTCTCTTCTTGGGTAAGAGTGTAGCTGGCAGGACCTTCACACTTCTCTAGATGCATGCCGTCTTTTTCATGCACATGTCGATGTTCCTCGCGGGCCTTTGTTATATCTTTTGTCTTCATATAAACTCCCAAGAATCCTAGAAGGTTCACGCAAAGATTCTTCGTGACGTCCATCACGTCGATCGCAGAGCGGACCTCTAGGTCTTTCCAATAGGGTAGGTCCCAAAATATAGATTTCTTCTTCCACATGGGTGTGCGTCCCTCAGCATCATTCGAAACAAATAGTCCGCCGAGACCCTTTCCAAATATTACTTGTAAATCATTAAACACAGCAAGTATGTGATCACCAGTACGGAGGGCACGCTTCTTCCTGTGATTTCCCTCACTTTTGAAAGTCTTTCCTTTCATTCGACATTGATGGTTGGTCGGGAGAAATCGATGAAGCCTCAGGTACACATTCTTCCTGCATTTGTCCAAATATATACTTTCGATGTCATCTAAACAGTGTGTGCATGCATGGTATCCCTTGTTTGTCTGTCCTGAAAGTTTACTGAGAGCAGGCCTATCGTTGATGGTTACAAACAGCAATGCATGTTGGTCAAATTCCTCCCCTCGCTCGCATCCCACACACGTACACCTCTTCCATTCCATAGCTGTATAAGTTCATCAACTAATGGCCTTAGGTACACATCAATGTCATTGCCAGGTTGCTTAGGGCCTTGGATGAGCACTGGCGTCATAATGAACTTCCGCTTCATGCACAACCAAGGCGGAAGGTTATACATACATAGAGTCACAGGCCTTGTGCTATGCTTGATGCTCTGATCCCCAAAAGGATTAATGCCATCTGCACTTAAACCACACCATATGTTTCATTGGTCACTTGTAAAGTCGCTCCACTTTTTCTCGATCTTTCTCCACTGCGACCCATCAGCAGGTGCTCTCAACTTCCCGTCTTTCATATGGTCCTCTTTGTGCCATCGCATCGACTTGGCATGCTCTTTGTTTCTGAACAGACATTTCAACCACGGTATTATAGGAGCATACCACATCACTTTGGCAGGAACCCTCTTCCTTGGGCGCTCACCATCAACATCACTAGGGTCATCTCGTCTGATCTTATACCGCAATGCACCCCATACCGAGCTTGCGTTCAAATCCTCGTACGCACCGTAGTAGAGGATGCAGTCATTAGGTCATGCATATATCTTTTGCACCTCCAATACTAGAGGGCATACAACCTTCTTTGTTGCGTAAGTACTTTCGGGCAATTCGTTATCCTATGGAAGCTTGTTCTTCAATATTTTCAGTAGCTTCTCAAATCCTTTGTTAGGTACACCTTTCTCTGCCTTCCACTGCAGCAATTCTAGTGCGGTACCAAGCTTTGTGTTGCCATCTTCGCAATTGTGGTACAACCCTTTATTGTAATCCTCTAGCATGCGATCGAACTTCAGCTTCTCCTTTTCACTTTCGCATTGTCTCTTTGCATCAACAATGACCCGGCGAAGATCATCATCGGGCACATCGTCTGGTTCCTCTTGATCTTCATCTTCCCCCGTTGCAGCATCAACGTATTCAGGAGGCACATAGTTGTCATCATCCTCTTCTTCTTCATTGTCTTCCATCATAACCCCTCTTTCTCCGTGCTTGGTCCAAACATTATAGTTTGGCATAAAACCCTTCTCATGCAGGTGGAAGTGAAGGGTTTTAGAGTTGGAGAAAGCCTTCGTATTCTCACAGACAGTACATGGACAATGAATAAAACCATTCTGCTTGTTTGCCTTAGCTGCTTCGAGAAAATTATGCAGGCCCTTAATATACTCGGAGGTGCGTCGGTCACCGTACATCCATTGCCGGTTCATCTACATGTGTTATATAATAAAGTGTATTAAAACCATTACAACATATCATGAATACAGAAGTGACCAAATTAATAGAAATTCATCATCACATTAAAGCCAAAGTACAATAGTGACCAAAATAAATACAATAATAAAAGTAAGAAAATTACACAAGTATCTATCTAAATCATACAAGTAAAAACTTTTTCTTTTAGAAAGAAGATAAGAAGAAGAGGCTAACCACGACGGTGTTGGCACCGAGATGGGCGCGAGCGATCAACGGCGGTGAGGACGGGGACTGGACAAGCCGGACCGCCAAACCTAGACAAATCTTGAGTAAAATGGAGCTTGGACAAGGAACTTCGAGAGGATAAAGCTTAAATGTGGCTTGGGCATTACATCGAACACCTCATGTGCATAGGAGGTGAGCTACTGCACCACAAAGCTCTTGTCTTGCCGGCCAAAAAAAAGAGAGCAGTGTGGAGTGCACTGCTCGCCGACGAGGGGGTATATATAGGCATCTCATTGGTCCTGGTTCGTGGCTGGAACCGGGACTAAAGGACCCCCTTTGATTCCGGTTCCAGCCACAAACCGGGACCAATGGTTGTTGGCCAGAAGCGAGGCACAATGGTCCCGATTCGTGTCAAGAACCGGGACCAAAGGTGTCCGAAGAACCGGGACCAATGCCCCATGTGGCCCGGCCGTCCCCCTAGAGTCACGAACCGGGACCGTTTCCCTCATTGGTCCTGGTTCGTGACTGAACTCGTACTAATGGGCTGGCCCGGCCTGGACCAAAGCCCTGTTTTCTACTAGTGCTTATACTGCTCGTTGTAGCCAGGTAGGCTGGTATATGCAAAAGTTTCATTTGTCACACAACATTCGTCATTTATATGCATTGATTCATTTCTTAGCTCTCATCATATCATAATAAGATGAAATACAAACATGCTTTACCGACAGCTATCTAATGGTTGATGCTTACATGTTGGAGCTTATTCTTAAAAATATGGAGAGCCAAACTTCCATGCTCAGGCTTGGCTTTGTCAAACTTATTTACCTGATGTTGAGCAAGGCTGTGAGTTAAGGCTTCTAAGCTCTATTTTGACAGGATTTTGCAGTGGCATCAAGAAATTAGAAAGGGGGGAAACTAAAGTGCATCTCTCTTAGTTTAGTAGCTTTATGTTGAATGTATTAACGTGTAACATCCCAATTTTATTAAATTAGGATGTTAATAGGATCATATTGCATATAGTAATTTTATTGCATTTGGAGTTTATGATGTTCAAGTTTTCCACTCACATAAAATAATAGAGAGGGGATAATATGACTTCCTCAAAATATAAAGGAGTGGGATAGCATTTGCATTGTATTTGGTGTTTAAAGATGCATTTAAAATTTATTTTGCTAGCCTAATTTAAATCATTTGGTTAGCAAAATATTTTCTAAATGCTAAGAGCAGGAATTAATGTTCCTTGTGCTCTATATTTAGCTAAAAGGTTTTTTGGAATTTTTCTGATATTTGTTTTCCTCTTTAATGATTCTGATTGGATCAAAAAAAGAGTTTAAAAAAAAGAGCATGCACGCACGCATTGGCCCAGGCTGGCCAAAGCCCAGCCAGGCCGTGCGCCTCACGCCGATCGTGGCTCCACACGAGCGCTCCCCTCCCTAGCGCCCGATCTCCCTCTCTCTCGGTCAACTCTCTCTCTCCCTCTCTCACACGCCTGTCAGGTGGGGCCTGGCCCCATCGTCCCTAACCTCCCGCATAGCCCGCACGGGATGAGGCAGCGTCGCGCTCGCCCGCAACCGCCGGCCGGAGCTCTCGGGATAGAGCTTATTCCACAGCCCCGCACCGCCAGATCGCGCCTATATAAACCACCGAGCCTCCTCTTTCCATTTAGCCAACTCGCACCACCTCTCGCCACTCGCACCGCTCACCCCGTTCGTTTGCATCTCGCCAGAGCCGAAGCTCTCCGTCGACGTTTCCAACGCCGGGTGAGCCGCCATGACCCTTTCTTCCTTGAGAAATCGGACCCCTAGTCCATTCGCATCTCCCTGGCGTCTTAGTTTGCCCCTAGGACACCCTAGAGATGCCGCCCCGACGATCTACGTTGCCGGAGTTCACCGGAGCACCGGAGCTTCGCTGCCTCCCTGCGCTTCCTCCGGTCGTCGCTGTCGGCCGTCGTCACCACCACCCAGAAGCCACCGACGAGCCGCACCTCCCCGACCACCTCGCCTGTGCCGGAGTTCGCCGGAGCCGTTGCCCCGCCGCCGTTGTGTTCCTGCCCGACCCCGTCCTCGTCTTTGTGAGCTCTCGTCCCCTCTGTTCGTACGTAGCGTAGATTAGAATGTTTCTTTATCGAACCGGTACGCTATTTAGATTGGGTTTTTTAGATCTAAACCGTGCGGCTTATTTAAACCGAACGTTGGTTTTCTTTTAGTTTAGCCGAACCTACCTATTTCGTGAATGTTCACCACGTAGCCGCCGTGGCGAACGCAGCCAGCAAACCAGAGCCGTCCTGCTCTAGCCGCGAATGTTCACACTTTAATGTTTTCAGAAATGTTCATGTAGCAGTTTTTTTTCAGAATTGTTTCAAAACTTCAAACGGCCTTAACTTTTTAACCGTAGATCGGAACGAGACGAAACCAGCGGCTAAATTTTCGTCTCGAATAACCCTAACCGGAGAACCCATCGTTGCAAACTTTTGCAAATTCAAATTTGAAATTATTTCAAATTTAAAATTAAATTTCATTAGGCCATATCTTCTAAACGATATACCCGTTTGAAGTGATTCTTTTTGCACAACGTCACACGAACTAAATCCTTTGCCATGAACTTTTGCCACAATATATCATACACAATTTTTTTCTGTTCATCATAATTTTACTACGATACCTTGTAGGAACACTAGTGCACGTCATGAATTTGTGAACACTATTTTACATTGGAAAAAAATCATGCTAATGACTTGTGTTCGATTTTATTTGGATTTTGCAAATATTTTGTCTCATATTTTTCTTTGAATTGTATGAATGCTTGTTTATGTGTGTTTATTTACTTTGCGATAGATTTTCCGAAGTGCGAAGCAGAGTACTACCATTCCCTAGAACTTCGTTCCTAGCACGGAGGCAAGTTACATGTTGATCATATCTGTTTTTACCTATGTTTTATATATGCACGTAGTTCTTTGTTGTAGGATTGCATGGTAGAATTTATGCCCGAGGGATATGCTTGCACCCAGTAGTTCATTCGAGGTAGGTGTGAACCGTACCAACTTTGTCGCCACCGTGTTATGTTACAATGCCTCGCCAAAGTAGACGTGGATTGGGAAGTGCTATCACCTTGAGATGTGAGGGACAAAGTAGTAATTAGGACCAACTCTAATGAACTACCTAGGTGGAAATTGGTTTGTATGGTCACGAAGTACAGTGGGAGCATTCATGGGAATCCATGGAAGCGCACACTAGTGGTCCGTCCACCCAGGCTCAAAGGGATCAACCTTATTTTCATGTCTAGAAGTTTCCGTGTGCAGCCGTAAGCCAATATGGGCTCTGGCTTAGTTGAGTAGATGGTGTGACCTCTTCCGGGATAGGCTAACAGATGTAGATGATGTACGTGTACCGGCCTATCTGTGGGTTAGGGTAAATGCTATCGAAAGACTATGTCTCGATCTTCCGATCGAGGATGTGGTCGAGTCTTGTGGGAAAAGTGTGCAACCTTTGAAGAGTTAAAAATCTAATCGATTAGCCGTGTCCCCGGTCACGAACTACTTGAGCTTTTAGTAGTGGAAATATAGGGAGACCTCATCACTCTTAACTAATCAACTAGGTACAAATTTTTTGAATGATTGAGACGGGCATCATCTCAGACTTATGATATTTGTAGAAGTGGAATAATTATTTTTGATAGGGAAAAACTAGCTTTATGCAAAACTAAACTTAGAGTTTTCCACCAGCCAAATTGCATGTACTATGTAGGCTCATTACAGTTTATGATGTGACTTGCCAGTACATTTCATGTACTGACCTACACGGCTGCAACTTATCATGTTGCAGATTTATCCGACGACGAATAAGGTGAGATAGGTCGTTGTTCGGCACTCAACTTGCTCGTGGAGTTGATGGACTCGTTATACTTATTTGCTTCTACATTATTTTGTTTTATATGACCTTAGGCCACATTAATGTAATAAATACTCTTTGAGGATTCTTGATGTAATAAATGTGTGATTGAACTTTGTTGTAAATCCTCAAGTACTGTGTGTGTTAGCATACCGATCCAGGAATGACACTTAAGCACAGAGACTCCGATCACTTGAGATCGGGTCACTACATAACGTCTTATATTATAAGACGAAGGGAGTACTTGCGAGATGCAACAGTGCAAATATGATGAAGGACTATTCCTCAACATCCACCCCGCCCCTATTTTCTACTCTATCATATTTCTATACAGTGCAATGACACATAACACAACTGATAGTCTTAGATAATCAAGATAAACTCTTTGTTATCAAGCATTCGTAATCCAATAGGATTGAAGTTAGCGAATTTAGCATTTTATTGTATCTTTACAACAAATCCTTTAACGTTAGCTAAGAGTTCCACGTCACCGAGTTCCACGTCACTGCGCGTGGTATCATCTAGTACCTACCTAATTTTGCGTCCCATTCTAAACATGCGCTTTACGACAAGTCCTATTCTAAAGGGATACATCCTTTATATTAATGCCTTCCTTTTGCTATCAATTGGTACATGAGAGCATGGTTAGTAGTATACCCAGCTGCCGGCTATAAGTCATTGTCATGTCATTTATAGCCCATCTTATAGGCAACATGTACGATAGTTGATTAGAAGAGTGTTTTTTTTTTGAAAGGAGTTGATTAGAAGAGTGTACTATTTATTTATTATATGGGCATTCTTTGGCTCTCACAAAGTGCCTAGAAGCACGTGCTAGAGCTGACTCTTCACCGAGAGCCCGCTTACCTTCTCTCTCCTCTTCTCTTTCCTCCAACTAAACAAAAATATATTAATTTATTCTTATAATCCACTGACTCACCTTTATTGTACCTGCTCTTGAGAGGAAGGTTGTTAACCTTAAATGATTCTAAGAAAGAAGAGAATGCATGAGGGGACCAATGCGACCTTATCGTGTAAAGCCCAACCTAGTTTGTGTGGGTCTACACAGTTTCGACGGTCGGACTAGGCTAGTTCATATTTACCAAGTTACTACTCCAATTGCTAGAGGCGTCCTCCAATTATTAAGTCATGTTAGAGGTGTTGTATGAAGGACCAAAGTCTAAATTTTATTAAAATGTAATAGTGTTCCTTCTGTAAAAAGCGTGATATCATAAATAATGAAAATTAATGATATTTTTCTTCAGTTTTCGAGACAGGTATATATGGCGCATATCTTCAGAAAACAAACCAGAAATATTAGCATTTCTATGTTGTAATTAAAAATGTCTAGCAACCAAGTACATGGATGGTATGACTGAAAATATTTATTTATTTATTTCATACGACTCTGTTGACGCCGTCTGTATATGGTGGAGCATCCTTTTTTTGAAAAGAGTGATTGCCTCCGGTCTCTGCATCGTAACGATGCATGCAGTCATTTTATTTAAATGAATGAGTTTAAATAAAGTGCAAGGTTCAGCTAGAGCTCCAAGGCTCGAAATAAAATGGAAATTACATGTCACAACTGGCCATATCAAAACAGACTACGATGACTAAACACCTAGCATGTTAGTTTGCCGTCATTCATATCGGTTGAAGATAGTCCGCACTGCCGTCCCCCACCGGTTGCACCCAGTAACCAAACGCTCACTGGACGTCGTAGGCGTGAGTAACGACCACGTACAGATCCAAGTAGTTGCTGTGTATATGACCTGCAAGAAATTAGTAAAGTTTTTCTTGTTAAAAATCATATCGTACCTACTATTCCATATAACCCATAGCATTGCACATACTCATATCCAAATATGTTTAGTTGTATTAACTTCTACTTCATTAAGCCATGTCCCAAATAATGTGTTCATAAGGGTTTATATTGAAGGCTATATGAATAGTGTGTCATAAAAATTTAGCCAATAAACATTTAAAAAAAAAGGTGGTTGATAGATTCATTGTTGTCACAGAAACAATATATAGGATTACCCAAGGCGGAGTGTCCTGAGTAACGCCAATCCAAGAGCTGGCACCATTCCTCGCCAGTGCGCGCTTTGCCACATGTGAGTGGCTCCATCGGCAACACGAATATGACCTTTATCAGCAATGTCACAATGAAGGCCTGGCCAGCGAACTGCTGCCAGCTCTCATTCTCGGTGTAGTTAGCTAGGTAAGTAGGTATGGAAAATGCGGATGACAGCGAGGTTAATTACCGTGCTCTTCGAAACAGCTTGAACGTGAAGGAATTGTGTGGACGAGGTCAGAGCACCTCGCCACTGGCATGTCAATGCGCACCATACACTCTTGACCTCATTCCAAGCGTTTCCTATTTGATGTCTTCTATTCTCAAGCTAACCATGCATCTTTCCATTCTTTTTCTTACTAAGTTGTTTTGGTTAAGAGTCATCTCCTTGCGTCTAAAACATGGACATAACGATGTACATACCATCAAGAAAATACAAAGCATAATGAGGAACACTCGGTCTCTATATAACCAAGATGCACACAGGCGAAGCAAAAGAAAAATAAAAAATACTGACATGTTGACAACCGTAGTCATATAGGACCGAAAGTAGCTATGGGTATGTCAAAGAAGGTGGTGCACCAATTCGGAGATTATGATGCCATCTATATTGGGTTAAAACCTTCTTGACTACTTGCACCAACCGCATACACAACGTCTTGAACAGCGGTTGAAACTATGTTTGGTGTAGGATAAACTATTGGCTTATTTATGCCTATCCGATCTATAGGAGGCACTTTATTATTAATGACCATGTTTATCAGTAGATTAATCTTGCCGATCGAGGCGGCACTTTATTTATGTTTATTAGTAGATTAACCTTTAGATACGTGTTTCATTTTACTCTTTGTATATTATCATGTCACTGGTAGAAAACCCCCTTTTGTCCCGGTTTTTAAGGGGCCTTTTGTCCCGGTTGCCCAACCGGGATGGGGCAGCCGGGACGAATGCCCAACCCATTCGTCCCGGTTGTATCAGGACCCGGGATGGATGGGGCGTCCACGTGGGGGCGTGGGCTGGTCCCTAGCCAGGACTATTCGTCCCGGTTCGTAATACGAACCGGGATCAATGCCCTCTGCCAGGGCAGAATTTTTTCTTCTTCTTTTTCTTGTTTTTCTTTTAGGGTTTGGTTTGTTGTATTTTTTTCCTATTTGTTTCCCATAAGTATTCTGCATCTAATACACGACCACGTTTTTTTATTGTATTCCGTTTTATTAGAATACAAGTTTGCTGATCGCATTAGAATATACAACTATATGGTGATCGCATTAGAATATAGTTGAAGAATATACAAGTAAGTACGCACCATGAATCGAATATACAAGTAAGGAGTGAAGAATATACAAGTTTGTACTCTTTCCCATAATTATTCTAATACACCATCATGCACCATGACTCGAATATACAGGGAAGTACTATGCATCTAAGAATTCGAACATCAAGTTCGTCGAGCATAGTTGGCGCTGACATAGTATTCCCCTCCTGGTGTTAGGACCTCTGCGTCTAAGAATCCGCAAATCTCCTCTTGAATTGGTCGTAGGCGATCCCTTGGTAGAAGACCGTCCCGCAGCCGCTCGATCTAATATAAAGAAGAGTGGTCAATATTTAATTAAAGATAATAGATGGTAATAAGATAAAAGTGATGGTTGACGTACACGAAGTTTTTCTAAATCTCTGCCCAGCTTGGCGCATGTCGTCTGACGCATGAACTCGCAGACATAGTATCCACATAAGTTATTCCCATCTCCCTGGTTCAAGCACTTTACAAGAACATGGTTTCAATCAAAATTATAATATAACATTATAATGGTATCAAAACTATAATCAAGGAGATGCGTGGATATAGCTAGAACCACTTATTTTCAGATGTTGAAATTTAAGCTTCTCCTTCCATTCACCCATAGTCTTTGCTGTGAACCGTTTCCAAGCGCTGCCGGGCAAAGAAAATGAATTAAATGAGTTATCAGAAAATAGACGAAACTTGTCGATATAGTGTCATAAAGATTGAAATTACCGTTGGATCAATTCCTGCATGTCCTCCCAGTCCTTAAGGGGTTTATGTTTTCAGTCCATTACCAGTACTTTTCCTTTGTCAGTTTCAAATATTAGAAGAATATAGTGGAAGCTGCGCAAACATAACTCATCAGTTATACACTTATCATCGAGTAAGCAAAAAAAATGTTTACCGGACAAATAACACTCACTTGAAGTTGTAAGGAAAAAGTATTTCCCTCTTGGTTTCGTGAAACCTTAACGCCTTCACAATTGAATCTTCTGTTTCCTTGGGATTTATGAGAAGAGTTGCTTCATTAACCCAATATGGGTCAATGAACCCAATGTCATAGATGTGTCCTCTTTTGCATTCGAGAATCTTCATTCTGCAATTATAATATAGTGAGTATTATTATAAAAATGTAATGAACGAGGTGAGCTAGCTAGAGACTTAACTACAGCGAAATAAATACTTACAAACAATACGCAGTGACGATAGATTTGTCGAGGGCCTTTAGCTGGAATAACTGATATAGTTCGTCAAACTCAATCAGAATTAACCTTTCTCCATAACCGCGATGCTCGTTTCTAACTTCCATCGTCATCCATCCCTCAGAGTGCTCCGAGGCTTCCATGTCCCAATTATGCACTCTTCGCATTTTTGTTGGTAGATCATTTTCCTCCCCAGGTTTGACTAGAGGATGCCCGTGCCGATATGGGTGCTCGAAATCAGAAGAGGGGACGACATCTAAGGTTTGGAGATACTGCGCAATGGACATACCCGCAGCAGCGGCCGCTTCTCCGTACAGTGCAATAAACTCCGAGTCAAGTTCCTAGCCTGCGCCTGTGCTCGGCCCCACCTTGGTATTGGAATGCACTATGAGCGGGGGGGATGGATTGATTTTTCTGTTGTCCGAGATGGTCAACTGTTTTCCCGCATTTCCCGCTTCCGGTAGTACTCTTCTTCGACCGCTTCTTTTCATCGTGTGCCTTAAGAATAGAGCGGTCATAGTCAGGAATGAGACTCGGCTCGGGCCGATGAAGGGTCTTCACCATTTTCAACGCTCGGTCTTTGTCTTCTTCGGTGTTTGGGAAGTCTGGCTCTTTCGGCGACTTCTCCTTAGATTTCCACGCCTCATATTCGGCCTTTGCGATCTCCTGGGTTTCATTTGGAGTACAGTGGTCAGGTAACTTGGGTAGATTCGGATGTGGTACTCTTGGGAGGGGCGACAATCGACGCTTCGGTGATGCGGTGGTTCTCCTCCGCTTTGAGCTGCTCTAATCAGACTTCATGGGCGGACACGGCTGCCGCCGCGGCGTAGACTCACGCGCTGGAGACGGCTGACGCGGTGGCGTAGACGCACGCGCTGGAGACGCCGAGCGCGGCGGAGAGTACGAAGACGACCGTTCCGCTGGAGACTGGTCTTGAGGCGGCGGCGAAGGAGGATGGCTAATCCGATCAGTCTTTGGTCTTGGCGTCCAATTAGGAAACACGATGTGTTCCTTTAGCCATAGAATACTCAAGTTCTTGACGTCTCCAAGTTCAGTCACCTCCCCGTCTTCACCTTCAGGATAGTCAAGCTGCACCCGCTCGAATCCAGTCATAACTTCATCCACCCCGACAACAGCGTAGCCCGGTTGAACTGGCCGACAATGGTGTGTTGGTTCAGGGCCAGCTGGTTTCACATAGCCAACCGCCGCCTTAATGGTTATATTGTTGACGACTTTCACATGCAGCTCACACGATGTCATCTCTGTTATATGATCCACGGGGTGCATCATCAGCGGTGCATCTTCACCATCATCACCCTGGAGCTGCGTGGAAGCAACACTACTCTTCCGATTAGATAGTGCGGCTTCCATTTCCTGCTGAGATTGGGTGTTACCTTGCTGCTGGCTAAGTCTGTCAATTTGCTCCTGCTGCCGCTCTGATTGCTCCCGCTGCCGCTTTAATTCTGCTTCAATGCTAGTCCACCGGTCTACCCGATTACGTGCTTCAGCTGCCTCCAAATCCTTTCTCTTCTGACGGCTTCTATCCGGATATTTCTTCTTCTCCTGGGGAAACCAATGTTTCCACGGAACAGAGCCTTTTGTGGCTCGTGTCCGTCCATAGTGTTCCTTATTCCCAAGGGCGCGGGTGAGCTTGTCGTTCTCTCTATCTGGATGGAACTTCCCCTCTTTAGCAGCCTTTATTGCTTCTCTTCTGAGTCTTACATTATAGATGCATTTCCCTTCTGAGTCCAACGTGCCCCCATGGCCGAAAAACCAAGACCTTGTCCGTTGGTCCGAGTAGAACGTCTCTGGAACGATGTCCTTAGCAAGCAAGTCGTCCTCAAGTTTATTCCACTTAGGCATGTTACCCTTGTAGCCAGCTTGCCCCATAGTATGGTGATAGATCTTTTTAGCGGCATTTATCTTATTTTTTTTAGACTTTTCGAGAGCTTCCTCCGACTTCTTGTACTCAACAAATTCTTCCCAGTACGGTTTTATCTTCTCATACGTTCCGGTGAAATCCGGAGTCTTGTTTTTCTGGATAAAGTCAAGGTTCAATCTTTTCTTCCAGCTCTTGAATTGCTCGGCCATCTTCCTAAAAGTGAACGCCTTGACCAAATTCTCTAAGGCTTTGGTCTTTCTCTCTAAGATCAATTCAGGATCCTCCTCATTCTCATCCAACTCATCTTGAGTAACCTTCGGCGTCTGTAGGGTGAAATTAGCCAACATCTTTTCAAAAAGTTTTTCTTTGGCTTTGTGGCCGACATATGAAATTCCGAGAGCCTCCTATGGCTTATGCCACTCCCGAACGGTGATCGGGATGTGGTCCCTAACAAGCACTCTGCATTGCTTCACATATTTTTGGGCAACAACTTCGGGAAGCTCTGGCGCGCCGTCTACAGCGATCTATTCGATCATGTACCTTTCATGCTCTTTCAACTTCTGGGCTTCGCCTCGTTTAGTCTTCTTTCCGGTGGATTTGCTAGATCCGGATGGCTAAAATATATAAGAAAGAGTGTTAATACATGTATATAGAAAACAAATGCTTCATTTAATTAACATATATATATATATATATATATATGCACCTCGCCAGAGTTTCTAATTTGTAAGGTTCGACCGGAACCGTCGGCTTCTCTCTCATGGGAGCCCTCAGCTTCTTCCCCGACGATGTCGTAGGCTTCTCCCTCACCGGAGCCGTCTCTTTGGGCGAGCTCCAGATCTACCTCACCAGAGCCGTCTCTTCGGGCGAGCTCCGGATCTCCCTCACCGGAGTTGTTCATCCACTCGGAGACATCTGGGTCTCCCCCGGGCCCGCGGATAACATCCGCGACCATTTCTTCCGCATCTTCGTCTCTGAAGTTTGGGTCCATAATTTCTGCAAATTAAAAATTGCAAGTTAGTGTCAACGCACAAGAATTCATAATTCGACATTCATAATTGCAAGTTTGGGTCCATAACCTAAACAACTAACTAAGATAACAACTAAACTAACAACTAAACCTAAACTAAACTAACAACAAACAACTAATTAAACTAAACTAACCTAAACTAACAACTAAACTAAACTAAATCTAAACAACTAACCTAAACCTAAACTAAACTAACAACTAACACAACTAAACTAAAAACTAAATTGAACTAAAAACTGAATTAAACTAAATCTAAACTAAAAACTAAACTGAACTAAAAACTAAGAACTAAACTAAACTAAACTAAAAACTAACACAACTAAACCTAAACCTAAACTAAAAACTAAACTAAACTAAAAACCAAATTAAACTAAATCTAAACAAGGATGGATATGGAGAGGGGGAGGAATGGGGAGGCCTTTACCTGCTGGAGGAGGCGGCCGCGGGGGAGAGGTGGCCGCTGGCGAGGTGGCCGTCGGCGATGCGGGCAAGCACGGTGGCGCGGCGCCGCGACGACGTACGTGCGGGCGACGGCGCGACGGAGAGAGAAAGGGGGGCGGCCGCGGAGCGCGCGAGGGGGGCGGCGACGACGGCGACGGCGAGGAAGAGGCGGCGCGCGGGAGTTGGGCAGCCTGCCGGCGTCGAGTCGTCCTCCTCGCGCTAATCCTTGCGACAGAAGGGGAGGGGGGCGCTTAAGTATGTGGGGAGGGGCATCCGTCCCGGTTGTTTCCAATAACCGGGATGAATGACCCATTCGTCCCGGTTGTTGGAAATAACCGGGACGAATGCCCCAACCATTAATCCCGGTTGTTGTCGACAACCGGGACGAATGACGTAGATCTGGAACGGCGCGAAGAGGGGCATTCATCCCGGTTGTTAGCAATAACCGGGATGAATGCCCTATTTTTTTAAAAAGTTTCATATTTTCAAAAATTCCCGCCAGATTATCTGCTAGTTCAATAATCAGAAAAATATGAAAAAACTACCAAAACATTTAGAAAATTATAAACTAACTAAGTATGTTACTTTCAAACATATTTAGTGAAATTCAAAATTCAAAATTATTTGAATTTGAATTAATTCATTTAAGAAATGGAGAAAATATCAAATAATTCAATAAATTCTGAAAATTGCAAGTTTTATATCAAAATGATCAGAAAGATAAATTAAACTCACTTATGATGTTTTGGTACTTCCTAGGGCTTCACCGGAGAGGGGTTGTTCCCTCCAGCGGGGCTAGGGTTTCACCGGAGAGGGGCTGCGGAGCGTCGGGATGGCACCAAAAGCAAGGATTTGGCATACCAATGTGTTTACAAGTGTTCTTAGGGTTGTACATGCCAAATATTCACTCACTCTTGTTGTTGGGTCTTCAGCGGCATCGATTTCTCTCTCCGAGTCTGAGTACTTATAGGATAAAGGTCCCCGAACCGACGAACGAGAGAGGATCTTGTGTACAGGTGGTTCATGCCATTGTTTTGGGACTTCATGCCATTGTTTTGGAGCGTCGGGATGGCACCAGAAGCAAGGATTTGGCATATCATGTGTTTACAAGTGTTCTTAGGGTTGTACATGCCAAATATTCACTCAAAGGTTCAATACCCTAACACAACTAATAACATTACATAGATTTATATTAGAGGTTCAATACATTATTATACATCACTCCGTTAAGTCCATGAACCCTTGCTTACGATCGCTTCGGACGTAACCATGGAGAATCTTCTTTATTTAACAGGATGGTTGGGTCAGCTTTCACTGTGAAGGGCGAAATTTCAGCAAACTTATCATAATCTTCAGACATGTCTGTCTTGTCCTCGACTCCCACGATGGTTCTTTTCCCTGAAAGAACTATGTGGCGCTTCGGCTCATCATATGATTTATCTGGTTGCTTATTTTTTCTTTTCTTCGGTCTGGAGGACATCTCCTTCACATAGAAGATCTGAGCCACATCATTGGCTAGGACAAATGGTTCGTCATTGTAACCAATTTTGTTGAGATCCACTGTTGTCATTCCGTACAGCGGGTCTCCCTTTACCCCTTCTCCATTCTGGTTGACCCATTTGTACTTAAACAAAGGGATCTTAAAAGAAGGTCCATAGTCAAGTTCCCATATCTCCTCTATGTAACCATAATATGTGTCCTTTTTTCCATTCTCGTTTGTTGCATCAAAGCGGACACCACTATTTTGGTTGGTGCTCTTCTTATCTTGGGTGACCGTATAAAATGTATTCCCATTTATCTCGTACCCTTGAAAAGTCCCAATAGTCGAAGATGGTGACCCGGCCAACATGTAGAGCTGATCTTCAATAGTGATGTCATTTATAAGATGTGCTTGCAACCAACTTTCGAAAGTCTCCATGTGTTTGACTTTAATCCATGTGTCATCCTTCCCCGGGTTTGTGGAGCGTACAATATTCTTGTGTTCCTCGATATACGGAGCCACGAAGGTGGAATTTTGTAGAACCGTGTAGTGTGCTTTAGTGAAAGAATGCCCGTCCTTGGGTATCATTGTTTTCTTTCCTAGCATTCTCTTTCCCCTTAGTCTCCCCTCATGCCGCGATTCAGGAACACCAATCGTCTTAAGGTCAGGAATAAAGTCAACACAGAACCCAATGACCTCCTCTGTTCCATAGCCCTTGGAGATGCTTCCTTCTGGCCTAGCACGGTTATGAACATATTTCTTCAAGACTCCCATGAACCGCTCAAAGGGGAACATATTGTGTAGATATACCGGACCGAGAATATGAATCTCTTCTACTAGGTGAACCAGGAGATGCGTCATAATGTTGAAGAAGGATGGTGGGAACACCAACTCAAAACTAACAAGACATTGGACCACATCCCTCTGTAACCTTGCCAGACTATCTGGATCGATTACCTTCTGAGATATTGCATTGAGGAATGCACATATAGCTTCGCAATGGGTACTCGAACATTTTCCGGTAGAAGCCCCCTCAGTGCAATCGGAAGCAACTGCGTCATAATCACGTGGCAGTCATGAGACTTCAGGTTTTGGAATTTTTTCTCTGCCATATTTATTATCCCCTTAATATTCGACGAGAAGCCAGACGGCACCTTGATACTGTAAAGGACTTCAAAAAAGATTTCCTTCTCTGCTTTGGTAAGAGCGTAGCTGCTTAAGAAATGACGCCCTGTATCCATGTGCTTGTTTTTTGGGTCTTTCATACGTTGCTGGTCCTCTCGTGTTTCTGGTGTATCTTTTGACTTCCCATACACGCCCAGGAAGCATAGCAGGTTGATGCAGAGATTCTTCGTCACGTGCATCACGTCGATTGAAGAGCGGACATGTAGGACTTTCCAATATGGTAGCTCCCAAAAGATAGATTTCTTCTTCCACATGGGTGCGCGCTTATTAGGGCCGTTCGGAACAGGTTGGCTGCCATCACCCTTCCCAAAGATTACTTCTAGGTCCTTGCCCATACCGAATACATCATTACCACTACGGAGGTCAGGCTTATTCCGGGTATCTGCCTCACCTCTGAAATGTTTGCCTCCTTTCTTTCTTACGGGATGATTCATCGGAAGAAATCTACGATGCCCCAGGTATACAACCTTCTTACATTTATCCAAATATACACTATCAGTCTTATCTAAACAGTGTGTGCATGCATTGTATCCCTTGTTTGTATGTCCAGAAATGTTACGAAGAGCAGGACAATCATTGATGGTTACGAAAAGCAACGCCCATAGGTCAAATGGCTTTTGTTCGTTCTCATCCCACACACGTACACCTGGTTTGCCCCACAACTGTAATAGTTCTTTCACTAATGGTCTTAGGTACACATCAATGTCGTTGCCAGGTTGCCTTGGGCCTTGGATGAGCATTGGCATCATAATGAACTTGCACTTCATGCACAACCAAGGAGGAAGGTTGTAGATACATAGAGTCACGGGCCAGGTGCTGTGAGTGGAGCTCTGCTCTCCGAAAGGATTAAAGCCATCTATACTTAGACCAAACCATAAGTTTCTTGCCTCGCATGCAAAGTCTGGGAAGTCTCTCTCGATTTTTCTCCACTTCGACCCATCAGCGGTGTGTCTCAACTTTCCGTCTTTCTTACGGTCTTCTTTATGCCATCGCAACAACCTGGCATGCTCTTTATTTCTAAACAAACGTTTCAACCGTGGTATTATAGGAGCATACCACATCACCTTGGCAGGAACCCTCTTACGGGGGAGCTCGCCGTCAACATCGTCAGGGTCATCTGCTCTGATCTTATACCGCAGTGCAGTGCATACCGGACATTTATCCAAATTCTCGTACTTCTCAGCGCGGTAGAGGATGCAGTCATTAATGCATGCATGTATCTTCTCCACGTCTAGTCCTAGAGGGTAGAGAGCCTTCTTTGCTTCGTACGTTCTGTCAGGCAATTCCTTATCCTTTGGAAGCTTCGGCTTCATTATTTTAAGTAAACTCTCAAAAGCTTTGTCAGCCACACCGTTCTGTGCCTTCCATTTCAGCAACTCTAGTGTGGTACCGAGCTTTGTGCTGCCATCTTCGCAATTTGGGTACAACAACTTTTTGTGATCATGTAACATGCCGTCCAACTTCAACCTCTCCAATTCACTTTCACAGTCTTCCCTTGCATCAGCAATAACTCGACCAAGATCATCATCGGGCTCATCTGATGCCCGTTCTTGATCATCATCGGGCTCATCTGATGCCCGTTCTTGATCATCATTGGGCTTATCTGGTGCCCGTTCTTGATCACCTCCTTCTTCTGCATTGTCTTCCATTGCAGTATCACCGTATTCGGGGAACATAGGATCCTCTTCTTCTTCTTCATTGTCTTCCATCACAACCCCTCTCTCTCCATGCTTGGTCCAACAATTATAGCTGCGCATGAAACCTCTCCGAAGCAGGTGGTTGTGAAGGACTCTCGAGGAAGAGTGCTCCCTGACGTTCCCACAGTCAACACATGGGCAACACATAAATCCATTCTCTTTGTGAGCCTAAGCTACAACGAGAAATTCATCCAGGCCGGCCCTATACTCGGAAGTGCGTCGGTCACCGTACATCCATCGCTGTCGTGCATCCATCTACATCGTATAATTAAGTTTATCAAAAACGTACCATTACAACAATAACATCTTCAATAGCGAAATGACCACAGTACATCGACAAATATAACTTTTTTGTATCAATTATAGATGAAATGGATAAGTTTTCTAACCTCGGTCGAGGATACCATTTTTTGTGAAGTTAAGTGTCGCTCGGGTATTTCGTCGAACACCTCGTGTGCATAGCAAAAAGAACACACACTAGCACCCACCTCTCTCACACCTCCTAGAAAAAAACGAGAGGAGGGAGGGGGTCTGGATGCAGTATTTATAGGCAAGGGGGCATTCATCCCGGTTCCTGGCATGAACCGGGACCAATGCCCCTGCGCACGCCACGTGGCAGACATCGAGGCATTGCTCCCGGTTGATGCCAGGAACCGGGACGAATGCCGACTAAACAACCGGGACGAATGTCCCAGGGGGCTCGACGCTGCACTGGCCTAAAGAACCGGGACGAATGCGTAGCATTCGTCCTGGTTCTTTAGTCAGCCGGGACAAATGCGAATTCCTACCCTGGACGAAAGGAGGGGTTTTCTACTAGTGTGTAGGTAAGTACTAAGTCCGACAAATAAATAGTTTTAATGGAACGAACCACCTGTGCATTTTTCTAACACAGGGAAACGACCACACTACCATGCGCGGAGATGCACATTATTTATAAATCTTTGTCATAACAAATTTATAAATCTTTGTCATAACATTAACTCATTATGTTCCTATGGTAGTGTATATATTGTTAGTCGTGCAAGGTGAATTTGTTGAAAACATTTTCGTCTCATTAATTTAATGAGTTAATGTTATGACAAAGATTTATAAACCCCTGCATGGGTCGACGGAAAGGAAGACATACTTGCTAAGGCGGGAAATGGACTAGGCATGTCAAACCACTGCCACGTCCCTTCCACAAGCATCGTGATTTTCCCCCGGAGCATCAAATACTTGCCTTTTGGATCAGCCTAACCGTTTCCTTGCTGAAATCTTCTATTCTCATACTAGCAAGTGTTTTTATTCATTTGACGCAAAAATCATCATGAATGTTTGTCTCATGCTCTCACGTGATGATGACTATCTCAAGCACATGTAGTTGGGTGAAGAGCTAGGGCAAGGGCTTAGAAGGTATGCACATATTGTAGATATATTAGATGGTTGCTTCGTGGTAGCTGATAGGCATTATATCCATCAATAGCGAGATGTTTAGGGGGACATCTCGACCTTTTGTATCAAGTCATGTGGCTCCCTCCATCAGCAATACCACCCGATGTCTCCCATTCTAAATTTACATATCGTATATCTTGTGTTGTTCTTACGAGGATAATTGGTGAAATAAGGTGTTGAACCTCGGTGATTCTGAAACAAGCAAAGGACATGCTCAACTAGTGCTCCTATATATGTTGTTCTTAGTTGCATGCTCTTGAGAATTCATGTATGTGAAGTAGATGCTTATATGAAAATGAAGCATATACAGAATGAGTTAGATGGATAGTGGAATATTAACTCTTTAGTCCTGCAAATGCCATATTGTTTGCAGAAATTATTTATAGTCGATTTGACGAAACATAATTTCGTCAATAATGGTTGCCTCCAAATGCACATCTTGAGAGAGAGAAAGAGAAAGAGAGAGAGAGAGACAGAGAGAGAAGGGGGGGGACGGAGAGAGAGAGAGAGATGTGAATGATTCTTCCACAAGCAGAAATAGGAAAATTGCTGATTAATCATTTGTCAAATTTGAACTTGAGATCGTTAGTGTTTTTTAGCATCCATTGCGTTTTGAATATCACTAAAAACGAAATCTTGGAAACTCATATCTAGCTACTGAATTGACATGGCTTGCAAGCATTCCGTCAAATAGAAGACTGAAGCAAGAGAGCCTTTTTTGAGGGGGAAGCAAGAGAGCCTCTAATCAGGCTTACAATTCAAGCGTACACTCTATGAATGCTTCTAGACATTTCAATATATTTATATCACTTGTATGTTGTACCACCGGCGAAATATGAAAGTTTGCCGGTAATAAATTTGTAACTAGCGAAGGTACCCGTAGCCTAGTGGTTACTATTACTAGCGAACTTTTTTTCTTCTAATTCAAGCATTTCAGTTTGCTCGCTCTGTCATATGAGTGGTTGGATAACCCCTGATTGTAAGGGTCAAGTATTCAAGCAATAATTATTTTCCTCATTCAGAACAAAGCTTTATCGAACCAGAATGAGTTTTGGCAGCAAACAAAATCCTCGATACCTTCACATGAAACACAAAACACTATTGTCCCCAACATTGCAAAAAGGTTGTAGAGCTACTTCTTCTGGTAGTTAGAACATTAAATTGTATGATATGGTAGAAATCAATAGATACATAAACTAATAAAAATGGATCAGGAGGCTATAGTTTTTACTAGAGGCATCTATCAAAGCAAAATATAGGTGCCGTGCTGAGCAAATTATAGTTTGGTCGTAATTATATTGCGATATTTCTATTTGTCACTATGATCATTCATGGCATAATTAATCTTATATGCTCCATACGTCCGTGATATGTATACCGTTATCCAAATGCATTTACAACTAATACTCCACCAAAAAACCGTTGTCAAGGATACATCTCAAGGTATTAAGTTTGTATCAACTAGAGCATTGCAATAAACATGATGACATAGTGTAGACAATAAAACCATCATGAAAGCATAATAAAATATTCCTCGTTTTATCTTTCGTGACAACAATACAATACGTGTATCTTTTGTCGCTGCGATGAATCACCACAAGAATGAACCTATACCATGCTCAAATCCCTCTTAAGAACTAATCCCTCCGTCCAAAATAAGTATCTCAACTTTATACTAACTCTAGTACAAAGTTTGTACTAAGACTGAGAAACTTATTTTGGGATAGAGGGAGTATTAATCAATCTTGATCAGAGAGGGAAAATAGATCGGAGAGCATACAAGCCTAATTTATTATGCATTGAAGAAACTTCAAAAGGTGCAATATAATTCAGTGAATAATCTAATCATAAAGTGACAATTCATTGTATACGAACAAATACAACCACCAATTACATCATATAGATCCTGATCATGTGAGGCACCTCATGGTACCTTTGAATTGTATCTCAAAGGACAAAGCATGTCATCTAACTACTGCCATCGACCGTAAGGTACAAAGGAAACTACCTAATGTGTGGAAGAGTGTATGGGGAGGTTCCTTCACATCCAGTAACTAAATTATACTCTTTTTGTTTTGGAACAAACAGTTGGATGACATGTTCACTTGGACCGGGAAGACTAATTGTAATATGATGTGGAATGTGTTTGCATTGCTATTGTTGGTGGACCGAGTGAACATTAGAGATAAGCTCAAGCGAAGGCAGTTTGCGCTTGCGAACAATGTCTACAGATGCATGTCGTGTTGGATGCCCCCAGAGGAGACCTTGGTACATCTGTTCTACGAGTGACGTCTTCACGTCTGCCTGCCGGAGTTCTTTGGAAATTTCATGGCGGGCACAAGTGCACCATATTGAAATCATGCATGCTGGAAAAAGTGCTTGATAAAGTCCCATGTTAATGGAAGTGTGTATAGTGGCAACTTGGGGATTGGAAAGGGAGAAAAGACAAGCTTCTCAGAGGTATTCCTTCGTCTCTCAGGAAAGAATATACTACTATATTAAAGCTACTAAGCTAGGAGCTCCCACGGAGCTTTGTGGCGCTGCCCCCCCCCCCCCCCCCCCCGGGTCCGCCATGTGTCCCCTTACTGAACAGTGTCCATGGGTGAAAAATATTTCCCAGTGAACAGTAACCCCGGATAAACAGTGTTCGCCAGTGAACAGTAATCCGTGGACAAACAGTAACCCTAGACGAACAGTACCTTCAGTGAATAGTCTTTCCTGCTTTTTTTCTTACCCCGAGTTTTAAAATGAAATAGTGCCCTGTATTTTCCCCTTTTTTATGCCCCCTTTTTTTGAAATTAAGATAAAAATGTTAAAATTTACAAAAAAAACATTTCCCCGAGTTTTAAAACAAATATTATATCACTTTTCTATAACAAAAAGTACTTTCTTATTATTGAAATTAAGCAGATAAAAATACAAAAAAATGAACCCTGCGATGAACAATAACCCTGTTTTTTTCCTTTTCCTTTTGAAATTCCCCTCTTTTTTGAAGTTAAAATTTAAAAGTAAAAATTTACAAAAATACGTTTCCCCAACTTATAAAACAAATATTACACCACTTTTTAAACTTAAGAAGATAAAAATACCAAAAGTAAAAATAAGAAATACACCACTTTTCTATAAAATAGTAATGGTGGTCAAACAACAATGCGTCCCCCCCCCCAACGAACAACCTACCTCTTTTTTTCCCTTCTTCTTTAAAATTTAAAAGAAGGACATAAAATTCCCAAGAAAAATGAAAACATATATTATTTCTCTTTTTTCCCCTTTTCCTTTGAAATTATTTGATTATTTTCCTTTCCACTATTTTTAAAACGAAATAGTGCCCTGTGTTTTCCCCCTGTTTTCAACCCCCATTTTTTCGAAATTAAAATTAAAAAGTAAAAATTTACAAAAAAAACTATTTCCCCGAGTTTTAAAACAAATATTACATCACTTTTCTGTAACAAACAGTACTTTAAAAAAAATCCTTATCCTAAAAAATTCCTGTTTTTAAAAATATTAAAATTAAGCAGGAACAATAACCCTTTTTTTCCTTTTCCTATTGAAATTCCCCTCTTTTTTGAAGATAACATTTAAAAGTTAAAATTTATGAAAACACGTTTCCCCAAGTTCTAAGACAAATATTATACCACTTTTTAAAATTAAGAAGATAAAAATACCAAAAACTAAAAATAAGGAATACATCTTTTTCTCTAAAATAGTAATGGTGGTCAAACAATAATACCTCCCCCCCCCCAATGAACAACGTACTTCTTTTCCCCTTTCTTCTTTAAAATTAAAATTAAGGAGATAAAATTCCCAAGAAAAATGAAAACATATATTATTTCTCTTTTCCCCCCTTCTCCTTTGAAATTAAAATTATTAATATTATAAGATTACCAATTTTCCCCTTCTTCTTCAAAATTTAAATTAAGAATATAAAACTACCAAAAAAATGAAAACAAACATTACATCACTTTTCTATAAATAATAATAGTGGGTAAAAGGTAACTATAGCTAACCAATAATTATGACGAACAATTTTTCATGCTTTTTTCCAAATGAAAAGATAAAATTGCCAAAAAATGAAAACAAAAATTACATAAAAAACAAATTTGCTAAATGAGAGGCTTAAACTCGGGTGTGGCGTGTCGTCGCACCTTCTGCCCTACTAGTTATTTAAGGAGGACCCCAGTTTGCTAGTTCACAGGTCTCCGCGGAGATCTTCTGCTTTTATTACTTCTTTTTTTGACGGAACCACCGAGGGCAAAGCCAGCCTAGACTCATTTATTGATTTTTGGTTTAATAGAGAGTATTTACAAAGAGGTTAGAGGAAGAAAGTAAAAATAGAAGGCACAATAGAACAAGCCGTCAACACAATCTGCATGAGCATAACAAAACGAAGTCGTATATAGACCATAAGATACGCAGGGAATATGGTCATGTACAATCAGAACACATGAACGTAACGTAGTAAACAGTAGGCCAGCGAGCAGGACAAAGCAGTAAGTACTGTAGGAAAAAAGGAAGTAATTTCAGAAGTGTAGCACGGACCCTGGCAATAAAATTTAAACATTTCAAATAGGGACACTTATACAATCAACCTGTGTGTAGGGAATGACGCATTTTGTATGTGAGGCACTTGGTTTTTTACTGTAATACTGCCTCCGTCGATGCATCTGAGCGGGGAGCGCCCAGACGGACAGAGCCATCGTAGTGAGCACATGTGCCAGCCAACTAGACGTGTACCTCGTTCTAAGTTCAACACGGAGGTGAAGACTAGGTGGATGAAATTCATCCCCACATGGTTGGACAGAAAGGAAGACATACTTGCTAAGGCGGGAAGTAGACTAGGGATGTCAAACCACTTCCACGTCCCTTTCACAAGCATCAGGATTTTTCCCCGGAGCATCACATTTTGAGATACTTGTCTTTTGGATCAGCCTAACCGTTTCCTACCTGAGATCTCCTATTCTCATACTAGTAAGTGTTTTTATTCATTTGACGCAAAAATCATCATGAATGTTTGTCTCATGCTCTCACGTGATGATGCCTATCTCAAGAACATGTACTTGGTTGAATAGCCGGGGCAAAGGGCTTAGACGGTATGCACATATTAGAGTATGTGACATACTGGATGATTGCTTAGGTGGTTTGGATGTTGTTGTATCTCCTTTGTACCAACAATCAAAGTCCATGCTAGGACGAGTCATTTATTTAGTGGTAGCTGCCGGGCGTGATATCAATCAATAGCGAGATGTTTAGGGGACATCTCAAGTTTTGATATCAAGCTGTGTGACTCTTGTCGTCAGCGACCCCATAACACAGAAAATGTCTAGGGGGTATTCTTATATGCAAATGAAGCATAGAGAGAACGAGTTCGATCGATGACGGAACATAAACTTTTTAGTCGAGTGAGTGTCATATTCGTTGCACAAAATATTCAGTGTCTATTTGACAAAACATTTTGACACGGCCCCTCATCTATAGTGGTTGCCTCCGAATGCACGTGGAGAGAGAGAGATGTTGTTGATTGATTTACTGATTTTTGAATGGTTGTGAGGTTTTTTAATGCAAGCATGTGCTGGCTCTGGAGGGTGACGCTGGTTGCCTAGACATGTTGAGGCTTACCATTAATAAAAATGTTTTCCTTACATAATGCTTGAGTGCGCTGACACGTAATATATTGGCGTGTACGTGTTAGTAAAAATAGGTTGGTTCCTTCTTGATGCCGCTATGCTTCGTAAGTTAGGGAGTCGTCATCCGGAAATCCCTTTCGGAGTTCGGCCTTCAGTGATGTCTCCAAATTCAAATTTAAAATTTTATCGAAATTCATATTTTTACATTTTAAAAAATTCTAAAAAAATACATATATACATGAAGACATAATGCACATGTGTGTAAATTTTCAGTTCAAAATACATTGAAATAAGGGCTATGCAACAAAAGACAAATCTGGGGTTGTTTAACACATGATACTATTCATCTTCTCAGGCCATGAATTTATTTATTTTGTACAGGTCGCAACTCAGGTATTTCATCCTGAAATTTTACACACATGTGGGTTATATCCTTACATACACGCATATTTTATTTTCAGAATTTTTTTAACCATAAAAATATGAATTTGAATTTTTCAAAAATAAAGGCCTTCACGGAGCTCGGCCTCCAAAACGCCTCTCTCGTTGTCATCATCCTATAAATATGGGTTCCCAACTAGGTTAATTCATCGTTATGTTCCATGGTTAGTGGCGCCTTTGGCGAGTGGAGTGTGCTAGCAAGGAGACCACGACGGCGAGCAGCTGCTACTACGAACGCCACTTTGTTGTCTCCACAAGCCATGGGATTCATGGGCCTTGCGGCTTGACCGTGCGGTTGCGGTAAACTCGATCTCCTGTCTTGAGTACGCCATCGCGGCAACGGACATGACCATCGACCAGGTGTTCGTTGGGTAGTCGGCAGCAGCAAGAACGTTCGGGTCCGACGCCGATGTCACCGTCGGATTCCATGTCGGCTATCATGCGGATGGTGAGGCGTTCCAGGGACCCTAGGTAGACATGCTAGCGCAGACCTCCTCGTCGAGCAATGGGTTGTTCTATACCTGGATACTTTGGAAAGGGGGGTGTCGCGTCCGCTTGGCACGCGGCGGTGACTGTGCCCGAGATATATTGACCATCTTCTCGGGTTTGACCACCCCTCAGTAGAGGATGACATGCACTCGACCAGCGTGTAGCCTATGAAGAAGTTAGAGTTGGTCAACAGCGACGTTGTTGCGGGATCCAGAGCCTGTACGTGGGCAACTCGAGCTTCAAGATTGACACGCCACCGTCGGTGAGCCGGAAAATCCACAGTGGCGTCCAGGGTGCGCTCCACGCCATGTAGGGGCTTGGCCGGCGCGGTCGAGGCGGCTACGCTCGCACTAGGGTTTCGTACGCGTTCAAGCAAGGACAGAGAAGAGGAAGCAATTCCGGCCATGGTGGTGGATTGTATTCGTTGCGGTTGCCGGTGTCCTCACTGTCTTCGTGGGCCCATACACCGGTCTTCTTGACCCAACTTGTCAGCGGCTCTAACTCGCACCCATCGCATCAACCTCATGCCCGCCTAGAGTTCGTCGACGACCCTCCGAAGCAGACGCGATGAGGCGCTCCAGAACCATATTGCTCCGCCTTCATGTGAACTGCTCTGAAGGAGGGCGTCCATAGCGGTTGCCTCACCCTCGCTCTCTTCGTGCGTTCTGCCACCCCATTCGCGTCGTATCGCGTGCTCTCGGCTACGCGGGCTGCTGCACCGTCGTGTGTGTGCGTGGCTCGCATGCTGCCGCTGCGTCGTATGTGATGGCTAGCTAGGTTTGTGTGGGTGCGAGGTTTGTGTGTGTGCTGTATGTATTTGCGTGCGTGCTACGTGGTGGGCGCACTGGGTTGGGCGTTTACGAGGATATATATTTAAGGTAGGGTTCTAGGCAAGGTCTATATATTCTATCTAAGGACACTAAATTGAAGGATTTGAAGATCAAGCATAAAATTTTGGCTGGATTTCATGAGACGTTCAAGTCACTCGACAAGTTATCCATTCAGAGACTCTTTTTTCCATTCGGCAGTCGTGTGTCATTCAAAAGATCTCGTTTTCATTCCACACCAAAAGACCAGGAGTCACCATCAAGAGCCCAACGGGCAGACGTTAGTCCAATTGTCATTAATAGCTTTTATTACGTACGTTACCAGTAACGGCAGACTTTAACCTCACGACCGGACCCTTAGATGCTGAGTAATTATGAGGGGCAGCGAACTTTATATAAGCTGCCCCTCCCCTCTGGCACAAGGTTTCGCAACCATTGTAATCTCCATATTCCACACGACATAAGCTCCCGAGCACTGAGACGTAGGGTTGTTACCTTTACGAGAGGGGCCTGAACTAATACATCCGTGTGTATACCCTCGCCGTAGCTAGGACCCTGTCCTCTCCTTACGTACCCCTACCATCTACTGTCAGGCTCGTTCTCATGACAGTTGGCACCCACCGTAGGGCAGGCATATAAGAGACTTCCGGCGAGGTTGCATTTTTCATCCTTCGACATGTCTTCCGGTGGTGTTTTTGCTCTGGGCCACGAGATCCGTTTCGGAGCACTCACCTTCATCGCCGACGATTCAGCATGGCTCCAGGAAGAGCCTCTCAATGTCGAGGCGCTCCCGGTCCGCAGGGCCGCGCACTTCCGCGCGAGTTCCTGCGATGTGTTGCTGCGTCAACCCTCGACTCCTTACACGTCGGCTCCCATCGTTGTTCGCGGTCGCAAGCGATCCAGCCTCTCACGACTTCAGCGCTGGGTCAAACACGTAGTGGCGCATCAAACTTCTTCGCAAATTGCGGCACTTGAGCCCGTCGAGTCCCTTCACGGCGTGTTCGTGTCGGATTCCGATCCGTCCGACGTGCCTTCCAAGTGCGAAAGCTACGATCCCGCAACGGAGGTCTTGATGGCGGGCTCTCATCAGAATTCATCGCCTGGCTTCGGCCGTGGCCGGCATGAGGTGGAGGTTATTCATACTCCAATCATTGGCGCGACTGCCGAGGCTCAAGCTTTGGAGGCCGCGCGCATTTGTCTGGAAGAACTCCAGGCAGAACTTGACGAGCGTGCTCGCCAGCGCCCGCCAGGCCCAGTCGACGTCAGCGACAGCTATTTCCGATTGGATCTCACGACGACGTTGAGGTATATCGAACTCCTGTGTTAAATGTTGTTGTTGCTGCTAGGATAGCAGATTCCATACAGCCATCCCAATCAGAGGCTGGAAGAGGGTTGATGCAGATCAGAGCACTGTTAGATGCAGCGCAGCGTCAGAATTCAGTAGTTTCTCACTCCCGCAACAGGATACATAGCAATTCACCCAGGGCAGAGACCGTTCAGTCGGCACACAGCCCTGTATCGCCCTTGCGCCCTCGGGGCGGAGGTTTCTGTGAAGAGCAGGTCAGAGATCAATTTCACCGCGAAGACCACCGTCGAGTGGCCACTCCTCCGCGGAGTGGTCCGTACGCGCCCCGGCGCCAGGACGATAGGTACTCCTTCGGTGATGAGCGGAATGTGGTCTTTAATGCCCGCGACCTCCTCGTTCAGAGGCGGATTGACAGGGGCAAATCCCACAGGGAAGGACACGACAGAGATTTTCCGAGTGGTAGCTTAGATGTGGTTTCTGTTGGGAAACGTCGCATGGGAAACAAAAAAATTCCTATGCACACGCAAACCTATCCATGGTGATGAGCATCTACGAGAGGGAGAGTGGCTCTACGTACCCTTGTAGATCTCTAAGCGGGAAGCGTTAAGAAACGCGGTTGGTGTAGTCGTACTTCTTTGCGATCCAAATCACCGAGCGTCCCGCGATCTAATCACGAACCGTCCCACGAACCAATCACGAACCGTCCCGCGATCTCGTCACGATCCGTCCCGCGATCCGATCACGAACGTCCCGTCGCCTTGATCACGATCCTTCTGATCTAGTACCGAACGGACGGCACCTCCGCGTTCAGCACACGTGCATCTTGATGACGATCTCCACCGTCTTGATCCAGCAAGCGGATGTGGAGAGGATAGAGAGTTCACCGGAAGCGTGACAGCGCTCCGGTGATGGTGATGGTGGAGCAATTCCGGCAGTGCTTCGCCTAAGCACTGCAGAAATCCAATCTAGAGGAGCACCGGTGAAACGGGTAGCACGTGGTCGTAAACTATGTGGAAAACCCTAGCTATCCACCAATATATATAGGAGGAGAGGAGGAGGAGGGGGTCTGGCGCACCAAGTCTCCCTAGGGGATTCGGCCGGCCAAGGAGGAGCAATCCTACTTCTCCTCCAATCCTAGTTGGAGTAGGATTGCTTCCTATTGGCTGATTTTCCCTTTTTCCTTTAGGACTTCCTCTCCCTGCGTCATGGGCCTTTGTGGCTATTTTCCCAGCACACTAAGGGCTGGTTAATACTCTCCCACAGCCCATGAACCTCTTGGGATATAAATACCCCTCCCGGAGGCCTCCCGGTACACTACCGGCACTCCCGGTACACTACCGATGAGCCCGAAACTTTCCGGCGACCAAACTGGGACTTCCTACATATGAATCTTTACCTCCGGACCATTCCGGGACTCCGAACAACCTTCGGTCACCACCATACATAACTCTACACTACCGAAACGTCACCGAACATTAAGTGTGCAGACCCTGCGGGTTCGAGAACTATGTAGACATGACCGAGACACCTCTACGGTCAATAATCAATGGCGGGACCTGGACGTCCACATTGGTTCCTACATATTCTACGAAGATCATCATCGGTCGAACCTCTATGTCAAGGATTCAGTTAATCCCGTATAACGCTCCGTTTGTTCTTCGGTATGTTACTTGCCCGAGATTCGATCGTCGGTATCTCCATACCTAGTTCAACCTCGTTACCGGCAAGTCTCTTTACTCATTCCGTAATACAAGATCCCGCAACTAACAATTAGTCACATTGCTTGCAAGGCTTATTGTGATGTTGCATTACCGAGTGGGCCCTATGATACCTCTCCGTCACACGGAGTAACAAATCCCAGTCTCGATCCATGCCAACTCAACAGACACCATCAGAGATACCTGTAGAGCACCTTTATAGTCACCAGTTACATTGCGACGTTTGATACACACAAGGCACTCCTCCGATATCCATGAGTTGCATGATCTCATGGTCATAGGAACATATACATTGACATGCAGAAAACAGTAGCAATAAACTGACACGATCATACGCTACGTTTGTAGTTTGGGTCTTGTCCATCACATCATTCTCCTAATGATGTGATCCCGTTATCAAATGATATCTCATGTCCATGGCTAGGAAACCTCAACCATCCTTTGATCAACGAGCTAGTTCACTAGAGGCATACTAGGGACACAGTGTTGTCTATTTACCCACACATGCAATGTGTTTCCAATCAATGCAATTATAGCATGGATAATAAACGATTATCATGAACAAGAAAATATAATAATAAACACTTTATATATTGCCTCTAGGGCATATTTCCAACTGTCTCCCACTTGCACTAGGGTCAATAATCTAGTTCACATCACTATGTGATTTACATGGTAATAAATCGAACACCCATACAGTTCTGGTGTTGATCATGTTTAGCCCTTGGAAGAGGTTTAGTCAACGGGTCTGCCACATTCAGATCCGTGTGCACTTTGCTAATATTTATGTCCTTCTCCTCGATGTAGAACCGAATGGAGTTGAAGCGTCGCTTTATGTGTCTGGTCCTCTTGTGAAACCTTGGTTCCTTGGCTAGAGCAATGGCACCAGTGTTGTCACAGAATAGATTTATTGGATTCAGTGCACTGGGCACTACTCCAAGATCTGTCATGAACTGCTCCATCCAGACACCTTCCTTCACTGCCTCCGAGGCTGCGATGTACTCCGCTTCGCACGTAGAATTAGCTACCACGCTTTGCTTGGAACTGCACCAGCTTACCGCTCCCCCGTTAAGAATAAATACGTATCCGGTTTGCGATTTAGAATTGTCCGGATCAGTGTCAAAGCTTGCATCGACGTAACCCTTTACGACGAGCTATTCATCACCTCCATAAACGAGAAACATGTCCTTAGTCCTGTTAAGGTACTTAAGGATATTCTTGACCGCTTGCCAATGCTCCATTCCAGGATCACTTTGAAACCTTCCAGCCATACTTATGGCAAGGCTGACATCAGGTCTTGTGCACAGCATTGCATACATGATAGAGCCTATGGCTAAAGCATAGGGGATGACGCTCATCTTTTCTTTATCTTCTGCAGTCACTGGGCATTGAGTCTTACTCAACTTCACACCTTGTAACACAGGCAAGAACCCCTTCTTGGCCTGTTCCATTTTGAACTTCTTCAAAACTTTATCAAGGTATGTGCTCTGTGAAAGTGCTATTAAGCGTCTCGACCTATCTCTATAGATCTTAATGCCTAATATGAAAGCAGCTTCTCCTAGGTCCTTCATTGAAAAACTCTTATTCAAATATTCCTTCACGCTTTCCAGCATTTCTATATCGTTTCCGATCAGCAATATGTCATCCACATATAACACTAGAAACGTTATAGAGCTCCCACTCACTTTCTTGTAAATACAAGCTTCTCCATAAACTTGTATAAACCCAAACGCTTTGATCACCTCATCAAAGCGCTTATTCCAACTCCGAGATGCTTACACCAGTCCATAAATGGATCGCTGGAGTTTGCAAACTTTGTCAGCATTCTCTGGATCGACAAAACCTTCGGGTTGCATCATATACAACTCTTCCTCAAGGAAACCATTGAGGAACGCCGTTTTGACATCCATCTGCCAAATTTCATAGTCGAAATAAGCAGCTATTGCCAACATGATTCTGACAGACTTAAGCATCGCTACGGGTGAGAAAGTCTCATCGTAGTCAACTCCTTGAACTTGTGAAAACCCCTTTGCCACAAGTCGAGCTTTATAGACGGTGACATTACCGTCCGCGTCTGTCTTCTTCTTATAGATCCATTTGTTCTGAATGACCTTTCGCCCTTCAAGTAGTACTTCCAAAGTCCATACTTTGTTTTCATACATGGATCCCATCTCGGATTTCATGGTCTCTAACCATTTCTCAGAATCCGGGCCCACCACTGCTCCTCCATAGCTCGTAGGTTCATTGTTGTCCAACAACATGCCCTCTAAGACAGTGTTGTCGTACCACTTGGCAGTAGTACGCGTCCTTGTCGACCTACGAGGTTCAATAGCAGCTTGATCCGAAGCTTCATGATCATCATCATTAACTTCCTCTTCTACCGTCGTAGGTTCCACATTAACATCTTTCTGCGCTGCGCTACTCTCTGGTTGAAGTAGAGGTTCAATAACCTCATCAAGCTCTATTTTCCTCCCACTCAATTCTTTCGATAGAAACTCTTTCTCAAGAAATGTTCCGTTCTTAGCGACAAACACTTTGCCCTCGGATCTGATATAGAAGGTATACCCGACTGTCTCTTTCGGGTATCCTATGAAGACGCATTTTTCTGCTTTGGGTTCCAGCTTTTCAGGCTGAAGCTTTTTGACATAAGCATCACATCCCCAAACTTTAAGAAACGACAACTTCGGCTTTTTGCCAAACCACAGTTCATATGGCATCGTCTCAACGGATTTTGATGGTGCCCTATTTAAAGTGAATGCAGCTGTCTCTAATGCATAACCCCAAAATGATAGTGGCAAATCGGCAAGTGACATCATAGAACGCACCATATCTAATAAGGTCCGATTACGACGTTCAGACACACCATTACGCTGTGGTGTTCCGGGCGGTGTCAACTGTGAAACAATTCCACATTGTCTTAAGTGACTGCCAAACTCATAACTCAGATATTCACCTCCTCGGTCAGATCGCAGAAATTTAATCTTCTTGTTACGATGATTCTCAACTTCACTCTGAAATTGCTTGAACTTTTCAAAGGTTTCAGACTTGTGTTTCATCAAGTAAATATACCCATATCTACTCAAGTCATCAGTGAAGGTGAGAAAGTAACGATAACCACCGCGCGCTTCAATATTCATTCGACCGCACACATCAGTATCTGATTTCCAACAAGTCACTCGCCCGTTCCATTGTTCCAGAAAACGGCATTTTGGTCATCTTGCCCATCAGGCATGGTTCACATGTGTCAAGTGATTCAAAATCAAGTGACTCCAAAAGTCCATCAGCATGGAGCTTCCTCATGCATTTCACACCAATATGACCTAAACGGCAGTGCCACAAGAAAGTGGTACTATCATTAACAACTCTACATCTTTTGGCATCAATGTTATGAACATGTGTGTCATCACTATCAAGATTCAAAATGAATAAACCCCTTACATTGGGTGCATGACCATAAAAGATATTACTCATATAAATAGAACAACCTTTATTCTCTGATTTAAATGAGTAACCGTCTCACAATAAACAAGATCCAGATATAATGTTCATACTTAACGCAGGCACTAAATAACAATTATTCAGGTTCATAACTAATCCCGATGGTAATCGAAGAGAGAGCGTGCCGACGGCGATCACATCAACCTTGGAACCATTTCCCACGCGCATCGTCACTTCGTCCTTTGCCAGTCTTCGTTTATTCCGTAGTTCCTGTTTTGAGTTGCAAATGTGAGCAACCGAACCGGTATCAAATACCCAGGCACTACTACGAGAACTAGTAAGGTACACATCAATAACATGTATATCATATATACCTTGTTTGTCGTTGGCCGCCTTCTTGTCAGCCAGGTACTTGGGGCAGTTCCGCTTCCAGTGACTAGTTCCCTTGCAATGAAAACACTTAGTTTCTGGCTTAGGTCCATGCTTAGGCTTCTTTGTAGGAGTAGCAACTGCTTTGCCATCCTTCTTGGTTTTACCTTTCTTGCCTTTGCCCTTGCCATTTTTCTTGAAACTAGTGGTTTTATTGACCATCAACACTTAATGTTCTTTCTGGATTTCAGACTCAGCGACTTTCAGCATCGCAAACAGCTCGGCTGATGAATTGTTCATCTCGTGCATGTTATAGTTCATCACAAAACTCTTGTAACTAGGTGGCAGTGATTGAAGAATTCTATCAATGATCGCCTCTTGCAGAAGGGCAATTCCCAACTCAGCTAGACAGTTTGAGTACCCAGACATTCTGAGTATATGCTCACTGACAGACCCGTTCTCCTCCATCTTGCAAGCATAGAATTTATCGGAGGTCTCATACCTCTCGATCCGGGCATTCTTCTGAAAGATAAACTTCAACTCCTGGAACATCTCATATGCTCCATGAAGTTCAAAACGTCTTTGAAGTCCCGGTTCTAAGCCATACAATATTGCACACTGAACTATTGAGTATTCTCCAGCACGAGCCTCCCAAGCGTTCTTAACGTCTTCGGAGGTCATGTCTTCTGGTTGGTCACCAAGCGGTGCATCAAGGACATATTGTTTCTGGGAAGCCGTAAGGATAATCCTCAGATTACGGGCCCAATCAACAAAGTTACTTCCTTCATCTTTCAACTTAGCTTTCTCTAGGAACGCATTAAAATTCAGGGGTGCTACTGCGCGAGCCATTGATCTACAACATAGATATGCAAAGGTTACTTTAGACTATTGTTCATGATAATGAGTTTAGTTAATCAAATTACTAAAGCTCCCACTCAAATTGACATCCCTCAGGTCATCTGAGTGTCACATGATCCAAATTCACCAACTCAAGTCCGATCATCACGTGAGTTAAGCTCGTTTCAATGGTGAACATCATTATGTTGATCATATCTACTATATGACTCATGTTCGACCTTTCGGTCTCTTGTGTTCCGAGGCCATCTCTGTACATGCTAGGCTCGTCAAGTTTAACCCGAGTGTTCTGCACGTGCAAATCTGGCTTGCACCCGTTGTATGTGAACGTAGAGTCTATCACACCCGATCATCACGTGGTGTCTCGACACGACGAACTTTTGCAACGGTGCACACTCGGGGAGAACACGGTTCATCTTGAAATTCAAGTGAGGGATCAGCTTATAATGCTACCGCCGTACTAAGCAAAGCAAGGTGCATAAAAGGATTAACATCTCATGCAATTCATAAGTGACATGATATGGTCATGAACTCGTGTTTAAGATCTCCATCCTCGAAACACCGGCATGATCTTCATCGTCACTGGCACAACACCATGATGTGTTGCCATTGGGGTTGTGGCGCCAACCTTGCTTCTACTTCTATTGCTACCGCTTAGCGATTTACATAGCGCTTAATGATTGACATGCAGGTCATACAATAATTAAAGACAACCCTATGGCTCCTGCCGGTTGCCGTATTCACCGACATGCAAGTCGTGAAAATCTATACATCACATGATCATCTCATACATCGCATATATCTCATCATGTAATTGGCCATATCACATCACAACATACCCTGCAAAAACAAGTTAGACATCCTCTAATTGTTGTTGCATGTTTTACATGGCTGCTACGGGTATCTAGTAAGAACGATTCTCACCTACGCATAAACCACAACGGTGACACATAGATTGATTTTCAACCTTCTCAAGGACCGCCTTTGTCGGATCCGATCCAACTAAAGTGAGACAAACTGTTGCCCGCAAGCCATCTAAGAAACAAGTTGCATCGAGGGAACCAGTCTCTCGTAAGCGTACGAGTAATGTTGGTCTGAGCCGTTTTATCTCACAATCCCGCTGAACCAAAATCCGACCATGGGAGGAAGCAATCTAAGCATCAACGCCCACAAACCTTTTGTGTTCTACTCGAGATCTCATCGAACCATCAACCTAGCTCATGATGCCACTGTTGGGGAACGTCACATGGGAAAGAAAAAATTTCCTACGCACACGCAAACCTATCCATGGCGATGAGCATCTATGAGAGGGAGAGTGGATCTACGTACCCTTGTAGATCGCTAAGTGGGAAGCGTTAAGAAACGCGGTTGGTGTAGTCATACTTCTTCGCTATCCAAATCGCCGAGCATCCCGCGATCTAATCACGAACCATCCCGCGAACCAATCATGAACCGTCCCGCGATCTCGTCACGATCCGTCCCGCGATCCGATCACGAACATCCCGTGGCCTTGATCACGATCCTTCCGATCTAGTACCGAAGGGACGGCACCTCCGTGTTCAGCACACGTGCAGCTTGATGACGATCTCCACCGTATTGATCCAGCAAGAGGAGGTGGAGAGGAGAGAGAGTTCACCGGCAGCGTGACGGTGCTCCGGTGATGGTGGTGCTGGAGCAATTCCGTCAGGGCTTCGCCTAAGCACTGCAGAAATCCAATCTAGAGGAGCACCGGTGAAACGGGTAGCACGTGGCCGTAAACTATGTGCAAAACCCTAGCTAGCCACCAATATATATAGGAGGAAAGGAGGAGGAGGGGGGCTGGCGCACCAAGTCTCCCTAGGGGATTCGGCCGGCCAAGGAGGAGCAATCCTACATCTCCTCCAATCGTAGTTGGAGTAGGATTGCTTCCTATTGGCTGATTTTCTCTTTTTCCTTTAGGACTTCCTCTCCTTGCGCCATGGGCCTTTGTGGCTGTTTCCCCAGCCCACTAAGGGCTAGTTAATACTCTCCCACAGCCCATGAACCTCTTGGGGTCGAAATACCCCTCCCGGAGGCCTCCCGGTACACTACCGGCACTCCCCGTACACTACCGATGAGCCCGAAACTTTCTGGCGACCAAACTGGGACTTTCTATATATGAATCTTTAACTCCGGACCATTCCGGAGCTCCTCGTGACATCCAAGATCTCATCCGGGACTCCGAACAACCTTCGGTCATCACCATACATAACTCTACACTATCGAAACGTCACCGAACCTTAAGTGTGCAGACCCTGCGGGTTCGAGAACTATGTAGACATGACCGAGACACCACTACGATCAATAACCAATGGCGGGACCTGGACGTCCACATTGGTTCCTACATATTCTACGAATATCTTCATCGGTCGAACCTCTATGTCAAGGATTCAGTTAATCCCGTATAACGTTCCCTTTGTTCTTCGGTATGTTACTTGCCCGAGATTCGATCGTCGGTATCTCCATACCTAGTTCAACCTCGTTACCGGCAAGTCTCTTTACTCATTCCTTCATACAAGATCCCGCAACTAAAATTTTTTCACATTGCTTGCAAGGCTTATTGTGATGTTGCATTACCGAGTGGGCCCTGAGATACCTCTCCGTCACATGGAGTAACAAAGCCCAGTCTCGATCCATGCCAACTCAACACACACCATCGGAGATACCTGTGGAGCATCTTTATAGTCACCCAGTTACGTTGCGACGTTTGATACACACAAGGCACTCCTCCAATATCCGTGAGTTGCATGATCTCATGGTCATGGTTATCAAATGACATCACATGTCAATGGCTAGGAAACCCTTACCATCTTTGATCAACGAGCTAGTTCACTAGAGGCATACTAGGGACACAGTGTTGTCTATTTACCCACACATCCAATGTGTTTCCAATCAATGCAATTATAGCATGGATAATAAACGATTATCATGAACAAGGAAATATAATAATAAACACTTTATATATTGCCTCTAGGGCATATTTCCGACAGTTTCTGGTCTTTTGTGTTTCAGCAGAGCCATACGCTCTGCAGAGATCCCCCCACCAACTTCTAGTTGGCAGCCAGAGACTTGGTTAGATGATTACCGAGTGGCTGTGCAAATTGGTGGCAGAAATTACAATGTTGCCATGAAGCACCTACCCTTGATGTTCAATGGTCCAGCTCGAGCTTGGCTGAATCGTTTGGCTCCTTCCAGTATACATTGCTGGGAGGATCTTACACGAGTGTTTGTCTGAACCTTTGAGGGCACCTGCAAGCGTCTGGCAGGTCTGGTCGACTTATTGCACTGTGTTTAGAAGCCCAATGAAACTTTGAGAGATTATATTCAGTGATGGTCCACTCTGCGTCATACAATGGAGAATGTGTCGAAACACCAGGTTGTTTGTGCGTTCAAGGCCGGTGTGAGATACAGAGAGCTATACATGAAGTTTGGGCTAACGGGTGATATTTCACTCGGCAAGATGATGGAAATCGCCACTCGTTACGCCAATGGCGAGGAAGAAGACCGCCTCTGTAGCGGCAAAGGAAAGATAGTCGTCAATGAGGCTGGTGGCAGTAACAATCAGAAACAGAAGCGAAAAGCTGAAGATCCGATTCAAGCAAAAGCGGCAGCACTGGCGACTCAGTCAAAGAACAAGGGAAAAGCTAAAGCACATTATGCCCCCAAGAAAGGGAAAAAACAGTCAGGAACTGATATCATGGATCAGCCGTGTGTAATTCACACGAGGAAAGATGCGGAAGGAAATCTGATTTTGCCCAAGCACACCACTCGATATTGTCGGACCCTTATCCAGTAATTCAAGGGGGGGGTGTCGAGTGATAAAACTCTTGAGAAGGGAGATGAAGATGAAGATAAAGAAACATTCCCGGATGTCACTGCTACACTGGTGGTCTTTGCTGATGTCGAGAGCAAGAGCCGTCTGAAAGTCATCAACAAAGAAATCAACATGGCTGTACCGGATACCCCCACCTATCTCAAGTGGTCCCAATATGCTATCACATTTGACCAGACATACCATCCTGCTCATGTTGCCACTCCCGGTCGACAGGCTCTGGTAGTTGATCTGATGGTGGGGGGTACTCGACTTAGAAAGGTGCTCATGGACGGCGGTACCGGCCTGAACATTCTCTATGCGGATACCCTGAAAGGGATGGGCATTCCGATGTCCCGTTTGAGTGAAAGCAACATGCAATTTCACAAGGTCATCCCAGGAAAGAAGGCCAAGTCACTCGGCCAGATAGCATTGGATGTGGCATTCGGGGACGACAAAAATTTCCGAAAGGAAAAGTTGACATTTGAAGTCGTGGATTTCAAGAGTGCTTACCACACCATTATGGGTCGACCCGCCTATGCACGTTTCATGGCCCGACCATGTTACGTGTATCTCAAGTTGAAGATGACAGGCCCTAAGGGCGTGATCACGGTCACAGGCAATCGATGACGGTCTGAAGAATGCCTCCAGCAAGGCTCCACGATCGTCGTTCACCATATGGCCATGGTTGAGTTGGAGGAGTACAAGAAAACCGGCAACCCTACTAATTTGCTCCACGCAAAGAAGCCGGCTTCCGATTCGGCATTTCAGTTGGCAGGAGAAGTGAAGAAGGTACACATCCATCCGACGGATCCTACTGCTGCCCCGACGAATATATCATCAACACTCGACAGCAAATAGAAAGCCGAGCTCATCCAGTTCCTTCGTGGGAACTGGGATATCTTCGCATGGAAGCCTGCTGACATACCGGGGATTTCCAGGGAGCTGGATGAGCACCGTTTGCAAGTGGATCCGAAGGCCAAACCCGTCAGAGAGCATTTGCGTCGCTCAGCGGCAGAGAAGCGCAAGGCAATCGGAGAAGAAGTGGCCCGTCTCTTGCAAGCCAAGTTCATACAAGAGATTTACCACTCCGAGTGGCTCTCGAATGTTGTGATGGTGCCAAAGAAAGATAAGTCGTTGCGCATGTGCATTGACTTCAAACATCTCAACAAGGTGTGCCCAAAAGATCATTTTCCGCTCCCTCGCATAGTTCAAATTGTTGACTGAACCGCGGGGTGTGAGCATTTATCGTTTTTGGATGCTTACTCTGGGTACCATCAGATCCATCTGTATGGCCCAGACGAAATAAAGACAGTTTCATCGTCCTATTCGGGTGTTTTTGTTACATCACTATGCCTTTTGGTCTTAAGAATGCCGGTGCTACTTTTATGCGCATGATTCAAAAATGTTTACTCGACCAGATCTCTCGGAATGTCGAGGCGTACATGGACGATATAGTGGTCATGTCCCGCAAAGGTTCCGAACTGCTGGCTGACTTGGCCGAGACATTCGCCAATCTGACACGATTCGACATAAAGCTAAATCCGGCCAAATGTATCTTCGGCGTCCCTGGCAGCAAGTTACTCGAATTTCTCATTTCTAAGCGAGGAATTGATGTCAACCCTGAGAAAATCACCGCCATTAACCGTATGAAGACACCCATGCGAGTGCACGACGTCCAGAAGCTCACAGGTTGCTTGGTAGCATTGAGTCGATTCATTTCTCGTCTTGGTGAGAAGGCTCTGCCCTTATATCAATTAATGAAGAAGTGTGACACGTTCGACTGGACTCCCGAAGCCAAAGCAATGTTTGTTGAGCTCAAATCCTTGCTCTCCATCTAGCCGGTGCTAGCCGCTCCTGCGAGCAAAGAGCCCTTGCTCCTGTACATCGCGGCCACAAATCAGGTCATTGGTACAGTACTAACTGTCGAGCGGGAAGAGGAGGGTAATGTTGGGAGATGTAGTAGTAAATCAAAAAAATTCCTACGATCACCAAGATCTATCCATGGAGATACCAACAACGAGTGGGGAGAGCTTGCATCTTCATACCTTTGAAGATCGCTAAGCGGAAGCGTTGCAAGAACGCGGTTGGTGGAGTCGTACTCGCGGCAATTCATATCGTGGTGGACTCCGATCATAGCGCCGAACAATGGCGCCTCCGCGTTCAACACACGTTCAGCCCGGTGACGTCTCCTACACCTTGATTCAGCAAGGAGGAAGGAGAGGTTGAGGGAGAACTCCGGCAGCACGATGGCGTGGTGACGGTAGATCTGCGTGGTACTCCGGCAGAGCTTTGCTAAGCACTATGGAGAACGAGGGGAGGGAGAGGTAGGGCTGCGCCAGGAGGAAGACAAAGAACCGTGTCTCAAACAGCCCCAAGGGCACCTCTATATATAGGAGGAGGAGAAGGAGGTAGGGCTGCACCCTAGGGTTTCCACCCTAGGGTGGTGCGGCAGCCACCAGATTGATTTGGTGCGGGGGCTAGAGGGAGGAGAGGAGGTGCGGCTGCCCTAGCTACCCTAGGGTGGGCCTAAGGCCCATCTAGGGCTAGGGTTTGCCCCCTCTCTCCCCTTGCTGCGCCTTGGGCCAGGTGGGAGGGGCGCATCAGCCCACCCAGGGGCTGGTTCCCTCCACCTACGGCCCATGAAGCCCTCTAGGGCCGCTGGGCCCACTTGGTGGACCACCGGAACCCTTCCGGTGGTCCCGGTACACTACCGGTGACTCCCGAAACACTTCCGGTAACCAAAACCTCACATCCTATATATCAATCTTCGTCTCTGGACCATTCTGGGACTCCTCGTGACGTCTGGGATCTCATCCGGGACTCTGAACTACCTTCGGTAACCATGTACACTATTTCCCTATAACCCTAGCATCATCAAACCTTAAGTGTGTAGACCATACGGGTTCGGGAGACACGTAGACATGACCGAGACAGCTCTCTGGTCAATAACCAACAGCGGGATCTGGATACCCATGTTGGCTCCTACATGCTCCACGATGATCTCATCGGATGAACCACTATGTCGGGGATTCAATCAATCCCGTATACAATTCCCTTGGTCTATCAGTATGATACTTGCCCGAGATTCGATCGTCGGTATCTCTATACCTTGTTCAATCTCCTTACCGGCAAGTCTCTTTACTCGTTCCGTAATACTTTCTCGAGATTCGATCGTCGGTATCTCTATACCTTGTTCAAGGCGCTTGATGTGTCTTGTCTTCTTGTGAAACGTAGGCTCCTTCGTAAGGGCAATAGCTCCAGTGTTGTCACAGAATAGAGTCATCGGGCCCGACGCACTTGGAATTACTCCTAGGTCGGTGATGAACTCCTTCATCCAGACTCCTTCCATTGCTTCTTCCAAAGCGGTTATATACTCATCTTCACATGTAGATGCCGCCACGACGCTTTGCTTGCTGCTGCACCAGTTGACTGCCCCTTCGTTAAAAATATACACGTATCCGGTTTGCAACTTGGAGTCGTCCGGATCTGTGTCGAAGCTAGCATCGATGTAACCCTTTACGACGAGCTCTTCAGCACCTCCCTATACGAGAAACATGTCCTTTGTCCTTTCCAAATGTTCTATATCATTTCCCATTATCAGTATGTCATCCACATATAATATGAGAAATGCTATAGAGCTCCCACTCACTTTCTTGTAAATACAGGGTTCTCCATAAACCTGTACAAACCCAAATGCTTTAATCACCTCATTAAAGTGAATGTTCCAACTCCGAGATGCTTGCACCAGCCCATAGATGGAGCACTGGAGCTTGCATACTTTGTTAGCATCCATAGGATCAACAAAACCTTCCGGCTGCATCATATACAGTTCCTACTCGAGGAAGCCATTAAGGAATGTCGTTTTGACGTCCATTTGCCAGATCTCATAATCATAAAATGCGGCAATTGCTAACATGATTCGGACAGACTTCAGCATCGCTACGGGTGAGAAAGTCTCATCGTAGTCAACTCATTGAACTTGTCGATAACCCTTAGCGACAAGCCGAGCCTTATAGATGGTCACATTAGCGTCCGCGTCAGTCTTCTTCTTAAAGATCCATTTGTTTTCAATGGATCGCTTATCATCAGGCAAGTCCACCAAAGTCCATACTTTGTTCTCATACATGGATCCTATCTCGGATTTCATGGCCTCAAGCCATTTGTTGGAATCTGGGCCCGCCATTGCTTCTTCATAGTTCGAAGGTTCCTCGTTGTCCAACCACATAATCTCCAGGGCAGGGTTGTCGTACCACTCTGGTGCGGAACGTGTCCTAGTGGACCTTTGACATTCAGTAGCAACTTGATCTTAAGTTTCATGATCATCATCATGAACTTCCTCTCTAGCCAGTGTAGGCTCCACAGAAACAACTTCTTGTGCTGCGCTACTCTCCGGTTCGAGGGGAGGTACAATTACCTCATCAAGTTCTATTTTCCTCCTACTTACTTCTTTCGAGAGAACCTCTTTCTCGAGAAAGGATCCATTCTTAGAAACAAAGACTTTGCCCTTGGATCGTAGGTAGAAGGTATACCCAATAGTCTCTTTGAGATATCCTATAAAGACGCACTTCTCCGCTTTGGGTTCGAGCTTCTCAGGTTGAAGTTTATTCACATAAGCATCGCATACCCAAACTTTTAGAAACGACAGCTTAGGTTTCCTTCCAAACTAGAATTCCTATGGTGTCGTCTCAACGGACTTTGACGGTGCCCTATTTAAAGTGAATGTGGCAGTCTCTAATGCATATCCCCAAATGATAGCGGTAAGTTGGTAAGAGACATCATAGATCACATGATATCCATTAGAGTGCGATTACGACGTTCAGACACACCATTTCCCTGAGGTGTGCCATGTGGCATGAGTTGTGAAACAATTCCACATTTCCTTAGGTGCATGCCAAACTCGTGACTTAAATATTCTCCACCACGATCAGATCATAGGAACTTTATTTTCCTATCATGTTGATTCTCTACGTCACTCTGAAATTCCATGAACCTTTCAAAGGTTTCAGACTTGTGTTTCATTAAGTAGACATACCCATATCTGCTCAAGTCATCAGTGAGGGTGAGAACATAATGGTAGCCTCCACGAGCCTCAACACTCATTGGACTGCATACATCGGTATGTATTATTTCCAACAAGTCAGTTGCTCGCTCCATTGTTTCGGAGAATGGAGTCTTGGTCATCTTGCCCATGAGGCATGGTTCGCACGTGTCAAATGACTCGAAATCAAGCGACTCCAAAAGTCCATCGGCATGGAGCTTCTTCATGCGTTTGACACCAATATGACCAAGGCAGTAGTGCCAGATGTAAGTGGGACTATCGTTATCAACCTTACACTTTTTGGTAATCACACTATGGACATGTGTAACATCACGTTCGAGATTCATCAAAAATAAACCATTGACCAGCGGGGCATGACCATAAAACATCTCTCTCATATAAATAGAACAACCATTATTCTCAGATTTAAATGAGTAGCCATCTCGCATCAAGCGAGATCCAGATACAATGTTCATGCTCAAAGTTGGTGCTAAATAACAATTATTAAGGTTTAAAACTAATCCCGAAGGTAGATGTAGAGGTAGCGTGCCGATGGCGATCACGTCGACCTTGGAACCATTCCCGACGCACATCGTCACCTCATCCTTTGCCAGCCTCCGCTTATTCCGCAACTCCTGCTTGGAGTTACAAATGTGAGCAATTGCACCCGTATCAAATACCCAGGAGCTACTACGAGCGCTGGTTAGGTACACATCAATAACAAGTATATCACATATACCTTTAACGTTGCCGTCCTTCTTATCCACTAAGTACTTGGGGCAGTTCCGCTTCCAGTGACCAGTACCCTTGCAATAAAAACACTCAGTCTCAGGCTTGGGTCCATTCTTGTTCTTCTTCTTCCCGGCAACTTGCTTACCGGGCACGGCAACAGCTTTTTCGTCCTTCTTGAAGTTCTTCTTACCCTTGCCTTTCTTGAAACTAGTGGTCTTATTCACCATCAACACTTGATGCTCCTTTTTGATCTCGACATCTGCTGATTTCAGCATCGAGTACAACTCAGGAATGGACTTCTCCATACCCTGCATGTTGTAGTTCATCACAAAGCTCTTGTAGCTAGGTGGAAGAGACTAGAGGATTCTGTCAATGACCAAGTCATCCGGGAGATTAACCCCAGCTGAGTCAAGCGGTTGTGCAACCCAGACATCGTGAGTATGTGCTCACTAACAGAACTGTATTCCTCCATCATACAGCTGAAGAACTTGTCAGAGACATCATATCTCCCAACCCGGGCATGAGCTTGGAAAACCAGTTTTAGCTCTTGGAACATCTCATATGCTCTGTGTTGCCCAAAACGCTTTTGGAGCCCCGGTTCTAAATTGTAATGCATGCTGCAGTGAACAAGGGAGTAATCATCGCAGCGAGAATGCCAAGCGTTCGCAACGTCTTGCTCTGCTGGGAGAATGGGTGGGTCACCTAGCGGTGCATCAAGGACATACAGTTTCTTGGAAGCTATGAGGATGATCCTCAAGCCACGGACCCAGTCCGCATAGTTGCTTCCATCATCTTTCATCTTGGTTTTCTCTAGGAACGCGTTGAAGTTGACGTTGGCATTAGCGTTGGCCATTGGATCTACAATATAAATTATAAAGACAATTTTAGACTAAGTTCATGATAATTAAGTTTACATAATCAAATTATTTAATGAACTCCCACTTAGGTAGACATCTCTCTAGTCATCCAAGTGACACATGATCCATGTCAACTAGCCCGTGTCCGATCATCACGTGAGACGGACTAGTCATCCATGGTGAACATCTCCATGTTGATCGTATCTTCTATACGACTCATGTTCGACCTTTCAGTCTTCCGTGTTCCGAGGCCATGTCTGTACATGCTAGGCTCGTCAAGTCAACCTAAGTGTTTCGCGTGTATAAATCTGGCTTACACCCGTTGTATGCGAACGTTAGAACCTATCACACCCGATCATCACGTGGTGCTTCGGAACAACGATCCTTAGCAACGATGCACAGTTAGGGTGAACACTTCTCTTGAAATTTTATTGAGAGATCATCTTATTTACTATCGTCGTTCTAAGCAAATAAGATGTAAACATGATAAACATCACGTGCAATCAATATAGTGACATGATATGGCCAATATCATCTTGCTCCTTTGATCTCCATATCCGGGGAACCATGATCATCACTGTCACCGGCACGACACCATGATCTCCATCATCATGATCTCCATCATTGTGTCTTCATGAAGTTGTCTCGCCAACTATCACTTCTACTACTATGGCTAGCGTTTAGCAATAAAGTAAAGTAATTACATGGCGTTTATGATTGACACGCAGGTCATACAATAAAATAAGACAACTCCTATGGCTCCTGCCGGTTGTCATACTCATCGACATGCAAGTCGTGAATCCTATTACAAGAACATGATCAATCTCATACATCACAATGCATCACATCACATCCTTTCGGCCATATCACATCACAAGGAACATGCTGCAAAAAGAAGTTAGACATCCTCTAATTTGTAGTTGCAAGTTTTTACGTGGCTGCTATAGGTTTCTAGCAAGAACGTTTCTTACCTACGTCAAAACCACAACGTGATATGCCAATTGCTATTTACCCTTCATAAGGACCCTTTTCATCGAATCCAATCTGACTAAGGTGGGAGAGACATACACTCGCTAGCCACCTTACGCAACAAGTGCATGTCAGGCGGTGGAACCAGTCTCACGTAAGGGTATGTGTAAAGTCGGTCCAGGCCGCTTCATCCCACAATACCGCCGAATCAAGATAAGACTAGTAGTGGTAAGCAAATTAACAAAATCGATGCCCACAACTGCTTTGTGTTCTACTCGTGCATAGATTCTACGCATAGACCTAGCTCATGATGCCACTGTTGGGAGACGTAGTAGTAAATCAAAAAAATTCCTACGATCACCAAGATATATCCATGGAGATACCAGCAACGAGTGGGTATAGATTGCATCTTCATACCTTTAAAGATTGCTAAGTGGAAGCCTTACAAGAACGCGGTTGGTGGAGTCGTACTTGCGGCGATTCAGATCACGGTGGACTCCGATCTTAGCGCCGAACAACGGCACCTCCGCGTTCAACACACGTGCGGCCCGGTGACGTCTCCTACGCCTTGATCTAGCAAGGAGGAAGGAGAGGTTGAGGGAGATCTCCGGCAGCACGATGGCGTGGTGACGGTGGAGCTGCATGGTACTCTGGCAGAGCTTCGCTAAGCACTACGGAGAACGAGGATAGGGAGAGGTAGGGCTGCGCCGAGAGGAAGAGAAAGAACCATGTCTCAAACAGCCCCAAGGCACCTCTACATATAGGAGGAGGAGGAGGTAGGGCTGCACCCTAGGGTGGTGCGGCAGCCACCAGATTGATCTGGTGCGGCGGCCAGAGGGAGGAGAGGAGGTGCGGCTGCCCTAGCTGCCCTAGGGTGGGCCTAAGGCCCATCTGGGGCTAGGGTTTGCCCCCTCTCTCCCCTTTTCTGTGTTGGGCCAGGTGGGAGGGGCGCACCAGCCCACCCAGGGGCTTGTTCCCTCCACCTATTGACCATGAAGCCCTCTGGGGCGGGTGGGCCCACTTGGTGGATCCCCGGAACCCTTCCGGTGGTCCCGGTACACTACCGGTGATGCCCGAAACACTTCCGGTAACCAAAACCTCACATCCTATATATCAATCTTCGATCCCGTATACAATTCCCTTTGTCTATCAGTATGATACTTGCCCGAGATTCGATCGTCGGTATCTCTATACCTTGTTCAATCTCGTTACCGGCAAGTCTCTTCACTCGTTCGGTAATACATCATACCGTGGCTAACTCCTTAGTCACATTGAGCTCATTATGATGATGTCTTACCGAGTGGGCCCAGATATACCTCTCCGTCACACGGAGTGACAAATCCCAGTCTCGATTCGTGCCAACCCAACAGACACTTTCGGAGATACCCGTAGTGCACCTTTATAGCCACCCAGTTACATTGTGACGTTTGGCACACCCAAAGCATTCCTACGGTATCTGGGAGTTGCACAATCTCATGGTCTAAGGAAACGATACTTGACATTGAAAAGCTTTAGCAGACGAACTACACGATCTTGTGCTATGCTTAGGATTGGGTCTGGTCCATCACATCATTATCCTAATGATGTGATCCCGTTATCAACGACATCCAATGTCCATGGTCATGAAACCGTGACCATCTATTGATCAACGAGCTAGTCAACTAGAGGCTCACTAGGGACATGTTGTGGTCTATTTATTCACACATGTATTACGGTTTCTGGTTAACGGAATTATCGCATGAACAATAGACAATTATCATGAACAAGGAAATAAAAAAATAACCATTTTATTATTGCCTCTAGGGCATATTTCCAACAGTCTCCCACTTGCACTAGAGTCAATAATCTAGTTACATTGTGATGAATCGAACACTCATAGCATTCTGGTGCTGATCATGTTTTACTCGTGAGAGAGGTTTAGTCAACGGATCTGCGACATTCAGATCCGTATGCACTTTACAAATATCTATATCTCCCTCCTGAATGTAATTACGGATGGAGGTGAAGAGGCGCTTGATGTGTCTTGTCTTCTTGTGAAATCTGGGCTCCTTCGCATGGGCAATAGCTCCAGTGTTGTCACAGAATAGAGTCATCGGGCCCGACGCACTTGGAATTACTCCTAGGTTTGTGATGAACTCCTTCATCCAGACTCCTTCCTTTGCTTCTTCCGAAGCAGCTATGTACTCCGCTTCACATGTAGATGCCACCACGACGCTTTGCTTGCTGCTGCACCAGCTGATTGCCCCTCCGTTCAAAATATACACGTATCCGGTTTGCGACTTGGAGTCGTCCGGATCTGTGTCGAAGCTAGCGTCGACGTAACCCTTTACGATGAGCTCTTTGGCACCTCCATATACGAGAAACATGTCCTTTGTCCTTTTCAGGTACTTTAGGATATTCTTGACCGCTGTCCAGTGTTCCGCTCCGGGATCACTTTGGTACCTCCCTACCAAACTTAAGGCAAGGTTCACATCAGGTCTGGTACACAGCATGGCATACATAATAGAGCCTACGGCTGAAGCATAGGGGATGACACTCATATCTTCTCTATCCTTTGCCGTGGTCGGGCATTGAGTCGTACTCAATCTCACACCCTGTAACACAGGCAAGAACCCCTTCTTGGACTGATCCATATTGAACTTCTTCAATATCTTTTCAAGGTATTTGCTTTGTGAAAGACCTATGAGGCGTCTTGATCTATCTCTATGGATCTTGATGCCTAATATGTAAGCAGCTTCTCCAAGGTCCTTCATTGAAAAACACTTATTCAAGTAGGCCTTTACACTTTCCAAACGTTCTATATCATTTCCCATTATCAGTATGTCATCCACATATAATATGAGAAATGCTATAGAGATCCCACACACTTTCTTGTAAATACAGGGTTCTCCATAAACCCGTACAAACCCAAACGCTTTAATCACCTCATTAAAGCAAATGTTCCAACTTCGAGATGCTTGCACCAGCCCATAGATGGAGCGCTGGAGCTTGCATACTTTGTTAGCATCCTTAGGATCGACAAAACCTTCCGGCTCCATCATATATAGTTCCTCCTCGAGGAAGCCATTAAGGAATGCCGTTTTGACGTCCATTTGCCAGATCTCATAATCATAAAATGCGACAATTGCTAACATGATTCAGACAGACTTTAGCTTCACTACAGGTGAGAAAGTCTCATCATAGTCAACTCCTTGAACTTATCGATAACCCTTAGCGACAAGCCGAGCCTTATAGACGGGCATATTTCCTCTTGGGCATATTTCCAACAGGTAAAGCTTATAAAGTCCAGGGGCCAGTTTATTATGTCTCGGAAGTATTGTCCCCCTCAAAGCAAAGATATCCACTGTCAAAAGCTGGTTTATGGTATTTACCTATCAGCGAAGAAGGTGGCACATTATTTCCAAGACCACTCGATTTTAGTCGTCAGTGATGCTCCGCTGTCTGAAATTTTCAATAATCGAGACGCATCAGGTCGAGTGGCTAAATGGGCAATTGAGCTTGGACACTTTGACATGAGGTTCGAAGCCAAAAAACCAATCAAGTCCAAGCATTGGCAGATTTCATGGCTGAGTGGATTGAACAGCAACAGCCTAACCAAGTTCACTCGACGCATTGGACAATGTTCTTTGATGGCTCCAAAATGTTGAATGGGTCCGGTGTTCGTGTTCTCCTGATATCTCCCAGGGGCGACAAGCTCAGCTATGTCTTGCAAATTCACTTCGATTCCTCCAACAATAAGGCAGAGTATGAAGCACTTTTGTATGGGTTGCGCATGGCTATCTCACTCGGCGTCAAACGCCAGATGGTTTATGGCAACTCAGATCTGGTGGTGAATGAAGTGATGAAAGAGTGGGATGTTCGAAACCCCGCTACGACCGGATACTACAATGCAGTCCGAAAGTTGGAGAAGAAATTTGAAGGCCTGGAACTTCATCATGTTCCCTGACTGAAAAATTAGGCGGCCTATGAGATATCCAAGATTGGTTCCACTTGACGGCCTATCCCCATCGCCGTGTTCTTGGAGTACTTGCACACTCCTTCGGTTCAAGAAGATCCTTTCACCGAAGAGCCCCCACAAGCTTTGAGTTCCACTAACCCGACAGGAGTCGCTGTCCCTGCAGTGATTGACCTGGTCATGGAGATTTTGGTTATCACTCCCGATTGGACTGTGCCTTACAATGCCTATATCCTCAGACAAGAGCTCCCTGAGGATGAAACAGAGGCTCGTCAGATTGTGTGCGGATCCAAGGCTTTCGTTGTGATGGGAGATCAGCTGTTCAGAGAGAGTGAGACTGGTGTTACAAAGCGCTGCATTTCCCCCGAGGAAGGTCGAATGATTCTAGACGAGTTTCACTCGGGAACTTGCGGTCACCATGCATCTTCAAGTACGATTGTTGCTAAAGCATACCGAGCTGGTTTTTACTGGCCACGAGCTAATGAGATGGCTAAAGACATCGTTGATCATTGTGATGGATGCCAGTTTTATGCAAACTTGTCACACAAGCCGGCATCTGCTCTGAAGACAATTCCTCTTGCCTGGCCTTTTGCTGTTTGGGGAATCGACATGGTTAGACCCTTTCGACACGGAAAAGGAGGATTCACTCACTTATTGGTAACAGTCGACAAATTCACCAAGTGAATAGAATCCAAGCCAATCAAAAAGCTAAACTCCCGCACGGCGGTCACATTCATGAGGGGGATAATTTATCGAGACGGCATTCCACACAGCATCATCACAGACAACGACACTAATTTTGACTCGGAAGAATTAAGGAACTTCTGCAACTCCCAGGGCACTCGGGTAGATTATGCATGTGTCGCTCACCCACAAACCAATGGGCAAGTCGAGCGAGCCAATGGCCTCATCTTGCAAGGTCTTAAGCCTCGTCACATGCGCGACCTAGATCATGCCGCTGGTGCCTGGGTAACTGAGCTGTCGTTTGTATAATGGGGCCTGAGAACTACTCCAAATCGGTCGACTAGACGAACTCCTTTCTTCCTGGTCTATGGTGCTGAAGCTGTTTTGCCGAGTGACTTGTTCCACAATTCTTCTCGAGTGGAGCTGTATTCTGAGGCTGAAGCTGAACAGGCCAGACAGGACGGTGTAGATCTTCTGGAGGAGGAACAAGAGATGGCTCTGATCCATACTATTGCCTATCAGCAGGACCTCCGGCGTTTCCATGCGAAGAATATCAAGAGTCGGTCGTTTCATGAGGGAGACCTGGTGCTTCGAGTGAATCAACACTGACCTCACAAACTTGCTCCTGCATGGGAAGGTCCTTTCGTCATCACTAAGGTGCTAAACAACGAAGCCTATCATCTGTACAATCTCATGAAGCGGATGGATGAGCCACGAGCCTGGAATGCAGATCTACTCTAGCGTTTTTATACTTGAAATAGAAGAATCCCCCGATGTAATAAGAATACTTCATCAATGCAATTCACATTTCTGCCATATATATTGTCGATTCCAATCATGCAGTTACATTCCTGGGAATACTCCGAGTGATGAGCAATCCTCACACTCGGGGGCTTAGCTGCGAACATGCTTTCGCCTAAGTTAAAAATCCTGTCGGGTGGATAGCGGGTGGATAGCAGTTCATTCACTCGACGGCCTATTTGCGAATCCGTCTTCGCTTAGGTTCAAATATACTCCGACTGATGAGGAATCCTCACACTCGGGGGCTTAGCTGCAAACATGTTTCGTCTAAGTTAAAAACCTTGTCGGGTGGATAGCAATCCATTCACTTGACGGCTTAGCTGCGAATCAACATTCGCCTAAGTTCTAAACTACTCCGAGTGATGAGCAATCCTCACACTCGGGGGCTTAGCTGCGAACATGTTTCGCCTAAGTTAAAAACCTTGTCGGGTAGACAGGAATCGATTCACTCGACGGCTTAGCTGCGAAGCGACATTCACCTAAGTTTGAAAATAACTCCGAGTGATGAGCAATCCTCACACTCGGAGGCTTAGCTACGAACACGCTTCGCCTAAGTTAAAAACCTTTTCGGATGGATAGCTATCCATTCACTCGACGGTTGTGAATCGATATTCGCCTAAGTTCTAAACTACTCCGAGTGATGAGCAATCCTCACACTCGGGGGCTTAGCTGCGAACCCGTTTCGCCTAAGTTAAAAACCTTGTCGAGTGGATAGAAATCCATTCACTCAAGGGCTTAGCTGCGAATAGACATTCGCCTAAGTTCAAAAATAACTCTGAGTGATGAGCAATCCTCACACTCGGGGGCTTAGCTGCGAACATGTTTTGCCTAAGTTCAAAAAAACTTAGTCAAACAGACGATTGAAAGCCAAATACGAATGAAATACAAAGTTTAAACCGTGGATAAACATTTTGTGAAGAAGCAAATATGCTCAAGCCTAAGGCCTGAGTGAAGTTTTAAGGGATACAATTCCACTCAGCATACGGGGGCGAATAAAAATATTTCTTCCAAAGACTGGCTGGCTCGACAAAAGTGACCAAGTGAATGCCGTCAGCGATTCTGGTGGCTGCCTCAATGAAGGTTTCCATGAAGTCCTCAAACTGGAGTTTCTTCGTGTTTACCACATGGAGATCCTTCCGCTTCTCTTCCCTCACGTCCCTGCAATGGACCCTGACAAGTGATAACGCCACGTCGGCCCTGCAGCGAGTAGCAGATTTCTTCCAGGCCTGCACTCGACTGGGAAGCTCGTTTAGGCAAGCCATCATGGAGTTGAGGTCGAGCTGAAGAGTGTCCTCAGGCCATAGCTCCTTGTCGATTCTTTCCATTGTAAATTTTAGTAGGGCAATATATGCCTGGATGCCTTGGAGCCGGAAGTTGAGTCTCAGCATGTTCATGGCCACTCCATCTATGACAGGTGACTTAGTGGGATCCATATTGGGTTCAACCTCCTCTGTCTCCTTCCCGAAGTCTTGGCAGATTTCTGTTGGAAAGTTGGAATGGGAGGGGAATCGGTGAGCTACGACCTTCAAAGATTTAACAAACTTCAGTCGACAAGAAACACTCACCGTCAAGTAGGATATACATCTTCCTCGAGAACTCACCCAAGTGCTTCTCCAAGCTGTTACTCCTTTTGTTCAGCTGCTCGGCTCGTTTGACGAGGTCCATGCGCTCCTGATTTAGCTTTGCGTTCTCCTCCTCCAGCTTCTTGGCGGCCGCCAGCTTCCGATCTACAGCTTCGGTCTTGTCCCTGGCCACCCGTTGAGTGTCGGCGAGTGTTTTGTCGTTCTCCTCCAGTGCCTTCTTCATGGAATCTAAAGAAACAACATTGTTGAGTCACACTTGGAGTCGACGGTTTTCATTGCGCACGTCTGTTCGAGTGAGAGCACTCGGTTCAAAACATCAAAGGTGAAGAGAGGAATGCTAAAAGTCAACAGTAAGTACTTCCCAAAGACTTCAGCTCAGCACGCGCTTGCTCCAGAGCATTGTTGGGGCCTTCCAGATCCACACGCAGTTGGTTCCTTTCATCATCCAGATCCTTGTACTGCGTCCCAAGTTCACAAGCCCTCTGAAACCAACAAAAGAAAGTTATTCAATCGGCAAGTAACGGCAATGACGGTCGACTGGTCTACGAACACCGCCGAATGAATGTCTTACAACCTTGGAACAACGTCATATATTGGTTGACCTATAATGTCCATGAACCCATGTCCAAGGGAAGAAGAATTCAAGGAAAAATTCCACTCAACATGTCGAGCGGCCCTGGCGCTCCGCACGCCGTAAACAAATTCAAAGCGGTCTCTATTTAGACCCCTGCCATTGCAAGCACTCGACAGCGGTCTCGGGGACTACACCCGGTGGGTACACTTAGAGTGCCCTCACTGAGATGGTTAACACTCGGCCTGTCGAGTAACTCGTCAGAAAAGAAATACACTTGACATGTCGAGTCACTCCAGTACTCCGCGTACGACAAGTTTTCAAGACTACTTCTTATCGTCTTCGATTAACAGTAGCCTCAGTGACTACACCTAGTGGGTGCACTTAGCGTGCCCCCACTGGTTATTAAAACATTCAACAAGGTCAGCCCTGTCAGAACATCCACCCATCACTCTACCCGTCCAGTGACGTGCCTCCCTGCTCTGTGAAGTTCAATCTACCCTTATGCAGCGTCATATCCTGGTTTGTTAATAATGTCTATGAAACCTGCAAGGTAGCTTCGGAGTGGTGCAATCCAAGGCGAAATGTATCCCGTATACAATAAACTCTAAGACCCCTATCGGTGCAAGCACTCGACAGCGGTCTCAGGGACTGCACCTAGTGGGTGCACTTAGCGTGCCCCCACTGGATCTACCAATTCTCGATCAGTCGAGTGGCAGAAACATCCATCACAGGAATATCCATCTCTCTGAGAAGTGCAGTCTATCCTTATGCAGCGTCATATCATGGTTTGTCAATAATATCCATGAAACCTACAAGGTAGCTTCGGAGTGGTGTGATCCAAGACAAAATGTATCCCGTATACAATAAGCTCTAAGACTCCTGCCGATGCAAGCACTCGATAGTGGTCTGGGGACTACACTCAGTGGGTGCACTCAGAGTGCCCTCACTGAGACGGTTAACTTTCGATCTGTCGAGTAACTCATTAGAAAAGAAATGCACTCGACATGTCGAGTGACTCCAGTACCACGCATACTATTGACCTAAATCCTACTCGACTACGACCCGACCTATTCGAGTGGAGAAATTTCAAACATCCTACGAGTGGATAATAAGCACCCACTGGGTGTACAGTCAAGAAAAGACATGAATTCAATCAGAAATGTACTTACAATCGAACTTACTCGAACATTGGTGCGGAGGGCTGTGCTGACATCGTAAGCCAGCTTGGTGGCCTAGTAAGCCTCCTTGGTTCGCAGCATTATCTGCTCTGCCTGGATCATAGCCTCCTTCGCAGCTTCAGTCTTATCTTCCGGGACTCAATGTAGATAGAAAGTCGTCATAGGCGGGATCAGCGTATTATCTAGGGCAGCATGTGCAGTCTGAGCAGGTCCGGTTGGAGTCGATGTCACGATGGTCGAGACAGCTGGAGGGGCATTCGACAGAGGTATGGCAGGTTTAACTCTGATTTGTGTCGAGTCACCTATCCCCTGGGGGGACTCTACAGTCAAACGCCGAAGCATCTGCCCTGATGAAGCTCTTCCAGTGCGGGTGTACGAAGTGTCGAGTTGTTCCTCATCGTCTTCCCGTTGAATGATCTCTGCAACATCAACTGACAGTGTTAACTTTTGCAAGTGACGAATCCCATTCGAATGAATGAAGAACTCATTAACCTCTATGAGAAGTGGCAGCGTCAGCAGCGTCAATGTCCATTGCCTTCCCTCCGTCCCGATGAGGCGAGGTTATAGACGTAGCAGCTCCGACGGATCGAACAACACTCGGTTAGCTACAACTCAAGGTCACAGTCAATAGAAAGAATTCGAAAAGAAATACTTACGTGGAGTCGATAGGTATGGCCATCCTCATGCGAGGCAGAGCCTTTCGAGGTATGGTCGTGACCTGCTTGGGCTGCTTGGGCTGCTTGGCCAGCCTCTCACTCGACTCAACAGTCGAAGGGCGACTCCGCTTCGGGTTCTTCTCACTAGGGCCCGAAGCCCTGTCCTCAACAGTTGTCGGATCTTGGTGGGACTTGGTGCGGCCTTCGCGCCAGGGAGGTGACGTGACTTCTTCCTCTTCGCCGGAGTACTCGTATTCATCCTCAGAGTCAGGGGGACCGTCACCGTCCACGCTGCCACCCTCGTTCACTACGTCATCTTCAACATGGTTCCCGTTGGGAACGGGCGAGTGCATGTGTGTCCACTCCTGCATGATTCAAGTAAAGAAGTCAGTTCATAAGTCAATGTATCACTCGACGATACAAGTACATCAGTCAACACCGCGCAACTCACCAGATTCTTCGGCGGGATTTCGGCCAAGTAAGGTAGGATCCTCTTGGCTCCCAAAGGGTTGTCACATGCTCCAGTGATGCTACGAAGCCACTCCTCGACAGTTTTTTGTGGAACCTATTCTGGGTGAGCCATGGTCGAGTCGTCAGGGCCTGCGTAGTGCCACATGGTGTGATCTCTAGCTTGGAGCGGCTGAATACATCGACTGAGAAACTTCTCTGACAGATCCATCCTGGTCACCCCACCCCGGATCAACTGCACCACAGCCTCAACCAAGATTCCCGTTTGGACATGTTCCTCTTCGGTCACCCTCAGAGACTTCGGGACAGCTGGACGGTCAGGTGTATAGGGGGGAAGGCCAATTGACATGTTGGGCGATGCTATATCTTTGCAGTAGAACCAAGTCGACTGCCAGCCTCTAACAGACTTAGGAAAAGTCATGGCAGGGAAGGAACTACGGGCTCTTTTCTGAAGTCCTAAACCTCCACACAACTAAAGCACATGAGTCTTCCCATCAGCAGGGAGAGCTTTCTTCACGGTTTGAGAGCTGATCGTGAAGATGTGCTTGAACAGCCCCCAATGGGGAGAGCAACCCAGAAAACACTCTCACAAAGTGACGAAGGCAGACAAGTATGCAACATTATTCGGCGGGAGATGATGCAGTTGGGCGCCGAAGAAATTCAAGAACCCTCTAAAGAACGGGTCGGGTGGCATAGAGAAACATCTTTCAACGTGGGAGAGAAGGAGGACCCGCTCCCCATCGCGCGACTCCGGCTCGCGCTCTCCCTCCGGCAGCCAATAGGCGCCGTCCTCCACAAGCCCGTCGACAACAAGGCCCTCCATGTCCTCGCGAGTGACTATGGAGGGGAGAAAGTCCCCCTGCATCTACCCCACCGACGCGGTGAACCGAGCGGTCGAGGGCTTCTTGCCCTTGAGCTTCGTCGCCCCCTTCTTAGCTCGCTCCAGCTTCTCTGTGGTACCCTTCGTCATCACCGCGACGGCTCTCATCGGAGATGAACAGGGGAGGCGGAGGAAGACAGGGGAGGCTAAGGAAGAGAGGGAGTTTGGGGAATAGTACCGTGCGAACCGCAGCGCATCCAGATTTATATCCCGCCGAGTGCCTTCGCTGACTGATGGACCCACGAGATCACCGTGCATGCCAGCCGCAGTCTGCATCCAGTACGTGGCGAAATGACCGGCACGGAGATCGAGGCGTCATGCTCCGACTTGCCCTGATCGTGGCGTCATCATCGCATGCGCGCGCTTCCCAAATTTTCGTATCCCACAAAATCCAGGTCTGACAGACCGACCCGTCACCTCCAAAGATGCTTTTAGTTCACTCGGAGCCAAATAGGCATTGAACATCCACTCGGACACTTTTAATGTTGAATGGATCCGGGCGAATGGAGAAGAATTCAATCGACGCAAGTTTCGTTGAAGCCCCGAATATCATCCGGAAGATTCGGCGTCTTGATCTTGAATTGATATCAATACTCAGAGTTCAGTCGACGCAAGTTTCATTGAAACCCCAAATATCATTCGGAAGATTTCATGCCCTAATTCGAGATTGGCATTGATACCCCATTTCACAACTCAAACCACAGTCCATTCGGGGGCTAATGACGAGGATATGTACCTAGGGTAGGGTCCTAGGCAAGGCCCATATACCCTACCTAAGGACACTACATTGGAGGACTTGAAGATCAAGCATAAAGTTCCAGCTGGATTCCATGAGATGTTCAAGTCACTCGACAGGTTATCCATTCGGAGACTCCTTCCTTCACTCGGCAGTCGCGTGTCACTCGGAAGACCTCGTTCTCACTCGACGCCAGAAGACCAGGAGTCACCATCAAGAGCCCAACGGGCAAACGTTAATCCAATCGTCATTAATAGCTTTTATTACGTACGTTACCAGTAACGGCAGACTTTAACCCCACGATCGGACCCTTAGATGCTGGTTAATTATGAGGGACAGCGAACTCTATATAAGCCGCCCTCTCCTCTGTCACAAGGGTTCGCAACCATTGTAATCTCCATATTCCACACGACATAAGCTTCCGAGCACTGAGACGTAGGGTTGTTATCTTTACGAAAGAGGCTTGAACTCATACATCCGTGTCTACACCCTCGCCGTAGTTAGGACTCTATCCTCTCTTTACGTACCCTTATCATCTACTGTCATGCTCGTTCCCACGACATGTGTGGCCTACTGTTCCAGAGTCACTGTCTTGTCCCTGCCCAATGGCTGCGGTGTCACAATTAAATCACCTGAATTGCCCAACCACAAAGATAGCATTGTCCAGCCCCAAATTCGGCCCGATGACTGAAACCTGAAGGTTCTCTGCACGTGTTTGAAGTTCAGATCAGTAGTTACCTACAATTGTTCAAAACTCTGAATGTGGGAAACAAAGGCAGAGAATGAACGACCAGGATGCAAGTTTTGTGCTACCACTCAATCTAGTGGACAACAATCTTGCTTACTCGCTACTCAGGTTATTGCAATTTTTGCAACTTAACTATGTAAACAATGTTTAATCACTATAAGTAAAACACGGACTGACCGAATCCAAGAATTTGCTCAAGCATTTAGCTACTTCATCACGGGTACAGAAATCCAGCAAGAGGCTGTACTCGAGCACTGTAGCCTATTGTCACACAAAAACTAAACCATGTTTTCCTTCCCCATGTAATGTACTTTTTAATTTTATCAAATAAATGATAGTCTCAGAGTTCAAGTAATTTTTTTAAAAAATTATCTGATCTATTATAAATTATTATTTAATCCTATGTTTTTTTCTTAAAATTGTATCGTTTAACACATTTCAACTAAACACTAGATGCTTTCAGTTTAGATTATATAAAAAATATTATTTTTTGATAAAGGAAATTTCATTTAATTGATTTATCAAGGTGATACAACCGCATCAAAAGAATGCCCGGCCTCTGCATAACGTGATGCAAACAACCAACAAGTCTAAACGATCCAAAAAAACACGTTTACAGCAAAATAAGTCAATGCAGTCTAGGATAGGGCAAATCCTATCCGGAGATTATACCGCCATCCATGGAGGGAAAAAACCTCCCTGGCAGTATGCTCCAGCCATGTAGACACCGTCATAAAAAGGTATATGTTCTCCGGCCTCTACATGATAGACCAAGTACGGAGCCATCGCGTGCATGCATGAATAACCTGCACAGAAGAAGAAACACATTTATTATTAAAAACCACATCATTCCTGGCAAGCCACAATGCCCAGCATAAGGCAGCCGCTCCCACAAGAATAGGTGCAGAAATTTTTTTATTAATACCCCGCAACCAGTTACCGAACATATTAGATGCACTACGTGGGGAATATTTGAAGCTACCCAAACTATGGCCCATACTGCACGAGCGAACTTACACTTAAAAAATAAGTGTTTAATAGACTCGTCATGTCGGCAAAAGATACATGTCTTACAACCTTGCCAGTTACGTCGTGCCAGGTTATCTCTAGTTAAGATGACCCCTCTTCTTAAAAGTGAGAGGAATATCTTCACTCTTAGAGGTATTTTTACCTTCCACAATTTTTTTGTTATCAACGGGGACATCGCTATGAGCCATTGCATCGTACAAGGACTTGACTGAGGAACTGCCGTTCTGATGCAACTTCCATCGAAACTTGTCAGGTTCACCCGTTAGTTGAATGTCCTCCAAACGAGTGAGTAATTCATTCCATGCTGCCAGGCGAGGGCCAAAGAGGGCCAAAGAGATCCCTACGAAAAGAAATATCGGGGTTTTCTTGTCCCAGAACTTGTTTGATCGTGACAAATTTATGTCTGACAATCCGGTATAAGCTGGGATACTGCACCATAATTAGTGTGGTGCCTAGCCAGATATCTTCCCAGAACCGAACCTGAGATCCATCCCTACCTGAGAAAGACCAAACTGAAGAAAGAATTCATTTGCCTTCATGACACCATACCAAAAATATGAATCGCCGGGTTTCCAATGAACTTGAGAAATGGCTTTGGACCCCACGTATTTATTACGAATGATTTCCTGCCACTCCATTCTCAGTGAGTAACTTGTAAACCCATTTACTCAAAAGAGTAATGTTTTTAATCTCAAGATCTTGAATTCCAAGCCCCCCTTGACTTTGAGGGCGACATAATACAATCCACCTCGATAGCCTATATTTCTTGGATTCATTATCGCATTGCCAAAAAAATCTGGATCTAAAATAATCAAGACGTTGACAAACCCCTTTCGGTAAGTGGAAGAAACATAACATGTATTGAACCATATTGGTGAGGACGGAATTGATCAAAATCAATCGCCCCCGATACGACAAGAGTTTGGCCTTCCAGCTGGCTAGCCATTTCTCAAGTCTCACTTCCACATGCTTCCACTCAGCGATAGTTAACCTCCGATAGTGAACCGGAATATCGAGATACCGAATTGGGAACTGCCCGAGATGGCAGCAAAAAATGTCAGCATACTCAGCTGCAGAGTCGACAGCGTCACCAAAGCAGAAAAGCTCGCTCTTATGAAAACTAGTTTTGCGACCAGAGAGCTCCTCGAATGAACATAAAAGCAATTTGATGTGTCTTGCTTTATCTAGGTCACTATCCATAAAGAGAATAGTGTCATTCGCATATTTTAAAATAGATAGACCTTTTTCTACTAAATGAGGAATAACACCGCTAATCTGCCCAGCCACCTTAGCCCTCTCAACAAGGATCACGGCCGCAATGTTGAACATAATAGGGGATATGGAGACCCCTTGGCGAAGACCCTTCTTAGTCTGAAAATAGTTGCCAACGTCATCATTGACTTTGATAGTCACACTACCTCGAGAAACAAAAATCTCTACCCATCGACACCAATTTGGCGAAAACCCCTTCATGCATAAAGTTTGCAATATGATTTATTTTTCAACCCTTTCTCACTTCATTTGATGTTTTTCATGCATTTAATGATTTATTCTAAGCTAAATGACCCTGAATTTGAAAAGCAGTATAAATGAACTCCAAAAAGGTTCTAACTTGACATGACATCATAATTTCACGCACATAGCAATTTCTAGAGAGTTGAGAGGGTTATGAAAAAAATGGATGCGCTTTGTGTACAAACTGCACAATCTCATAAGAAGTGTGAGAGTTTCGGACGAAAACTCATCTATTACAAAGGGATTTCATTTTTAATAACTTATTTTAACTCCATACTTTTTGTGTGTTCAATATGCATAATTCAAAGGCACATCATCCATTTTCAACCCTTTCTGACTTCATTTGATATTTTTCATGCGTTTAATGATTTATTTTGAGCTAAATGACCCTGAATTTGAAAAGCAGTATAAATGAACTCTGAAAAGGTTGTAACTTGGCATGACATCATAATTTCACCCACATAGCAACTTCTAGAGAGTTGAGAGGGTTACGGCAAAAACTGGATGCACTTCGTGTACAAACTGGACAATCTCATAAGAAGTATGAGGGTTTCAGACGAAAACTCATCTATTAAAAAGGGATTTCATTTTTAATAACTTATTTTAACTCCATACTTTATGTGTGTTCAATATGCACCATTCAAAGGCACATCATCAATTTTCAACCCTTTCTGACTTCATTTGATATTTTTCATGCATTTAATGATTTATTTTGAGCTAAATGACCCTGAATTTGAAAAGCAGTACAAATGAACTATGAAAAGGTTGTAACTTGGCATGACATCATAATTTCACTCACATAGCAACTTCTAGAGAGTTGAGAGGGTTACGGCAAAAACTGGATGCACTTCGTGTACAAACTGTTACAAAGATATACCATGCTAGCTAGGAAATGCATGCATGTCCTTCACATAAATATATAGAAAGTGATGACGGTGAAGCCGGTCACATCCCATAGTGAGATCTCGCGGTGTAAGACTTTTCTGCGTGTTTGTCCCTTTCTTATGATTGCGCCGTAACCATGGATAATCTTCATCATTTAACAGGATGCTTGGGTCAGTCTTCACTCTGAAGGGAGGGATTTCATGAAACTTTTCATAATATTCGGACATGTCTGTCTTGTCCTGCACTCCCACAATGTTTCTTTTCCTTAAAAGAACTATGCGGCGCTTTGGCTCATCGTATGATGTATTCGCTTCACTATCGTTTTTTCTTCTCGGTTTGCTAGACATGTCCTTCATATAGAAAACTTGAGCCACATCATTGGCTAGGACGAATGAGTCGTCTATGTATCCAAGATTGTTGAGATCCACTGTTATCATTCCGTACCGCGGGTCTACCTGTACCCCGCCTCCAGTATATTTGACCCATTTGCACCGAAACAAAGGGTCCTTAAGATCAGGTCCATAGTCAAGTTACCATATCTCCTCTATGTAACCATAATATGTGTCTTCAAAGTTGGTTGCATCATAGCGGACATCACTGTTTTGGGTGGTGCTCTTCTTATCTTGGGCAATCGTGTAAAATGTATTCCCATTTATCTCGTACCCTTTGAAAGTCGTTACAGTCGAACTTGGTGTCTTGGCCAACCAGTACAGTTCATCTGGAACATCGTTGTCATTGATGAGCTTTGTTTGCAACCAACTGGCAAAAGTCTCCATGTGTTTCCGTTCAATCCAGGGGTCAGACTGCTCCGGGTTCTTGGACCGTACAATATCCTTGTGTTCCTCTATATATGGAGTCACCAAGGTGGAATTTTGTAGAACCGTGTAGTGTGCTTGAGTGAAAGAATGCACATCCATATTTATTGCTTCTTTCTTTCCTAATGTGCCTTTTCCACCCAGTCTCCCCTCATGCCGCGATTCAGGAAGACCAATCGGCTTAATGTCAGAAAAAAGTCAACACAAAACTCAATAACCTCCTCTGTTTCATATCCCTTGGCGATGCTTCCTTCTGGCCTAGCACGGTTATGAACATATTTCTCTAAGACTCCCATGAACCTCTCAAAGGGGAACATATTGAGTAGAAATACAGGACCCAGAATGTTAATCTCTTCGACTAGGTGCACTAGAACGTGTGTCATAATATTGAGGAGGGATGGAGGGAACACCAACTCGAAACTGACAAGACATTGGACCAGGTTATTCTGTAACCTTGGTAGGATTTCTGGATCGATTACCTTCTGAGAAATTGCATTGAGGAATGCGCATAGCTTCACAATGGCTAATCGAACATTTTCCGGTAGAAGCCCCATAAGTGCAACCAAAAGTAATTGCGTCATAATCACGTGGCACTCATGAGACTTTAGATTTTGAAATTTTTTCTCTGCCATATTTATTATCCCCTTTATATTCGACGAGAAGCCGGACGGGACATTGATACTGAGCAGGCATTCAAAAAATATTTCCTTCTCTTCTTTCGTAAGAGCGTAGCTGGCAGGACCTTGATACTGCTTTGGAGGCATGCGATCTTTTTCATTAAATCTTTGCTTGTCCTCCCGTGCCTCCGTTGTATCTTTTGTCTTTCCATACACGCCCAAGAAGCCTAGCAGGTTCACACAAAGATTCTTCGACACATGCATCACGTCGATTGCATTGCAGACCTCTAGAGCTTTCCAATATTCAAGTTCCCAAAATATAGATTTCTTCTTCCACATGGGTGCGTGTCCGTTGGCGTCATTTGGAACAGATTGTCCGCCAGGACCCTTTCCAAAGATTACCTGTAAATCCTTGACCATATCAAATATATATTCACCAGTATGGAGGCCAGGCTTCTTCCGGTTATCTGGCTCACCTTTGAAATGGTTGCCTGCCTTTCTAAGATATGCTTGATCGGTAGAAATCGACGATGTCCCAGGTACACATTCTTCTTACATTTATCCAAATATATACTTTCAGTATCATCTAAACAGTGCGTGCATGCATTGTATCCCTTGTTTGTATGTCCTGAAAAGTTACTAAGAGCAGGCCAATCATTGATGGTTACAAACAACAACGTTCATAGGTCGATTTCCTTCTGTGTGTGCGCATCCCACACATGCACACCTGGTTTTTTCCACAACTGTAGAAGTTCATCAACTAGTGGCCTTAGGTAGACATCAATGTCGTTGCCGGGTTGCTTAGGGCCTTGAATGAGCACTAGCATCATAATGAACTTCCGCTTCATGCACAACCAAGGAGGAAGGTTGTAGATACATAGAGTCACGGGTCAGGTGCTGTGACTGGAGCTCTGGTCGCCAAAAGGATTCGTGCCGTCTGTACTAAGACCAAACCATAAGTTTGTTGCGTCAGCTGCAAAGTCCTCAAACTCCCTCTCGATTTTTCTCCACTGCGACCCATCAGCGGGTGCTCTCAACATCCCGTCTTTCTTACGTTCTTATTTGTGCCATCGCAACAACTTGGCATGCTCTTTGTTTTGGAACAAACGTTTCAACCGTGGTATTATAGGAGCATACCACATCACCTTGGCAGGAACCCTCTTCCTGTGGCGTTAGCCCTCCACATCACTAGGGTCATCGCGGGGGATCTTATAGCACAGTGCACCGCATATCGAGCATGCATCCAAATTCTCGTACTCCTCACCGCGGTAGAGGATGCAGTCATTAGGGCATGCATGTATCTTCTGCACCTCTAATCCTTTTTTGCTTCGTACTTAATTTCAGGCAATTCGTTATCCTTTGGAAGCATGTTCTTTATCATTATCAGCAATTCTTGAAATCCCTTGTCAGTTACACCATTCTTCGCCTTCCATTGCAGCAATTCCAGCATGGTACCCAGCTTTTTCTGGTCATCTTCACAATTTGGATACAATAATTTCTTGTGATCCTCTAACATGCGTTTCAACTTCAACCTCTCCTTATCATTTTCGCAGTTTCTCTTTGCATCAGCAATGACAAGACCCAAATTATCAGCGGGCTCATTTGATGCCACTTCTTCAGCTTCCCCCATTGATGCCTCTTCTTCAGCTTCCCCCATTGTTGTATCAACGAAAGGATAGTTGTCATCATCCTCTTCTTCTTCATTGTCTTCCATTATAACCCCTCTTTCTCCGTGCTTGGTCCAACAGCTATAGCCGGACATGAAACCGGACTTCAGCAGGTGATAGTGAAGGGTTTTTGAGTTAGAGTAATTCCTATCATTCTTACAGTCACGACATGGACAACACATGAAACCATTCTGCTTATTTGTCTCAGCCACACGACTAAAATCATGCAGGCCATTAAGAAACCCTGGACTTAGTCGGTCATCGTACATCCACTGCCGGCTCATGTTCACTACACAACATCGAAATGACCAAATTAATACAACTTCATCATCACATTACAACCAAAAGTAGAGCTAGCAGTGACCAAATGTTATTACTGCAAATAATGGATACTTATAGTTCATACATATACATCTCATAAAACAACACCAACTATCTAAAACATGTGAATACAACAACAAATGCAATCATAATCGCAACTAAAGTAACAATTGAGCCAACAGCATAATGATACCAAGCCTCTTTATCAATGGCATATTTTCTAATCTTTCTAAGCTTCAAGCGCATTCCAACCATCTTGTTCTTGTGATCATTGACGATATCGGCAATATGAAACTCCAATCTCATCTTCTCATCTTCAGTTCTTTTCAATTTTTCTTTCAAATGATCAATTTCTTTTTCAGCTTGTGTTAATTTCTCGAGCAGAATTGCATAGTCGGTTGGAATTTCTGGTTCAACTACTTCCTATAGATAAAAATATCTACGTCAATTTGGTGGCATAATTAATTGTCATAGACATTAGATGATGTGTGAAATAGTTATAGAAGATAATTAACGACATACCACATCTGAATCATAGACTGGATGAGGGCCGACATGGGCGGATACCATAACCATTACACTATAGAATAACTAACAATAATACAAGTAAGTAAATCGTATACGCAGCTATCTAAATCATACAAGTAATTTTTTTTAAAGATTTTAAGAAGAACAAGAGGCTCACCAAGGTGGTCGGTGCCACGACGAGACGGTGCGGACGATGGACGGTGGTTAGGACGGCCGGGGATGGTGGGAAGGCACACCAAATAAACCACACCTACACATATGCAACCTAACAAGTTAATTTGAGCTCAAATTGGATATAAATCAAATAAACTCCCACAAATCACATATCACATATCTTTGAGCATACCACAAGCTAATCTAGCAAGAGATGAAGGAGCAAAGTTGCTAACCTTTATGAACACTTGGATAGATGGGGTGCCTTTAAATCTTGACAAATCTTTGGCAAAATGGAGGATGAGCTTCGAGCAAAAGAAGAACATGGGAAGGCACACCAAATAAACCACACCTATACATATGCAACCTAACAAGTTAATTTAAGCTCAAATGGGATATAAATCAAATAAACTCCCACAAATCACATATCACATATCTTTGAGCATACCACAAGCTAATCTAGCAAGAGATGTAGGAGCAAAGTTGCTAACCTTTATGAACACTTGGATAGATGGGGTGCCTTTAAATCTTGACAAATCCTTGGCAAAATGGTGGATGAGCTTTGAGCAAGAAGAAGAACAGGGGAGAAAACAGAGCTCTTTCGATCGGCATGGGACGGATGTATATGTAGGAAGTCTTTAGTACCGGCTGGTGTCACCAGCCGGTACTAAAGGTGCAAGCGGGGCCCATGTCTGACCAAAACCCTGCGACGCCCCCTTTAGTACCGGCTCGTGAGACGAACCGGTACTAAGGGTCCCTCACGAGCCGGTACTAAAGGTCGCCCTTCTCCTAGCCGTTGTAGCCGGCACGAACCGGGACTAATACCATCTTTAGTACCGGTTCGTGACCAGACCGGGACGAAAGGTCTGTTTTCTACTAATGGTAGTAGAATAATTTCCCTAAAGTTTAAACGGGCAATGTCAAGGTTTTTGGTATGTAGTTGGTTAAACAACTGAACCAAGTCCACCTTAATCATATCCCAAAAACTTTGATAAAACTATATCAGAAAGTTGCCGGGCCAAGGGGCCTTGTTGTGTTCCATTTGAAACACCGCGGTCCGAATTTCCTTCTCAGTGAACGGAGAGGTTAAAAAATCATTTTCTGCCTCCGAAACTTGAGGGATGTCATGAGTTATAGACTCATCCAACACAAACGAACTTTGAGCAGATGGTCCAAACAACTCTTTGTAGTAGTTTGTAATGAAGTTTTTGAGCGGTACACCCCCCTCGATACGGCCTTCGTCCTGGTCAAGAGCAAAAATATGTTTCTTTCTATGCCGGCCATTGGCAAACATTTAAAAGTATTTCGTATTGTCATCACCTTGAACAAGAAAGTTGGCCTTGCTACGTTGGTACCATTTAATCTCTTCCTAGCGTAAAAGGTGGGCATTCTGCTCATTTAGATGGCTTTTTTGCTCAATATCAACAACGGAAAGAAGCCTTGCCTCCGCAATTTTATCAAGGGTGTCGATTAAGGCACATAGTCGCTGCTATTCTTTTTTGTATATGCCAGCGGTATGTTTAGCCCATCCACGAAGGAATCGGTGCAAGGCGCGAATTCGATTGTTCCATCATTCAGTGGGCGTGTTACCTCGAGGTTGACGCACCCACACCATCGTAATCAGGTCGTGGAAACCCTCTCTAGTGAGCCCTCCCAGTTCGAATTTAAACCGTGGAGTGTTAGAGCTTGGAGTTGTTTGTCCAAAATCGGTTAGCAATGGAGCATGATCCGATAAGTCCTCAATTCTTTCTATAACAATTATTATACAGTCTTCTCTCTTTCGTTCATCACTTTAATACAATTAAAATAAACAAATGTATAATAAAACAAATTTATGTTGATGCCAAGTATAACTTACCAAAAAAATAAGTTTCCTTATAGCTATACATAATTATTCCTTTCACAATCTAGTCAAGCAATGATGCGATCCCTCTTTGTCTCCACTGTGCAAAGTGCAAAATTAAGAGGCAACCCCACCTATCTACAGTTTTCTACAACCAAATGTTCTACCCAGTGAGCCTCCACTCTCCAATGCTATCAATACTGACATACGTACTTACATCTATTTTTTCATTAGCAATCCTGTTGGCAATAATATCTTCGAGGAATGCTTTGCATACATGGACGAAAAGGGGCAGCTCTTAATCAGTACCAGACGTCTGGACCTACTCAATGTACCAGGTCTTTGTTTGCATCTAGAGAGTAAAGAACACTTCTTTATACTTCTTATTATACGTAGACCAAATCGAGTAAGCGCTAAAGGAAACCATTGGAAAGCACGCTCTGCGAAAACAAAAAATAGAAGATGTTGTGGACGAAGCAAGCTGCTCCCTTGCAAACTTGATAGCACGCGGATGCATCACTATGGTTTAATCGGACTATGATCATTAATTTATGAAACATCAAATCATCTTATTTTTTTACCCATGCAGCATTGTTCAATTTCCGTTCTGCTTAGTTTAAGTCTGTTTGCACAACAACTATGCATTTTTATTCACTTTTGGCTAATGTTGTGGTCTTCCTATGTAATATATTTGAGATAACTCATCAAATAAATAATTATTCATCAACACTACTCTACTTAATCATTCAATTATTCTCTTAAGTTAATTCTGAAATCGAGAAACTTATCAAAATCATTTTTTATGTAAAATAATATTCATATGTTATACAACAATATACAATATGAACAACAAGCAGCGTGCGGCATGCCGCCGCGCCGGTATAGGCTAGTTAATACTATGGATGACTCTTTGGCTAGCCCGTGCAGACATTAAGTACCTCGCATGCAATTCCTCTTGAGTTGCTCGGATAACCACATCTTCCTCTTGTGGAATGAAACAACCAATGTTGCGCGCCTAGTTGATTTGTGATTATCTGATTTTAATAATCTGCCTAATGCATCCGAGGGAGTACACTTAACACCGTTCACCGCGCCGCCAGATACTTCAATACCGTTCACGGCGCCGGGAAAGAGGAATGCCGCAGATGGATGAAGACCAAGAGACTAACGAGTGAGTGTGGAGGTCCACCACACTATTATGAACTAGCTAGTACTAGGCACTACTATGCGTACTAGTATGGCTTTCTATAATGAAATTTAATCCAATTATTTCAAACAACCGGTAGTAATATACTTGTGTCTTCCAAGTAAGACATTTTGTACGGTGGGCATTATCACCATCCATCGCTATTGAGTGCGGTGACGATACACACCCATGCCGGCGAGATAGATGTGGATGACACAGCAGGTCACAACGTGGTTGCCACTCAAAGACCGAGAACGACGTGAAGGTAAGATTTCGGGAGTGCATCCCCACATGTGTGGGAGCGGACGTCATGGTTGCTAAAAGACCAAGTCGACCTAGTAGGCCAGAGTATGCCCCCACGACCCTCAGATCATGGACGTAAAGCATCATGGTGTTGCCGCGTGGCATCACCCTGTGCAATACCGGGTCATGAAATTTTGGTAAGTGATCCCTTCCCAACTCATGAATAGTAACATAGATGCCACCTAAGCAAAAAATATGATGTGATAGCTAATTAATGAGAAGAGGGAGAAATTGAGTAACTTAGCATGTTACTACCTGTATGAGTAACATAGCGTATATCAAGGCAAAATGAGTCCATAAGCTAATAAATGAAAGGCTCTATGTTACTATCCCTATGTTACTATTCACTATCAAGATAGTAATCTAGACTAGTAACATATGCATGTTACTATTCTATGTTACTCCCCATTGTGACTAGTCTTAGCGAGCGATGAAACGAAATGGTTTGAAGCCCAGATGGGGGATCTGAGCCGCCACCCATTCCTTCAAATTTTCTTGGACCATGGCTCAGGTTATTTACTTTCCGTCCTGCGGGCCCTAGGTAAAATATAATGTCCCACTGGTCTCTCTAGTATTCAGATCGATTGGGGTGGATGCCTGGTGCTCGTAAAGATGGTGAACACGCCGGCTGTGATGGAATTCCTAATGCAGCCCGTCAACAGGTAATGCACGTCGGGTTTGTAATTATTTTGTGTGTTCTGTTTTGTGAGTGTCAATTTGAGCTTCGAAATTTCCCCACACACATATTTACCTTGACTGAAGAGGTGGACAAGAGCGCAACCCCATCGATCCATCGATAAATAAGCCAACGCACGCAGTCGTGCTGGCGGATGAAGCGCCTATGCCAGCTCGAAGCTCCGATGGGCAGATGTTCACCGAAGAGAGGCTGGTTGGACGGATAAGCAAGAGCTCGCCACTGGCATCGGAACTGTCGATGGGAAAAATTAACCCTCAGGCAGATTATGCCAGCTCGGAGCTCCGATGGGCAGATGTTCACCGAAGAGAGGCTGGCTGGACGGATAAGCGAGAGCTCGCCACCGGCATCGGAACTGTCGATGGGAAAAATTAACCCTCAGGCAGAATGATGGGCTAAAAGGTTCCTTCTGCATTCATCGTGCGTTTTTGAGATTTCTATTGACTATGGATTTTCCTTGGGAAACACAACGATGCTTATCTATAGCAAATTAGCAGATCTCAAATTTCTAGTGTGCTGAAATTATGATTAGTATGGAAGTGACCATCGTGGCCTCAAATTTTAATTAATTCAGTAATTGTGTGCTAGAGTAACTAATAAATGTGTAGATGTTAATTATTGGAGTTATTTTAGTATAATGCAGCACCGAATTGCATACCTTCGCAAGTCGATCACATGTGAGGTGATCTCGATGAAAGGAAACAAGGGTGATCTCTCAAGCTTCATGATCCAGGAAGTACGGTTCTAAGAGACTGGTGATATCAATAACTCTAGATGGTTTCTTTTTGGTTGGTGCTCAAGGTGTCTTTGTGTGGTAATGTATTCTGGATTACAACCACGCCTTAGGTGTATTTTAATTCGTTGGGTTAGTTTGTTTAGCTTCCATACCATGTTGGTGCGGGGGTGCTTCTAGTGTAATAGTTGGGAATCCATTTCCCACACGGTGTTGTTGTGGTGTGTGTGATTCAACTGCAAATGTCAGTGTGTATATATAACTACATAGGAGGCAAATGCCTATAATTCATGCTTCCATACTAGTGGTTATGATGGATTATGTAATGATATTTAGTTAATGCCACCCGCGTGGTTATGAGGTTGGCCATCCATGCATGATTGGTTATGTATAATATGAGCTGGTAGCTTGCAAATAATTATATAGTTCCAGATATATTCGTTCATCCAATTGATATGCAAGTGGGTGGAGATGCTACCTGATGTGGATGCCAACATGTGATTGTCGGTGTCACCTGTGGCCTGAAAAAGAGTTTTTGGGCATCGAGTAACCTAAGCCGAGTTGGTTGTGGAGGGGTAAAATTGTGGACATTCCGGGCATAAAAATTAGTTACCGTAGAACAATGATTTTCTTACATAAAAATATATTACATGGGGCAGGAAAAAAAGAGAAAAAAGGAAACAAAAAATGAGAATTACATCCAATCAATTTATTCTATAGGCATCATATTCATGCTTTAGAGGTTATTATCTATCCAAGAAGCAAATTGTGTTGAATGCTTGTCTTTTATTTTGAAAGCAACTTTAGGTCAGCTTTGAGGTAATATTTCCAACTCTGAATTGTTGGTGTAGTGGATCTGAATACCTTGTCATTTCTTTGGATCCATATATTATAGCGTCGTAGCATAGTTATTTCCAGAGCAAAAGGTTTAGGTCCTTCTCCCATGGCAAAGCTTGTGTCTTCATAAATTGAGCTGCCTCTTTTAATCATGGGGATCAAGGTTTTCCAGCAGTCTGAGGCAAAGTTGCATTTCAAGAGCAAATGGATGAGTGTTACTTTAGCATTTTTTATTACATTTTGGGTAAAAGGGACCATTCATTTGCTGTCCGTTCCTGTAGAATTGCCCTTGTATTTAGCCTTGAGTACCGTGCCATAATCCAGAAATATATTTTGTGTTTATGTCTGCTTGAACTATTCCAGATCATCTTGCAAATAGGGTGGCTTTGAATATCTCCCATCAAATACTTTTACATGCTCATTGATGAATATTGTCCACTTTTTCCATTACATATCCATTTATAGTTCTCCTCATGGTTCAGTTGTGGAAGGATATGTTGCAGTTGAGCCAATTCAACATAAGCTATCTGAGAGAGTGGCTCATGAAAGTGATCAGTATAGTTGGATAGGTTATTAAATGTTGCATGGAGATTGTGTCATCTTTTGCATATGAGTGTAGCTCAGGGGACATTTGTTGTAATGTGTCTTTCATCCACTTTATTTTCCATAATATTATTATCTTCCTAGAGATGATAAAACATGACTGGCTTGTTTGAACATTGGAAAAAGGGAGATATGGGCTTTCCACCTGAAGAAACCCTCCCTCTTTTACAAAGGAAGCAAAGAGTGATAGTATTTTTCCCAAATGAATCCGATCTAGGGAACATCTGTTTTTTTTAGGAAATTGAATATGTTTTTTCACCAACGGAACTTTATTATGGATGGAGATGTTTAAAATGACAAGTCCTCTTTGCTGCTTTGATTTGCAAACCTATTTCCTACGCGACTAGAGTAGTACCACTATTTCCAATGCCATATTATCTCAAGAGGAAACTTCTAAGGAATTTTTTTATGTGAGTGATAACTCCAGTAGGAAGAGCAAGTTTGGACATGAAAAATATGGGTAGTGTAGAGAACACTAATTTATACGAAGTCTTCCATCATATGAGAGATGTGTGGAACAACCATTGAGCTTTCTCTAGATTATTTGCATAATGGGGAGGAAAGTTTTAATTTTTGGTCTAGAAGTCACTAGTAGAAAACAGGGCATCGTTTCCGGCCGGGCCATGCCATTAGTCCCGGTTCAGTCACGAACCGGGACCAATGGGAGCAACAGTCCCGGTTCGTGAGGCCAGGGGGCCGGGCGGGCCACGTGGGGCATTGGTCCTGGTTCGTAGGACACATTTGGTCCCGGTTCCAAACACGAACTGGGACCGATGTGCCTCGCTCCTGGCCCACAACCATTGGCCCCGGTTCGTGTCTGGAACCGGGACCAAAGGGGGTAACCGTTCGCCTGGTGCGAGCCCCTTTAGTCCTGGTTGGTGGCCCAAACCGGAACTAAAGTTTCGAACGGTTCGCACCCCATGACGTTTCGCGCTCCGAGAAAGAGGCAACCGTTCCTCGTCGAGGGCTATAGTAACTTCGCCCATTTCTCTTCTTCTCCTCTCTTCTTCTCCTCCATTCTCCTCTCTTCTTCCCTATATCTTCTACCATGAATCCAATCACTCGCTACGGGGAGGTGCTCGCACATGGCACGACCAATCTCGATGTCGTCTACACAAATGACAGTGCCATGGTTCCGCGTTTTCTTTCCCTTTTGTTGAAATGGCTTGAAGTGGCGGATGATAAAGAAAAGTTCATAGGGCTTGATCTCGAGTACACGGCCAAGTAAGAAGATGTTGCCATCATCCAGCTATGTTTCAAGAAACATGTCATGATCTTCCAATGGGCAAGGTGAGTTTTGAGGGTTTTCTTTGATCAATTAGTAATTTATAGATTATTATGAAAATTGCATAGGATAGAAATATGTTCCATTTTGAATCATATGAGAAAGATCAATATTTCTTTTAACTCTGTAGTGAAACAATTTTCCTTGTTGCAAAACGTGGGAGAACATATGTGTCATATAGTTAATTTAGTATTTCTTCATCAATTCATAAGATATGAAAATTGCATATATATAGGATATAGCAATATATATGTTCTATTTGGAATCCTATGGCAAAGATTAATTTCTCTTAAGTTGTAGTGAAATAATTTTCGATTTTTTTCTGATATTACTGATCACCGGGCTCAAATGAGCCCGGGAGCAAAAACTCTGTGCCTTTCTCTTTTGTTACAGCGAAATGATTTTCCTTTATATAGTTGCATATTATAATTCTGTCGAAATATACTTGTTGCACCAGTATTTAACATTTGTTCCATTTTAATTTGTTGATGTTGCAGTAGTGACAAGCACTGCCCAGCACTCATGGACTTCCTACGCAGCGGCATACATTTTGCTACCGTTGATATAAGTAATGACAAGCTGAAGATGAGGCGCAGCTTCGGTATTGAGATACCAGCTGGCTGCCTTATTGATATCCAAGACATATTCAGGCTTCACTATGAGAGGACGTCGATGACTTCTATGACAGTCGCCTTGATCGACGACTGTTACGGAGATATGAAGACCAAATTCCCCCGGGTGCAGCACAAAGAGTGGGAGAGGACCCCACTTCGGCCTATCAATATTGAGTACGCAGCAAAAGATGTATACGTTGCATATGAGTTATGCCGCAAGATTTGAATCGTGAACTATGGGCAGCATCACCTCGCACCACCATCATCATGGGAATATTCTTCTGATTCACACTAGCTAGTAGTGTTCGCTTGGACGAGTACTTTCTGTAATGGATATCTGAACTATTATATATTACATACCTCTCTAGCTATTATATATTTGTAGTGCTTTTCGATTCAGGTTTTTCTTAAATTCCGATTGTGGCTGAGAACAAAATGCAACAAAAAAGTGGGTTGTCATCGTTGGCAAGCACGCACACCATGCCAACTTTCAACCTTTTCAGAGTTCATTTGTAGTGTTTTTCAATTTTAGGGTCATTTAGCTCAAAAAAATCAGTAAATACATGAAAAATACCAAATGAAGTCAGAAAGGGTTCAAAATTGATGATATGGCTTTAAATGGTGCATTTTGAACACACGAAAAGCCTGGAGTTTAAATAAGTTCAAGAAAATAAAATGCCTTTTGTAACCTATGTGTTTCCGTCCGAAACCCCGATACTTCGAAAAAGACTGTTCGTTTTGTACACGAAGTGCATCTAGCTTTTGTCGTAACCCTCTCAACTTTTTAACACATGCTATGTGGGTGAAATGTTGATACCATGCCAACTTTCAACCTTTTTAGAGTTCATTTGTAGTGCTTTTCAATTTTAGGGTCATTTAGCTCAAAAAATCATTAAATGTATGAAAAATACCAAATTAAGTCAGAAAGGTTGAAAATTAATGATGTGGCTTTGAATTGTGTATTTTGAACATACGAAAAGCCTGCAGTTCAAATAAGTTCAAGAAAATGAAATGCCTTTTGTAACCGATGACTTTCCGTCCGAAAGCCCGATACTTCGAAAGAAACTGTCCATTATGTACACGAAGTGCATCCAGCTTTTGCCGTAACCCTCTCAACTTTTTAGCACATACTATGTGGGTGAAATGTTGATACCATGCCAATTTTCAACCTTTTCAGAGTTCATTTGTAGTGTTTTTCAATTTCAGGGTCATTTAGCTCAAAAAATCATTAAATGCATGAAAAATACCAAATTAAGTCAGAAAGGGTTGAAAATTGATGATGTGGCTTTGAATGGTGCATTTTGAACACACGAAAAGCCTGGAGTTCAAATAAGTTTAAGAAAATGAAATGCCTTTTGTAACCAATGAGTTTCCGTCCAAAACTCCGATACTTCGGAAGAAACTGTCTGTTATGTACACGAAGTGCATCCAGCTTTTGCCGTAACCCTCTCAACATTTTAGCACATGCTATGTGGGTGAAATGTTGATACCATGCCAACTTTCAACATTTTTAGAGTTCATTTGTAGTGCTTTTCAATTTCAGGGTCATTTAAAAAGACATATCAAGATGGGCGGCAGTCGGGAAGTACTTCCAGTGATGCAAAGTTACCAGAACGAAAAGTGGGAAAACAATTCTCCAGCTCGGTGAAGAGGAGAACCAATCGTGCCCCCCGCTCAAGGTTTCTAGCGATATCGTCGCTAATCATCCAGGGATGGTCCCCGGTACCAAACCTGTTGATTACCTGAGCGATGATGTACTGTTTGAGCCGTTGGAGGTGGACGAATTCAAATACCGGTACGGGCAGCCTCTCGTTAAACCTGATCATCCTCCTCTAACAACGATGATGCGAAGATTCCATGAATGGTACATAAAAACCTGCCGTAAGTCTGGGCCGGATTCTTTGATACTGTCAGTTAAAGAGGAGCACGACCTCGTTGGAATGGAAATGTTGAATATTAAATTTATGGAGATATTCTAGTTATAAAACCAGAAGGCCATCGACAAAACAATCGTGACTTGCTACTGTGTGTAAGTACTACTTCTGTAATTAAGTCTCTCTATGTATATAGCTCAGCTCTTTCATTGCATGTATATATAATTATCCTCACTACTATATTATGCAGATTGAAGATCGTCGAATGCAGAAAAGCATAAATGTATGATATTGGGTTCATTAACCCAAATGTCATACATGAGTACAATTTACAAAAGTATCCCACACAAACCAAGGATAACTTGCCAGAATCGTTGCTTAAAAATCAAAACAAAGGGACAATACTATTTCCTTACAACTTCAAGTGAGTGTTACTGTCTTGTGCATATTCGGTTTCCCTTATTACTCGAGGTTTATAGTAACGTAACTGATGAGTTATGCGTGCGTGCGCAGTTTCCACTTTATTCTGCTAGAGATCCAGGTTGAGTGGGGACTACTAATCGTCTTAGACTCGAAACAAAAAGATCCCCAAGATTATGCGGACATGACTAAAATTCTCCAGAAATAAGCCCAATCGATCATTGTCGCATCATATCGGCAACTTTAATTTGCTCATTTTTTGATATCAAGTAATTATTTTCTTTGTCTGGCAGGGTTTGAAAAGAGTTCACAGCAATTGTTCCGGCACTGCCGAGGGAGCTGCGATTTACACTCCCGAAAGTAAGTACTACTATCTAGTTCCGCGCATCTCCCATTGATTCTAGTTTCATCAATACCATTTATCATACTTGATTATCAGTTTGATTGAACTCTATTTCTCGTAAAATGCTTGTGGTAGGAAACCGGGACTGATTTATGTGAATACTACGTTTGCTAGTTCATCTACAACACGACGACCCCTAAGCGGGGCTACTCTGAAAAACAATTTCAAGTGCGTAAGCAGTAATATTCATAATTTTATTTTATTACCATATATATGTATTGACCCCCTTCTTTAAATTAGATGTGGAAGATGTGAGATGAACTCCTACCATATGATCGCATACGACCAATTCAAGAAGAATTGGCGGGATTCTTTTTTGACGAAGTCATAAATAAAACCAGAGAATACCATCTGGAAGTTTACATTAAATGTTAGGGATTGTAAGAGATCTTATATTGTATATATGTAGCTAGTAGCGTCGGGTAGATATACGAAAACTTGTTGTATGACCAATCTCTCGGAGAAAGAGAGCTCGATCACTTCTCTCTCTATATGTTCACGACGATCTTTTGTACTTAATGGTTCCTTCATTTTCTTACTAGCTAGCGTGTCGAGTTCTCTCTATAGTAGCTAGCGTTGACCAAGCACGGAGAAAGAGAGGACACTTCTCTCTATTAATTAGCTAGCTAAAACAATATAAAACCCCTAAATTAACTGTCCAAGACCCCCTAAACCCCCTCCCTTTCAAGAAAAAAAACAAGCAACTGCCAGATGCTGACGCGTGGATGCCTTTTGGTTCCGGTTGGTGTTACAAACCGGGACTAAAGGTCCTCCTGCCTAGGCTCCCCACAGAGGCCACGTGGAGCCCCTTCTGTCCCGGTTTGTAAGAGAACCAAGACTAAAGGTTTTGGGCTTTAGTCCCGACCCTTTACTCTCGGTTCCAGAACCGGGACTAATAGGCCTTACGAACCGGGACAAATGGGCCTTTTTCTACTAGTGAGATGGCCCGGCCAAAAAAAAAAAACACCTACACGTACAGTTGGTTAAGGAAAAGAAGGAAATCACCCGTGGGTTTCTTATACAATAAAAAGGGTAGCTTCCTTACATTAAAACTCCACCGATGAAAAAGAGCAAATCGATTTGACTGTCTATTGAAAGGGAAGACAACCACGTATAAAAAGGAAGGACATCTCTTCCTGTACATGGTCACCTACTCCTGTATAAAAAAGATTAATATGTGACTTTTTAATAGCAAATCGATTCATTATATACATATAAATTGCTGATTAAAAAAGAATTTGATTGTATCATGCGCAAAAAACATTTCATGTCAATAGTACAGTTTTTCTACAGCCACTACTTCCCCTCTCATATAAACATGATTGTCTATGCAGGTTAATTGTAAGAAATTTTTAATAATAATTTGTTGGTACAGACAATATCTTATCACCGAAAAATCGTTCGTGTATGTATCCATTTTTCTTTATACAAATAAAGTTTTTCTAATCCTACCGTGCTTTCGTGGCAAAAAGGAAGATGTAAGTCTTTTTTAGATTGAATAAGAAAATAAGATATATGCTAAAATATGGCACTTCATCTTTATACCTTATGGAAACTTTTATATCACGAGTACATGATACTTGCAAAACCTTCTGCGTTTGTAACCATGTTTTCCATCAACATAATAAGTATATGCTGATGTAACCTTGATAAGTATAGGACATCCATATTTCGACATATCGGTCATCAATCTGACATGGATCGCTGTGACACAATTAGATGCAAACTATCAAATCACAAAATAGTCAAAGCAATGTAACTTCATTGGACCCTATGTGCATTTTTGATTATAATAACCTATATAAACATATGAAAATTATTATTTAACATTTACATATTTCTCAAAACTTTTGTATATCTAATATAAAAATTGTTAGACCGTGCAGGTGCACGGGTTGATGACTAGTGTAAATTAATTGTTTTAAGGGTCTTCTCTTCTGCTCCTGTACAGGTGTATTTTCGAATGCGTTTATGTATTTTTTTTAATGAGATGAGCATATATATATTTTATCAAATTCTTAACGGTGTAAAATTTTCATTGACCAAGAGAATGGAGCGATGGGCTAATTTCCTGAACTGAAATTGTGGGCTTTTGCTTTAAATTAATGGACTTAAATTCTAATTGTGTTCATTACTATATTAGCTGCCACTCTTGGACCAAGCAAAAATTTAGTGGGCCAGAACTTTTGATGGGCTGATTACTACATGGGCTGCCATGTCAGATCCATGTCACAGACAAGTTAATGGCGTTATGTAAGTGCTATCCATGACATTTACGGACCGTCATGATGCATGACGGCTTTGGACGATCTGGCATGAAGCGTTGAGCGGTGAAATTATGACACTATATACATGATGAATTTTAAATCCGTCACATATGTCCTTCCATGTCAGTTTTGTATAGGTACGTATCTGTCATGTATTAACAGAATTCTTATAGTGGAACAACCCAAAAGCATAAGCTACTAGTGCCTAAAATGATCCACACACGCATGGATCCGGTGACCCCTCTTACCATCGATGGACAAGGTCACCGGCGAAGGGAGGCCGCCGGAGGATGGCAGCCGAAGCAAGCTCTAGCGGACACGAGATTGAAGGAAGAAAGAAAACTATTAGGCTATTACTTGGCTCTCAAGTTACCTAGTCCTAGTCGTATTGTAATAGGTCTAGTTGGTTGTAAACCTCTGATATATACCGTTGTATGCGGTCATCAATAATCAACAACTATTGTTCTATCCGACCTTACATGGTATCATATTTTCGGTCCTAGGGCATGGCTCCGCCGCCCACCCCACCGCCACCGCCACCGCCGGCTAGTTAGAGCGCCGAGCCACCACCCTCGCCCGCGCCGTCGCCGTGGCTTCTTCCTCCTCTACCCTAGCTCTACCACCACCACCTACCCCTCCCATGATCTACTTCACCGATACAATCTCCGATATTAGTCCCTATATCCCCATCACCCTCGATCTCAACTCCCACAACTACTACCATTGGCGCCACCTCTTCAATGTTCACCTCGGCCGCTGCAGCCTTCGCTCCCACGTTGACGCCGCTACCGTGCCGCACCCGATGATCCCCAATGGGTCAAGGATGATCTCGCCATCATCCAATGGATCTACTGTTGGGGAACGTCGCATGGGAAACAAAAATTTTCCTACGCACACGCAAACCTATCCATGGTGATGAGCATCTATGAGAGGGAGAGTGGATCTACATACCCTTGTAGATCGCTAAGCGGGAAGCGTTAAGAAACGCGGTTGGTGTAGTCGAACATCTTCGCGATCCAAATCGCCGAGCGTCCCGCGATCTCATCACGATCCGTCCCGCGATCCCATCACGATCCGTCCCGCGATCTCATCACGATCCGTCTCACGATCTTGATCACGATCTGTCCCGCGAACTCATCACGATCCGTTCCGCGATCTCATCACGAACTTTCCCGCGAACTCATCACGATCCGTTCCGCGATCTCATCACGAACCGTCTCGCGATCTCGATCACGGTCCTTCCGATCTAGCGCCGAACGGACGGCACCTCCGCGTTCAGCACACGTGCAGCTTGATGACGATCTCCACCGTCTTGATCCAGCAAGAGGAGGTGGAGAGGAGAGAGAGTTCACCGGCAGCGTGACGGCGCTCCGGTGATGGTGGTGGTGGAGCAATTCCGGCAGGGCTTCGCCTAAGCGCTGCAGAAATCCGATCTAGAGGAGCACCGGTGGAACGGGTAGCACGTGGCCGTAATTGTGTGCCAAACCCTAGCTATTCCGCCAGTATATATAGGAGGAGAGGAGAGGAGAGGCAGCCAAGTCCTTTGGTTCAGCCGAAATAGGAGGTGGAGTGCAATCCTACTTCACCTCCAATCCTAGTTGGAGTAGGATTGCCTCCTATTGGCTGATTTTTTCACTTTTTCCTTTAGGACTTTTTCTCCCTGCGCCATGGGCCTTTGTGGCTGTTTTCCCAGCCCACTAAGGGCTGGTAATTAACCTCTCACAGCCCATGGTCCTCTTGGGGTCGAAATACCCCTCCCGGAGGTCCTCCGGTACACTACCGGCACTCCCGGTACACTACCGATGAGCCCGAAACTTTTCTGGCGACCAAACTGGGACTTCCTATATATGAATCTTTACCTCTCGACCACTCCGGAGCTCCTCGTGACGTCCGGGATCTCATCCGGGACTCCGAACAACTCTCGGTCACCACCATACATAACTCTACACTACCGAAACGTCACCGAACCTTAAGTGTGCAGACCCTGCGGGTTCGAGAACTATGTAGACATGACCGAGACACCTCTACGGTCAATAACCAATGGCGGGACCTGGACGTCCACATTGGTTCCTACATATTCTACGAAGATCTTTATCGGTCGAACCTCTATGTCAAGGATTCAGTTAATCCCGTATAACGTTCCCTTTGTCCTTCGGTATGTTACTTGCCCGAGATTCGATCGTCGGTATCTCTATACCTAGTTCAATCTCGTTACTGGCAAGTCTCTTTACTCGTTCCGTAATACAAGATCCCGCAACTAACAATTAGTCACATTGCTTGCAAGGCTTATTGTGATGTTGCATTACCGAGTGGGCCCCGAGATACCTCTCCGTCACACGGAGTAACAAATCCCAGTCTCGATCCATGCCAACTCAATAGACACCATCGGAGATACCTGTAGAGCACCTTTATAGTCACCCAGTTACGTTGCGACGTTTGATACACACAAGGCACTCCTCCGATATCCGTGAGTTGCATGATCTCATGGTCATAGCAACATATACTTGACATGCAGAAAACAGTAGCAATAAACAGACACGATCATATGCTATGTTTGTAGTTTGGGTCTTATCCATCACATCATTCTCCTAATGATGTGATCCCGTTATCAAATGACATCTCATGTCCATGGCTAGGAAACCTTAACCATCCTTTGATCAACGAGCTAGTCCATTAGAGGCATACTAGGGACATGGTTTTGTCTATGTATCCACACATGCATTTAAGTCTCCGATCAATACAATTATAGCATGGATAATAAACGATTATCATGAACAAGGAAATATGATAATAACTAATTTATTCTTGCCTCTAGGGCATATTTCCAACATCTACATGCGCGTATCGATCGAGATCTTCAATCTCGTCTTCCGGGAGGCCGCCACCTCTGCTGGCCTCTGGGCGTCCCTTCGGTAGTTGTTCCAAGGTAATGTTGATGCTCGCACCAACCTCCTCCACACCGAGCTCAGGAATACGGTGCAAGGCGACTCCTCTCAGCGCCTACTGCCAACGTCTCACGACCATCGCTGACGAACTCCGTGAACTGGGTGATCCCGTTGCTGACCGGGAGCTCATGAACATCCTCCTCGTCGGTCTCGGCGAAAAGTTCGACAAACAACTCTCCTTCATCCCCATGATGCGGCCAAAACCAACGTGGGTGAAGTGCGCTCCATCCTCGAGTGGGCCAACCATGCTCAATCCAACAAGGATGCTCGCCCTCATATTTTTGCCGCCGTTCTGCGTGCTCCAGCCCCCGTTGTGCCACAACCGGCAGTGCCAGCGGCGCATCCCTCCCCGGAAGTGCCCGCTCCACCACCAGGCTGGCGTCCCAGCCCTAATTATCGTGGAAAGAATCCCATCTATCGGCCGCCTCCGGCGTGCTCAATGCGTCTGCCCCCACCTTCGCCGGTTCCTCCATCGCCGGCCCCCAGTGCTCCACCAGCAGATACAACATGCCGCCCTCCGCATGATCCATGGACGGGTCTCATCCAAGCTTGGCCTATGCCATGGTCCGCTCCGGCTCCTCTCGGCGCTCCACCGGCTTACACCGGTGCCTTTGCAGCCCGGCGTGCAACCACACTCTGGTGCCCCAGGGTTACTCATGCCTCGTCAGCCGGCTCATGCCTACCATGCCGCTCCCGCATACGATGCCAACTACTACAATGACGGAGGAAACTACTACACCCCACCGTCGGCTCAGCTGCTCTCGTCGTCGTACCAGCCGACTCTCCTGCCGTCGCCGCCTCCGTCGGCTCTACTGCCTTCGCCGTCATACCAGCCAGCTCTGTTGCCAACACCGACCTCTACTGCAACGTCGAGCAAGGACCAAGCCGCCTTCATCTAGGGCATTAACAATTTTGCCTCCCAAGGCAACACAGGTACGGATTGGATTTTCGATTCCGGTGCTTCTAGTCATATGTGTGCATCTAGTACGTTTCTCTCCTCTTCCACTCTGGCCCCCTTTAAATCCATCACCCTCGGTGACGGCTCTTCCATACTGATCTATTGTGTTGGTCAGGCTCAACTTCCTTCCACCACTACACCCCTTCTTCTTCGTGATGTACTTGTTGCTCCTGCCCTCATCAAAAACTTAATCTCTGTTCGTCAATTCACATGTGATAATCTTGTTTTTGTCAAGTTTGACCCTTTTCGCTTATATGTGAAGGATTATTAGACCAAGGTTGAGATCGCGCGGTTCAATAGCTCCGGCGACTCATACTCTCTCAATGGTGTTCCAACTGTCGCTTCTCCAACCTTCATGATGGCATCCGTTGAGCTTTGGCATCGGCATTTAGGACACCCCAACCCTGTAGTTTTAGCATCTATTCTTAGTGAATTTGAAATACCTTGTAATAGAGATTCTCACGATTTCTCCGTTTGTGAGTCATGTCAGTTAGGCAAGCATGTGCGTCTTCCTTTTAGTTCGTCTAGCTCTTCAAGTACTTATCCCTTTGAATTAATACATTGTGATCTCTGGACATCACCTATTGCTAGTATCTCTGGTTTTAAATACTAAATTGTGATATTAGATGACTTCATACACTATGTCTGGACCTTTCCTCTCCACAACAAATCAGACGTTCACGTCATCTTTCTCAATTTTCAGCGCTATGTATTTGTGCACTTCTTTCTTCCTATTCGCTTCATACAATGTGATAATGGTCGTGAACTTGATAATATTAAAAATCGCACCTTATTTCTTAACCATGGCATTCTTCTACGTTTTCTTGTCCCTACACCTCTCCTCAAAACGGCAAAGCTGAATGATCTCTTCGTACTATCAACGATATTATCCATACTCTTCTTATTCAATCCTCCATGCCACCCCAATACTGGGCAGAGGCTCTCCACACCGCTACATATCTTCTCAATATCCGACCTACTAAAGCCAATCCTAATATCACCCCTTTCTTTTCTCTGTTTATGTGTCATCCAAACTACTTCGATATTCGCGTCTTCGGTTGTCTCTATTTCCCTAACACTTCCGCTACCGCCACTCATAAGCTCTCTCCCTGCTATCTTTCGTGTGTCCTCCTAGGGTTTTCAGATGAGCACAAAGGCTATCATTGCCTTCACTTATACACCGGTAGGGTTCTTGTGTCTTGGCATGTCACCTTCGCCGAATATATCTTCCCTTTTGCTCAATGTACTACTCCATCACACACCACTACCTTCACACCTAGCCACCCTCCTTCTCACTTCCCCTAATTTGCTCCTATACTTACATCCCAGACCAACCACCAATCTCCTAATAATGTTTCTTCCGCAACCCAACCAACCGCCATCGATGCACCACCGTCTACCACTCACGACCAGCCTACCTCACCACCTGCACCACCATCTACCACTCACGACCAGCCTACCTCACCACCTGCACCACCGTCTACCTCTCACGACCAGCCTCCTTCACCACCTACACCATCACCCACATATACCGATTCACCACCATCCCCACCAGTGTCTGCTTCATCCGCTGCGCCGGACACTAGTTTAGCGCCTCTTCCCCTTAGAGTTGTTTCCACTATCCCCGCAACCAAAGACCATTTTATGTGCACCCGCTCCAAATCAGGTTTTCGTCAGCCATAGACCGTCTCAACCTTGATGCTACTCTCTCTCCCACTCTCTCTCTCTCTCGGGTTCCCAAATCATACAAAACTGCGCTTCTTGATCCTAACTGGGCTGCTGCTATGCAAAAAAGAATATTCGGCTCTTACTGAAAATAATACCTGGCAGCTTGTTGCTCGCCCTCCCAGCAACAACATTGTCTCTGGTAAGTGGGCGTTCCTTCAGAAGTTTCACTTTGATGGTACTCTTTCCCGCTACAAAGCACGTTGGGTATGTCGCGGCTATTCTCAACAGCATGGCATTGATTACGATGAAACATTTTCTCCTGTCGTTACGCCCAGTACCATCCGAAATGTTCTCAGTCTTGTTGTCTCGTCCACTTGCCTATTCACCAATTAGATGTCAAAAATGCCTTTCTTCATGGTTCCGTTCAAGAGACCGTCTACTGTCAGCAGCCTCTCGTTTTGAAAACTCTTCCTATCCCGATCATGTTTGTCTTCTTCAAAAATCTCTCTACGGTCATAAACAAGATCCACGTGCATGGTTTCAACGATTCTCTTTGTTTATTCAAACAACAGGATTCCTTCCCTCTCTTTCTGACGCCTCTCTTTTTGTCTATCATCATAATTCTGAAGTTGCCTACTTACTTGTTTATGTTGACGATATCATTCTCACTACTTCTTGTTAACCCTTTTTGGAACGCACCATTCCTCATATACGTTCTGAGTTTTCTATGACTGATCTTGGTCTTCATCATCATTTTTAGGCATTGCAGTAGTTCGTAATTCTTCTGGTTTGTTTCTTTCACAACGTTAATATATTCTAGATCTTCTCAATCGTGCTGGTATGCTAGACTTCCATCCATCTCATACTCCTGTCGACACTAGTTTCAAACTATTTGCCGACGGTGATCCTTTCTCTCATCCTACTCTTTATCGTAGTCTTGCTGGTGCTCTCCAATATCTCACCATAACTCAATCTGAAATTTCATTTGTTGTCCAACAAGCTTGTCTCTATATGCATGATCCCAAAATTCCTGACTATAATCATATCAAACACATACTTAGGTATTTGAAAGGTACTCCCTCTGGAGTCAAAGTATCTCTACTTTAACCAAGCTTACAGAAAAATGTATCAGCATTGACAATGTCAAATCAATTTTGTTAGATTCTTTACAAATTATAGTTTCATAATGTATACATTTGATTTTCTAGATGTATATATATTTTAATATAAACTTGGTCCAACTTTGTAAAGTTTGACTTGGTCCAAATCTAATACGCGGAGTAAAAAGGACCGGAGGGAGTATCCTTGATCATGGTCTCCACATAAATAATTCTTCCCCCACCTCTCTCACCGCGTATTCTGATGCAGACTGGACTGGTTGCACAGACACTCGATGATCTACATCCGGTTTCTGTGTTTTTTTGTGACAATTTGATTTCTTGGTCCTCGAAAAGGCAGGTAACCGTCTCCCGCTCGTCCGCTGAAGCTGAGTATCGTGCGGTTGCACACGCTATGGCTGATATGGTATGGCTACGACAGTTGCTCCGGGAGCTGTATCGGCCACTTACACAGGCTATCATTGTTTACTGTGATAATATTTCAGCTGTCTACATGTCTGGAAATCCTGTTCAACATCGCCTGACTAAACAAATTGAGATTGATATCCACTTTGTTCGTGAGAAGATGGCTCTTGGACAAGTTCCTTCGACGGCTTAATTTGCTGATATATTCACCAAAGGACTACCATCTTCACCGTTTTGTAATATTCGTTCCAGTCTCAACGTAGTCGAGCCTCCCGTTGATACGCCGGGGGATGTTAGACTATTACTTGGCTCTCAAGTTACCTAGTCCTAGCCGTATTGTTATAGGTCTAGTTGACTGTAAACCTCTCATATATATCATTGTATGCGGTCATCAATAATCAACAACTATTGTTCTATCCAATCTTACAAAAACGATGAGCTGTGTATGTTGGTCTGAGTAGCTAGTTCCCCTTACAAAACCGCATGTGAGTTAAGCATGCTAGTACAGCTGTAGGTATTGGGCTAGTGCACCCCGTATGTACATCCAATCACACCAGGTGCATGGAGAGGTGCAGATCAGCTGGACGAGCCAGGCCACGACGGATCGGTGACAACAAGGCTATTGGCCTTGCCCTTGATGGGTCGTTCCGTGGATCACATGCATGTGTCACGATGGTCATGCCCATACTTGCTCGGGGTTTCCACCACTAGAACCCGTGTGGCGAGCTTACTTGATGATGAATTTGACAGTCTGTGTTAAGGAGGAAACCGAATTGATGACTCAACGCACTGATTCATTCATCAGTAGGGAAACTTATATAGTTTATTACAGAGAGCCACCACAACGGGCGATCCTGCGCCACTACTCGAGGCATCGTGTTGTAAAACTTGACCATCTACAACTGCTGTACTAGGCTAGAATGCATACTCTCTATCAGTGTAGAAGAGGATGTGGCGGCCAAGGCGTTGAGAGCCCCCGGCAGATCGGTGAGCATTGTGCCGGCCCTCATGCACAATGCATATTGGTATGTCGAGCCATCGTATCACTTTGTACGACATCTTTCCATCGGACCGAGTGTTTTCTTCCCGACTTCTCTTATTCTCAAAGCTAACATCTACTTGCTCTTTCTTAGTTTTTTGTATTGCTGTCACTAACGACAGGTGTATCCAGGTCTGGGTGTATGCGTGAAAGGTGTTGAACAGTTGAACCTCAGTGGAAAGGTGTTGAACGCATCGTGAAGCATGGAGATAATGAATTTGATTGCTGGTGATATATAATTATGAGTCATGTTGACTGTGGTTGTTGAAAACATTGATCTTAGATTGAATTCATGGTAGTAGAGTTTCGCATATAAAGATCTTCATAAATAATTGTTGTGACGCATGTGATTGGATGAAATGAGCGAAGAGGGTCAGAGAGCGAGTGATTGTTTTGCTGGTCCTAGAAGTATATGTATGTTCTTCTTCCAAGGTTAAAAAATTGTTCTTGACGAAATTAAATACTCACTTAGCCTTGTATCAGTACAAGATGTTAAGAGAAGACTGTTTATCAGTAAAACTCAAGCCGTGTGACTTCAGTCTTCAGCAACGAGACTGGGATAGATGTGCAAGTCAGCTGCGCTTAAAGTGGTACTAAAGCTGTGTTAATTAATTTGGATCGGACGAAGTACTATAGATGTCTTGTAGGTGAAAAATCTTGCATTTCATGGATATATAATTACAAAACCCTAATCACAAAAAAGTAAAAGTAATTTTTGTAATTCGAGTCATCCATGTAGTCTTATCTCACGGCTAAAATTACTTTGATCAAGACCTTAACCGGAGTTTTGTGGCTTGAGCATGAAAATTGATAACATCATCATAAGTTTTTTTTTACTAACGAGTACCGATCTATCACTAAATAAAGGTCCCATATTAATAAAATAGAGTTTGATCCATGGTGGATAGGTGGACAATACCGCATCTCTTTCTCTCTCTCTCTCTCACTTTGCTCGTTTCATACAATGATGTGCAGTCTTAATATGCAGAAAATATCTTGGTAAATTAATGCACTGTCGTCGAAAAGTATCGTTGAAGTAGTACAAAGTTAGAACAACTATGTCTAAATCATTGGCACTTATTTTGGGACCCACCGAACCTAACAATCTATTTGCCACCACTGATCAAGCGCTTTATCTACACGGTTCACATGACATTTCTACACAGTTTCCGTTCTCCCATTTGACAGACTTGCGGTCTAAACAATGCTAGAAAAAACGATTAATATATAACCACCTTTTTTCGAAAAGGCATATAACCACCTGTTGAGTGTGTTGTTCCTTATGCTGTAGAGTCTCTTAGAATGAACACCTTTCTCACCAACTCTTACAAAGAAATTGCACGAAAAAAGTAAAAGAGCGTTAATTAGATGGAGAATAGGAGTTCTTGGGAAGGGAGTATATATTTTTGGTTGTGTGATGACTCGAAGGGATGTGGGTGCGAGTAAGTGGAGCATTGGCAAGTTGGCATTGCGTACATGGTACATCTGCTCACTCCTGGTAAGAATGGCAAGAGGAATTTTCGTGAGGGTATGAAAGGGACAGTCGATGCATCACATAGATCTTGCAAGAACTTGAAAGATCCGAGGATGGGACGTGTTGTTGTAGTTCTATCACGCAAGTGCTGCCCTGGGGAGGAATGAGGTCGATCCGGTGCATCAAGACTTGCAATACGGTTAGATTCCACTCACGAATCACTCAAAGTACTCCATTATAGGGAGACCAAGCTCAGATACAGGTATAGAGGTAGGAAGGAAGAAGTACAGATGTAGGACAAGCCGCCGTGTCGTGCCGTTCAGATCCAAGCCCGCATAACCATTCGATGCTTTCTCTCGTGAATGCTTGTAGTGAGCCTCCCTCGGTGTGTCAACTAGCTAGGTCCGGCCCATGCGTCAATCGATGGTGGGTTTGCTGGTGCGGTAGTAACTGGGTCTTTGACCAATCTATACCTATACTAATTAGAAATTTCCAAGAAAATCACACGTTAATTAGATTTTACGAGCCCTTCATCTGGTGGGACCGAATTATTACGGTGTAGATTCAATCATGAAATCCTAAGCATGAAAAGGTTGATTTTTTATTGTAAAAAAATGAAAAAAATGAGTCTCTTAAAAGGTCCTCACGCTCTTCCTACGTGAAGACACCTACCTAATTTTGTGTCCCATTCTAAACATGCTCTTTATGACACGATAAGTGCATCCATGATCCGGGGTACATATGAACCCACTTCGAAAAACATATTTCTAAACGCTAAAAAAACGTGAAAAAGTTTGCACGGGGTACGTCTGCATGTTTTATGTGCGTGTATAAAGTTTCAGGGAAAAATAACTTTTTTTGTGGACTGCGCAAAAAAGACAGAAAAAATGTGTCATGGAACGCTATTTGGAAGCACTGAAATTTGTCTTTTTCGTGGAGACAAAATAAATTGACATTTTTTCATAAAACTTTCTGACGCACACACACCTTTACAAACATGTATGCTTGAAATTTTCTTTTTGATTTTTTGAAATTTTAAAACATGCTTAAAATGCATTTTTGTAAAACTGGGTGCAGATGCCCATGGGTGCAGATCGTCCCCTCTCTTTATGACACGTCCTATTCTCAAGGGCAACCTCCTTTATTTTAATGCCTTCTTTTTGCTAACAATTGGTACATGAGAGGAAGGTTGTTAACCTCAAATGATTCTAAGAAATAAGAGAATGTAGGGGCGAGCAATGCAACCTGATCGTTTAAAGCCCAACCTAGTCTATGTGGCTCAGCATAGTTTCGACAGTCGGACTAGGATTGTTCATATTTACAAGCTTAGTACTCCAATTGTTGGAGGAGTTCTCGAATTACTAAGTCAGGTTTAGAGGTATTGTATGAAAGAACAAAGTCTAAATTTTTTTAAAATGTAACAGTGTTTGTTCTGTAAAAAGTGCCATATTCATAAATAATGAAAACTAATGATTTTTTTCAGTTTTCGGGACAAGTATATGTGGCGCATATCTTCAAAAACTAACCATTAATGTTAGCATTTATATGTTGTAATTAAAACTGTCTAGCAACCAAAAAATGATCCCTACATCATTCCTACATCATTCATCTTTCAACCCATTGCCATTTGACTATGTGTGTGGCCTCTCCGCCATTGTGTTGTTGTCTAATATATGTGGAACACCATCAGCAAATGGTGATTCATAAGTTGTCTCACCTTAGTACAAATAATAAGAGAAAGGAATTCAAAAAAAAATGAAACAGGAGAAAGGACTCGGCATGGACACATTCATTCCACCACATCTTCATTTAGCCACTGATCTGAATGATGACTTGCTTGCCTCAACCTACACACATGCTATGCCTTCTTCTCCACATAAGATGGTCTTTTTCTCCCTTAGCAACTCCATCATTTTACTTAACTAAGACTTATATTCCCATGGATCATAAATAGACAAACATCTTCATTTAGCGACTGATTTGAATGATATTTTGTTTGTCTTGAACCTACACATAACATGTTCTCTTTCTCCTTCAACACCCCCATCATTTTACTTCACTAAAACTTATAGTCCTATGGATGATAAATAAACATACAGCAACCTCAGAACAAGGCTTCATCATTGTCATTCCACCTTCACTTCCACAATCCCCTTGGCTTCAGCTTTTCTGGTCAACATTTTGCTGCTCTGCTACATTGTTACCCCACTCCAGATCCTCACGCATTTCTTCCAAGTCCAACAAATTATCATAGTCAATACCATCATTCCTTACTACAGCCGCCACCAGAGGGCAAGGTGGATGCTAGCAATGGAAGAGCTGCTCATTGCCACATCGAGGTGCCAGCATCGCGAGAGAGGCCGCCACCAATGATGTATTGGTGGGGAGGCGTGGAGGCTTCCTGGAGGTGATTCAATGATTGTTAAAAACATGTCCCTAAGTCGGTGCAGATCTTGTGAGAAAACTGAGTATGTTGAGAAAAAAATTACTAATGAAATTTCAGTAGCTTAGAAATTTCAGCACAAGGTGAAATTTCAAAAGCTTCAGAGATATTTCATAAATGTATGTCTAATCTACAACCTATCACAACAACAACAAATCTTGTTTTTTATTGATGTCTTATATATGACGATCAACATGCGCCCCTCTATTATTCTTCATCCTAGTCGAATGTCTCCTAGATCACCTCTCTAAAGGAGAAAGTTTGCCCTCACTCTTCCTTGCCTCTTGGTGCCGCTCAACTTTTTGTTGCTCCGTCGTTGTTTCAAAATAAAAGGTGATGAAAAAAAACTTATCTGTCCAGAGTGCACCTTCTCCTACTCCATCTAGACTACACAATTGTATGAACATGTTCTCACTACTTCTAACCCCATTCGTTGTTTGATGGCCACTTTACCGACCCCTCAAATCTTCTCTCCATCAATCTTGCCTTGTGGCTTTAGATACAAAGTCGTCCTACTCAAAAAAAATGTAGTCATTCCACTCAGGTCCGCTGTGCCATCATATGCAAACCTTGTCTTATACTTTTGGTCAATTTCAAACACCATATTCATTCTCATATACTTTTGAATATCTGAAACACCATCTCTGACATTCTCTTCACCAGTCACGAACTTCGTCTGGCTTATCCCATTCACATATTACTTTAGCCTGTGACAGACCCTCAAAGTGAGCAATAAACCTATCTGAACATCTTAATGAGAAGGTGAACTCGGCTCCAAAAACAGTGGGAATACAAGATTACCATCGCCGTAAATATTGGCATAAAATAGTTTGTGCTTGCTACTTCAGTACAACTGAACTCCTAGCGTACAAACATCAACACATATAGATGAACTGGACCTTTCTACGTAAGTCAAGCTCTAGTAACATTGTGAATGTTGTTTTACATAACTACATAATTCCAGTCGGTGGTGGAAACAATGCCTCATCGATCTAGGTTGGAGAAAATAATTTCATCTAGATGCAAGATTATCGACTTCATAATGTAAGATCTCACATAAAACAAGCATGACCATGTATACTAATTTCTCCTAGACACTGTAGGGAAACTCTCCCGAAACTAAATTTGCTTCTTCACCTTAATTCACTTAGTTTCTTGTTTACTCACTGATATTTTCATACCTTTAATTATGCCTAACAAAACATAAGAAAAGGTACCCATGTAGTCATCTACACAAAATTAACTACTCTACCACTTTCATGTTGTAACCTTAATATAAATATTGGTGTCCCTATGGTTTAAATATTAAAAAAATAGCAACCACTGTTAAATAAATATCACGAAAATAAGTGGTTCTCTCCTGTTTTTTTTCTAGTTTCCATCCAGGCAACGAAGAATAGACCTGAGAATGGCTGCAACTTACATCATCCTTAAGAAGGTGGGCCCTTTGTTTAACACAACTTTTGGCACCCGTTGCACGTGTTTCTTCAACTCAGTAGTGATGATCAGTGCCAGCCGGCATATTGAACCCAAAGAAAAAAAATCTAATTCGTAAGTGGGAATCAACTAACAACATTAGCCTGTGGTGTCGAGCACCCGTTGCATGTCAGTCTATATATATCATATCCTCTTTCCCCCTTCCGCCCAGATGGACCAAACCGCCTTCTGTCTGTACCATATCTTCTAGGGTTGGCTTCATGAGAGATGAAATCTGATTTTTTATTAGTGCAGCATACCTGTTATAAATTCAGAGCAACATCAATTAGATCACAGGGCTGTGTTGTAAATGAACAGGAATTGGTGCATTTAAACATTTGAAAATCAGTCCTGCTCGTGAGAGTTTAGCGATAATACATCAAATCTTCACATGCCAATTTATAACTACGACAAGAATATTAATCATTTTTTTCATGGCTATGTGTTCCAAACTGAATTTGAGACAACCCAATAATGCACAAAGAACCAGACGAGGAGGATGCATGGAACATGCTGTGGGGGCCTACAAATCTAACCAGGTCTCTTCGTGCACCTCTTCAGGGTCTCCGACAGCGAAAAGCTCAACTGCCTCCAGTTCCAGCTTCGTAGCCCGCCGCCCCTGCCGCGGTCTCACATGGAGCCCCAACACGAGCACGAGCCCCCCCCCCCCCCCCCTCCACGAGCTCATACCCGTTGCGGGTGTTCTGGAACCTGCCAAGGCAGACGAACGGTGCGACGTCGGTGGGATCCATGCCGTCGTTAGCCACGTCGAGGAGGTCGAGTAGTCCCTTTACCTAGCCCACGCCCTCGCCCACGTCGAGGAGGCGGTGGCAACAAAGCAGAGGTGGCGGTGCGTGGCGGCTGAGTCCAATCCGATGTGGCGTCTAAGTCCCACCCCACGGGTGATAAGTTCGATGAGCCCAAGCCGGCAACCGAAGGGAAGACACGGATAGATGGGGAAGGCAACGACGAGCGGAGAAGGCAAGCGGAAAAGGAGGGAGACGAGCGGCATGAGGATGGCCCGTGGTCCAGTAGTCCCGTCTGGCGGCGGCACAAGGGTAATTGGGGAGAGAGAGGAGCGTCTTGCTCGCTTGATACGATTTTTTTTCTACGTTCAGGAGAGGATGCGAGAAAATTGGTCATGGTGGTAGGAAAAACGGTTTAAAGAACCGAAAACGGAAGTTGGGATCGGTGGAAAAAATCAAGGAGGGAGGTGGTCATGTGGGGGAGCGAACGAACGAAACGACTTACGGACTCATCAACTAGGAGTATAGAAATTTGCAGGGAAGTCTGTTCGTATGCAAATGTATATATTGTTAGTCGTGCAAACGAAGTTGTTGAAAACATTTAGTCTCATTAACTTAATGAGTTATTTTTATAACAAAGATTTATAAATAATGTGCATCTCCGTACATGATATATCCGCTAACGCAACAAGCGTGCATGGTAGTCTGGTCTTTTCCCTGTGTTAGAAAAATGCACATGTGGTTAGTTCCGGTCAACTATTTATTTGTAGGACTTACCTACATGATAATGTGCAAAGAGTAAAATGAAACACATATCTAAAGGTTAATCTACTAATAAACATAAATAAAGTACCACCTAGATCGACAAGGTTAATCTACTGATAAACATGGTCATTATAAATAAAGTGCCTCCTAGATCAGATAGGCGTAAATAAGCCAATAATTTATGCTATGCCAAACGGAGTTTCAACCAGGGGCGTAGCCAGGATTATCGACCATTGGGTTCAGCTACACTAAACAGTGGGTTCAGTTCTCTGCTTAGTCTTAAGCTGGTATAAATCTTTAAGGATCATGCCAAATTTCATTGGGTTCACTTGAAGCCAATACTAATGAGCTGGCTCCGCCCCTAGTTTCAACCGCTATTCAAAATAGTGTGTATGCGGTTAGTGCGAGTGGTCAAGGAGGTTTTTTACCCAACATGGATGGCTGCACAATCTTCGAATTGAAACACCACCTCCTTCGACATAGGCATAGTTTCGGTCACATATGACTATGCTTGTTGACATGTCATTTTTTTCTTTTTCTTTTGTCAGACTATTCGTGTTTGGGTCTCTGCATCTTGGTTATGCGGAGGCAGAGTATTACTCATCATGCTTTGTATGCGCATGATGCTACATTTTTGGTTCATAAAAATGCCCTTTATCAACAAATGTAGTGATGTTCCACTCCACACCACTAATAACAACATCTTCTGTCGCGATGGCTGGGAAGAGTACAATAGCGTGGCCCGGGACACGGCCGACGATGTACCAGCATGGCGATTCTCCAGCTCGCGGTGAGGATAATGAGGCCGTACATCTTGCATCCATCGGGGAGGCAGTGGGCTATGGCTCGGTCGACGCCGGAGTGAATCCACTGCAGCCTCGACTGTAGCACCTGGTTTGGGATATAGTGCTGGTCATCCTGGACAACTGTTGCATCCACGTCCTCGTCTGCCTGGTATCCAGCGAGGAGAACGGACGCCATTGAATCCTTGGTCATTCCACACACAAAGTTGTTTATCTTTGAGGGAGTTAGACTAGAGAGTGGGAGAAGAAAGTGGAGGGACGGAGTGAGACAGTGAGAGGAAGATGACCGAGCTGGTGACCGAGGGGAATTGACATGTGTATTACGAATTATTTAGAACAAGAATTAAACGTTTCAAATATAGACACTTATACAATCAATTTATGAGTAAGGAATGAGGCATTTTTGTATGCGAGACACTTGGTTGGTTACTCTAATACTATCTAAATCGATGCACCGCGAGCGGGGAGCGTCATCACAGACAGAGCCTTTGCAGTGAGCACATGTGCTAGCGAACTAGATGTGTACCTCATTCCATGTTCAACACGGAGGTGAAGAACAAGTATTTGAAATGTAGGCCCACTTGGGTGGACGGAAAGGAAGACATACTTGCTAAGGCGGGAAGTGGGCTAGGCATGTCAAACCCCTGCCACGTGCCTTTGACAAGCATCACGAATTTTCCAAGCAGCATCACGTTGTGAGATACCTGTCTTTTGGATCGGCCTAACCATTTCCTTCCTGACATCTTTTATTCTCACACTGGCAAGTGTTTTTATTCATTTGACGCGAAAACCATCATGAATGTTTGTCTCATCCTCTCACGTGATGATGACTATCTCAAGCACATGTAGTTGGGTGAAGAGCTAGGGCAAGGGCATAGACGGTATGCACATATTATAGTATGTGATATACTGGATGATTGCTTAGGTGGTTTGGATGTTGTTGTATCTCCTTTGTACCAACAATAAAAGTCCATGCTAGGACGAATCATTTATTTAGTGGTAGCTGATAGGCGGTATATCCATCAATAGAGAGATGATTAGGTGGACATCTCGACCTTTGTTATCAAGTCGTGTGGCTCCCTCCATCAGCAACACTACCCGATGTCTCATATTCGCAAGTTACATATCGTACATCTTGTCTTGTTCTTACAAGGATAATTGGTGAAATAAGGTGTTGAACCTCGTTGACCCTGAAACATGCAAAGGACATGCTCAATTAGTGCTCCTATATATATATTGTTCTTCATTGCATGTTCCTGAGAATTCATGTATGATAAATATGAAAATGAAGCATGTAGAGAACGAGTTAGATCGATGGTGGAATATTAACTTTTTAGTCCTGCAAATGGTGGAATATTGTTTGCAGAAATTATTTATAGTCGATTTGATGAAACAGAATAGCGTCGATAATGGTGGCCTCCAAATGCACATCTTGAGAGAGAGAGAGAGAGAGAGAGAGAGAGATGTGAATGTCTGTTCCACAAGCAGAAATAGGAAAATTGCTGATTAATTATTTTACAAATTTCAACTTTAGATTATTAGTTTTCTTAGCATCCATTGTTTTTTGAATATAACTAAAAAATGAAAGATTGGAAACTCTTATCTGGCTACTGAATTTACATGGCTTGCAAGTATTCCGTCAAATAGAAGACTGAAGCAAGAGAGCCTTTTTTCTTTGAGGGTGAAGCAAGAGAGCCTCTAATCAGGCTTACCATTCAAGCGTACACTCTATGAATGCTTCTAGCCATTTCAAGATATTTATATCACATGTATGTTGTACCACCAGCAAAGATGGAAGTTTGCCTGTAATAAATCTGTAACCAGCGAAGGTGCCCGTAGCCTAGTGGTTACTATTACTAGCGATTTTTTTTCTAATTCAAGCATTTCAGTTTGTTCGCTCTGTCATAAGAGTGGTTGGATAACCCCCGAGTGTAAGGGGCGAGTATTCAAGCAATAAATATTTTCCTTATTTAGAACAAAGGTTTATCAAACCAGCATGAGTTTTTCGAGCAAACAAAATCCTCAATACCTTCACATGAAACACAAAACACTCTTGTCCCCAACATTTCAAGAAGCTTGTAGAGCTACTTCTCCCGGTAGTTACAAGATTAAATTGTATGATATGTAGTAGTTGATAGATACATAAAATAATAAAAATGGATCAGGGGGCTATAGTTTTACTAGAGGCATCTGTCAAACAAAAATAAAGGTGGCGTGGTGAGCAAATTATAGTTTGGTCGTAATTATATTGCAATATTTTTATTTATCGCTATGATCATTCATGTCATAATTAATCTTATATGCTCATTACGTCCGTGATATGTATATTGTTATCCAATTGCATTTACAATTAATACTCGACCAAAATACCGCTGTCAGGGATACATATCAAGGTATTAAGTTTGTATCAACTATAGCATTGCAATAAACATGATGACAAAGTGTAGACAATAAAACCATCATGCAAGCATAATAAAATTTTCATCGTTTTATCCTTACTGACAACAATACAATACATGTATGTTTCGTTTCTGTAGCTGCAATGAATCACCACAAGACTGAACCCATACCATGCTTAAGTCCCTCTCAAGAACTATTCCCCCCATCCAAAATAATTATCTCAACTTTATACTAACTCTAGTACAAAGTTTGAACTACGATTGAGATACTTAGTTTGGGACACAGGGAGTATTAATCAATCTTGATCAGAGAGGGCAAATAAATCGGAGAGCATACATGCCTAATTTATTATGCAGTGAAGAATCTTCAAAATGTGCAATATAATTCAGTGAATAATCTAATCATAAAGTGATAATTAGTCGTATACCAACAAACACAACCACCGATTACAGCATATGGATCTTGATCATGTGAGGCAGCTCATGGTACCTTTGAATTGAATCTCAAAGGACAAAGCATGGCATCTAACTACTGACATAGACCGTAAGGTACAAAGGAAACTACCTGATGTGTGGAAGAGTGTATGGGGAGGCTCCTTCACATCTAGTAAATAAATTATACTCTTTTTGTTTTGGAACAAACAGTTGGATGACATGTTCACTTGGACTGGGAAAACTATTTGTAACATGATGTGGAAAGTGTTTGTATTGCTCTTGATGGTGGACCGAGTGAACACTAGAGATAAGCTCAAGAGAAGGCAGTTTACGCTTCCGAACAATGACTACATATGCATGTCGTGTTGGGCGCCCCCGGAGGAGACCTTGGTACATCTGTTCTACCAGTGACCCCTTCGCGCCTGCCTGCCGGAGTTCTTTGGCAATTGCATGGCCTGCACAAGTGCACCATTTCTAAATCGTGCATGCTGGAAAACGTGCTTGATAAAGTCCCATGTTTATGGAAGTGTTTACAGTGGCAACTCGGGGGATTTGGAAAGGGAGAAAAGACAAGCTTCTCAGAGGGATTGCTTCATCTCTCAACTCGAGGAAAGAATTATTTAAGGACTCCGGTTTGCTGGTTCACAGGTCTCCGCGGAGAGCTTCTGCTTTTATTACATCTTTTTATTGAGGGAACTATGGTGAGCAAAGCCAGCCTGAACTCATTTATTGATTTTTGGTTTAACAGAGAGTATTTACAAAGAGGTCAGGGGAAGAAAGTAAAAACAAAAGACACAATAGAACAAGCCCTCAACACAATCTGCATGAGGATAAGAAAACCAAGCCGTGTATAGACCATAAGGGAGACAGGGAATATGGGCACAAACAATCAGAACACATGAACGTAACGTAGTAAACAATAGACCAACGAACAAGAAAAATCAGTAAGTACTGTAGAAAAAAAGGAAGTTATTTCAGAAGTGCAGTACGGACCCTGGCAATAAAATTTAAACATTTCAAATATAAAAACTAATACAATCAACCTGTGTGTAAGGAATGACACATTTTTGTATGCAAGGCAATTGCTTTGTTACTGTCATACTGCCTACATCGATGCATCTGAGCAGGGAGCGCCGAGACGGACAGAGTCATTGTAGTGAGCACATGTGCCAGCCAACTAGACGTGTACCTCGTTCTAAGTTCAACACTGAGGTAAAGACTAGGTGGATGAAATTCACCCCCACATGGTTGGACAGAAAGGCAGACATACTTGCTAAGGCGGGAAGTGGACTAGGCATGTCAAACGACTTCCACGTCCCTTTCACAAGCATCACGATTTTTTTCCGGAGCATCACATTTTAAGATACTTGTCTTTTGGATCAGCCTAACCGTTTCCTTCCTGACATCTCCTATTCTCATACTAGCAATTATTTTTATTCATTTGACGCAAAAATCATCATGAGTGTTTGTCTCATGCTCTCACGTGATGATGCCTATCTCAAGAACATGTGGTTGGGTGAAGAGCTAGGGCAAGGGATTAGACGGTGTGCACATATTATAGTATGTGACATACTGGATGATTGCTTAGGTGGTTTGGATGTTGTTGTATCTCCTTTGTACCAACAATCAAAGTCCATGCTAGGACGAATCATTTATTTAGTGGTAGCTGATAGGTGTTATATCAATCAATAGCGAGATGTTTAGGGGACATCTCATGTTTTGATATCAAGCTGTGTGACTCCTGTCATCAGCGACTCCATAACACAGAAAATGTCTAGGGGATATTCACTTCACGGGAAGCTTGGATTACATTGATGGAATGCTTGAATATGGTTTCTTCTACCATGGCTTCATGGAAGCTTTGATTGAAACTATTGTAGTATATGGATATATATGAAACTTTGTATGCATGGATGAAACTGGTGTAATATATGGTTTGGTACGGATGCAACTTGCATAGTATGTATGTATTATATATATCCTGATTATTTTAATATGGTTATGAGTATGGAAACAAAATTATGCCTGTCAAATATATATATATCCTGATTATTGTGAAAATTGCTGGATATAATAGGAAGTAAAATAAAGGGGGGTTGTTTTGAGTCTTTGCCGTCCGCCCACCGACGGCAAAGGCCCTAGGGCAGGCGGCAAAGGCTCAAAATAGTCTAGCTGAACCACGCTGGGAGCGCCCCTTTGTCGTCGGCCTAGAACACGGCTGACGGCAAAGGGGGGTGGGCTGACAGCAAAGGGGGGGTGGGCTGACAGCAAAGGGGGGGTGGGCTGACGGCAAAGGTGGCGGGAGAGAGAGGCTGTCAGTTCCCCTTTGACGTCGGCCCACCCCATGGCTGACGGCAAAGGGGTTAGGGCAGACGGCAAAGGGGGTAGGGCAGATGGCAAACAGAAGGTGGGCCCAGCAACCTGCCGTTAGCACTTGACGGGAGCGTTTGCGAATCTGCCGTCCCATTTTTTTGCCGTCAGCCCACCCATGGCAAAGATTCTTTGCCATCCGCCTTACTAAAGCTGACGGCGAATAACCTCTTCACCGGATATTTTTTTGCCGTCTAGTTTGCCGCTAGCTGACGGATGGCAAAGCCTTTGCCGTCCGGTATTCCCCCTTTGCCGTCAGCCATGGCAGACGGCAAAGTCTCAGATTCCTGTAGTGTGTGTGCGCAGCCACCACTTTATTCTACTAGAGATTAAGCTTGACCGGAGAATAGTAACCATCTTAGACTCCAAACGAAATAAACCCGAGTTGTATGCGAACCTGACTGAAATGCTCCAGAGGTAAGTTCAATCGATCATTATCGCACCATATCGGCAACTCATTTCATTTTCTGATATATATGAAGTAATTATTTTCTTTGTCTGACAGGGTTTGGAAAGATTTCACCAAAATTACTCTCGGACTGCCTATCGAGCTGTAATTTAGACACCCGAAAGTAAGTAATATATACTACCTAGTTCCACCCATCTCCCATTGATTCTAGCAAGTTTCATCAATATATACCATTTAGCATGCTTGCTTATCAGTTTGATTGACCTCTATTTCTCGTATAGTGCATGTTTCAGGAACAAGGGACTAGTTTTTGTTGTATTTTGTGGATACTACGTTTGCGAGTTCATCTATAACGCGACGAATCCTAATAAGTGGGGCTACACTGAAAAAGAATATGAAGTGCGTAAGCAAAAATATTCACAATTTTATTTTATTACCATCATTTGTGTTGAGTTTCATTCATATACATGTATTGGCCCTTTTCTTCAATTTAGATGTGGCGGATGCAGGATGAACTCCTACCACAAGATCGCATACGAGCAATTCAAGAGGAATTGGCGGGATTCTTTATTGAACACGTCATCAATAAAGCCGGAAAATACCATATGGAACTTGAAATTAGATGTTAGGGATTGTAACATAGGATAGATATACGAAAACTTGTAGTTTGACCAATCTCTCGGAGATGGAGGAGGTCGATCACTTCTCTCTATATATGTTTATGACGATCTTGTCTACTTAATGGTTTCCTTCATTTGCTTACTAAATAGTGTGTCGCGAGTTCTCTCTATACTTATAGTACGTAGCGTCGCGACCAAACACGGAGATAAGAGAGGTCACTTCTCTCTACTAGCTAGCTAATAAAATATATGAAACCCCTAAATTAACCCTCGAAAACCCTCAAGAAAACCCTCTTTCAAAAAAACCCAGCTCCTGAGCTGCTGACGCGTGGACGCTCTTTGGTCCCGATTGGTGTTACCAACTGGGACCAAAGGCTCTCCTGTCTAGGCTCGGCGGAGCGGCCATGTGTAGCCCCATCTGTCCCGGTTCTGGACCCAGTGCTAAAATGTCAGGACTTCCACTAGTGTAGACAGATTCTCTTCTGATGAGCACCATTTTGAGTGGATCAACTATAGGTCCAGGCTGATTACTGTTTGTTTATACCATCCTTTTGACGTCCCCTTGGAGCAAGATGCATGGACGATTTAAATCTAGACATACCTTAAAGAAAAATAGACAACATATACTCATATGTAATACGAGTATAATACAAAAATGGATGTTGTGTATGAATTAAAATCAAATGATGATAAGAGGACACATTAAAAAAGCTTAAACCTAAGCACTGTGCCACCACTCCATCCACCGTAGATCACAGGCCGCCATCCAATGCTATTCCTTAAACGTCATTAGCTATGTACAGTCCCTGCAGAACTAGTACACAAGGCGGAAGCATGTGTGGTACTAATGTTACAAACTAATGAATCCTAGGCTCCAAGCTAGTTGAGCGTTGGAATAGAGTGAACTGGAGCGTGGTTTTCAGAGATCAAGCTCCATGGTCCCCCCCCCCCCCCCCCCCCCCCCCCCCCCCCCCCCCTAATGAACTGTCCAAAGTCAATAGAATTTTCGTCAGCTTTGTGACTTCAATTATGACCAAATGTTGTAGGTGTTTGCAAATTTGGTAGCCAAATAACATTCTAGGCTCTCCATACAGAAAAGAACAGAATTGGTTCTCAAACTGCACCGTGGAGCAAAAGTCTTTTTTTATTTTTCCTTCGTAGATGTTATATGGGTACCAGATTATGAACATCTAAGCCATTTGGTAATAATCAATGCCACAAAGTTTCAAATTGTTTTGATTCTTTTACTATTTATTTTGATTTTCTATTCACAAGGTGCCATGAAGCTTGACCTCCATTAGAACTTTGTGGATTACATATGGATAAGGTCAGGAGACACTTCTTGTATCGGGAGCATCAGTCATACTATGGGATGGAAAAATATCAAGTAATTAATACACGAATAAAACTTCAATCTGTCTGTGTCTTCTTCAAAGGGCGCAACGGGTGTAATCTAGTTAGCTGGAAAGAACTATAAATAAAAAGATTAGTAGAGAACAATCATAATAAAAATGTGTAGTCGTCTGATGCAATACAACAACTACCTTCAAAGGGCAAACGAATGATTAATACTCAAATAGAACTTCACTTTGTTCGTGTCTAATGCACGGAGCACAATGGGTCTAATGTAGTTAGCTAGAAAGAACTACGAATACAAAGATTATTAATTAAATATTATAATAAAATTTTGTTGTCGTCTGATGCAATACAACAACTACCTTCAAAGGGCAAATATTTTTTTAGGTCGTACTAGACCACACGAGTGATTAATTCTGTCCACATCATAGTCTATGAGAATGCTTATGTATATTGCACCGTTTACGAAAGCACGATAAAGCCCAGGTTCTCTTGGGTGCCAGTAGCAAGGTCGAGAAAGACAGTGCCAGTAGGAAGGTTGAGATCGAGACGCAGATCGACGTGCATTTTAATTGTCTCAAGCGCATCTATACAGGTCAGTAGGGACATGGACTTATGTCGGCGGATCATATACTTCAGCGCCACCTCTTTGCTCTCTGGTAGGCATTGCCATCCCGACATCTATTCCAAGATAACCTCCCTATTTTTTTCAAATAGCACAGGTATAAGAAATGTTGAAGCTCAGTGATTCTGAAGCATGGACTAACCACAGTTGAACTATAAGTAGTCAGTCGTGCAAAGTGTGGTTGTTGAGAACATTTGTCTCAAATTAATTTCGTGAGATATTTTTGGTCCACAAGGTAGCATTTTCCTTCCGTGCATGTGACTGAACGAGGAGAGAGAGAGAGATGTATGGCTAGTTGCCTGGCAGAGACTGACTTGTACCCCAAAGATAAAACTATAATTTTTAGTGGTATATCGGTATTCACTGTAATGATATTATCATGAATTTTCCATTACATTTAAACAGAGGCCATGTGACACTGGTCCCGATTTCTCTTCTTTGATTCAAAATGCCATACTGAACCATCGAAGATTGAAGTTGTATAAAAACATTATGACATTATTGAGAAAAACAAGGGTTTTTTCTTGGAGGCTTGAGTGGACAAAAAAAAATATTATAGGGAAAAGTAGCATAAACACGAGAAATTGTCTTGAGTATTATGATTATTAAAAAAATATAGTATAGACTCGGATTTGTTTCTGTTTTGTCTTGTACATTAAGATATATATACTCGGATGGTCATCTATTCATATATATATATGACCTTTATAACTACCAAACGTTCGGATTTTAGCAATAGGCAATAACAATTCTTATTCATTTTAATTATATACATGCATGCATTACAATGATTAATTTTCCTTTCACATATATTTTTTCTCTAATTACATGCATATATGCACTAGAGAGCGAAAAACTAATGTCATCCTAGATTCTTTCTTTTTTCAAACTTCAAAATGTTCTGTAGCTCAAACCGACACTCCTATTGAAAAAACGTCTTCACAAAGAAAAATCATCTCGACAAGATCTTCGAAACTAGATCACATGTTGATATGTTCTGATGACTTTTGTTGGACCAAAAGTTACCACATGTGGACTACGTAAGTTATCACGTCGATCATATATAAGTTATCATGTCATTTACACAAAAGTTTTTGGGTATGTTTTCAACAAATTTTCATCCCAGGGTTAAAAAATGATTATGATGTTTGCAGTGAGTTGTCAGCTTTGTTGTGTATATTACCATGTTGCACAAAAGTTACCGGGGAATGTTTTCAACAATTTTAATTCCCTTAGTCACAAAATTTCCGTGATATTTGTATACGAGTTACCAGCTCTCATGTGTGTGTATGATCATGTTGTTTACACATGAGTTATTGGGATTTGGGACGTATTTTTTAACAACATTTTTCCCTGTTCAAAAAGTTACCATGTCTGGATTAGGAAAATTTATCAGCTCTGTTGTATGTATATTACCATGTTATTTACACGCAAGTTATTAGGTTATGTTTTTCAACAAACTTTTATCCCGGGGTTATTTTCCAATAATTTTTCCTTGGGGTCCAAGTTATAATGGTGTTTGTACCTAAGTTATCATGTATATGATACATTATTACCATGATGTTTAAACAAAAGTTACCCGGGTCAATTTTTGACAACTTTTTTTTCAAGTCAAAGTTGTCGCTGTGTTTGTGTCTAAGTTATCAGGATTGTCATGCAGAAATTACCATCTTGTTTACACATAAATTACCAGGGAGATGTTTTAATAATTTTCTCACCCTCAGTCGAAGTTACCTTGACGTTTATACGTAAATTATCGGGTCCCGGTGCACAAATTGCCATGTAGTTTGCACAAAAGCTACCGGGGTATGTTTCAACCCAAAAGATCCCTCATGTGAAGTTGCCATGATATTTACAATAAGGCTACATGGGCAAGGTATAAACTCGTTGGTATATGGAAGACTACAAAACAACTTGAGAAATCCAAAAAAAAATACAAGAAGAAAAATGTTTTTTGACGCATATGAAAGTGAAAAAAATGTTAACCGTCATACTTCTACTTATTGGATAATCATCAAGGCTGGGTGAATTAGTTAGTACACTGCTGCTACATCGTAGGGTCATGGGTTCAAGTCCCACTTTAGCTGATTAATAAATTCTAAACAAGTGACGTTAATAAAGAAGGATTAAATGTTATTTGTGTTGATTTGCATAAGTGACGTTAGCTCAGTTGGTTAAACTCTTTACGGTAGTCCCGGTGACCAGTGTTTGAATCACAAATTTAATATATATTGCCGTTACATATATATTGCTTATTCTGCGCTCCGGCCCACCGCATGGTCGATGCGTCGCCTAAACAAGCCAACGTACCACGTGCTGACTGCATTTGTCTCCTACTTGATCGTAATCATGACTAAAATATAGTAAAATATATTAGCCGGTTTACTACAATCACACTTCTATTTTGGTGGGAACCGATGGTAATCCACTTGAACTTACTTACGATGATGCATGGTAATCGAAGGTTGTGGCTCTAGTAATTCATTCATTTCTAGTAACTGATCCATGTTGCGCTCACTTGTTAATGCATGGTAACTTCAAGTGATAGTACTAGTAATGGAAAAACTAATATTCAAGCCTAGAATCAACTACCACATCCGTAATACACTTACCACCTAGAAGTTAGTAGCAATTGGCTCGTACCAAAGTCGTCGACTCACCTAATTTGCAACACAAAAGCTAGTGCGGTAATCCTTTTACTCTAGTTTTGCAAATAGTTACCAGCATGTAGACTGAAGGAAAACTGGCCAACCAGATCCACCTGTGTACATGTCTTCTATGTAGTGATTGGTGGTAAAATAATGCATTTGGTTTACTACAGAACATGAAGTGGATTACCATCAAATCTCAACAAACTAAACGTAGTAAAAGAGTCTACCACCTTTACTAATAACCATAGGGTTCATTACTATAAATCTCAGGTTGATTTTGCGTTAGACTTGGAACATTACTATGTGTCTCACTGATTTACGAGCACACACGAGAAATAATAAACGATTAGTTGTTTTGCAGGGCGGAGGGTGGTGTGTGGCTGACGGTAACACAATTTCTTGGAACATTACTATGTGTCTCACTATTTTAGGAGCACAAACGAGAAATAAAAAATGATTAGTTGTTTTGCAGGGAGGAGGGTGGTGTGTGGCTGACGGCGCGACTAGCCGGCTTCTTCTTCGACCCAACGGCCTCGCGTGACGAGGCGGCCCTCACGGTCATCGTCCACATGTTTGCTCTTCCGTCACCATGAGCCGTCGTCGCCTCCCTGCTTCGACCGGGACTTCTCCATCGCCACGCGCTTCCGTCGTGTCTGTACAAACATAGATCGGTCTGCCTCACCTGCCTCGTCGGCGATAATGTTGGGCTCGCCGGCTGCCCGGTGTCAGGTTAACCTCGACGTATCTGTAGTTTTTGCTGCTTATTTCCTTCGGCAGTCAAATAAGTCTAGTTCAGTTCAGTTACATGTGTTGTTGTACATGTTAACTGAATAAGCCTGAAGCGAGCTGCGTTCTCGCTGTGGCCTGGTCCACTTTTCAGTTCAGTTAGTTAGCTGTAGACCCGGCACGATCTAAGCTCGTGGGATGGCGCGCGCAACTATTGGATCGTGGCAGGTTTTTTGTTGTTTCTGTTATGCAATGAAATAAAAAGGAAAGAAAGAAAAGACGCACGATTTACGCGTCGCAAAAATCCTTCTCTCCTGACGGCGTCTTTCTTCTCTGTTTTCTTTCAGCCTCGTGTGTGCGTTGTGTTCTTCAGAAGAAAAAATACAGGGGAAGAAGGGTAGATCGCTGCTAGAAAACTAACACCCGGGGCCGGCTGCATCAAGCCGGCTACTTAGGGCCGGCTGCCGGCTCCGGCTATGTCGGGCTCGCCGGCTGCCAGCTATCGCTTGCATCGGCCTTGCCGACTCCTGGGTTGGTCTCTCAGGTCTCCCTGCCCAGGCGCCGACATTACTTAGGCAGCCCGAGTGCCGGTGTTGACGCGCTCGCCGCACGAGGCTGTTCCCGGTCGACCGTCGTCGATGGTTTCATCACAAACTCTGTTGCCACCCTACCTCCATCGAGCAACGTCCCTGACCTCACACGCTATTTGATTGATCACTTGCCCGCCCATGATTTGCCTCATCTACACCGTGCGACCGATCTAGCCCATCGATTGCATTCGCCTCCGCAGGTCTCGTGAAGACTGTCGCGAGTACAACACGCCCCTTCAGCAATCGAGCATCGACGTGCTGCTCCGTCGCCCGTTCGGGTCATAATGCCACGACACACGGTCACAGCCACCGCATGGCCGTCCCGTGGTATCACTGACCCACGCACTGCCATTGCGTCGCCCTTGGGGTCATAGCGCCGCAGTCCCGAGGTCTACCCGTTGTCGCCCCAACCCACACGTTGTCGCTTTGTCGCCCCTTGGGACGGTGGCACCTAGGTACACTGTCCACTCCGTCGTCCCCACGCCTCGATTTCTCGTGGTATGTGTCGTGTCGCCTCCCTCGGCGAGGAAACGCCATCGGTCGTGCCAATCATCATCATGTTGTCGGGTTTTTCTTCGCCTAGTTGGAGCATCGTGACCGCGCTTCTAACCCAGCCACCGCTGCCGCCATCAGGCCACGGCCACCGCTCTTTTTCGACACCGCCGCCACTCGCTCACTTGAGTCGTGTGGCCTGTCCACCACCCCTTCATCTATGCCCAGCACTACTCATTGCGAGCGTTACCGTCGTCTTCCACGACCACTTCATCTACATCGACCACCGCGGGTGACATCAGCCCCTCACCAATTTACGCCGCAACCATCGTTGAGTCGTTCTCTGCTAGCCCCCTCGACATGGCCTACAAGTTGTGTAGGTCCCCATCAACGCATGCTAGATGCTAGCAACACCGACACGTTCCTTCATCCCCGATGTGTTCCGAAGACTGGCAAGCCTGGAGTGGTTCATCGGTAACATCTACTTCGCCCGTCTACGCATGCTCGGTGTTGTCTACACCGATATGTGCCTTCCCCCACGATGTGTCCTAGGGTTTGGCAAACCCGGTGTGGCGCGTCATCAAGAACCGTCTTCTTCCTGGCGGCACGACTACTTTGACACAATAGCGTCCATTAATAACTAGGTTCCTCCTTGCGTCTGCGGCTCCACGGAGACTACCTCGACACCGGCCTCCCGAAATCGACATCGACCACGACGTCCTTCGCCCAACTACCTGGACCATGGCTACAACACCGTAAACTCTCGGCTACCTCTACGTCGACGGAAAGGGCTACTGCCTTTCTTGAGCAACCTCGTCAGTTTTTCCCTCCAGCCACGACTTTCGCATTGCATCGTTCTTTACGACTATGGAGGAGATCCTCGTCTTACCTTTGGATTCTTCTCCAGTCTTACCATCTGTGTTGCTACCGTTGTGACCGCGGAGGAATGTTGAGTATTAGAGCATCTCCAGCTGTGCCCCCGACGCGCCCTCCCACGCCCTTTTTTAATCGCCGGCGCTCAGAAAACGTCCCAGTCGGTCCCCCGGGACCTTGTTTTTCGCCGGTTTAGGCCAAAATTGGCGCCGGCGGCCCCAGGCCAAACCCAGCGCGCTGGGGGTCACCTGGGCGCGCCGGCGGTACTCTTTTGCATGGCTGACAGTGGGCCTATTGGATCTCTCTCCTCTCTCCTCTCTTTTTCTACATGTGCATGCGGCGGGACCATGGCGAGGCAACGGCATGCACCAATCAAAAGTAAGAAAAGAACATGCATGGGGGACCGGCTGGGAATAAACTAGCCCCCAGGCCAAAACTTTCTCCGGCTCACCTCTCGCCGGTCAAAAAAATGTCCCTGGGAAGGTCAAACGGCTGGAGATGCTCTTATGATTATGAGGAAGTATAGGACAGACTAGGATTTGTCTATGCCTTGTCTTATACTTCAAGATGGTCATGCACTTTTTATATATGCGCCCCGAGGCTAAAGCAATATAATCAATGATTACATGAATTCCTCACGTCCTTCTAACAAAATGAACATAAAATCAAGCTTGTAAAATCAATAAAAGTCCATCGGAAACAACTCTAAGGATTCCAATCTTGGGCGGGAAGGGCATCATGAATTGACGTGTGGGAAGGTGGGCGGGGAGGTGGTCGAGGAGGAGGAGAATAATCGGAGAAGTACGTAATGGTCAAGGTCTTCATAGGACTTGGCACAACCAGCAACACGACCCTGTCGTGTGTCGCCACCTGTCCCCTTGTGGTTTAGGTGCTGGGAACATTCCCGCTCTGGCCCAAACCAAACACCCAAATTGGTATCCATGAGGAAGAGTTTCCGGCCAGGACAGACCACGTGGATCATGCTGCGAACCCAGGCGATCCATGTCGATTGAGCCCGAAGCAAAGAATGCCCTAGGTGGAATGTTGAAGATTACACTATGGGAGGTAAACTAGAGCCGGGTGTTCAACCGTATAACGGGCTATTCATGTAAGTCAGAAGGCTGTACAAATCAATACTAATACATCTAAGTCGCACAGGTTTTCCTGTATGATCCTTGTAAGTGTCTGAACTTTGGTTGCTGTCAAAACATAGCGAGTGATTTCATGGTAAACTTTGGTCGCCCTGTAATGCATACTGCTATATGGATGCACTATGTATGGGTCAGGGGACTTGGAGAAACTATATCGCAGTGACTGTAATTATGTCTCTTAAGTGATACAAATTCCTTATTGCAAAAAAAAGTGACTGACCATCTAGCAAAGCGGATGCGATTTAACCCACAGTTATGAAAATCAATAAAAAAATACAGAAATTACAGTGAATGTATTTGTTCCGGGAACTCAGGATGCTCCATCGCACGAGGGAATGATGGAACGGGGAAGGGACATCGCACACAAATGAACAGTTGAACCAGAGCACAAAGCACGCTTTGCATGCACTCGCACAGGAATGCGAATGCCTGGAGAGGCGACTCGCATATCTTGACATGAAAAGTGTGGGACTTAGGAATGGCGCAGTAGACTGGACTTTTCCCTCCAACTAAGTACGCGCCTGTGTTATTTGGGCGCTCTTTCTTGTTTAGGGCCCGGTGTTGGTGGCTCCACTCGACACCCGTATGGGCATTGAGCCACATGTTCTTCTGATAATATGGATCACTGTTTTCTAGATGTTTCCTATTCGCAAGCTATTTTTTTCCTTTTATTTCTACGTGTTTGTTTCCTATTAGTGCAAACATCGCTGGTTCTGAAACATGCACATAACACACTGGATTGGCAATCAACCTATTTGTTTCACGTTGTTTCTGCTGAAGATTCATTTTTTGGAAAAGGTGCTGAAGATTCATGCAGGAGACAAAAGGTGCTGAATGGTTCATGAAGAATGATAAGAAGAGAGAGAGAGAGAGAGAGAGAGAGAGAGAGAGAGAGAGAGAGCAGATGATGACCAAACTGATAGCTGTGTGTACTACGAATTTTTTAGAACAGAAATTAAACGTTCAAATATACACAGTTGTATAATCAAGTTGGGTGGAAGAAATGAGGAATTTTTGTATGCTCCTCACTTGGTCCGCTATTGTCTTTCTTTCTTCATGGATGCACCTAAGCGGGCAGTGCCATGACAGTCAGAACCTTTGCGGTGAGCATATGTGCAATAGAACTAGATATTGACCTCATACAAAGTTCAAGAAGGATGTGAACACAAGGGGGACGAAATGCATGCTCACATGGGTGGACGGAAACGAAGACATAATTGCGAAGGGGGCAAGTGCACTAGGCGTGTCAAAGAGCTGCCACCTCCCTTTCACAAGCAACTTGATTTTTCCCCAGAGCATCACATCGTGAGATAGCTGGTTTGTGGGTCAGCCTAACAATTTCGTTCCTGATATCTCCTATTCTTAAACGAGTGTCTTTATTCTTTTGACGGAAAGATCGAATGTTTGTCTCATGCTCTCACGTGATAATGACTATCTCAAGGATATGTAGTTGGGTGAAGAGCTAGGGCAATGACTGAGACGGTATGGATATAAAGATCGAATGTTTGTCTCATGCTCTCACGTGATAATGACTATCTCAAGGATATGTAGTTGGGTGAAGAGCTAGGGCAATGACTGAGACGGTATGGATATATTATAGTGTGTGACATACTGGGTATGGACATATTATAGTGTGTGACATACTGGATGATTGCTTAGGTGATTTGGATGTTGTTGTATCTCCTTTGTACCACCAATCAAATTCCATGCTAGGACGAATCATTTATTTAGTGGTAGTTGATAGGCGTTATATCCATTAATAGTGAGATGTTTAGGGGACATCTCAACTTTTGATATCAAGCTGTGTGACTCTTGTCATCAGCGACCCCATAACATAGAAAATGCCTAGGTGATATTCTTATATTAATACTAGCATGTACGCACGTGCAATGCACGTCAACATAAGTGCTAAAAAAGCATAGGCTACGCTGCGAAAAGGAAAGGCAAAATAATACGTTCTATGTATAAGTGCAATGAGGGATATTATTGTTGTAGAAAAGAAATGAGGCACTTTTTGAAACGCGATGGTTCTAGAATATATTCGAAGTAGCTGATGGGTATTGTTCATGCGAATTGTAGAAGATATGCCCTAGAGACAGTAATAACAGTTATTTTGTATCTCTAAAGTTTGTAATGAATGTTTATGTTCCATGCTATAACTGCAATGATTCTCGAGTCTACAAATTAAACGAGGATTGGAGGGAAACTCGTGTGCACCTGTGGTATAATAAACGGTAAATTATATTCCTAGTCTTGCCTCTAAGACTGGCTCAAGTGTTGCATGATGGTCCTGTTTTCCTGATCATGGGCATGGCTATGCCAGCAATTTTGAGGACGCGATGTTGATAGAACACTCGTGTTGAATCGGTCCGAATTGATGTTATGCTATGAGATACATTCGTCACAAGTTAATGGTTAATAACACAGAGATGGTTAACGTTTGCATAATTCCTTAGACCATGAGAGTATCGAGTTTCTTCATGCTTGCTTCATGAACTTTGGGGTTTGTTAAATGCCATCCGTAAATGGGTGGCTATTACGGCGGCTTACGGGTTCATGGAAAAGTATGTCAAGTAACTTGATAGCTCAAGATTGGGATTTGCTCCTCCGACGATGGAGAGATATCTCTGGGCCCTCTCGGTGTTACGGTATCCATCATCGTCTGGCCAGACACTTTGTGATTTGATCACGGGGATGCCGGAACATGGGAACGAGAAAAGAGAACAATATCGGCAACGAGGTAACTGGCATAGTGGACAAGTTGTTGATCCACGAGGATGCCTACATGTCTCACCTCGGGTAATTGTAACATATCGCGAAGCAACAGGAATAGCTCACGGCAACTAGAGGTTCACTCGAATATTCATTCGTGTGGGTATAGGGGTCAATATGGGTGTCCACGGCTCCGATGTTGATCATTGATCGGAAGGGGTTTCAGGTCATGTCTATGCTTCACCGAACCTATAGGGTCACACACTTAAGGGTCATCTATCTGTTGAATACTAGACAGGGAGTCTGAGAGAAAATCACCGAAAAGTTTCGGACAGCGGAAAAGTTTCGGACAGCGAAAAAGTTCCGCAGACAGGACACCGGAACAGTTTCGGTAAAACTAAAAAGTAGTTTCAGGGGATACCATTAAGTCAAATTGGTTTCGGCACATGCCTGATAATTCTTGAAGGGTGCCAGAATCATTCTGGAAACTTCTGGGAATTTTTCGGAAGAAAAACCGAAAATGTTTCGGAGCTACCGGAACCGCTTCAGATGCTTTTCGCAGATGAAAATCACTATTCCGGAATTGTTCCGGATCGCATTAAAAATTATTTTAGTGGGGTACTAGAATTGTTCTAAGCCCACATAAATATTTTCAGTTCGATCAGACGCTGAAAAATGTCGTCGTGAATAGTGAAAGTGCTTTTTGGATATGTATGGAAAAACACCTTTTTGGATATTTCCAAAAAGGCTTCTAGAAGGGATTGGGGAGCAAGGTAGCTTCTCATGGCCCCCCCCCCAAGGGTTGGCCGGCCAAGGGTGGAGCTCCTCCATGGAGTTCCACATGGCACCCCTTTTCCTTCTTATGATTTTTTATGTGTGACATAAAGTGGGGGTAGTTTGGTATTTTCAAATCCCAACCCTACCCCTTGGTTTTCCTATAAATAGAGGAGATGTGGGCTGCCATCTCTTCATCCTTGTGCTCTCATACACATGCTTTGCTTTGCAAGCTCTCTCTCTCTCCCTCCCACGAAAAGAGTCTTTCGTAGAGCCGAAAGACTGTCTGGGTTCCGGCAGGAACTAGTTCTGGACGGCGAAGCCCTGCCGGATAGATGACACCGTATGTGTGCAACCCCGTAGAGAGGTCGTAGTTTCGATCTTTTGCCCGAGGGGCTGTTCGTGTGTCCTCCCCTAGGGTTGTCTGAATCTCCGTTCGAGTTTCGAGGGTCCTCCCGAAGGGCTGTCCGCGACATCGTCCGGGGGACTGTCCGACCGCCTTCCGAAGAGCTGTCCGGCGAGGGTGTACATCCTCGCGGTTGGGAGGTTGTAAAATCCTAGCTGCGGGGATCTGCACCAACGATCTACACCGACTCTTCTTCCACTGCGCTTCGAGTCGGTACGGATCAGATCAAACCTTGTATGCAGTCTCCATAGTGGTCCTGGGCGTGCTCGCTATACCGGAATTTTTTGTTTTCTGTCGCGTTCCCCAACACGAATCCCATTGCTTTCAACCGTTAGATTGAGGATACCAACGATCAAGATCGATGTCTGGACCCATTCAGAACTCATACACTATATAGTGGTATAGATGAAGCATAGAGAGAACGATTTAGATCCACGATGCAACAGAAACTTTTTAGTCCAGCAAGTATTATATTCATTGTAGAAAATATTCAGACTCTATTTGACAAAACATTTTGGCACGGCCCCTCATCTATAGTTGTTGCCTCCGAATGCACGTGGAGAGAGAGAGATTGAGAGAGAGAGAGAGATGTTGATTGATCTTCTAGCAGGAATGGAAGGGTCATTGTTTCTGTACTAGATCAGAAAGAGTAAATTGCTCATTAATTATAATGCAATTTTGACTTGGGATTATTATTGTAGTAACCATTGCATTTTTAGTAAATCTTGGAAACCCTTATCTAGCAAATGAATTAACATCCCCTGCAAGCGTTCTATCGAACAGAAGTCTCAAGTAAGAGAGATTCTAACCAGGCTACACGGCTACACACCAATCAAATTCCATGGTTAGGCTTACCAACGAGACACACACAACAAGCTATTCAGCTGTTCTTTACTCTAGGAATGCTTTTAAGCATTTGTTTACAGTGTCTATAATCTCTATTATCTCACTGAAGAAATAGCACCAAAGGAATAGCAGGTTTACAGTGTCTGTGATCTGCACTGAAGGAATGACTGATGTTACAGTAATATTAACCTTGTGTATAATCGTCATATTTATCTTGTCGCGTCAGTTCATTCATGCATGTAGTTGAAACCAGTGGCGATTCTACTGGATAGGCATCAACAGGCTGAGGCCTACCCTCCAAAATTAAAATCCAGCCTATCCCAGCCCATCTCAGCCTAGTTTTAGCCCATCTTAACCCAGTTTTAACCCTTGTATTGTTATTGAGTCTACCCTTCAAATTCATCCTAGATTCGCCACTGGTTGAAACTGCAGCAGTACATGCACATCCAGTTAGTCACGCCAAGTTATGAGTGTCGTGTCTCGTGTGGCAGTACACTGGTTAGCAGTCTTCATCAATATGTTAGGTAGCAGCATGCACAAAGCTGCGTAGAGTTACACCAGGAAGTCCTGCGGTAGATGAGTGTGGAGCTAGAAGCAGACGCAATTAGTTGAAGCGTACGTCCAAGTATGCCGTTGAGGGCAAGCTCCTAGTGTGCTACAGACTTGGAAATGGCTCAAGCTTGTGAACGTGCGTGAGCTGCCGCACAATAATCAGATCCAAGCCTATGTGTGTGGCTTGACCGTCATGGACGCGTGCATGCAGAAGTGGATTCGTGTGTGCATGCAGCTAGTTAGTGGGTGCATGATAACCGGGGGTGTCTGGCTATTAAAGGCCATGTATTTGCATTGTGTTTGGATGGTGAGAAGATAATTCACAAAGAGGCATAAGTGGGTGCGTGCCACAAGCGTGTGTACCTTCTTCTTCCTTGAGCTTGTTTGCGTGAGTCTTCTTCTTCCCTGGGCAGCCCAACAGTCGGGGAGGCCGGCGGTGATGACTTCATGGACGCCATCCTGGTTGTGGAGCAGACCCCCTTGCGGCACCTGGCTGGGAGCTGGTGTAGCTTGTTGCCGCGGCCCTCCATCCCATTTGTTTTTTTTTTTTTTTTTGAAAAGTAGGATCATTTCCGGCCTCTGCATCATCATAATGCATGCAACCACTTTATTAACTTAAAAAGGTTCATAAACGTGCCAGATTCATGAAGAGCTCAAATGTATCAAAAAAATAACGGAAAATACATGACACACCCGGCAAGATAATAACAGACTACGATAACTATACACCTAGCCTCTTCGTGTGTCGCCATCCATATCTGTTGAAGATAGCCGGCGCTGCCGTCTCTCACTGGTTGCACCCGGTAACCAAAAGCTTCCTAGACTCCGCAGGTGTGAGTAACGACCATGTATAGATCAAAGTTGTATCTCTGTAGATGACTTGCAAAAAGTTTGTGAAGTTCTTCCTGTTAAATATCATATCGTTTCCGCAGTTTCATATAGCCCAAAGCATTGCACATATTCCTATTCGAATGTGTCTAGCTGCGTTTACATCTACTCCATTAAGCCATGTCCCAAATAACATGTTCATACTAGATGGAGGGTTTATATTGAGGGCTATATGAATAGTACGTCATAAAAGTAGCCAACGAACATTCGAGAAAGAGGTGTTTAATAGTCTCATTGTGATCACAAAATCAACATCTTAAACTACCCACTCATCTTCGTTTAACCAAGTTATCTTTCGTGAGGATCACTCCTTTGTGAACAAATCACATTAAGATCATAATCTTAAGTAGTACTTTTATTTTCCAAATGTGTGGAGAGGTTGGTTTTGGCCCAGCATTAATAATGTCTAAATACATTGATTTTAGAGAAAAAGTACCGCTTGTAGTTAGCTTCCAATGAATATTGTCTGACTGGTCAGAAAATCGAACTTCCATCAACCTACGAACCAAATGGAGCCAGCATTCCATCGTTCTCCTATCAGAGACCTCCTAAACTGATTATTTAGAGGGGCCGTCTACAATACCGTAGCAACATATATAAGCTTCCTTTCGTTGCACAATCCTGTATAAAGCTGGGTATTATATAGCCAGAGGCGTCACCCCTAACCACTTATCTTCCGAAAACCTGGTTGCGTTACCAATCCCAATGTGAAACGTCACCCTGTGAAAAAGAAAGCTTCTTTACTTCTCATTTAGCCTTTCTAGAACGGTGAATCTATAGCCTAAACCAAAGTCTTGGATTGTAGGTATTTATTACGCAATTTTTTTACCCACGTACCTCCCGTCTCCACCAATAGTCTGTAGAGCCATTTGCTCAATATACATCTGTTTTTAATTTGCAAATTTTCTATCCCTAACCCAACCTGACCTTTGGGTCTACACATAAAATCCCATTTAACCAAGTCTATATTTCGTCTTACCATCATCGCTTTGCTAGAAGAATCTAGATCTATAGAATTCTAATCTTTTCCATACCCCTACTAGTACTTCTAAGAATGATAACAAAAACATCGACAAGTTTGTCAACACTCCGTTTATTAACTTGAGGGTCCCTCCATAAGACAAAAGCTTGCCCTTCCAGTAGGTTAGTCTTTTTTCAAACCAATCTTCTATGAACTTCCATTCCTTATTGGAGAGTTTTCAATGATGAATAGGGATACCTAAATAACTAAATGGTAAATAACCCATCTCACTACCGAATAGTTGTCTATAAGCATCTCGTTCTTCCTTGGCTCGTCCAAAGTAGAACAGTTCGCTTTTCTTGAAAATTATCTTGAGTCCAGATAATTGTTCAAAGACAAAGTACCAACTTCATATTTCTTAGCAAGGTCATGTGTCATGAAAATAATTGTATCATCCGCATATTTTAAGATGGACACTCCTCCATCGGCAAGATGCAGAACCACTCCTTCAACTAGGTCATTCTCTTTAGCCCGTCCTATGAGGATAGTCAACATATTAGCCACTATGTTGAATAGGATGGGGGACATAGAGTCTCCCTGTCATAAACCCTTATCGGTTTGAAAATAATGACATATGTCATCATTCATCTTAATCCCAACAGCGCCTTTCTGAATAATGGAATCCACCTGGTTCCTCGAGGCTTCATTGAATCCCTCCATACGTAAGGCTTGTTGTAGAAACGGCCATTTGATCTTGTCATAAGCTTTTTCGAAATTCACCTTAAATATGACTCCATCGAGTTCCTTGGAGTGGATTTCATGAAGTGTTTCATGTAGAACCACAACCCCTTCTATGATGTGTGTAACGGACATGAAAGCCGTCTGATTGTGTTGTACAACCGAATGGGCTATCTGCGTCAACCTATTCGTTGCAACCTTCATACAAAAAAATTGAAACTCACATTAAGCAAACATATCGGTCTGAATTGTTCAATGCGTGCGGCCTCCTCCTTCTTTGGTAACAACCTAATTGTTCCAAAGTTTAAATGGAATATTTGTAATCGCCCATTAAATAGATCATGAAACATAGGCATAAGATCATCTTTAATGATATGCCTACAATATCTTATAGAACTCAGCTAGGAACCATCTGGTCGTGCAGCCTTGTTTTGCTTCATTTGCATTTTTGCCTCAAACACCTATTTCTTGGTAAACGGAGCAGATAACACCTCATTCTCTTCATCATTGAATTGAGGAATATCCCATTTGTTAAACTGAGAGAAGAATAGAAACTGAACTTGTATGGTTTCAAGGTCAAGAGACCACAACATATAGGTTGCAGAGTAGCAACTACATTAAATACATGCATTTTTTACTATATCATTGTTCAGCGCTAAGATTAATTGGAAACTCAATGTGCCTAAGTCCAAAGTTAACAATACAATTAAACATTGTTCATTGCGGCGCCAGATACTTTGTCGCCAGAGAGGAATGCAGACAGATGGAGGAAGACCGACAAGACAGATGAGTGAGTGGGCGCGGGGCGCAAGGGGACCTGGACCGCCATATAGCGGAATGGGAAAGAGGCGAACATGAGCTAGAGGCAGGTCATATCCGGCTGCACTCGCATAGGAGCATGAAGAGGAGACTCGTAGATCACCAAACGAGATGGAGGAACTATCATATGAAACGGGAAGTAGGCTTACCCTTTTCTCCACGATTGTGTGGACATGTGTGATTTAGGTACCCCGGGGCCCTCGAGGGACGCCCAAATGGCAAGCCCCCATAAACAGTCCCTGAGATCGAGATCGTATATGAACTGGACGAGCCAAAGTTCATTTTCAGGTTGGAGATGGTCTCAATGTGTGGATCTCTTTTGAGGTTGGAACGGAGGAAGATGGCAGTGGCGGATTCTCGAGCGTGCCCATGCGGTGCCTGCTACGGATCTGCTAGACCGGTCAGGGATTTCGGTTCGCCGATGGGCGGCTTATTGAGGCCATTGGATTCGATGGTGTGCTTTGATGCGTGGTCAGGGCACTTCATCAATCAAGTAGGTGTAGCGACATAGTTAGCTAGGAAGGTGGCTTTGGGTTGATCCATGTATTTGATTTTGTCAGACTTTTTTAAATAATATAATAAAAATGGTTGTGTGCATCGCTCGATGTAGAGGTCAGGGGTTATCCTCCTTTTTGAGAAAAAAGGTTGTTCATCTTTATGGTAAAAGTAGACCAACAGTTGCATAGTCATTTGCAGGATCAATCAAACTCACTTGGTCATTTGCAGGATCAATCAAACTCAATGGCGCAGTACTATTTCGGCCTTCTGTTCCTTCCATGGCATGTGTGAGATTACAGGACTTCGGGACTCAAGCAGCTCGGCCGCTTAGGCAAACGGTGAAATGATGAAGGCACGCCACATGCAAATGAACAGACACATGGACGGTGGCACTCTTGCACGGGAACACGGCGTCTGGGGACACAACTCGCAAATCAGCATACGAACTGGCAGCGGGCTGCGCCTTTTCTCTGTGATCAAGTGCAGGCATGTGTGAATATGTGAGCACCACTTTTTTGGGGGGCGTGTTTAGATGCCCCATATAGCACATCCCGCATCAATGTGCCGAGACCCCACATGCTGTCCAGTACATGACCTTCCAATCGTTCTGAGCATTCTTTTCCACATGCTTCCCATTCTCAAAATAAAAACTCCTTATTTTTGTTTATTCTTGTCTTTTTTCACAATAGGTGTATGGCCGAAAGATGCTAAACATCGGCCGCTCTGAAGCATTGACATAACACACTCGATGTAGGAGACAAACATGTTGGATGGATCATGAAGCATGAAGACATTGGCCTTAGTTTGTGCTGATATATAACTTGGTAGTCCTGTAGGCAGTTGTTGTTGAGAACATTCATCTCGTATCAACATCGAAAGAAAGATATTCATGACGAGTGGCATGTGATTGCATGAAACGAATGTAGAGAGGAGTGATATGGTTGTACTGTCTTCGGCTAATGATAAAATTAGAGGCAGGCTTTATACATAAATTTAGTTACTTGTTCATAGTATTCATAGTCCCCAATAGCGACATGTTTACATATGGTTTTCCTCTTTCAAGCATCAAGGTTGAGCCATGTGATTCTAGTCCTGTTTACTTAGGGTTTTGCATGTGTCTGTGACTTGTACTTCCGAAATGAGTAGGGACCAAAATTACCTATATGACCGCATGAAATATTTATTTATAGTCATCAGTTGCTCTTCTAGCCACGTCCTTCAGTTGAAATGCATGCTTTTGAGATGGCCCTAGAAGATATAAAGAGGGTGAAGTACAAGCTTCCGTGATGATTGGCAAGCTCTTACAAGACATGCTTGTACCGAAAGCACGTCCCGAAGAGAGAGGAGCATCATCGTCTCTCCTAGCTAGTGTTGTCTACTCCATGAGTTTGAAAGAGCCAACAGTGCCAGCATTGAGGATAATTATCTCCTCGAAAATCCTCGATACCTTACCAACACTGTAAATCCTTGAAAAAAGTATGCCAACCTTGTGGCCTGGCTTCTGTCGCTAGACACGTCGATACCTTACCAGCATTGTAAATCCTCAAAAATAGCAGTTATTGATAATTATCTCCTCCAAGATTTTATAGAGAGAGTGGATGACACGTGGGGCCTTGTGACTGCAAAGCAATTTGGTTGTCGATGGTCGAGACAAAGGGTGGCCATGTTGTCATGTGTTACGTAGAGCATATCAAAGAAGTTGATGTGCAAAGGACATGGTGGTGAAAGAGGTGACCACGCTTGGCGGTTCGGAGCGTGGCGCCGAGAAGGGATTCATTTGCACATGGCATGGTTCAGATACGGTGTGATGACACATCGGGGCATTGCAACCTGTCGTATCAGGTCTTCCCTTGTATAGTATCGGGATTCCTATGTTTTACAATGATAGGTTACTCCAAAATATGATAGTTTTGTATTAAGATGCTGCTATGGCCATGATTTCACTAAAATGCTGCTATGGCTATCATTTCTGTTTTCGTGGAGGCGGCACCCCTACCGTCACAGTGCGAGCAGGCTAGTGTCGTGTAACAATAACTTCTGGCGAGCGACAAATCACAACAGAACGAGGCAGCCATGATGGGCCCTGCCGCTATTGTGAAAGGCGGCATGCGCTGCTACTGCTGCATAGCCGACTTCGCTGATGTTGTTGTGGCTGACGAGACAACACCGAGGCTGGAATCTAAGGTTATGGTAGGTGAGTTTTAACGTGTTGTCTCGACCCTGTGATGCTTCGGTCCTTTTATATGCAATGCCTCAGATCTATGCGTAATTGTTGTTTCTCTAGAATCTCTCTCTCGTTGCCGAAGTTCCTATCTCCTCTCTCCAAGCAACCAAGAACACAGAGAAAGAAAAGCTTAGTAGCCACTTTCACTCATGATTTTGGGCAATTTATAGTTGGATTTTGAAGATGATGAAGTTGAAGAAAAGATAGATCAATGTAAGGTCTTTCCATTTTTGTTGGTTTCATTCGCATGCATGATGGTTTTGTTCTATTGATGAGTTCCTAAGTATGTATTCTCTGTTGTTTTAGGCATTATTTGATCACTTTGTGGAGTTATTTGGAGCTTCCAAAGTAGGATTTGGTCTGCGATGGGAACTAAGGATTTGAAGATGAAGGTATTAGCTTTGTAATACCTAGATTTTCTTGTGCATGTATGATGGAAACTAGTTAGTTTGCTAGCTCTTCATTAGCAATGTGATGATTACTGCTTAGAAGTTAGAAAAGTTTTGTGATGAGATATGTTGAATTTATAGCATTTTTTTAGAAGGGTAAGTTGAAAATGTTGTGGATCAATGTAAATTGTGTTCATTACTAGTAATTTTTTAACATGCACGATGTTACTACTTTTTTTATTAAGTCGTAATTAGTACTTCTATTGAATGATTTGGTTTGGTAAGAGCCAGAATTTGGACAGCATATATTTGACGGTATTGTAGATCAGCGTTAAGCCTTTCAAATGCATCAATTTAGTTTGGCGTGCAAGAAATTCTTAATATTCTAATTAAGGAAAAGTTTGTATTTTAGTTGATCATTGCATGATTAAATGTGATGCTATTTCATGGTGCATGTTTATTAATAATTTGTATAGTTTGGAAACCGTAGGTCTATTTTGCTATCTCGCAATAACCTAAGTTTTGTATATTAAAATATTTTATGCTAATATCCTTAATGTTGTATGTAATTAGGGTAAAAAAAGCATTATCTGAGTCGCGAACAAGGAGTGTATGACATATTTAAGAAATTTGTGTTTTGATCTTCGATGTCCCTTTTGAGGTGATGACCACATACATGCAAGTGATATTTTGATGCTTTTGGTAGCAGAGTAAAACTTCCGTGGATAATATTTATGTTCTTGTGGTAATAGGTTGACTCCGTTGACATATTACTGGTGATATGTTCGTCGTGACAGATATTTCTTCCAACTATTGTGATGCTTAATTTTATTCGGAACGACATCCATATTGAAGTTGAGTTATAAATGATGTTGCATAATTTTATAAATATATTTTATATTGACGTACTGTTGTGATTTTTTTTATTGCTAGTGTGAATATTATTCTTATTATTATTTGTAATAAAAGATCATTATCGAGTGTATGATGATTTTATTAAAATCAAAAGATTTAACGCATCTGATACTGAAATGTTATTGCCATGCTATTATGTTTAAAGTCTAAGAAAATTGGCTAAAAACAAACCGATTATTTCTAACGGAAATACGATTATTATTTTGTCATATGTTATTTAAATGTTATAATCATACTATTTTGTTTAGAGTAGTACTGAATGATATTTATAAGAAACTGATTATTTCAAACATAAATACGGATATTAAAATGTGTCTTCCCTTATCATTATATTTTGTTACAAATTATTTGAAATGTAAATATGGATGTTCATTAGGTACAATGAAAATTTTGTCAGTGTTCTGTGGGGGCGTCGTACGCGACGCTACTTCGGGGATCGTTGTGTCCATATGTGGGTCGACTACAGTTGTAGTGTGACACATGATCAACATAGGAGAATATGGGGACCCACTTATTTGGGGGCAGGTTTAGATGCCCCATATAGCACACCACGCATCGATGTGCCTGGACGCAGTATACTTTGCAGTACACGACCTTCCAATCGTTCTGAGCATGATTTTTCAGATGCTTCCCATTCTCAAGCTAAAAAAAAGTATTTTTGTCTATTCTTTTCTTTCTCTACAATACGTGTATGGCTGAAAGATGCTAAACATCGGCCACCCTGAGGCATGGACATAACACAATCGTTTTGTACTCAAACTTATTCATTTGCAATGTTTTTCCTCACAGTTGCTGTAGGAGACAAACTTGTTGGATGGCTCATGAAGCATTAAGCCACTGGCCTCAGTTCGTGCTGACATATAACTTGGTAGTCCTGGAGGCTGCGGTTGTTGCGAACATTCATCTAGCTCGTATCAACAATGAAAGATATTCATGACCAATGGCATGCAATTGGATGAAATAAATGGAGATATGAGTGATATGGTTGTATTGTGTTCTGCGAATGAGCAAATTAAATGTGGGGTTTATTACGACAAAGTTGTTAGAGCATCTCCAGCCGCAGCCCCAAAGGACCTCCCCAGGCCCTTTTTTATTGCCGGCAGGTGAAAAACGTCCTAGTCGGGCCCTCGGGACCTCGTTTTTCGTCGGTTTAGGTCAAAATTAGCGCCAGCGGCCCCAGGCCGAACCCAGGGTGCTGGGGGTCGCCTGGGCGCACCGGCGGTACTCTTTTGCATGGCTGAGAGTGGGGCTATTGGATCTCTCTCTCATCTTTCCTGTTTTTTCTGCATGTGCATGCGGCGGGACCATGGATGAAGCAACGACGTGCACCAATCAAAAGCAAGAAAATGACATGCATGGGGACCGGTCGGGAATAAACTAGCCCCCAGGCCAAAACTTTCGCCGGCTCACCTCTCGCCGGTAGAAAAAATGCCCCTGGGTTTCAATCGTCAAGGTTGAGCCGACTTAATTGTGAAGTGCATGCTTTTGATATGGACCTAGAAGATATTTAGAGGGTGAAATACAAGGTTTTGTGACAATTGGCAAGCGTTTACAAGACATGCATGTGTCGTGCACTTCCCGGATGAAGACATGCATCATCGTCTCTCCTAGCTAGTCTTGTCTACTCCACGACTTTGAGACAACCAACAGTGCCCGCATTGAGGATAATGTAGGTCTGGCTTCGGTCATTAGATACATTAATAGCTTACGAACACTCTCAATCCTCGAGCAAAGCAGTTATTAATAATTATCTCCTCGGAGATTTGATAGAGCGTGGATGACACATGGGGTCGTGTGGCTTCAAGGCAATTTGGATGACGACGGTCGACAAACATGGTAGCCATGTGGGCATGTGTCACATAGAGCATATCAAAGAAGTTCACCACGCAGAGGACATGGTAAAGAAAGAGGTGACCACACCTGGTGGTTCGGAGCGCGGTGACGAGCAGGCATGCATTCATATGCATATGGCGTGGTCACATATGGTGTGATGGCACATTGGGGCATTGCAACCTGTTGTATGAGGTCTCCCCGCAAAAGGGTCCATGCATTGCAACAGAAAAAAAATCATAATTTCTCAGGCCCCATATGTTGCATCACCAAGATACACTATCACTCTCAATTTCGTGAAATCATAAACATTTTTTTCACTCGTGCACATATATATTTGAACTCATGAACACTTTTACAAATTTTGAAATATTTTGCAAATTTTCCAAATTCATAAACATTTTATAATATTTGCAAACATTATTTTTAAAAAGATGGACATTTTTTAAATAATTCTATGTAATTGGCGAACATTTCTAGAATCGAGGAACATGATTTTTGTAATTGGTGGAGCAATTTTCTAAATTGACTAATATTTTTTTGATTTGACGAACATTTTTTGTAATGCATGATCATCATTTGAATCAGCCAACATTTTATGAATGAATATACTATTTTGTAAGTAATAAAGATTTTTTGAATTTTTAGGACGTTTCCCAGTCATTTATGGTTTTTAAATTGACGAATTTCGTTCAATTTCATTAACATTTATTAATACACAAACTTATCATCAACATTTGTTTGTTTTCCGAACATTCTTTTTCAAAATTTGAAACATGTTTTAAATAAGCAGCGATTTTATTAAAAAATTAAGAACATTTTATAAATGTACAAACATTTTGTAATTTACTAAACTTGCCTTTATATTTTTTATTTCAGACTTTTTTTATATCCCAAATTATAGTATAAAAAAATAAAATTTCCAAAACAGGCCGCCCGTACATGGGCCAGCCAAACGGGCACGCTGTGCTTATCCCAACGCGCAGAACGCAATATTCTCAGGTCGGAATTCCTTTGTGTGAAACGTTTTTTTTATTACTTATAGGTGGTATTAGTGGGTAACATTTTGCAAATTTGAGGATAATTTTCATGATGTACCGCTAGAAGCAATAGCCCATCTATTATTATTAAGTATAGATTTTTTTTATTTTTTTTATTTTGCTTGTGTTTAATATTTTTAGGTTTTTTACATTAAAAGTTGTAAAAAAATTGATGACATTGTAAAAAGTTTTAGAAATAAAAAAAAGGAAAATCACGAGTATTTAAATTTGTGAATATTTCTAAAGCTTGGTAATATTGATTAATTTTGCAAACAGACAAAATTTGTGAATATTGTTTTGTATCTTTGAGTAAATTTAAATCCCCATTTTAAGAAAAATCCATGGTATTTAATTTGCAACACTTTTTCCTAAAAGTGTAAGGTATTTATAAACTGTCATCATGTCATCATTCTTCTTTAACGCAATCTTTCTAAAAGAGTAGCGAAGCAAGCAGAAAAATTAATGTGAAGCGAATGAATGGAGCAGAGAGATGAGTGGGAGCTACATGGGAAGGGCCAATTCCACTGTTTCAAGAGGAATAAGAGTTTTCAAGGGGCTCATGCATCAACTAGTGTTGACACGAAGAACAAAATGTGTAAGGACACCACAAGCACAACCGAACAACTTCATTCTCCTCTGAGAATAAATATTGTCTCTAGCGGCAACCCAACGCAATGCACGAACGGACAAAATACAAAATGTAAGCAATCGATCGGGATAATCTTTTTGAAGAAAAAAAAAGAGAATTCCACAAATATAGAACCCCACCGTGAAGCACACTTTAGCTTCAAAAAAAAACTGAGGAATAACAATTGCGGAAAGTATGCTTTCCTCTCCTTGCCGTGGCTGGCTAATTCGATCCCAATGTATGCTTTCTTCTCGAGTGAGAAAACAAATCCGAAAAGTATACTTTCTTCTCCATGCCGATCGCAGTGTCTGACCCTTCGGTGCGATGCGTTCGCACTTGATTACCACCATGCACGATGAGGATTGATTCCTTCAAGTAGGTGTGATATTCCCTCGTCTGGAAACATCGGTCCGTCTCGGCACCTCACCTCCAGCCAAGGGATGAGTCATGCAAGCAGCCAGCGCCGCCCCTCTGCCACGCGTCCGGCACCCCTTCGTCCACGAATGGGGGTCACACAACTTATATAACACACAGTCACACACACACCCAGGCAGGACACTTCAGTTTCAGTCACAAGATCTAAACAATCATAGAAACACAAACACAACAAGCCAAGAATCGGGAGGATCGGGGAAGAAGATGCAGGCGGCGAAGGAGAAGGTGAAGGACGGCGTGAGCGCGGTGAAGGCCAAGGCCAAGATCACGCAGGCCAAGGCGTCGGAGAAGGCGGAGGCGGCCACGGCGAGGTCGCACGCGGAGCGGGAGCTGGCGCACGAGCGCGCCAAGGCCAAGGTCGCCGCCGCCAAGATGGAGCTGCACCAGGACAAGGTGCTACACCGGGAGGAGGCCATCGAGCACCGCATCCACAAGCACGGCGGCCACGGACACCATCACCACAAGCATGGCGTCGGCATCGTGGCCGCCCCGGCTCCACCGCCCGGGGCCGGAGCGTACTACTCTACTGCTGCCCGTGGCCACTACTAATTAGCTAAGCGGCTTGCTAGCTAGATGGCCGCATGGGCCGCGTGTGCGATGTGATCTCGCGCTAGCTAAGCGTGCTTTTCTATTTTACACTTGACGTTGGAGATGATAGCTCTGTGTATGTATATACGCATGCATGCAACCTTTGTTTTTTCAACAAAAACATTACCGCGCAAAAGAAAGAAAGTTGTTTTCTTTTGAAAAAGGAGATTGCCATGATAATGGTGTTGCATGACAGTCGGCATATCGGTCAATTTATAGACCGATTTATCTTGTCGGTCAGACATTTATAAGCGATAAATCAATCGATTTATCGACATATTAAGGGACATCTTAAAGAATAACGGTCAATTTATAGACCGATTTATCTTGTCAGTCAGACATTGATAAGCGATAAATCAATCGAGACATCTTAAACAATAACAACAACACAAGCCGGACTACACCATGCAACCAACAAATAAAACGTCGAAACATGGCTTGGAGTCATCAAAGCCCTCAACCGCGATCAGGCGCATGAGCCTGGCTGGAATGGGTCATTAATGCTGACACTAATATCTTCGCAAAAAAAAAATCTAACACTAATAATGTTAACATTAATAATAATTACATATTAAGACACAAACAATATGTTGCATAATTTTATTACTGAGGGAGTTCGCAACCGCAGATGGAATGGGTCATTGTGCGCGCGTGCAGTGATCAGAATATGACTTGATTTTTATGAGATTGGCATCATCCAGATAAGTAGTCTTTGCGATCGGAAAATTTTCAATGAGCATCATTTAGACTTGCTGTGGTTACTGTAGATTAATAGAAAAAAATAACCTCTACCATACGCGGTCCAAATGGTTCTTTATTTCATTTGATTCTTCGCGATGCGGTCCTGATGGTGTGAGGATTTGACTGGGAAAAACCTCTGATGGGTAGAGGATGTCCACTTGCATGGTGAATGCCAACTCTTTATCCATGCCAGCAACGAAAAATAGAGCTTGGGACATCTCTTCGGCTCATTAACAGTTGAAATGTGCCTCTTCCATTCAGATGTGCATAAAATTGTCACTCCCTGGTCCAAATGAGAAGTCATATTTTAACTGTTTTCAAATTTGATAGGATAATGCTTGTGCCTTGCAATGGGGTATAAATATTATACATTAGCTTAAGATTTAAATGTTCATACTAATGCGATAGCGTGAATTAATGTTTACCTAATGTAGCCCCGTAATTTATTTTACATTTTGATGCGAGCTTTGGTAAGTAAATTGAATGGAATTGGTTCAGGTGATTGATTATCATATCAGGATGGCAAAATCTCAATTGACTAAGACTTTACTTAGTCTCAGTCGATGTTATATTCGTGAGATCTTACGTAAAGATCCTTAAAAAATATTTTTAATTTCTTCTTTTATTTTACTCATTTTAAAAAAAAATCGATGTTATTAAAATTATATTAATCAAACTACCTTATCCGCTATTTGTTCGACCGTCTAAAGACTAAGATGTAACTTTTATCATGTCTGAGAGATGCCTTATATATTTAATGATTTTCCTAATAATTTAAATAAATCCTAAATATGAGAAACGAGAAAGTAATCCCGCAAGGAAAACAGGGATCGCTGTCAGATTCGATCACAGCTTCTGCCTCTCCATGCCGGAGCGTCGCGGTCGCAATTGATTACCTCCACGCACCATGCATGCATGTGCATTGATTCCTTCACGTACGTGTGATATTCGATCGTCTGGAAGCATCTCGTCCCTCCGGCACCTCGTCTGTAACCGAAGGGATGAGTCATGCAAGCAGCCAGCGCCGGCCCTCGCGCATGCACGCCGCACACGTCGCCTCCCACGCGTCCCGCACCCATTCGTCCACGCGCAGCCGCCGCACCCCATATATAACACACACCCGGGGTGTCTACATCCAATTCCAATCACAAGCTCCAAACAAACACAGCAAACCAATCCAGAGTCCCATCGGTCATCAGCAAGTAGGAGAAGGAAGAACCAGCTGCTCGATCGGGGAAGAAGATGCAGGCGGCGAAGGAGAAGGTGAAGGACGGCGTGAGCGCGGTGAAGGCCAAGACCAAGATCACGCAGGCCAAGGCGTCGGAGAAGGCGGAGGCGGCCACGGCGAGGTCGCACGCGGAGCGGGAGCTGGCGCACGAGCGCGGCAAGGCCAAGGTGGCCGCGGCAAAGATGGAGCTGCACCAGGACAAGGCGCTACACCGGGAGGAGGCCATGGAGCACCGCATCCACAAGCACGGCGGCGGCCGCCACCACCACAAGCACGGCGTCGGCATCGTGGCCGCGCCCCCGCCCGTGACCGGGGCCGGGGCGTACCACCCTCCTCCTGCCGCCGGTGGCCACTACTACTAATTAGCTAAGCAGCTCGCTATCTAGATGGGCACATGCGCGGGGTGTGTGGTGTGATTTGGATAGCTAATAAGTTTGTACTACTTTGTACTGTTTGTGCTTTGACTTACCCACGCGAGCTCTTTAATTTTGCACTTGGTTGGGAGATGAGAGGTGTATGTGTGTATGTTGTATGTATGGATGCATGCCACCTTGTTGGTTGCTTTTCTTAATAATACTATTGAGCGAAATCAACCACGTTCGTTTGGCAGCTTGTTTGTGATCGCCTCCTTCGGGTACGGAGGTGGCAAAGCGACGGACGTCCCAAAGCGTTATAGGCCTGGCGACGGCCTCCGTCTCCTATTTCCTTTTGTGCAATCCGTTTGGATTGACCTGTCCATCTTTCTTTTTAAATGAGTTAGCCGGTCATTCAAAACGTCAATTCATCTTTTGTTCGCAATTTTGAGTTATTAAATCGAAAATAAAAAACATACTACCAGTAAATAGTTACATTCCAACAACCGGTATAGAATAAGAAAATAAAAAAACCGGTATAGAATAAGAAAATAAAACATACTACCAGTAAATAGTTACAAAACCATGTAAATATGACATAGTTATTACAAACCAAATAAACAATCTGTACAATTAATATTAATGATATGAATTAGTAAGATGACTTGAAAGGTGCCTCCAGTTAGTATTAATATTAATCTATATCTCTAATAGTAAGGAACGGTCCGTTTCTCTAAAAAAAATCATCCACCTACTCTGAGCTGCTCATAAAATTGAAATTCAAATATTCAAGGGAGGTATGTTTTTCGATATTTTTTGGTCCGTTCACCTTCGAAAAGAAAAGAAAATATCTAAGATGGTACTAAATTTATGTGTGTCCGTCAATTTTTTTTTAGCACCGTGTGGCCGTCTGCTATAAAAAGAAACACGTTTTGTCCAGAATTTTGTACACGGGCTACGCGTTGTGGGCCAATGAAGTCAGTCACCTTAATTTTCATGCCCACGCAACCGGGGTAATCCTATTGGCTGCACGAATTGGCAAAAAGTCGAAGTTTTGCACGGACGCACAAGACTGGGCATGCTCATTTTTTTTCTTCTCTAATTAAAAAATTCATAGTACTGTTGGCATTTTAACAACATGTTCTATTGTTATTTTGAATGTTCAAAACATGTCTCTGTTTTTAATAATTGTTCAAAATTCAAAAAATGCTTGTGTTTTCAAACTTTCATGTATTAAAAATGCTTGTTAATTTCAAAAAATTAACTCATTTGGAATTTTGATTTTGTCTTTTCAAAAATATATATTTTTTAAAAAACAAAGTTTAACTTCTGTAAGAAAATTGAGAATAATAGAAAAAACATGTTTCCAATAATATTTGGCAATTCATAGTTATTATTGATTTGAAAGTTCAAAAAAATCATCTCAAAACGAAAATAAATGTTTCGAATCTTAAAATGCAATGTGTTTTTAAATATTCGCGTTGACCATTAATTAGCATGACACATTTGTTTGAATGGTAAACATCACGTGGTCGGGTCTTTGACGTTGTGAGTCTGATTCTTCAACGTGCCTTTTTTTTACGATTTTGTTAAAACACATCTAGATGTCATATAAGTATTGCACATCTAAGTCCTATATCACTGATCCTATGTGGAGATTCGTGTGGACATTTTCTTTTCTTTCTTTTTTTTACTTTTTATGCTTGATTTAGTCATTTAGACGTGTAATAACTATGTCACATCTAGATGTGTCCTAGACACATCCTTTTTAAATTTTTAATCATGCCTTACAATGCCCCAGCCAAGACCCAATGTCGGGACTGGATCACACACCGGTCTGGTGCACTCTTATAGGTCGATGCCACCGTATTACACTGATCCATCTCCGGAGAAGGTACCGACGCACCAACATTGCCAGACATTTCGTCAACGTCCCCACAGCGTCAAACAACGCCATCATCATGCACGTGTCCATCAACACGTATCCATCCACACGCACCCGTCACCGAAACTTGGATTGAAAGTTTTCCTAAGAACAAAAAATAGATAGTTATTGTCTGTGTTGCAGTAGTAATCTACACTTTTTGAAAAGCCAGAAATTTGTTTGTTTTAATCCTAGTGTTGAAAGCACAACATGCTCCCTTGATGGTTTGATAATTCATGACAACATACATTGTCTCTTGGACTAATGTTTTTATCTACTAGTAGAAACGGGCATTTAGACCCGATTCGTGAGGGTCTTTAGTCCTGGTTCTGGAACCGGGACTAAATGGTTGAGACTAAAGGCCTCTAGTTTTAATCACCTCTCATTCCAAATCGTCCAAATGCAATGTGTTTTTAAATATTCGCGTTGACCATTAATTAGCATGACACATTTGTTTGAATGGTAAACATCACATGGTCGGGTCTTTGACGTGTGAGTCTGATTCTTCAACGTGCCTTTTTTTACGATTTTGTTAAAACACATCTAGATGTCATATAAGTATTGCACATCTAAGTCCTATATCATTGATCCTACGTGGAGATTCGTGTGGACATTTTCTTTTCTTTCTTTTTTTTACTTTTTATACTTGATTTAGTCATTTAGACGTGTAATAACTATGTCACATCTAGATGTGTCCTAGACACATCCTTTTTAAATTTTTAATCATGCCTTACAATGCCCCAGCCAAGACCCAATGTCGGGACTGGATCACACGCCGGTCTGGCGCACTCTTATAGGTCGATGCCACCGTATTACACTGATCCATCTCCGGAGAAGGTACCGACGCACCAACATTGCCAGACATTTCGTCAACGTCCCCACAGCGTCAAACAACGCCACCATCATGCACGTGTCCATCAACACGTATCCATCCACACGCACCCGTCACCGAAACTTGGATTGAAAGTTTTCCTAAGAACAAAAAATAGATAGTTATTGTCTGTGTTGCAGTAGTAATCTACACTTTTTGAAAAGCCAGAAATTTGTTTGTTTTAATCCTAGTGTTGAAAGCACAACATGCTCCCTTGATGGTTTGATAATTCATGACAACATACATTGTCTCTTGGACTAATGTTTTTATCTACTAGTAGAAACGGGCATTTAGACCCGATTCGTGAGGGTCTTTAGTCCTGGTTCTGGAACCGGGACTAAATGGTTGAGACTAAAGGCCTCTAGTTTTAATCACCTCTCATTCCAAATCGTCCAAATGCAATGTGTTTTTAAATATTCGCGTTGACCATTAATTAGCATGACACATTTGTTTGAATGGTAAACATCACATGGTCGGGTCTTTGACGTGTGAGTCTGATTCTTCAACGTGCCTTTTTTTACGATTTTGTTAAAACACATCTAGATGTCATATAAGTATTGCACATCTAAGTCCTATATCATTGATCCTACGTGGAGATTCGTGTGGACATTGTCTTTTCTTTCTTTTTTTTACTTTTTATACTTGATTTAGTCATTTAGATGTGTAATAACTATGTCACATCTAGATGTGTCCTAGACACATCCTTTTTAAATTTTTAATCATGCCTTACAATGCCCCAGCCAAGACCCAATGTCGGGACTGGATCACACGCCGGTCTGGCGCACTCTTATAGGTCGATGCCACCGTATTACACTGATCCATCTCCGGAGAAGGTACCGACGCACCAACATTGCCAGACATTTCGTCAACGTCCCCACAGCGTCAAACAACGCCACCATCATGCACGTGTCCATCAACACGTATCCATCCACACGCACCCGTCACCGAAACTTGGATTGAAAGTTTTCCTCAGAAAAAAAAATAGATAGTTATTGTCTATGTTGCAGTAGTAATCTACACTTTTTGAAAAGCCAGAAATTTGTTTGTTTTAATCCTAGTGTTGAAAGCACAGCATGCTCCCTTGATGGTTTTGATAATTCATGACAACATACATTGTCTCTTGGACTAATGTTTTTATCTACTAGTAGAAACGGGCATTTAGACCCGGTTCGTGAGGGCCTTTAGTCCTGGTTCTGAAACCGGGACTAAATGGTTGAGACTAAAGGCCTCTAGTGTTAATCACCTCTCATTCCAAATCGTCCAAATGCAATGTGTTTTTAAATATTCGCGTTGACCATTAATTAGCATGACACATTTGTTTGAATGGTAAACATCACATGGTCGGGTCTTTGACGTTGTGAGTCTGATTCTTCAACGTGCCTTTTTTTTACGATTTTGTTAAAACACATCTAGATGTCATATAAGTATTGCACATCTAAGTCCTATATCATTGATCCTACGTGGAGATTCGTGTGGACATTTTCTTTTCTTTCTTTTTTTTACTTTTTATGCTTGATTTAATCATTTAGATGTGTAATAACTATGTCACATCTAGATGTGTCCTAGACACATCCTTTTTAAATTTTTAATCATGCCTTACAATGCCCCAGCCAAGACCCAATGTCGGGACTGGATCACACGCCGGTCTGGCGCACTCTTATAGGTCGATGCCACCGTATTACACTGATCCATCTCCGGAGAAGGTACCGACGCACCAACATTGCCAGACATTTCGTCAACGTCCCCACGGCGTCAAACAACGCCACCATCATGCACGTGTCCATCAACACGTATCCATCCACACGCACCCGTGACCGAAACTTGGATTGAAAGTTTTCCTAAGAACAAAAAATAGATAGTTATTGTCTGTGTTGCAGTAGTAATCTACACTTTTTGAAAAGCCAGAAATTTGTTTGTTTTAATCCTAGTGTTGAAAGCACAACATGCTCCCTTGATGGTTTTGATAATTCATGACAACATACATTGTCTCTTGGACTAATGTTTTTATCTACTAGTAGAAACGGGCATTTAGACCCGGTTCGTGAGGGCCTTTAGTCCTGGTTCTGGAACCGGGACTAAATGGTTGAGACTAAAGGCCTCTAGTTTTAATCACCTCTCATTCCAAATCGTCCAAATGCAATGTGTTTTTAAATATTCGCGTTGACCATTAATTAGCATGACACATTTGTTTGAATGGTAAACATCACGTGGTCGGGTCTTTGACGTTGTGAGTCTGATTCTTCAACGTGCCTTTTTTTTACGATTTTGTTAAAACACATCTAGATGTCATATAATTATTGCACATCTAAGTCCTATATCATTGATCCTACGTGGAGATTCGTGTGGACATTTTCTTTTCTTTCTTTTTTTTACTTTTTATGCTTGATTTAGTCATTTAGATGTGTAATAACTATGTCACATCTAGATGTGTCCTAGACACATCCTTTTTAAATTTTTAATCATGCCTTACAATGCCCCAGCCAAGACCCAATGTCGGGACTAGATCACACACCGGTCTGGCGCACTCTTATAGGTCGATGCCACCGTATTACACTGATCCATATCCGGAGAAGGTACCGACGCACCAACATTGCCAGACATTTCGTCAACGTCCCCACAGCGTCAAACAACGCCACCATCATGCACGTGTCCATCAACACGTATTCATCCACACGCACCCGTCACCGAAACTTGGATTGAAAGTTTTCCTAAGAACAAAAGATAGATAGTTATTGTCTGTGTTGCAGTAGTAATCTACACTTTTTGACAAGCCAAAAATTTGTTTGTTTTAATCCTAGTGTTGAAAGCACAGCATGCTCCCTTGATGGTTTTGATAATTCATGACAACATACATTGTCTCTTGGACTAATGTTTTTATCTACTAGTAGAAACGGGCATTTAGACCCGGTTCATAAGGGCCTTTATTCCCGGTTCTGGAACCGGGACTAAAGGGTCGAGACTAAAGGCCTCTACTTTTAATCACCCCTCATTCCAAATCGTCCAAATGCAATGTGTTCTTAAATATTCACGTCGACCATTAATTAGCATGACACATTTGTTTGAATGGTTAACATCACGTGGTCGGGTCTTTGACATTGTGAGTCTGATTCTTCAACGTGCCTTTTTTTACGATTTTGTTAAAACACATCTAGATGTCATATAAGTATTGCACATCTAAGTCCTATATCATTGATCCTACGTGGAGATTCGTGTGGAAATTTTCTTTTCCTTTTTCTTTTACTTTTTATGCTTGATTTAGTCATTTAGATGTGTAATAACTATGTCACATCTAGATGTGTCCTAGACACATCCTTTTTAAATTTTTAATCATGCCTTACAATGCCCCAGCCAAGACCTAATGTCGGGACTGGATCACACACCGGTCTGGCGCACTCTTATAGGCCGATGCCATCGTATTACACTGATCCATCTCCAGAGAAGGTACCGACGCACCAACATTGCTAGATATTTCGTCAACGACCCCACTGCGTCAAACAACGCCACCATCCTGCACGTGTCCATCAACACGTATCCATCCACACGCACTCGTCACCGAAACTTGGATTGAAAGTTTTCCTAAGAACAAAAGATATATAGTTATTGTCTGTGTTGCAGTAGTAATCCATACTTTTTGAAAAGCCAGAAATTTGTTTGTTTTAATCCTAGTGTTGAAAGCACAGCATGCTCCGTTGATGGTTTTGATAATTCATGACAACATACATTGTCTCTTGGACTAATGTTTTTTTCTACACTAGTAGAAACGGGCATTTAGACTCGGTTCATAAGGGCCTTTAGTCCCGGTTGGATTACTTTTAGTCCCGGTTTCGAGACTAAAGGCCTCTACTTTTAGTCCCGGTTGGATTACGAACCGAGACTAAAGGGGCTCCGCGTGGCTGACAATTTAATCTCTAATCATCCCTCATTACTGCTCTTGATTATTTGAAAATTTAACCTCTAATCACCCCTCATTCCAAATCGTCTAACCTCCCGGACGGTCACCCATCCTCTCACTGCTCCAACCTCAGCACGCTTAACTTTCAAGTTCTATCATCCTTAGTTTCCAAGTTTGCACTTGTTGTTTTCTTAACAATAGTAAGGTATCAATCCTATTAACCCTTAGGTCTTGATGTCACATGATTTAGTTTTTTGAATTCCAAACAATTATTGAAATAAACAACAATAAATGATAAATAATAATATTGGATTTCAATGAAAATAATATTGAATTCCAAACAATTATTGAAATAAACAACACATGATTTTATTCACTTTTTGTAATTTATACATTTAATATGGCATAATTAATATCTTTACATCTGTAAATCGAAATTCAGCAAATAATATATCCACTATTATCAGAAAAATGTGAGCGATCCAGATATGACATCATTTATTTAAAAAAATCATAACACATTTTTTCGACATTGTATGCAAAAGTTATAGCCGTTTTACTTTTTCATAACACTTTTTTAATCGTGTTTTCACTCGAGACTTTTTGTGCATTCAACATGCACCATCCAAAGCCACATTATCAATTTTCAACCCTTTCCCACTTCATTCGCTATTTTTCATACATTCATTAAATTTTTTGAGCTAAATGACCCTGAAATTGAAAAGCACTACAAATGAACTGTGAAAAGGTTGAAACTTGGCATGGTATCATCATTTCACCCACGTAGCATGTGGTAAAAAGTTGAGAGGGTTACTGTAAAAACTAGATGCACTTCGTGTACAAACTGGACAATCCCTTTCGAAGTATCAGAGTTTTGGACGAAAACTCATCTGTTACAAATGTATTTCGTTTTTTAAAACTTATTTAAACTCCAGAGTTTTTGTGCGTTCAACATGCACCATTCAAAGCCACATCATCAATTTTCAACCATTTCCCACTTCATTCGCTGTTTTTCATGCGTTTATTAATCTTTTTGAGCTAAATGACCCTGAAATTGAAAAGCACTACAAATGAACTCTAGAAAGGTTGAAACTTGGCATGGTATCATTATTTCAGCCACATAGCATGTGCTAAAAAGTTGAGAGGGTTACGGTAAAAACTAGATGCACTTCGTGTCCAAACTGGACAATCCCTTTCAAAGTATGAGAGTTTTGGACGAAAGATCATCTCTTAAAAAGGCATTTCATTTTTCTTAAACTTATTTCAACTCCAGACTTTTTGTGCATTCAACATGAACCATATCACATGTGCCTGGGAGCAAAAAGAATTAAATTAAAAACTATTTTTGAGCTCAAGTTATTCACAATCTAGGGTTTGAAGAAAATTTGAATATATTCAAATTTAAACCATTGAAATTTGAAAACTAATTGCACGAACACAAACTAGACAAAATTTGCGAATCTAATGCAAAAAGAATCACTCAAAAACATCAAATATCCTAAATGATATAAGCAATTTACAACAGAAACTAAAAACAAAAAACAAATAGAAAAAAAACTTTCAAAACCCTTTAGTCTCGGTTGGTAGACACCAACCAGGACTAAAGCCCCAACCACCCACGTGAAGGTGTGAATGCACTTAATTAGGGCTTTTCGAATTTTGAAAAATCCATATCTTTCAAACAGCGCGTTGGAATTTAGATCCGTCTTCACCGTTGGATTCTTGGTGACGAGATCTTCGAAACTAGATCCAGCATGGGTATGTTTTGTCAAAAAAAATTGTGCAATTTAGCATCCGTTTTTGTGCAACTGCCTAGAAGTGAATGTGCAACTACGTGGCAGTGGATGTGCAACTTTCGGCCTATGCTGTGGTAGTGTAATTTTCACTAATGGCACATCCACCCCCAAACTACATCCTCCTAGTGAGATGTTCAAATTCGTGTTTTGCCCATGCCAACTGCCTAGTAGTTCATGTGTAACTTCCCTCCTACCTGTGGTTGTGCTTTCACTATTTGCTGCATCGGCCAACTGTCTAGCAGTGGATGCGCAACTTCGGATACTGTCATCGCCAAATTTCTACTAGTGATGTGTAACTATCCCTCATACCTCATGAATGTGTAATTTCCCTATTAGCACTCCGAATCACCCCTCTAGTGGGATGTGCAACTTTAGCGCCCCATTTATATGCAACTTTTACTACCCTCATGAATATGTAAGTCTTCACTAGCCCTATGGATGTGAAATTTTCACCATCCAACTATCCCTGCCTCTAAGATGTGCAACTTTATATGTTGCTCCGGCCAACTGCCTAACAGACTTTGTGCAACTCCGTTTGTTGCCCTGGCCAGACGACAAACGGAGTTGCACAAAGTGTGTTAGGCAGTTGGCCGGAGCAACATATAAAGTTGCACATCTCAGAGGCAGGGATAGTTGGATGGTGAAAATTTCACATTCATAGGGCTAGTGAAGACTTACATATTCATGAGGGTAGTAAAAGTTGCATATAAATGGGCGCTAAAGTTGCACATCCCACTAGAGGGGTGATTCGGAGTGCTAATAGAGAAATTACACATTCATGAGGTATGAGGGATAGTTGCACATCACTAGTAGACATTTGGCGATGACAGTATCTGAAGTTGCACATCCACTACTAGACAGTTGGCCGATGCAGCAAACAGTGAAAGCACAACCATAGGTAGGAGGGAAGTTCATGAAGCAGACATGAAGAAACTTGATACTCTCATGGTCTAAGGAATTATGCAAACATTAAATTCTCTGTGTTATTAACCATTAACTTATGACAAATGTATCTCATAGCATAACTTCAATTCGGGTCGATTCAACACAAATGTTCTTCTAACATTGTGCCCTCAAAATTGCCAGCATAGCCATGCCCATGATCAGGAAAACAGGATCATCATGCAATACTTGAGCCAGTCTTATAGGCCATACTAGGAATCCATTTTACCGTTTATTATTCTATGCATTTGAGTCTTCCTTCGAGCCTCGTGGTTATTGCAGACTCGAGAACCATAACAGTTATAGCATGGAACCTAAACCTAATTATGAACAGGGAGATAATCAATAACATTTATTATTGCCTCTAGGGCATATCTCCTACACAGACACTTTGTGATTTGATCACGGGGATGCCGGAACACGGGAACGAGAAAAGAGAACAATACCAGTAACGAGGTAACTGGCATAGTGGACAAGTTGTTGTTCCACGGGGATGCCAACATGTGTCACCTCGGGTATTTCTAACATATCGTAAAGCAACAGGAATAGCACACGGCAACTGGAGGTTCACTCGAATATTCATTCGTGTGGGTATAGGGGTCAATATGGGTGTCCACGGCTCCGATGTTGATCATTGATCGGAAGGGGTTCTGGGTCATGTCTATACTTCACCGAACCTATAGGGTCACATCCTTAAGGGTCATCTATCTGATGAATACTAGACAAGGAGTCCGAGAGAAAGTCATTGGAAAAGTTTCGGAGACAACGGAAATGTTCCGGAGAGAACACCGAAAAAGTTTTGGTAAAACCAAAAAGTTGCTTCGGATAAAACCATTGATCCAAAAAGGTTTCGGCAAGCACCGGGAATGTTTTGGAGGTTGCCAGATTGGTCTGGTAATTTCTGGAATTTTTCCAGAGAATAAATCGAAAAAGGTTTTCGGAGCTGCCGGAATTGTTTACCGAGTAAACAAAGATGGTTTTAAATTAAACCACCATACCAGAAATGTTTCGGAGCGCGTCCAGATAATTTTAGAGGGTGGCGGAAATGTTCTGGGACCTTCCGGAATTTTTCAGAGGTAATAGTCGCGGAAAATATCTTGTCCCAGCGTGAGGGGACAAGATCCCACGATGAGTGGGGCTGTTCTGGGGGCGCCCCCCTTGACGGGGCAGCCCCTTGTGGCTGGATAAAGGCGTTGGGGGGTCATGGTGGGGGGCAGCCTCCACGAATGGTGGAGAGTGTTGGGAGGAAGGTGGGGCCCCATGGGGGAACACCATGGACAAGGGAACATGTTTTCTCCATGTTTGGTGGGAACATGTTTCCTTGTTTGGTGGGTGCATGTTTTGTGGGCTAAATTTCAGCCCCCCCTTCACCCCTTCCACCACTATATAAGGAGGTGGATAGGAGCTCTCCATCCTCACAAAAACTCTCTCACACAAGCCATGCATGACCTGGCATTCTCTCTCCGTCCCAGCAAAATAGTTTCGTAGAGCCAAAAGGTTGTCTTGGTTCCGGTGGGAACTAGTTCTGGATGGGGAAACCCTGCTGGATAGATGACACCGTATATGTGCAACTCTGTAGAGAGATCGTAGTTTCGGTATTAGTTAGAGAGTGCCTCCCGAAGGGCTTTCCGTGTGACCATCCGAGTTTTGGTGGTCCTCCCGAAGGGCTGTCCGAGTAACAGTCCAAGTTTCGGAGGTCCTTCCGAAGGGCTGTCCACGACACCGTCTGGGGGACTGTCCGACCGCCTCCCGGAGGGCTGTCTGCAGGGTAGATGAGGGTATACAACCTCGCGGTTGGGAGGTTGTAAATCCTAGCTGTGGGGATCTGCACCCCCGTTCGTCATCAACTCTACTTCCGTTGCGCTACGAGTCGGTAACGAAAATGATCAAACTTTGTATGCAGTCTCCATAGTGGTCCTGGGCTGGTGAGTAGGGCGGAAATTTTTTGTTTTCTTCTGTGTTACCCTATAGTGGCATCAAGAGTCGTGCTATGCGTAGATGCTGGTTGCAATCTAGGATACATAGAGATGTATGGGTATTGCATAATATAATTTTGGAGTAGATGAGATCTATTGCTGAAAATTATTTATGCGGGTAGCAGATGAAATCTGTTACCCGATGTTCCTATTGCTTCCCCTGAATTTGCGTAGTCCTGATCTTGACGGCATGGTGGAAACTCACAAAGTTCTGGCAATTCGCGATCCTTTCATGTTGCTCCTGAGTATGCTGATTGACAGATCAACGAAGTGCTAACAATTCTTTGGGTTCCACCATAGTTGAGAAAGATGGATGTTTTGCAGACAAAAGGGCAATGCAGATGTGATCTGCACGGGGGTCATGCATATGACAAAGTTTAGTATGGGGCTCGAGATTTTATTATCTCATGTTTCATACACCCTGGAAAGTTAATCTAGCAACTTGAATTATCATACTTGATGATGGACGTTGGTAGCTTCGGTTTGTTTCGAAACCTTAGAAGCCACGTAAAACAAGTTTTTGCATGGACCGATTAGAGGCGTCTAACTTGGTTTTGCAGGATGGTTTGCATGTGCATGCGATGTGGTATAGTAGTACTCATAATAATCTGATTATGTATGAGATGACTATATGATGTAAATTGATTAACGTGACCTGCGTGTCATGATTCGGCATGATGGCTGGAGCCATATGATTGCACTTTAATGACCTGCGTGTCAACCTTATGTAATGCACTTATTTTATTAGCTATAGAGATAGCAATATTATCTGGTGCATCGACAAGGTGGTGGCAATCTTCGCGAAGGTGAACACCGACGCGAATGCCGAAGACGAAGAAATACAAGACTTCTCCGTTAGAAAGGGCTATACCATATCATGCTATTATGAATTGCCTGAGATGTTTATCCCTTATGATGCACCCTTTTGATTGCGCAGTAGTCGCTTTTATTAGGGTGATCTCTCACAAAATATCAAGTAGTTAGTGTTCTCCTAAGTGTAGCACCGTCACGACATCTTTCCTTTGGGGGTATCACATGGATACATGGGTACGAACGGTTGTACGGGTGTGAGGCGGGTGAGTTGAGACCTCACAGCGTGATCACTTGGTTGTCTTGACGTTCAGGCATGAAAGTCATGAGCTTGGAACACACACATCGAAAGATGAACAAGAGTCACATAGAGATGTGATTGGCAAGTTGGCCTACCGATTACAATTCTCGTCACTTGAGATGGATACATCCTTGGCATTGAATTGTAATATGGATCTTGAATCGCTCACAATCAATTATGAGAGATATTTATTTGAGTGGGAGCGAACTGTAGAATTGAATTCTTTTAATTCTCAGTGCAATTAATTTTGAATAATGTCTAAGTGTGATTTGCATAATAGTTGTAGAATAATGGCTCGCGTTTCCACCTTCCCTATTAAAATTGAATAGCTGTTAAATATATGGTTAAAACTTTACGGTTGGTAACGTAATGTGAGGATTGTCCTCAATAGTGCTGAGAAGGACTTTGTCCTATCGCATACTTTAGGTATTCTCCCGCTAATGCTATGGATCATGTGACTCTCGTCCTTCAATCCAAAAGCTAGAATTATGTTTCAGTCAAGTGCAATACGTTTGCTTCCATAAGGCCTGAACTTCAAAAGTTTGGATAGTTATGTGATATTCATGGAATCTGAAAATCATTTTCAGAGACAGACAAAGGCTAAAAGATATGAGATATCCAAAGCAATGTTTGTTTGCAAACTATTTCGTAAAGGAGATTACTATGCTTAGGCTGATAAGAGAGGGATCCAGGAGAACGCCTGTCATATGATGAAAGGTGAATAAAACAACAACTTAAAGAGAAAGGAAGTGTCCGAAGGGTGTTAGTAAGACTTTCACGCCTAGGAAGTCCGGGGCTAATGCCACTCTTAAGTTGGATGCTTCTTCTGAGAGTAGGAGAAATACTAAAAGTTAAACTGTTAGAAGTATAATGGAAAAAGGAAAGAAGACTGGAATATCCAGCTCATGTATGAATGTCATACAAGTTTTTGATGTATAGAAGGCTGGTCAAAGATATAGTTCTTGGGAATTATGGTTAAACATGTTAATCACTAATTCTTGGGTATTGTGAGTTAATCACAAAGATACCCGCTCTATTGCATTCTGTTGCAACTCGATGTAAGAACTACTATGGCCTGAAAGACTAGCCAGGGATGAGGTTTAGATACACGCAGGGAACATAGTAAATGTTACTATGCTTTCCATCGGTGTATTCCCTATGTATTAAGTTTCATAAATCCTTTTAGAGTTATACACTCTAGCCCTTTGCATAAGGTATCTTGCAAGAAGGTTGTTCATAAGAGAACTTTTCATGTTCGGTGTTATGAATAACATAAGGGCCATACTGTCATTATGAATGAAATGTATGTTATGAATATTGAATAATAGATTACCTCTGGGTTTACTTTTATAATTCATTTTAGAGTTTCATACACTCTAGCCCATTGCACAATGTTTCTTGCAAAAGAGTTGGTTAGTGTTATGAATAATATGAAGGGCCATGCTTCCATCCTAGATGGGATGTATGTTACGAATATTTATGGAAATATGATACATCCATAACACTGACACTAAATGTCGCAAGACTAAAATAATACCACACGGGTGTGGCACTACATTTGGTCACATTGGAGAAACCAGCATGGAAAATTCCTTTATGATGGATTCTGAAGTCATTTGATTTTGAATCATCTGACACTTGCAACTTTCCTCTAAAAAGTGAAGTGACTAAAATACCGTTCATAGGCCATAAGGAACAAGCAAAGAACATATTGGTAATCATACATTATGATGTGTGCAGTCCAATAAATGTTGTTGCAAGTAGTGGATTTATCTATCTTTAGAAATGACTCAAGTAGATATATGGATATTTACTTGATGAGACGTGAGTATGGATCTTTTTGAAATTATTCGAAAGGTTTTCAAAATGAATAAGAAAATATTGTAAAATTATGTTTCTACAATTCGATTGTAGAAAGGAATATTTGAGTTGCAAGTTTAGCGAATGTCTGATGAGTTGTGAAAAGAGTTTCATAGCTTGCACCTCCCGGAACACCACTTCAAAGTGGAAAGTCCGTGAAGATGTAATCGAACCATTTATGACATGGTAAGATCAAAGATGACATAAATAAATTTGCCATTATCCCTTTTTAAAGTGGTGCTTTAGAGACTGCGCTTTTACACTGAAAAGAGCTCCATCAGGTCTGTTGAAATGACGTCATGGTATGGTACACCCAACCATGTTATATCTTTTCTTAATATTTGGAATATGGGGCTTGTGTAAAAGGTTACAAACCTGTTCCAAATCAGACAAGTGCTACTTTGTAGGTTATCCCAAGAAAATGGTTATTCCTCCCTCAACTATACCGAGGCAAATAGGTTTGCCACAAAGGACGGTATGCTTTTTGAAGGAAATAGTTCTTTCTAAAGGTGTGAGTGGGAGAACACTGCAACTCGACGAGATAAACAGTATCTTCGTCATTAGTTCAAAGGAAAGGAACCTTGGAAGTGATTCCAGGGTTTCCTACCGCGACTGACACAGAAGTCTCTACAATAAAATGTATGGACTTCGGTCGAACTTGCAGCTGAACCTCGTAGGCAAGGCTCGTGCAAACCTCTCAGGTGCGCAAACAAGATACTGTTGTTGGACAACAGTATACCTACGATACACAAGGAAGCGTTGATGGGCCCTGACTCCCGAATTGGCTAAATGCTAATACAATCCGAGATAGTTTCCATATAAATGTTTCAATATTAAAATATTGATAGACCTTTTGGAAGACTTAGAGTCTAACGAATATTTATGGAACTAAAATCTAATACGGATAAAAATGTTTTATCCATAAAGCTCCACTTGTTGAAATAACAAGTTCAAGGAGTTGACTATGATGAGGTTGTTTCACCCTAGCGATGCTTAAAGTCGATTCAGGTTGAACTAGCAATTAATACATATTTCAATCATGAGATATGAAACATGGATGACAAAAGGATTTCCATATAATGGAAATGAAACCTAGGACTTGTATGTGATACAGTCCAAAGTAATTTGTCGATCCATAGGATGCTAGTAAGTATGCAAACTTCAGAGTTCCGGCGATGGATATAAGAGAGCAAAGTGGAGTTGGAATCTTTGTTTTTGATGGAATGGTCAAAGGGGTTTAACTTCATCAAATGGGTATCGAAGATGCTTCTGATTCAAGAAAATAAGTGGGAGCATAGTAATATTTATAAAAACCTTTTGTACTTGACACATTGTTAATTGAAAATAATTTCTTGACACGAATTAGGACTTCATTTGAAAATAGTTTTACGATAAGTGCTTAGGCTAAATAACCTCAATATTAGGCATGATGATCTATGGAGATAGATTTACCTAATGGGGCTAAGCAATGAATACATATTGACAAGGTGCTAAAACCTTTTAGCATTTAAAACGCCAAGGAGTGATTCTTGCCGAAGTCACATGGAAAGAGTTTTTGCAAGACTTAGTGTCCCAAAACACAGACGGGTAAAATACATGATGGAGATTCCACACACTCTTGTGTTTGGATTAATCATGTATTCCATGGTATGTAAAACCAACCAGATATGTCCAATACTCCAAAGTTGTTGTGAGTATAGATACCAAAGTGATCAAAGTACTGATCATGGGACAACAGTGAAAAATGTCATTGAGTACTAGAGCAGTACTGATGACATGTTTTCTCGCAAGTAGAGATTATGAAGTGCTCGTTGTAAGTAATTACATCGATGTAGTCTTCATCAATGCTCCATGCGATTTTCGATTTAAGTTAAGGGTTTTGTGTAATACATAATACGGTGGCACGGTAAGTTGGAAATTGTTCCAAACAAGATACTGTGACGAATTCTATAACAAAGGCTAAGTATGTTGACGTTTTAGAAGCGGCAAAGAAGTTGTTGCTTCATATAGTTCATTCATGAACTTAGTATGGTTCCAAGATGGCTTTGATCCATGGGACACTATTGCAGATAGTTGCTCCATAGCTCAGTCTGAGGAATCAGGTTTTGGCCAATGATTCACACATATGCAAAGCCAAATCTACCCAAAATATGAATTTTGTGGAAGTGTGAAAACGCAAGGATATGCAAAGTTACACACAGAGCTGAAGTTGTCAGATCCATTGGACATCAGGCTATACCACAAGCGAAGCATAGTTTACACCAGTATGCCATAAGTGTAAAGTGCATTAGCATTGACTAGATTACTGACTCTAGTGCAAGTGGGAGTCTGTAGGAGATATTTCCTAGAGGCAATAATAAATGTTATTGATTATCTCCCTCTTCATAATTATGTTTATGTTCCATGCTATAACTGCAATGATTCTCAAGTCTGCGAATAAAATGAGGCTTGAAGGAAGACTCATATGCACGTGTGGAATAATAAACGGTAAAATATATTCCTAGTCTGGCCTCTAAGCATCAACGCCCACAAACCTTTTGTGTTCTACTCGAGATCTCATCGAACCATCAACCTAGCTCATGATGCCACTGTTGGGGAACGTTGCATGGGAAACAAAAAAACATTCCTACGCACACGCAAACCTATCCATGGTGATGAGCATCTACGAGAGGGAGAGTGGATCTATGTACCCTTGTAGATCGCTAAGCGAGAAGCGTTAAGAAACACGGTTGGTGTAGTCGAACATCTTCGCGATCCAAATCGCCGAGCATCCCATGATCTCATCACGATCCGTCTCACGATCTTGATCACGATCTGTCCCGCGAACTAATCGCGATCTATTTCGCGATCTCATCACGAACCGTCTCGCGATCTTGATCACGGTCCTTCCGATCTAGCGCCGAACGGACGGCACCTCCGCGTTCAGCACACGTGCAGCTTGATGACGATCTCCACCGTCTTGATCCAGCAAGAGGAGGTGGAGAGGAGGGAGAGTTCACCGGCAGCGTGACGGCGCTCCGGTGATGGTGGTGGAGCAATTCCGGCAGGGCTTCGCCTAAGCACTGCGGAAAACCGATCTAGAGGAGCACCGGTGAAACGGGTAGCACGTGGCCGTAAAAACTGTGCAAAAACCCTCTATTCCACCAGTATATATAGGAGGGAGGGAGAGGAGGGCGCAGCCTTGGCCTCCAAGGCCTGCTGGCTCGGCCGAACCAAGTGGAGGAAGAGTCCTCCTCCACTTGAGAGTCCACCTCTCACACGAGAGGTGGAACTTGGGGAGGACTCCACCCCAATTCGGTTTGGGCCTCTCTCCCTGCGCCTAGGCCACCTCGGCCAACCCCACAAGCACACTAGGGGCTGGTGGGTCGCCACTTTGGCCCATAGGGTGGGTTGGCCCCACTGGTGGACCCCCGGGACCCATTCGTCACTCCCGGTACACTACCGAAAGTGCCCGAAATCTTTCCGGAGTCCAAACACCACCTTCCTATATATCAATCCTTACCTCCGGACCATTCCGGAGCTCCTCGTGACGTCCGGGATCTCATCTGGGACTCCGAACAACCTTCGGTCACCACCATACATAACTCTACACTACCGAAACGTCCCCGAACCTTAAGTGTGCAGACCCTGCGGGTTCGAGAACTATGTAGACATGACCGAGACACCTCTACGGTCAATAACCAATGGCGGGACCTAGACGTCCACATTGGTTGCTACATATTCTATGAAGATCTTTATCGGTCGAACCTCTATGTCAAGGATTCAATTAATCCCGTATAACGTTCCCTTTGTTCTTCGGTATGTTACTTGCCCGAGATTCGATCGTCGGTATCTCCATACCTAGTTCAACCTTGTTGCCGGCAAGTCTCTTTACTTGTTCCGTAATACAAGATCCCGCAACTAACAATTAGCCACATTGCTGGCAAGGCTCATTGTGATGTTGTATTACCGAGTGGGCCCCGAGATACCTCTCCGTCACACGGAGTAACAAATCCCAGTCTCGATCCATGCCAACTCAACAGACACCATCGGAGATACCTGTAGAGCACCTTTATAGTCACCCAGTTACGTTGCGACGTTTGATACACAGAAGCACTCCTTCGGTGTCAGTGAGTTGCATGATCTCATGGTCATAGGAACATATACTTGACATGCGGAAAATAGCAGCAATAAACTGACACGATCATATGCTACGTTTGTAGTTTGGGTCTTGTCCATCACATCATTCCCCTAATGATGTGACCCCGTTATCAAATGACATCTCAAGTCCATGGCTAGGAAACCTTAACCATCTTTTGATCAATGAGCTAGTCTATTAGAGGCATACTAGGGACATGGTTTTGTCTATGTATCCACACATGCATCTAAGTCTCCGATCAATACAATTATAGCATGGATAATAAATGATTATCATGAACAAGGAAATATGATAATAACTAATTTATTATTGCCTCTAGGGCATATTTCCAACAGTCTCCCACTTGCACTAGAGTCAATAATCTAGTTCACATCACCATGTGATTCGCATTGTTATGAATCTAACACCCAACAAGTTCTGGGGCTCGATCATGCTTTGCATGTGAGAGAGGTCTTATAGTCAACGGGTCTGCGATATTCAGATCTGTGTGTACTTTGCAAATCTCTATGTCAAACCGTAAACACTGCTACCACACTCCACTTGGTACTATTTCCAAATGGCTGCTCCACTATACGTATCCAGATTGCTACTACTAGTCATCCGGATAGGTGTTAAAGCTTGCATCGATGTAACTCTTTGCGACGAACTCTTTATCACCTCCATAATCAAGAAACATTTCCTTAGTCCTCTAGTTACTAAGGATAATTCCGACCGCTGTCCAGTGATCCACTCCTGGCCCACTCTTGTACCCCTTGACAGACTCATGGCAAGGCACACACAGGTGCGGTACACAGCATGGCATAATATAGAGCCTATGGCTAAGGCATAGGGGATGACGTTCGTCTTCTCTTTCTTCTGCCGTTGTCGAGCTTTGAGTCTCACTCAACTTCACACCTTACAAATCAGACGAGAACTATTTCTCTGGCTGATCCATTTTGAACTCTTTGAAAATCTTGTCAAGGTATGCACTCATTGAAAGTCTCATCAAGCATCTTGATCTATCTCTATAGATTTTGATGCTCAACAATTAGGTAGCTTTATCCAGGTCTTCCTTTGAAAAACACTTTTCAAACAACCTTTTATGCCTTCCAGAAATTCTACATTATTTCCGATCAATAATATGTCAACCACATATACTTATCGGAAACTCTATAGTGCTCCCACTCACTTTATTGCAAATACAAGTTTCTCGTAAACTTTGTATAAACTACAAAAACTTTGATCACCTCATCAAAGTGTATATTCCAACTCCGAGATGATTGCTTCAGTCCATAGAAGGATCACTGAAGCTTGCTCACCTTTTAGCATCCTTAGGACTGACAAAACCTTCTGGTTGTATCACATACAACCTTTACTTAAGTAAACCGTTAAGGAAACGATGTTTTGACATCCATCTGCCAGATTTCATAATTGAAAATGCAGCAACTGCTAACATAATTCCAACAGACTTTTAGCAATGAGTGAGAAAGCCTCATCGCAGTCAACTCCTTGAACTTGTCACAAACAACTCTGCAACAAGTCGAGCTTTACAAATGGTGACATTCACCATCAGTGTCTTTCTTCATTCTAAAGGTCCATTTGTACTCAACAACCTGCCGTCTAACGAGCAAGTCTACCAAAGTCTATACTTGGTTTTCATACATGGATCCTATCTCGGATTTCATGGCCTCTAACCATTTGTCGGAATCGGGGCCCATCATCGCTTCTCCATAGCTCGTAGGTTCATTGTTGTCCAAAAACATGACCTCCAAGACAGGGTTGTCGTACCGCTTAGGAGCAGTACACATCCTTGTCGACCTACGAATTTTGATAGTAACTTGATCCTGAAGCTTCATGATCATCATCATTAACTTCCTCTTCAACTAACGTAGGCTTCACAGAAACATCTTTCTGCGCTGCGCTACTCTCTGGTTGAACAAGGTTTAACAACCTCATCAAGTTCTATCTTCCTCCTACTCAATTCTTTCGAGAGAGACATTTCCTAGAGAAAGGATCCGTTTAAGCTACAAACACTTTGCACTCGGATCTGAGATAGAAGGTTCACCTAACTGATCTTAGGGTATTCTATGAAGATGCATTTGTCCGCCTTGGGTTCGACCTCATTAGGTGAAAACATTTTCCACACAAGCGTTGCAGCCCCATACATTAAGAAATGACAGCTTAGGTTTCTATCAAACCATAATTCACACGGTGTCATCTCAACGGATTTAGATGGTGCCCTATTTAAAGTGAATGTAGTTGTCTCTAATGCATAACCCCAAAATTATAGTAGTAAAACGATAAGAGACATCATAGCACGCACTATATCCAATAGAGCATGACTATGACATTCGGACACACCATCACACTATGGTGTTCCAGGTGGTGTTTAGTTGTGAAACAAATTTCACATTGTCTTAAGTTGTATGCCAAACTCGTAACTCAGATATTCACCTCCACGATCATACCGCGGTCATTTTTATCTTCTGTCATGATGATCTTAAACTTCACTCTGAATTTGCTTGAACCTTTCAAACGATTCAGACTTGTGTTTCATTAAGTAAATATACACTATATCTACTCAAATCATCAGTGAAGGTAAGAAAATAACGATATCCACTACACGCTACAAGACTCACTGGATTGCATACATCAACATGTATCATTTCCAATGAATCACTTGCCCGCTCCATCCAACGGGGTCCTTTAGTAATCTTTCCCAAGAGGCATGGTTCGCATGTCTCAACCGATTCGAAATCGAATGAGTCTAAAGATCCATCAGCATGGAATTTCTTCATGCGCTTTATACCAATATGACATTCTGCGGCAGTGCCACAAATATGTGGTACTGTCATTATTAACTTTGTATCTTTTGACATCAATGTTATGAACATGTGTATTACTACAATCAAGATTTCAACAAACCATTCTCACTGGGTGCATGACCATTGAAGGTATTATTCATGCAAACAGAATAACCATTATTCTCTAATTCAAATGAATAACCGTATTGCAACAAACATGATCTAATCATGTCCATGCTCAACGCAAAACACCAAATAACATTTATTCAGGTTCGTCACTAATCCTGAAGGTAGAGAGAGCGTGCGATGTTGATCACATCAACCTTGGAAACACTTCCAACACATATCGTCACCTCACCCTTAGCTAGTTCTCCGTTTATTCTGTAGCTTTTATTTCGAGTTACTAATATTTAGCAACCGAACCGGTATCCAATACCCAGGTGCTACTAGGAGTACTAGCAAGGTACACATCAATAACTCGTATATCAAATATACTTCTGTCGATGTTGCCAGCCTTCTTATCTACCAAGTATCTAGGGTTGTTCCGCTTCAGCGACCGCTCACCTCATAACAGAAGCACTTAGTCTCGGGTTTGAGTTCAATTTTGGGTTGTTTCACTGGAGCAGCAACTGACTTGCTATCCATGAAGTTTCCCTCCTTGCTCTTGCCCTTCTCGAAACTAGTGGTTTGATTAACCATCAACACTTGATGCTCCTTCTTGATTTCTACCTTCGCGGTGTCAAACATCGCGAACAGCTCAGGGATCAACATTTCTTTCCCTGGCATTTTATAGTTCATCACCAAGTTCTTGTAGCTCAGTGACAGTGACTTGGAGAACTACATCAATCACTATCTTATCTGGAAGATCAACTCCCACTCGATTCAAGCGATTGTAGCACCCAAACAATCTAAGTACATGCTCAACGATTGAGCTATTCTCTTTCATCTTGCAGGCAAAGAATCTTATTGGAGATCTCATATCTCGCAACACGGGCACGAGCCTGAGATCCTAATTTCATCTCTTAAAAACATCTCATATGTTCCGTGACGTTCAAAACGTTTTGGAGCCTCAATTCTAAGCCGTAATGCATGATGCACTAAACTATCAAGTAGTCATCAGAACGTGCCTGTCAGATGTTCACAACATCTACAGACGACGCTAGAGGGGTTGGCGCACCGAGCGGTGCATTAAGAACATAAGCCTTCTGTGTAGCAATGAGGACAATCCTCAGATTCCGGACACAGTCCGCAGTATTGCTACCATCATCTTTCAGTTCTATTTCTCTAGGAACATATAAAAATACAAGGGAGCTACAGCGCGAGCTAGTAATCTACAACATAATTTGCAAAGTCACCACTGACTATGTTCATGATAATAAGTTCAATTAATCATATTACTTAAGAACTCCCACTCAAATTGACATCCCTCCGATCATTCGAGTGATACATGATCCAAATTCACCAACTCAAGTCCGATCATCACGTGAGTTGAGGTGGCTGCAATGGTGAACATCATTATGTTGATCATATCTACTATATGACTCATGTTCGACCTTTGGGTCTCTTGTGTTCTGAGGCCATGTCTGTACATGCTAGGCTCGTCAAGTTTAACCCGAGTGTTCTGCGTGTGCAACACTGGCTTGCACCTGTTGTATGTGAACGTAGAGTCTATCACACCCGATCATCACGTGGTGTCTCAACACGACGAACTTCCGCAACGGTGCACACTCGGGGAGAACACAATTTATCTTGAAATTAAGTGAGGGATCACCTTATAATGCTACCGTCGTCCTAAGCAAAACAAGGTGCATAAAAGGATTAACATCACATGCAAATCATAAGTGACATGATATGGCCATGATCTTGTGCTTTTGATCTCCATCATGAAAGCACCGGCATGATCTCCATCGTCACCGGCATGACACCATGATCTCCATCATCTTGATCTCCATCAACGTGTCGCCATCGGGGTTGTCACGCCCTGCATGCTTCTACTACTATTGCTACCGTTTAGCGATAAAGTAAAGCATTACATAGCGCTTAATGATTGACACGCAGGTCATACAATAATTAAAGACAACCCTATGGCTCCTGCCGGTTGCCGTACTCATCGACATGCAAGTCGTGATAATCTATACATCACATGATCATATCATACATCACATATATCTCATCATGTAATTGGCCATATCACATCACAACATACCCTGCAAAAACAAGTTAGACGTCCTCTAATTGTTGTTGCATGTTTTACGTGGATGCTATGGGTATATAGCAAGAACGATTATCATCTACACAAAAACCACAACGGTGATACACTAGTTGCTTTTCAACCTTCTCAAGGACCGCCTTCGTCGAATCCGATCCAACTAAAGTGAGGGAAACTGTCACCCGCAAGCCATCTAGGCAACAAGTTGCGTCGAGGGAACCGGTCTCTCGTAAGCGTACGAGTAATGTTGGTCCGGGCCACTTCATCTCACAATCCCGCTGAACCAAAATATGACCAAGGGAGGAAGCAATCTAAGTATCAATGCCCACAAACCTTTTGTGTTCTACTCGAGATCTCATCGAACCATCAACCTAGCTCATGATGCCACTGTTGGGGAACGTCGCATGGGAAACAAAAAAAATTCCTACGCACACGCAAACCTATCCATGGTGATGAGCATCTACGAGAGGGAGAGTGGATCTATGTATCCTTGTAGATCGCTAAGCGGGAAGCTTTAAGAAACACGGTTGGTGTAGTCGAACATCTTCGTGATCCAAATCGCCGAGCATCCCGCGATCTCATCATGATCCGTCCCGCGATCCAATCACGATCCGTCCCGTGAACACATCACGATCCGTCCTGCGATCTCATCACGACCCGTCTCACGATCTTGATCACGATCTGTCCCACGAACTCATCGCGATCTGTTCCACGATCTCATCATGAACCGTCTCGCGATCTTGATCACGGTCCTTCCGATCTAGTGCCGAACGGACGGCACCTCCGCGTTCAGCACACGTGCAACTTGATGACGATCTCCACTGTCTTGATCCAGCAAGAGGCGGTGGAGAGGAGAGAGAGTTCACCGGCAGCGTGACGGCGCTCCGGTGATGGTGGTGGAGCAATTCCGGCAGGGCTTCGCCTAAGCACTGCGAAAAACCGATCTAGAGGAGCACCGGTGAAACGGGTAGCACGTGGCCGTAAAAACTATGCAAAGACCCTCTATTCCACCAGTATATATAGGAGGGAGGGAGAGGAGGGCGCAGCCTTGGCCTCCAAGGCCTGCTGGCTCGGCCGAACCAAGTGGAGGAAGAGTCCTCCTCCACCTGAGAGTCCACCTCTCACACGAGAGGTGGAACTTGGGGAGGACTCCACCCCAATTCGGTTTGGGCCTCTCTCCCTGCACCTAGGCTACCTCGGCCGACCCCACCAGCACACTAGGGGCTGGTGGGTCGCCACTTTGGCCCATGGGGTGGGTTGGCCCCACTGGTGGACCCCCGGGACCCATTCGTCACTCCCGGTACACTACCGAAAGTGCCCGAAATCTTTCCGGAGTCCAAACACCACCTTCCTATATATCAATCTTTACCTCCGGACCATTCCGGAGCTCCTCGTGACGTTCAGGATCTCATCCGGGACTCCAAAAAACCTTCGGTCACCACCATACATAACTCTACACTACCGAAACGTCACCGAACCTTAAGTGTGCAGACCCTGCGGGTTCGAGAACTATGTAGACATGACCGAGACACCTCTACGGTCAATAACCAATGGCGGGACCTGGACGTCCACATTGGTTGCTACATATTCTATGAAGATCTTTATCAGTCGAACCTCTATGTCAAGGATTCAATTAATCTCGTATAATGTTCCCTTTGTTCTTCGGTATGTTACTTGCCCGAGATTCGATCGTCGGTATGTCCATACCTAGTTCAACCTTGTTACCGGCAAGTCTCTTTACTCGTTCCGTAATACAAGATCCCGCAACTAACAATTAGTCACATTGCTTGCAAGGCTCATTGTGATGTTGTATTACCGAGTGGGCCCTGAGATACCTCTCGTCACACGGAGTAACAAATCCCAGTCTCGATCCATGCCAACTCAACGGACACCATCGGAGATACCTGTAGAGCACCTTTATAGTCACCCAGTTACGTTGCGACGTTTGATACACACAAGGCACTCCTTCGGTGTCAGTGAGTTGCATGATCTCATGGTCATAGGAACATATACTTGACATGTGGAAAACAGCAGCAATAAACTTACACGATCATATGCTACGTTTGTAGTTTGGGTCTTGTCCATAACATCATTCCCCTAATGATGTGCCCCATTATAAAATGACATCTCATGTCCATGTCTAGGAAACCTTAACCATCTTTTGATCAACGAGCTAGTCTATTAGAGGCATACTAGGGACATGGTTTTGTCTATGTATCCACACATGCATCTAAGTCTCCGATCAATACAATTATAGCATGGATAATAAACGATTATCATGAACAAGGAAATATGATAATAACTAATTTATTATTGCCTCTAGGGCATATTTCCAACAGGGAGGTTATAAATCCTAGCTGCAGGGACCTGCACCGCCGTTCGTCATCGACTCTACTTCCGCTGCGCTATGAGTCGGTAACGAAAATGATCAAACCTTGTATGCAGTCTCCATAGTGGTCCTGGGCTAGTGCGTAGGTCGGAATTTTTTTGTTTTCTGCTGTGTTACCCTACGTCTCCGTGCTTGGTCAATGCTAGCTACTATAGAGAGAAGTACTGCCCGACCGCCACGCATCTTGATATGTCCTTTTAATACAGCGATCAAAGTTGGAATCCGATAGAGGCGGTGGTGGTCGCTTCAGGGCATCGATAGTGCGCATCGCTTTCACCGGATCTATCTTCTCCTTCGGAGGTGGAGTTTTCTTTGCAAAATGGGCCCTCAATTCGGCCTGACATATCTCCTCGTTTTCAGAATCAGTCCTCTCATATGGTAACTTTTCCAAAGGCTTGAGAGATGGACCATATATGTATCCCCACCTGCCTATGCTTGTACTGCTAGCCGCCGGAGCAGCAGCGGCTCCCTTCTGTCATTGCTTCCTAGGCGCCAGAGGAGCCGAAGCAGCGGCATCTATTTTCTGCCATTGCCGATGAGGCTGAGGAGGAGGCGTACTGCTCCGACGTGTCGGAGTAGGCGAAGGAGGAGGCGGAGTGCCCCCACGCGTCGAAGGAGCCGGAGAAGGAGGCGCTCTGCCCTGATCACTCGCTGGAGGAGGAGGAGGAGGAGGAGGAGGAGGCGGAGTGCCCTGATTCGCCTGAGGAGAAGGAGGAGGCGGAGGCGTTCAGTTTGGTAGCTTGATGTACTCCTTCTGCCATAGACATGTACTCCTCAGGACACGAACTAGCTTATTCTCTCCTTCACCTGTAGAGTGGTCAAGCTCTAGCTCCTCAAATTCCTTCATTACTTTACCCACCATCACAACAGCATAGCCATGTGGAATCGGACGACAGTGAAAAGTTCCGTTGGATTGAGGAGGTGCAACAGAGCCGACAGCCGCCTTGAAACTGAGGTTCCGGCATTTCGTCATAAGCTCGCAATGTTGAGCCTCCGTGATAGTATCCACGGGTTGCTAGGAGACGTGAAGTCAAGCTGAACGGGCTCCGTGGAAGCGATGCTGCTTCTCCGCTGAGATGGCGGGGTAGCTTCTTGGGTAGATTCGTGCCACTGAGATGGTTGGCCGGCAGCTCGCTGGCTCTTAGCTTCCTCTAGCTTTTGTAGTCTTGCATTGAGATTCTGAATTTCGCTCAGCTCCGCTTTCCTCTTTCTCTTCCGGCTTCTGTAACCGCCTACGTCGGGAAACCCAACCTTCCACGAAACGGAGCCTGGTGTGCCTCATGTTCGTCCTGGGTGCTCAGCATTCCCTAGGGCCTCAGTCAGCTCGTCCTTCTCTCTGTCGGGAATGAACGTCCCTTCCTATGCTGCGGTGATATACTTCCAAAGCTTGTTCATGGGTATTGCAAGTTGCTCGCCTGTCCAACAGCACTTCCCTGTTTCAGGGTCCAAAGTTCCCCCAACCCCAAAGAACTAAGTCCTTGAACGGTCTAGACAGTTCAATGTCTGTGGTATGACCCCTTTAGCAATCAGGTCATTCTCAGCTTTGTCCCACAACGGCCGGGCTTTGAGGTAGCCACCTGACCCCGTGTGATGGTGATACTGCTTCTTTGCAGCATTGACCTTGTTTGTCTCTGACATTTTCTTACTCTTGCCCGATGTCTTGTAGTCCACAAATGCGGGACAGTAATCTCTTATCTTCTCAAATCAGCCGGTGAATTCTGGAGTCTTCCCTTTGTCAACAAACTTTGATTTCAGCTCATTCTTCCATCTCCTGAATAGATCTGCCATCTTCTTAAGAGCACACGCCTTGACCAGTGGCTCTATAACTGGCTTATTCGGATCCTCCTCTAGCGGTAGGGTGAAATTTGCCTTCAGCACGGTCCAAAGATCATCTTTCTATCTATCGGTGACATAATCACCATCAGGGGCGCCGTCCTTGGGCTTATTCCATTGCTTGATGCTGATCGGGATGTTGTCCCTAACAATAGCTCCGCACTGAGCAGAAAATGCGTTCTTAATCCGCTTGGGTTCAATCGGATGACCATCGTTCGCGAGTGTTGTGATCGTGAACTTTTCATCCTTGCGCAACCTCTTCTTTGGGCCTTGTCTCGTTACCGAAGTTTGGCTCGATCCGGAGGGCTATAAAAGAAGAAAGAAGACTTAATTAATATATGTACATACCAAAAAAATTAATGCATCAATTAGATAGTCAGCACAGGCTTAATTAATATATATACCTCGCCGGACTTTACAACAGCTCCCTTCTCCGATCTGTCACCGGAGCCGTCATCATGGTCTCCTTCTTCCTCCGGCATTCGATCACCAGAGCCATCATGATGATGTCCTTCCTCCTCCATTGTTCGATCATCGGAGCCGTCATAATCCTCTCCATCCAGACCATCGGTGTCGTTGAGAAACGACAAGATATCACGTCCGCCGTGGATTTTGTCCCCCAACAACTGTTCTTGTTCTTCGTCTCTTGGATCCATAGTTTCTGCAAATATTACAACATGGCAATTAATATACAAACATGAATATCCGACGTCCGGACCGCCTCTCTCATGAATGTCAAACAAGGGATTCTGTTAACCTTTAAGGGATTTAATTAACAAAATGGCGCCATTCTGAATGTGCAGAAAATGGTCCATATTTTTCTTGATCTCATCTACCCTTCTATATGTCACGTTGTCTAGTGTCAAAGGATTCAAGAAAACCAAGGCTTCATCATTAGCCGGAAGTAACAGGCGCATAATGGTACGAAGCTCTCCAAAATTGTTTTGTAATGGAGTCCCAGATAGGATAATAAATTATCTTTTTGGTATGAAGTTCAGCAAGAGCCTTCCGAATATCGCTATTTGGAAGGCCTTTCCTGAAATTCGTACCAAAAAGTGAATTATTCTATCGGGGACTCCGTTTCAAAACACCTTTGAAGAGCTTTGTAGCATCATACGCATGTTACTTCTGGCCAATGATGAAGCCATGGATTTCTTCAATACTTTGACAGACAACGTGACATATAGAAGAATATATATATATATATATATGAGATCAGAAAAAAATTGGATCAACTTGTGCACATCCATAATGGGGGCATTCTTGATAAATCTATGTTACCGGAGTTTTCTTCATTTAACTTGGTAAATTTGGGTGGCCTCGACAATGCTTCTAGGGTTTGGGTGGCCTCAACAACACTTCTAGGGTTTGGGGTGGCCTTGACAATGCTTTTTCAGTCCCGGTTTGGGTGGCCTCGAGAGTTTATCGGGTAGGGATGGGGTAGATCAACAACGATGATCTTTCTTCTAGGGTTTGGGTGGCCTCGATACTTGGTCGGGTGAGTGGACCGCCTATCTCTCATGCATGTTCGACATCCCCTCTCATGTCGAAGTTATCGGGGAGGGGTAGATCAACAACGACGCTCTTTATTCTAGGGTTTGGGTGGCCTCGATAGTTGGTCAGGTGAGCAGACTGCCTCTCTCACTCATGCATGTCTGACCTCCCCCGCATGTCGAAGTTATCGGGGAGGGGGTAGATCGACAGCGATGCTCTTTCTTCTAGGGTTTGGGTGGCCTCGATAGTTGGTCGGGTGAGCGGTTTTCTTTTCCTTCTTCATTTTTTACTTTGTTTTTTCTTATATGTTTGTTTTCATTTTCACTCTACATATATGAACAAAAAATGCATATATGAACAAAAAATGCTCTGAACAAAAAAATTAATACACATATGAACAAAAAAATACATATATGAACAAAAAAATGCTCTGAACAAAAAAAATTAATACATATATGAACATCCATACATACATATAGCCACATACATATATACATTATATATATATGAACAAAAACTTCATCGTATAAAAATGAAAAAAAATACAAGGGGTGGTGGCGGCTCATAGCGGGGGCGGCCGGCGAGGGCGACGACGGGGGTGGCGACGGTGACGGCGACGGTGGGGGCGGGCTGGGGCACGGGCGTGGCTGGGGCGACGACAGGGACGGCATCGGCTAGCGAGGGAGAGGGCGGGGATGGTGCACGAGGGAGCCGGCGACGACAGCGACGGTGGGGGCGGCGTCGGCTTGCTCGGGGGCGGCGGACGGTGACGGCGTCGGCTCGCTCGGGGGCGGCGGACGGTGACGGCGTGGGCGGCGGACGGCGTCGGCGTTGGCTCAGGGGCAAGGCAGAGGCACGGGCGACGGCGACAGCGTCGGGGCTGCCTGGCGACGTCGAGGAGGTCGGCATCATCGGGGGGAACTGCGAGATGAAAATGAAAATTTTCACAAGTGCTGCATATATACACACAACATTGGTCCCGGTTGGTGGCACCAACCGGGACCAATGACTACCTTTGGTCCCGGTTCGTGTCACCAACTCGGACCAAAGGTCTCTTTTCGGCAGCCCAAAGGGCGGGAAGCAGAGACCTTTGGTCCCGGTTGGTGGCACCAACCGGAACTAAAGGTGGGCATTGGTCCCGGTTGGTGCCACCAACCGAGACTAAAGGTGGGTATTTTTTCCCGGTTGGTTTCACCAACCGAGACCAATGGCCTTGCACGGCCGCGTGGTGGGAGTTTAGTCCCACCTCGCTAGTGGAGACTGCGCTGCACCTGTTTATAAGGCGTGGTGCGCCTCAGAGTTCAAGCTCCTCTCTAAAGCAGGCTTACGGGCCTAACCACTCTGTATCTACCTGTGAGCCTAGTCGGCCTTCTGTGGGCCTGAATCCTCTCTAAAGCGGCATTTTTTTATTATTTTTTTTTCTAGTATTTTTGTTTTGTTTTTGCTTTATTTTTTTTTAATTTTTTCCAGTATTTTTCTTCTGTTATTTTAGTTCATTCTTTTTAAAAAATAAATACTTTGATAATTTTAGTTGCATAATTTTCATTATTTTGTTTTGTTTCTTACTTTATTTATTTTTTGCTTTATTTATGTCAAGTGTGTTTTATCATTATATTCTTTTTTCTATTAATGTTTTGAACAAAAAATACTTTGATAATTTTAGTTGCATAATTTTTATATATTATTGTTTCAAAATACTAGAGGTTTATAAAAGCTTTTTAGCTGATTCTTTTTTGAACTCCACTCCCGCGATGTTTTGAAAGAAATTAAAAACCACTTAATGAACTTTGAAAAGGTTGAAAGTTGGCATGGTATCATCATTTCACCCACATAGCATGTGCTAAAAAGTTGAGAGGGTTACGACAAAAAATGGATGCACTTCGTGTACAAAATGGACAATCTCTTTCGAAGTATCAGGGTTTCGGACGAAAACTCATCTGTTACAAAGGGATTTCATTTTTTTGAACTCGTTTGAACTCCAGACAATTTGTATGTTCAAAATGCACCATTCAAAGCCACATCATCAATTTTCAACCATTTCTGACTTCATTTGGTATTTTTCATGCACTTACTGATTTTTTTGAGCTAAATGACCTTGAAATTGAAAAGCACTTCAAATGAACTCTGAAAAGGTTGAAAGTTGGCATGGTATCATCATTTCACCCACATAGCATGTCATAAAAAGTTCAGATGGTTACGGCAAAAATTGGATGCACTTCGTATACAAAACGGAAAATCTCTTTCGAAATATTAGGGTTTCAGATGAAAACTTATGTGTTACAAAAGGCATTTCATTTCTTCACATGTCACTACAATGATATAGTTGTGAAGAGAAAGTCTTCACTTTTTCTTTGCTTGTGTCCTTTGCTTATTGCGCCGTAACCATGGATAATCTTCATCGTTTAACAGGGTGCTTGGGTCATCCTTGACTTTGAAGGGAGGAATTTCATGAAACTTTTCATAATCTTCAGACATGTCTGTCTTGCCCTCCAATCCCACCATGTCTCTTTTTCCTGAAAGAACTATGTGGTGCTTTGGCTCATCGTATGATGTATTCGCTTCCTTGTCTTTTCTTTTTCTCGGTATGGTAGACATGTCCTTCACATAGAAAATCTGCACCACATCATTGGCTAGGACGAATGGTTTATCTATGTACCCAAGATTGTTCAGATCCACTATTGTCATTTCGTACCGTGGGTCTTCCTGTACCCGCCTCTTGATAGATTGACCCATTTGCACTGAAACAAAGGGACCTTGAAATCATGTCCATAGTCAAGTTCCCATATGTCCACTATGTAACCATAATATGTGTCCTTCCCCTCTTGGTTGCTGCATCAAAGCGGACACCGCTGTTTTGGTTGGTGCTCTTTTCATGTTGGGCGATCATGTAAAATGTATTCCCATTTATCTCGTACCCTTTGTAAGTCAATACAGTCAAAGATGGTCCCCTGGCCAACGAGTACAGCTCATCAGAAACACTGTTCTCACCCATGAGACGTGTTTGCAACCAACTGCCGAAAGTTCTGATGTGTTCATATGTAATCCAGTCGTCACACTGCTCCGGGTGTTTGGAGCGTAGAATATTCTTGTGTTCATCGACATACGGGGTCACCAAGGTGGAATTCTATAGAACTGTGTAGTGTGCTTGAGACCAAGAATGCCCGTCCCTACATATTATTGAGTCCACTCCTAGCGTGCCTTTTCCAGTCGTTCTCCACTCATACCGCGATTGAGGGAGACCAATCTTCTTAAGGTCAGGACTGAAGTCAACACAAAACCCAATGACATCCTCTGTTTGATGGCCCATGGAGATACTTGCTTCTGGCCTAGCGCGGTTACGAACATATTTCTTTAAGAATCCCATGAACCTCTCAAAGGGGAACATATTGTGTAGAAATATAGGGCCCAGAACGACAATCTCGTCGACTAGATGAACTAGGACGTGCGTCATGATATTGAAGAAGGACGGTGGGAACACCAGCTCGAAACTAACAAGACATTGCACCAAATCACTCCTTAACCTTGGCACGATTTCTGGATCCATCACCTTCTAAGAGATTGCATTTACGAATGCACATAGCTTCACAATGGCTAATCGAACGTTTTCCGGTAGAAGCCCCCTCAATGCAACCGGCAGCAGTTGCGTCATAATCACGTGGCAGTCATGAGACTTTAGGTTCTGGAACTTTTTCTCTTCCATATTTATTATTCCCTTTATATTCGACGAGAAGCCAGACGGGACCTTCATACTGAGCAGACATTCAAAGAAGATTTCCTTCTCTTCTTTGGTAAGAGCGTAGCTGGCAGGACCTTCATACTGCTTTGGATGCATGTTGTCTTTTTCATGTACACGTTGCTATTCCTCCCGTGCCTCCGGTATATCTTTTGTCTTCCCATACACTCCCAAGAAGCCTAGCAGGTTCACGCAAAGATTCTTCGTCACGTGCATCACGTCGATTGCAGAGCGGACCTCTAGGTCTTTCCAATAGGGTAGGTCCCAAAATATAGATTTCTTCTTTCACATGGGTGCGCGTTTGTCAGCGTCATTCGGAACCGGTAGTCCGCCAGGACCCTTTCCAAATATTACCTGTAAATCATTGACCGTATCAAGTATGTGATCACCAGTACGGAGGGCGGGCTTCTTCCGGTGATCTGCCTCACCTTTGAAATGCTTTCCTTCTTTCGACATTGATGGTTGGTCGGAAGAAATCGACGATGCCCCAGGTACACATTCTTCCTGCATTTGTCCAAATATATACTGTCGGTGTCATCTAAACAGTGTATGCATGCGTGGTATCCCTTGTTTGTCTGTCCTGAAAGGTTACTGAGAGCAGGCCAATCGTTGATGGTTACAAACAGCAACGCATGTAGGTGAAACTCCTCCTGTTCGTTCTCATCCCACACACGTACACCTCTTCCATTCCATAGCTGTAAAAGTTCATCAACTAATGGCCTTAGGTACACATCAATGTCATTGTCGGGTTGCTTAGGGCCTTGGATGAGCACTGGAATCATAATGAACTTCCACTTCATGCACAACCAAGGAGAAAGGTTATACATACATAGAGTCACAGGCCATGTGCTATGCTGGCTGCTCTGCTCCCTAAAAGGGTTAACGCCATCTGCACTTAACCCAAACCATACGTTCCTCGGGTCACCTGTAAAGTCGCTCCACTTTCTCTCGATCTTTCTCCACTGCGACCCGTCAGCGGGTGCTCTCAACTTCCCGTCTTTCTTACAGTCTTTTTGTGCCATTGCATCAACTCGGCATGCTTTTTGTTTCTGAACAGACGTTTCAACCGTGGTATTATAGGAGCATACCAAATCACCTTGGCAAGAACCCTCTTCTCGGTGCGCTGGCCCTCAACATCACCAGGGTCATCTCTTCTGATCTTATACCGCAATGCACCGCATACCGGGCATGCGTTCCATTCCTCGTACTCACCGTGGTAGAGGATGCAATCATTAGGGCATGCATGTATCTTCTGCACCTCCTATCCTAGAGGGCATACAACCTTCTTTGTTGCGTACGTACTGTCGGGCAATTCGTTATCCTTTGGAAGCTTCTTCTTCAATATTTTCAGTAGCGAACTAAATCCCTTCTCAGATACACCATTGTCTGCCTTCCATTGCAGCAATTCTAGTGTGGTACCGAGCTTTTTTTTGTCATCTTCGCAATTTGGGTACAACCTTTTTTTGTGGTCCTCTAACATGCGATCGAACTTCAACTTCTCCCTTTCACTTTCGCATTCTCTCTGTGCATCAACAATGACCCGGCGAAGATCATCATCGGGCACATCGTCTGGTTCCTCTTGATCTTCAGCTTCCCCCATTGCAGCATCACTGTATTCAGGGGGAGGGTAGTTGTCATCATCCTCTTCTTCTTCGTTGTCTTCCATCATAACCCCTCTTTCTCCGTGCTTGGTCCAAACATTATAGTGTGGCATAAAACCCTTCTGAAGAAGGTGAAAGTGAAGGGTTTTAGAGTTGGAGAAAGACTTCGTATTCTCACAGACAGTACATGGACAAGGCATAAAACCATTCTGCTTGTTTGCCTCAGCCGCTTCGAGAAAATTATGCAGGCCCTTAATATAATAAAGTGTATTAAAAACCATTACAACATATCATGAATGGAGAAGTAAACAATAATAAAAGTAAGAAAATCATACGAGTAAGTATATTTTCTTTTAGCAAGAAGATAAGATCAAGAGGCTCAGCATGCGCGGGCGATCGGCGGCGATTCCAGGACGGGGACGAGACAGGACGGACTGCCAAACCTAGAAAAATCTTGACGAAAATGGAGTTTGGACAAGGAGCTTCGAGAGGAGAAAGCTTAACTTTGGCTTAGGCATTTCATCAAACACCTCATGTGCATAGGAGGTTAGCTAAAGCACCACAAAGCTCTCCCCTCGCCGGCCAAAAAAACAGAGCAGTGTGGAGTGCTCTGCTCGCTGGCGAAGGGGTATATAAGGCATCTCATTGGTCCCGGTTCGTGGCTGGAACCGGGACTAAAGGACCCCCTTTGGTCCCGGATCCAGCCACGAACCGGGACCAATGGTTGTGGGCCACGAGCGAGGCACATTGGTCCCGGTTCGTGTCTGGAACCGGGACCAAAGGTTCCAGACGAACCGGGACCAATGCCCCACGTGGCCCGCCCGGCCCCCTGGCCTCACGAACCGGGACCGTTGCCCCCATTGGTCGCGGTTCGTGACTGAATCGGGACTAATGTGCTGGCCCGGTCCGGGACTAACACTAGATTTACTCGGTTAGACAACTGGTAAAACTAACTTTGTACCGGTGTAGTATTGTTTGATGTAATTTTTAAAAACATGAAAGAATATTTTGCATGTTATTCATATGGACTTAGTAATCTATCTTAATTTTACGGATACTGCAGTTTAGAATTGAAATCTTACCATGCAGTATTTAGTCCAAGAACTTCGGAGGCAAAAAAAAATTAGGACAATTCGTAGAGTTACCTGCCTCCAAACCTTTGGTACTCCAACATATAGTCTACTTCTATAGTTTGTACTAAGACTACTATTGGACATGGCTTTGTATTTCTATGGATGTCTTGTGATAGACAATCATGCCTTTGTTTATTTTTTTTTCCATGGTCATCATCCATGTATGCTCCTGGCTAATCGTGAGATCATAGTGACATATATTCTAGTGTTATGGATAACATCTTCGTGTGTGGGTGTTTGTACATATGTATTTTTAGGCGCCTGAATTTTAGTTTCGCCACGGCCCCCAAAATCTTAGGACCGGACCTGGTGCTATGACCTACACAACATCTGGCCTTGGAACCAACAATATTGTATTGAATTTAATTATATGCAACATATACAGATGTACACATGGGTTACGCTTCGGTACACAAGACGCCTATACATGTTGACCGTCGGAATACTATACGCTTCGGTCACTCTATTATGTGGCATCCGCATACACTGTAATCCAGCCGGTGAATAAATTAAAGTTTTTTCCCCACAAAAAAAATAATATAAGATTGATTTAGACACATTATTGTCATCTCTTCAATATTTGTTAATTAGCTCTAGTTTTCGTTCCATGGGAAAAACAGTAACCGAGGAGTATTTGTAACATGGATCTGCCAAGTCAAAATTCAGAATCCCCGCAAAAATAAAAAGTCAAAATTCAGAATCCCCTCGAAAAGTAAATATCTGACTCTAGAAATGTAGTGCGTAGATTTCATAGAAAACACGCCGCAACAAACTGTAAAAGAAATGCCTGCAGACCAAAGAGGTAGTAGAAGATTAGGCAATTCTGGGGAGTAGAATGGACTTTCTCATGTACACCATCAAATCTGAGATACCAAAGCACAAAGATATAGACTTGCGACAACAACCAACCAACCGGTTACAACTTACAACAGCAGGTGTTTCCCGAGATGACAGTAAGATAGGCCAACACTGCCATAATTTGATTCAAACATGCCGGAACGGATCAAACTTACATGGTCGGATCATACGGTTAGAGTGGCAACTGTTATTTTCGTTCCTACATGCGGAAGTCCGCCGAAGCCCATAGATGTAGGATTATCACATTGAACATAGTTTCTGGCTGGGCCAAGTCCGCCGAAGTAACGCCATATACGGATGAATACAAACGTGAAGTATGATGTACGACGCAGGCCAGGCTAAGTCTTTGCGAATCACCGACGGCCACCAACGATGCTGATAAGCTCAGGCGCCAAAACGCCTCCCTCTGTGTTGGTTGCTTCAATTAACATCCCCTCAAAAAAATTAACAGATCGACAAAGTTTTGTGTCAGGCTGCTTTGATAATTGCACTGATTGAATGATGAACTTCTTGAGGATATCTACATTCCAGTTCTCTGAAATTGTTAAAGGAAACATGCGGTTACCTTTTGTTATCTTTTTGGATTTGCATGGAACACCATGGTTTTGTCCAATCTCGTTTCAGAAAAAAAAAAGTGGCATTAATGTATGGACATAATCACATAAATACTATACTCTATACTCTCTATATATTAATGAAGCAGCGATCGAGAGGGGAGGAATTGAGGACGGCGCCGGTCTAGTCTTGGTCATGCCTGTGCTTTGCATATGATTGTCATGGACTCAATTGTCAGTTAGGGCGTACTGGATGGGGACCAGTTGATTGGCCATCCATGTTCAAAGTGATGCATTCATAAGCCAAATTGAAGGCCAAATCAATGTCACATCGGCATTATTCTTATATTATTCCAAATGAAAGTACAATTGATGTTGCAACATTGATATGTATTTTCTGGCAGAAAGAACATATCGTGAATCAACATTTGTGTGCTATCTGTATGGTGATAGCAAGGCCATGCTGACATTAATCAGCATCTGCAGTTCCTCATTTTCCTTAGCCAGCGCCTCCGCCCCCGGAATATGAGGAAGAGCAAGCCAACAGTAGCCCGACATCATGTTCACCATCTCCACACAGTCGAACAGCTCGTAGTCTCGCGGCGCATCGATGTCTTCGTCCTCGCTTCTCTTGTCACCCGGGTAGTCCCTCATCAGGGCGTCACAGAACTTTACGAGGCTCGCAGTGGCCGTGTATTCCATCTCACATATTCGGAGATGGCGCACTGCTGATGAGGTGCTGTTCTTGGTGTTATGCAGCATTTCCTTGACGTTGCCATCAGCTGTAACAATGCGCTCCTTGAGGATGTCGACGGGTATGAGCGCCAGGTCGCGGAGGTTCTTGGCGTCGACGCTCTGGTTGTTGGACTGGAGGGTCGAGATGCAGAATTCCGGGGTCACGTAGTTGGTCCCATCGTTGTATCCGCGGGAGTTGTTTGAGCCGTTCTTGCACGCTTCCACCATGAAGTCAGTTGGCTTGGGCTTGCCACCGACATCGCCGCTGCTTTGAGCACAGTTGGCCAACGAAACAAGCATGAAGACGATGGCAGAGAAGACGGTGGTGGTCATATGCGATATTGTCATTGCTGCAAGGCCTGCGAGAAGCCTTGAGTTGGATGAGAGTGGTGGGAATAAATGGATACAAACGGATGACTAAGGCGGAATGGATGAATGGTTGGATGGATTGAGTTGATATACATAGGTATTTATACAAACAAGGTAGTGGGGATTCATGAATGCAAGTATCGTCCATTGATAGTGGATATCCAAATGATTAGTGTACACTTACTGCAGAGATATGTAGGTATTTTGATGCTCACTTTGGATCTCCTGATATTAGTTGTATCTTGTATGCTAATGCAACACAACTTCATAAGGATTTCGAAATGATCAATGTTCGTCTTATGCTTTGCTTGCGCGGATGTGTTCGTGGTTCATAAATACAGTATACAGCTTGATCATTGATATATCTGAATAAATAGTGTTAAGGTATGCATAAATATGTTGGACCTCATTTTAGATATGCTCATTTTAATGCCTTTTCTATTCAGAAATATGATAAATGTTCATTTTCACATCTCCATGTATTAAGAGAGATTAATTTCAATAGATTTACTGAAGCAACACCTCCTCGTCATGGATATCCAAGATATTGATCAATGCGTCATGGGAAAACTGTCACCTTTCCATCCTTGATAAAATTATTATTATTTTCTTCCAAATCTCAACTGCAAGAGGTTGCCGTTTTGTTTTAAGATCAATTTAGTGTTTGTTTGCCATTTTATTTGTAAATACTTCCTCCATCAGAAAATCAATTGTCACTCAAATGCATGTATCTAGCACTGAGTATAAGTTAGATTTAGACACATCGTTGTCATCTCTTCAATTTTTGTTAATTAGCTATAGTTTTCGTTTCATGGGAAAAACAGAAACCAAGGAGTACTTGTAACATGGATCTGCCAGGTCTGACTTCAGAATCCCCGCAAAAATAAAATGTCTGACTCCAGATATGTGCTGTGTAGATTTCACAGAAAACACTCGGCAACAAACTGTAAAAAACTTTGCTTGCAAACCAAAGCGGTAGTATAAGATTTGGCAATTCAGGGACTAGAATGAACTTTTTCGCTGGACCAGATTTCCCATGTACACCATCAAATCGGAGATGTCAAAGCACAAAGATAGACTTGCGACAACAAGCAACCAACCGGTTACGACTTACAACATCAGATGATTCTACAGATGACAGTAAGATGGGCCGACATTGGCAGAATTCGATTCAAACATGCCGGAACGGATCAAACTATATGGTCGGGCGCTCTTTATTTATCTCACAGGCGTCTCCGGATCCTCCAGGCAGGGAGGGCAATATGCCTCCTATATATATGGTATCTCCACTATGCGGTTGCCTTAAGCTACCATCTGACTGGCCTCCTCCTCCTCGGCAATCGATGCCTCAAGACATCTACACCGCGGGCATCGGAACTCAACCGTCTTTGCCCGAGGACTGGTACACGCCGTCCATGATGCTGTGGATAGTCGACAGGCTCAGGCCGGGGAACCTGTGGGGAGCGTCAGGGCGGATCTCGATCTTGACAAATGGCCATTTCATTATGGAAGCTGCGCTGCGCTCTTCGGGGCCGTCTCCAACCGCGCAGAAGCGGACGTTCGGGCCGCCGTGCCGCTCCTTGATCCACTTGAAGCACTGCAGCTTCCCCGCTTCCCACGAGCTGTAAACTGTTCAAGCAAGGAGACAATTTGTTGTCATTAGTATATTTCAGGTAACAGATTCACAGCTTGCAATATGTAACACAGATGAAGCAGTCGAACAACAGTTGCGACAACATTAGAGGCGAACCATTATCAGATGATACCACGTCGTCCAGGCGATACAGCAAACATTTGGCAATACTAGGAACCAGGGACCCTGAAGTAACTATGCAATTGATGCTTGAAGATTTGCCAGCAGGCTCGGCTGTTGACTTACCCAGCGCTTCTTCCAGCAACTTATGAGCTGCATAACACGGGAACAGCATTGAGTATTCAAGCATACAAAACCAGATCAACAGTCAGCTTAGATTGTACGTGTAATTCAATTCTTTTAGAGTGGACCAACAATTTCAGTGCAGAAGAAAGGCCACTAAGGCTAACATCAGTCAAAACATATTTCTCCCACATCTTAAAGCTAACATCAGTGTGTAATGTATCCTCTTGGTGGTAGACATGTACAGTATGATCATAGCATAATCTAGTGCACCAAGGAACTAAAAGCTCCCTCTTATTTTCCACTTACTGAAAGTAGAAAATTCAGCCGCATCTTGATTTGATATTAGTATTATTATCATGGATTACAAATTTGCATTAAGCAGCGTTATTAGGCACTGGCTGACTTTTGGAAATAAATACTTGTAGCCCCAATGGATGGCCACAACCTTTTTTGACCAATCAAAAACAAAATATCAGAATTATCTCTTGACTGAATGTTGATACTTTCTCATTACTAAAAGAATTCCCCCAAATTAGTATGAATCAGAATACCTGAAGAAAGCCAACCATCAGCGTATTTGTCTGTCGAACTATACAAATCACTCCAGACTTTGAACATGCGGTGGTCCAGAATTTTTTGCAAACCCTGCAGAAACACCAAAGCAGCTGAGCTTAGTGGTTGAAACATGACACTGACAGAAATATTAGAATGCAGAAATTAATGACTGCAGCAATCAAAAGTCCAACAGTAGCAACTAAAACAGAAGCTCAAGAGCTTTCCAATACCAAATGATGGCAGGGAAGTATTTATTCAGTTACGATGCTCTGAAAATACCCAGTACAGAACTTACAAGACCTCATATTTACTTACCATTTCTTAACCAAGTTTTTTGCTAAGATCTAAACCTCTGTACAGAAGTGCTTGCAATGACACACAAACTGCTGGTGAATCACTGCAGAAGGGGTATCTTACCATTGTTCTGGTGTCCACTTAAACTCATATACCTACTGCAGTTCAGATGCCTGATCCTAATATACAGAACACAGACACTTTCTTGACATTTCCACATAACCTTGATATAAGACCACCCCTACCCTCACACAAAGCCACAAAAGGAAAAAAAAACATATGGAACTATTTAAATACGGCCAGTGCTTAACGTAAATCTGTTGCAGAAATAACCAGATGTTTATTAGATTACTTCCCAGTCTGGAAGCTCATATGGAAAAGAACTTCACATCTCCAAACAAAACTGCATGTCCTCTGTTACAAGATCAGGATATGCATGTCGAAGGAGTTGCGCGAACAAAAAGTTTGCACAGTAAATTGGCTAATATAGCACTACCACTTTGCTAGACACCGTCGAAAATTAAGGCCAGGCACAAGCATCACAAGGATTAGGCCTGAGCACTATCGACCAAATACCACAAAAGAAGTTGTTGCTACAGAAAACAGAGACTGCTACTATATGAATTCACTCTATCATGTTATATGAGTCGTTCAGTCATTTTCATGAAACGGAATGAGTTTTACAAGAGTAATACGGACACTGGATGTCAGCATATGTAGAAGGTCACTTATAAATGCAACAACAGTACTTAATCATTTAACAAAAGTTAAAGGAAATAGAGCAAGATAAAGTAATTATTGTGACACCTTTGCATACTTGTCTCCAATAGCACGATGCCTGTAGGCAAGCTTCCTTTTATTCACATCATCAAAAGGAGAACTAAAGCAGTCGGCCTCAAAATCATATTTTGTCAAGTCTTTCCCATCATCATACTGATGTAAAGCACTGAGATAGGGTTGATTGTAATTCTCAATCTGCATACGTGAGAGAACAAGACTGTCAGTAGAGAGCAATGACATATAACATGGACACACAATTGTAAAATGTGCACCCAGATGGCCTATCCATAGCATCAAAAGAAGAAACGCAGCCAGATGGCCTATCCATAAGCACAATGACGTGCATAAATAAACACATTGCTCTAGTAAGCTGTCAGCAGACAAGATTTGAGGTGTCGACTGACCTCCTCATAGAAGAAGTGCTCATCGCAGAGTTCAAGAATGATGTTCTCCCAGCGCTTCCCTATTTCAGTACCTTTTTCATGGTCCTTGAGGCCTTCAAAATGCCCAGCAAACGACCCATCTAGCAGGGACTTGAGCAGAATAAGTGTTTCATCCAAGTCCCACACGTACACGTTGATAGGCTGATCTGCTGCGGCATCACCAATCGAAGTTTGGCTATTAGCCGAAGCGGAGACAACCTCCTCCATTCGGCACCTGTCGACAAACACAGATCACATCACGCTAGAATCCACGATTGCACGGACGAGCTAAAATCAAGCAACGTGGTCATGTCGTCACGCCGTCGAACGGCGCCGCTAGTTACAAAATACCATTCTAACATTACCATACACGCTACCACTAGACGGCAAGAAGGAAGGCCGCGACCAATCCTGAAGCTCGATGCTATCATACTACACTAACTACAATATGTTCCCTTCCAAGATATAGCCAAATTGTTTCAAGAATAAATTCGCATTCCCCTTGTACAAGCCCTGTTACTGTTATGTGTCCGGAACCATCGTCCCCTTTGCCACCACGGTGCCGCCTTCATCGGATCAAGAAGGATCCCTCTTATCCTAGACGTATGGCAGAACGCATTCAGTTGAACTGAACTCGATAAGCCTCTGGAAACTGGAATCAGCTCGCAACTGGTGCTTCCACAGGCCAAGCCGCAACGAATTGGATGGATTTGATTGGGATGGGCTGGACTGGAGTACCCTGCCCATCAAGATCTAATTCGGAGTAGATCGCCGAGAGCGAGCAAAGAAATCAGTAGAGCGCGACTCCACTCCCGGAATAACTCAATCCAGGCCAGCAGGTTAGGGTTCGCCACCAGCGCAACGAGATAAAATCAACCCGTAACCCCAGCGGATCTCAAATCCAAGCCGGCGAACTAGAGAGGGGGGAGGAGGACAGCCAAGAAACCTCCGTGCTCGGTATGTGGCTGTACCTGGCGGGCGGACGATTCGACGAGGACCGGGCAGGCGTGGCGGGGCGCACGAGCTCGCAGGATCCTACCACGGAGGGGGACGGCGGGTGAGGCGGCGGCGCCGGAGATGCGAAGCCGGCGGCGGCGGGAGCTCTGATAAGTAGGAATAGTATGCTCTTGTTGCTCTGCCCTGCCCTGCTCTCTATGAGACAGGGACGGAGATATGGGGAAGAAGAAAGAGCTAACGTGGCTCGATCCTGTCCGTCGAAAACAATCGACGGTTGGGATCGAGAGGGTTGAGCCCAACCTCGAGGCTTTTCCTTTGGCAAGTTGTTATATTATCCTCGTGAGTCTGCAAAAAGAATTTGTCATGATTTTTTCTTTCTTTTTGTTCTATCAAAATATACATCTAGGCAACTTTTTTTTAGCTCGATCATCGTCCATGATTTTGGTTATTTTTTTAGCTCGATCGTGTACTCTTAGATGATCGCATAGTTGGCATTGTCACACGACCTCTCTCTGTGACCACCTCAAGGCTTTTGGTTGGGCAAGTTGTTGTCCTCGTGACCATTCAAGGAGAAATTGTCATACCTGCGTGCATGATTTTATTTTTCCTTTCCTTTCTTCCCCATCAAAATATACATTGAGGCAATCTTTTATTAGCTAAATCACCGTCCATGAGCCCTCTTTCGCGAAACAAACAACCAAAGATGGATAGAAATGTGAAGAGGTTGGAGTATAAAACATACGGCACTATACAGAGTGCTCGGCTATTTGACCCAGAAAAGGTTGGAGGGTCATAGGAAGGTACCAGCGGTTATACCGATGAAAATGATCATATGGTAGCGACAATCGCCTTCGTCGGAGGGGCCAAGTCGACAACCAAGTGGGAAAAGGGGATAACTTTTGACATTTTTATCCTTGGTTTTCAAGAGAAAACTTATGTAACAAAATTTAGTCGCTGGAATCTATTTCTTTAAGGCATTTTTTTATCTTTAATTAGAGCATCTCCAACAGCGGCGGTAAAAAGCGTCCGCGCGGAGCAAAACAGTTTCTTAACGCGTGCCGAGCGGTTTCGTGCGCTCCAGCGGGCGTGGGAAACTCATGCGCGTGCGCACGAAAAAACTAGTTTTGACGCGTCGCGTCCGGCACGCTCTATAAAATCCGGCACCCGCGGAACGCTCTCCAACACTTTTCACCCCGCCACGCACCCGTCTGCCGCTCTTTCGTCGCTCATCAGCCGCCGCTCTTCCCACCCCACCACACGCCCCGCAGTCACCGAACCACCATGCCACCGCGACGCCGGGGATCGTCGGGCTTCCGCGGTGTCTGGGAGCGCCCGTCCGGCGCCTTCTCCGCGGAGATACGGTCCGGCGACATGCGCCTCGGCCTCGGCACCTTCGACACCGCCCACGAGGCCGTCCGTGCGTACGATGCGGCGACGTGGCGCCTCCGGCGGCCTCATAGGGAAATGAACTTCCCCGAAGTGATGACACGGGCGGGGGTGGAAGAACTCGCGCCTCCCCCACGGCTTTTCACCAACGAGGAACGTCGCGAGAACCGGAGGCTAGAGCGCCGCCTCGGCATCGCCGAGACGGATGAGGCGGCCATGGTAGTGTGGCGTGAACGGTTTCCGCAGGACGTCATGGACGAGCGCGTTCTTCGTGGAGAGGAGGGCGCAGAGGAGTGAGGAGAGGAGGGCGGAGCGAGCCGCCCATCATGATGACAAGCGTACGCGGAAGGTGGCCGTGGAATTCAATATCGCCCTTGGAAAAGCGTCGTCCTGAGACGCCAACGATGAACGCTTTCTTGATGCCTTGATCGAGATTTCGTCGACGGACGGTTCTATTAATAACATTTTTATATCGGACTCGGAGAACAACAGGTAGTTTTTTAGCCTATGTATTTTTTTACCTGCTAGCTATGATTTATCTATCCATGTTTTTATCGTTGAACTATGTATCGTTGAACTATGTTTTTTATTAGCAAAATTTCAATACCATTTGTATTCTGCGCGAGTTTTTATAGCGTGTCTGCTGAAGCGCCGCATGGGCGCATAATTTTGCTGCAGGAGTTGAAGCCAACGCTCGCCGGCACACTAAAAACCGCAAACCGCACGCTGTAAATCCGTTTTTTGACGCCGAACGAAGCGCGCCTGTTGAAGATGCTCGAATACTACTACCATTTTACTCCTAAAATAAATAATATCAACTGAGTGAGTCATTCGCCACATGGCATGCGCGGTGAGCTCTCTAAATTTGGCCAGGAAAAAAATGGTGAGTCACTCGCCTGATACAACAAATCGAACGGTTTTGCCTACAAATGCTTTGATTAACGTCCAAGTTTTATACTACACAGGACGATAGAGCTAGAGACAAGCATGGCACGTGGCAGGCCAGATAAGGACATCGCCAATAGTTTTTGTTGGTTAGGTTGCTGGTAAAATATACCGTCATCAATCAACACCTTAACATACAACTATTTTAATAGATTGTATCTAGTTTGTCTAATAGAATGTAAGATAATAAAGAAGGTGCTCTCTCATTTTACATTGGAGCTTGTACAAGAGGTGTTGGCTAATTTACATACAACCTTGCTCTCTTTCCTCATTTATTGTATGACACATCATCAAAAATCTTATGTGTCAAAGACTCAACAACTATCTTAGGTCATGTCCAATGCATAGCCTCAGGATGATGCATCATATGTCATGTAGGTTCGGATGTCAGTAAAAATAGGTTCGGATAAGGAAGCGGGATCCTTTGCAGGAGGCGGGTGCTTGAAGAGAAAAAATGTGGTCCGAATAAAATGCTAAAAAAGTTAGATTTAAAAGTTGAGATGCATGTGTAGTAAAAATTTTATTTTTTATTCTTTGATTATGTCCACTAATGATAGCTTGTATTGGAGAGGAAAAAAAATTCAATGTAGATGTTTCAACCTATTTTTTATTCCATATGTCATCATTGTACATGCCTTTACAACCTCCGGAACTTTTTGCAACGCCTGGCGTTGTCACAATACTGACGACCTGACGTGACGTGTCACTTGCCCTGCCTGATCAGGTGCTGGAATCGAAGCCTGCGTGTACGTATAGTGTCCACGTCAGTCGACACGCTCAGCCACGTGATTGCACGCTTCCCTGTTACCTCTCCTACACTAGACTAGAAATCACTTTATTCCGTCATCAGCGGCACATGTGACTACGCCGTGATGATTTTTCAGGTGACAGTGAGTTATCGTCAAGCAATTGTCAATATGCCCATCAAAAAACCCTTTTGAGACAACTTTCTTTTGCAAGTTGTAGTTGATTCTCGCTTTCTCGAGTAATATTATATATACACGCCGACTAAGTAACCAAATTGTAGGCGCAAAATTAATTTAGGCGTGTCGACAAGTAGAGGCTGTGTATGATCTTCCATCGTCTTTTTTCAACGTTAAGACGAACTTTTTATGAGCTCAATTTGTGTACACGATTTATGTAGTGTCATTTGTGGATTTTTTGTCCAATATAATAGAATATGATCGTTAAGGTACAACTATTCCAAGGCATTGTTTACATAATTCGTTTTTATGTGAAAAATAGTGCCAATTGAGTGAGTCACTCGGTATGTACAACAATTTAGACGGGCTTTAGACTTGTGTAAACGAAACCACAATAGATAAAAAAGGGCATTTCACAAAGAGGACATGTGGCAGCTCAGATGAACGCCCAGCTTTTGCACACCCACCATTGTCACGATGCTGACGTGTCAGTTACCCTGCCTGATCAGGTGATCGGTGACTGTACATGTCCTAATTAAGCCGCCACACTCACATGTGAAAAGATTGCACATCTCACTCGCCTTTTTCTTACTCATTTTCCCATTTTGAAAAATGCATTTTTGTTTGTTTTGTTCTGGAATGTACTCGCAACACATTCATAGGACTTTGCTTTAATAATGGTGTACTCCCTCCGTCCGGGTTTATTGGGCCCCTGGGCGGAGGGAGCGCGTCTGCTCTTATTAGGCCGCTGCATCGACTCGGCTGTCAAAAGCCAAAAAACGCTTCGATCTCCCAGGTTGTGGTTCATCTTCCAAAGCGTCGTAGTAAATTTCCAGTCGTTGCACTATATACATTGAGACTACTACTCGTACTCCTCTTAGCACAACACCACGGCAGTACTGGTTCCAGGAAAGAAACCAGCGGCTCGCCGGATGCAGCACACTACCATGTCGTCGCGCCCGGAGGCGGAGCACAGCGTCGACGTCGATCCGGACGCCGAGACCCAGTCCGGGCTGGGTTTGGACGCGTCGCCGCCCGACCTCGTCACTGCTGGGCACGCAGAGATCGACGTCGATGATGCATCGCTGGTTGAGCACAGCGTCGACGTCGATCCGGACGCAAAGACCCACTCCGGTCTTGGCTTGGTCGCGCCCCCGTCTGACCTCATCGCTGGTGGTATGTTAAGATCGAAAGTAAGCATAGCTCGATGACTTTGCAATTGGAGGATGCTTAGAGCATGCCTGTATTTATAATGGAGACACTAAGTTCCTTTTCAAATTTTCAATCCAAGCGGGAGCTGTACATGGCGCGAGCTGTACTAATCTATAAAGCAAAATTGCAAAAAAATGGCGGGAGCTTGCTCTATAAAGCAAAATTGCAAAAAAATGGCGGGAGCTTGCTCTACAAAGCTACATGGCGCGAGCTTGCAAAAACATGGCGCGAGCTTGCTCTCCCAGCCAGCCAATGCATGCGCTTGTGATCCTCCTTTGATTGGTGCATGCATGCGCCATGCAGCGTCCGAGCGCTCGCGAAAAAGTACCGCTCGCGTGAGCTGACGCGCGCCAGGGAATTAAGCTGAGCGTGGGGTTGCATGCTAGCGAAGCCAGATTTGCTTTGGCAGTAAATCATGCATGGAAACCGAAGGAGCGGCACTTATTTCAGGGCATTAATCATGGTGTCTTGGTACCTGCAATCTGGTCGGGGGGCCTAATAAACCCGGACGGAGGGAGTACCTGATAGTGGGTGAGGCATCAATGCTCATCACAAAAAAATATCTCTTGCAAATTCTCCTTTTTTTGTTTTTTTCTCTTGTAAATTGTAATTAGAAAACAAGCTGATGGTGAGGCATCGATCAGTGATATATTTCTTTCAGTTGTTTGGATTGTCACCTCTTTGGGTATTTTATGTAGCAATATCTTCCAATTAACCGAAGAATATCCTAACTAGAGAACCGCCAACCTATGTGTGAAAGCTAGCCATCAGCTTGTCGACGTATCAAATCACTATCGATGTTTTTTAATTCGACGCAGATGTCTCTTTCCGAGTAACCTATAATTCAAGCAATTCAGAGTCATAGGAGAGAACAATAAACAAGAGGTGAAGACAACTTTGGCTCATAAAATGGCAACGGCGTTTCATGATTTTATTTTATTTTGTTAGCAAACAGGGAGAACTCTCTTGTGGATACGACGATGACATATATAGTTTAAGGTTTCCATTTCATTCCAAAAAAATACACGTAGTCCACATGAATTCGCTTAGTAATGTTGCAACCTAAAGTGACGCATAGATGCTCATCATAAAAAATATTATATGTATTTTTCTGTAGCAAGCTTTCCTTTTTTGGATAACATTTTCTTTCTTTTGTAAGTTGTATGTAATTATATAATAGCTTATCAGGAGCACCATCTTGCTCATGGTGAGGCATCAATGATGTTTGAATTCTTGCCTTTTCGGGTATAAATTTCATGATAGTATGCTTTCAAATAGTTGTATAATTACATCCGATAACAACCAATACATTTGGGGAGTCAATCAAAGTTTCGGCATAAAGTTGGTTCGGTGAGTCGACAAATCAAATTGCTATCGATAATTTTGTCTCGAAGCAAGCATCCTTTTCACATAACCCAAAATTCGGTATGTTTTGAGCCCTAGGACGAAAAAAAATAAATAAAAAAAAAAAGATGGTGATTTATTGACGACAATGACAACTTACAATTTATTATCGTTTTTATCCTGTTTTGGCACAAGTCTCCTAAAATTGGCGATGTCATTTAGGTCGTCGATGAATGTACATGTCGTAGAGGCTAAAGCCACGTCACTCGCGTGTGCTTTGCACATCTTACTCATCTTTTCCCCATTTGCAGATAACTATTTTATTTTATTTCCCACTCAAAAAATAACTAATTTTTTTTAGTTTGCAAAGAATACATGCAGTACATATTACTTTGCCTTAATAATGTTGCAGCTGATGTTGAGGCATCAATGCTCATGACAAACCACCTTTAATGCTTTTCTTCCCTTGCAAGCTCTCTGTCCTTTTAGCTTTTGTTCTCTTTCAAGTTGTGATTGAAAAGTCTCCCCGCAAAAAGAAAAGTTATGATTGAAAAGTCTACTTATCCAGAGCGCCATCTAGGTGATAGCGAGGCAACAGTACTACTCCCAAGGATATCCATTTCTTCCATCCTTTCATCCTTGGATTCTCACCTTTTCGAGTATTTATATAGTCCTATTTTTAGTTAATCGAATAATAGTTGTGTTTGGTAACGATTACTCGGCATGCGGAATCACCAAGGTTTCAGGGCAAAATTACTTCAGCGCCAACACTATGGATACCTTTTGAATTTCGACACAAATGTCTTTCTCAGCATAACCTTTTATGAGTCCTAGGACAGAGCTAAAAACAAGGAACGGTGACAACTTTGACTCATCCGTGACAACAATGCCTCAAGATTTGATTTGATTTATTTATTTGGACACATGACTTCTTCTAAATTTGGCGCTTCCGGGCCACGCCATCTAGGGTTCTGGATTCCCCATTTTCATCATCATCAATGGGATGAGGAGACTCTGGTGATCTTGGCCAGGCAGTTGTCCACCGGCCGGGGGTGCGGCAGGTACCTCACCCGGCAGTTTGGGTTTTTCCTTGTCAGCCTGCAGCATTCAGATACAAAGTCAATGTTACCACACGCTCACCGTTGGTTGCAGTTGTTGCATTGCAATGTTGCAGGAACAGTTGACAGTGGTGGACTGGCAGCTTACTTGTACCCAAGGAGGAAATGATGGAGGAAGACGGAGATCTCCAGCTTGGCGAGGTCGTTCCCCGGGCACAGCCTCGTGCCGAGCCCGAATGGCAGGAACGTCCCGGCCCTCGGCGGCGGGCCCTGACAAGAAGAAAAGAAGAAACAATCATTTCAAACTGTGCTGAAATGCAGAATTTGGGTGAATTTCGTTCAGAGCAGAGCAGATGCACCTCCCATCTTGAAGGGTCGAACTTCTTGGGGTCAGGGTACACCTGAGGGTCCATGTGCACGCTCCTGTACCACAGCTGCACCTTCCACCCCTTGGGTATCAGATAGCCTGAAGATTTTGTTCATGTCAGGTAGGTTACAGGGAGGTTCAGTCGACCATGAAACTCAAATGTGATGCACTGAGGATGAAAAATTTCATGCATGTTACGATCTCTTGCTCTAACGCATACCGTTGACGAAGACGTCGCGGGTCGCCTGGCGGAACGACACGAAGGAGATGTTGACGAACCGCAGCGTCTCGTCGATCACCTGTCATTTTGTTTCAGAGGATGATCACATTTGCTACAACTTGTTGGTTTCAGGTAGCACACGGGCATTGTTCAGACATGACTGAATCTGAAGAAATGAGTTTCAGAGCAGAGTATGCAGACCTGTGAGAGGTAGGCCATCTTCCTGAAGTCCCTGAGCGTGAGCCCCTTCTGCCCCGGCGGGATGCTCCTCATGATCGCCTCCTGCTCCGCCTGATCAACACGAGGAAGATTGCATCAATGGGGCTGTGAAGCTTGCATCCATGGCGATCTTGTGATCTTTCTTGCACTAGGTAGGTACCTTGGCCTTGGCGAGGATGTCGGGGTTCTCCTGCAGGAAAACGGTGGCCCACATGGTGATGTGGCCGGAGGACTCGTGGCCGGCGTTGAGGTACATGACGAGCACGTCGATGATCTCGTCGTCCTGCAGCCGCCGCCCGCCCTCGTCCTCCACGGCGATCAGCCGGTCCATCATGTCCACGGGCGTCATACCAGCCTTATCCCCCCTGGCCCGCCGCTCGTCCAGCACGCGCTGCAGCGCCGCCACCAGCCTGCGCCGCGCGCGGATCGCCTTGTGGTACGCGAACCCGGGCAGGTCGATGGCCATGGCGCGCATGCCGTAGTTGAGCTCCGTGTAGGTGCGCTCCAGCTCGGCCGCCGTGCGCTCGTCGGCGCCGCCCATGAAGATCTGCACGATGATCCGGAACGTCATCCGCCGCAGCTCCGTGAGGAACTCGAAGTGGTCGTCGCCCCGCTCCGACCAGCCCCGGAGCGTGGTCACCACGGTGTCGTCGATGAAGCCCAGGTAGGAGGTGAGCGCGTCGAAGCCGTTGATGGGCGCCGCCGTGAGCTTGCGCAGCCGCCGGTGCTCATCGTAGCCCATGTTCACGAAGGACTTGGGCCCGATGAGCGCCACCGTCGCCTTGGGCCACCCGGTCACGAACGCGTCGTCGTCCATCAGCACCTGCTTGCACGCCTCCGCCGTCGTCACCAGGATCGTCGGGCTGCTGAACATGAACGCTCTGTACAGCCCCGCTCGCCGGAACCTGCCATGGATTCTTGTCACCATCTCCATTAATTTCATGAACACAAATATTTTCTTTGCTTCTGTAAAAAAAATCATATTTGATTCTCTTTGTTGCAAAAGATAAAATAACACATAGATGGAGATAATTACCGTGCTATGGAGATAAAATAACACAAAAGATAAAATCACTAGATTACTTATTTTATCCTGGCCTGCACTATGGAGATAATTACCTACTGTAGCAGAATATTACCCTCGTAGACAACTAATTTGGGACGGAGGGAGTAATTTTTTGTTCAATATAATGTCTGATGCCGACTAAATTCTTTCTACTAAACACTAGATGACAAAACAAAATATCAGCAAGCAGGTCATATCTACCTCAGGTACAGTTTAAGAAAAGCAGCAACAGACATCTGTGCCAAGGAAGGAATCTGCTGCTGATGTTTTGCAAAACTCAGGACAGAAAAAACGCCTCAAAAACTACTTTTCTAGTGTCAAATCGTCCTTTTATTCCTAATTTTGTTACAGAAAAAATAAAGTAGGAACAGAGAGCATCGATGCCAAAGAATGTTAATATTGCTAATAAATAGCAGCAAGATAGATATGCAGGCAAAGAGAAGCAGTCGCCGAATTCCTTTTTCAGGCCTGCGCTCAAGAACCGACTTACTGTTTCTATCACAGAATCTATATCGCCACAAAAAATTTCTAGACCAGATTAAATATCTGAGCCCTGGCCACTAATGCCGACCAGATTTGCTCGATCACTATTAGATGACAATAGAAAAGAAGCAATCAGCAAGCATCTGGTACAGTTAAGAAAGTAGTAACAGAGATTTGTGAAGAGACATCTGCCCCAAAGAGCGGACAGTGGTGGGCATTCTGCTGGACAGTTTGTGTGGGTGGGTACCAAGCCAGCATGCATTTCATATCCAAGTGGTGATCAATGTAGTGTGCACATGAACCCTATGAAAATGAGGCTGCAAAATCGACGGCAATCGCAGACAAAATCCTCCATCTGCTGCTCCCAACCATAGTAGTACATTGCAACATCCAAGCAAACTGACATGGGGTTTTGGATGCATGCCTGAAGCCCCACCCCAGGAGCATCTGATGGATGAGTCAGGTTAAATCTAATCTAGATGGATGTGAAGTTGTGAACTAGATTACAGAAACACACACATCAGGATTCTAGAAAAAAACATGTCCATCAGAGAAGAAGAGAACAAGATGGCATGGGTACAAAGCAAAAGAGCATCCCACTGACTGAAGAAGATAGGATACTGGCTAGGCTAGCTACTAGGCGATGGATGTTGTCGATGATGACGATGGATCTTCGCCACTGGCTTCCAACACGTCATGAACTGATATGTGTGTATCAACATGCACAAAGGGAGGAGCATCTTATGATGTGTGCAAAGCAGTTCATGTGATCCATCCATTCACCAACAACAAATCCTCCAAAGCGCATCTTTGCCCAAGAAAACGCAAACACTTTTCCAAAGCAAGAAAAGGTTGGGCCTATCTTTCCATCACCAACCAAACTTCCAATAAAAAACACAATAATAATAATAATAATAAAATAAAATCACTAATAATTATTATACTATTTTTTAAAAATTGAATCAAGGGAATCTTATATGCTATGCTGATGTATTGCAAGAAGGTATCACTTATTTATTAAAAAGGATAAAACCAGAAACAAAATGAAAAAAAAAAGTGGTGTTCGATGTCCTGGCGCGACACGTGGCAGTGCGGTCTATGGTGGACCAGGTCCAGCATAACCGCGGAGGGCCGAAGCCTAGGCCCGAGCCCGGCCCGCAACAGGGCGCATGCATGGCACGTGGGAGCTGGGATAGAGGGAGCAGGAACAGTAGTAACTGACTCACCGTCGGGCAAAGGAGTCGATGAAGGAGTCGGGCCTGCCGGACTTGAAGGCGCGGAGGAAGGCCCACATGCCGCCGACGAGCGGCCACCCCATGTCGCCCGGCGGCAGCCTGCCGCGCCGCCCGGCGCCCAGCGACGCCGTCCAGTACCACGCGTGCGCCGCCCGCACCGCCGCGTCCAGCGCCACCGCGGCCAGCGCCGCCACAGCCCCCGCCAGCGCCACCCACGCCACCTCCCCCATCGCTGATCAACGCGCTGCCGACGTCGCCGGTGATGACGGCGGCGGTGGTACAGCACGCGTGATTCTTGTTTGTACGAGAGCTTGCTAGCTAGCGGCTCGTGTGGTGTTTGTACTGACGCTGCGAGCGAGGATGGACGGACGGCTGGTATATATAGGCGGCCGGCGCCGCTCGCTGTGCGCACGTGGTTAAATTTTCCGGGGGAAATGTATTAACCCTTTCCCTTTTCGCCTGCTTCTCTTCGCTGTCAGTGCTAATCAGTATCCTCTTATCCATTGCTGAGTAATTAATTTAGTTTTCACCTTTGTATTGTGCATGGATATGTACAGATATAATCAGTTGTATTTCCTGCTGCCACTAAACCTCCCTGATTTTCTTATGGCCCTGCTAAATCTTTGTTAGGTTTCTGTTTTGAAAAGTCACGAGCGCATCTCTAAGGCGGACCCGTAAACCTTCTGCAACCGTTCGGACTGCCGCGTGGAAGCCATCTAACGTCTTCTTTTGTTTATCCGCGACGCGATTCGGACATGATTTCTTCCGCAAATTGGAGAAAAGAGTGAGGAGGTTTACGGGTCCGAAAACAAGAAACGTCGCTATCCGGCACCCCCAGCCCACCCAATCCTCCCTCCGGGTACCATTTCCTTGCTCTCTGCCCCTTCTATCCTTGCTTTCTACCCTCCACCTTCGCTGCTCTTTGTACGTCTCCGACCGTCAGAGAGGCATTGTCGGACGTCCACAACCAGCACCAACACGCCCGCTCGTCGTCTACGGCGGAGCTTTCCACCCATTTGTACCTAGGTACACTCTATCCTTGTCGACGACCTTCATGGTGGTCACCACACCTGCAGGTGTTCAGTCAAATGCCATTGAGTTTATTTTCAAATGCTATGTCATTTTTTAGAGTTCGGGGGATGGTGAGCTACTCGACCATGGAGGATGAGTTGTTGTGCGATGCGTGGCTGGATGTATCCATGAATTTCGTAGGCAAGACCAGAGGGGAGCCCTTCTGGCGACAAGTGCACGAAACATTTCATGCACGAAAGGACATTGCACCCTACGACATGTACATCATTCAACCACGCAACGCGAAGTCGTTGTCGTATTGTTGGCACATGATCCAGGTCAGCGTCTCCAAGTTTTGCAACGTGGTTCGTCAGTTCGAGGAAATGTGGCCATTGCACACGACAGATGAGGGGCTCGTAAGGTTTTTTGCTTCCTCTTGCTCAACTTGTTGATTGATTCATTCACTCAATGTTGATATGTACATTATATGTAACCCGCACTCGCTGCGCGGCATACCACGGGAAAAAGGGACAACCATTTATGTGTGCACATTGTTGTTGGATGAGGCTGACGAAGCAGCTTGTGTGAGAAGACATGATCTTTTGATCAAAGCCCTATTGGGCATCTGCTTAACTTGAGATCTTGTTGTATTCGAGTTAGTTTGCATGTTATGTATGAATGATTTTTGCTATTTCCTATCCGAACATTGATGAATAAGTTGCAAACACGGGCGCGTGTTTTTTACAGACAATAGTAGAGATACCAGCAGTAAGTAGTTAGATCAGATCAGATTTGATTTTTTTTTGAGGGGAAATCAGATCAGATTTGATTTTACACGCATCAACGGATCAACCAGCAGGCTGCATTCATGAAAAGTTGAGGTCTCAAAAAGATTACTTGTTGTTTGTTCCCTGTGTAATACTATGTTGTCAGGTGCAACATTTGTTCACATGGAAAATATGCATGCAAGTTCGACTAAGCCAGGAGGTGTTACAGAATGTGCCTTTTAGAGTCGAGTGAGTGAATGGTGGTCAAGGTCAACAATTCAATTTCATTGCTATCTCGAGCTGGAAATAGAGGAGATCCCTCGAGGACACACATGCATCCATGATGAACTGTTTGCCATGATATGTCTTAGTTTGGTGTAATAAGCCTCGTGGGTGTAAATCAAAGTAAGAATATATCACGCACCGTTAATAAGGGTCATGGTGCTAATTATGTGAAAAGATTTCCTTACATATGGATCCTAGATCGCGGTCATTGACGCACCTCCGTCCAACGGCCGTCATATAGCCTTCCGTGGGTGTGACCCATTTACCGTGTCGTCGGGTCTCCTGCGTAGAGGCCTACAGTCGATCATAGGCCCGACAATGGTACTAAAATAATTCCGTCGTGATTGCGGCCACATTGGTGAGCTCATTTTCCTCTTTCTTGAGCACATCGATTTGTTTGAATTGCTATATAAATGTTACATATGTTCATGTGTCCAAGATGTTCCTTTGTATATACTCATATATGATTAGAATTTGTTGTATAAGATATTATAGAATGATTGTATATATATCCTGTTGTCCTAAATACTGCAACGAATGCTTTAATTACTATATAAATGTGTTAAGATTGTTGCATCTTATATATGGTACCACTTTACGAATCATGCCTGTATGTTTCATTCTTATCTTTCCTGTTCCCTCTCACCTCATCTTGAACACTGTGGAATGCCAAAAAAAATCTGCATCAAAATACATCATGGTTTAGAGTTTAGGATTTTAATTCCATTAAACACAACTCGAAGTCTAAATTCTAGGCTCTGTGGTTTTTTGGTAATATATGAGGTACTTATAACATTTGTTAGGTTCTTATTTCATCTACAGCACAACATCCACAAAAACAAATTGGTAGTGTTGACATGTGTATTTCTCAACTTTCGGCATTACTTTTCTGTGACAAATAAATTAGGTTGTATTTTACACACATGAGTCCTATTTAAGTTAAATTGTCCAAAATGAGCCGTACATGGGTCTGTTTAAGTTATATTGTCCAAAACCAATCGTACATGGGGTGAACTTTGGTGATTATAATTGTAGCACTAAAGATGACACTACATGAATATTACGTGATTATAACACAAAACGTAATGTGTTTTTACTTATATGTCAACAGGCAGATCAAAGAAATTTCAGTTTCATCTCATCCTTATTATGACATTTTGGTGCACTTCACTAGAAAACATTTCTGAAAACTCTTTTGTAAAGTGTGACTGGAATATCACAACGTGATGATATTATATTTGGTGAACCTATGCAAAAGGTTCAACCCTGAAGTAAGTACAAACAACATCTCTCGAAGAGAACACACATCACATTGAGTATGATTTGAAAAACACGGATGACAAAGTCAGCGAGGGTCTAAGTTGTTGGATGTTCTAGGGCTGTCAACAGAGCTAACAAAACTCCCCTCTCTCAAAATTAAATGGGAGGACTGGCCATCAACGGAGTCTACGATGTCCTCACAACGCTCATGAAGATGAAGATGAGCCGAGATTAATGTTCAGAATGTCGCAAATCATTCAGTGTCTTGGAAAGACATTGTTGAGGATAACGGCATCATAGATGGTTCATGTTTCTAATTTCACAGACCTATTAGGAGGGTTTTGGAAATTGTTGTGTTCAGTTTTTGGCATGAAATGTGTTTGTGGAATGTACAAGAGAAATGTTTTTAGTGAGTACTCCCTTCGTTCATTATTGTAATATGTTCTAACTTTTTTTTCTGCATCAGATGTATATAGACGCATTTTAGTATGTTTGTTCATTCACTTCAGTCGATATTAAAATATTCAAAAAAAATCTTATAATAAAGAACCGAGGGAGTACTATGTTGATTAAGTTGGAGTTTAGGTGATGTATAATTAAAATGGCGTTCATAGTGTTCTTAGTTAAGGTGTGTAATGTTGACTGTATTAATTTTTAAATCCCAAAAAGATACCAGTGATGATCGATAATATGGTTGTCTGCCCCTAGAAATGCAGCTAGGTTGGGCCTAAATAAACTGCAAGTGAGGTGCTCTTATGTCCGTCTGTAACTAGTAGCCCTGTTTCCGATGATGATTTGCCACCAGTGGTGGGTGACCCACTTGTCATTGATAGGCGTTTCGGCTCATCATTGATAAGTGTTCATATAGTAGTGCAATCAAGGGATGAATTAATCATATCACAATTAGATGCCACTATCACAAGAAAGACTTTGAAATAGCAATTGTATGACAGATGTCACATATTTTCTCTCGTAAAGTGTTGGTTTTCGAAGCATAAACATTTTTATATGAAAAATCCCATTTGTAAAAGAAGAGAATTTCAACTTTTAACCCCCTATTTGTGGCACTATGGGCTTTTAATCAATGTAAAATTTGCTACTCCTTCCGTTCCGTAATGTAATGCCTAAGTATTTTCTTCAAAAAGTCGAACATTGTAAAGTTTTATCACGCCTATAGTAAAAAACATCAGTATTTGGAATACCAAATGCATATCGTTAGAAACATCATGAGATATATGTCCACATTGTTTATGCTTGGTATTGTAGATATAGACAAGTTTGATCAAAATTCGATAATTTTCTCCACATTGTGGAATATATAATATTTTACTATATTTAATTACGTCGTTGTGATTATTATTGTTAGAAAAAAGCTAGCAAGATACTACACTTGTTAGCACTGCAGGGTAACTGGCATTTCTTTTTGTACGACTTGAAGATAACTGACCACGTCTACTACTCTGTTTACATGATATAACTGACGTGACAGACTACTCCGCTGGCCATGCCCGTTCATTAGCTTTTGTTGTAGGTGAAGACAAGTCATCCTTGAAAAAATAGCTCTTGTTGCTGCTATGTACCATGCAAGCATGCATGGACCGCAAACAGGACGCGTGTGTACTCGTGCGCCACCTTGACCTATATCTAGCTACAGGGATGTAATAAAGCAACAAAGGTAAAGCTATAGCATGCGCAGCCTAACTAGGTGATGTGTTCATGCCATAGCCTTGGCCCTTGTGATCTCTGTGTATGCACTACGTGGGATGTGGCAACACTACAGCTAGCGAAATGGAAATCGATATCATATGTGTATATATATCTTGATTGGTCCAAACATTGGAGATGGGCAGAAAAGGTCCATATACATCGGTCCCCAAGCTTGACAACTATTCAGCAACTAGCTCAAGAACAAGAGGAAATAAACTGTTGAAGAACTATAGGAGTAGGACCCTGATAAGTGCCATACGTGTTTTTTCCGTTCCTTTTTTCGAATGACAAGTTTCAGTTTTTTCCTGTTTCTTTTTTCGATGACAATTTTAGTTGTAAAAGCATCAGGATGGTGTTATTTTCTGTCACGCGTGTGACTCTTATCATTTGAATAGAAGTATAGTTATCTATCTGTATTTTTAAGGATAATATATGCGTATAAAGGCATCGCCAAAAACCAAGCGCAAGACCCCTCCTTTTGTTGCCGGAATACTATCGGAACCCGGGCGGTGAGGTTGTACATCCATGGACCTCGCTTTCTAGATAACAAGCGTAGATAGAAAGATGATATAGATAGATGCATATATGGGGCCTAATCAAAGGAGAAGCTAGCTATATATCTCTAGTTAGGTTGACGTGCATGGGCCATGAGTGAGGTGATGCATCATGGACGTGTCACGGTCAGGCAAGACACGATCGAACAGCAAGATCTCTCTAGGAAGCTTGATAATAGATGGACGCAGACACATGCACGCAACGGCCTTTTTCAGCTGGTGACCAGCAGATATGTATCACGCATGCACCAGTACATTTTGCTTTCCTTTGCTCTCCCCCATCCTAGCTCATCAGCCGCCCATGACTTTCTTTTGGTTTCTTGCCGACACATGGAAACTTGTAGCTAACATGAATCCACACGGTGCTGCGTACTGTGTATCGATTGATGCAGAGATCGAAAGAGAAAGAGAAAGAGAAAGAATTTCATTCTGACAAAAAGTTACTGAGTGTTTCCCCAAGAGAGAATGGACTGCCAAAAGTACTTTTCTTGCATTGACTTGATCATACACATAACACCATGGTTATATGCAGTAGCAATAATACTATTTTTATTTGTTATTGATCATTGATCAGTTGTTGATGACTTATACCTGCACTTGCTGTCACCTACATTAGTTGTTTTTCTTTGTGAATCTAGCAGCTACTTTAGGGCATCTCCGACGTCCGCGGACACGGATACGAGAACCGGCCATCCAACCATGTCCCCTAAACGTGTGTCCCTTCCCTTCATCCATAAATAGTTTGCAAATATTTCTGGTACAATAATAGTTCAAATATAAATATTACGTTTGAGATAACCGGATGTTCAACAAGTTTTTTGATTTCGTCAATTCTAAATTCAATGATACTCGAATCAGAATCAGAAAAAGTCCTCCCAAAGAATGTGGCCCTTGAGCTTCATCCAACATTGTAGGAACGTAGATGGCCTCCCCACTTTCTTGTGGCACATCACGACAGCGCATTCGATCTATACAACATGATGATTATGAGGTTAAAACATTGAGTGAATCAGTGAATTGACCAACATATAGCGAAACACAAATCAAAACTTATGATCTCCATGGTTGACGAGCCCGATGACAACATTGTCTCCACTCGTGCAACCGCACCACAAAATGTCATGGCGGTGTTGAATTTGGTGTAGCGCCGATGGCCTAGCGACTTCACCTTGCGATCATGGATCATGTGTGCGTCATAGGGCGCGGAATGCTTTTTCTCAAGAACGAAGCACATGGGTTTTGCCAAAATAGCGAGCCCCCTTGCCCCCATTTCCACAAAGTTTTTTGATACAACCTTTCACCTTCGCACAATAAGTCATTCTCCATCATCGAGTACCCCGCCATCATGCTTACTCTAGAACACGACAAGAAGTTCAATACAAAAATTATATGGCATTTGATTGAACACCTATCGAACGTGGTTTCTGCCATGGATGACATCGGCATAGGGGCGGATGATACCTGGCTACAAAGAAATCTTGAGTGGATGACGTCGGCAAGGGTGCGCTTGTCCAAGGATGCATGGCCGGCGGTCGGAAAGGTACAATGACGATGTCGGAGGAGGAGGGTGGGAATGCTAAGAAATGGGGGAGCATGGGTAGAGTGAAAGATGAGTCGGCCAGGAAGGGCATTTGAGTGGGCTGAGGGTGTGAGAGTCCTACATGGCAGCGTTCCAGACTCACGGAAAGCCCCCACCCCCAGTTTGTGTCCGACTTGTGGGAATTTGGAGAACCGGACTAGTTAGCGGATTGACATGGTACCGCGTTGGATGACAGATTACGTCCGGACATCTCAGTCCGGACAGTTGCAGGCGTTTTGAGGGACCGTGGTGGAGATGTCCTTAGACCTAGTTAATTAATCACTTGACATGCATGATTCGAGGATGTCTTCCATACCGCACGTTGTTGATGTCCCCTCTTGCTTCATGCCCTCCTCCCGCTCCCCATCACCACCACACCTACATCTACACCTTGCTCGCGCCACACGTCCACCTGAACCAGGCCTCGGTGTTGCACATTCACCACTGCTCACTAAGATGAACACAGAATGGGAGTGGGTATTGTGGAGGCATACACAAGTGGCGATGTGGTCAACTTGGGAAAGATTAAGGAAAAAAATTCTAGGTTTGCCAAATCTAAGGAACTAGTGAAGGAGGCGGTGGGTGACACCATGGATGCTACGAAGGTGGAGATGCAATGGATGATCCCCGATGATGAGACCATTGAAATCGAAGTACTTTTCTATGCGATGGACGAGACAAAGTTTGAGGATCCCAAACAGTGAGAGCGCTGGGTTAAGGCGCTATTCGGAGACGCTCTGCTCCACAGCTGCAGGAGCGGAACGGGCGGAGCTATAGTTCAAAATAAGAGAGCTGCAGTTTTCTAGCTCCGCAGATTCTGGAAGCTGGTGGATTACCGAATATGGCCTAAGTAACGCTCTCATATTTGGGGACCGGGGATCGAAAGACCGATGCGGTGGGGGTGGTGGTAATGTTTGCGTCTGGAAGCAGCCATGTGCGAATTCATCTAGGTGACATGGAGACGGAAGGCTATGGCGTTGGCAATGGTGCAACTGATAGTTACGTTATGCTGTAGGGAGTTGCCACTAGAAGTGGGCGACTATGTGTGCCCCCACGTCGCTCACAGCCCATAGACTTCAACTATCAATCTATGAAGTGACATACATGAAAGGTTCCAAGTCCATCATGGATGCGCCTCCGTAGCAGTTTTGCGCTGATCTGTGACGGATTGAAACCGGCATGCATTAATAGGATTCTTGTAGTGGGTAGTAGCAGTCTTTTAGGGTACCGGTCTGACTTGTGGATACCCATGTTTGCAAGTAGCAAAAACTATGGTTATATTTTGATTGTAAGACTTGCTATATATATATTTATCTATTACTATTATATAAGAATCATATATATGGATATCCTAGATGCAACGGTGTCTTCAGTTAAACATGTTTTCATGTCTGAAGAATCATACATACTGAATTGATATCTATTTATTGTGGGACATTTAAGTAAAATGTAAAAATACTGGTGGGAGCTTTTGCCGAGTGTTATAGTAAGTGACTGCCGAGTTCCTACCGGCGAAACTCGGCAAACACTTTCTACATTATGAAATATGATAATCTTTGCTGGGCATTCGTTATACGACGCTCAACATAACAGAGTCCCGGCGTCACGAAGCCATTGGCTGCATTGGGTGGGGCCCCTTGGTCAGGCCTTTGCCGAGTTATGTCATCCATGCACTCGGCAAAAAGACACCTTATCCGTGTTCCAAACCTTCGCCGAGTTATCTTTATTTCCGCACTCGGCCAAGATACTTGTTTGCTAAGTTCCAGCTCTTTTCTGAGCTTTTTTTAACCTTGCACTCGGCTTTCAGTTGCTTTGCCGAGTTTCCTATAAAAGAATCTCGACAAACAATTGAGCACTGGGCAAGCTTGCCGATTCTAGTAGTTCGTGACTAATTTGTCTTGCGGAGATTGACTTCATAGTTCACTAATAGAACGTCCGTGCGTTGCTACGGACTAAAATAATAATAAATGAAGAAAAAGGTGTGGCAGCTCCCAGATGCCCCTACATCCTCATGAGCAGTAAATTTAAAATAAAATGAAAAAATATAAAAAAATCAAAAAATTTAGGGGATCAAAGATGAGGAAAATGTTGATGTTCTTGCAAATTTTCAGCACAAATAACACTCGAGGATCGCTCACCAAAAATAATACTACTTAAAAGTGCACATAAACTTTGACCATTGATATTTTTAGGTGAGGTCTCCTCGAATGTTATTTGAGGCTGAAGATTTGCAAGAACGACGAATGTTTAATCATGTTTGTTTGATGTTCCAAAGTTTCAAAAAAAATATTTCAAATTTAATCTTCATAGAGGGTGCAGGGGCACCTGAGTGTCGAAAGTCCCGTCTCATAAATGAACCAAACAAATAATTTTTGAAGCTCACTTCTTCCTCATACGCTCGGGCGTGCTTGGATATCAAATGGATGCCGAGCAAGCTCGCCACCCCACGATGCAACCTTACCTTTTTCTATCGGACCTCCCCTTCCCTCCCAGTTTCCCGTCGTAGCGGGACATTTCTCATTCGAGATCTCTCTTTTAAAACTGGATAACGTCCACCTCACATTCGTCATGGCACCCTATCTTCTTTACACCATACTTACCCATAAACCGTCAATGAGGAATCCCCTACCAATTGCCCGTGTTTGTGTCAATCTGCCACACCATCAAGGGATAGGAGGCGTGAGCCACCCATGATGTCCCTCGAACAAAGATTGCATATCCGGTATCTCCTAAGCCATTGACATGTTGTAACATGTAGTTGAATGTCGCTCATTACCACGAAAAAAGGTGATGTCCGTTGTTGGGCATGCAACTAAGACGCCACTCTCACCATTATTAACTCTTGAAACAATCAACAATGAAGCTGCCCTTCTATCCTAACCATAAAATGTACAAGAATGTCGTGCATTACCATGAAACAAAAAAAAAATGATGTTTGTTGTTGTCAGTTGTATGATTGATGATTATATATGGTAGTGAATGGTAATAAGAAAAGAAATATCTCATCAATGCTTGATTGATTATGATTTATTTTTTACTATATGGTAATTAATCTCTAATGAGACAACACCTGAGTGATGAATTAATAGGAAAGTTAGGATTTGAAATCAATTGCTACGAAACTGGATTTCATTGTTTGGTAATGTTCCCATTTGTAACATGATTGGTTAGGAAAGTTTAGAAAGGTTAGGGAAGTTTTTTTGAGAGGGTGAAAAAACCAACATGAAGGGGAGGGGGATATGAGACAATCTACAATTTGTTTAAAAAGGTTATTTTTCTTAAATTCTGTTATTTGTTTCCTAAAAAATTATATATTGTTTTCTAAAATAAATCGCATTAATTAGAGAAATCAATTGATTTGGTAAGTTAGGAAAGTTAGATATGTGATCTTTTGTACATTAGGAAAGTGTTGATTTGAAAGAAAAGTGTAAAGAGAAAATATAAATACATGGGTAAGGAAACCAGTGCGAAGGGATGGTGGGAGGTGGGGCGAAATAAAACCGGACGAAAAAAACCTACGTATCGGACGAACCTACCATCATGACCGCAGACTGCCCCTTTAAGAATAGAGATATACAATATATCATATGGTACTATGCAGAACTAATAATACTTAATCATCTGCGTTTGAGCGGTTGTTGATGACATATGCTGCACTCTCTTTCAGGCTCCTACCTACGATTAGTTAATTATAATCAGGGGCCATGATTCGAAGATGGCATTCGCCAGCTGATCCTTTACTAATCCGGACAAATTTCCGGGACTGCTAAATATAGCTAGTAAATGTATGACGTGTGTGAACTCAACAGTGCTGAATTCTTCCTTCCTTTCGAGTTGTATAGACAGACATACCGAACCCAAATAAACTACCCAATCATTGAGAGAGCATATACGAGCAGATGCTTTTCTTGTGGACACATGTCCATGCGAAAATAGCGCCTGAACTTTGTCAATGGTGGCGATCACTGCCATACCTGTCGCACAAGATTCTTCCTTATAAAGGCGGTCCAATGTCAAGGGATCTACGTCACATGATAGCTGCACTGCCGACTACTTAGCGCCTTTGATTTGGAGGTCATCGTCCGTCTTTTTCGGTTTTTTGAATGAGTTGGCTGAAATATGGATTCAATAATTTCTTTGACTATGTCATTGCCGCTGGCTGCCTCGTAGTAGTCTCACTCATAATATACGTCAAATCTAGATAAGTTTGGCAACTTGCTTACATTTTTTTCGGACGTGGCATCGGATCAGATGCCGTGCTAATGCACGGTGAAACAAAAGAAGAAGGTGCTGTGCCGAATCAGGACAAATCATGAGGAATAGTCAACGTAGTGAGCAAAGATGCATATGTAGTATGCACTTGTATCCTCTCCCTATCATCAAGGGTCAATGTGCAAGCACATTCCTTTTATCTTTCGACAAAAATAAACTTTATAACTAGAGAAGTACTGTAGCAATCGCATCCACAAAGATGTTGTGTTTCTTTGTTTTGATAAGTAAGTACGTAATTGTTGAGGGTGTCTCGGACTAGGGGGTACTAGCCGATCCTACTTGATGTCCACGCGCCGAACTAGTACCCACTTAACAAACCGCGTAGAGGACATCCGAAGTTGTGGGCCTCATCGTGAGCAAGATGGAAGCCACCGAAGACTTGGCATGCACTTCAAGGAGAATTTTTGTATCCGGCATGTTATTCCTTAGCTGAAACCGATCTTATGTAAACCTAGGTATCCTTGACACCTATATAAGCCAAGAGTGTAGGTCCATAGAGACACGCTTACGTACCTTAGGGTTTAGAGTACTAGTCGTCAACCCGTGCATGTGCACGGGCTATACGGAAAAGCATGTTGGAATTTGAAATGTTGGTTATATTAGACTATGGTGTGAAAAACATCACGTTTAACGTAAGCTGTTGTTCTTGATAAGGCATGTTAGAATTGGAAACTGAAGGCTGCAACTATTTCTTGATAAGGCATAACCGCAGCAGATAGATTGGCCAATTATGTTCTCATGGCCATTTATAATCTGTATCTAATATACATCTTATTTCAGTCTTGTGGAAGTCATGGCTTTCTGTACTATCAGATATTAACTCATTATAATGAATTGGTGATCACACACCTGAAACAAAAGACGATGGCACAATTCAATAAGGTTCTCCACATAGTTTAACATCCATAACTAATATCTTGAACTTCCTCGATTGTTGTGGAAATTGTGTGGCTATATATCCACGTTCTTAAGTACTGATTAATTATATGAATCAATGATCACATTCCTAAAACAAAAGGTACCAAACCATATTAGTTTCTAATACATGTGCACTCCCAAAGTCATATTAGTTTATAATCCATCGGCACTCTTATTGCGAGAAAACGTGAAGGGCTCCACGTCAAATATGACCTATCCATTCATTTCAGGAACTCAAGTAAGTGAAAGGAGTGCACACCTTACCGTAAAAAAACATTTCAAGAACTCAAGTAAGTGAAAGGAGTGCACACCTTACCGTAAAAAAACGATGAGTTTCTGATACAAAATCTCGCCATTTTTTGTTACTTCAGTTGGACACTTCTGCCATGGTTTGTGGCGGTAGGATCCTACAATCTACCTCCCAGGGCCTTGGCGGTAGGCCTTGTTGGAGAATGTTGCATGGGAAACAAAAAAATTCTTACGCACACGCAAGATCTATCCATGGTGATGAGCATCTACGCGAGGGAGAGTGGATCTACATACCCTTGTAGATCGCTAAGCGGGAAGCGTTAAGAAACGCGGTGGTGTAGTCGAACCTCTTCGCGATCCAAATCGCCGAGCCTCCCGCGATCTCATCACGATCCGTCCCGCGATCCAATCACGATCCGTCCCGCGAACTCATCACGATCTGTCCCGCGATCTCATCGCGATCTGTCCCGTGATCTTGATCACGGTCCTTCCGATCTAGCGCCGAACGGACGACACCTCCGCGTTCAGCACACGTACAGCTCGATGACGATCTCCACCTTCTTGATCCAGCAAGAGGGAGCGGAGAGGTAGAAGAGTTCTCCGGCAGCGTGACGGCGCTCCGACGCTGGTGGTGGAGCTATTCCGACAGGGCTTCGCCTAAGCACTGCAGAAAACCGATCTAGATGAGAAACTATGCATGAGAGGAACGGGTAGCACGTGGCTATTAGGGTTAGCTTTTCCCTCTAAATCCTCTAGTTAATATAGGAGGGAGGGAGGGGAGGAGGCAGCCTCAAACCCTCAAGATCTGGCCGAAATTCGAGGTGAAGGAGTCCTACTCCAATCCTATTAGGATTAGGACTCCTTCCTTATTTAGACTTTTTGCCCTTTTCCACATTTTTTCTTTTGGGCTTTTCTTCCCAGCAGCATGGGCTTCGTGTGGGACTTCCACCAGCCCAATAAGGGCTGGTATTCATCCTCCCACAGCCCATGTAGCCTCTTGGGTCGAAATACCCCTCCCGATGGTCTCCCGGTACACTACCGGCACTCCCGGTACACTATCGATGAGCCCGAAACTTTTTCGGCGACCAAAATAGGACTTCCTATATATCAATATTTACCTCCGGACCATTCCGGAGATCCTCATGACGTCCGGGATCTCATCCGGGACTCCGAACAACCTTCGGTCACCACCATACATAACTCTATACTACCGAAACGTCACCAAACCTTAAGCGTGCAGACCCTGCGGGTTCGAGAACTATGTAGACATGACCGAGACACCTCTACGGCCAATAATCAATAGCGGGACCCGGATGATCATATTGGTTCCTACATATTCTACGAAGATCTTTATCGGTCAAACCTCCATGTCAAGGATTCAGTTAATCCCGTATGATGTTCCCTTTGTTCTTCGGTATGTTACTTGCCCGAGATTAGATCGTCGGTATCTCCATACCTAGTTCAATCTTGTTATCGGCAAGTCTCTTTACTCATTCCTTAATACAAGATCCCGTGACCAACACTTAGTCACATTGCTTGCAAGGCTCATTGTGATGTTGTATTACCGAGTGGGCCCTGAGATACCTCTTCGTCACACGGAGTAACAAATCCCAGTCTTGATCCATGCCAACGCAACAAACACCATCGGAGATACCTGTAGAGCACCTTTATAGTCACCCAGTTATGTTGCGACGTTTGATACACACAAGGCACTCCTCCGATGTCCGTGAGTTGTATGATCTCATGGTCATAGGAACACATACTTGACATGCAGAAAACAGTAGCAATAAACTTACCTGATCATATGCTACGTCATCTCATGTCCATGGCTAGGAAATCTTAACCATCTTTTGATCAACGAGCTAGTCTACTAGAGGCATACTAGGGACATGGTGTTGTCTATGTATCCACACATGTATCTAACTTTCCGATCAACACAATTATAGCATGGAAAATAAACGATTATCATGAACAAGGAAATATGTTAATGAATAATTTATTATTGCCTCTAGGGCATATTTCCAACAGTCTCCCACTTGCACTAGAGTCAATAATCTAGTTCACATCACCATGTGATTCGCATTGTTATGAATCTAACACCCAATGATTTCTGGGGCTCGATCATGCTTTGCATGTGAGAGAGGTCTTATAGTCAACGAGTCTTCAACATTAAGATCCGTGTGTACTTTGCAAATCTCTATATCTAACCGTAAACACTACTACCACACTCTACTTGGTACTATTCCAAATGGCTGCTCCACTATACGTATCCGGATTGCTACTAAGAGTCATCCGGATTAGTGTTAAAGCTTGCATCAACGTAACTCGTTACGACGAACCCTTTATCACCTCCATAATCGAGAAACATTTCCTTAGTCCTCTGGTTACTAAGGATAATTTCGACCGCTGTCCAGTGATCCACTCCTGGACCACTCTTGTACCCCTTGACAAACTCATGGCAAGTCATACACAGGTGCGGTACACATCATGGCATAATATAGAGCCTATGGCTAAGGCATAGGGGACGACGTTCGTCCTTTCTCTTTCTTCTGCCGTGGTTGAGCTTTGAGTCTTACTCAACTCACACCTTACAAAGCAGGCGAGAACACTTCTCTCTGACTAATCCATTTTGAACTCTTTCAAAATCTTGTCAAGGTATGTACTCATTGAAAGTCTCATCAAGCATTTTGATCTATCTCTATAGATCTTTGATGCTCAACAATTAGGTAGCTTTATGCATGTCTTCCTTTGAAAAACTCTTTTCAAACAACCGTTTATGCTTTCCAGAAATTCTACATAATTTCCGATCAACAATGTGTCAACCACATATGCTTACCAGAAACTCTATAATGCTCCCACTCATTTTATTGCAAATACAAGTTTCTCATAAACTTTGTATAGACTCAAAACTTTGATCACCTCATCAAAGTGCATATTCCAACTCCGAGATGCTTGCTTCGGTCCATAGAAGGATCACTGAAGCTTGCACACCTTTTAGCATCCTTAGGGTTGACAAAACTTTCTGGTTGTATCACATACAACCTTTCCTCAAGTAAACCGTTAAGGAAACGATGTTTTGACATCCATCTGCCAGATTTCATAAATGAAAAATGCAGCAACTGCTAACATAATTCCAATAGACTTTAGCATCGCTACGAGTGAGAAAGTCTCATCACAGTCAACTCCTTGAACTTGTCACAAACATCTTTGCAACAAGTCGAGCTTTACAAATGGTGACATTTACCATGAGTGCCTGTCTTCATCTTAAAGGTCCATTTGTACTCAACAACCTGCCGTCCAACGAACAAGTCTACCAAAGTCTATACTTGGTTTTCATACATGGATCCTTTCTCGGATTTCATGGCCTCTAACCATTTTTCGGAATCCGGGCCCATCATCGCTTCTCCATAGTTCGTAGGTTCATCGTTGTCCAACAACATGACCTCCAAGACAGGGTTGTCGTACCGCTCAGGAGCAGTACACATCCTTGTCGACCTACGAAGTTCGATAGTAACTTGATCCTGAAGCTTCATGATCATCATCATTAACTTCCTCTTAAACTAACGTAGGCTTTACAGAAACATCTTCCTATGTTGCGCTACTCTCTGGTTGAACAAAGGTTTAACAACCTCATCAAGTTTTATCTTCCTCCCACTCAATTCTTTCGATAGAAACTTTTTCTCGGAAAGGACCCATTTTAGCAACAAACACTTTGCACTCGGATCTGAGATAGAAGGTATACCCAACTGTTCTTAGGGTATTCTATGAAGATGCATTTGTCCGCTTTGGGTTCGAGCTCATTAGGTGAAAATCTTTTCACATAAGTGTCACAACTCCAAACATTAAGAAATGAAAGCTTAGGTTTCCATCAAACCCTAATTCACACGGTGTCATCTCAACGGATTTAGATGGTGCCCTATTTAAAGTGAATGTAGTTGTCTCTAATGCATAACCCCAAAATGATAGTGGCAAAACCGTAAGAGACATCATAGTATGCACCATATCTAATATAGCACGACTATGATGTTCGGACACACCATAACACTATGGTGTTCCAGGTGGCGTGAGTTGTGAAACAATTTTCACATTGTCTAAAGTTGTATGCCAAAATCGTAACTCAGATATTCACCTCCACGATCATATCGCAGACATTTTTATCTTCTTGTCACGATGATCTTAAACTTCACTCTGAATTTGCTTGAACCTTTGAAACGATTCGGACTTGTGTTTCATTAAGTAAATATACACTATATCTACTCAAATCATCAGTGAAGGTAAGAAAATAACAATATCCACCGCACGCTACAAGACTCATTGGATTGCATACATCAACATGTATCATTTCCAATAAATCACTTGCCCACTCCATCAATCCGGAAAACGGGGTCCTTAGTCATCTTGCCCAAGAGGCATGGTTCGCATGTCTCATCCGATTTGAAATCGAGTGAGTCCAAAGATCCATCAGCATGGAGTTTCTTCATGCGCTTTATACCAATATGACATTTAGCGGCAATGCCACAAGTAGTTGGTACTATCATTATTAACTTTGTATCTTTTGGCATCAATGTTCTGAACATGTGTATTACTACGACCAAGATTCAACAAACCATTCTCACTGGATGCATGACCATTGAAGGTATTATTCATGTAAACAGAATAACCATTATTCTCTAACTTAAATGAATAATCGTGTTGCAATAAACACGATCTAATCATGTTCATGCTCAACGCAAAGCACCAAATAACATTTATTTAGGTTCGTCACTAATCCTGAAGGTAGAGAGAGCGTGCGATGTTGATCACATCAACCTTGGAAACATTTTCAACACACATCGTCACCTCACCCTTAGCTAGTTCTCCGTAAATTCCGTAGCTTTTATTTCGAGTTACTAACATTTAGCAACCGAACCGGTATCCAATACCCAGGTCCTACTAGGAGTACTAGCAAGGTACATATCAATAACAAGTATACCAAATATACTTCTGTTGACGTTGCCAGCCTTCTTATCTACCAAGTATCTAGGGTTGTTCCGCTTCAGCGACCATTCTCCTCATAATCGAAGCACTTAGTCTCGGGTTTGGGTTCAACTTCGGGTTGCTTCACTGGAGCAGCAACTGACTTACCATCCATGAAGTTTCTCTCCTTACCCTTGCCCTTCTCGAAACTTAGTGGTTTTACTAACCATCAACACTTGACGCTCCTTCTTGATTTCTACCTTCGTGGTGTCAAACATTGCGAACAACTCAGGGATCAATATTTCTATCCCTGGCGTTTTATAGTTCATCACCAAGTTCTAGTAGCTTAGTGACAGTGACTTGGAGAACTATATCAATCACTATCTTATCTGGAAGATCAACTCCGACTCGATTCAAGCGATTGTAGCACCCAGACAATCTGAGCACATGTTCAACGATTGATCTACTCTCCTTCATCTTGCAGGCAAAAAATCTTGTTGGAGATTTCATATCTCGCAACACGGGCACGAGCCTGAGATCCTAATTTCAGCTCTTAGAACATCTCATATGTTCCGTGACGTTCAAAACGTTTCAGAGCCTCAATTCTAAGCCGTAATGCATGACGCACTAAACTATCAAGTAGTCATGAGAACGTGTCTGTCAGATGTTCACAACATCTACATACGACGCTAGAGGGGGTGGTATACCGAGCGGTGCACTAAGGACATAAGCCTTCTGTGCAGCAATGAGGACAATCCTCAGATCACGGACCTAGTCCGCAATATTGCTACCATCATCTTTCAACTCTATTTCTCTAGGAACATAGAAAAATACTAGGGAGCTACAGCGTGAGCTAGTAATCTACAACATAATTTGCAAAGACACTACTGACTATGTTCATGATAATGAGTTCAATTAATCAAATTACTTAAGAACTCCCACTCAAATTGACATCCCTCTGGTCATTCGACTGATACATGATCCAAATTCACCAACTCAAGTCCGATCATCATGTGAGTTGATGTGGTTTCAATGGTGAACATCATCATGTTGATCATATCTACTATATGACTCATGTTTGACCTTTCGGTCTCTTGTGTTCCAAGGCCATGTCTGTACATGCTAGGCTCGTCAAGTTTAACCCGAGTGTTCTGCATGTGCAACACTGGCTTGCACCCGTTGTATGTGAAAATAGAGTCTATCACACCCGATCATCATGTGGTGTCTCGACACGATGAACTTTCGCAATGATGCACACTCGGGGAGAACACAATTTATCTTGAAATTAAAGTGAGGGATCACCTTATAATGCTACTGTCGTCCTAAGCAAAACAAGGTGCATAAAAAGGATTAACATCACATGCAAATCATAAGTGACATGATATGACCATGAACTTGTGCTTTTGATCTCCATCATGAAAGCACCGGCATGATCTCCATCGTCACTGGCATGACACCATGATCTCCATCATCTTGATCTCCATCAATGTGTCGCCATCGGGGTTGTCGCGCCCACCATGCTTCTACTATTATTGCTACCGTTTAACGATAAAGTAAAGCATTACATAGCGCTTAATGATTGACACGCAGGTCATACAATAATTAAAGACAACCCTATGGCTCCTGCCGGTTGCCGTACTCATCGACATGCAAGTCGTGATATTCTATACAAAACATGATCATCTCATACATCATATATATCTCATCATGTATTTGGCCATATCACATCACAACATACCCTGCAAAAACAAGTTAGACGTCCTCTAATTGTTGTTGCATGTTTTACGTGGCTGCTACGGGTATCTATCAAGAACAATTCTCACCTACGCAAAACCACAACGGTGATACATAAGTTGCTTTTCAACCTTCTCAAGGACCACCTTTGTCGAATCCGATCCAACTAAAGTAGGAGAAACAGACACCCAGCAGCCATCTTTGTGCAACAAAGTTGCACGTCAGTCGATGGAACCAGTCTCTCGTAAGCGTACGAGTAAGGTTGGTCCGGACTGCTTCATCCCACAATACCGCTGAACCAAAACACGACCAAGGGAGGAAGTAGTCTAAGCATCAACGCCCACAAACTCTTTATGTTCTACTCGAGATCTCATCTACACATAGACCTGGCTCTAATACCACTGTTGGAGAATGTTGCATGAGAAACAAAAATTTTCTTACGCACACGCAAGATCTATCCATGGTGACGAGCATCTACGAGAGGGAGAGTGGATCTACATACCCTTATAGATCGCTAAGCGGGAAGCGTTAAGAAACGCGGGTCGTGTAGTCGAACGTCTTCGCGATCCAAATCGCCGAGCATCCCGCGATCTCATCACGATCCGTCCCGCGATCCAATCACGATCCATCCTGTGAACTCATCACGATCCGTCCCGCGATCTCATCACGATCTGTCCCGCGATCTTGATCACGGTCCTTCCGATCTAGCGCCGAACGGACGACACCTCCGCGTTCAGCACACGTACAGCTCGATGACGATCTCCACCTTCTTGATCCAGCAAGAGGGAGCGGAGAGGTAGAAGAGTTCTCCGGCAGCGTGACGGCGCTCCGACGCTAGTGGTGGAGCTATTCCGACAGGGCTTCGCCTAAGCACTGCAGAAAACCGATCTAGAGGAGAAACTATGCATGAGAGGAACGGGTAGCACGTGGCTATTAGGGTTAGCTTTTCCCTCTAAATCCTCTAGTTAATATAGGAGGGAGGGAGGGGAGGAGGCAGCCTCAAACCCTCAAGATCTGGCCGAAATTCGAGGTGAAGGAGTCCTACTCCAATCCTATTAGGATTAGGACTCCTTCCTTATTTATACTTTTTGCCTTTTTCCTTTTGGGCTTTTCTTCCCAGCCGCATGGACTTTGTGTGGGACTTCCACCAGCCCAATAAGGGCTGGTATTCATCCTCCCACAGCCCATGTAGCCTCTTGGGTCGAAATACCCCTCCCGATGGTCTCCCGGTACACTACCGGCACTCCCGGTACACTACCGATGAGCCCGAAACTTTTCCGGCGACCAAAATAGGACTTCATATATATAAATATTTACCTCCGGACCATTCCAGAGCTCCTCGTGACGTCCGGGATCTCATCCGGGACTCCGAACAACCTTCGGTCCCCACCATACATAACCCTATACTACCGAAACGTCACCAAACCTTAAGCGTGCAGACCCCGCGGGTTCAAGAACTATGTAGACATGACCGAGACACTTCTACGGCCAAAAACCAATAGCGGGACCTGGCTGACCATATTGGTTCCTACATATTCAACGAAGATCTTTATCGGTCGAACCTCTATGTCAAGGATTCAGTTAATCCCGTATGATGTTCCCTTTGTTCTTCGGTATGTTACTTGCCCGAGATTAGATCGTCGGTATCTCCATACCTAGTTCAATCTTGTTATCGGCAAGTCTCTTTACTCGTTCCTTAATACAAGATCCCGTGACCAACACTTAGTCACATTGCTTGCAAGGCTCATTGTGATGTTGTATTACCGAGTGGGCCCTGAGATACCTCTCCGTCACACAGAGTAACAAATCCCAGTCTTGATCCATGCCAACTCAAGAAACACCACCGGAGATACCTGGAGAGCACCTTTATAATCACCAGTTATGTCGCGACGTTTGATACACACAAGACACTCCTCCGATGTCCGTGAGTTGCATGATCTCATGGTCATAGGAACACATACTTGACATGGAGAAAACAGTAGCAATAAACTTACACGATCATATGCTACGTTTGTAGTTTGGGTCTTGTCCATCACATCATTCTCGTAATGATGTGATCCCGTTATCAAATGACATCTCATGTCCATGGCTAGGAAACCTTAACCATCTTTTGATCAACGAGCTAGTCTACTAGAGGCATACTAGGGACATGGTGTTGTCTATGTATCCACACATGTATCTGAGTTTTCGATCAACACAATTATAACATGGATAATAAATGATTATCATGAATAAGAAAATATGATAATGACAAACCGTCCAAAAATGGAAAAAGATCACCGAATTTCAAAAAATGTTCACCGGATTTGAAAAAAATTCACCAATGTGAAAATGGTTCATCGATTTGAATTAGAAAATTCATCAAAGTTGAAAAACAATCATCGATTCGAAAAACTTCATCAGATTTGGAAAAACTTCAACTAAACTGAAGAAAGGTCATCTATTTTTAAAAAATGTTAATCAATTTGAAAAAAGCTATTCAATATTTAAAAAAGTTCATTAATTTTGAAAAAAACGTTCACCAATTTTGACAAAAATTTCTAAAATAATGAAAAAGTTCATTAAATTTAAAAAGTAACTTCTTTGATGTTTATAAAAGGTTCATCAATTTGAAAAAGTTTACAAGTTTCAAAAAAAGGAATTCATGGAGTTTTAAAATAAGTTCATCTATTTGAAGAATCAGTTATGAATTTGGAAAACGAAAGAAGAAAAGGGAAGAAAAAAAAGGAAAAAGAAAAAAGAGAAATGGTGAATTGCATAAAAACACATGTATGTTATCACACCCGTTCATCAGATGCAATGCGGGGTTCGAATCGGACCTTGCTTGGAATTTTTTCAGTTTTTCTTCGAGTTTAGAAAACAGAAGATAAATGAGATATGGGCCAGCCCGTGAGTGACTAATACACGCACCGGTTATCAAAAACAGTAGAAACTGGCGCCTGTAGCGCCAAATAGGAATTTTCCCGTGCGAGCCTACTGTTCGTGATAAGTAAAAGGGCACAACCTACTTGAAGCCTTAGTTCATTTTTTAATTTTCTTCTTTCTTCTCTGTTTCTTTTATTTGTGCATTTGTTTCTTTGTTTGATTACTTGAGTTTTCATATGGTTTATTTTATTTTTTGTTTTATTTTTTGGTTTTCTTTGATTTATTTGGTTTTCATTCTACATTTTTCGTATATGTCAACATTTTTATAATACATTTTTTACATTATTTAAATACAAATTTAACATTTTTTATTACATGGTCAAGTTTTTTGTGTACCGACATTGAACATTTACAAATTCTTTAAGAATATTTTCAAATAATTATTTTTTAAATACATGGTCAATATTTTTCATATACAATTTTTTATAAACGTTCTAATTATTTATTAGAAAATTTAGAATACATGATTAATTTTTTTATAATACATGTTCAATATTGTTTCTATGCACACTTTAACATGTGTTCAAATGCTTGATAAAAATTTGAGATGCAATATTAACATATTTTGAACTCCTGGTCAACATTTATTCCAAACAATTTACCATTTTTCAAATGCTTGATTAAAGTTTTTCAGATACTTATTTAATATTTTTTGTGTTGCTTGATTAATTTGTTTATGTACATGATACATTTTTTCATCAATTTTTAATACAAGGTCACCATTTTGTTATACACATTTAACGCATTTTAAATGCATGATTAACATTTTCAAACACTTTTCGGCATTTATTCAGTTGCCGGATTAATATTAAAGCATCAACTTGTTTCATAAACTTTTAATTTTATTCATATACTTTTTTTGTATACATGTTAAATATTTTCTTTATACACATTTAAGATTTCTCAAACGCATGGGCAACATTTTTCAAATGTTTTATTTTGAGTGTTTTTTGTAACGTATTTATTTATAATATTTTAATGTGTAAAAAAAGTAAAACAGAAAACTGAAAAATAAAATAAAATAAAAAACATGAAAAAAAGTGAGACTCTTGTTTGCGCACACCTGGGCTGGCCTAATTCACGTCACTCTTCAGCGAGGGTTCCTACCATCTCACTGAATGCGAGATATAGGGGTGCCTCGCGAAAAACCTATTTCATTGGAAGGCCCATTTTAATGTCTTAAATTTTCAAATCGTTGTTGACAGACTCTTTGCCTCTTTCGTTTGCAGGAGCATGCACGAACATAAGTGTTCTCTAAGAGATTCATGCGAAATTCTACATCTTGTATTGTTTTTGCTGAGTGTTTCCTCTGAAATACCACCAGCGAATATTTTAATTATACATTAAAGTATGGCAGCGGAAAGTAAGACATTGCACATGAAGTAAAGTGATGTGATAGGTAGATCAAACGCAATAGGAGATGCGAGGATTTTTCCCGTGGTTTCGATAGGTGGTGCTATCGTACGTTCATGTTTATGGAGTCTTCAAACCACGGAGGGTAACGGTCACGAGAGTCCACGAAGTCTACCCACGGAGGGTTCCACGAAGAAGAAACCTTGACTATTCCATGCGGCTTCCGTCCACGAAGGACTATCCTCACTATGGGTAGATCTTTACGAAGTAGGCGATCTCCTTGCCCTTACAATTTTTTTGGTTCACTCCACAACACGAAGTAGTAGGCTCCCAAGCGACACCTTACCAATCTAGGAGGCACCACTCTCCAAAAGGTAATAGGCTCGGTAATGACGATGAAGTCCTTGCTCTTGTGCTTCAAGATGATAGATTCCTCAACACACAATCACTCTCTCACAGATTTGGCTTGGTAGAAGAGATGGTATTGGTGGAAAGCAACTTGGGGAGGCTAGAAATAAAGATCCATATGGTTGGAGTGGAAGATCTTGACCTCAACACAAGGGTAGGTGGTTCTCTCTCAGAAAACTAATAGTGTAGGTATGGAATGGTTCTGAGTGGTTCTCTTTCGAGTAGGTAGTGGTGGAGGGGTATATATAGGCAACTCCAAAAATCCAACCGTTACATACAAAATGACCAACTCGGTGGCACCGATGTGTAAATATCGGTGGTACCGAAGTGACCAAAAGGTGGCAACTTTTGAATCTCGGAGGGACCAATATACGAATCTCGGTTGTACCGACAAGGTGACCAACGGTCATATTTGCCAAACTCGGTGACGCCGATTCACATTTTCGGCCGGACCAAAAATGTTAACTTGCATAACAGAAACTTGGCAACCCAACTCGATGGCACCGAAAGCAGTGTAGGCTGCACCGAAGCATTAGGGTTTGGCTGAGTCTGTCTAGGGTTTGGAATCTATGGCACCAGGATAGGAATGTTGGTTGCACCAATTTTGTATGTTTGACTTTGGACAGACTTTGGTCGGAGAGTTTGTGGATGTTTTGGTGACTATCACTTGTGCACGTTTGAGCATATTTTTCATCATCAACACTTTACCCCCTTTTAATAGTATTGGCTTTCCTATGGACTCAAAGTGATTTCTCATAAATTTAAAATGTAGAGTCCTCTTGCTTGAAGCTTGGCCAACCTATTTCCTTGAATCTTGGGGTAATTCCACAATCTCCAGAATCCTTTTGCCAACTCAACTCTCCATGGACTATTATCTGAAATACACTAGATAGAAGTGTTATTCCAAGAGACAATGTATTTTGTCATGAATTATCAAAACCACCAAGGGAGCTTGTTGTGCTTTCAATCTCCCCCTTTTTGGTAATTGATGACAACATATAATCAATGCTTCAATTAAAGATATGCATGGATGCAATGAAGACTTTGAGAAACACATGACCTAGATTTGCTCCCCCTAAATGTGTGCAGTCCTTTAAATGATAGTTGCTTTGGAATGCATGGACATACATATGGATGAGAGGGGTATAAGAGTCATGTGTATCTTGTCTATTTGCATCAAATGTTTATGAATGAGCCGTATCCTCGATCAAGACTTCACTTGTGACACCCTGGATTTCTGCTACAGTGATCATTGTAATTAAGCTACAGTAATGGCATGGTCAGCAACTAATTATTTTGCTAAGTGGAATATGATCAATATGGGATTTCAAATTCTAATTCAAAATTCCATTCAAATGCTCTATAGTTTCAAGTGACAAATTTAAATCCTCAAACACCAAAAATGAAATGTTGCATGCTTGTGAAATATTCCAAAATAATTAATGTTGGGGAAAACAACATCACCAAGATTCTGGTGTGGCCCCCACCATTAATAATAGGAGCTAAAAGTATTTCTAAGGGCATTTACATTCAAATGGGAAATGCAAACAGATTACATAAATGCTCAAACTTGGTGTGGCCTTTCAAAATAATGCATGTTATTTTTGGGGCCCTGTCAAATATTTTTTGCTAAGACAATTGTGGCTAGAAATAATAGGAAAAGAGATTGGAAAAAGGAAAAACAGAAACAGAAAAGAAAGAAAAAGAAACGGGCCCGTGGCACTGGACCAAGTCCACAGTGCGGCCCAGGCCTACTCCCCACCGTCATCTCCCTCTGTAGCGACCGGAGCGGTCGCTACAGAGCGGTGAGCTCGCTCGTCGCCGACGCACCGCGTCGCCCCCGACGCCGTGGGGGATAAGAATGGCCCCACGGCGTCCCTCTTGCTCCCCCCGAACCCTAGATCTCACCAACTCCCCTCCCCTGATCTCTTCATTTCTCGCCCCCGTCGTTCCTGAGCGCCACCGTCGCTTCGTTCCCGAGCGCCACCGTCGCTATGGTTGTCACCTAGCCACGGCCACCGTGCTCCCCTCGCCTCGCCGTCGCGTCCACGAGCTCCGCCGTGTCCTCCTCGTCATCCTCGACCATGAGCCCAAGCCCCGGGAGCTCTGCATCGCCCCCTTGCCATCGCCTTCCTCCTCGGGCGCCTGGAGGTCCGCTACTTCGATTCATCACCGTCGAGCCCTCTTCGAGCCCATTTTGAACGGCAACACCCCGCGGTGAGCTCCTGCTTCTCCCCCCTTGCTCCTCGCGACGAGCCGGTGCTCCTAGCGCTAGTTTCCACCGGAGCCCGAACGCATCGCCGACTGACCTTGTCGCTGGCGCCTCTCCGGTGACCTTTTGGTCACGGGCTCATGGCCATCGTGATTGCGCGCACACGTAGGTCATTCCTAGCTGCTTAGAACGCACGCACGCGCAACGCATCGCCGTCCCCATTGCTCACTCAAGAACGCTCGCTGTCGGCAAGGTCCTAGCGCTCGTCTCCGGCCATCTCAGCTCGCGCTGTGGCCATGGATCGACGCGGCGTCGAACGCCCGATCGAATGGGACCAACCGCGCCTTTTTCCCGTGCCCTGTGGGCGAAACCCGAGCTCGCCGGGGCTTTCGGCTGCTTCCGGCGCTCGCCGACGATGCTCCAGCGCCGACCATCGACGTGGCACACCTGGGGCCCGCCCCTGGGTCACTGCCAGTGGGGCCCCTGACCCTAGTTGATTGGGTTGACCCAGCATGTCAACTGGCTGGCTGGGTGTTGACCAGCCACTGACATGTGGGGCCCTACCCCCAGTGTATATGACATTGGGCCCCACCCTGTGAGGTGCTTAATTAGTAACTAATTAAGTTAAATTAATTAATTTACACCAATCTATCACTGACATGTAGGCCCCACTTGTTAATTAATCTGTTTAGTTTAATTTAAAACACCGGAATAACGCCTAGTCTATGGCATGTGGCCCCCACATGTCAGTTTTGACTCTGGTCAGCCAGAGTTGACTGCTGATGCAGCGGTGATGTCATGCTGATGTCATAAAGCATTTTTTGAATTAATAATAATCTGTTAAATTCCAAAAATTAATAAAAACTTTAGAAAATCATATCTTTTAAACCGTAACTCAGATGAAAATAATTTATATATGAAAGTTGATTAGGAAAATTCCACAAATCTAAATATGCCATTCATTCATCTGTCACATACTCCTAGCATGATGAACATGAAACTTCCCCCTTCGATTTGACTGTCCGATAAATCCGCAGACCCGGGAAATATCGTCAGGTATTCTACCGCTCCGTCTGATGCGTGTAGTAATGCGTTAGTGCATACCTAGCTCTGCATATTGCCATGTCATGCATCGTGGTGCACCTGTTTCTTTATATTTATTGTTTCTCCCCCCTCTTCTTACCGGTAGACCCCGAGACTGACGCTGCTGCCGAGTATGACTACGCCCCTGACGACCAGGCTTTTGCAGCAGAGCAGCAAGGCAAGCAAAAAACCCTATAGCATTCCGATATCACCCAGGTCTCTCCCTTTTATTCCTGCATTAGAATTTTGCTACTGTTTTAGTTAGCTCCTATTCTGATGCATAGCCTGTTTTGGATGAACTACTACCATTCCTACAATCATACCAACTGCTTAGTATAGGTTGGTTAGAGAATCCTCAGTGACCCTTAGTCCCAGTTGCCCCTGCTTCTTCATCGACGACCCGACGACTCGAAGACTCGGTCAACCGACCGACAAGCCAGGCCCCTCACATCACCGCACTGCTCTTAATTGTATGACTCTATAGTGCTACTATCGAGTACCAAGGGTGACATCTCGTGAAGTACTCATGATGCTAGCCCTGTAGCGTAGCTAGTCGGTCATGGTTATCGAGGGTAATTCCTCCTTCACCATTCCCGACGATATCTATGTCATGCAGGCCCTCAAGTGTGTGACCCTCGAGGGTGATTCCTCTAAAGTCCACCTTGGCGGTTACATCGAGCGGGGACCATTGAGGGTGATTCCTCAGTTCCTGCCTTGATGTTTTATGCACACACTTACTATGACATGGTTTCAGAAACATGTTGGTGATGGGTCGGCCCCAAGGGTACCCGTGTGAGAAAGATTTGGTGGGATGCGCCGTAAGGCATCCGAAGACTTGGTGGGGTGCGTCGGTAAGGCACCCGAGAGTTATTGGCGGGGCGAGGGACTGTGATACGTCTCCAACATATCTATAATTTTTGATTGTTCCATGCTATTATATTATCAACTTTGGATGGTTTATATGCAAGAATATGCTATTTTATATTATTTTTGGGACTAACTTATTAACTCATGCCCATTGCCAGTTTCTGTTTTTCTGTGTTTTTGACCTTTTTCAGATAGGAATATCAAACGGAGTCCAAACGGAACAAAACTTTCGCCGTGATTTTTTTATGGAAAATATCAAAAATGCCGGAAGGAAAAGATACCGGAGAGGAGGCTCGAGGGAGTCACGAGCCTGGGAGGCACGGCCCCACCCCTAGGCCGCGGCTAGGCGACTCGTGACCTCCAAGTGGCCCCTCTTGACTTGTTGCCGACGCCATACGGTCTTATAAATACTGAAACCCACAGAACTAAACCTAGATCGCAAGTTTCGCCGCCGCAAGCCTCCGTAGCCACCAAAAACCAATCGGGAGACCGTTCCGGCATCCTGCCGGAGGGGAATTCATCTACGGTGGCCATCTTCATCAACACCATTGCCTCTCCGATGATGCGTGAGTAGTTCACCACAGACCTTTGGGTCCATAGCTAGTAGCTAGATGGCTTCTTCTCTCTCTTTGATCTTCAATACAAAGTTCTCCATGATCTTCATGGTGATCTATCCGATGTAACCCTCTTTTGCGGTGTGTTTGTTGAGATCCGATGAATTGTGGATTTATGATCAGATTATCTATGAATATTATTTGAGTCTCCTCTGATTTCTTATATGCATGATTTCGTATCCTTGTAATTCTCTTCGAGTTATGGGTTTCGTTTGGCGAACTTGATCTATAGTTCTTGCAATGGGAGAAGTGCTTGGTTTTGGGTTCATACCGTGCGGTGTCCTCACCTAGTGACAGAAGATGTAGCAAGGCACGCATCATGTTGTTGCCATCAAGGGTAAAAAGATGGGGTTTATATCATATTGCATGAATCTATCCCTCTACATCATGTCATCTTGCGTAAAGCGTTACTCCATTTGTTGTGAACTTAATACACTAGATGCATGCTGGATAGCGGTCGATGTGTGGAGTAATAGTAGTAGATGCAGAAAGTATCGGTCTACTTGTCTCGGACGTGATGCCTATATGTATGATCATTATCTTAGATATCGTTATGACTTTGTGCGATTCTATCAATTGCTTAACAATAATTTGTTCACCCACCGTAATACTTGCTATCATGCGAGAAGCCTCTAGTGAACACTATGGCCCCCGGGTCTATTTTACATATTATATATTCAGATCTAAATACAAAAACACCAAAAATACCTTGCTGCAATTTTATTTACTTATTTATATTCATCTACTATCACTATCAGATCTCACCTTGCAAGTAATCCTAAAGGGATTGGCAACCTCTTTATCGCGTTGGGTGCAAGTTTGTTTGTGTTTGTGCAGGTTTCTTGGTGCCTCATCTTGATACTCCTACTGGATTGATACCTTGGTTCTCAATCTAAGGGAAATACTTATCTCTACTTTGCTGCATCACCCTTTCCTCTTCAAGGGAAAAACCAACGCAAGCTCGAGAAGTAGCAGGAAGAATTTCTCGCGCCGTTGCCGGGGAGTATTCAAGTGAAGCATATCTACCAAGTACCTATCGCAAACTTATCTCTTGCATTTACATTATTTTCCATTTGCCTCTCGTTTTCATCTCCCCCACTTATAAAACAAGAATTTACAAAAATATTTGCCTTTCTTTATTTGCCCTTTTCGTTCGGCCTTTTCTTTCGCTTGCTTTCTGTTTGCTCGTGTGCTTTTCTGCTTGCTGAGTCACCATGTTTGAAAACACTAAATTGTGTGATTTCTCTAATACTAATAACAATGATTTTATTAGTACTCCAATTGCTCCCGCCACTAGTGCGGAATCATATGAAATTAATGCTGCCTTGTTGAATCTTGTTATGAAAGAGAAATTTTCTGGCCTTCCGAGTGAAGATGCCGCATCCCATCTTAATACCTTTATTGAGTTATGTGATATGCAAAAGAAGAGAGATGTGGATAATTATATGATTAAATTGAAGCTATTTCCGTTCTCACTACGAGATCGAGCAAAAACTTGGTTTTCATCTTTACCCAAAAATAGTATTGATTCATGGAACAAGTGTAAAGATGCCTTTATTTCCAAGTATTTTCCACCTGCTAAGATTATCTCTCTCCACAATGATATTATGAATTTTAAGCAACTAGATCATGAACATGTTGCACAATCTTGGGAGAGAATAAAATTAATGATTAGAAATTGTCCCGCTCATGGCCAAAGTCTTTGGATGATTATACAAATTTTCTATGCTGGTTTGAATTTTGCTTCTAGAAATATCTTGGATTCCGCCTCCGGTGGAACTTTTATGTAAATCACTTTAGGAGAAGCTACAAAACTTTTGGATAATAGCATGACAAATTATTCTCAATGCCACACTGAAAGGTCACCTACTAGTAAAAAAGTGCATGCTATAGAAGAAATTAACTCTTTGAGTACTAAGATGGATGAGTTAATGAAGTTGTTTGCTAGTAGAAGTGCTTCTATAGATCCTAATGATATGCCTTTATCTTCCTTGATTGAGAATAGCAATGAAAATTTTGATGTTAATTTTGTTGGTAGGAATAATTTTTGTAACAACAATGCTTATAGAGGTAACTTTAATCCTAGGCCTTTTCCTAGTAATCCCTCTAATAATTTTGGCAATTCCTACAACAATGCTCATGGAAATTATAAAAAAATACCCTCTGATCTTGAGAGTAATATTAAGGAGTTTATTAATTCGCAAAAGATTTTCAATGCTTCCATAGAAGAAAAACTGCTTAAAATTGATGATTTGGCTAGGACTGTTGATAGAATGTCTCTTGATATTGATGCTTTGAAATTGAGATGTGTTCCTCCCAAGATTAATATGGATGAAACTTTCAAAGCCATGCGTGTTTCTATGAATGAGAGTAAAAAATGAACCGCCCAAATTCGTGCTAGACATGAATGGCTCAAAAAGGCGTGTTTTCGTGAAGAGAATCATGAAGATCTTAAAGTGCTTGATGTGACTCCTATTGAATCCTTGTTTTCTAATGTCAATCTTAATGATGATGGGGCTGGATGTGAATACACTTTGGTTGAGAAACACCCCAATGATTCGGAGTCTATTTATCTTGATGCTAAAAACACTAAAAGTGGAGTAGAAGATATCAAAACTTTGAATAGTGATGAAATCACTATTTTGGATCTCAAGGAATTTAATTATGATAGTTGCTCTTTGATTGCATGTATTTCCTTGATGCAATCCATGCTAAACTCTCCACATGCTTATAGCCAAAATAAGGCTTTTACTTAACATATCATTGTTGCTATGATGAAATCTCTTGAAGAGAGACTTGAGTTGGAAATATCTATTCCTAGAAAACTTCATGATGAGTGGGAACCCACTATAAGAATCAAGATTAAAAATTATGAATGCCATGCTTTGTGTGATTTGGGTGCTAGTGTTTCCACAATTCCAAAATCTTTATGTGATGTTCTAGGTTTCAATGAGATTGATTAGTGCTCTCTTAACTTGCATCTTGCGGATTCCACTATTAAGAAACCTATGGGAAGGATTAATGATTTTCTTATTATTGCAAATAGGAAATGTGCCCGTAGATTTCATTGTGCTTGATATTGATTGCAATCCTACATGTCCCATTATTCTTGGTAGACCTTTCCTTAGGACTATTGGTGCTGTTATTGATATGAAGGAAGGGAATATTAAATTTCAATTTCCATTAAAGAAGGGCATGGAATTTTTTCCTAGAAAGAGAATAAAATTTCCTTATGAATACATTATGAGAGCTACTTATGGTTTGAGCACTAAAGATGACAATACTTGATTCTATTGCCTTACGCCTAGCTAAGGGCAATAAACAATAGCGCTTGTTGGGAGGCAACCCAATGAATAGATTTATTTTTGCTTTTTACTTTCTGTTTTGTTGACTCCACACCATCATGATTCTGTTATTATTGTGTTTTTTAATGTTTTAATTAGTGTTTGTGCCAAGTAGAACCTTTATGATCAGTTTTGGTGATAGTTGTTTAATCACGCTGAAAAAACACAGAAACTTTGTGCTCACACAATGATTTTTCATTACTATCCAGAAAGAGCTTTTGAGTTGATTCTTCTTGCTTATGATTTATATGCAAATTTACCTAATTTTCATAATTGTTTCAGAATTTTTGAGTGAGCAGAGGTATAAGAAATATACAGATTGCTACAGACTGTTCTGTTTTTGACAGATTCTGCTTTTGTTGTGTTGATTGCTTATTTTGATGAAACTATGGTTAGTATCGGGGGTACGAGTCATGGAAAAGAGAGAATACAGTAATATAACATTAATCTAAATGGAAATTAAAGTTTGCTACAGTACCTAAAAAGTTGGTGGTTTGTTTTCTTATGCTAATGCTATCACAAGTTTCTGTTTAAGTTTTGTGTTGTGAAGTTTTCAAGTTTTGGGTGATGTTCTTATGGACAATGGAATAAAGAGTGGAAAGAGACTAAGATTGGGGATGCCCAAGTTATCCCAAGCCAAATTCAAGGACACCAAAAAGCCTAAGATTGGGGATGCCCCGGGAAGGCATCCCCTCTTTCGTCTTCAATCCATCGGTAACGTTACTTGGAGCTATATTTTTATTCATCACATGATATGTGTTTTGCTTGGAGCGTCGTATATTATAGGAGTGTTTGAGTTTTGTTTTGTCTCAATCATCCTTGCTGCACACCTTTTGAGAGAGACATGCACTCATCGTGAATTTGTTAGAATACTCAATGAGCTTCACTTATATCTTTTGAGTTAGGCAATTTATCTCACACGTGCTTCACTTATATCTTTTGAGCTTGGTAATTTTGCTCACACGTGCTTCACTTATATCTTTTGAGCTTGGTAATTTTTCTCACATGTGCTTCACTTATATCTTTTGAGCTTAGTAATTTTGCTCCCATGTGCATCACTTATATCTTTTGAGATTGGTAATTTTGCTCTAGTGCTTCACTTAAATCTTTGTAGAGCACGGCGGTGTCATATTTTGTAGAAATAAAAACTCTTGAATCTTCACTTATATCATTTTGAGAGTGCTCTCTCTAAGTAACTTGGTAATTGGCGTGTGTTATGAAATTAGTCCTAAATATGATAGGCATCCAAAGAGGATATAATAAAAACTTTCATATTCAAGTGCATTGATTAGTAAGATAAGTTTGATTCCTTGCAATTAGTTTTGAGATATGGATATGGTAATATTAGAGTTATGTTAGTAGGGTGTTGTGAATCTAGAAATACTTGTTTTGATGTTAGTGACTCCCGTAGCATGCACGTATGGTGAACCGCTATGTTAGCAAGTCGGAGCATAATTGATTTATTGATTGTCATCCTTTGTGTGGCGGTCGGGATCACGTGATGGTTAACTCCTACCAACCCTTCCCCTAGGAGTATGCGTTTAGCACTTTGTTTCGATTACTAATAAAACTTTTGCAATAAGTATATGAGTTATTCATGACTAATGTGAGTCCATGGTATAGATGCACTTTCACCTTCCACCACCATTGCTACCCTCTCTAGTGCCGCGCAACTTTTGCCGGTGCACAAACCCACCATATGCCTTCCTCAAAACAGCCACCATACCTACCTATTATGGCATTTTCATAGCCATTCCGAGATATATTGCCATGCAACTTCCACCGTTCCGTCTCATGACATGTGCCACCACTTTCATTCATACAGAGTCATTATTGTTCTAAGTATCAAGTTGTAAGTAAATAAAAGTGTGATGATCATCATTATTAGAGCATTGTCCCATGTGAGGAAATAAAAGAGGCCAAAGATGCCCACCAAATATATATATATATAAAAGAGAGGCCAAAGATCCCAATCAAAAAGATGAGAGAAAAAGAGAGAAGGGATAATGCTATTATCTTTTTCCACACTTGTGCTTCAAAATAGCACCATGTTCTTCATGATAGAGAGTCTCTTGTTTTGTCACTTTCGTATGCTAGTGGAAATTTTCATTATGTAACTTGGCTTGTATATTCCAATGATGGGCTTCCTCAAATTGCCCTAGGTGTTCGTGAGCAAGCAAGTTGGGTGCACACCCACTAGTTTCTATTTCTGAGCTTTCATACACTTATAGCTCTAGTGCATCCGTTGCATGGCAATCCCTACTCATTCACATTGATATCTATTGATGGAAATCTCCATAGCCTATTGATATGCCGAGTCGATGTGACCATCTCCTCCTTTTTCACCTCACAACCTCCACGACACTATATTCCACCTATAGTGCTATATCCATGGCTCACGCTCATGTATTGCGTGAGAGTTGAAAAAGTTTGAAAAAATAAGAGTGCGAAAACAATTACTTGATCAATACCAGGGTTGTGCATGATTTAAATTCGTTGTGTGGGGATTATGGAGCATAGCCAAACTATATGATTTTGGAGGGATAACTTTCTTTGGCTTTGTTATTTTGAAAGTTCATGATTACTTTGCTATCATAATTGAAGTATTATTGTTTTCATGTCAATATTAGACTATTGTTTTGAATCTTATGGTTCGAACATTCATGTCACAATAAAGAGATTACATAAAACAAATATGTTAGGTAGCATTCCACATCAAAAATTCGGTCTTTATCACTTCCCTACTCGAGGATGAGCAGGAGTTAAGCTTGATGATGCTTGATACATCTCCAACATATCTATAATTTTTGATTGTTCCATGCTATTATATTATCAACTTTGGATGTTTTATATGCATGAATATGCTATTTTATATTATTTTTGTGACTAACTTATTAACTCAGTGCCCAGTTTCTGTTTTTTTCCGTGTTTTTGACCTTTTTCAGATAGGAATATCAAATGGAGTCCAAACGGAATAAAACTTTTTCCGTGATTTTTATGGAAAATATCAAAAATACCGGAAGGAAAAGATACCGGAGAGGAGGCTCGAGGGAGTCACGAGCCTGGGAGGCGCGACCCCACCCCTAGGCCGCGGCTAGGGGGCTCGTGACCTCCTCGTGGCCCCTCTTGACTTGTTCCCGATGCCATGCAGTCTTGTAAATACTGAAACCCGCAGAACTAAACCTAGATCGCAAGTTCCGCTGCTGCAAGCCTCCGTAGCCACCAAAAACTAATCGGGAGACCGTTCCGGCATCCTGCCGGAGGGGAATTCGTCTACGGTGGCCATCTTCATCAACACCATTGCGTCTCCGATGATGCGTGAGTAGTTCACCATAGACCTTCGGGTCCATAGCTAGTAGCTAGATGGCTTCTTCTCTCTCTTTGATCTTCAATACAAAGTTCTCCATGATCTTCATGGTGATCTATCCGATGTAACTCTCTTTTGAGGTGTGTTTGTTGAGATCCGATGAATTGTGGATTTATGATCAGATTATCTATGAATATTATTTGAGTCTCCTCTGATTTCTTATATGCATGATTTCGTATCCTTGTAATTCTCTTCGAGTTATGGGTTTCGTTTGGCCAACTTGATCTATAGTTCTTGCAATGGGAGAAGTGCTTGGTTTTGGGTTCATACCGTGCCGTGTCCTCACCTAGTGACAGAAGAGGTAGCGAGGCACACATCGTATTGTTGACATCAAGGATAAAAAGATTGGGTTTATATCATATTGCATGAATCTATCCCTCTACATCATGTCATCTTGCTTAAAGCGTTACTCCATTTGCTATGAACTTAATACACTAGATGCATGCTGGATAGCGGTCGATGTGTGGAGTAATAGTAGTAGATGCAGAAAGTATCGGTCTACTTGTCTCGGACGTGATGCCTATATGTATGATCATTGCCTTAGATATCGTCATGACTTTGCGCGATTCTATGAATTGCTCAACAATATTTTGGTCACCCACCTTAATACTTGCTATCATGAGAGAAGCCTCTAGTGAACACTATGGCCCCCGGGTCTATTTTACATATTATATATTCAGATCTAAATACAAAAACACAAAAATACCTTGCTGCAATTTTATTTACTTATTTATACTCATCTACTATCACTATCAGATGTCACCTTGCAAGTAATCGTAAAGGGATTGACAACCTCTTTATCGCGTTGGGTGCAAGTATGTTTGTGTTTGTGCAGGTTTCTTGGTGCCTCATCTTGATACTCCTACTAGATTGATACCTTGGTTCTCAAACTGAGGGAAATACTTATCTCTACTTTGCTGCATCACCCTTTCCTCTTCAAGGGAAAAACCAACGCAAGCTCGAGAAGTAGCAGACTGCATATGGTTCGTGCTTGCCCCACATTAATAAAATGCTAATGGGTTGGGAATTTGATCCGAGTTGGTCCTTTGACCTTTTACGCACTAAACATTCACGTGGGAGAAGTTATGGGTACTCAACATCGTTGTATTAGCCGAAGCTCTTCGAACGTCAGCAATGGAGTGGCGCGTGCCGGATTGGGCTGGAAGGTATAGCTCTCGGACTGAGTGTACTAGGTCTGCTTCCAGCCACGTGCGCATCATGCAGGAGTGCAAGGACAACTGGGCCCATGAACCTACGCGCTTAGGATTTAGACCGGCGTGCTGGCCTCTTCAATGAGCCTAGGTGGGGCGACGACGTTTTGGATCCCGAGGCCGGGCATTACCCCGGAAAGTGTGTCCGGCCAGAGGTGATCAAGTGTGTTGGAAATGCGGTGCACCCCTGTAGGGAAGAAATTATCTATTCGAATAGCCATGTCCACGGTAACATGACGACTTGGAGTTGTACCTTGACCTGATACAACTATAATTGTGATTTACTTTAAATGAATGTTGGCTCCTGGATTGCTTCGTCGCAAGGAGTCGAGGAAGAATCTCTGGGCGTGGTTACTTAATAAAATTGCTACAATAATATGACTATATGTGAGTTACCAGTCTACTCTCTTCTAATGCTACAAGATGGTGAAGATGCTAGTCTTCGATAGGACTAGGCCTTCCCCTCATTCTTGCTTTCTGCAATCAGTCCAGATATAACCCCACCCCTTGATAATGATGCATACTTAGCATAGTTCTAATGCCAGTCTTGCGAGTACTTTGGATGAGTACTCACCGCTGCTTTGTCTTCTCTTTCCCCCTCGATTCGATGTCACGTTCAGATGTTGGAGCCCAGGAGATGAGGTGCGTCGGAGACGACTTCTACATCACTGCAGGAGCCTACTACTATGTGGAGGTTGCCCCCGACCAGCAGTAGGATAGGAGGTTCCTAGGTAGGAGGCCTCGCCTCTTTCGATCCGTTCTTATGTTTGTGCTAGCCTTCTTATCGAAAAACTTGTTTAACTTATGTCTGTACTCAGATATTATTTGCTTCCGCTGATTCATGATTGTCGAGCTTTGTACTCGAGCCCTTGAGGCCCCTGGCTTGTAATATGAAGCTGTATGACTTTAATTTGTGTCTAGAGTTGTGTTGTGATATTGATTAGTGAGTCCCTAATATTGGTCGTATGCATTGCATGTATGTTTAGCGTACGGTCAAAATTGGGGGCATCACATCACTCTTCCAGACAATATGTGCAAGAAGCAGGAGATCATCTTGATCAAATATATGATGCATATACTTACCTTGAGTTCTTGAGCATTCTAGTAGTAGAGACACACTTGAGAAAACAATCTTAGGAAACACAAGAGTATTCTACTAAAAAAAAGCAATAGAACTCAAAGGATACCGAGATATGGAGAACATATAAAATATGATAATCATTAAGATTGATATGTCTCCACCTTTAGCATTAATCTATTATATCTTTTCTCCCCTTTGATATGAAAGTGGTAGTACATCCTCGCCCCCTGAATCTCAGCATGTAGATATTGGGATGGGATAGGGTGAGAAAAGGAATCCTTTGTTCACTTGAGACTTTCTCCAAAAGTAGTTTTCTCCCCCTACATTGTTATTCTCCCGTTGTTTATATAAGTGTGAACTTTTGATATTTTCCTCTCCCCCTAAATCATATACCCCCCTTTGCATAAGCATGTAACTCTCCCTTTAGCATGAAGCTTTGATATTCTCCCCCTTTGGCATAAAATACCAAAAAGGTTAAACTTGGGAGTAGAGACAGGGATCATTGACAAGGAAGGGATCCTTGAGAACATGGGTCATTGAAAGTAGGGTTCATAGAAAAGAACTAAGGGAGTCATTGAATGTAACTTCTCTCCCTTTTGCAAATTTTAGTCTTCTTCTCCTTGGAGGTAGGGATCCTTGAATAAAGAATTTCTCCCCTGAAGTGTTGTTTGTTCTTCTCCCCTTAAATATTTATTTTAAAGAAGGGGTCATCGAAGGAACAAGAATATCACAAGAATAGAAACAAAGTTTTTAAAAAGAAAAATGCGAAAGTTTTACAAAGGACATCAAATACATAAGATTTGAGTGGTTACGAGAGATCATGCAAATTGAGAGCAAACCACGCAAGATTCTTAACTAAATGATGGGCGGTGACTAGGTTACCTATATTAGACTATATTGACTTAGGAGCCAATCAAGAATACTTGATCATAGGTCATACTCATCGTTTAAGCTCAAAATGGGGTTACCATTTTTCGATTAAGCATTTTGATGTCTTCATATCACTTGAGTTATTTTAGGCCATGACTTGGAGTAAAGCCTTTTCAAGGATATGACTACATACCTTTGAGAGATGTTGATGACGTTGCTCATAGGTGAACATGTTGAGGATGATCGAGGTTGATGAGGATCATCTAGAATTTGGAGCAATCCTTCTCGTTCTAGTACACTAGTCACCTACAAAGGTTAGTCATGCAAGGAAGAACAATGGATATGTCCAATTGACATGATACTACTTAAGATTTTGCTACTCAGATCTGGTATATGTCAAGGATATGTTTTTATTGACTTCTTCCTTCCATCATCAAGAGGGGTTGTGGACACTTGGTAATGCCAAGATTTCTTATGATTTATGTTCTTCCAAGTACCTACAAAAGGTTAGATGCAATACAAGGGAGCATAGAATTCCCTGGCATATGATAACGAGTTATGGGAACATGGAAATAACAAGAAAGTTCATGCCCTTGCTTGCAACTGAAAGAGTCTAGCTCAAGTTTGAAGCATCAATGATGTTCAACTCACTTCTAAAATGACAAAATGTTTTCTCATCAAGTGGCTTAATAAAGATATCGGCCAATTGCTTGTTAGTGCGAACATGCTTAAGATTGATATCTCCTTTGGTAACATGATCACGAATGAAATGATGTTGAACTTGTATATGCTTGGTTCCAGAATGTTGCACATGATTATGTCCAATTTTAATAGCACTTTCATTGTCACAAAGTAATGGGACATTTTTAACATAAATTCCATAATCCTTAAGCGTTTGTGTCATCCATAGTAATTGCGCACAACAAGATCCAGCAGCAATATACTCAGCTTCGAAAGTAGATAGAGATACCGAGTTTTGTTTCTTGTAGGACCAAGACACAAGAGATCTACCTAAAAATTGACAAGTACCCGAGGTGGATTTTCTATCAACCTTGTCACCGGCATAGTCCAAAGAAAAATATCCAACAAGATTAAAAGAGGATCCCTTGGGATACATGATGACCCACAAGTATAGGGGATCAATTGTATCTCTTTTCGATAAGTAAGAGTGTCGAACCCAACGAGGAGCAGAAGTCAATGAAAAGTAGTTTTCAGTAAGGTAATGTCTGCAAGTGCTCAAATTGTAAGTAGCAATGTAGTTTGATAGCAAGATAATTTGTAACGAGCAAGTAATGAATATAATAACAAAAGTGCAGCAAGGTAGCCCAATCCTGTTGAGGCAAAGGACAGGCCAAAGCGGTCTCTTATGATAAGCAAAGCGTTCTTGAGGGTACATGGGAATTTCATCTAGTCACTTTCATCATGTTGGTTTAATTCGTGTTCGCTACTTTGATAATTTGATATGTGGATGGACCGGTGCTTAGGTGCTGCTCTTACTTGAACAAACCTCCTACTTATGATTAACCCTCCCGCAAGCATTCGCAACTATGAGAAAAGTATTAAGAAGAAATTATAACCATATCATTAAAATTTTGGATCCAATTGGTCCCTTACGGAATAGCGCATAAACTAGGGTTTAAGCTTCTGTCACTCTCGCAACCCATCATCTAATTGCTACTCCACAATGCATTCCGTTAGGCCCAAATATGGTGAAGTGTCATGTAGTCGACGTTCACATGACACCACTAAGGGAATCACAACATACATACTATCAAAATATCGAACACATATAAAATTCACATGATTACTTGCAACATGATTTCTCCCGTGAACTCAAGAACAAAAGTAACTACTCACAAATAATAATTATGCTCAAGATCAGAGGGGTATTAAATAGCATAATGGATCTGAACATATAATCTTCCACCAAATAAACCATATAGTGATCAACTACAAGATGTAATCAACACTACTAGTCACCCAGAAGCACCAATCTATAGTTCCGGTAACAAGATTGAACTCAAGAGATGAACTAGGGTTTGAGAGGAGTTTGTGTTGTTGAAGATGTTGATGAAGATTTCCCTCACCAAGATGGGAGAGTTGTTGGTGATGATGATGATGATGATTTCCCCCTCCGGGAGGGAAGTTCCCCCGGCGGAATCGCTCCGTCGGAGGGCAAAAGTGCTCCTGCCCAAGTTCCGCCTCAAGGCGGCGGCGCTTTGTCCCGAAAGCCTTCCCCTTATTTTTTCTAGGTCAAAATGACTTATATACGAGAAGATGGGCACCAGAGGTGGGCCGAGGAGGGCACAACCTACCAGGGCGCACTTGGGCTCCCTAGCGCTCACGTGGATTGTGCCCACCTGGTGGCCCCCTCTGATAGTTATTTGCTCCAATAATTCATATATATTCCATAAAAAATCTTCGTGAAGTTTCATCTTGTTTGAAGTTGTGCAGAATAGGTAGCCTGACGTGGCTTTTCCAGGTCCAGATTTCCAGCTGCCTGAATTCTCCCTCTTGGTGTGTACCTTGAAAATTATGAGAGAAAAGGGGCATTAGAATTACTCTAAAAAGCATTATTATGGATAAAAACATTATACATAACAGCAAGAAAACATGATGCAAAATGTACATATCAAGTCCCCCAAGCTTACACCTCGCTTGTCCTCAAGCGAAAACCGAAATCGAAAAACATGTCCACATGCTTTGAGAGAGAGGTGTCGATAAAAAGAAAATACGGACATAGAAGCATCATTTTGATTATTATAACAGCAACAAAATTAAACATAGGAGCTTTATCATAGAAATTTTATGATATAATTCTCATGAATAAGTAATAGTTCATCACACAATCAAAGTATAAAGAAAAAACTCTATTAGAAACCAACAAACTATGTTCACAGTCAACTTTGCAACTACAATTCATCATCTTTTCAGGAAGGGTCACGTATCGAAGCCTTTAGGCAAGTCCACATACTCAAGCATCATATAGTCTTCTACGATTGCTAACACTCGCCTTGTACCCATGAGCAAAACAGTTCAACTGGACACATAGAAAGATAGCGGCTTATAGTTTCGCCTTCCAACATCCTCACCTCAAGGGTGATGTCAACAATAATAACTCATGCTATCTATATTCAAATGGACATATGTGCCTAGATCTTTCCTCACCACATGATGCTTGCCAAAGGAGAAAATAAAAGGAATAGAGAAAAACTTTGACTCTTGCATAAATGAAAAAGATAGGCCCTTCGCAGAGGGGAGCAGAGGTTGTCATGCCCTTATTTGTTTGTATGCTCAGTCCCTTAGTGCAAGACAACGTCACGTTGTATTGCCCCTTAGGATGACAAACTTTATTATGCAGTGTGTCGCTTTTATTCTTTGTCATCCAAGTTCGTACAACACTCAATTTTCTCTTACACTAAATGATCTTACACTTTTATAAGCAATTTTTATTGCCTTATTGCACCAATGTCAACTTACTTGAAGGAGCTTGCTCAATCCATAGGTGGGTATGGTGGACTCTTGAAAATAGGATTTGGGTTTAAGGGTTTTTGGATGCATAAGCAGTATCTCTACTTAGTGCGGAATTTTTGGCTAGCAAAGATAGGGGGGCAAGTAACACATGTTAAAGGATATATGACAATATGACTTCTATGTGAATATAAACAAACATAAACCATTAAGTTGTCTTCCTTGTCCAACGTCAACAATTTTGGCATATAATATTTTGATGAGGGATCACAATCACAAAAGATTTCTAGGATAGTATATTTATATGTGGATCTTCTCTTCCCTTATTAATTCTTTCATGAGTTGCATCATTGACTAATGCTATGTTTGTCAATCTCTAATAAAATTTCCTACTTATAATTTGCCTTATGTGGTGCCATCACCTACCATAGGATTAGTATATGATCTTATTGATTTATTTCCTTTCTTTCATTTCTTTCTTATTCCCTTTTCTTTTATTTGCAACATTAAAGTAAGGAAAGAAAAAACTCAAACTAAACTTTATTATATAACTTGCACACGATTACAATGATAGATCACTAAGCAAACTCTCAAATAAGAAAGGATCGAATTGAACTTTATTTCATCTAGGCAAAAGATTGAACTAAGATAAATATAAGCAAAAAAGATAGTGGGATGATACGATACAGGGGCACCTCCCCCAAGCCTGGCGGAAGCCAAGGGGAGTGCCCATACCCGATACTCAATTCTCCTTTGGTGTTGAAGAAGTAGGTGGTGGTGATGAAGTGGAGGGCCTGCCCTTCATTGTTATCTTGCGCTTGAGGACGGAACTTTCCTCCTTCAATTCACCGACATCCTTCTCTAGCTCCAGTATGTTCTTACATAAATCCTGCTTGCATTCCTGCAAAAGACTATGGGGTATGAACTGAATGTTAGGCCTCTTTTGTTTCCTTGGGAGGCTGGACTTCTTAAATTCCACATGCATATCCCCAGGTTGAGGTAATGGAGATTCATCCTCATCTGAGCTCGTCTCGTACTTCTCCTTAGGGTAATAGTCCTCCTCCTCCTCTGTGGTCCGGCCATAATGCTCCACATTCCCATAGGACTTGGGGTTAACGATGAAATCAGCAACATAGCTATCTCCCTCGGAGTCTTGGGACGACATATTTTCAGAACTGCATATAAAATAGCAAGAAAAGAGAATAGATGATTTCTTTGCGATATGGTGGTTAACAAGTTCGAGAAGTATATATAGATTTTTTTATCTTGGAGGAAAAGTACATGGAAGAAAAACGGAGTACGGAAGGTGTCCCAGGTTGGCACAACCCACCTGGGCGCGCCTGGCAAGCCTGGCGTGCCCTGGTGTCTTGTGCCCACCAGGGGACACTTCCTGGGAGTTTCTTTATTTCCAAAATTCTGAAATATTCTAAAACTAACAGAAAATACTTTTGCGGATTTTTTGGAGTCCGTTTACTTGTCGTATCACGTACCGCCTTATTTTCACGATTCTGACGTGTTCCGGAAAGACTCTTTTATGTGTTCTTCCGGTGTCAAAGTTTGGATAATATTACTTTTAACATAATAGGCGTACCTGAGATATAATGTTTTATTCGTTGTCCATTGACAACCTTCGGGGTTAGTACCTTCAGAATTATTTATTTTGATGGCACCAGACCGGTAAACCTCCTTGATGACATATGGGCCTTCCCATTTCGAGAGGAGCTTCCCTGCAAAAAATCTAAAATGAGAGTTGTAGAAAAGAACTTATTCTCCAAATTTAAACTCACGCTTTTGAATTCTTTTGTCATGCCATATTTTGACTTTTTCTTTGAATAATTTTGCATTTTCATAAGCTTGGGTTCTCCATTCATCTAATGAGCTAATATCAAATAACCTCTTCTCACCAGCAAGTTTGAAATCTTAATTGATCTCTTTAACTGCCCAAAATGCTTTATGTTCTAAGTCAATAGGCAAATGATAAGCTTTTCCATAAACCATTTTATAAGGAGACATACCCATAGTATTTTTATATGCTGTTCTATAACCCAAAGTGCATCATCTAATATCTTAGACCAATTCTTCCTGGACCTATTAACAATGTTTTGCAAAATTAATTTTATTTCTCTATTGCTAAGTTCAACTTGACGACTAGACTGAGGATGATAGGGTGATGCAATTCTATGGTTAACATCATACTTGGTGATGTCTACCACACAACCTTCTCCTTGTAGACGTTGTTGGGCCTCTGATACGTCTCCAACATATCTATAATTTTTTATTGTTCCATGCTATTATATTATAAACTTTGGATGTTTTATATGCATGAATATGCTATTTTATATTATTTTTGGGACTAACTTATTAATTCAGTGCCCAGTGCCAGTTCCTTTTTTTCCGTGTTTTTAACCTTTTTTAGATAGGAATATCAAACGCAGTCCAAACGGAATAAATATTTCGCCATGATTTTTTATGGAAAATATCAAAAATAGAAAAAGGAAAAGATACCGGAGAGGCGGCCCGAGGGAGTCACGAGCATGGGAGGCGTGGGCCCCCCTGGCCGCGACTAGGGGGCTCGCGACCTCCTCGTGGCACCTCTTCGCTTGTTCCCGACGCCATACGGTCTTATAAATATGGAAACCCTCAGAAATAAACCTAGATCGCAAGTTCCTCCATCGCAAACCTCCAGAGCCACCAAAAACCAACCGGGAGACCGTTCCGGCATCCTGGCGGAGGGGAATTCATCGCCGGTGGCCATATTCATCAACACCATTGCCTCTTCGATGATGCGTGAGTAGTTCACCACAGACCTTCAGGTCCATAGCTAGTAGCTAGATGGATTCTTATCTCTCTTTGATCTTCAATACATAGTTCTCCATGATCTTCATGGTGAGCTATCCGATGTAATCTTCTTTTGCGGTGTGTTTGTTGAGATCCGATGAATTGTGGATTTATGATCAGATTATCTATGAATATTATTTGAGTCTCCTCTGATCTATTATATGCATGATTTCGTATCCTTGTAATTCTCTTTGAGTTATTGGTTTTGTTTGGCCAACTTGATGTATAGTTCTTGCAATGGGAGAAGTGCTTGGTTTTGGGTTCATACCGTGCGGTGTCCTCACCTAGTGACAGAAGGGGTAGCGAGGCACACATCGTGTTGTGGGCATCAAGGGTAAAAATATGGGGTTTATATCATATTGCATGAATCTTTCCCTCTACATCATGTCATCTTGCTTAAAGCGTTACTCCGTTTATCATGAACCTAATACACTAGATGCATGCTGGATAGCGGTCAATGTGTGGAGTAATAGTAGTAGATGCAAAAAATATTGGTCTACTTGTCTCGGACGTGATGCCTATATGTATGATCATTGCCTTAGATATCGTCATGACTTTGCGCGATTCTATCAATTGCTCAACAGTAATTTCTTCACCCACCGTAATACTTGCTATCATGAGAGAAGCCTCTAGTGAACACTATGGCCCCCGGGTCTATTTTACATATTATATATTCAGATCTAAACACAAAAACACCAAAAATACCTTGCTGAAATTTTATTTACTTATTTACATCTACTTATTATCACTATAAGATCTCACCTTGCAAGCAATCGTAAAGGGATTGGCAACCTCTTTATCGCGTTGGATGCAAGTTTGTTTGTGTTTGTGCAGGCTCCTTGTTGCCTCATCTTGATGCTCCTACTGGATTGATACCTTGGTTCCCAAACTGAGGGAAATATTTACCTCTACCTTGCTGCATCACCCTTTCCTCTTCAAGGGAAAAACCAACGCAAGACAAGAATTTGTCACATCAACTTGTCAATTTCTGGCACCGTTGCTGAGAAGTAGCAGGAAGAATTTCTAGCACCGTTGCTGGGGAGTAATCAAGTGAAGCATACCTACAAGTACCTATCACAAACTCATCTCTTGCATTTACATTATTTGCGATTTGGCACTCGATTTCCTGTCCCCCACTTCTAAAAAAATTACAAAAATATTTGCCTTTCTTCATTTGCCCTTTTCTTTCGCTTGCTTTCTGTTTGCTTGTGTGCTTGTCTGTTTGCTAAGTCACCATGTCTGAAAACACTAATTGTGTGATTTCTCTACTACTAATAACAATGATTTTATTAGTACTCCGATTGCTCCCGCCACTAGTGCGGAATCATATGAAATTAATGTTGCCTTGTTGAATCTTGTTATGAAAGAGCAGTTTTCCGGCCTTCCTAGTGAAGATGCCGCATCCCATCTTAATACCTTTATTGAGTTATGTGATATGCAAAAGAAAAGAGATGTGGATAATTATATGATTAAATTGAAGCTATTTCCGTTCTCACTGCGAGATCAAGCAAAAACTTGGTTTTCATCTTTACCTAAAAATAGTATTGATTCATGGAACAAGTGTAAAGATGCCTTTATTTCCAAGTATTTTCCACCTGCTAAGATTATCTTCCGTAATGATATTATGAATTTTAAGCAACTAGATCATGAACATGTTGCACAATCTTGGGAGAGAATGAAATTGATGATTATAAATTGTCCCGCTCATGGTCTAAGTCTTTGGATGATTATACAAATTTTCTATGCTGGTTTGAGTTTTTCTTCTAGAAATATCTTGGATTCCGCCTCCGGTGGAACTTTTATGGAAATCACACTAGGAGAAGATACAAAACTCTTAGATAATATCATGACAAATTACACTCAATGGCACACTGAAAGGTCACCTACTAGTAAAAAAGTGCATGCTATAGAAGAAATTAACTCTTTGAGTGCTAAGATGGATGAGTTAATGAAGATGTTCGCTAGTAAAAGTGTTCCTTTAGATCCTAATGATATGCCTTTATCTTCCTTGATTGAGAATAGCAATGAAAATTTGGATGTTAATTTCGTTGGTAGGAATAATTTTGGTAACAACAATGCTTATAGAGGTAACTTTAATCCTAGGCCTTTTCCTAGTAATCCCTCTAATAATTTTGGCAATTCCTACAACAATACTCATGGAACTTATAATAGAATGTCCTCTTTTCTTGAAAGTAATATTAAGGAATTTATTAATTCGCAAAAGATTTTCAATGCTTCCATAGAAGAAAAACTGCTTAAAATTGACGAGTTGGCTAGGACTGCTGATGGAATGTCTCTTGATATTGATGCTTTGAAATTGAGATGTGTTCCTCGCAAGATTAATATGGATGAAACCTTGAAAGCTATTTGTATTTATATGAATGAGAGTAAATAAAGAACCACCCAAAAATTCGTGCTAGACATGAATGGCTCAAAAAGGCGTGTTCTCGTGATGAGAATCACGAAGATCTTAAAGTGCTTGATGTGACTCCTATTGAATCCTTGTTTTCTAATGTCAATCTTAATGATGATGGGGCTGGATATGAATCCACTTTGGTTGAGAAACACCCCAATGATTCGGAGTCTATTTATCTTGATGCTAACAATACTAAAAGTGGAGTAGAAGATATCAAAACTTTGAATAGTGATGAAACTACTACTTTGGATCTCAAGGAATTTAATTATGGTAGTGGCTATTTGATTGAATTTATTTCCTTGATGCAATTCATGCTAAACTCTCCACATGATTATAGCCAAAATAAGGCTTTTACTAAACCTGTCATTGATGCTATGATGAAATCTCTTGAAGAGAAACTTGAGTTGGAAATATCTATTCCTAGAAAACTTCATGATGAGTGGGAAACTACTATAAAAATCAAGATTAAAAGTTATGAATGCCATGCTTTGTGTGATTTGGGTGCTAGTGTTTCCACAATTCCAAAATCTTTATGTGATGTTCTAGGTTTCAATGAGATTGATGAGTGCTCTCTTAATTTGCATCTTGCGGATTCCACTATTAAGAAACCTATGGGAAGGATTAATGATGTTCTTATTATTGCAAATAGTAACTATGTGGCCGTAGATTTCATTGTGCTTGATATTGATTGCAATCCTACATGTCCCATTATTCTTGGTAGACCTTTCCTTAGGACTATTGGTGATGTTATTGATATGAAGGAAGGGAATATTAAATTTCAATTTCCATTAAAGAAGGGCATGGAACATTTTCCTAGAAAGAGAATAAAATTGCCTTATGAATCCATTATGAGATCTACTTATGGTTTGAGCACTAAAGATGACAATACTTGATTCTATTGCCTTATGCCTTGCTAAGGGCCTTAAACGATAGCGCTTGTTGGGAGGCAAGCCAATGAATAGGTTTATTTTCGCTTTTTTACTTTCTGTTTTGTTGAGTCTACACAATCATGATTCTGTTATGATTGTGTTTTTTATCTTTTAATTAGCGTTTGTGCCAAGTAGAACCTTCATGATTAGATTTGGTGATAGTTGTTTAATCATGCTGGAAAAAGACAGAAACTTTGTGCTCACGAAATTATTTTTCATTTCTGTCCAGAAAGACATTTTTAGTTGATTCTTTTTGCTGCTGATTGATATGCAAATTTTCATAATTTTCATAATTTTGTCAGAATTTTTGGGTTATCAGAGATATAAGAAATATACAGATTCCTACAGACTATTCTGTTTTTGACAGATTCTGTTTTTGTTGTGTTGATTGCTTATTTTGATGAAACTATGGTTAGTGTCAGTGGGTATGAGACATGGAGACATGAGAATACAGTAATATAACATCAATATAAATGGAAATTAAAGTTTACTACAGTACCAAAAAAGTTGGTGGTTTGTTTTCTTATGCTAATGCTATCACGAGTTTCTGTTTAAGTTTTGTGTTGTGAAGTTTTCAAGTTTTGGGTGATGTTCTTATGGACAATGGAATAAAGAGTGGAAAGAGCCTAAGCTTGGGGATGACCAAGGCATCCCAAGACAAATTAAAGGACACCAAAAAGCCTAAGCTTGGGGATGCCCTGGGAAGGCATCCCCTCTTTCGTCTTCAATCCATCGGTAACGTTACTTGGAGCTATATTTTTATTCACCACACGATATGTGTTTTGCTTGGAGCGTCATGTATTATAAGAGTCTTTGCTTTTTGTTTTATCACAATCATCCTTGCTGCACATCTTTTTAAAGGGACATGCACTCATCGTGAATTTATTAGAATACTCAATGAGCTTCATTTATATCTTTTGAGTTAGGCAATTTAGCTCACACGTGCTTCACTTATATCTTTTGAGCTTAGTAATTTTGCTCCCATATGCTTCACTTATATCTTTTGAGATTGGTAATTTTGCTCCCATATGCTTCTCTTATATCTTTTGATCTTGGTAATTTTGCTCCCATGTGCTTCACTTATATCTTTTGAGATTGGTAATTTTGCTCACATGTGCTTCACTTATATCTTTTGAGCTAGATAATTTTGCTCTAGTGCTTCACTTAAATTTTTGTAGAGCACGGCGGTGTCATATTTTGTAGTAATAAAAACTCTCTAGTCTTCACTTATATCATTTTGAGAGTGCTCTCTGTAAGTAACTTGGTATTTGGCGCGCGTTATGAAATTAGCCCTAAATATGATAGGCATCCAAACAGGATATAATAAAAACTTTCATATTCAAGTGCATTGATTAGTAAGATAAGTTTGATTCCTCGCAATTAGTTTTGAGATATGGATATGGTAATATTAGAGTTATGTTAGTAGGGTGTTGTGAATCTAGAAATACTTGTTTTGAAGTTAGTGATTCCCGTAGCATGCACGTATGGTGAACCGCTATGTTAGGAAGTCGAAGAATGATTGATTTATTGATTGTCATCCTTTGTGTAGAGGTCGGGATCGCGTGATGGTTAACTCCTACCAACCCTTCCCCTAGGAGTATGCGTTTAGCACTTTGTTTCGATTACTAATAAAACTTTTGCAATAAGTATATGAGTTCTTCATGATTAATGTGAGTCCATGGTATAGATGCACTTTCACCTTCCACCATTGCTACCCTCTCTAGTGCCGCGCAACTTTTGCCGGTGCACAAACCCACCATATGCCTTCCTCAAAACAGCCACCATACCTACCTATTATGGCATTTTCATAGCCATTCCGAGATATATTGCCATGCAACTTTCACCGTTTCGTCTCATGACATGTGCCACCACTTTCATTCATATAGAGTCATCATTGTTCTAAGTATCGAGTTGTAAGTAAATAAAAGTGTGATGATCATCATTATTAGAGCATTGTCCCATGTGAGGAAATAAAAGAGGCCAATTATGCCCACCAAATAAAAATAAATAAATAAAAAGAGGCCGAAGAGCCCAACTAAAAAAATGAGAGAAAAGAGAGAAGGGACAATGCTACTATCTTTTCCACACTTGTGCTTCAAATAGCACCATGTTCTTCATGACAGAGAGACTCTTGTTTTGTCACTTTCATATGCTAGTGGAAATTTTCATTATATAACTTAGCTAGTATATTCCAATGATGGGCTTCCTCAATTTGCCCTAGGTCTTCGTGAGCAAGCAAGTTGGGTGCACACCCACTAATTTTCATTTGTGTGCTTTCATACACTTATAGCTCTAGTGCATCTGTTTCATGGCAATCCCTAATCATTCACATTGATATCTATTGATGGGCATCTCCATAGCCTATTGATACGCCGTGTCGATGTGACCATCTCCTCCTTTTTCTCTCACAACCTCCACCACACTCTATCCCCCTTATAGTGCTATATCCATGGCTCACGCTCATGTATTGCGTGAGAGTTGAATAATTTTGAAAAATAAGAGTGCGCGTTGGGGATATAACCCTGCAATATGACCTGCCCTTAAGGTTTCGGGTCATGTTGATGGCTCATGAGCCGGCCCAAGGATGAGCCGTAAAGGCTGTGGCCCAAGAAGATAGACGGTTCATGATGTGGGCCGTAAGGTGGTCCGGATAGAGAAGACCCGGGTGTGTAAGCCGCTCGGGGACGGCTTGGACCAGAAGATAGAGAGAGACTCGGATGTTCAATGAGACTCAGTTAGACAATTGTAAACCCGCCGGTCCTCACTTCCTATATAAAGGCAGACCCGGGGCGACTTAGAGGATAGGCAGTCGAGAACTAGGTCAAGCTTTAGCTCCCTTGTAATCGATATAACAAAGCAATACAAGCTCAAGAAGGAGAGATTCAAGCAGCAACCGTCACAGAGAGATTCCAACGAGTCACCAACCAGGGAGAGATGTACAGGCGTGTGTAAACCGTGCGGGATGCCCGCGAGAGGCGCCAACTGGGCCAGCTTACCAGGAGCCCGGGCCTTTCGTTTCCCTAGGGGCAGGAGTAACCCCCAGGACAGGAGGGCTGCCGTGTCTATCACCGGCTCTTCAAGGCGAACGGTTGCCGAAAGACTTCAAATGTCCCCGCAAGGTCCCAAATTACACCGCTGACTTACCCCCGGAGGCTTGGGTGGAAAGCTATGAACTAGCCATGGAGATGCTGGATGTTAGTGAGGAGGTTTGTGCCAAGTATTTCATCATGATGCTTGAAGGCCTGACTTGTACCTAGCTAAAGGGGTTACCACCCAACACCATCAATTCATGGGCGGAGCTCAGGGCGCAGTTCATCAAAAACTTCCAAGGGACGTGCAAGCAGCCTATGACCATTGTGGATCTTGATCACTGTGTCCAACAGGAGAGCGAGTCGGTTCATCATTGGGTACGGTGGGTCTCGACAATTATTCACTCATTAGAACAAATCACAACGTCTCAAACCATGTTGATTTTAGAGAAGAATTTCCATTTTATTCCTCTAAAGCAAAAAACTCGGCCGACTCAAGCGTACGTGTCAGGACATCGGGGAGCTCATGACAGCTCTCACGAAGTACGCCGACTCAGACAGCACGAAGGATCCGGGTTCTGATGAGGAAAAGGTTAGTCAAGGCAAGAAAGGCAACCAAGGCAAGGGCGTAGTGAACAATGGTAACTAGAGTAAACGCAAGAACCCAGAAGGCAGGTCAGAGCTGGTGGCCAACACCAACACCCAGCAAAATCACCCCAAAGGCAACAGGAGGTTTGGACCGCCCTCGGGCAGGGATAATCCTTTTTCAAACATGGAAGAGATGCTTAAGCGACCTTGCCCGAATCATGGTTTACCTGATAAGACGACAAATCATACATGGGGGGGGGGACTATTCTTTTATGCAGAGGTTCAGGCAGTATGTCACACAGCCTAACCATCGCGATGGCGGTCAGCCAAGCGGCGCGGGACATGGCGGGTCAGGAGCTGGATTTGGTTCTGGCGGTTCAACATCCGGTTATCCGGGTCAGGATAATCACGGGGGACAACAGCTGCACCCCGGTAATGGTAGTCAACAACAGCAACAACGAAATTAGTCTGTTTTTTAGAGTAATCCAAAGCAGCTCAGCTCCGGGCAGTACCACATCTTCACGACTAGTCTCAATAGGCGGGACCAGAAGTTGCGAAGATGGGCAGTCAATGCGGTTACGCCGGCTGTTCCGCACTATCTGAAGTGGTCTGAATATGATATAACGTGGAGCCTTAAGGATCACCCCTCGCGTGTTGATGACCCAGGGCGGCTGGCCTTGGTGGTGGCCCCCCAAGTGGGTGGATATATGTTGAATAAGGTGCTCATGGATGGCGGCAGCAGCATAAACATCCTTTATTATGACACCTTCCGGTGGATGAAGTTGCTCGATAAGGACTTAAAACCTTCGTCTACTGTTTTTCATGGAGTGGTACTGGGTAAGTCAGCACATCTAGTGGGCAGGATTTCCTTGAATTGGGTTTTGGCGATGAATACAACTACTGAGTGGAGTCCTTATGGTTTGAGGTGGTCAAAATCAAGAGCCCTTATCATGCCTTGTTTGGACGGCCGATTTATGCCAAGTTCATGGCCTGGCCCTGCTATGTGTATTTACAGCTCAAGATGCCCGGCTTCAAAGGTACCATCACCGTTCATGGTAACCGAAACACTGCTATTGAGTGTGAAGAAGGAGATGCGGCTTATGCAGAATCCAGTTGTGCCCAGGAGGAGCTTAAGTTTTATAAGGACAATGTTGACCCGGAGGATATGACCCCCCTGAAAAAGCCAATCATAGAGACTAAGCCGCCTCTGAAGTTTTCAGCGGATGACACCAAGGCAGTGGATTTTACTCCGGGCGACTCATCTAAGCAGTTCATCATTGGAGCTTATATGGATCCCAAATAGGAAGGCGCGCTCATCAAGTTCATCCGTGAGAATCGGGACATCTTTGCATGGAAACCTTCTGACATGCTGGGTGTACCGAGAGAATTCGCTGAGCACAACCTAAATGTGGATCCAAAGTTTAAATTGATCAAAAAATTCCTGCGGCGGTTCAATGAGGATAGATGTAAGGCCATTGGGGAAGAAGTTGCCCGGCTCTTGGCCGCAGGTTTTATTGTTGAAGTTTTTCACCCGGAATGGCTAGCTAACCCGGTGCTGATGCTCAAGAAGAACGGCACCTGGTGTATGTGTGTGGATTACACGGACCTTAACAAGGCTTGTCCGGCTGATCCTTTTGCCCTCCCACGTATTGATCAGATCATTGATGCTACGGCAGGATGTGAAAGTTTATGCTTCTTGGATGCTTACTCAGGTTATCATCAGATCAAGATGGCAGTGAAACACCAGGAGAAGACGGCGTTTATTACACCTTTTGGGGCATTCTGTTATGTCTCTATGCCTTTTGGGCTCAAGAGTGCCCAGGCAACTTATCAACGATGTGTGTAGAATTGCCTTCACAGTCAAATCGGCTGTAATGTTCATTCTTATGTAGATGACATCCTGGTAAAGTCCAGAAAGAAGGAAACTCTTTTGGAGGATCTGAAGGAAACCTTTGACAATCTCCGGGTCTATAAAATGATGCTTAACCCGACCAAGTGCGTCTTTGGTGTCCAAGTAGGAAAGCTTTTGGGTTTCTTGGTCTCTGAGCGTGGCATCGAGGCTAACCCGGATAAAATCAAGGCTATCACTTCCCTAGGAGAGACGGCATGCTTTAATGATGTTCAACGCCTGGCAGGGCGGATTGCTGCGTTGAGCCGGTTCATATGCCGTCTTGGAGAGAAGGCTATTCCCTTATATCAGATGATGAAAAAAACAGACAAATTTGTCTGGAGCAAAGCAGCGGGTGAAGCACTTGAGGCACTTAAGAAACAGCTGACTGAGCCGCCAGTATTAGCCGCTCCGACTGAGAAAGAGCCGTTGCTCCTTTATGTGGCGGCTAACAACAGGGCGGTTAGCGTTGCGATTGTGGTCGAGCGCAAGGAGGCTGGGAAGGAATATCTTGTGCAAAGGCCAGTTTATTATATCAGTGAGGTCCTGATGGAATCTAAGCAAAGATATACGCATTGGCAGAAGCTGGTATACGGAGTTTTCATGGCTAACCGCAAGTTGAAACACTACTTTTTAGGTCACCAAATAACTGTGTGGTCAGTTCTGCTCCGTTGGGGGATATTATTCAGAACAGGGAAGCTACAGGAAGGATTGCCAAACCGGCATTAGAGCTGGGACCTCTTAATGTGAAGTATGTTCCTCGCACGGCAATCAAATCCCAAGCTTTGGTGGATTTCATAAATGATTGGACAGAGTGTCAAGCACCCCAAGAGAAGCCGGATAACACGTACTGGACTATACACTTTGATGGATCAAAGCAGTTAGAGGGGTCTGGAGCAGGGGTTGTCTTAACATCCCCAAAAGGTGACAAGTTTTGTTATGTGCTCCGGTTCATGTTCCCATGCACTAACAATGCGGTGGAGTACGAGGCTTTGCTTCATGGGCTTAGATTAGCCAAGGAGATGAATTTGAGCCAGGTCAGATGTTTGGGTGACTCAGATCTTGTGGCTCAGCAAGTTTTTGGTACTTGGGACTCTAAGGACCCACGGATGGCGGCTTATAGGCAGGCGGTTGATATCATTTCAGGTCACTTCAAAGGGTATCAGGTAGATCACATTGATCGTCGCAAAAACGAGGCAGCTGATGCTTTATCACGGCTAGGTTCACAATGAAAGCCGGTGCCACCTAATGTCTTTCTGGATGTCTTACACCATCCGACTGTCAAGATACCTTCAGAGGAAGATTTGGCTATTCCTGACCCGAAGGCAGAATTGGTGGCGGCTCTACATGTTATCCCAGATTGGACATTTCCTTATTTGGCCTATTTAACCCGAGGCGAGTTACCAGAAGATGAATACCTGGCCAGAAAAATCACCCGCCGCGCTATGTCCATGACGATAGTAAACGGTGAGTTACATAAATGCAGTGTAACAGGAGTTTTTCAGCGTTGTGTATCGCTAGAGGAGGGCCAGCAGATCTTAAGTGAAATCCACGCTGGTAATTGTGGACACCATGCCAGCTCGAAATCTTTGGTGGCCTAGGCTTTCCGGCATGGGTTCTTCTGGTTGACAGCTCACAAAGATGCAGAGGATTTAGTTCGTAAATGTGGCGGCGGTCAAAAATTTGGCCGCCGTGCTCATGTTCCGGCTCAAGAATTGAGGATGATACCAATCACTTGGCCGTTTGCGGTCTGGGGGCTGGACATGGTAGGACCTTTCAAGAGATCCAAGGACAAGAAAACACACCTCCTGCTAGCGGTTGACAAGTTTACCAAGTGGGTAGAGGCAGAGCCGGTCAGCAAATGTGACGCGGTTATAGCGGTTCTATTTATTAAAAAGCTGATCTACCATTTTGGTTACCCACACAGCATCATTACTGATAATGGTACAAATCTATCCAAGGGGGCTATGAGGAAATTCTGTGATGAAGAGCACATCCGGCTTGATATTTCAGCCGTGGCACATCCACACTCCAACGGTCAGGCGGAGCGCGCCAATCAGGAAATTTTAAGAGGGATCAAACCGCGGCTTATGGTTCCTTTGCAGTGAACGCCCGGGTGCTGGGTCGAAGAATTACCCTCCGTCTTATGGAGCATCAGAACCACCCCTAACCGATCCACGGGTTTCACACCCTTCTTTATGGTGTACTGTGCTGAGGCCGTTTTACCCAGCGACATACGACATGACTCGCCGAGGGTGGCGGCTTACGTTGAGACAGACAATGAGACGGCGCGCCAAGATGCATTGGATGCTCTGGAAGAGGCACGAGAGTTGGCAGCAGCACGATCGGCAATTTATCAACAAGACTGCGCCGCTATCACAGCCGCAAGGTCAAGACCCGGACGTTCCATGAAGGCGACTTGGTGCTCCGGCTGATTCAAGACCAGACAAAATGCACAAACTATCACCCCCATGGGAAGGACCCTTTGCAGTCAGCAGAAATCTCAACAATGGGTCATATTACCTCATTGATATCCGAGACGACTCAGATACAGCGGGTCAGGAGACCCGTCGGCCATGGAACATTGCACATCTCCGGCCTTATTTCACCTAAGGGTGTAAGATCTATCATTGTACGCTATCATTGTACATACCACAGTTATATGAATAAACAAGGAAGCCTCTGCTGTTTCATACACCCTCGTATGAGAGAAGATTAAACAATATTTCAGTTGATGCGTCAACTGAAGTTGGCAAACGACAGTAGTTCCTATTAGCCAGGCGTTATGCCATAAAATCCGGCTCAGAAAAATGAGTCGCGGCGAGGGCGGCTTCTCGCCTCTGGGTGCAGCTTCTAATGCCTATTCTCCGGCGCTTTGCGTCATATTGCTGAACAGTGGTAGACACCTATTAAGCCGGCATTTTGCCACAAAAAACAAAAACCGACTAAATTAGTCGTGGCGACGGCGGCTTCTCACCTTCGGGTGCAGCTTCTAACGCCTATCCGCCGGCGGGTCACGCCGTAACTGCTGAGGGGGGCTTCTTACCGACGGGTATTACTTCTAACACCCTATCGGCTGGCTTCATGCCAGCTCCGGCTAACCAGTTTAGTCGCGGTTATGAGAGGCTTCTTACCGACGGGTAGTTAACATCTCATGAACCGCCAACGGCGGCTTCTTACCTTTGGGTACAGCTTCTAATGCCTAGTAGCCGGCGTAAGGCCATGTAAAAACAGTTAAGGTAATTTAGCTGCCATGAACGACAGCTTCTTACCTTCGGGTACAACTTCTAATGCCTATTAATTGTTCTTATAAAAATCCGGTTAAGGAAAAATTAGCCGCAGCGACGGCGGCTTCTTACCTTCGGGTACAACTTCTAATGCTTATCCGCCGGCGTTTACGCCATACCGCCGGGTGTATCTTCTAAATGCCTTATCGGTCGGGTTTCACGACACCTCCGGCTGACCAGGGCAGCTGTATTTACCACAAAGGAGTCACCACCTCTGGGTGTAATTTGCCTAATCTTGGCTACATGTGTTTTTCAATGATAAGAAAGGCAAGCCTAAATTATTCAAGGCATAACAAAGACAAAATGGCAAACAAAAGCTGGCTCATCTTATAAACATCAAGGACAAGTCATAGACAAGTCTTATCTATTACACTCCCGGAGGAGATCAAAATTTCGGACAAGTTTTTTCAGCCATCACACGGCGGGTTAAGCTACTACAAAGTTGGTAAATCGGAAGCTAGCTAGCTGATGGGTCATCCTGCACCGGCTCTTCTGGGGCCTTGATCTGGAGGTTATCCAAATCCCAATTGCAGTTGGTTAGAGCTGCAAAGGAGCCTTCAAAAAATGGTGACGGGTCAAGTTCTGGAGCAAAGAGATCCTTACTCTGAGCCGGCGTCAACTCATTGCACTCGTACAAAGGACCACAGACTCTCTTCTGCTCCGCATCGTAAGCCGCCTGATAACTGGATAAGTCGACCTCTTCCGCCAGAACAGAAGCCAAGACCCGGGATTCCTTCATGTACCAGCTGTAGTCCATGTCAGTGAACTCCGAGCCGTCCTCCTTTCTCGAAGGGAAGCCTTCCATCATCTCCACGGCTGTCAGACCCAGAGAAAAAGCTAGAGCCCGGCTGATGCCTGCAATGGCCCCTTGGCGGGCGGCTGATTTCTTGAGTTCGGCGATTTGCTTCGGCATAGTGGAGAAGAGCTCTAAGACGCCATTGAGAGCCACCGGAATCTTGTCTTTGTACTGCACGACCTTCATGATGCAGATGGCTCCATAGTATAGCTGTTCCGTCAGGGTGTAGACGGCTTTCAATGGCAAAAGGCTATCAGAAGCCAATTGCCGGCTCCTGGGGCCTGTGTAAATCAACCAAGTTCAGATGAGCCGCCAGCTTAAGTATAAAGGAACGCATCAGAAACACAAAATGGTCAAGAGCTTACCAAAGAGGGCGGCTGACATCTTCCATATATGGCGCTTCAGGCCTTGAAGTTCATCCGCCATGGCTATCATCCGCTGGTCAGCATCATCCGCTCGCAGGATCAAAGCAGCCTTTTCAGACTCGGCCGACTCCTTAAAGACAGCGAAATCAGCCATGATTGTGGCCAGCTCCTCAGAGAGAAGCCGACACTTTTCATCAGCAATGCTGCGAGCCTCTTGTTGAGCCGTCAAATTGGTCTTCAGGTCCATCAATTGCGACCCGGCATCTTTTAAAGCTTCCTGTGACATATCAAAATACATAGTAAGCCGCCGAAATAGAAGTCATATCAAAGGATGAGTGCTAAAGACAAAATGATGCAAGTCTCAAGCAGATTGCACGCAATATATTTGACACTTGGGGGCTAATGTATGTTTGATCTTTCAGTATACAATGCAGTTCCGGCTCATCCTCATCAAAGTTAATCCGAAACTTGGGGTCTATAGTATAGCTCTTCAAGTTACTTATAATGGAAGCTCCGACTCAACTTCGTCAAGTTTTGAGTCGGCCCTTGGGGGCTAGAAGTGGTTCTTCAAGATATCTACACTAAAGCTCCGACTCAACTTGATCAAGTTTGAGTCGGCCCTTAGGGGCTACGATTGGCTGTTTACGCTATCTACATTAAAAGATCCGACTCAATTCTGACAAATTGAGCCGGCCCTAGGGGACTATGGCTATGGGTTCTTCTACAGAAGATCAGGAAAGACCCGGTTCAACTCTTGACTACATTGAACCGGCCCTTGGGGGCTACATAAGTATATGGCGGCAAGATGAATACCTCATATTTTGTTTTCATCAACGAGACCAGCCGAAGCTCCAGATCTCGGATGGTGGTAAGACGGTTCGTATACCCGGCATGGAGCTCTTCGGTCGTCATTTTCTCAAAGGAAGAATCAAAGTCCAGCCTTTTGGAGGCTTCGGCCGGCTCTTTATGCCTGGTCAGCACATGAGTCGGAGGAGACTGATGAGCAGAGCTAGTGATAACAACCTCCGGAGTTGCAGTGGCCTTGGCAGGAGTTGGCGGCTTCGAAGGACCCTTTGGAGGGCTCTCCAGGATGGTATCTTTAGCGGTTGGTTCAATGGAAGCATTGGGTGGATCTACCTCCGGTTGGACCTCCTCCGGTTGTTCCAGTTCCGCCTCTTGAACAACAGGGCTGGGGGAGGGCTCGTTGGTTTTCCGGCGCTTGGCTTGAGCGCTTAAAGATAGAAAAGGCAGAATCAAAAGGATGTTGCTACCCTACAAAGAGCCGGAGGTTATGGTGGAAAGGCACTTACAGCGGGTTGATCTTCAGAGGCGGCAGAGCGGTCGCCGACGAGTCGCCGAAAGAAGGTGATTTCTGAGATAACATTCAAGAAGGATGAGACGACACCAAGGTCATAAAGAGAAAAGAGTCAAACAAGAACACATACCTCAGCAGGGCGTTTCTTCGGAGCCGGCGAGTTCGGCAAGCCGGACATAAGCTCAGTGGAGCCTACGCTCCGGGTCTGGTGACATTCAGCCTGTTGTTGCTTTTTCAAAGGAAAGTCGGGAGCCAGGTAAGTGAGAGGATGAGAAAGAGAAACTTCTCTGATAACCCTCCACGGCTTTCGGGGGACAAAACATTCAGAGCCGGAAGAAATATAATTTACCTCGGGAGCATTGGCGCGGCTGGTCTCCACTTCGTCCTGTGAATAAAACAAGTATTTGTAAAACAGGCAGGTAAAGGATCAAGCAAACAATTAAAATTTTACCTCTGAGCCAGATGACTGTGGCGGGTCGAACCAGTCCTCCTGCGGGACGTCTTTCTTTGCCTTCTTGGCTGGGGCTTTCTTCATAAGCTTCTTCGGAGGAGGGACATACTCCTTTTTCCAGAATTTAGAGTCGGCCTGTGAAAATAACCCGGAGAAGAGTAATAGATCAGCAAAGGCATAAACAAAATCCAAGAGACGGAAAAGAAGAAAATGGCTTACATCTGGGGCCGGGTTGTTGATGCAGAAAGGCGCCAGGCCGATGGCGCTACATGAGCCGGAGGCTTCATGAACAAGGCTTCGGATGATAGTAGTAATGTCATCCTCTGTGAGAGTTGACTTGCTGAAGCACAAGGAGCTGTCGTACTTGCCTTCATACTCACACATGAGCCGGCCACTGCGGCTTAAGGGCATGATCCGCCAAGAAATCCAGCAGCAGATCAAGTCTATTCCTGTTAATCCGTTGGCCATGAGCGCCTTGATCTTGGCATGAGCTGGCTCATACCTGGCACACTCCAAGGCTGAGAGCCGGCCTGGAAGCTCTGAATCTGTCTTGAGCTGGGAGGGACGATAACCCGACAAGGGGCGCTCGTTTTCAGGAGAGGTGTCCTAGCAGTAGAACCAGGTCTTGTTCCAGTCCTTCGGATGACTCGGCATCTGAGCAGCCGGAAAGATAATGTCTCGGCGATGTTGAATAGAAATGACGCCTAGCTCCAAACTCGGACCGCTCTTCATCTCAGTCTGGCGGTTGGCATAGAAGAACTCTCGAAAAAACCCCACAGACGTCCTGGATTGCAGATAAACCTCGCAGAGCACTTGGAAGTTGCATATATTTGAAACAGAATTGGGGGCCAAGTCTTGAGGGTGATGCTTATACAAATGAAGAATGTCCTGGAAGAATTTAGAGCCAGGTGGGACGAACCCTCGCCCAATGTGGTCAGTGAAGACTACTACCTCTCCTTTTTGGGGAGAGGGCCGGGTCTCATTACCCGAAACCCGCCAGTGAAGGACCTCCTTGGAAGGAAGAGTACCCGCTTTGACAAAGTCCGCTAGATATTCCTTCGTGACACAAGACCCAACCCAGTTGCATGAGTTGGATGCACGAGACATATTGGCGGCTGTGCAACAGGGATAAGCGACGAGTTAAGAACAAGCAGGCATATGTGCCGACTCACAATTTTAAGGGTTCTACAAATACTATGCCATAGTCCGGCTGATGAGAGCCGGAGAGGCTAGGCGGTTCAACAAGGAAAGGAGGAGCAAAAATCGGCCAAGTCCTAAAAACAGATTTCACAAGCTACCGCTACAATTACAGATCTACAAAAGAAGAAAAAAGGGTTTTATTTCCAACCTAACGAAGACCAGCAGAAACAGAGAGGAGTAAAACGCAGCCGCGACGGTCCGCGCATTGCGCACGGCCGCCCCGTACGTGGCGGCACAGCGAGCACGCGCGCTAAGGACATCAACAGTGTCAGAATACACTAACGATGGTGGCGGAAGAGACTGGACTATGGCGGCGGAGCTTCCCGTGAAACCCTACTACGGCGGCGGACGATCTAGGGAGAGCAAGAACTCACCGATGATGGAGTGCCGGACGCGGACGAGGCTCTGGTGCGATTCAGGTCGATGCATCGGCCTAGTCGGTGAAGAGGCAAGGACGACACCGGAGGTCGGGTGCGCTGGAAGCAGAGGCGACCGGAGGAAGAAGAAGAGGAATGAGCGGGAGAAGGGGGGTTTCCATCCGCACGAGTCTTATTTAAAGAGAAAGCGGGGCGGGCACGAAAGTCTAGGCGACGAAACCGTTTGCCCAAGGCGGATGCCTCGATTCTCGGATGACCATTTAATAAAAGATTCGGTGCTACATCAGCGGATCTCATGACGTCACGCCGGGTCAACATGGGGCGACTCGCCAAGGAGCTGAGAAGAAGGATGAACAGAGCAACCTCAATTCAACCTGGGGCCTAATGTTGGGGATATAACCCCGCAATATGACCCGCCCTTAAGGTTCCAGGTCATGTTGATGGCTCGTGAGCCGGCCCAAGGATGAGTCGTAAAGGCTGAGGCCCAAGAAGATAGACGGTTCATGATGTGGGCCGTAAGGTGGTTCGGACGGAGAAGACCCGGGCGTGTAAGCCGCTCGGGGACGGCTTGGACCAGAAGATAGAGAAAGACTCGGATGTTCAATGCGACTCGGTTAGACAATTGTAAACCCGTCGGTCCTGACTTCCTATATAAAGGCAGACCCAGGGCGATTTAGAGGATAGGAAATCGAGAACTAGGTCAAGTTTTAGCTCCTTTGTAATCGATATAACAAAGCAATACAAGCTCAAGCAGGACATAGGATATTACCTTGACTTGAGGGGCTGAACCTGGGTAAACCGTGTCCTTCGTCCCGATCAACCCCTTTGAGTCCACCACGTTAGCGATGGCCTCGAATCCAAGTCTGTTCACCCGGACATCTGCCGTGATAAATCCATGACAGTGCGAAAACAATTACTTGATCAATACCGGGGTTGTGCATGATTTAAATTCGTTGTGTGGGGATGATGGAGCATAGCCAGACTATATAATTTTGTAGGGATAACTTTCTTTGGTCTTGTTATTTCTAAAGTTCATGATTACTTTGCTATCATACTTGAAGTATTATTGTTTTCATGTCAATGTTAAACTATTGTTTTGAATCTTATGGATTTGAACATTCATGCCACAATAAAGAAGTTACATAGAACAAATATGTTAGGTAGAATTCCACATCAAAAATTCGTTCTTTAGCACTTCCCTACTCGAGGACGAGCAGGAGTTAAGCTTGGGGATGCTTGATACGTCTCCAACATATCTATAATTTTTGATTGTTCCATGCTATTATATTATCAACTTTGGATGTTTTATATGCATGAATATGCTATTTTATATTATTTTTGGGACTAACTTATTAATTCAGTGCCTATTGCCAGTTCCTGTTTTTTCCGTGTTTTTGACCTTTTTCAGATAGGAATATCAAACGGAGTCCAAACGGAACAAAACTTTTGCCGTGATTTTTTTATAGAAAATATCAAAAATGCCGGAAGGAAAAGATACCGGAGAGGAGGCTCGAGGGAGTCACGAGCCTGGGAGGCGCGGCTCCACCCCTAGGCCGTGGCTAGGCGACTCGTGACCTCCAAGTGGCCCCTCTTGACTTGTTGCCGACGCCATACGGTCTTATAAATACTGAAACCCACAGAACTAAACCTAGATCGTAAGTTTCACCGCCGCAAGCCTCCGTAGCCACCAAAAACCAATCGGGAGACCGTTCCGGCATCCTGCCGGAGGGGAATTCATCTACGGTGGCCATCTTCATCAACACCATTGCCTCTTCGATGATGCGTGAGTAGTTCACCACAGACCTTCGGGTCCATAGCTAGTAGCTAGATGGATTCTTCTCTCTCTTTGATCTTCAATACAAAGTTCTCCATGATCTTCATGGTGATCTATCCGATGTAACCCTCTTTTGCGGTGTGTTTGTTGAGATCCGATGAATTGTGGATTTATGATCAGATTATCTATGAATATTATTTGAGTCTCCTCTGATTTCTTATATGCATGATTTCGTATCCTTGCAATTCTCTTCGAGTTATGGGTTTCGTTTGGCGAACTTGATCTATAGTTCTTGCAATGGGAGAAGTGCTTGGTTTTGGGTTCATACCGTGCGGTGTCCTCACCTAGTGACAGAAGATGTAGCGAGGCACGCATCGTGTTGTTGCCATCAAGGGTAAAAAGATGGGGTTTATATCATATTGCATGAATCTATCCCTCTACATCATGTCATCTTGCGTAAAGCGTTACTCCATTTGTTGTGAACTTAATACACTAGATGCATGCTGGATAGCGGTCGATGTGTGGAGTAATAGTAGTAGATGCAGAAAGTATCGGTCTACTTGTCTCGGACGTGATGCCTATATGTATGATCATTATCTTAGATATCGTTATGACTTTGTGCGATTCTATCAATTGCTCAACAATAATTTGTTCACCCACTGTAATACTTGCTATCATGCGAGAAGCCTCTAGTGAACACTATGGCCCCCGGGTCTATTTTACATATTATATATTCAGATCTAAATACAAAAACACCAAAAATACCTTGCTGCAATTTTATTTACTTATTTATATTCATCTACTATCACTATCAGATCTCACCTTGCAAGTAATCGTAAAGGGATTGGCAACCTCTTTATCGCGTTGGGTGCAAGTTTGTTTGTGTTTGTGCAGGTTTCTTGGTGCCTCATCTTGATACTCCTACTGGATTGATACCTTGGTTCTCAAACTAAGGGAAATACTTATCTCTACTTTGATGCATCACCCTTTCCTCTTCAAGGGAAAAACCAACGCAAGCTTGAGAAGTAGCAGGAAGAATTTCTCGCGCCGTTGCCGGGGAGTATTCAAGTGAAGCATATCTACCAAGTACCTATCGCAAACTTATCTCTTGCAGTTACATTATTTTCCATTTGCCTCTCGTTTTCATCTCCCCCACTTATAAAACAAAAATTTACAAAAATATTTGCCTTTCTTTATTTGCCCTTTTCGTTCGCCCTTTTCTTTCGCTTGCTTTCTGTTTGCTCGTGTGCTTTTCTGCTTGCTGAGTCACCATGTTTGAAAACACTAAATTGTGTGATTTCTCTAATACTAATAACAATGATTTTATTAGTACTCCAATTGCTCCCACCACTAGTGCGGAATCATATGAAATTAATGCTGCCTTGTTGAATCTTGTTAAAACTTTCGCCATGATTTTTTATGGAAAATATCAAAAATAGCAGAAGGAAAAGATACCGGAGAGGCGGCCCGAAGGAGTCACGAGCCTGGGAGGCGCGGCCCCCCTGGCCGCGGCTAGGGGGCTCGTGACCTCCTCGTGGCACCTCTTCGCTTGTTCCCGACGCCATACGGTCTTATAAATACGGAAACCCTCAAAAATAAACCTATATCACAAGTTCCACCGCCGCAAACCTCCAGAGCCACCAAAAAACAATCGGGAGACCGTTCCGGCATCCTGCCAGAGGGGAATTCATCGCCGATGGCCATATTCATCAACACCATTGCCTCTTTGATGATGCATGAGTAGTTCACCAAAGACCTTCGGGTCCATAGCTAGTAGCTAGATGGCTTCTTCTCTCTCTTTGATCTTCAATACAAAGTTCTCCATGATCTTCATGGTGATCTATCCGATGTAATCTTCTTTTGCGATGTGTTTGTTGAGATCCGATGAATTGTGGATTTATGATCAGATTATCTATGAATATTATTTGAGTCTCCTCTGATCTCTTATATGCATGATTTCGTATCCTTGTAATTCTCTTCGAGTTATGGGTTTTGTTTGGCCAACTTGATCTATAGTTCTTGCAATGGGAGAAGTGCTTGGTTTTGGGTTCATACCGTGCGGTGTCCTCACCTAGTGACAGAAGGGGTAGAGAGGCACACATCGTGTTGTGGCCATCAAGGGTAAAAAGATGGGGTTTATATCATATTTCATGAATCTATCCCTCTACATCATGTCATCTTGCTTAAAGCGTTACTTCGTTTATCATGAACTTAATACACTAGATGCATGTTGTATAGCGGTCGATGTGTGGAGTAATAGTAGTAGATGCAGAAATTATCGGTCTACTTGTCTCGGGCGTGATGCCTATATGTATGATCATTACCTTAGATATCGTCATGACTTTGCACGATTCTATCAATTGCTCAACAGTAATTTCTTCACCCACCGTAATACTTGCTATCATGAGAGAAGCCTCTAGTGAACACTATGGCCCCCGGGTCTATTTTACATATTATAAATTCAGATCTAAACACAAAAACACCAAAAATACCTTGCTGCAATTTTATTTACTTATTTACATCTACTTATTATCACTATCAGATCTCACCTTGCAAGCAATCGTAAAGGGATCTACAACCTCTTTATCGCGTTGGGTGCAAGTTTGTTTGTGTTTGTGCAGGCTCCTTGCTGCCTCATATTCATACGCCTACTGGATTGATACCTTGGTTCTCAAACTTAGGGAAATACTTACCTCTACCTTGCTGCATCACCCTTTCCTCTTCAAGGGAAAAACCAACGCAAGACAAGAATTCTCACGTCAACTTGTCAATTTCTGGCACCGTTGCTCAGCAGTAGCAGCCTCCAAGTGCAGAGGTTTGTAGGACAGTAGAAATTTTCCCTTAAGTGGGTGACCTAAGGTTTATCAATCAGTGGGAGGCGTAGGATGAAGATGGTATCTCTCAAGCAACCCTGCAACCAAATAACAAAGAGTCTCTTGTGTCCCCAACACACCCAATACAATGGTAAGTTGTATAGGTGCACTAGTTCGGCGAAGAGATGCTGATGCAAGTGCAATATGGATAGTATATGTAGATTTTTGTAATCTGAAAATATAAAAACAGCAAGGTAACTAATAGTAAAAGTGACCACGAACGGTATTGCAATGCTTGGAAACAAGGCCTAGGGTTCATACTTTCACTAGTGGAAGTTCTCTAAACAATGCTAACATAATTGGATCATATAATTGCCTTCAATGTGCAACAAAGAGTCACTCCAAACTAACTAATAGCGGAAAACAAACGAAGAGATTATTGTCGGGTACGAAACCACCACAAAGTTATTCTTTCTGATCGATCTATTCAAGAGTCCGTAGTAAAATAACACGAAGCTATTCTTTCCGTTCAGTCTATCCTAGAGTTCGTACTAGAATAACACCTTAAGACACACATCAACCAAAACCCTAATGACACCTAGATACTCCATTGTCACCTCAAGTATCCATGGGCATGATTATACAATATGCATCACACAATCTAAGAATCATCTATTCAACCAACACATAGAACTTCAAAGAGTGCCCCAAAGTTTCTACCGGAGAGTCAAAACGTGTGCCAACCCCTATGCATAGGTTCCCGAGGTCACGAAACCAGCAAGTTGATCACCAAAACATACATCAAGTAGTCACATGAATATCCCATTGTCACCACAGATAGACACATGCAAGACATACATCAAGTGTTCTTAAAGACTCAATCCGATAAGCTAACTTCAAAGGGAAAACTCAATTCATTACAAGAAGGGAGAGGGGGAAGAACATCATAAGATCCAACTATAGTTGCAAAGCCCGCGGTACATAGAGATCAAGACATCTCAAGAACACGAGAGAGAGATCAAACACATAGCTACTAGTACATACCCTCAGCCCCGAGGGTGAACTACTCCCTCCTCGTCATGGAGATCGCGGGGATGATGAAGATGGCCACCGAAGATGGATTCCCCCTCCGGCAGGGTGCCGGAATGGGCTCCCGATTGGTGTTTGGTGGCTACAAAGGCTTGCGGCGGCGGAACTCCCGATCTAGGTTTATTTCTGGAGGTTTCTGTATTTATAATCATGAACTTTCGAAATAACATGGCCAAAGAAAGTTATCCCTACAAAATCATATAGTCTGGCTATGCTCCATCTTCCTCACACAATGAATCTAAATCATGAACAACCCCGGTATTGGTGAAGCAATTGTTTTCACACTTGTACTTTTTCAAACTTTTTCAACTCTCACGCAATACATGAGCGTGAGCCATGGATATAGCACTATAAGTGGAATAGAATGTGGTGGAGGTTGTTAGGCAAAAAGGAGGAGATGGTCACATCGACTCGGTGTATCAACGGGCTATGGAGATGCCCATTAGTAGATATCAATGTGAATGAGTAGGGATTGCCATGCAACGGATGCACTAGAGCTATAAGTGTATGAAAGCTCAAAAGAAACTAAGTGAGTGTGCATCCAACTTGCTTGTCACGAAGACCTAGGTCAATTTGAGGAAGCCCATCATTGGAATATACAAGCCAAGTTCTATAATGAAAATTCCCACTAGTATATGAAAGTGACAATATATGAGATTCTCTATCATGAAGATCATGGTGCTACTTTGAAGCACAAGTGTGCTAAAGGATAGTAGCATTGTCCCTTCTCTCTTTTTCTCTCATTTTTTTGTTTGGGCTCTTTGGCCTCTTTTTTTCATTTTTTTCAGTCATCATTTTTTTGTGGGCTCTTTGGCCTCTTTTATTTTATTTTTATTTTAAGTCCGGAGTCTCATCCCAACTTGTGAGGGAATCATAGCTTCCGTCCTGTCCTCACATGGGACAATGCTCTAGTAATGATGATCATCACACTTTTATTTACTTACACCTCGAAACTTAGAACAAAAGATATGACTCTATATGAATGCCTCCGGCAGTGTACCGGGATGTGCAATGACTCATGAGTGACATGTATGAAAGATATGAACGGTGGCTTTGCCACAAATACAATGTCAACTACATGATCATGCAAAGCAATATGACAATAATGGTGCGTGTCATAATAAACAGAACGGTGGAAGTTGCATGGCAATATATCTTGGAATGGATATGGAAATGCCATGATGGGTAGGTATGGTGGCTGTTTTGAGGAAGGATATATGGTGGGTGTGTGCACCGGCGAAAGTTGCGCGGTACTAGAGAGGCTAGCAATGGTGGAAGGGTGAGAGTGCGTATAATCCATGGACTCAACATTAGTCATAAAGAACTCACATACTTATTGCAAAAGTTTTATTAGTAATTGAAACAAAGTTCTAGACGCATGCTCCTAGGGGAAGGGTTGGTAGGAGTTAACCATCGCGCGATCCCGACCGCCACACAAAGGATGACATTCAATAAAAACATCATGCTCCGACTTCCTAACATAGCGGTTCACCATACGTGCATGCTACGGGAATAAAAAACTCTAACACAAGCATTTATACCGATCCATATTTACTCACTAGCATGACTCTAATATCACCATCCTTATATCTCAAAACTATATGCAAAGAATCAAACTTCTCATAGTATTCGATGCACTCTATATGAAAGTTTTTATTATATCCCTCTTGGATGCCCATCATATTAGGACTAGATTTATGACCTAAGAAAATTACCATGCTGTTTAAGACTCTCAAAATAATATAAGTGAAGCATGAGAGTTCAACTATTTCTATAAAATAAATTCATGGCAATGCTCTACAAAGATATAAGTGAAGCACTAAAGAAAAAAAAAACTACTCCAAAAGATATAAGTGAAGATCAATGAGTAGTTGAATAATTATTTTTCTATGTGAAGACTCTCCCATCTAAGAATTTCATATACTAAGTACCTTATTCAAACAAAATAAAATGACACTTAAAGGATAGCACGAATCATGTGAAGAAGCAAAAACTTAGGTTCAACCGATACTAACCGATAATTGTTGAAGAAGAAAGGTGGGATGCCAACCGGGGCATCCCCAAGCTTAGACGCTTGAGACTTCTTGAAATATGGATTGGGGATGACTTGCTCATCCCCAAGCTTGAGATTTTGTGTCTCCTTAATTCCTCTCATATGACGGTTTCCGAAATCTTAAAAACTTCATCGACAGAAAACTCAACAAGAACTCGTGAGATAGGTTAGTATAAATCAACGCAAAACTTTATCATCCTCTACTGTAGAAAATCACTAAGATTATTATTTGACATTTCATACTAAATGCCTCTGCATATTTAAAACTCCCATCATCAAATGGAATCATTAAACAAGCAAACATATGCGAACAATGCAAACATAACACCAATCTGCCTAAATAGAACAGTCTGTGAAGAATGCAGCAAGATCCATACTTAATTAACTCCAAAAAATCTGAAACAATTCCAATATGTATGGAATTTATAAGATCATACTGTTTCCAAATTTCAAGTGCAGAGGTTTGTAGGACAGTAGCAATTTTCCCTTAAGTTTGTGACCTAAGGTTTATCAATCCGCAGGATGCGTAGGATGAAGATGGTATCTCTCAAGCAACCCTGCAACCAAATAACAAAGAGTCTCTTGTGTCCCCAACACACCCAATACAATGGTAAGTTGTATAGGTGCACTAATTCAGCGAAGAGATGCTAATACAAGTGCAATATGGGTAGTAGATATAGGTTTTTTTAATCTGAAATATAAAAACAGCAAGGTAACTAATAGTAAAAGTGAGCACGAACGGTATTGCAATGCTTGGAAACAAGGCCTAGGGTTCATACTTTCACTAGTGGAAGTTCTCTAAACAATGGTAACATAATTGGATCATATAACTAGCCCTCAACGTGCAACAAAGAGTCACTCCAAAGTAACTAATAGCGGAGAACAAATGAAGAGATTATTGTCGGGTACGAAACCACCACAAAATTATTCTTTCTGATCGATCTATTCAAGAGTCCGTACTAAAATAACACGAAGCTATTATTTCTGTTCAATCTATCCTAGAGTTCGTACTAGAATAACACTTAAGACACACAACAACCAAAACCCTAATATCACCTAGATACTCCATTGTCACCTCAAGTATCCGTGGGCATGATTATACAATATGCATGACACAATCTCAGAATCATCTATTCAACCAACAAATAGAACTTCAAAGAGTGCCCCAAAGTTTCTACCGAAGAGTCAAAACGTGTGCCAACCCCTATGCATAGGTTCCCGAGGTCACGAAACCCGCAAGTTGATCACCAAAACATACACCAAGTACTCACATGAATATCCAATTGTCACCACAGATAGAAATGTGCAAGACATACATCAAGTGTTCTTAAAGACTCAATCCGATAGGATAACTTCAAAGGGAAAACTCAATTCATTACAAGAAGGGAGAGGGGGAAGAACATCATAAGATCCAACTATAGTAGCAAAGCCCGTGGTACATACAGATCAAGACATCTCAAGAACACGAGAGAGAGATCAAACACATAGCTACTGGTACATACCCTCAGCCCTGAGGGTGAACTACTCCCTCCTCGTCATGGAGATCACCGGGATGATGAAGATGGCGACCGGAGATGGATTCCCCGTCCGGTAGGGTGCCGGAACGGGCTCCCGATTGGTTTTTGGTGGCTACAGAGGTTTGCGGCGGCGGAACTCCCGATCTAGGTTTATTTCTGGAGGTTTCTGTATTTATAAGACCAGATGGCATCGAGAACAAGTCAGGGGTACCCACGAGGGAGTCACGAGCCCCCCAGGCGTGCCTCCCAGGCTCGTGTCTTCCTCGGGACTCCTCTCCGGTATCTTTTTCTTCTGGTATTTTTGATATTTTCATAAAAAATCACGGCGGAAGTTTTATTCCGTTTGGACTCCGTTTGATATTACTATCTGAAAAAGGTCAAAAACATGGAAAAAACAGGAACTGGCACTGTGCTCTAGGTCAATAGGTTAGTCCCAAAAATAATATAAAATAGCATATAAATGCATATAAAACATCCAAAGTTGATAACATAATAGCATGGAACAATTAAAAATTATAGATACGTTGGAGACGTATCACTTGGCAAGCATTTTACGGAAAGCACCATGAATAAAGTGTGAACCACCATCAGTCATTAAATATCTAGGGACTCCAAACCTTGGGAAAATAAATTCCTTAAGCATTTTAATAGAGGTGTTGTGATTAGCACTACTGGTTGGATTAGCTTCTACCCATTTAGTAACATAATCAACATCAACCAAAATGTGTGTATACCCATTAGAGGAAGGAAAAGGTCTCATGTAATCAAATCGTCAAACATCAAATGGTTCGACAGCAAGTGAATAATTCATAGGCATTTGTTGACGCTTATCGATACTACCAATTCTTTGACATTCATTGCAAGATGAGACATACTTATGGGCATCCTTGAAGAGAGTAGGCCAATAAAATCCAGATTGCAATACCTTATGAGAAGTTCTATCTCCAGCTTGATGCCCTCCATAAGCCTCGAAGTGACATTTTCGTAGGATTTTCCCCTATTCATGCTCAGGTACACAACCTCTAATAACACCATCTACTCCCTCTTTATAAATATGTGGGTCATTCCAAAAGTAATTCTTAAATCATAGAAGAATTTTTCTTTTGTTGGTAAGTAAAGCTAGGTGGTAAATATTTAGCAACAATGTAATTAGCATAGTTAGCATACCAAGGAGTACCATTAGCAACATTTATTGCAGCTAACTGCTCATCAGGAAAACTATGATCAATAGGCAGTGGGTCATCAAGCACATTTTCAAGCCTAGACAAGTTATCAGCCATGGGGTTCTCAGCTCCTTTTCTATCAATGATATGTAAATCAAATTCTTGTAACAAGAGAACCCAACAAATAAGTCTAGGTTTAACATCTTTCTTTTCCATAAGATATTTAATAGCAGCATTGTCTGTGTGAACAGTTACTTTGGAATCAACAATATAAGGTCTAAATTTATCACAAGCAAACACAACTGCTAAGAATTCTTTTTCAGTAGTACCATAATTTCTTTGAGCACTGTCTAGATTTTTACTAGCATAATGAACAACATTCAATTTTTTATCAACTCTTTGTCCTATAATAGCACCAACAGCATAATCACTAGCATCACACATAGTTTCAAAAGGCAAGTTCCAATCAGGTGGTTGAACAATAGGTGTAGTAATTAAGGCTATCTTGAGTGTTCCAAAGGCTTCAAGACAATCATCATAAAAAACAAAAGGTATATCCTTTTGCAAGAGATTAGTAAGAGGCCTAGAAATTTTAGAAAAGTCTTTGATAAATATCCTATAGAAACCAGCATGACCTAAGAAACTGCGAATACCTTTTATATATTTAGGACGTGGCATTTTCTCAATTGCATCAACCTTAGCTTGGTCCACTTCAATACCTCTTTCAAAAATTTTATGACCCAAGAAAATGCCTTAATTAACCATAAAGTGGCACTTCTCCCAATTCAAGACAAGATTTGTTTGTTCACATCTCTGCAAAACTCGCTCAAGATTGCTTAAACAATCATCAAAAGACTTCCGATAAACAGAGAAGTCATGCATGAAAACCTCAACAGTCTTTTTTCAGAAAAATAAGAGAATATAGCCATCATGCATCTTTGAAAGGTACCAGGTTCATTACATAAACCAAAAGGCATATGTCTATAAGCATAGGTTCCAAAAGGACTAGTAAAAGTGGTCTTTTCTTGATTAGGTTGTGATACAGGTATTTGTGAAAAGCCAGAATATCCATCAAGGAAGTGAAAGTGTGTGTGCTTAGATAATATTTCAAGCATTTGATCAATAAAAGACAAAGGGTAATGATCTTGTCTATTTGCTTTGTTTAATTTTCTAAATCAATTACCATTCTATAGCCTGTAATAATTCTTTGTGGGATAAGTTCATTTTTATCATTAGGAACAACAATAATACCTCCTTTCTTAGGAACACAATGAACATGACTTGCCCATCTACTATCAGCTATAGGATAGATTATACCTGCTTCTAGAAGTTTTAATATTTCCGTCCTTGCCACCTCTTTCATCTTCGGATTTAACCGACGTTGGTGATCAACAACTGGTTTAGCATCAGGTTCCATATTGATTTTGTGCTGACATAGAGTGGGACTAATGCCCTTTAAATCATCAAGAGTATATCCAATAGCAGCCCGGTGCTTCCTTAGAACTTCCAATAATCTTTGTTCTTCATGTTCTGAAAGGTTAGCACTATTAATAACAGGATATATCTTATTTTCATCAAGATAATCATATTTCGAAGTGTTTGGCAATTGTTTTAATTCAAACACAGGATCACGTTGAGGTGGAGGAGGACCTCCAAGAGTTTCAATAGGTAAATTGTGTTTAAGCAGAGGACGTTGTTCAAAGAAAACTTTATCTATTTCATTTCTTTCATGCATATGTAAATCATTTTCATGGTCTAGCAGATATTGTTCTAAATGATCAGTAGGTGGTAAAGCAATAGAAGCAAGACCAATTAATTCATCCTTACTAGGCAATTCTTTTTCATGATGATTTCTACTAAACTTGGAAAAAATAAACTCATGAGACTCATCACCAAAGCTAACTCCCATAGTTTGTTTCTTACAATCTATCTTAGCATTAACTGTGTTCAAGAAAGGTCTACCAAAGATAATGGGACAGAAGTCATCTTGCGGGGAACCAAGAACAAGAAAATCAGTAGGGTATTTAATTTTCCCACACAAGACTTCAACATTTCTCATAGTCCCAATTGGTGATATAGTGTCTCTATTAGCAAGTTTAATAGTAACATCTATTTCTTCTATCTCAGTAGGCGCTATGTCTTTCATAATCTCTTCATATAAAGTGTAAGGAATAGCACTCACACTAGCACCCATGTCACATAAACCATGATAACAGTGATCTCCTATTTTAACTGAAATAACAGGCATGCCCACAACAGGTCTATGTTTATGTTTTCTATCAGGTTTAGGCAATTCTAGCAGCTTCTTCATAGAAGTAAATAACATGCCCATCAATATCTTCTTCCAAGAGATCTTTAACCATAACAATGCTAGGTTCTACTTTAATTTGTTCTTCAGGTTTAGGTGTTCTAATATAGCTTTTGTTAACTACAGTTAAAACTTTAGCATGTGTTCCTTTATCCTAACAGGGAAAGGTGGTTTCTCTATATAAGTAGAAGGAACAACTGGATCAACATTATAGAGTATAGTTTCTTCTTTAACTGGTGCTGGTCTTTTAATTTCTTCTTTAATAGGTGGGTGATATTTAAACCACTTCTCCTTAGGGAGTTCAACATGAGTAGCAAATGATTCACAGAAGGAGGCTACTATCTCAGAGGCAAGTCCATATTTAGTGCTAAAATTTTGAAAAGCATCGGTATCCATAAAAGACATAACACAATCATACTTAAGTTTAATACTTGACTCTTTACCTTCATTGAGTAATCTTCAGAGTTGCGCTTAATTCTTTCCAAAAGATCCCATCGGAATTCAATAGTCTTCTTCATAAAAGAACCAACACAAGAAGTATCAAGCATGGTTTGATCATTACGAGAAAGCCGAGCATACAAATTCTGGATAATAAATTCTCTTGAGAGATCATGATTGGGACATGAATATAACATCGACTTAAGCCTCCCCCAAGCTAGAGCGGTAATTTCTCCTTCACGAGGCCAAAAATTATATATATATAATTCCGATCACGATGAACTAGATGCATAGGATAAAATTTCTGGTGGAACTCCAATTTAAAACGATTCCAATTCCATGATCCAATATCATTGCATAGCCTATACCATGCCAACGCCTTTCCGTCAAAGATAAAGGGAAAACCTTTTTCATAACTTGATCCCTGGGTAAACCTGCAAGCTTAAACAATCCACAAATTTGTTCCACATATATCAAGTGCATATCAGGATGTTCTGTTCCATCTCCTGCATAAGGATTAGCTAGCAGTTGTTCTATCATATCCGAAGGAATTTCATATTCAATATTTCAGTAGGTGCAGTAGGTTGAGGGGTAGCTAATTGTGGTTCCGTACGAGGTGAAGATACCCCGAACAAACCCCTCAAAGGATTATTTTCCATAGTAACAAGTGACAATAAATTTCAGAATGCTATATAAATGTTTCGTTACCAAATTCCACTTACCAAAGGTGCTTCACTCCATGGCAACGGCGCCAGAAAATAGCCTTGATGACTCACAAGTATAGGGGATCAATTGTAGCTCTTTTCGATAAGTAAGAGTGTCAAACCCAACCAGGAGCATAAGGAAATGACAAGTAGTTTTCAGTAAGGTAATGTTTGCAAGTGCTGAAATTGTAAGTAGCAATGTAGTTTGATAGCAAGATAATTTGTAATGAGCAAGTAACGAATATAGTAACAAAAGTTCAGCAAGGTAGCCCAATCCTTTTGAGGCAAAGGACAGGCCAAAGCGGTCTCTTATGATAAGCAAAGCATTCTTAAAAGTACACGGGAATTTCGTCTAGTCACTTTCATCATGTTGGTTTAATTCGTGTTCAGTACTTTGATAATTTGATATGTGGGTGGACCGGTGCTTAGGTGTTGTCTTACTTGAACAGACCTCCTACATATTAACCCTCTCGCAAGCATCCGCAACTATGAGAAAAGTATTAAGAATAAATTCTAACCATAGCATTAAACTTTTTGATCCAATTGGACCCTTACGGAATAGTGCATAAAATGGGGTTTAAGCTTCTGTGACTCTCGCAACCCATCATCTAATTGCTACTCCAAAATGCATTCCCTTAGGCCCAAATATGGTGAAGTGTCATGTAGTCGACGTTCACATGACACCACTAAGGGAATCACAACATACATACTATCAAAATATCGAACACATATCAGATTCACTAGATTACTTGCAACATGATTTCTCTCGTAACCTCAAGAACAAAAGTAACTACTCACAAATAATAATCATGATCAAGATCAGAGGGGTATTAAATAGCATAATTTATCTGAACATATAATATTCCACCAAATAAACCATATAGTGATCAACTACAAGACGTAATCAACATTACTAGTCACCCACAAGCACCAATCTATAGTTCCTGTAACAAGATTGAACTCAAGAAATGAACTAGGGTTTGAGAGGAGTTTGTGTTGTTGAAGATGTTGATGAAGATTGTCCTCCCCAAGATGGGAGAGTTGTTGGTGACGATGATGATGATGATTTCCCCCTCCGGGAGGGAAGTTCCCCTGGCGGAAGCGCTCCGCCGGACGGCAAAAGTGCTCCTGCCCAAGTTCCGCCTCGAGGCGGCGGTGCTTCATCCCGAAAGCCTTCCCCTTATTTTTTCTAGGTCAAAATGACTTATATACCAGAAGATGGGCACCGGAGGTGGGCTGAGGAGGGCACAACCCACAAGGGCGCGCCTGGGCTCCCTAGCACGCCCAGGTGGGTTGTGCCCACCTGGTGGGCCCCCTCTGGTAGTTATTTGCTCCAATAATTCTTAAATATTCCATAAAAAATCTCCGTGAAGTTTCAGCTTGTTTGAAGTTGTGCAGAATAGGTAGCCTGGCGTAGCTTTTCCAGGTCCAGATTTCCAGTTGCTGGAATTCTCCCCCTTGGTGTGTTCCTTGCAAATTATGAGAGAAAAGGCATTAGAATTAGTCCAAAAAGCATTATTATGGATAAAAACATTATAAATAACAGCAAGAAAACATGATGCAAAATGGACGTATCAATACCAAATGCCAAAGTTTGGTGTTTGTATCAAGTACCTCACAATACGTTTCACACCCAAAAGATGACACTCTTTAGGTGCAGCTTGATATCCAGCACGCATGCAAACACTAAGCATAATATCGGGATGAGATGCACATAGATATAACAATGAACCAATCATAGATTGATAAACCTTTTTATTAACCGGTTCATCCTCCCTGGTAAGGTCAACATGTCCACTAGTGGGCATAGGAGTTTTCATACCTTTGCAATCCTGCATGTTGAATTTCTTGATCAAGTCCTTGGTACACTTAGTTTGAGAGATGAAAGTTCCTTCTCTTGATTGCTTGATTTGCAATCCAAGAAAGAATTTCATCTCACACATTAGAAGTTGTGAAGCTCTTCATGCATGGCGTTCCGAAGGTTCTTCATGCTCTTCTAAATCTTTGAGAGATGAAAGTTCCTTCTATTGATTTCTTGATTGCATTATCCTTTCGAAGTTGTGAAGCTCTTCATACATGGCGTTCACCCAATCAACGTCTTCAAGAGCTTGTTCTACCTTCAAAGGCTCAATGCTAGAGATGAAAGAATAATGCTCACAAAAGTTAGCTAGACGGGTTTTAGAGCGAGTGATTCTCCCTGTTTGTATATCACCAAAGATTTGGTTTAGGGGATGGTTCTTGGTCACTTGATCTCAAACTTGGGTCAGCTCCCAATTGTTGGATGGTGGAGCTTCTTCTTCTTCATCATCATCTCATTCATCTTTGTTGTTGTTGAAGGTGTTGTTCCATTGATATGGTGGTGAAGGTGGTTGTGGTGGATCTTCATGATGCACTTTCTCTTCTTCATCATCTCGTCATGTACCGCTTTTGGATGCCTCCATGTCGTGTTGAGGTTCACCTTGACGTGAAGTAGGGATTTCCACTTGAGTTGATGAAGTACTTTCCTTCACCTCCATGGGACGAATCTTGCCGATGGGTAGATCTAGAATGGCTTCCGAAGGATCCTTATCACCTACATCATTTGGCAATTGTTTGACTTGCGAACCACTAGATTCATCAAACTTCACATCTACCGCCTCTTCAACTTCGAGTGAAGTTGTTGTAGACACGACACATGTGAGAGTTTGATCCGTAACCAAGTAGGAATCCTGTATGAGATTTAGGAGCAAATTTAGTACGACGATACTTATCAACAATGTAGCACTTTGAGCCATATACCCGAAAGTATCCGACTTGGGGTTTGTTACAGGTGAGTAGCTCGTATGACGTTTTACCAAGAAGCTTGTACAAGTAAAGTCGGTTTGTGGCATGATATGTTGTTTCAACGACTTCTGCCCAAAAGTGTCTTGGCGTCTTGTATTCATCAAGCATCGTTCTTGCCATCTCAATGACCGTCTGGTTCTTCTTGTCAACAACTCCATTTCGTTGAGGTGTGTACATAGCCGAGAACTCATGTGAGACACCTTCTTCATCAAGAAAGGTATCCACATGGGTGTTCTTGAACTCTGATCCGTTATCGCTTCGAACCTTCTTGATCTTCACTTCAAACTGATTTTGCGCTTTGCGAGCGAAGTTCTTGAAGATCTTTTGAACCCGTGACTTATCATCAAGAAATAATACCCACGTAAATCTGGAAAAATCATCAACTATAACTAGACCATAGGAATTTCCACCAAGACTCTTGTAAGCATTGGGACCAAAAATATCCATGTGAAGTAACTTGAGTGGCCTCCTAGTAGTCATGATGTTCTTAACGGGAAGACTTCTACCTACTTGATTTCTAGCTTGACAAGCACTACAAGTCTATCCTTGTCAAAGATAACATATTTAAAACCAAGTATATGATCACCTTTGATTAGCTTATCCATATTGCGCATGCCTACATGTCCAAGTCTTCTATGCCAAAGCAAACCTTTAGAAGATTTTGCAATTAAACAAGTGCGAGGCTTGGATCTTTTAGTGAAATCAACAATGTATAGATCACCTCTACGGAAACCATTAAAGACCATTTTATGATTATCTTGACAAAACACTTGGCAATCTACTTTCGTGAATAACACATTAAAACCGAAGTCGGCAAGTCTAGATACAGAAAGAAGATTGTAGCCAAGGGATTCAATAACCATAACATTTTGAATAGAGCTATCATGGGATATGGCCACCTTACCAAGGCCAAGTACCTTACCCTTAGAGTTGTCTCCAAAGGTTACATACCGTCGAGGACCTTGATTAGGCGTGATCTCTTGAAACATGTCTTTATCACCAGTCATATGATCCATACATCCGCTGTCGAGAATCCACTCTTTTCCTCTGGACATGTAATCCTTAAAGTTTGCCATAAGACTCAGATTCTTCACGATCTTCTCATGTTCGATGTCTAACAACTCATCTTCTTCATAGTATCCATGTTCCACATTGTCATCATCAAGTGGGAAATCCTCGTCATAAAGAACAAGGGATTCGTTAGAATAGTTATCATGACAATGTTCAAGTTTATGAATGTGAATGGCTTCAAAGATAATGTTGTTGATAGTGGTGACATCTCCTTTAGCACGCATAAGATCACAGAGCTCAAATAGGCATCTATCAAAGTTTGTATACTAGGCTTCATTTTGTGAAAAGCAACAGTTTTATGAAGAATTTCGTCAAGATTTACTAAAAAAGATTTGGATATTGTTTCACTAAATCAGTCCACAAGGTATAGGCACATGCAAAGTTGTTCAACTGAGAAAGCACGAATCTTGGTAAACCTCTAACAATAAGATTGACAGTTCTTAGGTTACCAAGCATGTTAATTTCCTCTTCCTATGTGGGATGCAATTCATAAATAGGGAGCACATAGGGGTTTTCAATATATTTTCTCAAATGGAATCTATTAAATAGATCAATCATGGCATTCTTCCATTTACTATAGTACTCTCCATCAAGAATGGGCACTCTACAACTCAAACTCTCTAGCGTAGACACATCCATCTTCCTCCACGGTGATTAAACCCAAGCAATGGAGACCAAAGCTCTGATATCACTTGTAGGATCGAGAGTGCGGTGTCTAGAGGGGGGGGGGGTGAATAGACTACTACCAGGAATTTAAAACCTAACCTTTTCCCAAGTTAAGTGGTTGGTAGATTTTAACTATTTTAGCAAGTCTCGCAAGTCTAACATCCCTACACATGCATGTCTACAAGTATGGTAGCGGAAAGTCAAGACATTGCACATGAAGTAAAGAGATGGGATAGGTAGAGCAAATACAATAGGAGACGCGAGGATTTTTCCCGTGGTTCCAATAGGTGGTGCTATCGTACGTCCACGTTTATGGAGTCTTCAGCCCACGAAGGGTAACGGTCGCGACAGTCCACGGAGGGCTCTACCCACGGAGGGTTCCACGAAGAAGCAACCTTGGCTATTCCATGCGGCTTCCATCCACGAAGGACTAGCCTCACTATGGGTAGATCTTCATGAAGTAGGCGATCTCCTTGCCCTTATAAACTTCTTGGTTCACTCCACAACACGAAGTAGTAGGCTCCCAAGCGACACCTTACCAATCTAGGAGGCACCACCCTCCAAAAGGTAATAGGCTCGGTAATGAGATGAACTCCTTGCTCTTGTGCTTCAAGATGATAGATTCCTCAACACACAATCACTCTCTCATAGATTTGGCTTGGTAGAAGAGATGGTATTGGTGGAAAGCAACTTGGGGAGGCTAGAAATAAAGATCCATATGGTTGGAGTGGAATATCTTGACCTCAACACAAGGGTAGGTGGTTCTCTCTCAGAAAACTAATAGTATAGGTATGGAATGGTTCTGAGTGGTTCTCTTTCGAGTAGGTAGTGGTGGAGGGATATATATAGGCAACTCCAAAAATCCAACCGTTACATACAAAATGATCAACTCGGTCGCACCGATGTGTAAATATCGGTGGTACCGAAGTGACCAAAAGGTGGCAACTTTTGAATCTCGGAGGGACCAATATACGAATCTCGGCTGTACCGACAAGGTGACCAACGGTCATATTTGCCAAACTCGGTGACGCCGATTCACCATTTTCGGACGGACCAAAAATGTTGACTTGCATAACAGAAACTTGGCAACCCAACTCGATGGCACCGAAAGCAGTGTAGGCTGCACCGAAGCATTAGGGTTTGGGTGAGTCTGTCTAGGGTTTGAAATCTATGGCACCGGGATAGGAATGTTGGTTGCACCAATTTTGTATGTTTGGCTTTGGACAGACTTTGGTCGGAGAGTTTGTGGATGTTTTGGTAACTATCACTTGTGCACGTTTGAGCATATTGTTCATCATCAACACTTTACCCCATTTTAATAGTATTGGCTTTCCTATGGACTGAAAGTGATTTCTCACAAATGTAAAATGTAGAGTCTTCTTGCTTGAAGCTTGGCCAACCTATTTCCTTGAATCTTTGGGTAATTCCACAATCTCCACAATCCTTTTGCCAACTCAACTCTCCATAGACTATTATCTGAAATACACTAGATATAAGTGTTAGTTCAAAAGACAATGTATGTTGTCATGAATTATCAAAACCATCAAGGGAGCATGTTGTGCTTTCAGTCGAACACACTCCTGGAGGATGTGCATCCAACACGGCTATGGCCACCTAGACCGATGCACTGGCCCAATGTCGCGCTGGCGATGAGAGAAATGCAGCGGGGTAGAGGGCTAGAGAAAAGTATGGTGTGGGAGAGGCCGCAGAATCTTTTTGAGATGGGGAAAGGGCGGTCGTGGGGTTCGTTATAGACGGGGGAGGGGAAAGGTTTGTGGCCAGCGTTATGCCAACATCAATGGGTGCATCGGGAGTTGGCGAGACAAGTCGGGAAGCCGCACCACCTCGGGAACCCGCATCCGCCTCGCACTCCAACTCCCACGCGACAAGTGTTTCACCTATGGACCGCCCACGTCATGGCGACGCGGCTTATGTATGTGTCGTTCATACTATACATATAGGCCGTGCATAAGCCCAACGGGCGCGTGAAGACTTTTGAAAATAAGACAATCATGCACTTTTTTATGAAAGGTTTCGGGAGAATCTTGCTCGTCCTTGTGTTTAGGGGATTGTACCAAAGAAGAAGTGTTTAATGTGTTGCTGAAGGAAGAACACATCAGGTCCAAAAAAGCATAAAAAATGTTAAATCTTTTTATAGAAATGTCCACAAATTAAAAATTATTTTCTTTTTACCTTTTTCGCATTTTCTAAAAGTTGTTTTGAATGTTCAAAGCATGTTACTTGTGTTTTCCAAAAAAAATCAGAATTGTATAAAAATTGTTCATTTTTAATAACTGGTCATGAAATTAAAAAATGATTCGTGTTTCAAACAATTCCTGGAATTACAAAAAATGTTTGTTTTTCAAAGAATGGTCGAAATTAAATATTATAAATTATCAAAATTTTGTAATTGTTCACAATTTGGAAGACATTCAAAAAATAATAAAGAAAGTTCTGGTCTTAGGTTGCAGTGCGTTCCTAAATATTCGCGCTGGCCAGTCAACATCAGATGTTGGTTCGACTGGCTAGCAACAAGTGATTAGTTCTTTGAGTTCATGAGTTTGATACTGAAGCGTGTCTACAAACGGATCGATGCTTGCTCCAGGCCTGTTCATCGACTTTCAAAGCCTTAAAGGCGATAGTGCTGGTGTGGATCAGTTGACCGTGGAGATTTGGATGATCCTCCAGGCGACGTTCCAGGTTGGAGACGATCTTTGAATTGGCAGTGTGGAGGAATCCCTAGGGACTTATTTTTATTTTGCTATATCTTAGGGGATTTTCTGGAAATTATCCAAGAGAGTTGTCCAATTTTGTCTCTTTAGAAGATACTGCATGGGCTTGTGTTTGTACTCTATTTTCTAATCAATGTTAGTATGATGTTTCTCTCTCAGAAAATGCACGCTGACTTTTTTAGTTTTTTACTCGTAGGGTACAAACACATGTTATTTCGAGGCCTTCCACTGGGCTGGTCCAGACCCGAACTGATGTGCACCCGACACACTATTTGACGCAGTTAGCGTTACATAGGTGCTCCCCTAATACCCAGCCTCAGTGGGTCTAGTCCTCTCATTGAACGCGTGGGCTGGGCTTGGCATTCATCCTGGGGCCTTACAGCTGGGCTAGGCTTCCTGTTTCACTGGATGGCCTGGTCGTTTCCGTGACATGCTATCTCGGTTGCCTCTGTCCGATTCCAACATAGTGGTATTACTAGAAGGTTAAGCACGCTTTGCTACACCGTTGCTGCTGTGAAATTTCTAAAAAAAAATGACTACGTTTTAAAATATATAAGGTGTATATTTTTTTTTGAAAAATTCAAAATTTGAAGTTTGACCAATTTCTAGAGAAATATATCAAAATCCACTATATTAAATAAGTATGATAGATTCATCATGAAATGAATTTCCATACTTTTTTAATTGTTGTGAATTTTGATATTTTTTGCTCTGAATTTGGTCAAAGTTAAAGAAATTTGGTTTTCCAAAAAACTAACAACCCTTATATTTTGGAACTTATCTAATATCTAGTTTGTCAGATTAGAGAGATGATGGAGTGCGTTTACTTTATTTACAATACAATGATTTGACGAGACGTCTGTACCGTGGTCGGTGTTGTGTGCTAACTAACGTATATTATGTTGGGAAATTTCTGCGTCGGTGACTGCATGTATTATATTGATGCTACAATATCAAATGGTCGCTTTCTTTTTCTAGGTGGTGGGAGGTGCACGGGATTAATATGTTTTTATAGGTCAATTGTTGTTGATTGCTTTGACAAATCATTGACCCAGTCAAAATCGTAAATTAAATTCAAAATTGAATATCTCAATTAAAAAAAGGGCTTTAGAATTAGAGAACATATGGAATTAAAATGATTGAATGGGAGAACTCCCTTAGAAATTCTTGATACCTGGTCAAAATCAGGAGTCCTTAAAATATAGGATGTATAGTGTATAGTGCAAAAGAATTGAATGAAAGAGCTTTGAGAAATTGTTGATCCGGTCAAAATCAGATGATCCAATTTTAATTGGATCCCTAAATTGAAAGTGTGCTCTTTAAAACTAGGGAGCTTAATGTTATAGAGGATATATCACGCATACATGATAGACTCACGATTCACTTTCCTTTTTAGTAGTGTGAAACTTGACGCCGAGAGTTAGCATAGATCCACATGTGGGTTTGATGGCGTATGTTTAGTTAATTGACGTACCATTGTGCTCTCTAGGCCTTTTTCTTTCTGTTAATTTTATTTATTGCAAATTTTGTTCTATCTCATGATGTAGGTCGTCACATTTGGCTTGGCGTCCCCTCAAAAAGAATGCTGCTGTTTAATAAAGTTTAGCGAGGTTTCCTAAAATAATACTCTCCACTCAAAAGCATGATAAAACACCGGCAGTTTCAATAATGTATCACTCCGTCCTAAAATAAGTGCCGTAGGAGTATTTATTAACTTCTATTTTCCTGTGACTGGTATTTATTAAATTCCATCCTCACACGATGGTATGCATATATGGCTCCTAGTTATCGTTCTTCTTGCCGGCCAAGAAGAGGTTTATCAAGGCTTTGGCAACAAGTGAGAGCTTCTCTAGCTTCTCGCTTGACATGGCCACTGTAGACGCCACCGATGTATTATCGACCTCGTGGAGGCAGTTCTTGACAGCGTTGCTTGCCTTCTCAACGCACTCAGGCAGCTCGGAGGGCCTCGGCCCACCCTCGCCTTTGCGGCCGAAATCATTGATGATGTCATGGCAGATTTGGAGGGTGCTCACCATGCCGCCGTAGTCCGTCCGACAGAACCTCAGGGCACGGGCCGCTATCTGATCCTTTACGTCGATCTCGCCGCCCTTGCGGACCATCTTGTCCACCCAGCCTACCATGGAGGTTGCATGAACCTTCAGTAAGTCGACAGTGATGAGTGCTAGGTCACGACAGTCCTTGGCCTGGACGCTTCGCTTGTCTGACAGGAGCGTCGATGCGCAGAATTCCGGTAGGAAGCCCACCTTGAATGGCTCACGCGAGATGTTCTTGCACGCCTCCATCACGAGGTTTGCGTTTTCCTTCTCCCCGCCGGCGCCAGCGTGGGCGGCCATGGCACAAGAAAGGAGCATGACGACGACGGTTGGGATGGCCATGGAAGCCGTAGGTGTTGTTGACGCCATACGACAGAAAGAATATACTAATTGGACAAAAATAGAGAGGAAGGAGGAGATGATTGGAGACTTGGAGGTGTAGATAGGTTGAGATTTATATATAGTGCATCGATGTGGTGGATAACTGCAATTATCTTGGGCACGGAGGTTTACATAAATATTCCTAGATGACCAATATTTGGGGCTTACATAAGTTTATTTCCATCCAAAACATATCACAGAAGGTTAGTTATATAAATGTGGCTCAACTTTTAGGTTTGATAAATATTCCTAGATGACCATTGGAGTTCTTATAATTGCAAAAGTTTTATTTGAGCCACATTTTCAAACAATTCAACAACTCCTAGGTTTTTTAGCTAAGAGGAACCAATCACACACATTTTAGGAAATTATAATTCCCTCTAATTTTTATTATTGACATTCAAAGTTTGAAACTAAATGGTTGCACCGTGAGGAATTATTCATATTTGGTTCTAGAGATGTACAACTTGAAAGTTGCAATAAAATAAAAAAACTTTGTGAAACCACTGAATTGTTGAGGGTCACTTTGATCGATTCTAAATATAGCACAGAGACGGAAAATCAGTTATACAAAAGGATGTCTACAATACAACAATCCAAATAACAAGTATTAATGTGAGGAGATCCAAAATGAACACCAACATATCTGTGTGAACGCATTCTGCGGGCTCTAACTATTTGGAAATCCGTAATCAAGACTTATCTCATTAATGAACATATGGGAACTTTATGTGTGTTAATACGCGGGAGATCCAAAATATGCATCCATATATTTGTGAATATAGAGGGCATTGATACAAGATGATCTAAAACGAGCATCAACATATTTGTATAGCTAGCACTATTAATTCGTATATCTATGGCTAAGCAGCACACTGCATTTCCCTACCGTCACAGTTTTCTATATAAAAATGTCAACCCACGCACATCACTTCATCAATCCATCTCTTCCCTACTCATCCTTCTATATCCATTTATCTTGACCTTCGTCCTCTTCTCTACCATCCTCTTCTCTACCATGGCACCAGTGTGTGGAGATCCAGAATGAACACACACATATCTGTGTCCACGCATTCTGTGGCCTATAACTATCTGGAAATCCGTAATCAAGACTTATTGCATTAATCAACATATGTGAAATTTATGTGTGTTAATATTGGGGTGGGGTCGTGCATATATTTGTGAATATAGAGGGCACTAATACAAGAAGATCTAAAACGAGGATCAACATATTTGTATAGCTAGCACTACTAATTCATATATCTATGGCTCACTAGCACACGACATTTTCTGAACCGCCATTGCTTTCTATATAAGAATCTCAACCCACACACATCACTTCATCAATCCATCTCTTGCAACTCATCCTTCTATATCCATTTGTCTCCACCTTCGCCAGTTTCAATACATTTCAACACTTCCAACTGGCCTTATAGCAATGGCAACAATGCCAGTGACCTCCATCCTCTTCTCTACCATTGCTATCATGCTCCTTTGCACTACCATCGCTGCCGAATCCAATGCGTCTGGTGATGGCAAACCCATGGTGACCAACTTCATGGTGGAGGCGTGCAAGAATGCCTCAATGAAGAATCAAATGTACGACCCCAACCCAATCACGCAGGAGTTTTGCGTGTCGACCCTCAACATGGACAATCGGAGCGCCGAGGCTAAAGATCTTCATAGCCTAGTACATGTCACCATCGACATACTCAAGGGCCAAGTTGCCTTCGCGAATGACAATGTGAAACAAATGATGCACGACACCAAGAATGGCACTACTACAATGCGTGCCCTCAGTTTCTGTGTGGTGGACTACAATCGCATGGTGAGCATCCTCAACATATGTGACACAATGGTAAAGGAGTACCACAGTTGCAAGGGCAGAGCCGATGATGGGTCGCTATCTTCTGAGCTGCCTGCCTGTGTGGAGAAAGTGGACAAACTTTCATCGACTGTTGGTTGGGCCTTCTTGGTATGGAGGCGAAAAAGCTGTTAGATGAAAACTTTGCGGTGGGCATGTTGGTCAAACTTACCTTTTGCCTTGCTAGCACCATATAGGGTCAATGATTCATAATTTATTTATATCTACATGAAATGGTGTTGTTGTAACATCTATTTACCTTCACTTGGAATAAAAACAATGTTACGGTGTCATCAATTTTACTTCCACTTTCGCTTGTGATATATGTGTATGCAAGAAAGTTGATTACAAAGCTGTCTAGATAACAGCTATCGCACAGCTGCTCCATGACCACGCATCGATGGGAGTGTGGGAGCCAGCCTCCACTCACTGAACAAAAGGGGAGGTAGTGGGAGTCAACTAGAGGGCCAGAGGTGGGGTGGGAAGAGGAGGACGCCTTGGATGCCAATACACCTAGCCTATTATTAGCTCGCCATCCAAATCGGTTCAAGATAGTCCGTGTATCATCTCCCACCGGTTGCACTCAATAGCCATAAGCTCCCTGGAGTCCGCATGAGTAAGTAATGACCATGTACGGATCCAAGCCATGACTCTGTAGATAACCTGCAAAAAATTATTGAAGTTCTTGCCATTAAAAATCATATCGTTTTTAGTGTTCCATATAGCCCAAAATAATGCACTTATTCCAATCCGGATATGATTCACTATAGTTACGTCTACACCATTGAGCAATGTCCAAATAACGTATTAATGCTTGTTGATGGATTAATGTTGAAGGCTATATAAATAGTGCACCATAATAATTTTGCTAATGGACAATTAAGAAAGAGGTGTCTTATTGTTTCATTTTTATCACAATAGCAACATGTAGGACTGACTACCCATCTTCATTTTTCAAATTATCTTTGGTTAATATTACTTCTTTGTGTACAAACCACAAGAAAATTTTAATTCTAAACGACACTTTAATCTTCCAAATATGTAATGATCTCGAAAGGGACCCAGAGTTAATTAGATCCATGTACATCGACTTCACTGAAAAAATACCATTGGTAGCTAATTTCTAGTGACTATTATCTGACTAGTCAAAGAGATAAACATCCATAAATCGTCTGATCAAGTGGAGCCAGGAATTGCAGCGTTCTCCGACTAGAGATTGATTGAGTTAGATATTAAGAGGTACCGACTATAATACTATGGCAACGTAATCTTCCTCACGTTGTACAATATTATATAGGATAAGATATTGTAGAGCTAGAGGCGTATCCCCAAGCCATGTGTCCTCCTAGAATCTGGTCATGGTACCATTGCCCACCAAAAATATCACCCCTCGAAGAAGGTTACCTTCATTTTCATTAACCCCTTTTAAAAAGGCGAGTCATTAGGTCTAGCAGTAACTTGGGCCAATGTATTAGACTATAAGTACTTATTCCTCAAGATTTGTACCCACACCCCTTCGGTCTCTATAGGTCAGCTGCTGAACTGTTGGTCCCATGGAATTTTCTGAGGTGTATTTGGTGAGTCAGGCCAAAGTCACAAAGCTATGTGTTCTTAATACCCTCAAAAGACAGGGAGAATAGCTCCTATGCGACACCTTTGACGCAATTTGGAAAGAAAGCGAGGTACACACGATGTTTTATATGGCAATAATAGGCCCTATGCAATAATAGCATATGATGACTCATCAAATCGGACAACACAAACCACAAGGAGTACATACTCCTAAGAGTGCTAACCCTATAAACAGGTTTTTATGGTGGTTCTATTCTACTAACACCCTTAGGACCTTATCTACTAACAAAACCACCTTATTCTACTAACACCTCGAACCAGGAAAGACTGAAACAAAATAAAAAAACCCGACCCTCCTGCCACGACCACCCACTTCCCCCACAACCCACCACTCTCGCATGAGCTCAACAAACCTTCACCCCTATCGTCGCAGCGACACCCCTCCCACCCCCACCTACCGCAGCTGCACCACCACCAACTACCTGCCCAGCAGCCAGTGACCCAAGGACATTCCTCGACCACCATGGCGCCCCACCCACCCACCACCTCCCCCTTCCATAACGCCAAATCGTGCCTCTCCTTCCTAGCCATCCTCTCTCACATGCCGCCGTGCTCAAGGCCGGATATCCCCTTGATCTGATGCTTCTTCGCGCCGCCCAACCTATGAGTTCCCTCCAGCCCCCTGCCCCCTTCCTCAACCTTCCCTTCACCGCCATTGCTGCCAGGATCCAAGACATGGCTACCCGATTTGGCCAGCGAGCTCCTAATGCATGCAAGGGTGCCACCACTAGCCAATACGCGGATGGGGAGTGGAGGGGTGACAAAGGATCTCAAAGGGCCTCCCCCTCCACGTTCTGCCTCCCCAGTGTCCCTCCCCTGGCAGCCAGGACCCCCCGACCCATTTCAAGTCGCCTGCGCAAATGGTTGCCGTCGTGAGGTGATGGCCTCCTTGTACACACTAGATCCGACCCCCCGCATCACCGATGTCCCTGCTATGCCCCCTTGCCCATCCTCCCCGCTGGCGAGCATAGCCTCTCCCACAACCGTGACGCGTGCTCCGCCTGCACCTTCCTTCTCGCTGTCATTCTCGTTCTACTCGCCTTGACCAGCACACCCGGTGGTGGTCGATGACTGCAGTGAAGTGTTGAACCATGCAGTCCACATCGTGTCGAAGTGCAAATCCCCACCTATTGACTTTTTTGTTCAAAATTTTTGTTTGCTGCATTGTAGTTTGACATAGAGTGCAGTTCGGCATTAGGTTTCAATAGATTGCAGTTCTTCACCGGCGGCATTCCCGTGTGTTACACAAATTATAGTGTAGTTTGTGTGTAATTGTTTATATTTATTTTTTGGCCTTGTGGTACTTGTATTTAACTTATGTTGGTCTATCTTTACTCGCTTTGACAATTCATCAGTATGCTCTTTGTTCATTGCAGTTCATGACACGGTTCACACGCTCTTGTTTCGTAGTGCACTCGATCGATCCAGTGCGATGCGCTCGAGCCGATAGTCCTCATACCTCTATAAAAAAAGGTTTGAAAAGGCAAAAACATATAAAATGAATAATGCAGACCATGTGATAGAGACACGTTTACAAAAAAAGATGGAAAACTATTGCAGTTTACCTTGCTTAGGAAAAAAAACCGCAAAAAAGTTTATAAAATACAAGACACGTCGCCCCATGTAAAATTGCAAAAATAAAACGAAAAAATGAACCAAAAGAAAGGTATAGAGAAAAAAGTTTAAAGACAAAAAGTGAAATACAGAAATGATATAACAAAGAAAATGTTACAGTTCACTCGCTCGGAGTCATGAAGTCCAAATTAGTTAAGAGAAATTTTTATTAAAATAACGCAGTTTACAAAGCTTCGACTATTCAGTCCTGGCGAGTTTGCATAATAAGTTAGGAAAAGAAAAAAAGAAGTCATCTAGATCAGTTTGTGTCGCATATTGAGTAATAGTGATCTGTGTGTTGACCAGTTTTCTCGTAGTTTCCTTCGATCGATTTTAAATGTTTCAACTATGAACATAGGAAATGTCTGATGACGAAAGGGAATTCGCTATGTGCGAATACTGCAAACACGAGCACGGCCTGTGTGTCAAGCTTTTCCTAGTTGATGGTAAGCGCTTCAGCATCGTGCTGGATGAGAACTTCAAAGTGGATACAGTAAGTCACAATGATAAGTGTTTTTTTGTAATTAAGCATGACTTCTTCTTCTTTTACTTCAACTTGTAATTTTAATTGTTTACTATTCTACTAGCGTATCCCCTGCCATGCAAGAATTATTGTCTTGGATAAGATTGGCTTCAATACTAAAAAAGATATTGGGTGAAAGTTTGGCTGCTTGCAGCCATGATGGACTAAAGCCCTTTTATTCTCATAACCCGACTCCTCCAGTAAGGATTTTTGATGACTATCTCTCAGCTTCACAAACAATTTTTTCCTTAAACTTGTCAAACCTTACCTATTATTTTTACCCTTAATTTAATAGGCCAAGTCTCCATTTTGGGGCAAGAAACGAACAAAAACCGCCACCAAGAATACCAAAGCCCCTCCAGCTTCAAAGAAAGATCAGGCGGTCGTCGAGGAGTCGTCACTCATGTGCGTGTCAGAAACAACCGGTGTTCAATCAAAGGTAGATATCAATTTTTTTAACCATGCTTTACTGGATTCAACGGATATCTCTTTTTCTTAGGGTGATGTTGATATGATTCCGTTGAAGATACTGAGGTAAATTCCATCTCCTCTGGCTCAGAATCCTTATCGCCAAGTACAACAAGTCGGGTCATTCGGAAAGTATGTTTTTCTCACCCGGATGCTCATTTGGATCCCAATTTTATTTTTAAGCAAGGTCAGCATACGTAAAAGCGCAAGACCCGAAGTGGTAGTGGTGATCTTGCAATTGGTTTACCCAACAAACACTACTAGGAAAAACCTTATAGGCAGGACACTATTAGTAGCGCTAGAAAATAACAACCGCTGCTGGTAATAAGCAGTAGCGTTGTTTTGTGGAAGCGCTACAAGTAAATGCTTAGCAGTAGCGCTGGAAACATAATGTGCGCTACTGCTAAGCGGGACCGGACGAGCCCACCGCCACTATTTGTAGTAGCAGCGCTCCCGGGAAAAAAGCGCTACTGATAAAATCATATCGGTAGCACGCTTTTACTAAAAGTGCTACAAATAATGTACCCTATCCTCTTCCCCTCGCCCGCATTGCTCACTCTCCCCTGTGCACACACTCTCTCTCTCACTCGCCATGCCGTCGCCCCTGTTGCCGCGCCGCCGTCTCCTCCATTGTGGTAGGCCTCCTCCTCGCCCCCACCCTCGTCTCGCCCTCCTCCCCCGGCCCTCACCCTCCTTCCTTCGGCCACCACCCCTTCTCCTCCTTCGACCACCGCCCCTTCTCCTCCTGCGGCGGCTGCCGCTTCTCCTCCCCCGGCCCTCACCTTCCTTCCTTCGGCCATTGCCGCTTCTCCTCCTCCGGCCACCGCCCCTTCTCCTCCTCTGGCCACTTCCCTCCCTCCCTCCTCCCTCCCTCCCTCTCTCTCTCCCTCCCACCCTCTTCGTCTGACCCTCTCCCTCCATCCCTCCCTCCCTCCCCTATTGCATTGAATTTAGTTTTAGTAACTAGCTAGGGTTAGAACTAGGATGGATGGATAGATGTTAGTGTTAGATCTAGGATTTTTTTGAAATGAAAATGTTAATTGAAAATGAAAATGTGAATTGGAAATGAAAATGAAAATGTGAAAGGAAAATGAAATTGTGAATTGATTCTAGGGTTAGGTTGTGAATTTATGCAAAATATGAATGTGCCCAAGTGCCCAAGTACTTAGAATTGTTCGATAATTGTGCCCAAGTGCCCTATATAATTGTGCCCAAGTGCCCTATTAGGACATAAATTTAGCTAGGTTTCAAATTAGGACAAAAATTTAGGTAGGCTTAATTTAGTTTCAAATATTGTGAAGAAAAACCTTATTGCATTTTCTTCAAGTTCTATATTTTTCTTACTGTTATATGCAAATGATCCGAGTGGCCTATGTTTCGCCGGAATGTTGATTCATTTCCATTCCAGTGAATTTCGGGCGCTCGATATGTCCTGTTTTTTGTAAAGGTCATGCCGATTTTTTTTCATGAATTTTAGCATGACTTGTGCTACAATGTAGGACATATCGAGTGCTTGTCATTGCTCGATATATGGAACGAGTTGACTTTAGGTCAGTTTTGGCTCCTTGTGTGTCTTTCAGTGAGGGGGAGTGTCCACCATATATATATATATATATATATATATATATATATATATATATATATATAAGAGAGGAAGAATCCCGACTGTTGTAGTGGGGGTCGCTTCTCCTTCTTTTCCTTGAGCTAGATATTTGTAATGCACTAGGGAAAGGAGGAGTAGCGACCATCACCGATGGTTGAAATATGAGAGAGGAAGAATCCCAACTGTTGTCGTGAGGGTCGCTTCTCCTTCGTTCCCGTGTGCTAGACATTTTGGTGTAATGCACTTGGGGACGAATGGAGGAGCCACCATCACCGACGGTCGCAATATCCGAGGGAGTGCCCACCATATATGTGAGATGAGAGTTTAGGAAGGAAAAACTCGACAGACCAAAAGTCTACCTGTTGCATATTGAGTAATAGTGATCTGTGTGTTGATCAGTTTTCTCGTAGTTTCCTTCGATCAATTTTAAACGTTTCAACTATGAACATAGGAAATGTCTGATGACGAACAGGAATTCGCTATGTGCGAATACTGTGAAACGAGCACGGCCTGTGTGACAAGCCTTTCCTAGTTGATGGTAGGCACTTCAGCATCGTGCTGGATGAGAACTTCGAAGTGGATACAGTAAGTCACAACGATAAGTGTTTTTTCGTAATTAAGCATGACTTCTACTTCTTTTGCTTCAACTTATAATTTTAATTTTTTACTATTCTACTAGCGTATCCCCTGCCATGCAAGAATTGTTGTCTTGGATAAGATTGGTTTCAATACTAAAAAAGATATGGAGGTAAAGATAGTTCACTCGAGGACCGAGCATGGTTTACTTTTGTGGTAAAATTATACCATGAAGACACCTACTTCTATTTTGAATGCAAAACTTGGAGAGCACTATGCAAGGCCTATGCATTTGAGCCTAATGTGCTTATCACCTTTGATATTTGTCCGGAAGATGAAATTGAAGGTAATATCGACATCTGGGTCGATGTGCAGACGCCTCCAGTTCTACCATTATGTGAGTTTCTCAACCATATTTATTAAGTAATTTATATTGTTTATTTAAAAATAGTTGAAAACTTATTTGCATTGACAGCTTATTTTCATTCTTCAAAAAATGTACGGAAGATGGTAGACAAAACCTACTACCGTAGTGATGAAGTAGAATTAACTTATAAGGAGAAAGATCATCTTACCGCATTTTTTAATCATCTTGAGAATTACAATAGCTATCATCAAAATCCCCCACATTATTGTCAATACGTGCCACTAGTGCACGTGGTGAACTACGGTAACATCCATGGAGATTGCATGGTAAGATTTTCTTCTATTACGACATCCGTGCATCTTTTGCATAAATTCTTCTAAAACTAAACTACATTGCTAACTACAAAGTTATTACTATGTTTTTCAACAGAAAATCCCGAAGGATTGTATGCCTCATCAAATGTTTCCGAGAGGTCACGTTGTTGTTATGAGCTTAGGGCCACCATGGCCAGGTCAGCCTACGCATCACTCCTGTCCATATCGGATTTCTAAAACCGATGAAGACATGACAATCAAAGATTGAAAAAATGATGGTCAATCATAGAGAGGTACATGGAAGCAACATTGTGCGTAGGCCAAGAATGGGAGATAGTATGATTTCCGTTCTCCATAATGGAGAGTCAGGGCCTATCTTGTGTTATGATATTGTACCTAAGAGAGGGTAGAGTAGGTCCTATGAGAGAGGACTAGGTCCTAAGTAAAATGTGTTATTATGTGCTACAATGTGTTAGAGTTGATGATGATGATGAGGAGGAGTTGTAATTATGACTAGTGACTAACTTGTTATATGATGTCTCATTGGCGAAAATGATGATGATGAGGAGTTCTTATATGACAATGATGTATTATGATGATATGATGAAACTACTGTATAGATCCTGTATAAATACATCACAAATACATAGATGGTGTAAATTTGCAAGAGCAGGAATACTAGCAGTAGCACTGGAAATCATCTAATAGCAGCGCTAGATTAGCAGCAGCGCTACATTCGTCCAAGCGCTACAGATAGTTAGAAGTAGCGCTCACCTGGCCAGCGCTACTGCTAAAACTTAGCTGTAGCGCGATAGCAGTAGCGCTGGACCCAATGCTACTACTATGCATATTTCGAGTGCTACTACTAGGGTTTTCCCTAGTAGTGAAGCCGGCTGCTCGTAAGCGTCCGACTCAGGTACCTTTCAGCCTGATTCTTCTCTTTTCCAAGGTCGACTTGAATTATCAATCTTTTAATCATCCTGACTATTACCAGGAGTCACCACCTTCGTTAGGCAACTCAACCTCTTCCAAAATGCCACCCCTTGTGATCAACCCTGGGTGAGTCTCTTTTGTTAGATGCTTGCCTTTACACACCTTTTGGCACATTGTTGAGAATGCCTTATTGTTTTATAGGGCTCAGGATAAGGCCAAGAAGAGGAAAATTGGCGAGCCATCCGCCGATCCTGAGGCCCCTAAGCCAGGAAATCCTGACTCCACTACCCTAGAAGTTCATGTGAGTCATTCTGAAGATCATCAGGAGATCTAGGCTGATGTTACTCCTCAACTTGAGCCAGCGAGTGCCGACATTATGAGTACTGAGGTTGACCCGATGGTGAATCCTGACCTGCCTAGTCCTCCCAAGACAACTGAAGAAACCCCATGTGCAAAGAACGAGGAGGTTGTCATTACTGGGTGGGGTTATGCCATCCCTGAGGTCTCCAAAGTGTTGACCAAACTTGTTGCTAAGGACAAAGTAATACTACTAGAGAAAGGAAAAGCCAAGATGGAGCTTCCACTATGAGAGCATGAGTGTTGAAGAACTCCACGATGGTTATTTGGATCATCTTGCAACAAGCCGGGAGATGGAAGTCGGCCTTGTTAGCATGACGAAAAACAAGTATGAGGTGTGTTCCTCTTTATTGTGTACTTCACATATCCTTGTCTAGCCCCCAAATTGCCAGCTCATTTTCGTGATATGAATTGGGTCTTTGATAACAAGTATTTAGGAATTTGACCTATAGCCCCCAAGGGTCCATCTAATCTTCTTGAGGATCTTCGAAAATAATTGAAGAATTCAACATGTAGCCCCCAAGGGCGAGCTCATCTTCTTGACACGAGTCGGGTCTTCAATAATAATTGCAGAATTCAACCTGTAGCCTCCAAGGGTCGGTTCAGCTTCTTGAGATGAGTCGGTTCTTCGAAAATAATTAAAGGATTCAACCTATAGCCCCCAAGGGCCGACTCATCTTCTTGAGATGAGTCGGGTCTTCTTCATATCTTAGTTTAATTTTTTTGATATGCATTAGCCCCCCCAAGTGTCAAGGATATTGCTTGCAGTTTGCTTGGGACTTGATATAATTCTTCATCATATGAGATTGAATATTGTACTCTTCTATGCTGAAAGCCTTACAGGATGCAGAGTGAAGTGTGACCGGCTTGAAGAAAGATTTCAAAACAGTGCAAAGTGCCCAAGGTGCCGCTAAAGAAAAAGTACGCCTCACTTAAGAGGAATTGGGTAAAACCAAGGCACTTTTTGAAAAACAAAAAGAATCCTTTGATGGTGAAAAATCTGCCTTACTGAAGCGCGCATAAGATATTGAGGGTCAGTTGAAGCCCATCATAGAGGAACTAGTCGAGTTAAAGCGGTATATTGCCCACATGACCCAGGTTATCTTTGGTAAGTATCTTGTGGTAACTTGCGAAAACTCATGTTTTACTACTAGAAGAAAGCCTAGTAGTAGTGCTGGAATTACCCATACCGGTACCGTAGGTGGCAGCGCTACTGCTAAGGCGCTACAACTAAGTAGTAGCAGTAGCGCATGAAAACCAGCGCTACTGGTAAGTACGTTTGGCAGTAGCAATGGTAGACATCAACGTTGTTGATAAACCAGCGTTGCCGCTAGATGACTACTAGCGCTACTACTAATAATCCTGCATTCAAAGATTACATTCCCCTTTACGTATTTGTGCATGCTCTAAACAGTAGTTTCATCATATGACAACATCAATAATTATTGTGCCAACAACTACATTTAGATTAAAGTGTATGGATGCAAGTGATCATGTTGAACTAGAAGAAAATATGATGTTGCCAATCGCAACATCATATTTTCCTCTAACTCAGCATGATCGCCTGCATCCATCCACCTTAATCAAATATATGCCATATAACTCAACATCATCTTACTCATCTAACAACTCATAATCATCTTAATCATACCAAGTTAAAATCTCATAAAACAGAAAAACATCATAATACTAATTATCCTAATCGAGCATACAAGTTAACTAAACTTCTCTCTCATAGGACCTAGTCCTCCTTCCTAGGTAAAATGACATAAAACAAAATAACACCTATGTCTCCATGATGAAGCAAAGACATACAACAGTCTCCAACTTGTGGCTTGCGATCCTTCTTTATTTCTCCCCATGCTTCAACTTGGAGCCCCTTAGGTGGTTTGCGCTTAGTCGAGTATGCAAAAAATAACTGGGGCCTCATAGGGCTTTTAATTGTTATATTACCTTCGCCATGCATCAATGAAGGCACAACATCATTTGGCAGTTTCTGTTGCAGAACATAATAATAGCCTGGTTAGCAATGTAATCAACACCATTTACGCAATAGTCGTGTAGTTAATAATTGACATTTCGGCGAGTGTCATCCACCCTCAACCTATGCACTGGTGGCATGTCAAGTGTATAATTTGGGCCAGTTCCCAAATTATACGGGAAGTTCACCCTACCAACTAGGACACCAATAACAAAGTTGATAAGAACATCTTTCTCCTCCCAACTTAGATATGAAGTCCAAATTAGTTAAGAGAAAATTTTATGAAAATAACGCAGTTTACAAAGCTTCGACTATTCAGTCCTGGCGAGTTTGCATAATAAGTTAGGAAAAGAAAAAAAGAAGTCATCTAGATCAGTTTGTGTCGCATATTGAGTAATAGTGATATGTGTGTTTACCAGTTTTCTCGTAGTTTCCTTCGATCGATTTTAAATGTTTCAACTATGAACATAGGAAATGTCTGATGATGAAAGGGAATTCGCTAAGTGCGAATACTACAAGACGAGCACGACCTGTGTGACAAGCCTTTCCTAGTTGATGGTAAGCGCTTCAGCATCGTGCTAGATGAGAACTTCAAAGTGGATACAGTAAGTCACAATGATAAGTGTTTTTTTGTAATTAAGCATGACTTCTGCTTCTTTTGCCAGAATGAAAATAAATCAACATTCCGGCAAAACATAGGCACTAGGAGGGGTTCCCTACAATAACATACACACATTTCCAAGTAGACTTAATTAAATATCGGTTGACTTTCGGTCCATCGATGCTTTCCTTAAATAGCTCTCATATCTTATGGTGTGTTGGTTCGCACTCTCTCACCCTGATATGGAGGTGTATATATGTTGGTTGACACTCTCGCACACCAATAGTTTGACCCTCGCTAATGGGCGCACCTCCTCTCCTGTCCTTGCGCATTACGAGGTATATATCGCAAGAAGAGAAAAGAGGAAGAGCCTCTCATGACAACAGTCGGGATTCCTCCATCAAGAACACACATGAAAGTCACACAAGGAGCAACGATGGACTGAAAGTCACACACGCATTATACCAATATAATATCACTAATACATTTATAATGAACTCGAATATACTATTACTAATACATTTATGATGAACTCGAATATAATATCACTAATACATTTATAATGAACTCGAATATAATATCAGTAATACATCATCTCGAATAATCCAGCTAATGCATCTTTAAAAACTAATACATTTTGAATATTATCATATAAGATCACTAATATAGATCGAATATCCTAGAATCCAAAGTGGAGGACAGTGAACTCGGTTCACTAGCGGTCTCTAAGTCGCTGGTGGTGGACACTCAAAGATAAGGAACCATCACCAGATCATAACTCAGGTGAGATCCCTGAAGAACCGGCCAGGTATTGGAGAATCTGGTGTCCAATGCCTCCATGTAGTGACGGACGTGCTCATCCTCCTCCCTAACACGGCGACGTACCACCTCCGCGTGGGACCGCCACCAAAGAAGCTCCGGGTCGACGACGAGACCGGGATTCCTCACCAATCTCCTAGTCCGGGAAGGTAGCACCTCCCAGTGCCAGCCAGGCAGAGCCCAATCCTGGACATTGTGCCTCTCAAGGATGTCGCCGCCGACTCGACGACGACAAGGATGCATGCCAGGCATCGTCGACGTCGAGACAAATTCCTATGAGAACACTTTCTTATCGTTTAACGTTTTGCTATTTCAGAAATGTTTAATTTGTTAAACACATTTTAGACTCATTTTTGACTTAGTTTTCCGGAATGCCATTTCCCAGCAAATCCCGACACTCGATACGCCTACTTTCTAGCACAAGTCATGCCAAAATTTCGACATGACCTAAAAAGTGGACATATTGAGTGCCTGAAATTCACCTGAATGGAAATGAATCAACATTTCGGCATAACATGGGACACTCGGATCATTCGCATATAATAGTAAGAAAAATATTGAACTTGAAAAAAATGCAATAAGGTTTTTCATATTTGGCGCTAGAGTAATTTACTTGAAAACCAATTGGGCACATTAATATATAGGGCACATGGGCACAATTATCGAACAATTCAAATTACTTGGGCACTTGGGCACATTCATATTTGGCTGGCAGAAGCCTCTATTCCCGAGAGATCTAATCTTGGAGCCTTTTCCGGTAATCTGCCGGAGGGGGATTCGATCACATGATATGTGAGTAGTTCACCACAGACCTACGGGTCCATAGCTAGTAGCTAGATGGCTTCTTCTCTCTCTTTCCTTCTCAATACCATGTTCTTCATGATCTTCATGGAGATCTATCCGATGTAATACTCTTTTGCGCTGTGTTGCTCGAGATCCGATGAATTCTGGGTTTATGTTCAGATTATCCATGAATATTATTTGAGTCTTTCCTGAATTCTTATATGCATGGTTTCATATGTTTGCAAGTCTCTTCGAGTTATTGGCTTGGTTTGGCCAACTAGATTGGTAATTCTTGCAATAGGAGAAGTGCTTAGTTTTGGGTTCAATCTTGAGGTGTCCTCACCTAGTGATATAGTAGGGGTAGCGAGGCACGTATTGTATTGTTGCCATCAAGGGTAAAAATATGGGGTTTTCATCATATTGGTTGAGTTTATCCCTCTACATCATGTCAACTTACCAAATGCGTTACTCTGTTCTTCATGAACTTAATACTCTAGATGCAGGCAGGAGTCGGTTGCTGTGTGGAGTAATAGTAGTAGATGCAGAATCATTTCGGTATAATTGTAACGGGCGTGATGCCTATATCCATAATCATTTCCTTATATATATATTCATAACTATTCGCTTTTCTATCAATTGCTCGACAGTAATTTGTTCACCCACCGTAATACTTGCCATCATGAGAGAAGCCATCTAGTGAAACCTATGGACCCCGGGTCTATTTTCCATATTATATTTTCAGATCTAAAACCAAAAACACACAAAAATACTTGCTGCATTATTATTTTACTTTTAGTTTATTTTCCGTTCAAGCATCCTATTATATCTATCTCTACTAGATCTCATCCCTGAAAATAATCGTGAAGGGATTGACAACCCCTTTATAGCGTTGGGTGCAAGAGTTTGATTGCTTGTGCAGGTATATCTATTGGTGGCTCGCTTTTACCTCCTACTGGATTGATACCTTGGTTCTCAAAAATGGAGGGACATACTTATGTACTTTGCTGCATCAAACCGTTCCTCTTCACGGGAAACAAACGGATGGTCGAGAAGTAGCAAGAAGGATTTCTGGCGCCGTTGCCTGAGAGATACGTAGCAAGTCAAGATACCAAGTACCCATCATGAACTCATGCCTTGCATTTACATTATTTGCCATTTGCCTCTTGTTTTCCTCTCCCCCACTTCTAAAATGATTTTGAGAAAATACCAAAAAGATTTGCCTTTTTATTCGCCCTTCTTCTGTTCGCCTTTTCATTGCTATGTTTTCTTGTGTTGCCATGTGCCTTCTATTTGCTTGCATATTCGCTTGCTAAAAATCTATTGATATGGATCCTCATCCATATGCTAATCTTTTAAAAAGGCCAAATTATGATGAACCAATTGCTAGTGAGATGAGTGCACTTGATTATCTCTATGAAGTTTTGTTTGAAAATCATGAATCTGAATTTTTTGATGAACTGTTGAAAGAAGAAAATTATAAGCTGATTCGAGATAGATCCTTCATTGAAAAGCATGATTACAGTGTTGCTAGTATGAATTCTATAAATATTGATGATGCTAATGATATGCCAAACTACAAGCTTGGGGATGCTATATTTGATGAGTTTGCCATGACCACTACTTATTGCAATGATCATGACTAGGGTGATAATGCTTCTTATGATCTTGATATTTTATTTAATATACATGATGAATATGATATTGAAAGTGGGTTTGGAAGAGTGTCAAGTTTAGGAATTATTGATACCACTATTTTGGAGAGTGTTCAATCTTATGATATTTTTGAGAAAAGTGGGTTTGGAGAGGTCATGACTTTAGTTAATGATAATCCCACTATTTTCGAAGAGTATCAACTTTGCATGCTTATGGATCATGAAAAGAAAATTTTATATGATAGTTATATTGTTTAATTCCTTCATGATTCGACTAAAATTTATTATGAGGGGGGAACATATTCTTCTAGGAATTGCAATAATATCAAGTTTCCTCTCTATTTGTTCAAAGTTTTGAAGTTATGCTTGTTTTGCCTTCCTATGATAGTTAATTCTTGTTCCCATAAATTGTTTGCTCACAAAATCCCTATGCATAGGAAGTGGGTTAGACTTAAATGTGTATTTAATGCTATTCATGATGCTCTTTTGCATATCTCAACTACTACTTTTTATGTGAGCATCACTGAAATCGATATGCCTAGCCAGGGGCGTAAAACAATAACGCTTGTTGGGTGGCAACCCGAATTTATTTTGCTTTTTGCCTTTTGCTTCTGTTTTGGTGTATTTTGCACATTATTACTTCTGTATTAATTGTGTTTTTGTGTTTTAATTAGTGTATGATCCAAGTAAAACCTTTTGGGTGATCTACGGTGGTTGTTGATTTGATCTTGCTGAAAAACAGAAACTTTTACGCTTAGTCCAGAAATTTTCAATATTTTTTTGAGTGTCGAATTGATCTGAAATTTTTACAAAAGATTTATATACAAATTTCCCTGATTTTACTAAGGTTTAAGAATTTTTAGAGTTCCATAAGTATTCGAAGTTTACAGATTTCTACTGACTGTTCTGTTTTTGACAGATTCTGTTTCTTTATGTTGTTTGCTTATTTTGATGTATCTATGGGTCATACCGGCGGGGGGGCGGGGGTATGATTCATAGAAAATTTAGAATACAGTAGTTATTACACAAATATAATTAAATAATGAGTTCACAACAGTACCTAAAGTGGTGATTTATTTTTCTTAGACTAACGGATCTCATGAGTTTTCTGTTGAGTTTTTTGTTGTGAAGTTTTCATGTTTTGGGTGAAGATCTGATGGACTATGGAATAAAAAGTGGCACGATACTAATCTTGGGGATGCCCAAGGAACCCCAAGTCATATTCAAGGATACCCAAAAGCCTAAGCTTAGGGATGCCCCGGAAGGCATCCCCTCTTTCGTCTTCAATCCATCGGTAAATTTACTTGAGGATATATTTTTATTCACCACATGATATGTGTTTTGCTTGGAGCGTCTTGTATGATATGAGTCTTTGCTTGTTAGTTTGCCACAATAATCCTTGCTGCACACATCTTTAGAGAGAGACACGCTGAATCGTGAATTTGTTAGAATACTCTATATGCTTCACTTATATCTTTTGAACTAGGCAATGTTTCTCTAGTACTTCACTTATATCTTTTTAGAGCACGGTGGTGTTATATTTTATAGAAATTATTGACCTCTCATTCCTCACTTATAGTGAGAGTTTCTTAAAACAGCATGGTAATTTGTTTACGTTATGAATTTAGTCCTAATATAATGGCCTCCAAGAGGGATATAATAAAAAAACTTTCATATTAAGTGCATTAACAACTATGAGAAGTTGGATTCCTTGCATATAGTTTTGAGATAATAGGGATGGTAATATGAGAATCATGCTAGTGAGTAGTTGTGAAATGAAGAGATACGTGTGTTAAAGCTTGTGATTCCCATAGCATGCACGTATGGTGAACCGCTATGTAACGAAGTCAGAGCATGACTTGTCTAATGATTGTCTACCTTTGTGTGAGGGTCAGGAGCGGGCGATGGTTAACTCCTACCAACCTCTTCCCTAGGAGCATGCTTCTAATGATTTGTTTGATGACTAATAGACTTTTTCAATAAGTATATGAGTTGTTTATGACTAATGTGAGTCCATGGATTATACACACTCTCACCCTTCCATATTTGCTAGCCTCTCTAGTACCGCGCAACTTTTGCCAGTACATCAAACCCTCCTTCCACAAAACAGCCACCATATATTCCTCAAAACAGCCACCATACCTACCTATTATGGCATTTCCATAGCCATTCCGAGATATATGCAACTTCCACCATGTAGTTTTTCTATGACTTGCATCATCACTTCATATTGCATATAGAGTTTTATCTTGTCATAGGAATCGAGTTGTAATTTCTTTTTCTTTGAGTTATAAGTAAATAAAAGTATGATGATTTTTATTAATAGAGCATTGTCCCATGATATAAAAGGATGATGGAGGCTATGAATCCCTCACAAGTTGGGACAAGAATCCGTACTTTACAAAAAAAAAGAGGCCAATGAAGCCCAAACAAAAAAAATAAAAGAGGCCAAAGAAGCCCACCAAAAAAAAAATAGAGAAAGAGAGAAGGGACAATTGCTACTATCTTTTTCCATACTTGCGCTTCAAAGTAGCACCATGATCTTCATGATAGAGAGTCTCCTGTTTTGTCACTTTCATATAACTACTGGATATTCATTTTGCACGACCATATAGTTTTCCTTTTGAGCTTGCATACACTTATAGCACTAAGTGCATTTGTTTCATGGCAATCCCTACTCACTCACATTGATATGATGGGAATCTCCATAGCCCGTTGATATGCCTAGTTGATGTGAGACTATCTTCTCCTTTTTCATTGCACCCCCACCATATTGTATTCCACCTATAATGCTATATCCATGGCTCACGCTCATGTATTGCGTGAGAGTTGAAAAGGTTTGAGAACACCAAAAGTGTGAAACAATTGCTTGACTTGTTCATTGGGGTTGTGCATGATTTAGATACTTTGTGTGGGGAAGATGGAGCATAGCCAGACCATATGATTTTGTAGGGATAGATTTATAAGGCCATGTTATTTGGAAAGGACACGACTACCTTGTTGGTGTGCTCGAAGTATTACTGTTTTTATGTCAATATTAGACGATTGTTTTGAATCTAACCGATATGAATATTCATGCCACAATAAAGAATATTACATGGATAAATATGTTGGGTAGCATTCCACATCAAAAATTCTTTTTTTATCATTTTTTGACCGACTACTGTAGGGGAAAACACCCCACAGCCTTTTCTTTTATTGCATAGCACAGATTACAACAAAGAGACTAATACCTAAAGTTACAAAGTTAGTATGGCAAAAAGGAAAACAAACCTCAAGGAGGTAAAAAGGAGACCCACTTAAGGAGGTCATCCTTGAAACTAGCCATAATTCTATGAGCTAAGAGGGATATGTCATTAACAAAGTTTGCTTTGCATCTTCTGAAGGTGGGTCGTTCATTCTTGAAGACCCTTGCATTTCGGATGGTCCAGATGTTCTAGCAGGCAGTGAAGACTACTTCAGTAAAGAAAGGCTGATTAAAATCCCTTCTTGCTGCAATGACAATGTCCCACATGGACGTGCCCTGCCAATGGATTTGTAGGTAGCCCCAAACCCTAGTGCTAAACAAGCAGGTGAAGAAAAGATGATCCCTATCCGCTTTAACCCTTGCATGACAGAGAACACATAGATTGGAGTCTGAGACATTCCAATGTCTGCGCTCAAGTATATCTTGAGTATTCAGCTTGTCCATTATAAGCATCCATGCAAAGACCTTGATTTTCATGGTACAACAGCTTTTCCAGATCCAATTGAGTAGGGGGTTCGAAATGATTGGCTGATGAACATGCATATAGAATTTCTTGGCTGAGTATCCCTTATCATCTGCCGCCCATATCCAGACATCATTCATGGATTGTTCCCTTTGCAAATGCTGTAGGAGGTTCTGAACAGATTGGAGTTCCTGAAAAGCCCGTTCAAAGAGCGGCAGATGGAACAATCTTGCCATGTCATTGGCATCAAAGGCAGTAAAAACCTCGCAGCCATGGAGAAAGTGTCAATAGCAAAAGAAAACAATCTTTAAAATCTGTGCGCTAGAGGCCTATTTGACCCTCCTACCATCCAGGAATCAGACCAAAAGAGGAAAGAGTCCCCTTTATTTGGTTTAATGGAAGTGACAACTCTATAACTATCCATCCGCTTGCATATATCCTTCCACCAAAAAGATCCACACAAAGAAGTGCCTTTTGGAACTCTGCCATGATAGTATATATTCTAGATGAGATTGACCCAAGGCACATCAGCCTTGTTAAAGAATTTATCAGCATGTTTAAGGAGTAAAGCATCATTCTGAACAGCCAGATTCAAAATGCTAAGGCCCCCTTTCTTTTTAGGTCTGCATACCAGGTCCCAGGCAGCAAGTGCAGGAGCCTGGTCTTGACCATTCCTTCTCCAGAGACACTGCCTTTGTATTCTTTCCAACTATTTAAGTATACCTGGGGGAATATCTAAACTGCATAGAAAGAATATGGGGACTGAGGATAGAGCAGAATTCAGATATTGTAATCTACCCCCTTGTGCCAAGAAAGATGAGATGGCATATAGCCTCCTTTCCATATTATCCACTAGGGGCATCAACTCTGCCATCCTTGGCCTAGTGATGCCAACAGGCAGACCTAGGTATGTAAAGGGAAAATAGCCAACTTTGCACCCCATAGAATCAGCCAGCCTCTACAGTTCATCTTGAGGAAATTTAACTCGCAGCATAGCAGATTTATGATAGTTAATATGGAGCCCAGTGGACTGAGAGAACATGAGTAGCATTCCTTTTAATTCCATCAATTGTGACTCCACAGCAGGCATGATACTAAGGGTGTCATCAGCATACTGAACGATTGGGAAGTCTGTATCATGACAGGGGATTGGCAGATCAATTTTCCCCTTCAGCAACAAGTCATTTACCAAAGTTTGAAGAAAATCAGCAGCAATGGCAAACAGAAGGGGAGACATCGGAGCTCCCTGTCTAACAACCTTCTTGCACATAAACCTTCTACCAGGGACTCCATTGAGCAACACTGAGGATGATCCAGAGGAGAGAAACTGTTGGATCCAAAGTATCCATTTATCATTGAATTCCTTATGCCTCAATACTTGAACGATGAACTCATGTTCAATGGAATCAAAGGCTTTTTCAAAGTCAAGCTTGATAATCATAATTGGTCGTTTTGACTAATGACACTGGTGTAAGTATTCCAAAGTCCAACCAACATAGTCCTGGATTGTCCTGGATTTAATGAAACCATATTGATTCTTATGTATGCACTTCATAATGTGTTGCTGGAGCCTGTTAGCAGCCATCTTGGATAGGAAGTTTAACCCCATTCTAGTCAAAGAAATTGGTCTGAAGTCTGCAACCTGCTCAGGGATCCCTTTTTGGGTACCAAAGTGATATATGAGGAGTTCATATTTTCAAGGCGAGCAGTTCCAGCATGAAAGTCCTTGTCAATAGTATAGAAGTCCTCACATATAATATGCCAGCATTTCTTAAAGAATAACCCATTGAATCCATCAGGTCCTGGTGCTTTGTTAATTGGCATTTCCTTGATAGCCCTGTCCATCTCCTCCTTAGAAAAAGGCAGGGTTAGCTCATCCAGCCCATCCACCTTACGTAGCAAGGACTGAAGATTAAAAGCAAGGTTAATTCCATGTGACTGACCCATCCTGGCTTTAAAGACTGACCAGAAACATCCAGCAATTTTTTCATGATCAGAAGTAACAGTTCCATCATCAAGCTTCAGAGAGGAGATAGAGTTTCTTCTGTATCTCTGTGTGGCCATAGCATGATTTTTTTTGTATTCTCCTCCCCTACTTTGATAGACCTAATGGTGGCTCTCTTTTTCCAGTATAGGAACTGCATATGGAGTAAGTGTTCCAAGTGCAGCTTGACAATCCCTCTGAAATTTGCCTCAGGCCTAAAAAGTGGTCTGAATTCCTCCATGCTGTCCAGGAACAAAATAACCTGATTGCAATTACTAATCTGAAGTTTGATTTTCGAGACACTAGTCTGCCATTGTTTAAGAGCCTGACTCAAAGCCTTAAATTTATCCATGATGATGGCAGTTATGTGCCCTTTCCTAGAAGGCATCTTGCATGTCTTTTCCACACATTCCAGGAAACCAGCAGGTTGAACCCAGTAATTTTCAAATATGAAAAGATTGCTCTTTGGAATTGTTGTGTTGACGGATACCACACACGGGACATGATCTGATGCAGTTTTGGCCAAGGTTAAAACCTGTGTTAGAGGGTAATAAGAGATCTAGTTGGCAGATGTGAAAAACCAATCCAACTGCTCATGAAGGGGGTTATCTTACATATTTGACCATGTATAAGACCTGCCCTTAAGTGGTAACTCTAGAAGACCAAGATGACCTATGATCTCATTAAAGACAAAAATGTCATTTACATCTGCACCAGGTTGATTCCTGTTGGAAGTGGACCGAGTGAAATTAAAATCCCCCAACAATAACCAATTTTCATCAAAGGTATGGATAGGTTGTATAGCCACCTAACAAAGAGATCCCTGGCTTCCCTTTGACAGGGCCCATACACATTAACCAAAGTCCATTTCTCACTGTTATGATTTGAGGTGAAAGAAATGATCAGGCCAAAACTCTGAATATCTAACAACACTCGAGTTAGTACTGAGGAATTCCACAATACAATTAAGCCACCAGAGGCTCCACTGGAAGGGCTATATGCAAAGCGATTAAAACGCTTAGGACAGAAGCTCCTAATAGTTCGATGATCAATGTGATGCATTTTGGTTTCCTGAAGGAAAACCACAGAGGCCAAGCTTTCATCAATCTTATTTCTAACAGCCCGTTGACGCGTGTCAGAATTCAGCCCCCGAACATTCGAACAAAGAACCCTCCAGCTTCTAGTTCAACGACTATCCATAGTAACATAAATTAGTAGCAGCAAGTGCGCAGCCACGCAGTGACCAGCACATACAGAGTTCAGAAGAAAATAGTACAGGAAAACCAGCAGTACTGTGAAGACAACAAGTTCTGAAACATCGATAAAATGGGGAATCAAGACCCCAGAACATATAATAAAACGATGTCCTAATCATCATTACTACTTGGGTGCAGCTTTGCTGGGTCTTCCATAAGAAGATCCACAGTCAACTTCTCCGGAGCAATGCCAAGGCTCAGACCAACAGCTTGTATAACCTTGATGGGTGTCGCTGGTGGGAGCTCTTGATGTTGTTCCTCCTCTCTAGATGGCTCTGTCTGAGCATGATCAGCCTGCGTGGCCTCCAACGGCTTGGATCAAGGCTTCCTCTTCTTAGGCAGTGGTATTGGCATCTCCTGCAGCACAGGCTTAAAGGCATCGCGCTTGACAGATCCTCGAGTGCACCTACGAACGGCCGAGTCAAAAATAGGTGTCTGTTTCTTGTGAGATAGCTTCTTCTTAGCACACCAAGGTGAGAAAGATAATTGGTCATCGAATGAGTCAGATGAGTTGACTGCAGAGACCTGAGCACTCGTACTATCAGTGAGAAGAGCCCTAGCCATAGGCCGAGTCATAATAGAGGAGTAGGGAGTAGCAGTGTCTTCCGGAATGTTAACCATGTTGGATACCCAGTTGATGTCATCAAAGGCAATGGACCAGGACCGCTTGCATAGTACGACAGGTACCGCAAGAGCCAGAGATAGAGCGCGAGGAATAGTTGTGGCGCTACAGACATCCATTAGAGTTTCAAAAGTCCGCTTCCAAGCGAGCACTCGGGGTAATGGTGGACCATAAACCACTCGTACCATTCCAATCATCAGATTTACCGGCTGAATGATATGTTGCTGGTAAGGTACAATCGCCAGAGGGTTGAATATTGGCACAGGTGGCTGATCCACCAGAACTGCAATGGGGTTTTTCTCAAGATTGATAGGCTGCACGACTTGGGCAGAGTCTGAAGATTCAGGCTGATCAATCACCATGGACTCTTGGTCTTGGGCAAGATCGTCCTGTTGAGACACAGGCACCTCTTCATTCCATCCCCATCCATCAGCACCATGCTGGTTATGCTATTCCTGGTGATGTTCAGGTATTGGCGGTAGTGGGACATCGTTCCACCAAAGAGATGGATAGGGGGGAAGAGCAAACATCAAGTTATCAAGTATCAGGTTCCCCGGCAGAGGGTGTGGATTACCATTTAGAGGCATGGGGTCTTCATCCTGGGGCATCTTCTCAGCAAAATTGGCGCCAAGAATATACAGAGGAGCAGTCCAGGAAACCCTCGCACCACCCCATGCATCCTATTCAGAGAAAGTGACACTACGGGGCACCAGAGCATCATCAGGGAAAGATGCAAAGACCACTGATCGCACTAGGTATGGGTCATCACTGATCCAATGGTGAAACTCTCCAAAGGTGTTGACAGCCGCCCGGAGATCTTCCGTGTTGCGCAAATCCAATGGAACTCCTAAAAACATGAGACATCCCTGTCAAAAACCCGCAGCAGCACGAAAACCCTCACCTTCATTGTGCTTCATGAAATGGACAAACGAATGATTCTCTAAATCTTACGGGACCATCTAGACAGCAACAATTCTCTCCCCAGCGTCCCTTATCTCAAAAAGACCCACCCTCGCAATCCAAGGTTGGCCGGAGCGAACATGAAAACCCTGATTGTTCGAAAGCTCCACCACTTGCTGGCGTACCTGACCAATCTAGTTGGCAGGCGGCGCAGGCATTACTTCCGCCACTAAATACTCCTCATGTCGACGGGCGATTGGAGTCTCCGGAGTAACATAAGTCCGGGGAAGACGGTGAGGACCGACGTCAATGATGTGTTTCCCAGGAGGAACGTAGCGCTCCGGGTCAAGTTCAAAGATGTCCATCGGACGAGGGGAAGCTGGAGGCGGAGGTGTCGATGGCGGCGACTCCGATGGTGTGCTTGGAGAGATTGAATGCGATAGGATGGGACAGGGCGGTTCTGCTGCACATGCGGTATCCCCGAGACAGGTAGAGGCTCCCAAAAAATCCGAAACAGGGGAGGGACACTTCCATTTCCAAGTAAGGCCATTTTCCAGCGCAAAAGAAACACACTCAGATTTGGTATGGCCCACCCGTCGGCACGCGGAGCAAAGGTCGCTAATTGGGCAATTAGAGGCCAGGTGTGCCTGGCGGCGGCAAATAGTGCATGACAAAATCCTAGCAACCATGTCGTTAATCATTTCATCAAAATTGTCCCGGGCTTCTTGTGAAGATGGAAGCGGGAACCCAGACCCTGGATGAGCAGGCCCCTCAAGGGCCGGCCCATTTTTAGAATTCTCATTCCTAACAGAAAGAACAATATCATCCTATACTGTAGAAAATCACTAAGATTATTATTTGACATTGCATACTCAATGCCTCTGCATATTTTAAAACTTGGCATCTTTAGTAGTGCAAGCTTCCTTCAATTTTTTGTAGTCCACTACCGAAAGTGTGGGATTTTCTGCAAAAATCATGGAGTAGGGTTATTTCTTGTCAATCGATTGTTCCACCCTTACTTTCCAGGTGGACAATGGTCCTTTGAACTTCCCCATGGCGGCGTTGTTTATCTTCTGCATGGTAGCATCTTCCCACGGGAGTTTTCTTTCATCCCGGTGGGGAAATGGTATCTCTGGTGCAACTTTGTTAGGAGGACGTGCCCATTTTTTCATCCCTGTGGGGAAATGGTATCTCTCAATGCCTCTGCATATTTTAAAACTCCCATCATCAAATGGAATCATTAAACAAGCAAAAATATGCAAACAATGCAAACATAACAGCAATCTGCCTAAACAGAACAGTCTGCGAAGAGTGTAGTAAGATCCACACTTAATTAACCCCACAAAATCTGAAAAAAATTCCATGCTGTATGGAATTTATAATATCATACTGTTTCCAAATTTCAAGTTATTCTGAGATATAGAAAATTGTAGGGAATTTTTGCACTACAAGCAAACTTTCTGTTTTGTAACAGCAACTTCTATACTTGCAAATTAAGCATGGTAAAGGCTATCCGTGACATTTTTATTGAACTAAATGATGAAAAAAATTAATCATTAATATAAATAACAGAAAGTAAATACTAATAAAAGAAAATGACACTCCAAGCAAAACACATATCATGTGGTGAATAAAAATATAGCCCCAAGTAAAGTTACCGATGGATTGAAGACGAAAGAGGGGATGTCTTCCCGGGGCATCCCCAAGCTTGGGCTCTTTGGTGTCCTTGAATATGGCTTCGGATTCCCTGGGCATCCCCAAGATTAGGCTCTTTCCACTCCTTGTTCCGTTGTCCATCCGAACTTTACCCAAAACTTGAAAACTTCACAACACAAAACTTAACGGAACCTCGTGAGATGGGTTAGTATAATAAAGATAAATCATTCATTTTGGTACCATCAAGAAAAGATTCATAAATTTTACCACACAATTCCTACGGTATCTTATCATTTCCACAATTTATATCACTTAATATAATCTAGGGAAACACTAAAACAAGCAAACTATGCATTGAAAACAGAATTTGTCAAGAACAGAACAGTCTGTAATGATCTGAATGATAACCATACTTCTGCACCTCCAAAAATTCTGAAACAATTATGAGAATTAAGGAAATTTGTACATAAATCAGAAGCAAGAAGAATCAACCTAAAATCACTCTCTGTATAGGAATTAAAAATAATTTTGGTGGCGCAAAGTTTCTGTCTTTTTCAGCATGATCAAACAACTATCACCCAAACTAATCATAAAGGCTTTACGTGGCACTTTATTGAAATAAAAGCTATAAAATATGATTAATACATAATGTTAATCATGTGAACGCACAAAAAGAGTAAGGATACATATTGGGTTGTCTCCCAACAAGCACTTTTCTTTAATGCCTTTCAAGCTAGGCATGATGATTTCAATGATGCTCACATAAGATAAGAATTGAAACATAACGGGAGCATCATGAGGCATATGACAAGCACATTTAAGTCTAACCCACTTCCTATGCATAGGGATTTTGTGAACAAAAAACTTATTGGAGAAAGAATCATCTAGCATAGGAAGGCAAAGCAAGCATAGCTTCAAAAATTTTCAACACATAGAGAGGAAACTTGACATTATTGCAATATGTAGAAGCATATGATCCTCTCTCATAATAATTTCAGTAGCATCATGAATGAATTCAAAAATATAACCAGCACCTAAAGCATTCTTTTCATGATCTAAAAGCAAATTTTACTACTCTCCACATAAGCAAATTTCTTCTCATTCAAAATACTGGGAGCAAACTCAACAAAATAACTATCATGACAAACTTGATTGACATAACCACTTTGAATATTAAAATCATGATGAAAAGTTTCATGGTTACCATTACTCTTTATAGCATATGTGTCATGACAATAATCATCACAGATAGGAGGCATGTCATAATCATAATAGTTTTGCTCATCAAAACATGGGGGGCTAAATATATCATCCTCATCAAACATAGCATCCCCACGCTTGTGGCTTTCCATATCATTAGCATCATGGATATTAGAGAATTCATAGTAACAATATTAGTATCATGCTCATCATTCAAATATTTGGTGCCAAACATTTTAATAACTTCTTCTTTTAACAGTTGAGCACAATTTTCCTTTCCATCATTTTCACGAAAGACATTAAAAAGATGAAGCATTTGAGGCAACCTCAATTCCAATTTTTTGTAGTTTTCCTTTTATAAACTAAACTAGTGATAAAACAAGAAACGAAAAGATTCGATTGCAAGATCTAAAGATATTCCTTCAAGCGCTAACCTCCCCGGCAACGGCGCCAAAAAAGAGCTTGATGTCTACTACGCAACCTTATCCTTGTAGACATTGTTGGGCCTCCAAGTGCAGAGGTTTGTAGGATAGTAGCAATTTTCCCTCAAGTGGGTGACCTAAGGTTTGTCAATACGCGGGAGGCATAGGATGAAGATGGTCTCTGTCAAGCAACCCTGCAACCAAATAACAAAGAGTCTCTGGTGTCCCCAACACACCCAATACAATGGTAAGTTGTATAGGTGCACTAGTTCGGCGAAGAGATGGTGATACAAGTGCAATATGTATGGTAGATATAGGTTTTTGTAATCTGAAAATATAAAAACATCAAGGTAATTAATAGTAAAAGTGAGCATGAACGGTATTGTAATGCGTGGAAACAAGGCCTAGGGTTCATACTTTCACTAGTGGAAGTTCTCTCAACAATGATAACATAATTGGATCATATAACTCGCCCTCAACATGCAAGAAAGAGTCACTCCAAAGTAACTAATAGCGGAGAACAAATGAAGAGATTATTGTCGGGTACGAAACGACCACAAAGTTATTCTTTTTGATCGATCTATTCAAGAGTCCATAGTAAAATAACACGAAGCTATTCTTTCCGTTCAATCTATCCTCGAGTTCGTAATAGAATAACACCTTAAGATACATATCAACCAAGACCCGATGTCACGAAACCCGCAAGTTGATCAAAAGGACATACATCAAGTACTCACATGAATATCCCATTGTCACCACAGATAGACACATGCAAGACATACATCAATTGTTCTTAAAGACTCAATCCGATAAGATAACTTCAAAGGGAAAAGTCAATTCATTACAAGAAGGGAGAGGGGGAAGAACATCATAAGATCCAACTAGAGTAGCAAATCCCGTGGTACATAGAGATCAAGACATCTCAAGAACACGAGAAAGAGATCAAACACATAGCTACTGGTACATACCCTCAGCCCCGAGGGTGAACTACTCCCTCCTCATCATGGAGATCGTCGGGATGATGAAGATGGGCACCGGAGATGGATTCCCCCTCCGACAGGGTGCCGGAACGGCTCTCGATTGGTTTTTGGTGGCTATAGAGTCTTGCGGCGGCGGAACTCCCGATCTAGGTTTAATTCTACGGGTTTCAATATTTATAAGATCATCTGGCGTCGAGAACAACTCAGGAGGGGCCACGAGGGAGTCACGAGCCTCCCAGGCGCGGCCACGAGGGGTGGCCGCGCCTCCCAGGCTCGTGGCTTCCACGGGACTCCTGTATGGTATCTTTTTCTTCTAGTATTTTTGATATTTTCCATAAAAAATCACAGCAAATTTTTTATTCCATTTGGACTCCGTTTGATATTCCTATCTGAAAAAGGTAAAAAACACGGAAAAAACAGAAACTGGCACTGGGCACTGAGTTAATAAGTTAGTCCCAAAAATAATATAAAATAGCATATTCATGCATATAAAACATCCAAAGTTGATAATATAATAGCATGGAACAACCAAAAATTATAGATACATTGGAGACGTATCAGCCCTTCGGCACCAGCGCCCGCCTACGGGGGTCTACTGCCACCACCGACACCAACGCCATGGAATCCTTCCCTCCTGGCGGCCCTACACGCCGCGCCATCACCCAACAACTACGGCGGCAGAGGTGACTGACACATGGACACCGGTGTTAATGCGCACTTGACAGCTCATCCCGGTAACCTAACCTCCTCCACTCCCGTTCATACGCCCACCCGTATAACCGTTGGCAATGGCTCTTCCTTACCTATCTCTCACGTTGGTAGCACTAGTTTTCCCTCCACTTCCACACCCATCACTATGTCTAACGTTCTTGTTTCACCTAAACTTATCACAAACCTAGTTCCTGTTTGTTGCCTTGCTCGTGAGAACCCGCTCACTATTGAATTTTCCGGTGCTGGTTTTTCTTTGAAGGACGCCCATACGCGGATGGTGCTCCACCGAGGTGACAGCCACGAGGATCTTTATCCCATGCACGCCGGCGCTTCCTTCTCCGCACCTGCTGTCTTGGCCGCCAGCGTCGACCTCTGACACGCTTTCCTCAGACACCCCAACCACACCGTTTTGTGTCAAATTCTTAGGAGCTTTTCTTTCTCATGTAATAAGCTCGACGAGCATACCTGTGAGGCTTTCCGTTTAGGCAAGGACGGTCGTCTTCCCTTTAGTGCGTCTACAAATATTTCCACTTTTCCGTTTCAGCTTCTTCATAGTGATGTTTGGACGTCTCCTGTTGCAAGTAAAACGGGCTATCCATACTACTTGGTGATTTTAGATGATTATTCTCATTATGTGTGGACTTTTCCTCTTCGTCGCAAGTCCGACGCGTTAGCAACCCTCACGTCCTATTTCTCCTACGTCGCCACACAGTTCGGTCGCCCCATACTTGCACTCCAAACTGTCAACGAAAAAGAGTTTAACAACCTCGCCCTTCGCACCTTTCTCGCATCTCACGACACCACTTTCCACTTAACATGCACATACACCTCGCAGCAAGACGGCCACGCTAAGCGCATACTTTGCACTCTAAATGATTGCACTCTCACGTTACTCTTCCATGCTAACGTGCCTGCATGGTTCTGGTCGGATGCTCTAGCCACCGCTACCCTTCTCATTAACATTCGTCCGTGTCGTCCTAGGTGGAACTATGCCCCTCATCACCTTCTTTTTGGTGCACCTCCGTCCTACGACGGTCTTCGCATTTTTGGGTGTGTTTGCTATCCTAGTACCGCGTTCACCATTCCCGACAAACTCGCCCCTGTTCCCTTCCATGCGTCTTTCTGGGTTATCCCTCTAACACCAAAGGTTACCGGTGCTATGATCCTGTCACTCACCGCGTGTACACCTCGAGGCATGTCTATTTCGTCGAGATGGTGTTTCCCTTCTTCCAGGTACCACCAGCTCCGACTCCCTCGGTGCCGCCTACCGCGCCCCTCCCGGGGCTTGAACTGTAGCATCATCGTCCGGCGGCGCGACCGTTCAGGTGCCTTCTACCACCGCCACCCGAGTTCCTGACTCCCTCCCCCAAGGACGAGTCGGACCGGGCCTCTAGGTCGATACCTCCCTCTTCAGAGGTTGCGCCGTCCTCCCTCGCTCGTGCCACGGCGGACTCTACGGCGATGGGCTCTACATCCTCCTCGCCCGTCGCTCCCACCGCTGCCGCTGGCTCCATCACCGCGGAAGGGCCGAATGCCGACGTGGGCTCAATCGCCCCTGTCGGTCCTCCTCCTGGCATGACGACCCGTGCCCGAGCAGGTGTGCATCGCCCGAGCACGCGCTATTCTTCCGACGAGTATGCGTGTGCTGCTGCGACCTCGACGCCATCACCCATCCCCACCTCCGTTCGCGCCGCCCTTCGAGATCCTAACTGGCTGGCCACGATGTAAGAGGAGTTCGATGCCTTGCAGCGCAACCACACATGGCATCTTGTTCCGCGACCCCCTCGTGCCAACGTTATTTCTGGCAAGTGGGTGTTCTGCTACAAGACTTGCCTGGATAGCTCTCTCGAGCGCTATAAGGCCCGGTGGGTGGTTCGCGGTTTTTGGCAATGCGCAGGCGTGGACTTCACCGACACCTTTGCTCCATTTTTGAAACTGGGCTCGATTCGCACTGTGCTACAGTTGGCAGTAACGCGTGCTTGGCCGGTGCACCAGTTGGATGTCTCCAACGCCTTTCTGCATGGCCACCTCGCCGAGCAGGTCTTCTACGAGCAGCCCTCAGGCTTCGTCTACGGCCACCATCCGGACTCCGTATGCTTGCTCTCCTGTTCTCTTTATGGGTTGAAGCAGGCATCACGCGCGTGGTACCAGCGTATCGCTGCATTCCTGTAGACACTAGGATTTTGGACCACCCGCTCTGATGCCTCGCTCTTCGTGTATCATCAGGGCAACGTCACGGCTTACTTGCTCCTCTACATCGACGACATCATCAAGACGCCCTCCACTACAGAGCTCCTTCGTTAGCTTACACCTCGTCTTCGCGCCGAGTTCGCCCTCAAGGACTTGGGGCCTCTCCATTACTTTCTTGGCATCGAGGTGGTACGTCGGGCTGGCGATTTCTTTCTGCATCTGCAGAACTATGCCCACGAGGTTCTAGAGCGCGCTGGTATTCTTAATTGTAAGCCGGCGCCCACTCCGGTCGACACGAAGGCGAAGGTTTCTGCCACGGAGGGATCTCTTGCGACTGATGCTGTGGTCTACCATTTCATCGTCGGTGCTCTACAATATTTGACGCTGACGTGCCCGGACTTGCATTATGTTGTTCAGCAAGTGTGCCTCCACATGCAGTGACCGCGGGACTCCCACTGGACCTTGGTGAGGCGCATTCTCCGGTACATATGCGGCACCATGGCTATGGGTCTCACCCTGATGGCCTCCGCCTCCACTGACCTCGTTGCCTACTCGGACGCTGACTGGGCTGGCTGCCCCGATACCCGACCCTCCACATCCGGCTATTGCGTCTGCCTTGGGCCCTCATTGATCTCTTGGTCTTCGAAGCGGCAGCCCACGGTCTCATGGTCCAGTGCCGATGCAGAGTATCGGGCTATCGCCAACGCCGTGGCGGAATGTTCTTGGGTTCCACATAAATTAGTTCCGTCTTCCTGTCACAAGCACTTTACTAGAAATAGAGTTCAATCAAACTAATAATCAAGCATGATAAATGGTATTGATAAAACTAGAATCAATGGGCGGAGATGCGCGGAACTAGCTAGTAGTACTTACTTTCGGGTGTGTAAATCGCAGCTCCCTCGGCAGTGCCGGAACAATTGTTGTGAACTCTTTCCAAACCCTGTCAGACAAAGAGACTAATTACTTGATATGAGGAAATGAACAAATTAAAGTTGCCGATATGATGCGATAATGATCGATTGAACTTTTTTCTGCAGAATTTTAGTCATGTCCGCATAATTCTGGGGATCTTTTCGTTTTGAGTCTAAGACGATTACTAGTCCCCGCTCAACCTAAATCTCTAGCAGAATAAAGTGGAAACTGCGCACGCATGCATAACTCATCAATTACATTACTATAAACCTCGAGTAATAAGGGAAACCGAATATGCACAAGACAGAAACACTCACTTGAAGTTGTAAGAAAAGAGTATTGTCCATTTGTTTTGATTCTTATGCAACGATTCTAGCAAGTTCTCCTCAGTTTGTGTGGGATAATTCGTAAATTAAACTCATGTGTAACATTTGGGTTAATGTACCCAATGTCATACATTTGTACTTTTCTGCATTCGACGATATTCAATCTGCATAATATAGTAGTGAGGATAATTATATATACATGGAATGAAAGAGCTGAGCTATATACATAGAGAGACTTAATTACAGAAGTAGTACTTACAGACAGTAGCAAGTCACGATTGTTTTGTTGATGTCCTTCTGATTGTATAACTGGAATATCTCCACAAATTCAATATTCAACATTTCCATTCCAACGAGGTCGTGCTCCTCTTTAACTGATAGTATCAAAGAATCCTTTCCAGACACGCGGCAGTGTTGCATGTACCATTCATGAAATCTTCGCATCATCGTTGTTAGAGGAGGATGATCAGGTTTGACGAGAGGCCGACCGTACTGGTATATGAAATCTTCCACCTCCAACTGCTCAAACAATACATCATCGCTCAGGTAATCACCAGGTTTCGTCCCGGTTCGTAGCTGGAACCGGGACTAAAGGACCCCCTTTGGTGCCGGTTCCAGCCACGAACCAGGACCAATGGTTGTGGGCCAGGAGCGAGGCACATTGGTCCCGGTTCGTGTCTGGAACCGGGACCAAAAGTTCCAGACGAACCGGGACCAATGCACCACGTGGCCCGCCGCCCCCCTGGCCTCACGAACCGGGACCGTTGCCCCCATTGGTCCCGGTTCGTGACTGAACCGGGACTAATGGCCTGGCCCGGCCCGAACCGATGCCCTGTTTTCTACTTGTGTTGAATGGTGTTCGGATGTGGTGATGGCGGAAGCGATGGCCCTAAAATTCGGTATAAATTTGGCACAAAGAGTGGGATGCAACCGTATAATCATCAACTCAGATAATATGGCGGTGATCCAAACTATGAATGATGGTGGACGATCATCGGGGACGGCTACAGCAATTTTCGACGACTGTTTCCATTTCGTTTGTGATTTCCCTTTGTCTAGATTTGAGCATTGTAACAGGGAAGCAAATAATGTTGCTCACGTTCTTGCTAATTTGGCTAAATTTTCTTTTATTTCTGATAGGTTCGAGGAGACACATGTTGAAATTGTACCAACCCTCATAAACGATGTATCTATTATTTCCAATGAATAAAATTTTATATAGATTAAAAAAAAAACCCCATCATGTCCATATATATATACAAGCCGTTAGGTATGCCTTAGGGCCTTACGAGCACTTCACTGACATGGTGAGATTGCAAACAACCCCACCTTCTTCATGTGTGGTACACGTACATCCCTAGCTGTAAAGATTTTCACTAACCGCGATCCATTCTAAAAAAACTATGTCGCTCGATCAGTTCCTTTGCTTAAGCGGCACCACCCACGATCCTACTAAATCAATCTTGCTCTACCGATCAGTAAACAATAATATATGATGGTGTGTTCATCAGCGTCCGTCATGCATCTCTTGCTAAGTATAAATAATGGATTGAGGTTATGTCGGAAAGAACGGCATGCAAGGGATTGGGCACACTGAATTAACAGGTTCCGACCCACGGTGAGATTAGTGACAACGTATTCATGGTGAGATTTGGCAGTGAGGGAGATTGGAAGCACGCCATTAACAATGGCCCTTGGCAATTTGATGTAAGTGTCGTGGCTCTGAGAAATTATGTAGGGCATACACGTCCCTCGGAGATGGCCTTCACCAGTATTGATGTGTGGGTTAGGGTTAAAGATCTACCACCAGACAAACGCTGCGAAGCCTTTGGAAAAGCTATTGGAAACTGGTTGGGTGAGATCGTAAAGGTAGACGTGGACAAAGAGGGCTGGGCAACTGGCAAATACTTTCGAGTTAGAGCAAAAGTACCTTTGTTCGAACCCTTGGTGAGAGGTTTCTTCCTTCGCTCCTCCCGGGAGGATAAGGAAAAGGTGTGGTATGATTTGCAATACGAAAAAATCCCTCACTTTTGTTTTGACTGCGGGTGTCTAGTGCATGGAGATGATGGATGTGTTCCTCCTGGAGGTGCCCAGCATCAGTGGGGACTCCAGCTGCGAGCTTCACCAGGCAGGGGGAAGGGAACAAGCGATGGTAGCATAAAGCAGTTTCTGTCTAGCTCTTTCAGCCAAGGGAGTTCTCGGACAGAAAATAGGGACCAGGGCTGACATGGGACTGCCCGTGTACGTAACCTGCCACCTAAAAGGGCTCTATTCAAAGAAAGGGCTGGCGGAGGGGACTACAACAGAGAGGAAAGAAAGGAGAAAGCTACGGCAGATGAGGCTGAAAGCCCGGCTAAACCTCACTGGAGGAACCAGAGGGCTGATATTTCCCCGCGGAGGCACTATGATGTACCAAGCTCTAGTGCTAGGTATGAAAGGAGGGAAAGAAAACCAAATACTTTTGTTAGGAAACCGAGACATGAACAGCCGGGACGGGAGCAATTCAGATATGAACGCAAACAAAGTCCGGAAGGACGCAAAAGGAGACCTAAGCAGATATGGGTAGCAAAAGATAACGACCGTATGACGGCAGCAGATGACTTTGTGGGAGAGAAGCGAAGAAGGGTTATGAGGACTCCATCAGTCTTTGACAGGATTTCGGAACCTACTAATGATGATGATGATGCGGCGGACCCCGAGGTTCGGGGCCGCCGAGACCAACGAATATCTTAGACTGGAACTGTCGAGGGTTGGGGTTGGACTCGATAGTTGGCGAACTCAGAGACCTGATACGGTCTTACAACCCAGCGGTGGTTTTTTAAGTGAAACGAAGAAGAGAGGGGAGGCAATGAACAATCTTAGATGGAGTCTGGGATACAAACATGGGCAAGCAGTTAACTGTGTGGGTAGATGTGGCGGGTTGGCTCTTTGGTGGAGGGATGGAATGTATGTTACTTTAAGGCCATGGAGTCAGTACTTCATGAACGCCATTATTAAGTTCGATAATAAAACTTGGAGGTTTACAGGAGTGTATGGCGAACCACGTACCGAGCTGAGGAAGAAGACAAAAGGAGGGCCCATGGTTATGTGCGGGTGACCTTAACGAGGCGTGTTGGCAGGAGGAGCACAAGGGGAGGCATGAAAGAGGGAATGCCCAGATGGAAAAATTTTAGGGACTGCTTTGTGGAATGTGAGCTTCTTGACCTTTGTTATTCGTAATACACATTCACATGGGATAACAAGAGAGAGGGAGATGGCCATGTTCAGGTGCGACAGGATAGGGCCACTTGTAATGACTCGTTTCAGCAAATATATCCACTCACCACAGTCGAACATGTGGCGACGGAGGAGAGCGACCATATGGCACTGGTCATAAGGATGGCCGATGATACTGTGCAGCGAGGCAGGTCCAGGGGAGGGTTTCGGTTTGAAGAGATGTGGACACCGCATGAGGGTTTTGAGGAGATGATTCGTGCTGCATGGGATATGCATGCAGATGGAGCGCTTGGCCTGCATGCTTTGCATGCAAAACTGAAGCAGGTCACGGGACATATGGCACTGGTCAAGGGACCGGTGATGACATGAGGGTTGTGATTAAACAAGCGGTGGGTATTGAGGATGAGGCGCTTAATGAGCGTTATCTTGGACTTCCAACACTGGTTGGGAGATCCAAGTATGGTTGCTGCAAATATGTTACCAAAAGGTCGGTAGCAAAGACTCATGGATGGAAAGGACAAGGACTATCGAAAGGTGGTAGAGAGGTTTTAGTGAAATCAGTGCTTCAAGCAACCCATACATTTTCCATGAGCTGCTTCTAGTTTGCCAAAAAAAACGTGTCGGAACCTGACTAGTATTTCTTCAAAATTTTGGTGGGGAGTGGGAAATTGAAAACGAAAGGTTCACTGGATTGGTTGGGATAAAATGTGAACAAGCACGAGGATGGGAGGAATGGGTTTTCGCGATTTTAAGGCGTTCAACCAGGCGCTATTGGCCAAACAAGCTTGGAGATTACTAACCAACCCAAACTCGCTTTGTGCTAGAGTACTAAAGGCAAGATATCACACGGTATCAGAATTTCTAGAAGCAACATGCCCAAAAAATGCGTCATACACTTGGAAGAGCATTCTGTTTGGGAGGGTGCTACTCAAAACTGGGCTGGTATGGAGAGCAGGTGATGGCACCTCTTTTGATGCATGGTCAGATAGTTGGATTCCAAGAGCTGGGTCACGCCGGCCGCTTGCAATACTGGACAGAGAGCACGTGAATACTGTAAGTGATCTGATAGATTATTCCAAGAAGGTTTGGGATGTCCAAACTTTAGAGCGCTGCTTTACCCCAAACGATATGCAAGATATTCTGCTGGTTCCGATAGGTGGAGCTGGACGTCAGGACTACCTCGCCTGGAACCATACGAAGGACGGCGAATTCACTGTCCGCTCCGCTTATCACCTGCCAATGGCTCTGAAAAGGCAGAAGAAGGACGCTCCTGAAGCTTCATCATCAGTTGCCGAACACAAGGGATGGACGGAGTTATGGGACACGAACGTCCCGGGCAAAACAAAAATACATGCATGGCGCCTGATCCGTAATGGGCTGGCAGTGGGCGAAGAGCTGCAACGAAGAAGCATCAAAGCGGGCGTTCGGTGTCCGATCTGTGAACGAGAGGAGTGCATCATGCATCGGTTCTGGACATGCCCTTATGCCAAACACGTTTGGGCGCCGTTGATCAATGTGGACATGGGAGATGATTCTTTTACACCGCCGGACACAGTACAATCGCCTGCTGAGGTCAGGAGATGGCTATTGGACTGGGTTGGTAAATCAAATGATGCGGCTAAGGGCGTCATGATTATGGCTCTGTATCACATGGTTTGGCGAGGGAAGGCTGCCTTAATAAGTTACGTAAGACTTGGTTTTCTATTCCTCCGTTTTGTATTCGCGACATTATCATGGCTGAGGCCGATTAGGCAATAAAAGGCAGCATCATTTTCCTTAAAAAAAACAGGTTCCGACCCATTTTTTTTCATCTCTTAGTAGTTTTTTTTAGAAAGAACCATGTATTTATTCATAATAGTAGCAACATATAACGCACATGGCTTCTTTTTGGAACAGTCCAGAAAAACAATACACAAATGATGACATACTAAAGTCACTCATGATGAGAAGCAAACAAGAGATCTGACGAGAAAAAGGCAAACGAAAAAGAGAGGGCGAATAAAACAGTAAATTTGTGAAGTGGGGGAGTGAAAAAGGAGAGGGAAATGGAAAATAATGTAAATTGTAAGGAGATGAGATTTGTGATTAGGAACCTGGTAGATGAGATTGTTTCCTTCCCGGCAACGGTGCCAAAAATTCCTTTAACGTGGCTTGAGACTGCGTCAGTATTTCCCCAAAGAGGAAGGGATGATGCAGCACAGTGACAGTAAGTATTTCCATCAGTTATGAAACCAAGATATCAATCCATAGACAAAGATCATGCACCCACATAAATAACACCTGCACACAAATATCAAATACTTGCAACCCGACGCGAGGAAGAGGTTGTTAATCTCTCTAGGGTAAGATGATAGATTGGATTGCAATAGGTATGTAAAATAGATCTCGCGAGAATACAAAATAAACAAAGGAAACAAAAAGTGCCGCAATGTTTTTTGGGTTTTTGGATTTGTAGATCTGCAAACAAAAAGGAAAAATAGTAGATCGGGAAGCAATATGTTGGAAAAGTAGACCCGGGGGCTTAGTTTTCACTAGTGGCTTCTCTCATCGGTATTGGGCAGTTGATAGAAGATCAAATAATCATGACGATATCTAGGAAATGATCATTAGATAGGCATCACATCCTAGATAAGTAGATCGAAGCAATATTGCATCTACTTCCATTACTCCACACATCAACCGCTATTCAACATGCATCTAGTGTATTAAGTTCATGGAAAATGGATTAATGGAATAACAATAATGACATGATTTAGACAAGATCTATTGATGTAGGAATAGACCTCATCTTGTTATCCTTGATGACAATGATACATGCATGCCTTGCTACCCATTCTGTCACTAAGAAAGAACATCGCAAAATCAAACCAATAAAAAAGTATCTCTTCCCATGGCAAGAAAAATCGACCTAGTCGGCCTAACTAAACTAAATATTCGAAGAAGAAATATATGGCTATAAGTAATCATGCAAATAAGAGATCAAAATACTCAAATCAAATTCATGGATAGAAACAGATCAAGAACTCAAAATTCATCGGATCCCAACAAACACAATGCAAAAGTCATTACATCAAATAGATCTCCAAGAGACCATTGTATTGAGAATAAAAAGAGAGAGGGGAAGCCATCTAGCTACTTCTTATAGACACGTAGGTCTTTGGTTGACTACTAACGAATCATCGGAGAAGCACCCAAGAAGACAGTGCACCCCTCTCTGATGGTGTTAGATTGGATCTCGCGGTTTTGAAACTTGCGATGACTGGAATTGTGTTCCGTCAACTCCTCTACGCTTTTCCAAATATTTGGGAATTTATAGGCTCGATAGTCGGTTGAGGGGAGTCCCGAGGTGGGCACGCTCCACCAGGCCGCGCCAGGGGCCTCTGGTGTGCCCTGGTGGATGGTCGCCGCCCTGGGTCTCCTCTCTGGTTGTTTTTTGGCCCATCCTGGTTCTTCTGGTCCACAAAAAACCTCCAAAAATTTCTGTGACGTTTGGGCTCCGTTTGGTATTGATTTTCCGTGAAGTAAAAAACAAGCAAAAACAACAACTAAAGATTGATAATATAACAACATGAAATAATCAAAAATTATAGATACGTCGCAGACGTAACAGATTCCACTAAGGAACTTCAAGAATTGATCAACCTCCTTCGGACTTAAGGTGAAGCAAGAAGGCCGACAATATTGCTCTTCCTTCTGGTTGATATTTTTTGCCCTTGTCCCCCCATCTCCGTCTTTCTCTATGTATCCTCCGATGACTTTCTATGTGGCATGTGGAGATCCACCTTGATTTCAAAATCTTCCATGTCTTTTATTGTCTTCGGCCCATCCTTGGTATTGTCTGGCATGTTCATCAGTTTCTCTAGCAAACTCTCAAGGACATTCTTCGTGATATGCATTTGAGCAAGGCAATGAGGCGTGCTGAGTTTGGGCGAGTAATCCAAGTCCGAGAAAACTGACCTTATTTTCCATACCATTAGCACCGGCTCCGTTCTTATTTCATTTTTTCACATGCAGGGCACTCTTCCTACTTTTTTAACAACTCATAGATTTCGGCACCGCTCCTCTTATGTGGAGGTCCTCGATGCTAAGCCTCACCATTGAATAGATCCCCACGGTTCCTCCACTGGTTCAATTTTCAATTTTTTATTGAATGTTGAGCATCAAAGAAAATTGATTGAGTGCAAAAAAGAGAGGAGGGGGAGGGGGCGAACATGTTCGTGCTATAGTACCCGCCCGATAGTCCATGAACATGTTTAGACATGTATCCATGAATATTTGAGGGTGTTCACTTGATGAATAGTGTATGATATGCCATTTGTCTTCTAGGCATATTTTAATAGTTCACTTAGGACTAATTATTTCTAACGTAGTATGCATTGAGAATTCCATTGGAAGTTACACAAGTAAATGTAAATTGAGAAACTCTTTGAATGTTTCGTGCATACATTTTTGAAACTCGAAAGTTGTAGCAATGTGCTGTCCAATCATGGAATTGATGATGGGCAACTTGATCAATCCGGAAAGCCACATAGAAATTGAAAATCGGGTATACCAAAGTATGTTTAGAACACATCAATCCAGATTTGACATATCAATGCGAGAGGATCTGTCGTGCATTTATCACGGCAGATGTCCGGGTGAACGGACTTGGATTCGAGGCCATCTCTAACGGGGTGGACTCAAAGGGGTTGAACGGGACGAAAGACATGGGTTTAACCAGGTTCGGCCCCACGAGTCGAGGTAATAGCCTATGTCCTGCTTGTGCTTATATTGCTTGTTGTATCGATTACAATGGAGCTAAAAGCTTGACCTAGTTCTCGATCACCTCTCCTCTAAGTCGCCTCGGGTCTGCCTTTATATAGGAGGTCAGGACCACTGGGTCTTTACAATTGTGTAACCGAGTCTCATCGTATGTCCGAGTCTTTGTCTATCTTCTTGTCCAAGTTGTCTCTAAGGCGGCTTACACACCCGGGTCTTCTCCGTCCGGGCCACCGTGCGGCCCACACCTTGAGCCGTCTATCTTCCTGGGCCACCAGTCTCACGGCTCACCCATGGGCCGGCTCACGCGCCACATACATGACCCGGAGCCTTAAGGGTGGGTCATATTGCGGGGTTATATGCCCAACATTAGGCCCCAGGTTGAATTGAGCTTGCTCACTTCATCCTTCTCTTTTGCTCTTGGCGAGTCGCCCGGTGATGACCCGGCGTGACGTCATGATATCTGCTGACGTACCACTGGATCTGTTATTAAATGGTCAACCCAAGAATCGAGGTGTCCACCTCGGTCAAATCGTTTCTGGCACCTAGATTTTCGTGCCTGCCTCGTCTCCTCTTTAAATAAGACCTGTGCGGGCCGAAACAATTCTTCTCCCGCACATTCTTCCTCTTCTTCCTCCTGTCATCGCAACTCCAGTGTCCTCGTCGTCTGGTGCCGTCTTCGCAGCTACACCGACCAGGCCACTGCATCACCCTGATTCGTACCAGAGCCGCTTCTGCACCCGCTTCTCCATCGCCGGTGAGTCCCATCTCCCTCTTTAGATCCGTCGCCGCCATTAGCAGGGTTCGCATGAATGTTCGCCGCCGCTGCTCGGGCTCCTCCATCGTTAGGGTTTCCGACGCCATCGACGTCCTTAGTGCATGCCCCCGCGTACAGGGCGGCCGAGCGCAATGCGCGGGCCTTCGCGGCTCTTTCTCTGTTCCACTATTCTTGCTTAGGTCGAAAATAAGATCCTTTTCTCTGCTTTTATAGATCCGTAATCACCGCGGTAGTTTGTGAAACTTGTGTTTAGGACTTAGCCTATTTTTGCTCTTCTTTCTCCTGTTGAGTCGCGAGGCTTCTCCGGCTCTCGTCAGGCGAACTATGACATAGCATTTATAAAACTCTTAGAACCGTAAGCCATCACAGACCTCTGCTTGCTCTTAACTTACTGTGTATTTAATTCTTGCCCAGTTCTTAAGCTGCCAATATGTCTCGCGCCTCCAACTCATGCAACTGGGTCGGGTCCTGTGTCATGGAAGAGTACCTGATGGATTTTATTTGCGTGGGCACTCTTCCTCCTCAAGAGGTCCTTCGCTGGCGTGTTCCGGGTGACGAGACACGACCCTCTCCAAAGAAAGGAGAAATAGTAGCTTTCACTGATCACATCGAACGAGGGTTCGTGCCACCCGGCTCTAAATTCTTCCGTGATGTTCTCAATTTGTACAAGCTTCATCCTCAAGACTTGGCCCCCAACTCTGTTTCAAAATCAGCAATTTCCAAGTGCTTTGCGAAGCGTACCTGCAAACCAAGCCGTCTGTAGGGCTGTTTCGAGAGCTCTTCTACGCCAACCACCAGACTAAGATGAAAGGCGGTCCGAGTCTAGAACTCGGTGGCATTTCCAATTAACGACGCAGAGACATTTTCTTTCCGGCTACGCAGATGTCGAGTCATCCGAAAGATTGGAACAAGACCTGGTTCTATTGCAAGGATACCTCTCCTCAGAACGACTGCCCGCTGCCGGGTTACCGTCCCTCTCGGCTCAGAACAGATTCAGAACTTCCTGGCCGACTCTCAGTTTCAGAATGCGCCAGGTATGAGCTGGCCCACGCCAAGATCAAGGCACTCATGGCCACTGGTTTAACCGTATTGGACTTGATCCACTGCTGGATTTCTTGGCGGATCATGCCCTTGAGCCGTAGGAGCCGGCTTATGTGTGAATATGAAGGCAAGTACGACAGCTCCTTGTGCTTTAGCAAATCAACTTTTACAGAGGATGACATTACTATGTCATCCGGAGCCTGGTCCACGAAGCCTCCGGCTCATGCAGCGCCATTGGCCTGGCGCCTTTCTGCGTAAACAATCCGGCTTCAGACGTAAGTTAATTTCTTCCCATCCATCTCTTGGATGTTGCTTGTACTTTTGCTGATCTATTAATCTTCTTAGGGTCACTCCCGTAGGCCGACTCACATTTCTCGAAGAAGGAGTACGTCCCTCCTCCGAAGAAGATCAAGAAGAAGCCTGTGGCCAAGAAGTCGAAGAAGGACGCTCCGCAAGAGGACTGGCTCGAGCGGCCACAGTTATCCGAGTCAGAGGTAAAACCTTAATTTGCTGGACCCTTTTGCCTTCCTGCCTTACTAACGCTTGTTTTACTCACAGGATGAAGTTGAAACCAGCCATGCTAATCCTCTTGATGTAAACTATGTTTCTTCCGGCTCAGAATATTTTGTCCCCCGAAACCCGCGGTGGTTTATCACAAAAGTTCCTCTTTCTCATCCTCTTGCTTACTTGGCTCCCAACTTTCCTTTGCAAAAGCAACAACAGGCTGAACGTCGTCAGACCCGGAGCGTAGGCTCCACTGAGCTTATGTCCGGCTTACTGAACTCGCCGGTTCAGAACAAGGGCCCTGCTGAGGTATGTGTTCCTGTTTGACTTGTTTTTCTTTATAACTTTAACACCGTCTCATCCTTCTTGAATTTCATATCAGAAGTCGCCCTCTTCCGGCGACTCTTCGGCGACCGCTCTGCCGCCTCCAAAAATCAACCCGATGTAAGTGTCTTTCTATTGTAACCTCCGACTCTTTGTCTGCTAGTACTATCTTTTGAGTTCTGATCTTTCTATCTTGTAGTGCTCAAGCCAAACGTCGGATGACCAGCAAGCCCTCCCCCGGCCCTACTATTCAAGAGCCAGAGCAAGATCAGTCGGAGGTGCCCCAACCAGATGTAGATCCGTCGGCTTCCTCCATTTAGCCAGCTACTGAAGATGTCATCCTGGAGAGCCCTCCAAGGGGCCCTTCACAACAGCCAAGTGCTACCAAGACCACTGCCACTCTGGAGGTCGTAATCACTTGCTTTGCTCACCAGACTCCTCCGGCTCACATGCTGACCAGACATAAAGTGTCGGCCGAGGCCTCCAAGAAACTGAACTTCGACTCTTCCTTTGAGAAGATGACGGTCGACGAACTGCACGCCGGGTATATGAACCGGCTTAACACTAGCCGGGATTTGGAGCTTCGGCTGGTGACCGGCCCTGATGAAGACGAAATATGAGGTACTTTTCCTTCTTATTATATCCTTACTTAGCCCCCAAGATCCGGTTTAATCTAGTTAAGAGTTGAACCGTGTCTTCCTTAAGCCTCTATAGAAAATCCAAATGTATTGTCCCCAAGCTCCGGCTTAATTTGCTAGAGTTGAGTCGGATCTACACTGTAGATAGTGTGAAGAGCCAATCGTAGCCCCGAAGAGTTGACTCAAATTTGATAAAGTTGAGTCGGGTCTTGACTGTAGATAGCCTGAAGAACCACTTGTAGCCCACAAGGGCCGACTCAACTCTGACACAGTTGAGTCGGGACGTCCATCATAAGTAATTTGTAGAGCCATGTGGTAGCCCCCAAGTTCCGGATTAACTTTGATGAAGATGAACCAGAACTTTGTTGTATTCTATAAGATCAAATACACATTAGCCCCCAAGTGTCAAACATATTGCTTGCAATCTGCTTTGAGACTTGTATAATTTTTGTCTTTAATTTTCATCATTTGATATGACTTCTATTCTGGCGACTTATCCTGTGTTTTGACGTGTCACAAGAATCTTTGAGTGAAGCCGGGTCACAATTGATGGAACTGAAGACCAATTTGGCGGCTCAACAAGAGGCCCGCAACGTTGCTGATGAAAAGTGTCGGCTTCTCCCTGAGGAGCTGGCCACCATCCAAGCAGATTTTGCTGCTTTCAAGAAGACGGCTGAGGCTGAGAAGACTGCTCTGACTCAATGGACGGATGATGCCGACCAGCGGCTAATAGCCGTGGCGGATGAACTTCAAGGCTTAAAGCGCCATATAAGCAAAATGTCAGGTGCCATCTTCGGTAAGCTTCTTACCACTTTCAAACATCTTTACTGATACTGGCGGCTCATCTGATTTGTCCAGTTTATACAGGTCCCAGGAGCCAGCAGTTGGCTTTTGATAGCCTTCTGCCATCTGCACTATGAAGGCTGTGCAGTACAAGGACAAAATTCCGGCGGCTCTCGAGGGCGTATTAGAGCTCTTCTCGACCATGCCGAAGCAGATAGCTGAGCTCAAGAAATCAGCCGCCCGTCAAGGGGCCATTGCAAGCATCAGTCGGGCTCTAGCTTTTGCTCCGGGCCTGACAACCGCCGAGATGATGGAGGGCTTTCCGTCCAGGAAAGACGACGGCTCAGAGTTTACTGACGCCGATTATAGCCGGTGCATGAAGGAGTCCCGGGTCTTGGCCTCCGTCTTGGCGGAGGAGGTTGACCTGTCAACCTATCAGGCGGCCTATGACTCGGAGCAGAAGAGAATCCGTGGCCCTCTGTACGAGTGCAAAGACTTGACGCCGGCTCGGAGTAAGGACCTCTTTGCTCCAGAACTTGACCCGTCACCCCTTTTTGAGGGCTCTTTTGGAGCTCTAACAAACTGCAATTGGGATTTGGACAACCTCCAGATCGCGACCCCAGAAGAGCCGGCACAGGATGACCCGTCACCTAACTAGCTCTTTGCTTTGAAGTTTTGTATCAGCTTAACCCACCGTGTGACGGCTGTAAAAACCTTGTCTGAAATTTTGATCTCCTCTCGGAGTGTAATAGTTTAGATGAAAACTTGTCCAAATGTTTTTTATAAGAAGATCCGGCTTTTGATCCGCCATTTGTCCTTGTATGCCTTGATTTTATTTGCACCCTCCTTGTCGTCATAAAAGATACTTGTAGCCGTGATTTAGGCCAATTACACCCGAAGGCAGTGACTCCTTTCTTTGATAATTACGGCTCGTCAAGTCAGTCGGAGGTGGCATGAAGCCCGGCCAGTAAGGCATTTAGAAGATACACCCGGAGGTAAGCGTCTGTAGATAAGCAATAGAAGTTGTACCCGAAGGTAAGAAGCCGCCGTTCACTATAGCTAATTTTCCTTAGCTGTTTTTAAGTGGCCTAGGTCCGGCTAATAGGCATGAAAGGCTGTACCCGGAGGTAAGAAGCTGTCGTTTGCCGCAGCTTAGCTGCTTTTGAGTGGCCTATGGTCGGCTAATAGGCATGAAAGGCTATACCCGGAGGTAAGAAGATGCCATTCGCTGCAGCTTAGCTGCTTTTGAGTGGCCTAGGGCCAGCTAATAGGCATGAAAGGCTGTACCGGGTGGTAAGAAGCTGCCATTCGCCGGTCATGAGATGTAACTACCCGTCGGTAAGAAACCTCTCATAACCGCGGCTAAGTAAGTTTTTAGCCGGAGATTTGGCATAAAGCTGGCTGATAGGGTTTTAGAAGCGATATCCGTCGGTAAGAAGCCCCCCTCCACAGTTACGGCGTGACCCGCCGGCGGATAGGCATTAGAAGATGCACCCAAAGGCGAGAAGCCTCCATCGCCACGACTAATTGCCTTACTTGGTTTTTGTTTTTTGGTGGCAAGATGCCGGCTTAATACGTGTCTTCCACCATTCAGCAATATGACGCAAAGCGCCAGCGGATAGGCGTTAGAAGCTGCACCCGAAGGCGAGAAGCCGCCCTCGCCGCGACTCATTTTCCTGAGCCGGATTTTGTGGCATCACGCCTGGCTAATAGGCATCTACTGTTGTTCGCCCATTTCAGCTGGTGCATCAGCCAGAATATTGTTTAATCTTTTCTCATGCGAGGATGTGTGAAACAGCAGAGGCTTCTTTGTTTATTCATATAACTGTCGTATGTACAATGATAGTGTATAATGATAGATCTTTACACCCTTAGGTGAAATAAGGCCAGAGATGCGCGATGTTCCACGGCCGACGGGTCTCCTAGCCCCCCGTATCTGAGTCGTCCTGGATATCGATGAGGTAATACGACCCGTTATTGAGATTTCTGCTGACCACAAAGGTTCCTTTCCATGGGGGTGATAGCTTATGCATATTTGTCTGGTCTTGAATCAGCTGGAGCACCAAGTCGCCCTCTTGAAACGTCTGGGTCTTACCCCTGCGGCTGTGATAGCGGCACAGGTGTTGCTGATAAATTGCTAACTCTCGTGCCTCTTCTAGAGCATCCAATGCATCTTGGCGCACCGTCTCGTTCTCCGTCTCAACGTAAGCCGCCACCCTTGGCGAGTCATGTTGTATGTCACTGGGTAGCACGGCCTCAGCACTAGATCTGATGCTCCATAAGACGGAGGGTAATTCTTCAACCCAACACCCGGGCGTTCGCTGCAAAGGAACCATGAGCCGTGGCTTGATCCCTCTTAAAATTTCCTGATTGGTGCACTCTGCTTGACCGTTGGACTGTGGATGTGCCACGGCTGAAATATCGAGCCGCATGTGCTCCTCGTCACAACATTTCTTCATGGCCGCCTCTAATAGATTTGTACCATTATCAGTAATGATGTTGTGCGGGTAACCAAAGCGGTAGATCAACTTCTTGATGAACAGAACCGCTGTACCTGCATCACATTTGCTGACTGGCTCTGCCTCTACCCACTTGGTAAATTTGTCAACCGCCACTAGGAGGTGCTTTTTCTTGTCCTTAGACCTCTTGAAAGGTCCTACCATATCAAGCCCCCAGACCGCGAACGACCAAGTGATTGGTATCATCCTCAATTCTTGAGCCGGAAAATGAGCACGCGGGCCAAATTTTTGACAGTCGTCACACTTCCGGACTAAGCCCTCTGCATCATTGTGAGCCGTCAACCAGAAGAACCCGTGCCGGAAAGCCTTGGCCACCAAAGACTTCGAGCCCTTCATGGTGTCCACAATCACCAGCGTGGATTTCACTCAAGATCTGTCGGCCCTCTTCTGGCGAAACACAACGCTGAAATACCCTTGTCACACTGCATTTATGTAACTCACCGTTAATTATCGTCATGGACTTAGAACAGCGGGTGATCTTTCTGGCCAGGTCTTCATCTTCTGGTAACTCGCCCCGGGTTAAATAGGTCAAATAAGGAATAGTCCAATCTGGGATAGCATGTAGAGCCGCCACCCACTATGCCTCCGGGTCAGGAATAGCCAAATATTCCTCTGAAGGTATCTTGACAGTCGGATGGTATAAGACCTCCAGAAAGACCTTAGGCGGCACCGACTTACGTCAGGAACCTAGTCGTGACAAGGCATCAGCCGCCTCATTCTTGCGACGATCAATGTGATCTACCTGATATCCTTTGAAATGACCTGCAATAATGTCCACCGCCTGTTTGTAAGCCGCCATCCTTGGGTCTTTGGAGTCCCAAGTGCCAGACACCTGCCGAGCCACTAGATCTGAGTCGCCCAAACACCTGACCCTGCTCAAATTCATCTCTTTGGCTAATATACGACCATGAAGCAAGGCCTCATATTCAGCCGCATTGTTAGTGCAGGGGAACATCAGCTGGAGCACATAAAAAACTTGTCACCTTTCGGAGATGTCAGGACAACCCCTACTCCTAACCCTTCTAAATATTTAGATCCATCAAAGTGTATAGTCCAGCATGTGTTATCCGGTTTTTCCTTAGGAGCTTGACACTCTGTCCAATCATTTATGAAGTCCACTAAAGCTTGGGATTTGATCACCATGCGAGGAACATACCTGATATTAAGAGGTCCCAGCTATAAGGCCCACTTGGCAATCCTCCCCGTGGCCTCTCTGTTCTGGATAATATCTCCCAACAGGGCAGAACTGACCAAAATTACCTGGTGCCCTAGGAAGTACTGTTTTAACTTGCGGTTGGCCATGAAAACTCCGTATACCAGCTTCTGCCAATGCGGATATCTATGCTTAGATTCTGTCAAGACCTCACTGATATAATAAACCCGCCTTTGCACAGGATACTCTTTCCCTGCCTCCTTGCACTCAACCACAATTGCAACGCTGACTGCCCTGTTGTTAGCCGCCACGTAAAGGAGCAACGGTTCCTTCTCAGCCGGAGCAACTAACACGGGCGGCTCCGTCAGCTGCTTCTTAAGCACCTCAAGTGTTTCACCCGCTGCCTTGCTCCAGGAAAACTTGTTTGTCTTCTTCATCATCTGATATAAGGGAATAGTATTCTCTCCAAGCCGGCTTATGAACCGGCTCAACGCAGCGATCCGCCCTGCCAGGCGCTGAACATCATTAATGCAAGTCGGCTCTCCTAAAGACATGATAGCCTTAATTTTATCCGGGTTAGCCTCGATGCACCACTCAAAGACCAAGAAATCCAAAAGCTTTCCTGCTGGAACACGAAAAACACACTTGGTCGGGTTAAGCATCATCTTGTAGACCCGAAGATTATCAAAGGTTTCCTTTAGATCTTCCAAAAGAGTTTCCTTGTTTCTGGATTTGACCACGATGTCATCCACATAAGCATGAACATTACGGCGAATTTGACCGTGAGGGCAATTCTGCACACATCGTTGGTAAGTCGCCGGGCACTCTTGAGCCCGAAAGGCATAGAGACATAACAGAACGCCCCAAAGTGTGTAATAAACGCCGTCTTCTCCTGGTCTTTTACTGCCATCTTGATCTGATGATATCCCGAATAAGCATCCAGGAAGCATAAACTTTCACACCCTGCTGTAGCATCAATAATCTGATCAATATGAGGGAGGGCAAAAGGATCAGCCGGACAAGCCTTGTTAAGGTCCGTGTAGTCCACACACATACGCCAGGTGCCGTTCTTTTTGAGCACCAACACCGGGTTATCCAACCACTCCGGTTGAAAAACTTCAACAATAAAGCCTGCAGCTACGAGCCGGGCCACTTCTTCCCCAATAGATTTGCGTCTCTCTTCATTGAACCATCACAGAAACTGTTTGATCGACTTAAACTTTGGATCCACATTAAGGTTGTGGTCAGCGAACTCTCTCAGTACACCTGGCATGTCAGAAGGCTTCCATGCAAAGATGTCCCGATTCTCACGGATGAATTCGATGAGCGCGCTTACCTATTTGGGATCCATATGAGCCCCAATGATGAACTGCTTAGATTAATCGCCCGGATTGAAATCTACTGCCTTGGTACCATCCGCTGAAAACTTGAGGGGCAGCGCAACCTTCGTGGTTGGTTTTTTCAAGGGGGTCATATCTTCCGGCTCAATATTTTCCTTATAGAATTTAAGCTCCTCCTGAGTGCAACTGGACTCTGCATAAGCCGCGTCTCCTTGCTCACACTCAATAGCCGTGTTTCGGTTACCGTGAACGGTGATGGTGCCGTTTAAGCCGGGCATCTTGAGCTGTAAGTAAACATTGCAGGGCCGGGCCATGAATTTGGCGTAAGCCGGCCGTCCAAACATGGCATGATAAGGGCTCTTGATTTTGACCACTTCAAACCATAAGGACTCTACTCTGTAATTGTATTCATCTCCAAAAGCCACTTCCAAAGAAATCTTGCCCACCGGGTGTGCTGACTTACCCGGCACTACTCCATGGAAAATAGTGGACGAAGGTTTTAAGTCCTTGTCAAACAACTTCATCCACCGGAAGGTGTCATAATAAAGGATGTTTATGCTGCTGCCGCCATCCACGAGCACCTTGTTCAAAATATATCCACCCACCTGGGGGGCCACAACCAAAGTCAGCCGCCCCGGGTCATCAATACGCGGCGGGTGATCTTCGCGGCTCCATGTGATGTCATATTCATACCACTTTAGATACTGTGGAATAGCCGGCGTGACCAAATTGACTGCCCATTTTTGCAACTTCTGGTCCCGTCTATTGAGACTAGTCATGAAGACGTGGTACTGCCCGGAGCTGAGCTCCTTTGGATTACTCTGAAAGCCGGACAGATTCCGCTATTGCTGCTGCTGCTGTTGCTGATGGTGATTATTTTTACCAGAGTGCCGCTGCTGTCCCCCATGATTATTCTGACCCGGATGACCGGATGTTGAGCCGCCCGATCCAAATCCGGCTCCTGACCCGCCAGAGCCAAATCCTGCTCCTGACCCGCCATGTCCTAGGTCCCCTGGTGGGCCGCCAACGTGATGGTTAGGTTGTGTGACATACCGCTTGAACTTCTTCATAAAAGAACAATTCCCCCATTTATGGGTTGCCGGCCGATCAGGCGTACTGTGACTTGGACAAGGCTGCTTCAGCATCTATTCCATGTTCATAGAAAAATTATCTCTGCCTGAAGGTGGTCCAAATCTCTTGTTTCTCTTGGGGTGATTTTGCTGGGTGTTTGTGTTGGCCACCAGCTCTGACCCGGACTCTGGGTTCTTACGTTTACTCTGGTTACCATTGTTCATTATGCCTTTGCCTTGGTTTCCCTTCTTGTCTTGACCGGTCTTTTCCTCATCAGAACCCGGATCCTTTGTGATGTCTGAGTCGGCATACTTCATGAGAGACGTCATGAGCTCTCCCATGTCCTGACACGTACACTTGAGCCGGCCAAGTTTCTGCTTTAGAGGAATAAAGTGGCAATTCTTCTCTAAAATCAACACCGCTTGAGCCGCCGTGATCTGTTCTGATGAATGAATATTCGTCGAGACCCGACGTACCCAATGATGAGCCGACTGGCTCTCCTACTGAATACAGTGATCAAGATCCACGGTGGTCATAGGTTGCTTGCACGTCCCTTGAAAGTTTTTGATGAATTGAGCCCTGAGCTCCACTCATGAATTGATGGTATTGGGGGGTAACCCCTTTAGCCAGGTACGAGTTGGGCCTTCAAGCATCAGGATGAAGTACTTGACACACACCGCTTCACTAACATCCAACATTTCCATGGCCAGCTCATAGCTTTCCACCCAGGCCTCTGGGGGTAAATCATCGGTGTAATTTGGAACCTTGCGGGGACCCTTGAAGTCTTTCGGCAGCCGATCGCTCCGAACAAACGGCGATAGGCACGGCAACCCTCCTGTCCTGGGGGTTACTCCTGCCCCTACGGAAATGGAGAGCCCGGGTTCTTGGTAAGCAGGCCTAACTGGTGCCTCTTGCAGGCTTCCCGCATGGTTTACACACGCCTGTGTATCTCTATCCGGTCGGTGACCCGTTGGAATTTCTCTGTGATAGTTGCTGCTGGAACCCGCTGGGGACTCATAGCGCCGGCTAAAGCTGCGGCTGGGAAGAGGGGTTGAATAGAGGCGGCTCTGGCTGTGAGTATACCTCTCTTGCTGGGCCATGGCCGTCTGCAAGTACCCGATGGCGTTCCGCACGTCCTCCACAAAGGGTGCTTCATCTGGGATAGGGATCTTCTTGAGCCAGGTGGCCGCCGCCACCATGTTCTCGGCCGGGTTAGAATAATGACCCGCCGGTGTTGGAAAGCCTCCAGGTGAAGCTTGGTTATGCTGGGTCGGATGAGTCAACGACCGTTCCATTGGGCGGCTCTCGCGCGCGCCCGCGGCTCGCCCCGCGCGAGAGGTGTTAAAGAGGTTCCTCGCTTCGTAACGCTCTGGTAGACGGGACTGATGCCTCCTATGATGTACCGCTGCTGCTGACCTTTGCTCCAGCCCTAAACGGAAAGCATCTGTCTGGACACGTTCTGCTTCCTCTTCCATCTGGATCTTTAGCTCAGCCATCCTTTGTCGTTCCTCAGCCATCTGGCCCTTGATCCGTGCAACCTCTATATTCCGAGATGCTTGATTATCTGGTATTACCTCCGTGGCCATGAGAGCCGTCAGTTCATCCATCAGCTCCACGAGAATCTGAGCCGGCGGCGGCATGCTATCACCCGCTACGGCGGCTCCCGCGGCCGTTTTACCAGCGGCAGGGGCTGATACTGCCATGAAAACCGCCGCATGAACCGGAGGTTTTGGCACATCCGACTCAAAGCCCTCCGACTCAGAGTATGCATCGTCGTAGCCCCCGAGGCCACCGTCGCGGAGCTGGTATACTAATTTTGTTTCTCCACTTGAAGACTCATCCTCTGAGTAGACAAGGGTTTCCTGTGACCCGGAAGCTTCCAGATCCCTACCTTGCATGAAGCCTATGAAGACATGTTTCTGATCCGGATTGGCGCGAGCAGGCCGCACGCTACTTGCATATTGGAGACGCCGAGCCGGCTCGACGATGTTGGTGCAGATGTCCTGCCCGGGTGTAATCCATCAGCCTTTCCAATGAAAATCTGGATCCCGCCGAACAGAACCCGGAATCCATACTCCACGGACTCAGCATCAAGCCCCCAGCTGGCATCATCGATGTAGAACCGGCCGCGGCGACTCTTGCTCATCCTTCCGACCACGTATCCCTCGAGCCCTGGGAGAGAACCCTTCATGAACTCAACACCACCAAGCGCAAGCCCCACGGTGGGCGCCAACTGTCGTGGATTTATCACGGTAGATGTCCGGGTAACGGACTTGAATTCGAGGCCATCGCTAACGGGGTGGACTCAAAGGGTTTCAACGGGATGAAAGACACAAGTTTACCCAGGTTCGTCCCCTCGAGTCGAGGTAATAGCCTACGTCCTGCTTGTGCTTATATAGCTTGTTGTATTGATTACAAAGGAGCTAAAATCTTGACCTAGTTCTCGATCACCTCTCCTCTAAGTCGCCCCGGGTCTGCATTTATATAGGAGGTCGGGACCACCGGGTCTTTACAATTATTTATCCGAGTCTCATTGTATGTCCGAGTCTCTCTCTATCTTCTTGTCCAAGCTGTCTCTGAGGCGGCTTACATGCCCGGGTCTTCTCCGTTCGGGCCACCGTGCGGCCCACACCTTGAGTCGTCTATCTTCCTGGGCCACCAGTATCACGGCTCGCCCTTGGGCCGGCTCACGAGCCACCAACATGACCCGGAGCCTTAAGGGCGGGTCATATTGCGGGGTTATATCCCCAACAGGATCCAAACTGAGTATCAGTATATCTTTGTGCATTCACTGGCCACTAATATTTTTCATATCCATGATCAAGATGCGATGCATTAATGAAACGAAGGAAGTTTGATGTGTAGTATAAAAATCATTAATAAACGAGATCCAAATTGATTATAAACATATTTGTCCATAGATCGGACACTAATGATATGCGTATCCATGACCAAATTGCACACTTCATTTGTGAAACGCAACTATATGCATTATAAATAAATCTCAACATCCCATATATCATATCCATCCAACCCCCCCCCCCCCACACACACACAATATTTTTTTAGAGATTACATATCATTAATAAAGGAGATCAAAAATGAGCACTCAAATATTTGTGCATGGATTAGACAATAATCATAGGCGTATACATGACTAGGTTGTATATTGGATTTATGATCCCCACTATAAGCATTATAAATAAATCTCAAACTCCCATACATCATATCCAACCAATTTCCCCCTGTACATCCATCTATATATCCCCACCTCTCTCTGTTGTAGTGCAACTCTAGTCTTCTAACAAGCCTTGCAACAATACATGGCACAACCGATGGACACCATCATCTTTTCCGCCATTGTCTTCATGTTGCTTTCTGTGACCACGACGACTCAAGCCGGTAGTTCCGAAGGTGACAAGCCCAAGGCGACCAAACTCATGGTAGCAGCGTGCGAGGCCGCCTCATTCAACAACCCAAATATGGATCCTGTCACGGAAGAATTCTGTTTAACGACCCTCATGTCGGATAACCGAAGCACTGAGGCTAAGGACCTCCGTGACCTTCTACTAGTCTTCGTCGACATCCTTAGGGGTCGAGTCACTACAACTGGTAGCAAGGTAAAGAAAAAGTTGGAAAGCACCAAGAAGGGTACCATACCAATGCGTGTCCTCGGTTTGTGTGACGTGGATTATGACACGGTGAAGAGTGTCATCAACTTATGTGATGCCAAGATCAAGGATTACCAAGATGACGAGGGCAGGCTACTGTCGGATGAGCTAGTTAGTTGGATGTATATGGCATATGATCGTGTCGACGAGTGCAAGTCCGAGCTTGTTGACATGCCTGCGGTGGGGGCTCTTCTCAATGAAAACAACGAATTGAGCATGCTGGTTAAACTGAACACCGCCTTGGTAGCACCGCCTTGGTAGCACCTGGTACGTTTGTGTACTAGAATGTTTGTGTTTTTCTGGGAGAAAATATGTCGATGAGAAATAAATTGTACTCTTAATAGTAATTTTCTTTTTCTTCTATCTATATATCTATCTATCTATATGTCGATCTATCTATCTATCTATCTATCTATCTATCTATCTATCTATCTATCTATATATATATATATATATATATATGACTATTATCTTATATAAGCAAAATACGAGACAAAAATAGAGAAACTTGCTGGAAATTCTCACGATAATCAGAAATATCCGGCATTCTATCTGGTCTATCCGGCAAGCACAACCGTTAGATTTTTGTAACGTACATTTGTTTCTCCTAATGATTTATGTAACGTGCATTTTGTCTCAAATGATTTTTTAACGTACCTAATATTCTAGGTGGACCACGATTTATAAAGTGTAAAGAAAGAATTTAACATCGGCCATGCTACGCGTCAGCCGACGGATAATTTTAAAAGCTCCGCTGGCTCGACGGCAATTAGGCCTATATCCATATAGTATTCAGCACAGTCCTCGTTCTTACAACAAGGCTTGTGTTACAAAATTCATTGCAGCAAACCATATGTTGCAGATTTTTTTTGCAACATAGGAGATATTATGGATGTTTTTCTTCACTATTTTTTGCAACATGGTTGTTGTTGTAGAAAAATTGCAACATAGACGATGTTGCAGAATATATTTATAGAGTTCTGTCTTCATTATTTTTGCAACATGGGTGTTGTCGCGGAAAGAAATTTGCAAGATTCTTGATGTTGTATAAGAGACAGGTAAAAATATACGCGTCACACAAAACAGACAACGGATCGCTCCCGTGCGATCCGCCGGCTGAAGGCAGGCTTTTTTCCATTAAACATACACGTAGAAAAAGAAGAGACAATTCCTTATTATAAAAATGATGTTCACAAAAATAAAAAATATCACATACGCCACGGATTAAAGTAACCCTAAAATGAAGAGTCATCCTGGCATAAAAAATGGAGTTATCCCCACCCACGTTTGTGTTCCTTAAAAGCTTGAAAGGATAAGTACAAAGAAAAGGTGTCCAAAAACAAAATTGTGGTTGGATGGTTAGAGGGACAATGATCTCCCGGACAACCACGGTTCAAGTCCTGGTGCTCGTATTATTCCGAAAATTATCTCAGGATTTCCGGGGATGCGTATTCAGTTGGAAATTATATGCATAAATCATGATGCATGGAAAAAGATCTATGAACCAGAGATATGCACCTTCCCATCGCCGGAAATCCTGAGATATCATGATTTATGCATGTATTTTTTATGAAGTCACTATAGGTGCCTCGTCGTCGATGGGAACGTGCATAAATCAAGATGCATGCGAAATAATCCATGAACAAACCTTAATATATGTAATTGAAGGAATATCATTGTTATTGTACTAGAGCATTGGCAAGACATGCCGTTGAGTATTACAGATTGGAATATTTTAGAACCAACAGTAAATTTTAAATTTACCACACCCAATAAATTTTAAATTTCTAGGGTAAAACAAAAAGAACTTTGAACTTCCCTTATGTGGTATAATTGAAGGAATATTATTTTTTTGTACTATGGCTTGGCAAGATAAACCATTGAGGATTTCAAATAGGTAGATTTAAGAACCAACGTTAAATTTTAAATTTAGTGCAGCCAATAAATTTGAAATTTATAGAGTAAAACAAATTCCAAGTATTATGTGATATTGTACGATTTAATTTGATGATGATACAGACAGAACAAAATCATTGTTTTCTATCTTTAAAAAAGACTCAACTTCTAATCATTTTTTATGCGAAGAAATTATATGCACCATATATATAAAACACTAGACCATCTTGCTTATGCCCCTCGTTTCAAATATCGTTGACCTATGGGTATGTGTGGTGTATCTTTCCCTGAAATTTTACCAAGATGTCTTATATATTCTACTACAATACGGGTGGAAATTATTGTAGAAAAAGTTATATATGCACGACGACAGTCGAACGATTCATGCACGACATTGAACATCGAGCCACACATGCATGGGAGTTAAAGGGAAACAACCGCTTCATTACATGGTCGTGTGGAAATCGGTAATCAATTATCCTGTGTGGAGCAGTTTCTTAGATGTATTATTTTGTAACTAGGGAGATATGTATGTTGCCATATGTATCAAATTAATACACACTTGCTTCACCCAATAGTAGTTGGAGTAACATTCATGGAGTATCTCACAACTGCGGTACGAAGATTTCATTCTGACTAATGATGGCGATTTGCGCAACATAGGTGGGAAATGGGATGCACTACATACAAAAATGAAGCACGTAATACACATGCTTATTGTTGTTTTATGATATATGAAATTTACCTAATGGGTTTTACATGTTCATTTGTTCTTTTAAATAATTATTTATCGTTATAATAGCTAGGTTGTCCAAGTGCACGGGAACTACGTGGCCGCATGTCGTTCTTCCATGATGGACGCCGCACCATTTTATTATTGTTTTATAGTAGAATTATATGGTGATGGCCAAAACTAATCATTTGGTTGAAAACATGTAGTAAGTTGGTGGTTGATTTTATTTTTATGCTATGTAAGAGTGCATAGCATTACTATATGACACAAAAAAATAGATGCAAGAGAGAGCTTAGAGCATCCTGATTACGAATTGGTGTTTAGTGGAAACAATGTCAAATTTGATTGAAATACCGCTACCTACATCGAAGTTCTACAACATGTTGACATGCTATTTTTGAAATATCTTACCAATCATTCATGCACAAATCGTAGTGATTTCAAATAGATTTTCATTTAAGTGATATATACTTATGATAATTTTATTTTCGGGATATGTAAAATAATGTACTTATGATGCCGTTGCAAATACAAGGGTTGCAAATTTAGTGAGTAAAAATATATGTGCATGAGATAAAAAAATCTACAGTATTAATGCATGAATAATCTAGCCCTCGCATTTGCAAGGGCCACGTTGCTAGTTTATCTACTAAAAGTAAAATACGGATCAAAATAGAGGAATAAGCTAGAAAATCCCACAATAATTAGAAATCCTCCCTTTTATCTCACGGCGCCACGGATATCGAGCCCTATGGGCTAGATCATAGGAGGTCTACCAAGAGGCACGTAGCTCCTGATCTTCCCCTGTTTTTCCGTAGCCATGAATCACTTATAAGGTTGTGCCATCCATGAAGAGATTTTGCGGTGGCATAGGATGCAGTTGCTTCACCAGAAAAACCATGGATCACCACTAGAATTTGCATTTGAAGCTCGGCACATCATATATTAAACTCGGCAAAAATTTCGTCAAGTGCTAAATCGACGCCATGCACTTGGTTGGACGGTCCCTGGTAATCATTCATACTGCCGAGTGCATTCTATCACCAACTTGTCGGTGCACTAAAGTTTGGGTCTTTAGTACCCCTTACTTGTGCAAGGGCAGTTGTAACCACACCAGTAGCAAGGCCTGCTAGGGGACTGCTCGGTGCAAGTACGAAGATGTCAAGAAAACGTTCAAGCCAACAAACAACAGACATAAGGCCAAAGGCTGGGATGCCGGCAAGATCCTTGCCGCGATGGCTGGGGAAGCCCCGGCAAGACATACACCCGCCAAGACCTCACCACCTTGCTAGCGCAGAGACTAGGTGTCATCCCTCCTGGTTACGTGTCAAGACACTAGCAATGGTGGAGGTTAAGCTGTGCTGATCGGACAACCCGTTTTTCCCTCCCCAAGAAGATTAGGAACACCTAGACGAAGCATTTAATGCATCTGTCCTATGCCATCGGTGTTAGGTATGATAACACTGTAGCAACTATACACCCCATGTATGTACTATACGCCATTGTTGGAGACCCCTTGGACATATCAAAGGAGGCCCATGGCATAACTAGAGAGGGGAGCTTCTTGCCCAAATGTATGGGTAGTGGCTATGTACTATTCATCACATAGCGTTCCTGGAGCCAGAGCTCAAGGAGTCATAATGCACTAAACAGGAGTAGGGTTTTATGCTTCTTGGCGATCCGAACCTAGGTAAAAATCCCTCGCTCTGCTCGTTGGATCTGCTCTTTGTGCACTCCCTTTCCTCGCCGAACCGAAAAGGCATCCACTTGGTCCCATAGGTGTCGTTTTCCCTGACAGAACTCAAAGAATATATAAACAATGTTTGTCAGGTTTTGACCGGAAATAACTCGGGGAACCACACCGTCAGACTGGACGTGTCGTTGACGGAAGTGCCAAGTGACACAATTCTTTGCCTAGTTTAAAATTGGGCAAACCTTGTCCAATAGGAATAATTCACGTGCTTGCATCATTGCCCAGTGCAAAATATCTACCGAGTTAGTTATCAGACCGAACTGGGCAAAATGTTTGTCGAGTTCCAAACTCGGCACTTTAATGTCGAATGAGGGCCAACCGCATGGCGCAACTTCATTATCCAGTTTGAAACTTCGTTTATTTCTTAAAAGCTGAAAGTGGGCAAACATATTGTCGAGTTTGAAACTGGGCAAACATCTTTCTGCTTATCGAGTTTTCTAGCGAAATAAGCTCAGGGAATATTTGCTAGACGACTGGCAATTTTTGTGTTTGCCAAGTTCTACAATCGGTGAAGTTTGACAGCAATCTGGCAATTTATATGTTTATCGAGTTTCGAACTCGTTAAAGAACTAATCTGTTTTTTAATATGTTTTTTGCCTCGTCTGCAAATAAATCCAAAGACCTTATTCTAACAATAATACGCTTATTCTGACAACACCCCAACACACCCGACCAACGTGGAAGAAAAGTAGGGCAACCCGGCCTAAACGCACCCAGCCACCCCCACTCCTCCCACATCTCCTCATACCCACTCACAACCGCACCACCTTCCTCCCTTCCGTCACCGCCGGAACCAGTGCGGATCACGTATGCCCCAGCTCCACCAGCGACCTTACTCCCCTCTCCGGCGAGCCCCCTCCCTCAACCAGCTTGATACTTGTGATCTGTGTTGGTTTTTTTGTGAAGAGGAATGGCTGATAAATTACAATATAGATAAGTATTTACCTCAATGGAGAAACAAGGTTTATCGAACCAATGGCAGTAACGGTGAACCACCGCCTTAAACGACTGCACCCAAAAGTGAAAACACTTGGACCCAACGCGGACTAGAGGTTTGTCAATCCCCTTGGACTCATTATTTGCACGCAAGTAAATTGTGTAGATAAAAGTTCAAAATTTTAAAGTAAATAAAAAGTAAAAAATTTGCAACAAGGAAATTGTAGTGTTTGTAAGCATATAAGTTAATACACCCGGGGGCAATAGTTTTCCGTGGTGGCATCTCTCATGTAGTAGGCATATGATGGGTAGACAAATTACTATTGGGCAATTGAAAGAAAAGCACATAGTTATGTGATATTCACAGCAATGATCGTGTATATATAAGCATCACGTCCATAAGAAAATAGGCATACTCCTACCTGCACCTATTACTATTACTCCACCCATCGACTGCTATCTGGCATGCATCTAGATTATTAACTAAAATAGAGTAATGCTTGGAGAACGATGACATGATACAGACAAAGAGAATTCAATTAATATGAACTAACCCCATCATTTTATCCTTAGTGGCAGCAATACAAAGACGTGTCCTTGTCCCCTTATGTCACTAGGATATAGGAATCCGCCAAATTGAACCCACTATAACACACCCTTTTACCGAAGATAGATCAATGTACTTGGCCAAAGCAAACCAATAGATCAAGGGGATTTACCAAGCTATAATGATCATGCAAATAAGAATCACAAATAGAATTAAGAGAAGACTCAAATCTTTTATCATGAATAGTCTTAATATAAACCCAAAATTTATCGGATTCGAGCAAACGCACTGCACAAAACAATTACATCAGATAGATCAAAGTGAAGATGCGATGATCATTGTATTGAAGATCAGGAGAGAGAGTGAGATAGCCATATAGGTACCAACCATGGACCCGATCCGTGGGGAACTTCTCACACATCATCATGGGAGCAGCAAGGATGATGTAGAGGCCCTCCTTGATCGACCGCCCCTCTGACAGGGCACTAGAAAAAGGGCTCCAGATGGGCACACGGTGGAATGTGCAATTGTAGTGACGGAAAAAGTGTTACATGAGGCTCTCTAGGGTTTTGGGGATTTATGAGAATTTATAGGCCACAGAGGGGCACCTGGTGACTCCCGTGTTGGGGAACGTTGCATGGGAAACAAAAAAATTCCTACGCACACGCAAGATCTATCCATGGTGATGAGCATCTACGAGAGGGAGTGTGAATCTACATACCCTTGTAGATCACTAAGCGGAAGCGTTAGGAAAAGCGGTTGATGTACTCGAACGTCTTCATGATCCAATCACGATCCATCCCATGATCTCATCACCGTCCCCGATCCCGTTGTGGTCCTTCTGATCTAGTGCCGAACGAACGACACCTCCGCGTTCAACACACGTACAGCTCGATGATGATCTCCGCCTTCTTGATCCAGCAAGAGGGAGCGGAGAGGTAGATGAGTTCTCCGGCAGCACAATAGCGGGTGGTGGAGTTGTCCCGGCAGGTCTTCGCCAAGCACAACCGAGACGATCTAGTGGAGAACAGATCTAGAGGAAAAATAGGGCAGCAAGTGGCATAGATGGGTGCGGCTGCCCTCTCTCTACCTCTCTATATATAGCAGGAATGGAGGAGGGTTGGCACCCCCTAGATCCAATCTAGGGGGCGGCAGCTAGGGCAGAAGGGGGCGCCCCCTAGGGAAACCCTAGGATGACTTGGCCCCCAAGACAGGTGGAGGGAACATAGCTAGGGCTCCCCACCTCTCCTGGTAACGTGGGAAAGCATGAGGGGGGCACATAGCCCCTTAGTAGGAAGGTTTGCCCCTTCTCCTTGGCCAATGAGGCCCCCCAACACGTGTTGGGGATCCCCGAAACCCCTTTCGGTACTCCTGGTCACAACCCTGTACTCTCGGAACGCATCTGGAATCCGATATCATTCGTCCTATATATCGATCTTCATCTCCGAACCATTCCAGAGTTCCTCGTCACGTCCGAGATCTCATCCGGTACTCCGAACAACCTTCAGTCAGCAACATACATAACTCACCTATATCAAAACTTCACCGAACCTTAAGTGTGCAGACCCTGCGGGTTCGAGAACTATGTAGACATGACCAAGACACCTCTACGGTTAATAACCAATAGCGGGACCTGGGTGCCCATATTGTTTACTACATATTCTAGGACGACCTTTATCAGTTGAACCTCTATGTCAAGGATTCAGTTAATCCCGTATGTAGTTCCCTATCTTCTTCGGTATGTTACTTGCTTGAGATTCGACCATTGGTATCTCTATACCTAGTTTAATATCGTTACCAGCAAGTCTCTTTAGTCGTCTCGTAATACAAGATCCCGTGGCTAACACTTAGTCACATTTCTTGCAAGGTTTATTGTGATGTGGTATTACCGAGTGGGCCCTGAGATACCTCTCTGTCACACGGAGTAACAAATCCCAATCTTGATCCATGCCAACCCAACAGACACCCTCGAATATACCTGTAGAGAACCTTTGTAATCACCCAGTTACGTTGCGACGTTTGATTCACACAAGGTACTCCTCCGGTGTCAATGAGTTGCATGATCTCACGGTCATAGGAACAGATACTTGACATGCAGAAAATTGTAGCATTAAACTAACACGATCATATGCTACGTTTATAGTTTGGGTCTTGTCCATCACATGATTCTCCTAATGAGGTGATCCTGTTATCAAATGACATCTTATGTTCATGGCTAGGAAACCTTAACTATGTTTGATCAACGAGCTTGTCTATTAGAGGCATACTAGGGACATGGTGTTATCTATGTATCCACACATGTATCTGAGTTTCCGATCAATACAATTCTATCATGGATAATAAACGATTATCATGAATAAGGAAATATAATTATAACTAATTTATTATTGCCTCTAGGGCATATTTCCACTTGCACCAGAGTCAATAATCTAGCTCACATCGCTATATGATTTGTTATGAATATCACATCAAATGAGTTATGGGGTTCGATCATGTTTTGCATGTGAGAGAGGTTTTAGTCAACGGGTCTGCGACATTTAGATCCGTGTGTACTTTGCAAATCTCTATGTCATACTGTAAACACTACTACCATGCTCCACTTGGAGCTATTCTAAATGGCTACTCCACTATATGTATCCAGATTGCTACTAAAAGTCATCCGGATTGGTGTTAAAGCTTGCATCAACGTAACTCTTTACGACGAACTCTTTATCACCTCCATAGTCAAGAAATTTCTCCTTAGTCATCTATTTACTAAGGATAATTTTGACCGTTGTCCAGTGATCCACTCTTGGATCACTCTTGTACCCCTTGACGGACTCATGGCAAGGCACACACAGGTGCGGTACACAGCATGGCATACTATACAGGGCCTATGGATAAGGCACATGGGACGACCCTCATTCTTTTTCTTTCTTCTGCGGTGGTCGAGCTTTGAGTCTCACTCAACTACACACCTTACAAATCAGGCAAGAACTCCTTCTTTGACTGATACATATTGAACTCTTTCAAAATCTTGTCAAGGTATGTACTCATTGAAAGTCTCATCAAGCGTCTTGATGTATCTTTATAGATCTCGATGCCCAACAATTAAGTTCCTCTATCCAGGTCTTCCTTTGAAAATCACTTTTCAAACAACCGTTTATGCTTTATAGAAATTCTACATTATTTCTGATCAACAATATGTCATCCACATATACTTATAAGAAATTTTATAGTGCTCCCAGTCACTTTATTGTAAATACAAGTTTCTCGTAAACTTTGTATAAACTCTAAAACTTTGATCACCTCAACAAAGTGTATTTTCCAACTTCGATATGCTTGCTCCAGTCCTTAGATGGATTACTGGAACTTGCATACTTTTTAGCATCCTTAGGAATGACAAAACCTTCCAATTGTATCACATATAACCTTTACTCACGGAAACCGTTAAGGAAACTATGTTTTGACATCCATCTACGAGATTTCATAATTGAAAAACCGCATCAACTGCTAACATAATTCCAATAGACTTTAGCATCGCTACGAGTGAGAAAGTATCATCGCAGTCAACTCCTTGCACTTGTCGGAAACTTCTGTGCGACAACTCAAGCTTTATAAATGGTGAAATTTACCATCATCTTGTGTCTTCATCTTAAAGGTCCATTTGTACTAACGACCTGCCGTCCAACGGGCAAGTCTACCAATGTCTATACTTGGTTTTCATACATGGATCCTTTCTCGGATTTCATGGCCTCTAACCATTTTTTGGAATCCAGGCCCATCATCGCTTCTCCATAGCTCGTAGGTTCATTATTGTCCAACAATGTGACCTCTAAGACAGGGTTGTCGTATCACTCAGGAGCAGTACACGTCCTTGTCGACCTAAGAGGTTCGATAGCAACTTGATCCAAAGCTTCGTGATCATCATCATCAACTTCCTCCTCAACTGATGTAGGCACCACAGAAATAACTTTCTGCGCTGCGCTACTCTCTGGTTGAAACAAAGGTTCAACAACCTCATCAAATTGTATCTTCCTGCCACTCAATTCTTTCGAGAGAAACTCTTTCTCAAGATAGGACCCGTTTTTAGCAACAAACACTTTGCACTCGGATCTGAGATAGAAGGTATACCCAACTTTTCTTAGGGTATCCTATGAAGTTGCACGTTTCCACTTTGGGTTCGAGCTTATCAGACATAAGTGTCACATTCCCAAACTCTGAGAAATGACAGCTTAAGTTTCTGCCCAACCATATGGTGTCAGCTCAACAGATTTAGATGGTGCCCTATTTAAAGTGAATGTAGTTGTCTCTAATGCATAAACCCAAATTAATAGTGGCAAAACGGTAAGAGACATCATAGTTCGCACCATATCCACTAGAGCATGACTACGACATTCAGATACACCATCACCCTATGGTATTCTAGGTGGCGGGATTTGTGAAACAACTTTCACATTTTCTAAAGTTGTATGCCAAACTTGTATCTCAGATATTCACCTCCACGATCATATCGCATATTTTTTATTTTCTTGTGACGATGATGTTAAACATCACTCTGAATTTGTTTGAACTTTTCAAACGTTTCAGACTTGTGTTTCATTAAGTAAATATACATTATATCTGCTCAAATCATCAGTGAAGGTAAGAAAATAACGATATCCACTGCACGCTACAACACTCATTGGACCGCATACATCAACATGTATCATTTCCAATAAGCTACTAGCCCGCCCCATCATACCGAAAACGGGGTCTTTAGTCATCTTACCCATGAGGCATGGTCCGCATGTCTCAACTGATTCGAAATCGAATGAGACCAAAGATCCATCAACATTGAGTTTCTTCATGCGATTTATACCAATCTGACATTTAGCGGCAGTGCCACAAGTATTGCTATGAACCCAAAAAGGTCAAGCACGGTATGAACCCAAAACCAAGCACTTCTCCCATTGCAAGAATTATAGATAAAGTTGGTCAAACGAAACCCATAACTCGAAGAGACTTACAAGGATACGAAATCATGCATATAAGAAATCAGAGGAGACTCAAATAATATTCATAGATAATATGATCATAAATCCAGAATTCATCGGATCTCGACAAACACACCACAAAAGAAAGTTACATGGGATAGATCTCCATGAAGATCTTGAAGAACTTTGTATTGAAGATCCAAGAGAGAGAAGAAGCCATCTAGCTACTAGCTATGGACCTGAAGGTCTGTGGTGAACTACTCACGCATCATCGGAGAGGCAATGGTGTTGATGAAGAAGCCCTCCGTGTCCGGATCCCCCTCCGCCAGGGCACCAGAACGGTCCCCAGATGGGATCTTGCGGAAGCAGAAGCTTGCGGCGGCGGAAAAGTATTTCCGTGGCTCTCTCCGTTGGTTTTGGGATTTTAGGGAATTTATAGGTGAAGGAGGTAGGGAAAAGGAGCCACAGGGGGCCCACGAGCCTGCTAGGCACGCCCACCCCCCTGGGGCACGCCTAGGGGGCTCGTGGCCTCCTCCGTGGCCCTCTGCCTTGGTTCTCAAGTCTTCTGGATCCCTCCTGTTGTGGAAAAAATCATCCCAAAGATTTTATTCCGTTTGGACTCCGTTTGATATTCTTATCTGAAAAAGGTAAAAAACACAGAAAAACAGAAACTGGCACTGGGCACTGAGTTAATAAGTTAGTCCTAAAAATGATATCAATAGCATATAAATGCATATAAAACATCCCAAGTTGATAATATAATAGCATGGAACAATCAAAGATTATAGATACGTTGGAGACGTATCAATGCTTCTTCAAGCAAAGGTACACTTGTTACATATGTTATAGACATTTACCATGCTGACATGCCAAATAGCTCTTGGGTATTTGATACCGGATCGGTTGTTCATATTTGCAACTCGATGAAGGGGCTGCTAAGAACTAGGCATGTGGCACAAGGGGAGATTGACATCAGGGTCGGCAACAAAGCAAGAGTTGCCGCATTGGAGGTCGGCACGATGCAGCTCAAGCTTCCTTCTAGATTTATTTTGGAATTGAATAATTGTTATTACATTCCCGCACTTAGTCGGAATATTATTTCTGCCTCATGTTTGATGAGTCAAGGTTATGAATTCAATATAAAGGACAATGGTTGTTCATTTTTTGAATGGAATGTTCCATGGCTATGCACCCATAATAGATGGGATATTTAGTTTAAATCTAGAAACGGAACCAGTGTACAACGTGAATGTCAAGAGGCATAAGGCTAATGTGGTAAATCCCACATACTTCTGGCATTGCCGGGTTGGGCACATTAGTCTGAAACTTATGAAGAAGCTCCATGATGATGGAATCCTAACCTTATCCGACTTTGGGTCGTTCGAGACACGCGAATCATGCTTTCTAGGCAAGATGACTAAGTCTCCTATTGCAAAGAGTTGCGATAGGGCGTTCGAGTTGTTGGAGCTTCTACACAGTGATGTGTGTGGTCCAATGAGCACAACAGCTAGAGGTGGCTATCAATACTTCGTGAATTTTACCAATGACTTGACTAGATATGGATATATCTATTTGATGAGGCACAAGTCGGAAACTTTTGAAAAATTCAAAGAGTTTCAGAACGAGGTTGAAAATCAGCTCGGCAAGACGATAAAACTTCTACGGTCAGATCGTGGAGGTGAGTACATGAGACAGGAATTTGATAATCATTTGAAAAGCCGAGGAATAGTACCTCAGCTCACACCTCTGGGTACGACGTAGAGAAATGGTGTGTCAGAACGAAGAAATCGAACCTTGTTGGACATGGTCCGGTCGATGATGAGAAAATCGTATTTACCCTTGTCTTTTTCGGGATACGCTCTAGAAACTGCAGCTTTCATACTTAATAGGGTACCATCTAAATCCGTAGACAAGACACCACATGAGATGTGGATTGGGAAGACTCCTAGTTTGTCTTTGCTAAAGATTTGAGGTTGTGAAGCATTTGTTATGCGACTCATGTCGGACAAGCTTACACCCAAGTTGGATAAATTCATATTCTTGGGATATCCAAGGGAAACCTTGGGATACAACTTCTACAACCAAGAAGAGAATAAAGTGTTTGTTGCTCGGAACGGGGTTTTCCTAGAGAAAGAGTTTCTCAATCGGGAGGCCAGTGAGAGAACAGTGTGACTCGAAGAAATTCGAGAGCCACTCGGGGACGACTCGGCTGGTGATGAGATCCTACTGGAGTTGATCAGGGAACCCGTAGTGGAGTCGGCACCAGAGCCACGGAGTTCGGAACGATTGCGCAGAGTGCACGATTTATTGTTGCTGGAAAGAGACGAGCCGACCACGTATGCGGAAGTGATGGTGAGCCCAGATTCCAAGGCATGGCTCGAGGCCATGAGATCCGAGTTAAAGTCCATGGATGAGAATCAAGTCTGGGACTTGGTTGATCCGCTACCTAGCGTAGTTGTCATTGGTTGCAAATAGGTCTTTAAGAAGAAAACCGATGTGGATGGAAATGTTCAGATCCACTAAGCTCGGCTTGTCGCTAAAGGTTATGGACAAGTTCAAGGAATTGACTATGACGAGACCTACTCGCCTGTAGTGATGCTAACGTCGGTGAGGATCATACTAGCTATAGCTGCATATTTCGATTATGAGATATGGTAGATGGATGTCAAAACAGCTTTCCTTCATGGAAATTTAAAAGAGGATGTATACATGATACAGCCCAAAGGTTTTGTCGATCCAACTAATGCTGGTAAAATATGCAAGCTTAAGAGATCCATTTATGGATTGAGGCAAGCAGCTCGGAGTTACAACATTCGTTTTGATGAAGTCATCGTTGACCTTGGTTTCATCAAGAACGAAGAGGACTATTGTTTATACAAGAAGTCTAGTGGGAGCTCGGTAGTATTTTTGATCTTGTATGTGGATGACATACTGCTGATCGGAAATGATGTTTCGATCCTAAACTCAGTCAAGGAATCACTGAATGGCAAGTTTTCGATGAAAGACCTTGGAGAGGCAGTGTACATTTTAGGCATCAACATCTATAGAGATAGATTGAGGAGGCTGTTCGGCTTGAGCCAGAGCACGTACATAGACAAAGTGTTGAAGAGGTTCAACATGAGTGAGGCCAAGAAAGGGTTCTTGCCCGTATCACATAGTGTAAGGCTAAGCAGGACTCGGAGTCCTACGACTTCTGATGACCGAAACCGGATGAGTAGGATTCCATATGCGTCGGCAATTGGATCCATCATGTATGCTGCTACTTCTTGAGATTGCGTTGGTTTTTCCCTTGAAGAGAAAAGGGTGATGCGGCAAAGTAGAGATAAGTATTTCCCTTAGTTTGAGAACCAAGATATCAATCCAGTAGGAGTATCAAGATGAGGCACCAAGGCACCTGCACAAAAACAACAAACTTCCACCGAACGCGATAAAGCGGTTGTCAATCCCTTTACGATTACTTGCAAGGTGAGATCTGATAGTGATAATAGGTAAATATAAATAAATAAATAAAAGTGCAGCAAGGTATTTTTTTGTGTTTTTGTATGTAGATCTGAATATATAATGTGTAAAATAGACCCGGGGGCCATAGTGTTCACTAGAGGCTTCTCCCATGATAGAAAGTATTACGGTGGGTGAAGAAATTACTGTCGAGCAATGGATAGATTCGCACAAAGTCACGACGATATCTAAGGCAATGATCATACATATAGGCATCACGTCCGAGAAAAGTAGACCGATACTTTCTGCATCTACTACTATTACTCCACACATCGACCGCTATCCAGCATGCATCTAGTGTATTAAGTTCATAACAAATAGAGTAATGCTTTAAGCAAGATGACATTATGTAGAGGGATAGATTCATGCAATATGATATAAACCCCATCTTTTTACCCTTGATGGCAACAACACGATGCGTGCCTCGCTACCCCTTCTGTCACTAGGTGAGGACACCGCACGGTATGAACCCAAAACCAAGCACTTCTCCCATTGCAAGAATTATAGATCAAGTTGGCCAAATGAAACCCATAACTCGAAGAGACTTACAAGGATACAAAATCATGCATATAATAAATCAGGGGAGACTGAAATAATATTCATAGATAATCTGATCATAAATCCACAATTCATCGGATCTCGACAAACACACCGCAACAGAAAGTTACATCGGATAGACCTCCATCAAGATCATGGAGAACTTTGTATTGAAGATCAAAGAGAGAGAAGAAGCCATCTAGCTACTAGCTATGGACCCGAAGGTCTGTGGTGAACTACTCAGGCATCATCGGAGAGGTAATGGTGTTGATGAAGATGGCCACCGGAGATGGATTCCCCTCTGGCAGGGTGCTGGAACGGTCTCCCAATTGTTTTTTGGTGGCTACTGAGGCTTGCGGTGGCGGAACTTTCGATCTTGGTTTAGGTTTGGAGGTTTCTATATTTATAAGACCAGATGGCGTCGAGAACAAGCCAGGAGGACCCACGAGGGAGTCATGAGCCCCCTAGGCGCGCCCAGGGGGGAGGCCGCGCCTCCCTGGCTCATGGCTTCCTCAGGACTCCTCTCCGGTATCTTTTTCTTCTGGTATTTTTGATATTTTGCATAAAAAATCATGGCGAAAGTTTTATTCCGTTTGGACTCCGTTTGATATTCCTATCTGAAAAAGGTCAAAAACACGGAAAAAACAAGAACTGGCACTGGGCACTGAGTTAATAAGTTAGTCCCAAAAATAATATAAAATAGCATATTCAAGCATATAAAACATCCAAAGTTGATAATATAATAGCATGGAACAATAAAACATTATAGATACGTTGGAGATGTATCATATGCCATGCTATGTACACGGCCTGATATTGCCTATGCAATAAGCTTAACAAGCAGATACCAGGCCGACCCTGGTGAGAGTCACTGGGCAGCGATGAAAACTATCTTGAAGTACCTGAAAAGGACTAAAGAGATGTTCCTAGTTTATGGAGGTGAGGAGGAGCTCTGCTTAAAGGGTGACGCTGATGCTAGTTTCCAAACCGATAGGGATGATTGTCGATCGCAAACTGGATTCGTGTATGTCATGAATGGAAGAGCAGTGAGTTGGACGAGTTCCAAGCAAGATATGGTGGCCGACTCCATAACAGAGGCCGAATACATTGCGGCTTGTGAAGCTGCAAAGGAAGGTGTTTCGATTTGGAAGTTCCTGGAAGATGTTGGTGTGTTCCTGGGCTGGTCAAAACCATTGGACCTTTATTGCGATAATTCAGGTGCCATCACACAGGCCAAGGAGCCGATACAACACCACAAGACCAGGCACATAGACCGAAAATATCACTTGATACGAAAGCTCATAGAGAAAGGTGATACCAATTTGTGCAAGATTCATACGGATGCAAATTTTGCAAATCCATTGACTAAGCCACTTCCACAACCCAAGCATGAGGGGCACGTTAGAGCTATGGGCATTTGATGTCTATTTGATTGACTCTAGTGCAAGTGGGAGACCGTTGGAGATATGCCCTAGAGGCAATCATGTATGATGATATTTCCTATGTGTTTATGAATAAAGATAGTCCTTGGACATTATCAGTGATGTGTATTAATAAGTACGTGACTTGTTTGTGAGACTGTGCATTGTATGATAAATGTCCTAAATGGTCCCTAGTCGAAAGGGTTGTGTGGACGCGCAACTAATCAAACTAGTATATGACACGGTGGATGGTTCAGTCTCACTGACCATGTAGCATTGGATGCTAGCCGGATAATATGGACTCAGAAAGGTCTGGTCGGATTCGACATGGTCAGATCCAAGTCGAGATAAGGTCTGAGTTGAACAGACCCAACTATGAGACACATCGATAGGTCATCTGTGAGTCTCTAGTACAACATACGTTCCATGTCTTAAGACCTGAGCTGGCGCATGTACCCGGGATGGTGACAGACTTGATTTGGGCCGACCAAACGCTACTCCATGACTGGGTTGTTACAAAGGTAGGTTTCGGGCTTGTCCAAACCCATGCTGCAAGACATGGTCGATCAAGATGGGATTTGCCCCTCCTACCAGGAGAGATATACTCTAGGCCCCCTCAGGTGATCCGACCTGGATAAGCATGGCCATGCGATGAGGATTATGAGATAATCCTAATGTTGGTCGGATTCACCGGAATGAGAAGGAGGTTGTGCTACAACAAGGATGACCATGTCGCCTTGTGCATGACAACATATATCGTGGGGCAAAGGGAACAAAAGTGTCAAGTACAGGTTTGCCTAACCAGCTTCATCGGACACTTGGAGTCGGCACGTCTTGCTAGAGGCCGTTACCGACCGGTCGAGTCAGATGTCATCTCACTCACGACCAAGTGGACGAGAACCTAAAGGGTCGCGCGCTTAAGGGAAGGAACACGTGGGCTTTAGGATCCGTGCGAGGCCCAAGAGTTGAGCCCGCGCCGGATGCCTATATATAGTGGAGGTGCGGCACACCCATCCGGTTGATCGATTTTGCACCCTCATTAGGGTTTTCTTGTGTTGTGAATAGCCACCTTCACTTGTCGCCGCCGACCGTGTGATCGAACCTATCAGTCCGCCGCACGGGTGTTCCTCCTGCACGCGCGGATACCATTAGAGGCGGTGCACTTGCGCCGCTCCGGCGAACCTGTACATCGGATCCGGCGATCGGCTGTTCGAGGGAGATCGGAACGGCTATTCGAGGGATATCAGACCGGAGGAGACGGACCACACGAACACGCTGCCCCAACTCTACTTCCGCTGCACGGCACTGCGCGTTTAGTGGTAACAATCTGTGATCCATCTCCGTAGCATGTTCTTGGATGTTCTGCAGGTAGGAAAATTTTATTTTGCGTGCGATGAATCTACGGTAGAACCCAACAGACAACCCCTTAGTGGGCTGGTTTACCCCTTCCCCTTGGCCCATGTCGCTCCCCAACACTTGTTGGGGACTCCCAAAACCCCTTTCGGTACTCATGGTCGCAACCATGTACTCTCGGAGCGCTTCCGGACTCTGATTCCATTTGTCCTATGTATAGATCTTCACCTACGAACCATTCCGAGTTCCTCGTCACGTCCGACATCTCATCCGGGACTCCGAAACACCTTCGGTCACCAACATATATAACTCAAATATACCGAAACGTCACTGAACCTTAAATGTGCAGACCCTACGGGTTCGAGAACTATGTAGACATGACCGAGACACCTCTACGTTCAGTAACCAATAACGGGACCTGGATGCCCATATTGGTTCGTACATATTCTACGAAAATCTTTATCGGTTAAACCTCAATGTCAAGGATTCAGTTAATCACGTATGGCGTTCCCTTTGTTCTTTGGTATGTTACTTGCCCGAGATTCGATCGTCGGTATCTCTATACCTAGTTCAATCTCATTACCGGCAAGTCTCTTTACTTGTTCCGTAATACAAGATCCCGTGGGTAACACTTAGTCACATTGCTTGCTAGGTTTATTGTGATGTTGTATTACCAAGTGGGCCCTGAAATACCTCTCCATCACACGGAGTAAAAAATCCCAGTCTTGATCCATACCAACCCAACAGACACCCTTGGAGATACATGTAGAAGACCTTTATAGTCATACAGATACCTGTAGAGCACCTTTATAGTCATCCAGTTACACACAAGGTACTCCTTCGGTGTTAGTGAGTTGCATGATCTCATGGTCATAGGAACATATACTTGACATGCAGAAAACTGTAGCTATAAACTGACACGATCATATGCTATGTTTATAGTTTGCGTCTTGTCCATCACATCATTCTCCTAATGATGTGATCCTATTATCAAATGACATCTTATGTCCATGGCTAGGAAACCTTAACCATCTTTGATCAACGAGCTAGTCTATTAGAGGCATACTAGGGACATGGTGTTGTCTATATATCCAAACATGTATCTGAGTTTCCGATCAATACAATTCTAGCATGGATAATAAACTATTATCATGAACAAGGAAATATGATAATAACTAATTTATTATTGCCTCTAGGGCATATTTCCAACAGCCCGAGGGGGCCACTAGATAACTGGGCACGGCCACTCCCCTAAGCGCACCTTGTTGTGCAGTGGCTTCCTCATGTAGCCCTAGCCTCCTCCTGAAGCTTCCGAGTATTCTTTTGGTCCATAAAAAGTTATGATGAAGTGTTGGGACAATTGGACTTTGTTTGGTACTGTAAACCTGAAACAAAAACATGTAGAAAACAATAACTAGCACTTGGCACTGGGTTAATAGGTTAGTGCTCAAATATAATATTAATGGTTAAATAAACACCCAAAAAGTATCATGGAATGATAATATAATAGCATGGTACAATAAAAAAACATAGATAAGTTGGAGAGGAAGCACACCTCCTAGCACGAGCTGGCATCTGTTCAGGCTGTGGAGACCACCCCGCCCCCACAACTCCCTGTGCCGAATCCAGGCAGCGACACCTCGTCGTCGGAGCCAAGCCGTCGTGCCCCAGTGCAGGGCGGCCACCGGAGCCAGGCAGGAGCACCCTAGTGTTGCCACATCTAGTCGACACAACCATGACAGCTGGAGACATTTGATAAACCGAAAAGTGTGGGGTGTCATTTGTAGCATTTTTCTATAAGTAAGAGTGTCAAACCCAACAAGGAGCTAAAGGTAGAATTAATAATCTCTCAAGTTCTATCGACCACCAATACAACTCTACCCACACTAACGTTTACTTAACTCTCCCAAGTACTTTGTAGGCATAAATATAGTTTTGCAAAATAATAAAGAACGGGAAATAAAAGTTAGGTGTTGTTTTAATAAAAGAAAAATAAAGTAAATATAGCGATTGTGGGAAACTTATGACATGATTTGCGAGATTGTCCTAGCCAATCGATAACTAGACCGGTATCGTTGTTGCAGATTTCTATGAGGGAGAGGCATACGCTAACATACATTTTGTACTTGGATCATATGCACTTATGTTGAAATTATAGCAAGCATTCACAACTACTAGAAATTCATTAATGTAAATGCAAACGTAGCATTAAACATCAAGTCCCCTTTATCCCATCCGTAAACAATCCCCTTACTCAGTTGTAAGCTTCTGTCACTCTAGCAACACACTATAAGCGAATCATAAACATATTGCAACACCCCACAACGGGGATCCCACACGCTTGCGCGACACGGCAGGCACCATAGGACAGAACCAAAATAGAACATACAGCTCAAACCAATCACGATCATCAATCAACCCATAGGACAAAAGAAATCTACTAAAATATCGTAGGATAGCCACACATCATTGGATAATAATATATAACATTAAGCACCATGTTCAAGTAGGGGGTATAGAGGGATGCTGGAGAATGGACCACTATAGAAATATGAGGGAAGGTGATGGCGGTGGTGATGACGGCGGCGAAGTTTTTGGTGTAGAACAAAATCACGATGGATGCCCTAGCTGCACTCCCGCGCACCCGGGAGAGAGGGGGAGAGAGCCTCCTCCTTCTTCTTCTTCCTTGTCCTCCTCCCTGGGTGGGAGGAGGGTTTCCCCTCTGGTCTATGGACGCCATGGCTTTGGGAGGGCAAAAGTCCCTCCGAGATCCGATCTATCTCTCTGTTTCTTTTATCTTTTCGCGACTGTTTTGTAGCCCTTCACCGTTTCTTAAATATACGGATATTTGTAACTCCAATCGGGCTGAAATTTTTAGGGGATTTATATCGCGAAAATATGTTTCTCGCGCTAGAAGGAGATCCTCAACCGGCCTAAGGGCTGACCACAAGTCATCAGGCCGCGCCCCTTGGGGCCATCATCTTGCGTTGATTCTGAATCTCAAAATTCACATATATTCCAAAAAAAACTCCATAAATTTTCATTGCCTTTATACCTCGTTTGATATGGAATTTCTCTGAAATAAAAGACACGTACTGGCACTGGACACTGGATAAGTAAGTTAGTCCCCAAAATATTATTAAATTTTGCCAATAGTACATGAAAGATGTAAAATATTGGCATGAAGCAATAAATAATTATAGATACGACAGAGACGTATCAGCATCCCCAAGCTAAATTCCTGCTCGTCCTCGAGTAGATAAATGTACAAATTTCTAATCATGGCATGAATATTGAGATACAAGTGATGCAAGGCAATAGTCTGAGAAAAAGACATCCATACTCAGGTTTAGTAGCAATAATCATGTGCTTTCAAAATAGCAATATGCAAAAGAATGTTATCCTTACAAAATCATATAGCCCGGCATGTTTGGCCTTCCTAGCATAAAGTATAAATCATGAGCACCCCGGTGCCAAACCAAGCAATTCGATCATACTTTTTCAATGTGCATCAACTTTTTGTTCTTCACGCAACACATGAGCGTGAACCATGGACATAGCATAAGGGTGGAATAGAATATGGTGGTAGATATCAAAAGGATTGAAAGTGGGGAAGAAAGTCTCGCATCAATTCGGCGTATCAACGGTCTATGGAGATGCCCATCAATAGATATCAATGCGAGGAGTAGGGATTGCCATGGAACGGATGCACTAGAGCTATAAGTGTATGAAAGCTCGACTGAAGCTAAGAGGGTGTGCATCCAACTTGCTTGCTCATGAATACCTCGGTCATTTTAGGACGCCTGTCATCGGAATATACAAGCCAAGTTCTCCAATGAAAAATTTCCACTAGCATATGGAAGTGACAGAGCAAGACACACTCTATCTGAAGAGCATGGTGCCACTTTGAGGCACAAGTGTGGTAAAGGATAGTAGCAAAGTACCTACTCTTATTTTTATTTTTTTCATGTGCGATTTTTTCTATTTTTTCACTTTGCCTCCCCCCCCCCCCCCCCGAATTCATTTTTATGGTGGCCACATTTAGCCTTCACCATTTTTATTTCATTTTTCATCCGGAGTCTCATACCGACCTGTGGGGGAATCATAGTCTCCATCATGCTTTCCTCACTCAGACAATGCTCTAATAATGATGATCATCACACTTTTATTTACTTACAACTCATCATGAAAACTGATAGGATGATAAGAATCTATATGAATGGCTCTGGCATTGTACCAGGATGTGCAATGATCTAGCGTATGAATAGATATAAATAAACGGACAAGCCATGAAAATATCATGCAAAACAATATGACAATGAAAGTACAAGTCATATGAAGTGATGGTGGAAGTTGCATGGCAATATATCTCGGAATGATTATGGATATACCATGATAGGTAGGTAAGGTGGCTGTTTTGACGGAGATATAATGAGGCTTATGTGCCACAGCGCGTATTATATCACGGGGTTTGGATGCACCAGCAAAAGTTGCACTGATCCTCGAGTTGAGAATGCGCAAGGCACGGTAGTGAAGAGACTAGCAAAATATGAAAATGTGAGATTGCGTATGTCCATGGTTTGACATTATTCATAAAGAACTCATATACTTATTGCAAAGTTTTATTAGTTTTATCACAAATATAAGTACTACTTGTATGCTCCTAGGCAGAAGGATGGTAGGACTTAACCATCGCGTGCCGCCGATTCAACTGCACAAAGGATTTCAATCAAGTATAAATTATGCTCCAATCTTCATCGCATAACTAGAGACTATATGTGCATGCTTCGGGGAACACAAACTTTAACATCAATATTCTTACTAATCCACAATCATCAACTTGTGCACCCACATATTACTATCTTAATGTCACAAAACTACTATAGGGAATCAAACATATCATATTCAGTGATCTACAAGTTTGATGTAGGATTTTGTGACTAAACATGTAAATAATCAATTCCTGTTGACTCTCTAAATAGGTGTAAGTGAGGCATGACAGTTTAATTCTTTGCACAAAAGACTTGGACAAGCTCTAATAAACATAAGTGAAGCAAAAGAGCATTCTAGAAATAGTGGTTTTATATATGTAGAAAGAGGCTTCCAACTTCAAATGATATAAGTGAAGCACACGAAGCATTATATAAAGCCATACACAACAGATATGAGTGAAGTGCAAAGAGAATTCTATAAATCAACCATGGACTTTCCCGTACCAGCATGGTGCATTTCTAAAAGGAAAATAAAAAGCACTCGGCACTCCAAGAATTTACGCATATCATATGAACAAAACAAAAACCACAACATACCGATAATTGTTGAAAAGGAAATTTGGGATGCCTTTCAGGGCATCACCAAGCTTAGACGCTTGAGTCGCCTTGAATATTTACTTGGGGTGTCCTGCGCATCTCCAAGCTTGAACTCTTGTCTCTTCTTATTATTCTCATATCAATACCTCCTCGATCTTCGAACACTTCATCCACACAAAACTTTTATTAATAACGTTAGTACACATAACACCAAATCCCATAGTGTCTTGCCATAACATTATTGCATAATTATAATCTAACATTACCCATTGTATTCTATAACAATTATATGGCTCCCAAGTCATTGGGGCTCAACACAAATTAAAAAACTATCACGCAAAGCAACTAGTAAAGCAATATGTGTTTGTTTCAAATGCAGTCCAATGCAGTCCAGCCTGTGACGTCGTGCGGTTCCCAGGCGTGACCATGTGGTTCCCAGGCATCTTGTTTTTTGAATTTGCATGTACTCGCTAGTTTGGCTCGCCATGAAGTTTAGTAAAGACAAACCCAGATCCACATGTTTCATGATTCAATTGTGGTATATGAAGCTCACTTTTTTATTAAAGAAAGAGGTTCAAACGACATGCGACAGGAGTGCGATTTAAAAAAAAAAGTCTAATACAGTAGACTAATGTGACCGTTTTTTTGTAAAAAATAATATTTGATATGTACATTTTTAATCTCACTTTGTTCTCCCGTAGAGTTCGCTATAAAACTCCTCATGGTTAACTTCGTAAAACTAAAATCAAAACAGAAAAACAACTCAAAGAAGCTTGCTTCCATATTAGACGTAGTTCGCTCGCTCGGTTCCTCTGGTCCACTTGCCCGGTCTACACGCGTAAGAAATAATAAGTATGATACAGTCGGCTTTCCCTTCGGATGCAGTGCAATTTCGGTCCGAAACAGTGCGTTCTTCTGTCTGATGTTGTTCACGCGTTGACTTTGGTGTCGCGAAAAACAGAGTGTCCGCATTTCGATATTTTTAAAACTGCTCTTAAACGTAAGAATTAGAGAGATTGTTCTACATGAAAAAATTGCACTTCTTAGATATCTTTTCAATGTCGTATAATTTGCGTCATTCGGATGAGCGGTTTGGAAATAAATCCCGAAAATACCCTCGCTGTCAATTGTCGGCCGCCGCACCTTTTTCAAAATTCATTAAAACTATGAGAAATCTAAATAAATGCCCAACACATGAAGGTTATGCCTATTCCACAACTTTGCAATGCCGTTTAACATGACCCATTCAAACATATGGTTAAAAACTACAGCGAAAACCGTATCAAAAAAGTCGGATTTTTTTGAAAAAACCAGAATTATGCGTTTCAGTAAATTTGAAACTGCTCTCAAACCGTAAAGAATTAGAAAGTCTAATCTACATGAAAAAGTTGCGCCTCGACGATATATTTCCAACACCATATCATTCGATTTGTTCTGACGAGGGGTTTAGAAAAATTGCGAAAATACGCTCGCTGCCACTAGTCGGGCACTCACCATTTGTGAAAATGCTATTGAGCCATGAGAAATGTCGAAAAGTGTTCAACATGGCTACGTTGCGCATTTTACGTAGCTATCCAATGGTATATTATACACATCATTCTGACGAATGGTTTAGAAACTAGAAAGGAAATGTTGCCGAAAAATGGATGCAATTTTTTCTGCTGACATTGCAGTGTACTTTGGCTAGCAGTGCAATTCTTTTAGCTTCATCAGGAGGTTCATAAGTGTTGTCAGAATATGTATTCTACGCCCAATGTTAGAATAGACGGTACAATCACATCATCAAAATTAAATACTGCATCGCACATTAACACGGGAGTTAACAATAACATTGGTTTACTAATGTTGAAGTCACATAATTAACTTGTCAAAAGTATATATCACAATCACCATAAAAAATACGTAGGTTTACTAATGTTGAAGACTACAGCGACAACATGAGCTCAAGGAGATGCTTTATTACCGTCTCTATGCTTTGCCATATCTCCTCTGATTATTTGAGTTAGCACTATAGTATTTGATATAGGTTCATATTTGGAAACTTATGTCCAGATGTACTAACATGTCCAGGATACAAGCAACACCATGATGACAACAATGATCATCACGGTTTTGAGCCGACTACACCACACCGGACATGCATCATTGCATGCCATGTGCTGGTTTGTGAGTACAAACTGGGAGTAAGCGTACTCAGCTTCCTCCATGCTATCATATGCTCAATAGCAATTGTCTTGGTATTAGTGCACTTGGACATGGCATGCATGCCATGAAGCATATACTCCAGGAAAGCTCCCTCTGTAGACAGCATACCCCTTCATCTACGAAGAATAAACAAAATATTTTAGCATGCATGCAGGAGAAAAAAAGACAAGGTTAGTAGAACACATGGAACCTAAGCGACATAACCATTCATGATTCATTATACCCCAAAGCATCAACCAGTGCAACTCAGAGTCAACATCACAAGCTACATCAGTACGTCAACATCAAACTATCTAACTAGAGTCCTACAATCGAGCTCTACTCTGAGAAATATAGTCGGAGAAGCCGCTCATCGTGGAGTCGGAAAAAGGTGTGGATGCCCCCGCCACCTGGTGTAGGAGCCAGGGTCCTCAACACTGACGGTCGGTGAACTGAATGGGCCTAGCTCATCAATCCCCTTCACACTACTGTGGATGGTCCAAAGACGACACATCAATCACAGACCCTTCGATGAAACTATATGCGATGCATGAATCAAAAATCGTATAGTTCAAGCTCTGTCTCCAATGGCACGAACTGTGTGTGATGGTGGATCCATCAAACACGATTTAGAAAATAGTTGTGTGTGCGATTCTTGGCAGACAGTTCGTTCTTCTGAATTGTTTAGGATTAGCATTGTATTGTCTAAGACCATAACTATAGGAGGGAGACGGTTCAACCCATAAGTACATCCAAAAGACGTGATCGTTTCTCCGGTGAGACAACAAAATCCGTTATTTTCAGAAAATGCTAGTCATAGTTCAAGTTTGTAACTAAACCTGTTTCTATTTCTCTCCAAAGAAAAAAATAAACAACTAACACCGGTTATTTTGTTCCTAACAGGGCAAATATATGATTAATATTGTACAAAAACTTGTAGTGTCCTCAACTACAACAACAACAAAGGACCAACCTATGTGGTACTACGTTTGTGCACACATGATGAATCTATGCAAACATGTTGAATGTGGTGTCGATGCTCACAAAATAGAACTGGTAAGTCTATTTCTTAATTACTATCTTCTACTTCACGCGTATAGAACGTTCTGATCTAAAAGTCCTGCAGGCTATCTTCGGACCAATGACCTCTCAACCGCTCGGCGCAGATGAATTGTTGTCTGTTAGGAAATTTATTAGCACCTTCTTTGTGAACCACTATATCAAGCCCTCTAAAGAAGTCGAAGATTTCAGGATTAGTATGCCCCGATATTAAGTATGCATTCATTTAGTGTTATCAACTTAACATATACGCATGGATGCATTGTTTGCCATGTGATCATGTCTTCGTATTGTATACACTATGATTATGTACTGCATATGTTTGTACATATGTGGAATTTAGCTAGCATTTGCTCAACTGCATATTGTTGTGAATTATGATAAATGTTCTTCCTTGTGACACTATTCATTCGATTGCATATTGTGCCGAGTTATGATGAATTTTCTTCATGTGGACACTATTTATCGATTGCATATTATGACGAATTTCCTATTTGCAGGGTGTTTCAAAAGCAATATTATACAATAAGCCGGCTTTTTCAGCGCACATGGTTCAAGCAACTAAGTGTCTGTCATATGAAACAGAAAGCACACGTAACTCATAACGGAACCGTCAGTGATCATCAGTAAAAGCACAAACAACTCATAGCACAACCGCCTGTGTTTACAGGAAAATCACACGAGATATAAACAGAAACATTGGTGATACAAAGACAATCCCACGCATAAAATTTCCAGGAAAAGTGTGCGATTATATCATGCATGGCAGACGGATTCCAGGGAAATCTCGTGTGTGATCATGAAGAAATCATGCACAGTTTATACCATTGCTCGTGTCGATTAGGTAATGTTTCACAAACGGTAAAAGGTCAAACACCGTTTTGTTTTGCATGAGCAATTAGACGTGTTTAACTCGTTATAGACATGTGTCATTGATCCCTAATCCCACACGTAAGCCCAAAATGTAGCATGTGCGATATATTCCTGCACCACACATGATTATGTTTGGTAGATCGTTTGCGCTCATGGGTCACTATCATCGACAGATTTTTCCGTGGCATGTGGGATGGACCCCCCTATCGCCCACACATGCCAGGCGACGGTTTACAACTAGTTTATAGAATGGGGTTAAAAACCGTTTGTATAGCACGTCACTGCACCAGTGCCCTCACCTTCTCTGGGCCGTCGAGAAACTTCGTCTGCTCAACACAAAGGCGGACCATCATCTTGCGAATGCCTTTGACCTTTCGCTCATCCTGGATGGAGTGGTAGATCGCATGGTTCTCAATGAAGGAGTCCACACCAAAGGTAGGAGCTTCGTCAAGAGATACAAACTAAGTCCCCAACAACCTGATCTCAAGGTCGGTGGTGACACCTAGCACTTCATTAATAAGAAATGTTATATTGAAAACATAACCCAAGTGTACATGACATACAGTGCATGCAAGTCACATATCATTCTTCCAACCAACATAGTAAGTTCATTAGCATAGTACAAGTAATAATTATGAAGATGACGAGTAGGTCACAAATAAATGATTAGCTTCCTGGACATATGAACTCTCCACCGGTTGCATCTTTAGCTAGCCCTACTCGATCTCGCAGATAAGGAGTCGATGGGGTGGTATTTTGGTAAGGGAGGCCACCGTGGTGTGGACAAATAAACCAGTTTCCGACGCAGATAAAACCGCCCTCTGCGCCACAGCACAAGCACCCTCATCGTTGAGGGCCGCCGTCATGACCACCGTAGCAGCGCATGTGCCGTAAATTGCCACCCTCGTGACCACTTCCTGGTAGCTCCCATTGTAGGCAGCCACCCTCATGGCCGATAAACGAGCGCTCTGATCGAAAGAGGAGGTCGTATCAATGAGCATGGCAGCCTCTCATCCACTGCATTAGTGCGCTCAACGAAGTCTATATGCCTGTAAACCTCTAATCGAGCGACCTCGGCGAGCAAGGCCGACCTCTTAGAAGATAAACAAGCTATCTCGGCGAGGGAGGCCGCCCTTTCGGTCGAGGAACGAGCGATCTCTTTGAGGATCGCCGCTTTCTGTCGAGTGGTAACTTTCTACAAGCATAGCTTCTTGACGTCCCCATCTTTGACCCCTAGTGACACTGAAATGTTAACCTAAAATTAAGGAAAAAATAATACGTATGTGTCTTGCTAGGAAGCATGGAAGAGTTCAAAATTATATAAACCACCGTGCGATGGATGTACTTTGACGACAACATCTATAGCGTTGCTTGTAGAATAAGAGCGTTAGATGAAGGCTATGCACCGTTTAAAAAAAATGATCCACGAGACTCAAAGACCTAACCTTATAAACCATAGAGACAAGGTATTGAACACTCACATGTTTCACTATTTCTGATGGAACAACTAGCCTCGTCTTTTGCAAACGCCAATCAAAAATCGCCCCTCCCCCGACATTCTTCGCATGCAGCAACTTGAAGTTCATATTGTGCCTTCTTCCTGATTTGTAGGGAGCAACTTGTATAGTATAAACTTTCTAAGTGCCTTGAAATTACTAATATAAAATCAGTAATTCCAAGACACGTAGAAAGAAGATATAATATAAGCAACGTCTACTAACTAGGAATAACGACACAATACAAACTTTCCATGGCAGCATGGAAACAAGGTTTGTGGGCCAGCAAATTTTTTTTCGATGTTGAAAAAAAGCAAGTTGCCCTGCAACAAATAATGGATCTAATGAGCCTCCAATATCCTGTCCATCTGTCTCATTTTATTAGAATGATACCTAGTCCTCACCAAATGTCGTTATTCTTTTAACTCTTTTTGCAAAAGAACACTAATTAACCCTCCAAAGATACATATGTGAAATCGGGTCATCTTCAAAGAGATGACACGTGATCCTCACCTCGTAACCCAGAAGGCAAAGTAATTATCTAGTACTCAATTAACATATGGGTGCTAAGATCCATGGAAGAGTTTGACATTATATAAATTACCATTCAAAGGATGTACTTTGACGGTACATCTATAGTGTTTCTCATGGAAAAAGAACATCGGATGAAGGTTGTGTACCATTTTGACAAAATGAGCAGAAAGACTCAAATAGCTAACCCGATAAATCAGATAGACGCGGTATTGAACACTCACCTGATTCGTTAGTTGTGATGGAACAACTAGCTTTGTATTTCACAAACACCAAGCAATGATATTTCTCTCCCAAAAACATTGTTCCCATGCGATAGCCGCGAGTTAATATTGTGTCTTTGTCTTCTAATTTGCAGGGAGAAGCTTGTGTTATATCTCCTCCCGAAGTATCTTGTGTACTACTGATTTAAATCCAGTAATTCATAAAACACTTTGACGGGAGTTATAATAGAGGAAACCCCTTACAAATTAGAAACATGTACACAATACAACCTTGCAATTGTAACATGGAATAAGGGTTGTGTGCCAGTAAAATCTTTGTTCGATGTGTACGCAAGATAAATACAGTTGCCCTGCCGCAAATAATGGATCCAATGAGCATTCAGTATCCCATCCGTCTTATTCATCTAATTAGCTTTTTAAGTGTTTTTAAATCATTTTATTAGAATGATATCTAGTCCTCAGCAAATGTCGTTATTCTTTGAACTCTTCTTGTAGAAGAACACTAACCATTTGAAATAAGGATGTGAATTCGGTGCATCCTAAAGGATGACCTGTGATCCTCATCCCTAAATCAGAACACTACACCTTATCCTAGAAGGCTCGCTTATCTAGTGGGCAATCAATGGTATTCTGACTCACCACTAAACCATTTCGACTAAACCATAACATAGAAGCCTAACTTATTCAGGAGATGTGTCAACTTTCAGTCTGTCTAGGCTATTTTCAACAATTCACATCTCTCATCTCAAGAAACACGTTTAGGTGGTGGTATTTCTCTCATCTTTCCTTATAGAACATGTTTTACAAAGAGAGTCTCATCAGACTGGAAGTCCAACCATCTCCTTGAACACTTAAGAGGAATTTGGAGATAACTGAATGATGCACGTAACTGCATAATCCAGTTTACTAAGTTTAAACTAAATGATGCACTGAACTGCATAATTCGGTTAACTAGATTAAAACTGAATGTACTTGTCCCTATGCATTGAATTTAACTGAATGTATATGTCCCTGTTAATGGAATCTTAAGCAAGTTACATAGTAGCCGGGAAATGCTATAAATTGTTATGTTGTTGACAAACTTGGTCAGACAACAACATATATATACAATCTAGATAAAGTTCAAAGCAATAATTAGTAACTATACAAGGTATGAGTCAATATCCATAGATATATGAAGGTAATATACAAATATAGCAAGATAAAACATCATAGAATCTAGAAGGTATGCAGTAATTAATAACTAGCCTACCCAACACCAAACAGACTAAACTATCTAGACTTACGAAACTGAATCTAGCAGATCCAAATGCCCAGGAAGCAACATTCAGCCCTGAATCCAACAAATTAATTAACAAATAAAAAAACTAGAGCAGGCGGCATCAGCACACCTAGCTGGAGAAAAGGTCGCCGACGTAGGTCTTGTGGAGCAGCGAGCGGCCTGGGTAGAGGGGTAGCAGCTTCTTGCTGCTTGGTCGTAGGGGTAGAGGACGAGGACGGCGTCCGGGGCGAAGTTCTGCTCCTTGAATGCCTGGGTCGACGAGAAAGACGTTGTCACCAGAGTGATGCCGCTCCTAGGCGCCCGCGTGGACAAGGACAGCGCCGACATGGTGGTGCTACTTCTAGGGCGTCGGGTTGGAGGAGTAAGACGGTGCGGCTTTCGGGGCCGGGAGGAGAGTATATCCATGGTGAGGGGCGAAATCTTTCTTGAGGGTGACTGTAACGAAGGGACAGGCCGGAGGGGATTTTGGGGAGGTGGGCAAAGGCACCATGTCGAAGAGGGGGCTTTGGGGATATTTTGGTGGGTGGTGGGGGTAGGGAATGGTGTATGTGATGGCACAAGAGTAGGAATTTTCGCTGCGCTAACGGTGCCGAGTTTCATACAGCTGAAACTCGGCAACGATATTACTATTAGTCCATTCACTTCTTTATTTATTCTTTTAATTTTTTTGTTAATTTCCACATACTCTCTCTTTTCTACATCCTCCACACACTCTCTAAATCTAGATATTTCCTAGGAGCAGGTCCAGTTTCCACACAACCTCCATGAACGCTTCTGCAGAACAACCTCAAATTTTTAGCACAACCTTCGGGGCCGTTTCGAAGAAGCCTCAAAAGGCCTTGTGAATTTCTTGGCCCCCAAGAATTTCCAAGGATTTAAATGATAACAAAACACACGCCGAAGACCGATGCCGGTCCATTCCTCCTAGTTGGTCGTGCATGGCCTGGGCATGGACCCAGTACCATAGGCCCTATCTGTCCATGGTTTTATGTGGCGGCGGCGTAGATCTGCAATTTCTGGCATTGAAACCTAGAAATGCAATAAATACAATAAATATGGCTGGCAAGTGCCTTTGAATGGACTCTGGTGATCCTAGAAAAAAATTCAGGTTAGACGGAGGAGCAGATGATACTTGTGATCTGCATTGGGTTCTCCGTGAAGAGGAATGGGTTATCGTAGAACAATGTGGGTAAGTATTTACCTGAATTATGAAATCAACATTTATTGAACCAATAGGAATATCAACCCTCAACCATCTTCAGTGGCTGCTCCCAAAAGGGCAAACTACTTGCACCCAATGGTGCCAAGAGGGTTGTTAATCCCCTTTGTCTTGTTATTTGCAAGCAAGTGAGTCGTGGAGACAATTGTAGGTACTTGTAAATTGAAAAATAAACTAAAATATAATAAATGACAGCAAGATAATATTGGCGGTTGTAAATATATAAGTGAATAGACCCGGGGGTTGTAGTTTTCTCTAGTGGCATCTCTCATAAAAATAACTTACGGCAGGTAAGCAAATTATTGTTGGGCCAATTGCTAGAAAAGAGGACAGTTATGTTGGAAATATGCCCTAGAGGCATTAATAAAGTGGTTATTGTTAAATTTCCTAAATCATGATAAACGTTTATTATTCATGCTAAAATGATATTAACCAAAAACTTAAATGCATGTGTGGATACATAAACAAATACCCTGTCCCAAGTAAGCCTCTTGTAACATCCCATATTTTGGAATGTTATACTCCCTCCGTCCCAAAATAAGTGTCTTAAGCTTAGTACAATTTTATACTAGAGCTAGTACAGAGTTTACACCATTATTTTGGGATGGAGGGAGTGTTAATTAATTGAATGATTGCTTTTTTGATTTAGTGATTGAAATTGAGTGAAATTTGAAACTTTTGAATGAGAGGGAATAAACCTTTTGTTTTTGAATTCAATTTCATCCAACCCAAACCATTGAGAGAAGATGGCATGACTTCTTCAAATAAAAAATTTGAAAAGTAAATTTGAATACTAATAGAAAATTTCCTATTTCGAGTTCATTTCAAATTTGTTTATATTTCAAATTTTGAGTCAATTCAAACCATTGGCCCAAATTAAAATCTTGAGAGGGCCAATATAACACTCCAAACCTGGGAAAATTTGAATTATGTTTGAAATTATAAAATATAGAAAAAATATTTGGAAAGTTTTCCTAATAGAGCAATATAACACTCCAAGCCATTTTTGAAGTGGTTTTCAAAATTTATTTTTCTCCAGAAATAAAATACATGGAAAATTAGGTAAAATGATTGCATTCAATATGTAAATGTAGAGAAATGAATTTGAAATCATTTTGGTATTTTTTGAAAATATTTTATAACATTTTAAATTCGACAATAGCACTGTTTAGTTATTTGAATTTGTGTGATTTTTAATTGAGCCTGAAAATATTTTCATATTGTAGAGTTTATTTTTCTGATTTTTATATATAATACTCCTATATTTCTATTTTAATTATTTTATTTCCTTTATTCGTTGTTTGTTGTTTCTATTAAAAGGCAAAGGAATTTCCTTTAGCAGGAAATAGACCCCGAGGCCCACCTCTCTCTCATGAGCCCATTGCTCTAACGAAGCCCAACCGCGGCCTCTCCCCGAAATGGCAAGGAAATGGCCACCACTCCATTTCCTTGCACATGCACTCACTGACATGGGGGACCCATGTGGTCGAATCTCGCACACGTCGGTCGTCGTGCCTCACCTTAATATCTAACCGGAGCCCCTCCACGGTCGCCGCTCTATTGGCAAACCCCTGGTGTCGTCGCCGTCGCCGAAGGACTATTGGAGCTCTATCCTTGTTGACCTCGCTACCTCTGCCCCACCGGAGCCTCACCGGAGTTCGTCTCCTCCCCCTATAAGCCACCCCGCCTTTCTGATATAACGTAGGGTGTAGATTAGACCATACATACTGATTCGGTTTAATTAGAAGAACCGGATGGATTATCCTTTTAGTTAATTTAGCCGAATCATTATTCTTTAATTTACAATCGTCCGCTCGTTAGCCACCGCAGCACACCCTTCGTGCCCAACCAGAATGTGACATGTGGCCCTGTTCGTTAGGTAGAATTTTTTTTCTTTTTCTATTTTGTGTTTGCACAAACTTATACGTTTTAAACTATTTTTGAATGATTATTTTTGCATAGTGTCACAAATTTTATTTAGTTTATGTAGATATCAAATTTGACCATATTCGAAATTTCTTTTGAATTTTCTCAAATCACTAGAATTTGAATATCTTGAGTTCAAAAATATATTTTTGAATGAAAGTGTTTGCCACTTGTTCGTAATAGTTATATTTATCACCCTCTTCAATTTGAGAATTTTTAGTATAATTAAAATTAGGGTTTCAAGCAAAACAGAATCTGCTTTAGTTCCTTTTTAGGTTTAATTCTGTTTCTTTTATTTTAGTTGTGTTCAATTTGTTTTATTTCGTATTAGTTGACAAGTTTTATATTTTTTATGTTAGTTAGCAGTATTATTTCAACAAGGATTATTCTTACTTATTTTATTATTTTTGCTTGCATGAAATCAATTCTAGTTAAATCATAACTTGCAAATTGATTTGAATGCTAGTTTAATTTTCTTTTGAAAATGTTTTTCTATACGTTGTTCTGTAGTTTTCTTATTGCGTTAACCTTAGTTTAGACCAGATGCAATTTCTATTATAGTTGATATTGTTTGTGGTTTAACTTTAGGTTAATTTGTTTAGGTCATAAGAAGTGTTTAATAAAAAGCTTGTTAATTAGTTATCTTTGTTAAATAACGGTTTGTGACAAAATAATTTCTGTTATTTATTTTTCTACTTCTATTTTCTGTTATTTTATTATCTTAGTGTTTACTTTGTTGTTGTTCTATTAGTTAGAAAACTTATGTTCTTTATTGGGTTGTTTTCATAATTCTTATTTTTTTTAAAGTATTCTTTTTGCTAGTAAAGTATTTGCTAAAATAATTATGTTGCCTTTCATGACTTATTTTCAGCTGAACGACTATGAATTGGAAAAGCACTGCAAATGAATTCTGAAAAGTTTGAAACTTGGCATGCTATCATAACTTCACCCACGTAGCATGTGCTAAAGACTACTAGAAAAAGGCTGTTAGTGGCACACCTATTTTGGCTATTAATGGCGCACTATAGGCGTGCCACTATTATCACGCCAGTACTAATAAATAGTAATGGCGCATGCCTGGTGCGTCACTGTTAATCTACATAACAGTGGCGCATCACCTGGTGCGTCATTACTATCCTAGACACTAATGGCGCTGCTAAAGTGCGCCATTACTAGGCCCAGAAGTGCGCCACTGTTGTTACTCCAAGGGGCCATGTGTACCTTATGCTCTGGGTTACTAATGGCGCACTTTTAAATAATGCGCCACTGGTGTGTTTATTTCTGTGCGCCACTAAAGTGCAATATGGTGCGCCACTGCTATGAATATTAGGATATTTTTTTGCTTTTCTAATATTTGTACAGGTTACAAAATACATTACAACACAGAATATAAACTGCACAACATATAAATAGTAGATTTATCGAATACAATAGAAGATTGGTCTCCGAATACAATTCATCATACTAGTCTCCGAATTCAAAATACCGAACAAAGTTAGAATAGTACAAGTCTCGAGACCGCGAGTAGCGAGTTTGTCTTCACATTACAAGTCGATATCTAAACTACCATCACATAGAAGAGAGTTGCGGTCACGATGAGCATCATCGCGATGAAACTGATCTTCATCCGGTTCCTCCTCCGCTCCCTCCTCTCTCCCGCTAGATAGCGCGCGTATCTAGCTTCGGTCTACGCCCTAGTGGTGTACCCTTTGTAACTGTTACCGCTGAAACGGTGAACCTGTCTCCGACTCTCCTCCCAGTTGCTGTAGACTCCGGGAACCTCACCCTTGTACACGACATACGACGGCATCTCTATGCACTCGACAAACAAAACGTTAGTAACAATTCACAGATAATATATAAGCAATATATAAGTATGCAACAAAAGGATCGGAAGAGAAAAGCAACACATTAATAGCACGATTCATGGTCCTACTAATAAATAGCATAGATTACATATAAGTTGAACGACTCTCCAAACTAAAGAGACATACAAGTTCATTAAAGTTTAAGTACAACATGAGCTAATTGATATTTCAGAACTACATAGCATCAATACTTTCGACTCCACTCAGGGATCAGAGCGTGGATGAAGTCCCCGTCTTTCGTGATGGTCATGAATGTGCGGTTGTTGTCAACCTGCATTTGTAGCGTTGTTTCTATTTCACTGTTGGACGGTTGATAGTTGAGGTAGAACTGCCCTGAGGTACGAAGGACATCTTGATAGATGATTTCCGAAAACTCCGACTAGATGCGAAAGAATTCTTGTCTGATGTCCTCGTCCTGGATCGCCGACAAACGTGCGGCCCATTCTTTGAGATTATTTGGTAGCATAAGGTGATGATGGTTCCGTACGATCGCCCACATGTGATGGAGGGCGTAGTAGGCATCCTTCTGACTGCCAGGTGGCTGCTTGACGCAGGGGAACATCATTACGTAGGTGAACACGTGCTTGCCGTACCTACAAATTGGCCTCCTAAAGGTGCCTCCAGATTTGGCGTAGCCGGGGAGAGCATCATCAAGAACTTTCTTGGTATTTGTGTAGTGTTTCTTCGACTGACAGTCCGAGTCGAAACACGTGGCCATGGAATATTTCGGACTTAAGAGGATGAGTGTGCAATGTGTGTCACAGCGCAAAACACGGAATGTTAGAAAAAAATAGAACGATCGAAATATAAGAAATCATATGTTACGGGGAGGTGAGGGGATGACTTACTCGGAAAAGTAAGGCACGAGGAAGTTATCCTTATCTGGGTTCGCCAGAATGACGCCTTCGAGGTATAAACTCACGACTAGCGGGTCCCCAGCGCTGCCCAAGATCTTGGCACGCATGTAGAAGGGGTCGACTATCACGATGTCCGGGGTCTTGTCTCTAATGATCCGTATCTCCATACTGAGGGAAAATAGCCGAATCAAGGTGTAGTGTAGAGGATAAAGGTTAAACATAGCGAAGATGTCAACAAACCGCAGGACGATCATACGCCCGATGGTGCTATCGAGAAAGCCCTTGCCCTCTGGCACCTTGGCCACGAAAACTGGGTATGCCACATCATTCTCGGATAGACGCCGCTTCTCCATAGAAAGAACACCGTCATGCAGACTCCGCATAGCACCGGTTGCAACATTGAGCAGGTTAGTCGGTAGCATCGGCCTACCGGCCACATGCACCCTCCTCGAGATATCCTTAGGTATTGGTGGCCCGTCTTGACACTACTAGAAAAAGGCCTGCTAGTGGCGCACCTGTTTTGGCTACTAATGGCGCACTACAGGTGCGCCACTAGCATCACGCCATTAGAATTTTTTACTAATGGCGCACCATAGCTCACGGTGCGCCATTAGTATTCCTCCCAGGGGCCATATTTACCCATGTGCTCTGGCTTACTAATGGCGCACTGATGGAGGATGCGCCACTAGTCTGCTTTTTGCAGTGCGCCACTAATGTGGTGAGTGGTGCGCCACTAGTATGAATATTAGGTTTTTTTTCTTTTCTGATATTTGCACAGGTTACAAAACATATTACTGCATAGAATGTAGAGAGCACAACATATAAACAGCAGATTTATCGAATACAATAGAAGATTAGTCTCCGAATACAATTCATCATATTAGTCTCTGAATTTAAAATACCGAACAACGTTAGAACATTACAAGTCTCGACACCGCGAGTAGCGAGTTTGTCTTCATACTACAAGTCGATATCGATCATCTAAACTACCATCACATAGAAGAGAGTTGCGGTCATCACGGTGAGCATCATCGCGATGAAACTGGTCTTTATCCGGTTCCTCCAACGCTCCCTCCTCTCTCCTGCTAGATAGCATGCGTATCTAGCTTCCGCCTCCGCCCTAGTATTGTACCCTTTGTAATTGTTACCGCTGAAACGGTGAACCTGTCTCCGACACTCCTCCCAGTCGTCGTAGACTCCGGGAACCTTACCCTTGTACACGACATACGACGGCATCTCTATGCACTAGCGAAACAAAACGTTAGTAGCAATTCACAGACAATACATAAGCAATATATAAGTATGCAACAAAAGAATCGGAAGAGAAAAACAACACATTAATAGCACGATTCAGTAAATTCCTCCTTGACGGTGTCGAGCACGTTCGGGCGCCGGTCCTTCCGTTGCCTCTTCGTTTGGCTGCCATCTGTGTGTGCGCTGCCATCATCAGTGGTGACATCCTCGGCGGCACCATCAGTGGTGTCATCCCCAACGCCAGTAGGGGTTGTGTAGTATGGATCGGTGTCTTCCGCGGCGTCCTCATAGCGGTGAGGTTCTTCCTCCATCTCCTGGGATAGCTCCGAGAATGCCTTGCCCGAACCGACGGCCTCATCGTTGTGGGCCATGTTTCGCTCTAAATACGAAAAAAGTTTGGTCAAAAAGTTGGTTATTGTCAAGGAACAAGATCATGGTCTCATCTTTTAGGGTTTGTCGACACCGAGGCATCCTAAAAGCTAAGCTTTTATCATTTAGGGTTTTATCGACACGTGAGACCGGTTCCGCCGCCTGACATGCACCAGTCGCATAAGGTGGCTAGCGGGTGTCTGTCTCTCCCACCTTAGTCGGATTGGATTCGATGAAAAGGGTCCTTATGAAGGGTAAATAGCAATTGGCATATCACGTTGTGGTTTGGACGTAGGTAAGAAACGTTCTTGCTAGAAACCTATAGCAACTACGTAAAAACTTGCAACTACAAATTAGAGGACGTCTAACTTGTTTTTGCAGCATATGCCGTGTGATGTGATATGGCCAAAAGGATGTGATGTGATGCATTGTGATGTATGAGATTGATCATGTTCTTGTAATAGGGTTCATGACTTGCATGTCGATGACTATGACAACCGGCAGGAGCCATAGGAGTTATCTTATATTATTGTATGACCTGCGTGTCAATCATAAACGCCATGTAATTACTTTACTGCTAAACGTTAGCTATAGTAGTAGAAGTAATAGTTGGCGAGACAACTTCATGAAGACACAATGATGGAGATCATGATGATGGAGATCATGGTGTCGAGCCGGTGACAGTGATGATCATGGTGCCCCGAAGATGGAGATCAAAGGAGCAAGATGATATTGGCCATATCATGTCACTATATTGATTGCATGTCGAACATGAGTCGTATAGAAGATACGATCAACATAGAGATGTTCACCATGGATGACTAGTCCGTCTCACGTGATGATCGGACACGGGCTAGTTGACATGGATCATGTATCACTTGGAAGACTAGAGAGATGTCTATCTAAGTGGGAGTTCATTAATAATTTGATTAAATGAACTTAATTATCATGAACTTAGTCTAAAAATGTCCTTGCAAATTATGTCGTAGATAGCTCGCGCTGTAGCTCCACAGTTTTATTGATACAATCCTAGAGAAAAGTAAGTTGAAAGTTGATGGTAGCAATAATGCGGACTGGGTCCGTGATCTGAGGATTGTCCTCATTGCTGCACAGAAAGCTTATGTTTTTGATGTACCGCTAACTGCACCACTCCCTCAAGCGTTGTCTGTAGATGTTGTGAACATATGACAGGCACTTTTTGGTGACTACGTGATAGTTCAATGCGTCATGCATTACGGCTTAGAATTGAGGCTCCAAAACGTTTTGAACGTCGCGGAACATATGAGATGTTCTAGGAGCTGAGATTGTGATCTCAGGCTCGTGCCTATGTTGAGAGGTATGAGACCTCCAACAAGATTCTTTGTCTGCAAGATAAAGGAGAATAGCTTAATCGGTGAGCGTGAGCTCAGATTGTCTGGGTGCTACAATCACTTGAATCAAGTGGGAGTTAATCTTCCAGATGAGATAGTGATTAATGCAGTTCTCCAAGTCACTGCCACCAAGCTACTAGAGCTTCGTGATGAACTATAACATGCCAGGGATGGATAAGATGATCCTTGAGTTGTTCGTGATGTTTGACACCACGAAGGTAGAAATCAAGAAGGAGCATCAAGTGTTGATGGTTAAGTGAAACCACTAGTTTCAAAAGGGGCAAGGGCAAGAAGGGAAAACTTCAGGAATGGCAAGCCAGTTGTTGCTCTAGTGAAGAAATCCAAGGTTGAGCCCAAACCCGAGACTAAGTGCTTCTGTTATGAGGAGAATGTTCGCTGAAGCGGAAAAACCCTAGATGCTTGGTAGATAAGAAGGCTGGTAATGTCGATGGAAGTATATTTGATATACGTGTTAGTGATGTGTACCTTGCTGGTACTCCTAGTAGCACCTGGGTATTGGATACCTGTTCGGTTGCTAAGTGTTAGCAACTCGAAATAAAAGCTACGGAATAAACGGAGACTAGCTAGGTGAAAGGTGACGATGTGTGTTGGAAGTATTTCCAAGATTGATGTGATCACCATCGCACGCTCTCTCTACCTTCAGGATTTGTGATGAACCTAAATAAATGTTATTTGGTGTTTGCGTTGAGCATGAACGTGATTAGATCATGATTAGTGCAATACGGTTATTCATATAAGTTAAAGAATAATGGTTATTCTATTTACATGGATAATGCCTTCAATGGTCATACACCCACTCGGAATGGTTTATCGAATCATGATCGTAGTAGTACACATGTTCATAACGTTGGTACCAAAAAGATATAAAGTTAATAATAATACTACCACATACTTGTGGCACTGCCACTAAATGTCATATTGGTATAAATCGCATGAAAGAAACTCCATGCTGATGGATTTTTGACTCACTCGATTTTGAATCGGTTGAGACATGCGAGCCATGCCCTTTTGGCAAGATGACTCAGACCCCGTCTTCCGGTATGATGGAGTGGACTAGTGGCTTACTGGAATTAATACATGTTGATGTATGTGGTCTAATGAGTGTTAAAACACACAGTGAATATCGTTATTTTTCTTTACCTTCACTGATGATTTGAGTGAATATGGGGATATTTACTTAAACACGAGTTTGAAATGTTTGAAAGGTTCAAGGAGTTTCACAGTGAAGATGAAGATCATCGTGACAAGAAGATGAAATTTCTACGATATGATCGTGGAGGTGAATATCTAAGTTACGAGTTTGGTATGCAATTTTAGACAATGTGGAAATTGTTTCACAGCTCACGCCTCCTGGAACACCATAGTGTGATGGTGTGTTCGAACGTCGTAGTCATGCTCTATTGGATATAGTGAGTACTATGATGTCTCTTATCATTTTGCCACTATCGTTACGGGGTTATGCATTAAAGACAAATCCATTCACTTTAATAGGGCACCATCTAAGTCTGTTGGGATGACACCGTGAGAATTATGGTTTGACAGAAGCCTAAGCTGTCATTTCTTAATGTTTGGGGCTGCGACGCTTATGTGAAAATGGGTTTTTCACCTAGCGAGCTCGAACCCAAAGCAGAAAAATGCATCTTCATAGAATACCCTAATGAGACATTGGGCATACCTTCTATCTCAGATCCAAGCGCAAAAGGTGTTTGTTGCTAAGAATGGGTTCTTTCTTGAGAAAGAGTTTCTCTCGAAAGAATTGAGTGGGAGGAAGATAGAACTTGATAAGGTTGTTGAACCTTTGTTTCAACCAGAGAATAGCGCAACACAGAAAGATGTTTCTGTAAAGCCTACTCAGTTGAAAAGGAAGTTAATGATGATGATCATGAAGCTTCGGATCAAGTCACTATCGAACCTCGTAGGTCGACAAGGACGCGTACTGCTCCTGAGTAGTACGACAACCCTATCTTGGAAATCATGTTGTTGGACAACGATGAACCTACGAACTATGAAGAAGCGATGGTGGGCCCGAATTCCAACAAATGGCTAGGAGCCATGAAATCCGAGAAAGGATCCATGTATGAAAACCAAGTATGGACTTTGGTAGACTTGCCTGTTGAATGGCGGGTCATTGAGTACAAATGGACCTTTGAGATAAACATAGACGCTAATGGTGAAATGTCACCGTTTATAAAGCTCGACTTGTCGCAAAGAAGTTTCCGCCAAGTTCAAGGAGTTGACTGCAATGAGATTGTCTCATGTGTAGCGATGCTAAAAGTCTATTAAAATTTTGTTAGCAGTTGCTGCATTTTTTGATTATGAAATCTGGCAGATGGATGACAAAACAAGGTTTCCGTAATGGTTTCTGTGAGGAAGAGTTGTATGTGATACAACCAGAAGGTTTTGTCAATCCTAAGGATGCTAATAATATGCAAACTCTAGCGATCCTTCTATGGACTGGAGCAAGCATCTCGGAGTTGGAATATATGCTTTGATGAGGTGATCAAAGTGTTTAAGTTTATACAAAGTTTATGAGAAACTTGTATTTGCAAGAAAGTGAGTGGGAGCACTATGGAATTTCTTATAAGAATATGTAGTTGACATATTATTGATCGGAAATGATGTAGAATTTCTGGAAGAGCATGAAGGGTTGTTTGAAAAGTTTTTTTTTCAAAGGAAGACCCAGACAAAGCTACTATTTTATTGAGCATCAAGATCTATAGGGATAGATCAATTCGCTTGATAAGTTTTTTTCGACAAAGACATACCTTGACAAGTTTTTGAAGGAGTTCAAAATAGATGGGTCAAAGAAGGAGTTCTTGACTGTATTGTAAGGTGTGAAATTGAGTAAGACTCAATACCCGACCACGGCAGAAGATAAAGAAAAGATGAGTGTCATCTCCTATGCTTTAGCCATAGGCTCTATATAGTATGCCATGTTGTGTACCGCACCTGTGTGTGCCTTGCCAACAGTCTGTCAAGGGGTACAAGAGTAATCCAAGAGTGGATCACTGGACAACGGTCAAAGTTATCCTTAGTAACTTGAGAACTAAGGAAATATTTCTCGATTATGGAGGTGATAAAGAGTTCATCGTAAAGGGTTACGATGATGCAAGCTTGAACTCCAATCCGGATGACTCTTAGTAGAAATCTGGCTACGTATAGTGGAGAAGCCATTTGGAATAGCTCCAAGTGGAGCGTGGGAGCAGTATCTACAAATATGAAATGGAAAGTTTGCAAAGGTACACACGGATCTGAATGTCGCAGACCCACTGACTAAAAACCTCTTTCACGAGCAGAACATGAACAAACCCCAGAACTTATTGGGTGTTAATCACATGATGATATGATCACATGGTGATGTAAGTGTTAATCACATGGTGATGTGAACTAGATTATTGACTCTAGTGCAAGTGGGAGACTGTTGGAAATCTGCCCTAGAGGCAATAATAAAATGGTTATTATTGTATTTCCTTGTTCATGATAATTGTCTATTGTTCATGCTATAATTGTGTTAACCGGAAACCGTAATACATGTGTGAATACATAGACCACAACATGTCCCTAGTAAGCCTCTAGTTGACTAGCTCGTTGATCAATAGATGGTCACGGTTTCATGGCCATGGACATTGGATGTCGTTAATAACGGGATCACATCATTAGGAGAATGATGTGATGGACAAGACCCAATCCTAAGCATAGCACTAGATCGTGTAGTTCATTTGCTAAAGCTTTTCAATGTCAAGTATCGTTTCCTTAGACCATGAGATTGTGCAACTCCCGGATACCGTAGGAATGCTTTGGGTGTGCCAAACGTCACAACGTAACTGGGTGGCTATAAAGGTGCACTACGGTTATCTCCGAAAGTATCTGTTGGGTTGGCACGAATCGAGACTGGGATTTGTCACTCCGTGTGACGGAGAGGTATCTCTGGGCCCACTCGGTAAGACATCATCATAATGAGCTCAATGTGACTAAGGAGTTAGCCACGGGATGATGTATTACGGAACGAGTAAAGAGACTTGCCAGTAACGAGATTGAACAAGGTATGGGGATACCGACGATCGAATCTCGGGCAAGTACCATACCGATAGACAAAGGGAATTGTATACGGGATTGATTGAATCCCCGACATCGTGGTTCATCCGATGAGATCATCGTGGAGTACGTGGGAGCCAACATGGGTATCCAGATCCCGCTGTTGGTTATTGGCCGGAGAAGTGTCTCGGTCATGTCTACGTGTCTCCCGAACCCGTAGGGTCTACACACTTAAGGTTCGATGACGCTAGGGTTATAGGGAAATGGTATACGTGATTACCGAAGGTTGTTCGGAGTCCCGGATGAGATCCCGGACGTCATGAGGAGCTCCGGAATGGTCCGGAGGTAAAGATTGATATATAGGAAGTCCAGTTTTGGTCACCGGAAAGTTTTCGGGCTCATCGGTATTGTACCGGGAGTGCCGGGAGGGTGCCGGAGGACCCCCGAGAGGGGTGTGACGACCAAAGGACCTCATGGGCCCTTAGAGGAGGTGTGCCAGCCCATATTGGGCCGGCCAAGACCTCCTAGAAAGGCCCATGCGGCTGGGAACTAGAGATAAGGGCTAAAGAGTTTAAAAAGGAGGAGATCCACCTCCCTTGTGGGAGGTGGACTCTATCCCTAGCTCGGCCGAACCTCTCCTCCTTGGAGGAGGGGCCAAGCCAGCCCTTCCACGTCCCTCCTCCTATATATACTTGAGGTTTTGGATGTTTTGAGTGAGGATTTGATCTCTCTCTCTCATGGCAAAGCCCTACCTCTCTTCTTCCTCCTCCGCAGCGCTTAGGCGAAGCCCTGTCGGAATACCTTGCTACTCCACCACCACCACGCCGTCGTGCTGCTGTTGGAGCCCTTCCCCAACCTCTCCTTCCTCCTTGCTGGATCAAGGTGTTGGAGACGTCACCGGGCTGCACGTGTGTTGAACGCGGAGGTGCCGTCCGTTCGGCACTTGATCGGATCTACCGCGATCTGAATCGCTGCGAGTACGACTCCATCAACCGCGTTCTTGTAACGCTTCCGCTTAGCGATCTTCAAAGGTATGAAGATGCAATCTCTCCCCTCTTGTTGCTGGTTTCTCCATAAATAGATCTTGGTGAACGTAGGAAATTTTTTGATTTACTACTACGTCTCCCAACAACGGTGGCTGCAGCGCACGGTGACAAGCGACGGCGACGGATGGCGACGGGGAAGAGACGGACAGCGGGCCGGTGTGGATCGAGCCACGGCGGCGGGCCGCGGGCCGGTGTGGGCGGCGAAATGAGGGGGAAAGTACGGGACTTGGCGCGGGAGCTCACCGAGACAGCGACGACCGGCTGGGGAAGCGAGTTCATCGGCGTCGTCGGGCGGTGCGGCGCGGCGGTTGGGCAGCCTGACGGTGTCGGTGTCGTCTCCGGCGTCGTCGGGGGCAAATGGCGAGATGAGAACTGGAAACTTCTAAGTGCCAGTTATATACCCAGAGCATTTGTCCCGGTTCGTAGAACCAACCGGTACCAAAGCCCACCTTTAGTTCTAGTTGATGCTACCAACCGGGACCAATGGTCTCTTTTCAGCAGCTAGAACGGCGGGAAACAGAGACCTTTGGTACCGGTTGGTGACAAGAACCGGTACCAATGCCCCCTTTCGTGCCGGTTCGTAGCACCAACCGGTACCAAAGCCACCCTTCGTCCCGGTTGGTGCCACCAACCGGGACGAATAATGCGTTGCCGCGGTGCGGTGGGATGTTTAGTCCCACCTCGCTAGTCGAGCGACATCCGTACTGGTTTATAAGTGCTGATGCGCGTACCACTTCGAGCTCCTCTCAACCGCAGGCTTACGGGCCTAATCTGATACTCATTGCCTGTGGGCTTGCTGGGCCTGATGCGGGCCCGGATCCTGGCCCATTATAGGGTTTCTAGTCGTATTCAGGCCGTGTCAGCCCAGTAGTGGCATTTTTTTCATTCATTTGGATTTTTAGTTGCATTCATTTGTGAATTGATAAAATATTTATGAATATGAAAACATTTATGAATACAATCAAGAAATAAAGGCTACAATTTAAATACAATCGATCTTAGCTAGCTATCTGTTCACAATCTTCTTGTCCTTATTTTTCGCAAATGGAGTTCTTCTTTTGAACGGACGTCCTTTAGGTAGGGTGGTCTTGCTTCTTCTTGTGGTGTATGCTGGTACTTCATCGTCGTCGTCATGTTCCATCTTCGGGTCGCTGTACTTGTCAAAGTCTTGCTCATTGGCGACTCCATCCATTCCGATGATCTTCCTTTTGCCTCTCCTCATGACAAAACGACTAGGCTTTGACGGGTCGATAATGAAGAAGCATTGGTCCACTTGGGAAGCCAGTACCCATGGCTCATTTTTCGCGGTGGCGTTTGCGCCCGAGGTATTGGATTTGGCTTCGGGTATAACCATGGTGGTGAAATACCAGTCTTGGCCCATCTGACACGGAACATCGGGACCTTCTCTCCAGCGTAGCTCAGCTCCCAGATCTCCTCGATCCTTCCATAGTATCTGTCCTTGCCGTTACCGGTGTAGGATTCCATCGTTACCCCGGAGTTCTGATAACCATCGCTCTTCATGTCCTTTCCCTCGGTGTAGAATGTGTAGCGGTTGATATCGTACGCCTCATACGTCATCAGGTTGTGCTCGGCGCCCTGTGACAAGGCGAATATGAGTTCTTCTTCCGCGGAAGAATCCTCATGTAAAGGGTACGACAAAAGCTTCTTCTTGAACCAACGCGTGAAACATGAGTTGTGCTCTTTGATTATATCTCCGTCCGTCCTCTGTTGGCCTCGGTTATTGTACGTCTTCTCAATAAAGGTTTTGTGCTCTACCACCCAAGGATCGACCACGTCTATGTGTTGTAGCGCGACTAGGTTTGCTCTTTCAAAGTCGACGAGTCGACCCTCGAGGTCGACATGCATTTCACAGCGACCCTCACGGTGACCCCATCCTGCGAGCCTGCCGAGGTGCCTGTTGACGGGCAGACCAACGGGGTTCTCGATGCCTAGATAATTCGTGCAGTAGGAGATGCACTCTTCGGTCAGAAGCCCCTGGCTATGCTTCCCTCTGGACGTCACATGTTGAGAACGTATCCTTTGATGACACCATTCATCCTTTCGAACGGCATCATGCTGTGCAGGAACGTCGGCCCGAGTTGGATGATATCCTCCATGATATGGACCAGCAGATGCACCATAACGTCGAAGAATGCGGGCGGGAAGTACATCTCAAGCTCGCATAGTATCACCACGATCTCTTCCTGTAGCCTTCTGAGTTGCCTCACGCCAAACGACTTCCGAGAGATGACGTCGAAAATGTTGCATAGGCCAAATATCGTTTCACGGACGTGCGCGTCCATGATCCCATGGATTGCAACTGGAAGTATCTGCGTCATCAGCACGTGACAGTCGTGAGAGTTCATCCCACTGAACTTCTGCTTCGCTGAGTCTAGGTACCTGCTTATCTTCCCCGCGTAACCGTAAGGAAGTTTTACTCCTACGAGGCAGGTGAAAAACTTATCAATCTCCTCCTGACTTAGAGTGAAGCACGCGGGAGGGAAGTCATTTCCGGTCTTCTTGGCCTTTTTGCCTTTGCGATGACTTTCCGTGTCCTACTTCGCCTCATCATCACCATCATCATCACCATCATCATTATTAGCGTGAAGCTCCTCCTGGTGCCCATTGATTTCAAGTCTGCCCTTGCTTTCGGCCCATCTTTGGTCCTCTCTGGCATGTTGAGTAGGGTACCAAGCAGACTCTCGCACACATTCTTCGTGATATGCATGACATCAAGGCTGTGAGGCACATGGAGGATCTTCCAGTACGACAAGTCCCAGAAAATAGACCTCGTTTCCCATACCTTCAGCAGCGGCTCTAACGCCTTTCGCTTCTTTCCCGGCTCTGGCGCCTTTCCCGGCGGTGGGCACTCTTTCCAATTTTTCAATAGCTTGTCTATTTCCCTGCCTCTCCTCGTACGCGGGCGTCTTCGGGGTTCGGTTTCACCATCGAACAGATCCTTGCGTTTTCTCCATGAGTCATCGTCGCGAAGCCACCTTCGATGTCCCATGAACACGGTTTTCGAAGACCCAGGATGTCTATCTAGCTAGCGATACGTTGTGTCATCCATGCACCTGACGCATCCAGAAAATCCGTGGACCACCTGCCCCACGACATATCCGTAAGCGAGATAGTCGTGCACCGTCGTGAGCAGTGCGGCTCTCATAGGGAACTATTCTTTCTCTGCGGCATCCCACGTATTGGTCAGCGTTTTCCACAGCGTGTCTAGCTCCTCTTTCAGCAGCCCCAGATACAGACTGATGTCGTTCCCTGGTTGTTTCGGCCCTTCAATTAGCATACTCATGTGAATGTAGTTTCTCTTCCTGCACAACCAGGGGGGAAGGTTGTACATCCACACAAACACAGGCCAGGTGCTATGTGTGCTTCTCTGGCTGCCAAACGGATTGACTCCATCGGTGCTCGCGCCCAGCATGATGTTCCTTGGATCGTTCCCAAATTCTGGGTGTTCGAAGTTCAACGCTTGCCACTGGCTCGCATCCTTAGGGTGACTCAGCATCTTGTCTTTTTTATTTATCTCCGGATCATTTGCGTCATCTTCTCACTTCTTCTCCACCCTATCGACGTGCCAACGCAGGAGCTTTGCTACCTTAGGGTCCGCGAAATACCGCTGTAGACGAGGAGTGATCGGAAAGTACCACACCACTTTTCGAGGAGCTTTCTTCCTCTTCTTTTATCGAGTGACGCCGCACACCAGACATATGGTAGACTCCGCGTGCTCGTCCCGATAAATGATGCAATTGTTCATGCACACATGGTATTTCACGTGCGGTAAATCCAGAGGACACACAATTTTCTTCGCCTCCTCGAAACTGGTCGGGCACTTGTTCCCCTTGGGAAGACGTTCGTGCCAGAATGACATGTTCTCGTCGAAGCATGCGTCGGTCATTTTGTGTTTTACCTTCATCTCCAGAGCCATGAGCGTTACTTTCAGGCGGGTATCCTCGGGCCTGCATCCTTCATACAATGGAGTAACCACGTCTATCTCCAGTTGATCCAGCTTGGCTTTCTCTCGGGCGGCAGCTCTTTCATTATTCGTCTGCTTGAGAAGCAGCTCTTGAATATGAGGGTCCTGCACCCAGCCCATCTATGGTCCATCGTCGTCTGCTCTGGCATCTTCATCTTCATGATCATGCCCTTCGTCTGCTCCGCCATCTTCCTCATCATCATGTCCGCCATCTTCTACATGATGGCCATGTACTGCATCTACTTCGTGATCATGTCCTGGAGATTCTTCGTCTTCTCGCCCGCCCTCGCCGCGGTTGTCTTGCTCATGCCCTTCCTAATTTCTTGCCCGACCCCCATGGACGACTTCATAATCATCTTCATCACCTTGCCACCGATAGCCATCCATGAAACCATGCAAGAGCAGGTGGTCCCGCACCTGTACGGAATCCGGGTCCATAAGGCTCCTCAGCTTGCATCTTCGACACGGACATGTTATGTCCGTCTCGTTATTTTGAAGCATCTCGGCCTTCGCGGAGCTCAAAACCTATTCACGATGCCTTCGGTCATCTTGCGGACCATGGTCACCTGCAGTGTAGAGCAAAATGATATTATAGAACCAAGAAAATTTTTGGCATGACTTTGCCTAAAAATAGGACCAAAAAGAATGCATAGTGCAAAATTCTTGCCGAAACGGAAATGAATCAACATTCCGGCAAAATATTGGAAACTATTGCATTTCAAATACCGGTACCTTCAAACACAAACATATATGCAACACCACAAACATACGTAGATCTAGCTAGGCCATAAAAAGTGCATGTGCACGTTGTTGGAAGGAGAAAAAAGTGGATCTACAACATAAAAGCTTTCCCCTTACTTACCTATCAAAAAAAGGTAATTTAACAACTTAATTTGGGTGAATCTATGATGAAAATGAGGTGAGCAGGAGGAGGCACCCGAGACAAGCTTGAAGGAGGACGTGGAGAGAATGAAAGTAGGGAAAGTGAGTGTGGTAGGTGGCTCTCCAAAATATCTAGCTGGTTCCAGGTTACTAATGGCGCACCACCTACAAATGCGCCATTAGTAACCCTGGTTACTAATGGCGCACCAGCTAGAGGTGCGCCATTTGTAGTTTTGCCAAAAAAAAAATATTAGTGGCGCACTGGGTTAGTTAACTACTAATGGCGCACTCTGCCTTGGTGCGCCATTAGTACTTTTGGAAAAATAACCAAAGAAAAAAGTTTGTTAGTAGTGGCGCAGCGAGTGTGTGGTGCGCCATTAGTGCCCATCACACTAATGGCGCACCAGCACATGGTGCGCCACTGCTATATAATAGTGGCGCACCACTTGTCTTGTGCGCCATTAGTGTCTATATTATCTATAGCCCTTTTGCTAGTAGTGTGAGCACGGATCGTACTCTGTGCCGGCTGGCTCACACCCTTGTTATTTTTTCTTTTCCGTCCCGTCTGCTTCTTCTGTTGTAATGGGATCGAGTTCTGCTCAGAGACAACCTTCTTGAGTGTGTTGGGGCTGATAATATTTCGCACCTCGGCTATTTGAGTCTCGGTGAAGGCGGCAGCTGGAGGCGTCTCCTGAGAACAGAACAGACGACGCCTATTGCAATTGGGTTTCTCCGCGGTACCAGCTAGATCGCAATCGTCTTTTGCAGGGTTGGATTCTTGAGAAGGAGGCCCCAAGAATTCGTCACCGTACCCATGTTCGTTGATGTACTTATCGATGTTGGAAAATGTACCGCCGTCGTCCGGATCCTGTGCCATATGCATGTCCGGATCAGCTGACAGCGGTAGCGTTGCGGCGGTCTTGCCATGGCTTGGCGCTGGCACGACTAGCGGTGTTGTCTGTGGGGTGGTGTCCCCCGCCCCCAAACGAATTTGGCTCTTCGGCCAAAGCATGGACCAGTTTAAGCAGGCGTTGAGGGTCATCACATCATCTTCGTTGGCCCTAGGGGGTCGATAAGGAGGTAAAAACTCGTCGCAGCCCCGCAGCACCCAAACCAGTTGAACCCTATAAACGGTGGGTGGCATCGGATTACCGTGGAACACGCGGTTGCCCGGTTCAACGATTTTGGCCTTGGCGACATCGATTAACTCGCCATCCATGAAGTGCATGAGAGTGCATGGAACGTTGGCGGCGCCCTGCGAAAACATGTAGGGCGTTAGGGATGCCCAGTCAAAGGCAAGGAGATGAAGTCATCGGCCGAGTCTTAGTTACCGTGATGGCGTCGAGCTCGGCTAATGTCGAGGCACCGCCAACGGCGGGCGTGCAAGGGAAGGAGGAGTCGCTTGCTGCCGAGGTGCCGGCCAGCGTATTCTTCCCATACCCGGGTGCATTAAGCTCAAATACCAGCGGCGACGCCGGAGACACCAATGCTGCCTCCGTCGGAGACACCAATGCCGACGCGTTGCGCGAGTTGCTGCCCGTGAAGCTAGGAATCGGGGGCGGCCCCTGTTGGCCGGCCGCAATCCACCCCCGCAGCCCCTCAAGCAAGGAAGGCATAATGGCGGTGATCGTCGCTCCCAGTTGGTCTCGCACTTGCTCTTGGAATATCTTCGGAATCCGCACCACTTGTGCCTTGAGTTCTCTAACCTCGCGCTCCTAGCTTTCCGAGCTTGTCTTTCTCTGCTTTGGCCCAGCCTTATAGTATTCCGACCATTTCGTGGAAAAGCCTTCACTGGTCACACGACTAGCTGACGAAGGCTTACTGAACTTATCCTTGTGTTTCATTACGTTCAACGCCCTATTTAAAGTGGTGTCCCAAGGGGCAGACGGGGAGCTCTGAGACCCCGCACTATTGCTTTCAGTTTCCTGCGGAAGGAACGTGAACCATTTAGAAATTTCGCTTCATTAATTAGAATGCAACCATATGGAGCTAATTACGCGGGGGTGTATTCCTTACCAGAACACGCTCAAGCTCCTTCACCTTCGGAACCGTGGTAAGCTCTTTTGTTACCGGGTCCACCTTGTACCGGGCCCTAACATAGTTCCTGGTCTGCTTTTCATGGTATTTATCGAAGAGGGGCGGTAGGCCTTGCTCGGAATGCTCCGTGTCCTCCTTGTCCCATTTAGGTTCCGCCACTCTGTAACCGCCGGGACCGAGTTTGTGGACCCCTAAGTTCAAGTCCCGCATATCTTTCCCCCACTGACTTGATTCCGCGGATGTGTTGCTCTCGCACTGGATCTTGGACTCCAGCTAGTAAGCTTCGCTGATCGAAGGATTTGTCTCCCTGATCTTCTCATAACTATCACCACTTAGAATCCTTCTCTTCACCGCAGCTCTCCAAGTAGCCAGGGACGTGCTCATCTTCATGAGGGCGGCACTGTTCACTTTTTTCCCTGAGAGGCGTGTGTTTGCGGTGTCACCGGGGAACTTGTATCGTTCGTGCAGCTTTGTGAAGAGGAGGTTGCGCAAATTCCCTCGATCACGATGCCTTAGGTTCTCGGTGTTGATCGAGACGGTGCTCCGAAGAATGCACCCGAGTTGTCCCGCGTACCCACCGACTAATTCTTTGGGCACCGTTGGATGCCCACCGGAGGACACTTCCATAAATTCCTCCTTGACGGTGTCGAGCACGTTCGGGCGGTGGTCCTTCCGTTGCCTCCTCGTTGGCTGCTATCTGTGCGTTCACTGCCATCATCAGTGGTGGCATCCCCGGCGGCACCATCAGTGGTGTCATCCCTAACGCCACTAGGGGTTGTGTAGTCGGGATCGGTGTCTTCCGCGGCGTCCTCATAGCTATGAGGTTCTTCCTCCATCTCCTGGGACAGCTCCCAGAATGGCTTTCCCGAACCGCCGGCCTCATCGTTGTAGGCCATGTTCGCTCTAAATAGGAAAAAAGGCTACTAGAGTTATTGGATGAGATCATGGTAGTATCTATTCTTCTCAGATTTGGAGGAAAACTGAGAATAAAACATGCAAATTGATGCACACCCATAGGTAAGATCTCCTTTTCTCGGTTTATTTTACTTTGCATGTGATTCATTCAAGTCCTTAGAAAAACTTGCTATCCCAGCATTCTGATTACCAAGCATACAAAAAAAGCATTTTTCATGATAAACAACCAAGGCAACCAATATATATATATATATATATATATATCAAACAAATAAACAAATCAAAATGAGTTATTGTTAGACCCTGATGGTTGAGCTTTCGTTAGCATGGCATATGTTTGGAAGAAAAAATAGTTTGCATTTCAACTTAAGGGAAAACTATAAATTCCACTTAGAAATATTTGCTTTGTAGAAATAACATTGTCTCTAAATGTTGATTAATTTTTGTTTCGGTTGAGAATTGGGCACCTTCTAGGTCAAGAAAATTGAGCATGACCTTTGCTAATTTTCTTCACCTAGGAGTGCCCTATTCTCAACCGAAATGGAAATTAATCAACATTTCAGGAGAAAGGGGTAACTAAAATATCATAGGATAGCCACACATCATTGGATAATAATATATAAAATTAAGCACCATGTTCAAGTAGGGGCTACAGCGGGATGCAGGAGAGTGGACCACTATAGAAATATGAGGGAAGGTGATGGCGGTGGTGCTGACGGCGGCGAAGTTTTTGGTGTAGATCGAAATCATGATGGATGCCCTAGCTGCACTCCTGTGCACCCGGGAGAGAGGGGGGGAGAGCCTCCTCCTTCTTCTTCTTCCTTGTCCTCCTCCCTGGGTGGGAGGAGGGTTTCCCCTCTGGTCTATGGCCGCCATGGCTTTGGGAGGGCAAAAGCCCCTCCGAGATCCGATCTATCTCCCTGTTTCTTTTATCTTTTCGCAACTATTTTTTAGCCCTTCACCATTTCTTAAATATATGGATATATGTAACTCCAATCGGGCTGAAATTTGTAGGGGATTTATATCGCGAAAATATGTTTCTGGCGTTAGAAGGAGATCCTCAACCGGCCTAAGGGCTGACCACAAGTCATCAGGCCGCGCCCCTTGGGGCCATCATCTTGCGTTGATTCTGAATCTCAAAATTCACATATATTCCGGAAAAACTCCATAAATTTTCATTGCGTTTGTACCTCGTTTGATATGGAATTTCTCTGAAATAAAAGACACGTACTGGCACTGGACACTGGATAAGTAAGTTAGTCCCCAAAATATTATTAAATTTTGCCAAAAGTACATGAAAGATGTAAAATATTGGCATGAAGCAATAAATAATTATAGATTCGACACAGACGTATCAGCATCCCCATGCTAAATTCCAGCTCGTCCTCGAGTAGATAAATGTACAAATTTCTAATCATGGCATGAATATTGAGATACAAGTGATGCAAGGCAATAGTCTGAGAAAAAGACATCCATACTCAGGTTTAGTAGCAATAATCATGTGCTTTCAAAATAGCAATATGCAAAAGAATGTGATCCTTACAAAATCATATAGCCTGGCATGCTTGTCCTTCCTAGCATAAAGTATAAATCATGAGCACCCCGGTGCCAAACCAAGCAATTGGATCATACTTTTTCAATGTGCATCAACTGTTTGTTCTTCACGCAACATATGAGCGTGAACCATGGACATAGCATAAAGGTGGAATAGAATATGGTGATAGATATCAAAAGGGTTGAAAGTGGGGAAGAAAGTCTCGCATCAATTCGACGTATCAACGGTCTATGGAGATGCCCATCAATAGATATCAATGCCAGGAGTAGGGATAGCCATGGAATGGATGCACTAGAGCTATAAGTGTATGAAAGCTCGACTGAAGCTAAGAGGGTGTGCATCCAACTTGCTTGCTCATGAATTCATCCAACAAGCCAAGTTCTCCAATGAAAAATTTCCACTAGCATATGGAAGTGACAGAGCAAGACACACTCTATATGAAGAGCATGGTGCCACTTTGAGGCACAAGTGTGGTAAAGGATAGTAGCAAAGCACCTACTCTTATTTTTATTTTTTTTCATGTGCGATTTTCTCTATTTTTTCACTTTGCCCCCCCCCCCGAATTCATTTTTATGGTGGCCACATTTAGCCTTCACCATTTTTATTTCATTTTTCATCCGGAGTCTCATCCCTACCTGTGGGGGAATCATAGTCTCCATCATGCTTTCCTCACTCAGACAATGCTCTAATAATGATGATCATCACACTTTTATTTACTTACAACTCATCATGAAAACTGATAGGATGATAAGACTCTATATGAATGGCTCTGGCATTGTACCAGGATTTGCAATGATCTAGCATATGAATAGATATAAATAAACGGACAAGCCATGAAAATATCATGCAAAGCAATATGACAATGGAAGTACAAGTCATATGAAGTGATGGTGAAAGTTGCATGGCAATATATCTCGGAATGACTATGGAAATACCATGATAGGTATGTATGGTGGCTGTTTTGAGGGAGATATAATGAGACTTATGTGCCACAGCGCGTATTATATCACGGGGTTTGGATGCACCAGCAAAAGTTGCACTGATCCTCGAGTTGAGAATGGGCAAGGCACGGTACTGAAGAGAATAGCAAAATATGAAAATGTGAGATTGCGTATGTCCATGGTTTGACATTATTCATAAAGAACTCATATACTTATTGCAAAGTTTTATTAGTTTTATCACAAATATAAGTACTACTTGTATGCTCCTAGGCGGAAGGATGGTAGGACTTAACCATCGCGTGCCGCCGATTCAACTGCACAAAGGATTTCAATCAAGTATAAATTATGCTCCAATCTTCATCGCATAACTAGAGACTATATGTGCATGCTTCGGAGAACACAAACTTTAACATCAATATTCTTACTAATCCACAATCATCAACTTGTGCACCCACATATTACTATCTTAATGTCGCAAAACTACTGCAGGGAATCAAACATATCATATTCAGTGATGTACAAGTTTGATGTAGGATTTTATGACTAAACATGTAAATAATCAATTCCTGTTGACTCTCTAAATATGTGTAAGTGAGGCATGACAGTTTAATTCTTTGCACAAAAGACTTGGACAGGCACTAATAAATATAAGTGAAGCAGAAGAGCATTCTACAAATAGTAGTTTTATATATGTAGAAAGAGGCTTCCAACTTCAAATGATATAAGTGAAGCACACGAAGCATTATATAAAGCCATACTCAAAAGATATGAGTGAAGTGCAAAGAGAATTCTATAAATCAACCATGGACTTTCCCGTACCAGCATGGTGCAATTCTAAAAGGAAAATAAAAAGCACTCGATACTCCAAGAATTTACGCATATCATATCGACAAAACAAAAACCACAACATACCGATAATTGTTGAAAAGGAAATTTGGGATGCCTTTCCCCAAGCTTAGACGCTTGAGTCACCTTGAATATTTACTTGGGGTGTCCTGGGCATCACCAAGCTTGAACTCTTGTCTCTTCTTATTATTCTCATATCAATACCTCCTCGATCTTCGAATACTTCATCTACACAAAACTTTTATTAATAACGTTAGTACACATAACACCAAATCCCATAATGTCTTGCCATAACAGTATTGCATAATTATAATCTAACATTACCCATTGTATTATATAACAATTATATGGCTCCCAAGTCATTGGGGCTCAACACGAATTAAAAACCAATCACGCAAAGCAACTACTAAAGCAATATGTGTTTGTTCCAAATGCAGTCCAATTCGGTGGGTTGATCAGAAAGTGCAGAGGAGTTGGTGCATGGGGATGCGGTCCTGCCTGTGACGTTGTGCGGTTCCCAGGCGTGACCATGTGGTTCCCAGGCATCTTTTTTTTGAATTTGCATGTACTCGTAGTTTGGATCCACATGTTTCATGATTCAATTGTGGTATATGAAGCTCACTTTTTTATAGGGATATTAAAGAAAGAGGTTCAAACGACATGCGACAGGAGTGCGATTTTTTTTAAATAAAAAGTCTAATACAGTAGACTAATGTGACCGTTTTTTTGTAAAAAATAATAATTGATATGTACATTTTTAATCTCACTTTGTTCTCCCGTAGAGTTCGCTATAAAACTCCTCATGGTTAACTTCATAAAACAAAAATCAAAATAGCAAAACAACTCAAAGAAGCTTGCTTCCATATTAAACGTAGTTCGCTCGCTCGGTTCCTCTGGTCCACTTGCCCGGTCTACACGCGTAAGAAATAATAAGTATGAAACGGTCGGCTTTCCCTTCCGATGCAGTGCAATTTCGGTCCGAAACAGTGCGTTCTTCTGTCTGATGTTGTTCACGCGTTGATTTTGGTGTCTCGAAAAACTGAGTGTCCGCATTTCGGTATTTTTAAAACTGCTCTTAAACGTAAGAATTAGAGAGATTGTTCTACATGAAAAAATTGCACTTCATAGATATCTTTTCAATGAGGTATAATTTGCGTCATTCGGATGAGCGGTTTGGAAATAAATCCCGAAAATACCCTCGCTGTCAATTGTCGGCCGCCGCACCTTTTTCAAAATTCATTAAAAATATGAGGAATCTCAATAAATGCCCAACACATGAAGTTTATGCCCATTCCACAACTTTGCAATGCCGTTTAACATGACCCGTTCAAACATATGGTTAAAAACTACAGCGAAAACCGTATCAAAAGTTGCGCCTCGACGATATAATTCCAACACCATATCATTCGATTTGTTCTGGCGAGGGGTTTAGAAAAATTGCGAAAATACGCTCGCTGCCACTAGTCGGGCACTCACCATTTGTGAAAATGCTATTGAGCCATGAGAAATGTCGAAAAGTGTTCAACATGGCTACGTTGCGCATTTTACGTAGCTATCCAATGGTATATTATACACATCATTCTGACGAATGGTTTAGAAACTAGAAAGGAAATGTTGCCGAAAAACGGATGCAATTTTTTCTGCTGACATTGCAGTGTACTTTGGCTAGCAGTGCAATTCTTTTAGCTTCATCAGGAGGTTCATAAGTGTTGTCAGAATATGTATTCTAGGCCCAATGTTAGAATAGACGGTATAATCACATCATCGGAATTAAATACTGCATCGCACATTAACCTGGAGAGTTAACAATAACATTGGTTTACTAATGTTGAAGTCACATAATTAACTTGTCAAAAGTATATATCACAATCACCATAAAAAATACGTAGGTTTACTAATGTTGAAGACTACAGCGACAACATGACCTCAAGCTGATGCTTTATTACCGTCTCTATGCTTTGCCATATCTCCTCTGATTATTTGAGTTAGCACTATAGTATTTGATATAGGTTCATATTTGGAAACTTATGTCCAGATGTACTAACATGTCCAGGATACAAGCAACACCATGATGACAACAATGATCATCACGGTTTTGAGCCGACTACGCCACACCGGACATGCATCATTGCATGCCATGTGCTGGTTTGTGAGTACAAACTGGCAGTAAGTGTACTCAGCTTCCTCCATGCTATCATATGCTGAATAGCAATTGTCTTGGTATTAGTGCACTTGGACATGGCATGCATGCCATGAAGCATATACTTCAGGAAACCTCCCTCTATAGACAGCATACCCCTTCATCTACGAAGAATAAACAAAATATTTTATCATGCATGCAGGGGGAAAAAAGACAAGGTTAGTAGAACACATGGAACCTAAGCGACATAACCATTCATGATTCATTATACCCCAAAGCATCAACCAGTGCAACTCCGAGTCAACATCACAAGCTACATCAGTACGTCAACATCAAACTATCTAACTAGAGTCCTACAATCGAGCTCAACTCTGAGAAATATAGTCGGAGAAGCCGCTCATCGTGGAGTCGGAAAAAGGTGTGGATGCCCGCGCCACCTGGTGTAGGAGCCAGGGTCCTCAACACTGACGGTCGGTGAACTGAATGGGCCTAGCTCATCAATCCCCTTCACACTACTGTGGGATGGTCGAAGGACGACACATCAATCACAGACCCTTCGATGAAACTATATACGATGCATGAATCAAAAATCGTATAGTTCAAGCTATGTCTCCAATGGCACGAACTGTGTGCGATGGTGGATCCATCAAACACGATTCAGAAAATAGTTCTGTGTGCGATTCTTGGCAGACAGTTCGTTCTTCTGAATTGTTTAGGATTAGCATTGTATTGTCTAAGACCATAACCATAGCAGGGAGACGGTTCAACCCATAAGTACATCCGAAAGACGTGATCGTTTCTCCGGTGAGACAACAAAATCCGTTATTTTCAGAAAATGCTAGTCATAGTTCAAGTTTCTAACTAAACCTGTTTCTATTTCTCTCCAAAGAAAAAAAATAAACAACTTACACCGGTTATTTTGTTCCTAACAGGGCAAATATATGATTAATATTGTACAAAAACTTATAGTGTCCTCAACAACAACAACAACAAAGGACCAACCTATGTGGTACTACGTTTGTGCACACATGATGAACCTATGCAGACATGTTGAATGTGGTGTCGATGCTGACAAAATAGAACTAGTAAGTCTATTTCTTAATTACTATCTTCTACTTCACGCGTATAGAACGTTCTGATCTAACAGTCCTGCAGGCTATCTTCGGACCAATGTCCTCTCAACCGCTCGGCACAGATGAATTGTTGTCTGTTAGGAAATTTATTAGCACCTTTTTTGTGAACCACTATATCAAGCCCTCTAAAGAAGTCGAAGATTTGAGGATTAGTATGCCCCGATATTAAGTATGCATTCATTTAGTGTTATCAACTTAACATATACGCATGGATGCATTGTTTGCCATGTGATCATGTCTTCGTATTGTATACACTATGATTATGTACTGCATATGTTTGTACATATGTGGTATTTAACTAGCATTTGCTCAACTGCATATTGTCGTGAATTATGATAAATGTTCTTCCTGTGGACACTATTCATTCGATTGCATATTGTGCCGAGTTATGATGAATTTTCTTCGTGTGGACACTATTTATCGATTGCATATTATGACGAATTTGCTATTTGCAGCGTGTTTCAAATGCAATATTATACAATAAGTTGGCTTTTTCAGCGCACATGGTTCAAGCAACTAAGCGTCTGTGATATGAAACAGAAAGCACACGTAACTCATAACGAAACCGTCAGTGATCATCAGTAAAAGCACACACAACTCATAGCACAACCGCCTGTGTTTACAGGAAAATCACACGAGATATAAACAGAAACATTGGTGATACAAAGACAATCCCACGCATAAAATTTCCAGGAAACGTGTGCGATTATATCATGCATGGCAGACGGATTCCAGGGAAATCTCATGTGCGATCATGAAGAAATCATGCACAGTTTATACCATTGCTCGTGTGGATTAGGTAATGTTTCACAAACGGTAAAAGGTCAAACACCGTTTTGTTTTGCATGAGCAATTAGACGTGTTTAACTCGTTATAGACATGTGTCATTGATCCCTAATACCACACATACGCCCAAAATGTAGCGTGTGCGATATATTCCTGCACCACACATGATTATGTTTGGTAGATCATTTGCGCTCATTGGTCACTATCATCGACAGAAATTTCCGTGTCCTGTGGGATGGAACCCTATCGCCCACTCATGCCAGGCGACGGTTTACAACTAGTTTATAGAATGGAGTTAAAAACCGTTTGTATAGCACGTCACTGCACCAGTACCCTCACCTTGTCTGGGCCGTCGAGAAACTTCGTCTGCTCAACACAAAGGCGGACCATCATCATGCGAATGCCTTTGACCTTTCGCTCATCCTAGATGGAGTGGTAGATCGCATGGTCCTCAATGAAGGAGTCCACACCAAAGGTAGGAGCTTCGTCAAGAGAGACAAACTAGGTCCCCAACAACCTGATCTCAAGGTCGGTGGTGACACCTAGCACTTCATTAATAAGAAATGTCATATTGAAAACATAACCCAAGTGTACATGACATACAGTGCATGCAAGTCACATAGCATTCTTCCAACCAACATAGTAAGTTCATTAGCATAGTACAAGTAATAATTATGAAGATGACGACTAGGTCACAAATAAATGATTAGCTTCCTGGACATATGAACTCTCCACCGGTTACATCTTTAGCTAGCCCTACTCGATCTCGCAGATAAGGAGTCGATGGGGTGGTATTCTGGTAAGGGAGGCCACCGTGGTGTGGACAAATAAACCAGTTTCTGACGCAGATAAAACCGCCCTCTGCGCCACAGCACAAGCACCCTCATCGTTGAGGGCCGCCGTCATGACCGCCGTAGCAGCGCATGTGTCGTAAATTGCCACCCTCGTGACCACTGCCTGGTAGCTCCCATTGTAGGCAGCCACCCTCGTGGCCGATAAACGAGCGCTCTGATCGAAAGAGGAGGTCGTATCAATGAGCATGGCAGCCTCTCATCCACTGCATTAGTGCGCTCAACGAAGTCTATATGCCTGTAAACCTCTAATCGAGCGACCTCGGCGAGCAAGGCCGACCTCTTAGAAGATAAACAAGCGATCTCGGCGAGGGAGGCCACCCTTTCAGTCGAGGAACGAGCGATCTCTGTGAGGATCGCCGCTTTCTGTCGGGTGGTAACTTTCTACAAGCATAGCTTCTTGACGTCCCCATCTTTGATCCCTAGTGACACTGAAATGTTAACCTAAAATTAAGGAAAAAATAATACGTATGTGTCTTGCTAGGAAGCATGGAAGAGTTCAAAATTATATAAACCACCGTGCGATGGATGTACTTTGACGACAACATCTATAGCGTTGCTTGTAGAATAAGAGCGTTAGATGAAGGCTATGCACCGTTTAAAAAAAATGATCCACGAGACTCAAAGACCTAACCTTATAAACCATAGAGACAAGGTATTGAACACTCACATGATTCACTATTTCTGATGGAACAACTAGCCTCGTCTTTCGCAAACGCCAATCAAAAATCGCCCCTCCCCCGACATTCTTCGCATGCAGCAACTTGAAGTTCATATTGTGCCTTCTTCCTGATTTGTAGGGAGCAACTTGTATAGTATAAACTGTCTAAGTGCCTTGAAATTACTAATATAAAATCAGTAATTCCAAGACACGAGAAAGAAGATATAATATAAGCAACGTCTACTAACTAGGAATAACGACACAATACAAACTTTCCATGGCAGCATGGAAAGAAGGTTTGTGGGCCAGCAAAATCTTTTTTCGATGTGTACGAAAAAAAGCAAGTTGCCCTGCAACAAATAATGGATCTAATGAGCCTCCAATATCCTGTCCATCTGTCTCATTTTATTAGAATGATACCTAGTCCTCACCAAATGTCGTTATTCTTTTAACTCTTTTTGCAAAAGAACACTAATTAACCCTCCAAAGATACATATGTGAAATCGGGTCATCTTCAAAGAGATGACACGTGATCCTCACCTCGTAACCCATAAGGCAAAGTAATTATCTAGTACTCAATTAACATATGGGTGCTAAGATCCATGGAAGAGTTTGACATTATATAAATTACCATTCAAAGGATGTACTTTGACGGTACATCTATAGTGTTTCTCATGGAAAAAGAACATCGGATGAAGGTTGTGTACCATTTTGACAAAATGAGCAGAAAGACTCAAATAGCTAACCCGATCAATCAGATAGACGGGGTATTGAACACTCACCTGATTCATTAGTTGTGATGGAACAACTAGCTTGTATTTCACAAACACCAAGCAATGATATTTCTCTCCCAAAAACATTGTTCCCATGCGATAGCCGCGAGTTAATATTGTGTCTTTGTCTTCTAATTTGCAGGGAGAAGCTTGTATTATATCTCCTCCCGAAGTGTCTTGTGTACTACTGATTTAAATCCAGTAATTCATAAAACACTTTGACGGGAGTTATAATACAGGAAACCCCTTACAAATTAGAAACATGTACACAATACAACCTTGCAATTGTAACATGGAACAAGGTTTGTGTGCCAGTAAAATCTTTGTTCGATGTGTACGCAAGATAAATACAGTTGCCCTGCCGCAAATAATGGATCCAATGAGCATTCAGTATCCCATCCGTCTTATTCATCTAATTAGCTTTTTAAGTGTTTTTAAATCATTTTATTAGAATGATATCTAGTCCTCAGCAAATGTCGTTATTCTTTGAACTCTTCTTGTAGAAGAACACTAACCATTTGAAAATAAGAATGTGAATTCGGTGCATCCTAAAGGATGACCTGTGATCCTCATCCCTAAATCAGAACACTACACCTTAACCGAGAAGGCTCGTTATCTAGTGGGCAATCAATGGTATTCTGACTCACCACTAAACCGTTTCGACTAAACCATAACATAGAAGCCTAACTTATTCAGGAGACGTGTCAACTTTCAGTCTGTCTAGGCTATTTTCAACAATTCACATCTCTCATCTCAAGAAACACGTTTAGGTGGTGGTATTTCTCTCATCTTTCCTTATAGAACATCTTTTACAAAGAGAGTCTCATCAGACTGGAAGTCCAACCATCTCCTTGAACACTTAAGAGGAATTTGGAGATAACTGAATGATGCACGTAACTGCATAATCCAGTTTACTAAGTTTAAACTAAATGATGCACTGAACTGCATAATTCGGTTAACTAGATTAAAACTGAATGTACTTGTCCCTATGCATTGAATTTAACTGAATGTATATGTCCCTGTTAATGGAATCTTAAGCAAGTTACATAGTAGCCGGGCAATGCTATAAATTGTTATGTTGTTGACAAACTTGGTCAGACAACAACATATATATACAATCTAGATAAAGTTCAAAGCAATAATTAGTAACTATACAAGGTATGAGTCAATATCCATAGATATATGAAGGTAATATACAAATATAGCAAGATAAAACATCATAGAATCTAGAAGGTATGCAGTAATTAATAACTAGCCTACCCAACACCAAACAGACTAAACTATCTAGACTTACGAAACTGAATCTAGCAGATCCAAATGCCCAGGAAGCAACATTCAGCCCTGAATCCAACAAATTAATTAACAAATAAAAAAACTAGAGCAGGCGGCATCAGCACACCTAGCTGGAGAAAAGGTCGCCGACGTAGGTCTTGTGGAGCAGCGAGCGGCCTGGGTAGAGGGGTAGCAGCTTCTTGCTGCTCGGTCGTAGGGGTAGAGGACGAGGACGGCGTCCGGGGCGAAGTTCTGCTCCTTGAATAACTGGGTCGACGAGAAAGACGTTGTCACCAGAGTGATGCCGCTCCTAGGCGCCCGCGTGGACAAGGACAGCGCCGACATGGTGGTGCTACTTCTAGGGCGTCGGGTTGGAGGAGTAAGACGGTGCGGCTTTCGGGGCCGGGAGGAGAGTATATCCATGGTGAGGGGCGAAATCTTTCTTGAGGGCGACTGTAACGGAGGGGCAGGCTGGAGGGGATTTTGGGGAGGCGGCAAAGGCACCGTGTCGAAGAGGGGTCTTTGGGGATATTTTGGTGGGTGGTGGGGGTGGGGAATGGTGTATGTGATGGCACAAGAGTAGAAATTTTCGCGAAATATTCCCTGCGCTAACCGTGCCGAGTTTCATACAGCTGAAACTCGGCAACGATATTACTATTAGTCCATTCACTTCTCTATTTATTTTTTTAATTTTTTTGTTAATTTCCACACACTCTCTCTTTTCTACATCCTCGGCACACTCTCTAAATCTAGATATTTCCTAGGAGCAGGTCCAGTTTCCACACAACCTCCATGAACGCTTCTGCAGAACAACCTCAAATTTTTAGCACATCCTTCGGGGCCGTTCGAAGAAGCCTCAAAAGGCCTTGTGAATTTCTCGGCCCCCAAGAATTTCCAAAGATTCAAATGATAACAAAACACACGCCGAAGACTGATGCCGGTCCATTCCTCCCAGTTGGTCGTGCATGGCCTGGGCATGGACCCAGTACCATAGGTAGGGACGTCGAGCCCTATCTGTCCATGGTTTTAAGTGGCGGCGGCGTAGATCTGCAATTTCTGGCATTGAACCCTAGAAATGCAATAAATACAATAAATATGGCTGGCAAGTGCCTTCGAATGGACTCTGGTGATCCTAGAAAAAATTTCAGGTCAGACGGAGGAGCAGATGATACTTGTGATCTGCATTGGGTTTTCCGTGAAGAGGAATGAGTTATCGTAGAACAATGTGGGTAAGTATTTACCTGAATTATGAAATCAACATTTATTGAACCAATAGGAATATCAACCCTCAACCATCTTCAGTGGCCGCTCCCAAAAGGGCAAACTACTTCCACCCAATGGTGCCAAGAGGGTTGTTAATCCCCTTTGTCTTGTTATTTGCAAGCAAGTGAGTCGTGGAGACAATTGTAGGTTCTTGTAAATTGCAAAATAAACTAAAATATAATAAATGACAGCAAGATAATATTGGCGGTTGTAAATATATAAGTGAATAGACCCGGGGGTTGTAGTTTTCTCTAGTTATTGTTAGAAATATGCCCTAGAGGCATTAATAAAGTGGTTATTGTTAAATTTCCTAAATCATGATAAACGTTTATTATTCATGCTAAAATGATATTAACAGAAAACTTAAATGCATGTGTGGATACATAAACAAATACCCTGTCCCAAGTAAGCCTATTGTAACATCCCATATTTTGGAATGTTATACTCCCTCCGTCCCAAAATAAGTGTCTTACGCTTAGTACAATTTTAAACTAGAGCTAGTACAGAGTTTAGACCGTTATTTTGGGATGGAGGGAGTGTTAATTAATTGAATGATTGCTTTTTTGATTTAGTGATTGAAATTGAGTGAAATTTGAAACTTTTGAATGAGAGGGAATAAACCTTTTGTTTTTGAATTCAATTTCATCCAACCCAAACCATTGAGAGAAGATGGCATGACTTCTTCAAATAAAAAATTTGAAAAGTAAATTTGAATACTAATAGAAAATTTCCTATTTCGAATTCATTTCAAATTTGTTTGTATTTCAAATTTTGAGTCAATTCAAACCATTGGCCCAAATTAAAATCTTGAGAGGGGAAATATAACACTCCAAACCTGGGAAAATTTGAATTATATTTGAAATTATAAAATATAGAAAAAATATTTGGAAAGTTTTCCTAATAGGGCAATATAACACTCCAAGCCATTTTTGAAGTGGTTTTCAAAATTTATTTTTCTCCAGAAATAAAATGCATGGAAAATTGGGTAAAATGATTGCATTCAATATATAAATGTAGAGAAATGAATTTGAAATCATTTTGGTATTTTTTGAAAATACTTTATAACATTTTAAATTCGACAATAGCACTGTTTAGTTATTTGAATTTGTGTGATTTTTAATTGAGCGTGAAAATATTTTCATATTGTAGAGTTTATTTTTCTGATTTTTATATATAATACTCCTATATTTATATTTTAATTATTTTATTTCCTTTATTCGTTGTTTGTTGTTTCTATTAAAAGGCAAAGGAATTTCCTTCAGCAGGAAACAGACCCCGAGGCCCACCTCTCTCTCATGAGCCCATTGCTCTAACGAAGCCCAACCGCGGCCTCTCCCCGAAATGGCAAGGAAGTGGCCACCACTCCATTTCCTTGCACATGCACTCACTGACATGGGGGACCCATGTGGTCGAATCTCGCACACGTCGGTCGTCGTGCCTCACCTTAATATCTAACCGGAGCCCCTCCACGGTCGCCGCACTATTGGCAAACCCCTGGTGTCGTCGCCGTCGCCGAAGGACTATTGGAGCTCTGTCCTTGTTGACCTCGCTGCGTCTGCCCCACCGGAGCCTCACCGGAGTTCGTCTCCTCCCCCTATAAGCCACCCTGCCTTTCTGATATAACGTAGGGTGTAGATTAGACCATACATACTGATTCGGTTTAATTAGAAGAACCGGATGGATTATCCTTTTTGTTAATTTAGCCGAATCATTATTCTTTAATTTACAATCGTCCGCTCGTTAGCCATCGCAGCACACCCTTCCTGCCCAACCAGAATGTGACATGTGGCCCTGTTCGTTAGGTAGAATTTTTTTTCTTTTTCTGTTTTCTGTTTTAAACAGATTATAATCTGTTTTGTGTTTGCACAAACTTATACGTTTTAAATTATTTTTGAGTGATTATTTTTGCATAGTGTCACAAATTTTATGTAGTTTCTGTAGATATCAAATTTGACCATATTCGAAATTTCTTTTCAATTTTCTCAAATCACTAGAATTTGAATATCTTGAGTTCAAAAATATATTTTTGAATGAAAGTGTTTGCCACTTGTTCGTAATAGTTATATTTATCAGCCTCTGCAATTTGAGAATTTTTAGTATAATTAAAAATTAGGGTTTCAAGCAAAACAGAATCTGCTTTAGTTCCTTTTTAGGTTTAATTCTGTTTCTTTTATTTAGTTGTGTTCAATTTGTTTTATTTCGTATTAGTTGACAAGAATTATATTTTTTATGTTAGTTAGCAGTATTATTTCAACAAGGATTATTCTTACTTATTTTATTATTTTTGCTTGCATGAAATCAATTCTAGTTAAATCATAACTTGCAAATTGATTTGAATGCTAGTTTAATTTTCTTTTGAAAATGTTTTTCTATACGTTGTTCTCTAGTTTTCTTATTGCGTTAACCTTAGTTTAGACCAGATGCAATTTCTATTATAGTTGACATTGTTTGTTGTTTAACTTTAGGTTAATTTTGTTTAGGTCATAAGAAGTGTTTAATAAAAAGCTTGTCAATTAGTTATCTTTGTTAAATAACGGTTTGTGAGAAAATAATTTCTGTTTTTTTTCTACTTCTGTTTTGTGTTATTTTATTATCTTAGTGTTTACTTTGTTGTTGTTCTATTAGTTAAAAAACTTATGTTCTTTATTGGGTTGTTTTCATAATTCTTATTTTTTTTAAAGTATTCTTTTTGCTAGTAAAGTATTTGCTAAAATAATTATGTTGCCTTTCATGACTTATTTTCAGCTGAACGACCATGAATTGGAAAAGCACTGCAAATGAACTCTGAAAAGTTTGAAACTTGGCATGGTATCATAACTTCACCCACATAGCATGTGCTAAATACTACTAGAAAAAGGCTGTTAGTGGCGCACCTATTTTGGCTATTAATGGCGCACTATAGGCATGCCACTATTATCACGCCAGTACTAATAAATAGTAATGGCGCACGCCTGATGCATCACTGTTAATCTACATAACAGTGGCGCATTACTATCCTAGACACTAATGGCGCAGCTAAAGTGCGCCATTACTAGGCCCAGAAGTGCGCCACTGTTGTTACTCCAAGGGGCCATGTGTACCTTATGCTCTGGGTTACTAATGGCGCACTTTTAACTAATGCCCACTCGTGTGTTTATTTCTGTGCGCCACTAAAGTGCAATATGGTGCGCCACTACTATGAATATTAGGATATTTTTTTGCTTTTCTAATATTTGTACAGGTTACAAAATACATTACTACACAGAATATAAACTGCACAACATATAAATAGTAGATTTATCGAATACAATAGAAGATTGGTCTCCGAATACAATTCATCATACTAGTCTCCGAATTCAAAATACCGAACAAAGTTAGAACGGTACAAGTCTCGACACCGCGAGTAGCGAGTTTGTCTTCACATTACAAGTCGATATCTAAACTACCATCACATAGAAGAGAGTTGTGGTCACGATGAGCATCATCGCGATGAAACTGATCTTCATCCGGTTCCTCCTCCGCTCCCTCCTCTCTCCCGCTAGATAGCACGCGTATCTAGCTTCGGTCTACGCCCTAGTGGTGTACCCTTTGTAACTGTTACCGCTGAAACGGTGAACCTGTCTCCGACACTCCTCCCAGTTGTTGTAGACTCCGGGAACCTCACCCTTGTACACGACATACGACGGCATCTCTATGCACTCGACAAACAAAACGTTAGTAGCAATTCACAGATAATATATAAGCAATATATAAGTATGCAACAAAAGGATCGGAAGAGAAAAGCAACACATTAATAGCACGATTCATGGTCCTACTCATAAATAGCATAGATTACATATAAGTTGAACGACTCTCCAAACTAAAGAGACATACAAGTTCATTAAAGTTTAAGTACAACATGAGCTAATTGATATTTCAGAACTACATAGCATCAATACTTTCGACTCCACTCAGGGATCAGAGCGTGGATGAAGTCCCCGTCTTTCGTGATGGTCATGAATGTGCGGTTGTTGTCAACCTGCATTTGTAGCGTTGTTTCTATTTCACTGTTGGACGGTTGATAGTTGAGGTAGAACTGCCCTGAGGTACGAAGGACATCTTGAAAGATGATTTCCGAAAACTCCGACTGGATGCGAAAGAATTCTTGTCTGATGTCCTCGTCCTGGATCGCCGACAAACGTGCGGCCCATTCTTTGAGATTATTTGGTAGCATAAGGTGATGATGGTTCCGTACGATCGCCCGCATGTGATGGAGGGCGTAGTAGGCATCCTTCTGACTGCCAGGTGGCTGCTTGACGCAGGGGAACATCATTACGTGGGTGAACACATGCTTGCCGTACCTACAAATTGGCCTCCTAAAGGTGCCTCCAGATTTGGCGTAGCCGGCGAGAGCATCATCAAGAACTTGTTATTTGTGTAGTGTTTCTTCGACCGACAGTCCGAGTCGAAATACGTGGCCATGGAATATTTCGGGCTTAAGAGGATGATTGTGCAATGTATGTCACAGCGCAAAACACGGAATGTTAGAAAAAAAAGAACGATCGAAATATAAGAAATCATATGTTACGGGGAGGTGAGGGGATGACTTACTCGGAAAAGTAAGGCACGAGGAAGTTATCCTTATCTGGGTTCGCCAGAATGACGCCTTCGAGGTATAAACTCACGACTAGCGGGTCCCCAGCGCTGCCCAAGATCTTGGCACGCATGTAGAAGGGGTCGACTATCACGACGTCCGAGGTCTTGTCTCTAATGATCCGTATCTCCATACTGAGGGAAAATAGCCGAATCAAGGTGTCGTGTAGAGGATAAAGGTTAAACATAGCGAAGATGTCAACAAACTGCAGGACGATCATACGCCCGATGGTGCTATCGACAAAGCCCTTGCCCTCTGGCACCTTGGCCACGAAAACCGGGTATGCCACATCATTCTCGGATAGACGCCGCTTCTCCATAGAAAGAACACCGTCATGGAGACTCCGCATAGCACCGGTTGCAACATTGAGCAGGTTAGTCCGTAGCATCGGCCTACCGGCTACATGCACCCTCCTCGAGATATCCTTAGGTATTGGTGGCCCGTCCTGACACTACTAGAAAAAGGCCTGCTAGTGGCGCACCTGTTTTGGCTACTAATGGCGCACTACAGGTGCGCCACTAGCATCACGCCATTAGAATTTTTTACTAATGGCGCACCATAGCTCACGGTGCGCCATTAGTATTCCTCCCAGGGGCCATATTTACCCATGTGCTCTGGCTTACTAATGGCGCACTGATGGAGGATGCGCCACTAGTGTGCTTTTTGCAGTGCGCCACTAATGTGGTGAGTGGTGCGCCACTAGTATGAATATTAGGTTTTTTTTCTTTTCTGATATTTGCACAGGTTACAAAACATATTACTGCATAGAATGTAGAGAGCACAACATATAAACAGCAGATTTATCGAATACAATAGAAGATTAGTCTCCGAATACAATTCATCATATTAGTCTCCGAATTTAAAATACCAAACAACGTTAGAACATTACAAGTCTCGACACCGCGAGTAGCGAGTTTGTCTTCATACTACAAGTCGATATCGATCATCTAAACTACCATCACATAGAAGAGAGTTGCGGTCATCACGGTGAGCATCATCGCGATGAAACTGGTCTTTATCCGGTTCCTCCAACGCTCCCTCCTCTCTCCCGCTAGATAGCATGCGTATCTAGCTTCCGCCTCCGCCCTAGTATTGTACCCTTTGTAACTGTTACCGCTGAAACGGTGAACCTGTCTCCGACACTCCTCCCAGTCGTCGTAGACTCCGGGAACCTTACCCTTGTACACGACATACGACGGCATCTCTATGCACTAGCAAAACAAAACGTTAGTAGCAATTCACAGACAATACATACGCAATATATAAGTATGCAACAAAAGAATCGGTAGAGAAAAGCAACACATTAATAGCACGATTCAGTAAATTCCTCCTTGACGGTGTCGAGCACGTTCGGGCGCCGGTCCTTCCGTTGCCTCTTCGTTTGGCTGCCATCTGTGTGTGCGCTGCCATCATCAGTGGTGACATCCTCGGCGGCACCATCAGTGGTGTCATCCCCGACGCCAGTAGGGGTTGTGTAGTCGAGATCGGTGTCTTCCGCGGCGTCCTCATAGCGGTGAGGTTCTTCCTCCATCTCCTGGGATAGCTCCCAGAATGCCTTGCCCGAACCGACGGACTCATTGTTGTGGGCCATGTTTCGCTCTAAATACGAAAAAAGTTTGGTCAAAAAGTTGGTTATTGTCAAGGAACAAGATCATGGTCTCATCTTTTAGGGTTTGTCGACACCGAGGCATCCTAAAAGCTAAGCTTTTATCATTTAGGGTTTGTTGACGCCGAGGCACCCTAAAAGCCTAAGCTTTCATCATTTAGGGTTTTATCGACACCGAGGCACCCTGAAAGCCAAGGTTTTATAATTTAGGGTTTGTCGACGCTGAGGCACCGTAAATGCTAAGTTAAGTTTTCACGATTAAGGGTTTATCGATGCCGAGGCACCCTAGGTTGACTGATATATATGGGTATCTTCTAATAATATACACTATCAAGACAAGGGAAGGAGAATTCTAAGTTGATCCTACTTAATTAAGTACTAAGATACCCCGGCCCATGCATTAGTCGCAAGTACCCCATATGACCTATTTTTAGCAAAGTCATGCTAAAACTCATGCAATATTTCAGCATGACCTTTGCTGAAAATAGGACATATGGAATACCCGAATTTGCCGGAACGGAAGTTAATCGACATTCCGGCAAACTCAAGGGCCTGTCGGGGTTCCTGCAAAATCATCATGACATGATGGTCGGAGACAAAACCCAGCAAACATAAAATTCTGTCCAAAATAGTTTTAAGTCCTCACACCATCAACTATGACAAAATCTGAGAGTATAAGTCTGGTTACATTCACCCAAGTCCAAACATAAAATTCTGTCCAACATAGTACATCCCAATTTGATAATTTCATAGGATTTAATATACCGAACGAAACCTGACAAGTGATATGTGTTTTAAGTATCTACAAAACAGCCTCTAAAATTTTCATGTTGTAACTTTATTTTAATACCACCTCTAACAGGGCCTAATCTCCCATATCAAAATACTGTACCCTGTTTTCAAAACCAAACAATGATCAAGTTTTTTTATGAAAAGGAATGATGTACAAAGGCTTATGTCAACGGTAAAATTAGAAATGATGTTACAAGAACAACTAATGTTATATAGAACTCTCCTAGCTAACTTGCTACTGTATTGTTGAAACCAGATGGGATTTGTAAATGAAATTACTTCACTACACATAAGACATCATCAAAGCATGGAAACTGAACGGAAATGTAACATATCACGTAGAATGTGTTGTTGCTGCTACTTCTTCGCTCTTATATTGTTCTTCTCAAGACATCAAAATATGCACCAGTCATCTCACACACAAATATGCAAGTCTTGTATTATTCTCAAACTTCTCTGCATTTACTCCTCCCCTTGACTCCTAACGAAGCTCCGACTATCTTTACACCACATTGGATGCAAATGAAGTATGTCTTAGTCCTTGATTCTCCGCTAGGCTTGGCCAATCTGGCCAATCTCTTGCTACATCACGTTATGCATGTATGCATAATCCAAAGTCAGAATCAAATAGTGTATGCTTCACCACAAACTAATTAATTGACTATAATCAAGCTAACCCTGGTTTGGTTAATCCTGATATGGTAAGGTCACAGAAACAGGGGCAAAGCTAGTAGTTTGCTTAATCCTGATTCAGTTACTTATACAGTTCAGGGGAAAGAGAAAATGAAATTGATTATCCTACTTTTATAATTCATACCAACCATGCAATTTTGTTAACACCAGAACCATAAGTTAGAGGAACAAGAGCTTGGTCCTGACTCCATATGACAACCAATGTAACTAACTAGATCATTGCTTGCATCACTTCTGACATTACCTAGCTATTCTTGATTGTATATTTGCAAGCAGGGACAATGTACTCTTGTTACAGAGCACAAACTTATCCAATGCACACAAGCGAGTAGATTTTATCTCCCGTGTGAAAACTAATTTAACTAAATATATCCTCCCTTGCATCAGTTCTATGATCACGTAGCAACTATTGCTTCCATAATTTGCAACAGCACTAGATTGATGTGAGCCAGGAGACCTGAATCCCAAGAACTCCTGGCAACAGCCCTAGCATCATGGCCGGTTGGCCACCTATGCAACGCTATACACAAGCGCACGGTGACAAGCTCAAAGATTTTACTTGACCCATGAAAAAAGAACCATGGAGAATAGAAGAGAACAGATACGGTGGCTGCAGCGCACGGTGACAAGCGACGGCGACGGATGGCGACGGGGAAGAGACGGACAACGGGCCGGTGTGGATCGAGCCACGGCGGCGGGCCGCGGGCCGGTGTGGGCGGCGAAATGAGGGGGAAAGGACGGGACTTGGCGCGGGAGCTCACCGAGACAGCGACGACCGGCTGGGGAAGCGAGTTCGTCGGCGTCGTCGGGCGGTGCGGCGCGGCGGTTGGGCAGCCTGACGGTGTCGGTGTCGTCTCCGGCGTCGTCGGGGGCAATTGGCGAGATGAGAACTGGAAACTTCTAAGTGCCAGTTATATACCCAGAGCATTTGTCCCGGTTCGTAGAACCAACCGGTACCAAAGCCCACCTTTAGTTCCAGTTGATGCTACCAACCGGGATCAATGGTCTCTTTTCAGCAGCTAGAACGGCGGGAAACAGAGACCTTTGGTACCGGTTGGTGACAAGAACCGGTACCAATGCCCCCTTTCGTGCCGGTTCGTAGCACCAACCGGTACCAAAGCCATCCTTTCGTCCCGGTTGGTGCCACCAACCGGGACGAAAAATGCGCTGCCGCGGTGCGGTGGGATGTTTAGTCCCACCTCGCTAGTCGAGCGACATCCGTACTGGTTTATAAGCGCTGATGCGCGTACCACTTCGAGCTCCTCTCAACCGCAGGCTTACGGGCCTAATCTGATACTCATTGCTTGTGGGCTCGCTGGGCCTCATGCGGGCCCGGATCCTGGCCCATTATAGGGTTTCTAGTCATATTCAGGCCATGTCAGCCCAGTAGTGGTATTTTTTTCATTCATTTGGATTTTTAGTTGCATTCATTTGTGAATTGATAAAATATTTATGAATATGAAAATATTTATGAATACAATCGAGAAATAAAGGCTACAATTTAAGTACAATCGATCTTAGCTAGCTATCTGTTCACAATCTTCTTGTCCTTATTTTTCGCAAATGGAGTTCTTCTTTTGAACGGACGTCCTTTAGGTAGGGTGGTCCTGCTTCTTCTTGTGGTGTATGCTGGTACTTCATCGTCGTCGTCATGTTCCATCTTCGGGTCGCTGTACTTGTCGAAGTCTTGCTCATTGGCGACTCCATCCATTCCGATGATCTTCCTTTTGCCTCTCCTCACGACAAAACGACTAGGCTTTGACGGGTCGATAATGAAGAAGCATTGGTCCACTTGGGAAGCCAGTACCCATGGCTCATTTTTCGCGGTGGCGTTTGCGCCCGCGGTCTTGGATTTGGCTTCGGGTATAACCATGGTGGTGAAATACCGGTCTTCTTTTAGGACGCTCTTGGCCCATCTGACACGGAACATCGGGACCTTCTCTCCAGCGTAGCTCAGCTCCTAGATCTCCTCGATCCTTCCATAGTATCTGTCCTTGCCGTTACCGGTGTAGGATTCCATCGTTACCCCGGAGTTCTGATAACCATCGCTCTTCATGTCCTTTCCCTCGGTGTAGACCTCGTTTCTTTCCCTCGGTGTAGACCTCGTTTCCCATACCTTCAGCAGCGGCTCTAGCGCCTTTCGCTTCTTTCCCGGCTCTGGCGCCTTTCCCGGCGGTGGGCACTCTTTCCAATTTTTCAACAGCTTGTCTATTTCCTTGCCGCTCCTCGTACGCGGGCGTCTTCGGGGTTCGGTTTCATCATCGAACAGATCCTTGCGTTTTCTCCATGAGTCATCGTCGCGAAGCCACCTTCGATGTCCCATGAACACGGTTTTCGAAGACCCAGGATCTCTATCTAGCTAGCGATACGTTGTGTCATCCATGCACCTGACGCATCCAGAAAATCCGTGGACTACCTGCCCCACGACATATCCGTAAGCGAGATAGTCGTGCACCGTCGTGAGCAGTGCGGCTCTCATAGGGAAATATTCTTTCTCTGCGGCATCCCACGTATTGGCCAGCGTTTTCCACAACGTGTCTAGTTCCTCTTTCAGCAGCCCCAGGTACAGATTGATGTCGTTCCCTGGTTGTTTCGGCCCTTCAGTTAGCATACTCATGTGAATGTACTTTCTCTTCCTGCACAACCAGGGGGGAAGGTTGTACATCCACACAAACACAGGCCAGGTGCTATGTGTGCTTCTCTGGCTGCCAAACGGATTGACTCCATCGGTGCTCGCGCCCAGCATGATGTTCCTTGGATCGTTCCAAAATTTTGGGTGCTCGAGGTTCAACGCTTGCCACTGGCTCGCATCCTTAGGGTGACTCAGCATCTTGTCTTTTTTATTTATCTCCGGATCATTTGCGTCATCTTCTCGCTTCTTCTCCACCCTATCGACGTGCCTACGCAGGAGCTTTGCTACCTTAGGGTCCGTGTAATACCGCTGTAGACGAGGAGTGATCGGAAAGTACCACACCACTTTTCGAGGAGCTTTCTTCCTCTTCTTTTATCGAGTGACGCCGCACACCAGACATATGGTAGACTCCGCGTGCTCGTCCCGATAAATGATGCAATTGTTCATGCACACATGGTATTTCACGTGCGGTAAATCCAGAGGACACACAATTTTCTTCGCCTCCTCGAAACTGGTCGGGCACTTGTTCCCCTTGGGAAGACGTTCGTGCCAGAATGACATGTTCTCGTCGAAGCATGCGTCGGTCATTTTGTGTTTTACCTTCATCTCCAAAGCCATGAGCGTTACTTTCAGGCGGGTATCCTCGGGCCTGCATCCTTCATACAATGGAGTAACCGCGTCTATCTCCAGTTGATCCAGCTTGGCTTTCTCTCGGGCGGCAGCTCTTTCATTATTCGTCTGCTTGAGAAGCAGCTCTTGAATATGAGGGTCCTGCACCCAGCCCATCGATGGTCCATCGTCGTCTGCTCCGGCATCGTTATCTTCATGATCATGCCCTTCGTCTGCTCCGACATCTTCCTCATCATCATGTCCGCCATCTTCTACATGATGGCCATGTACTGCATCTACTTCGTGATCATGTCCTGGAGATTCTTCGTCTTCTCGCCCGCCCTCGCCGCGGTTGTCTTGCTCATGCCCTTCCTAATTTCTTGCCCGACCCCCATGGACGACTTCATAATCATCTTCATCACCTTGCCACCGATAGCCATCCATGAAACCACGCAAGAGCAGGTGGTCCCGCACCTGTACGGAATCCGGGTCCATAAGGCTCCTCAGCTTGCATCTTCGACACGGACGTGTTATGTCTGTCTCGTTATTTTGAAGCATCTCGGCCTTCGCGGAGCTCAAAACCTATTCACGATGCCTTCGGTCATCTTGCGGACCATGGTCGCCTGCAGTGTAGAGCAAAATGATATTATAGAACCAAGAAAATTTTTGGCATGACTTTGCCTAAAAATAGGACCAAAAAGAATGCATAGTGCAAAATTCTCGCCGAAACGGAAATGAATCAACATTCCGGCAAAATATTGGAAACTATTGCATTTCAAATACCGGTACCTTCAAACACAAACATATATGCAACACCACAAACATACGTAGATCTAGCTAGGCCATAAAAAGTGCATGTGCACGTTGTTGGAAGGAGAAAAAAGTAGATCTACAACATAAAAGCTTTCCCCTTACTTACCTATCAAAAAAGGTAATTTAACAACTTAATTTGGGTGAATCTATGATGCAAATGAGGTGAGCAGGAGGAGGCACCCGAGACAAGCTTGAAGGAGGAGGTGGAGAGAATGAAAGTGGGGAAAGTGAGTGTGGTAGGTGGCTCTCCAAAATATCTAGCTGGTTCCAGGTTACTAATGGCGCACCACCTACAAATGCGCCATTAGTAACCCTGGTTACTAATGGCGCACCAGCTAGAGGTGCGCCATTTGTAGTTTTGCCAAAAAAAATAGTAGTGGCGCACTGGGTTAGTTAACTACTAATGGCGCACTCTGCCTTGGTGCGCCATTAGCACTTTTGGAAAAATAACCAAAAAAAAAGTTTGTTAGTAGTGGCGCAGCGAGTGTGTGGTGCACCATTAGTGCCCATCACACTAATGGCGCACCAGCACATGGTGCGCCACTACTATATAATAGTGGCGCACCACTTGTCTTGTGCGCCATTAGTGTCTATATTATCTATAGCCCTTTTCCTAGTAGTGTGAGCACGGATCGTACTCTGTGCCGGCTGGCTCACACCCTTGTTATTTTTTCTTTTCCGTCCCGTCTGCTTCTTCTGTTGTAATGGGAGCGAGTTCTGCTCAGAGACAACCTTCTTGAGTGTGTTGGGGCTGATAATATTTCGCACCTCGGCTATTTGAGTCTCGGTGAAGGCGGCAGCTGGAGGCGTCTCCTGAGAACTGAACAGACGATGCCTATTGCAATTGGGTTTCTCCGCGGTACCAGCTAGATCGCAATCGTCTTTTGCAGGGTTGGATTCTTGAGAAGGAAGCCCCAAGAATTCGTCACCGTACCCATGTTCGTTGATGTACTTATCGATGTTGGAAAATGTACCGTCGTCGTCCGGATCCTGTGCCATATGCATGTCCGGATCAGCTGACAGCGGTAGCGTTGCGGCGGTCTTGCCATGGCTTGGCACTGGCACGACTAGCGGTGTTGTCTGTGGGGTGGTGTCCCCCGCCCCCAAACGAATCTGGCTCTTCGGCCAAAGCATGGACCAGTTTAAGCAGGCGCTGAGGGTCATCACATCATCTTCGTCGGCCCTAGGGGGTCGATACGGAGGTAAAAACTCGTCGCAGCCCCGCAGCACCCGAACCAATTGAACCCTATACACGGTGGGTGGCATCGGATTACCGTGGAACACGCGCTTGCCCGTTTCAACGATTTTGGCCTTGGCGACATCGATTAACTCGCCATCCATGAAGTGCACGAGAGTGCATGGAACGTTGGCAGCGCCCTACGAAAACATGTAGGGCGTTAGGGATGCCCAGTCAAAGGCAAGGAGATGAAGTCATCGGCCGAGTCTTAGTTACCGTGATGGCGTCGAGCACGGCTAATGTCGAGGCACCGCCAACGGCGGGCGTGCAAGGGAAGGAGGGGTCGCTTGCTGCCGAGGTGCCGGCCAGCGTATTCTTCCCATACCCGGGTGCATTAAGCTCCAATACCAGCGGCGACGCCGGAGACACCAATGCTTCCTCCGTCGGAGACACCAATGCGGACGCGTTGCGCGAGTTGCTACCCGTGAAGCTGGGAATCGGGGGCGGCCCCTGTTGGCCGGCCGCAATCCACCCCCGCAGCCCCTCAAGCAAGGAAGGCATAATGGCGGTGATCGTCGCTCCCAGTTGGTCGCGCACTTGCTCTTGGAATATCTTCCGAATCCGCACCACTTGTGCCTTGAGTTCTCTAACCTCGCGCTCCTAGCCTTCCGAGCTTGTCTTTCTCTCCTTTCGCCCAGCCTTATAGTATTCCGACCATTTCGTGGAAAAGCCTTGGCTGGTCACACGACTAGCTGACGAAGGCTTACTGAACTTATCCTTGTGTTTCATTACGTTCAACGCCCTATTTAAAGTGGTGTCCAGAGGGGCAGACGGGGAGCTCTAAGACCCCGCGCTATTGCTTTCAGTTTCCTGCGGAAGGAACGTGAACCATTTAGAAATTTGGCTTCATTAATTAGAATGCAACCATATGGAGCTAATTACGCGGGGGTGTATTCCTTACCAGAACACGCTCAAGCTCCTTCACCTTCGGAACCGTGGTAAGCTCCTTTGTTACCGGGTCCACCTTGTACCGGGCCCTAACATAGTTCCTGGTCTGCTTTTCATGGTATTTATCGAAGAGGGGCGGTAGGCCTTGCTCGGAATGCTCCGTGTCCTCCTTGTCCCATTTAGGTTCCGCCACTCTGTAACCGCCGGGACCGAGTTTGTGGACCCCTAAGTTCAAGTCCCGCATATCTTTCCCCCACTGACTTGATTCCGTGGATGTGTTGCTCTCGCACTGGATCTTGGACTCCAGCTAGTAAGCTTCGCTGATCGAAGGATTTGTCTCCTTAATCTTCTCATAACTATCACCACTTAGAATCCTTCTCTTAACAGCAGCTCTCCAAGTAGCCAGGGACGTGCTCATCTTCATGAGGGCGGCACTGTTCACTTTATTCCCTGAGAGGCGTGTGTTTGCGATGTCACCGGGGAACTTGTATCGTTCGTGCAGCTTCGTGAAGAGGAGGTTGCGCAAATTCCCTCGGTCACGATGCCTTAGGTTCTCGGTGTTGATCAAGAAGGTGCTCCGAAGAATGCACCCGAGTTGTCCCGCGTACCCACCGACTAATTCTTTGGGCACCATTGGATGCCCACTGGAGGAAACTTCCATAAATTCCTCCTTGACGGTGTCGAGCATGTTCGGGCGGTGGTCCTTCCGTTGCCTCCTCGTTGGCTGCTATCTGTGCGTTCACTGCCATCATCAGTGGTGGCATCCCCGGCGGCACCATCAGTGGTGTCATCCCTAACGCCACTAGGGGTTGTGTAGTCGGGATCGGTGTCTTCCGCGGCGTCCTCATAGCTATGAGGTTCTTCCTCCATCTCCTGGGACAGCTCCCAGAATGGCTTTCCCGAACCGCCGGCCTCATCGTTGTAGGCCATGTTCGCTCTAAATAGGAAAAAAGGCTACTAGAGTTATTGGATGAGATCTGGGTAGTATCTATTCTTCTCAGATTTGGAGGAAAACTGAGAATAAAACATGCAAATTGATGCACACCCATAGGTAAGATCTCCTTTTCTCGGTTTATTTTACTTTGCATGTGATTCATTCAAGTCCTTAGAAAAACTTGCTATCCCTGCATTCTGATTACCAAGCATACAAACAAAGCATTTTTCATGATAAACAACCAAGGCAACCAATATATATATATATATCAAACAAATAAACAAATAAAAATGAGTTATTGCTAGAGCCTGATGGTTGAGCTTTCGTTAGCATGGCATATGTATGGAAGAAAAAATAGTTTGCATTTCAACTTAAGGGAAAACTATAAATGCCACTTAGAAATATTTGCTTTGTAGAAATAACATTGTCTCTAAATGTTGATTAATTTTTGTTTCGGTTGAGAATTGGGCACCTTCTAGGTCAAGAAAATTGGGCATGACCTTTGCTAATTTTCTTCACCTAGGAGTGCCCCATTCTCAACCGAAACGGAAATTAATCAACATTTCAGGAGAAAGGGGTAACTAAAATATCATAGGATTGCCACACATCATTGGATAATAATATATAACATTAAGCACCATGTTCAAGTAGGGGCTGGCGGGGATGCAGGAGAGTGGACCACTATAGAAATATGAGGGAAGGTGATGGCGGTGGTGCTGACGGCGGCGAAGTTTTTGGTGTAGATCAAAATCATGATGGATGCCCTAGCTGCACTCCCGCGCACCCAGGAGAGAGGGGGGAGAACCTCCTCCTTCTTCTTCTTCTTCCTTGTCCACCTCCCTGGGTGGGAGGAGGGTTTCCCCTCTGGTCTATGGCCGCCATGGCTTTGGGAGGGCAAAAGCCCCTCCGAGATCCGATCTATCTCCCTGTTTCTTTTATCTTTTCGCAACTGTTTTTTAGCCCTTCACCATTTCTTAAATATATGGATATATGTAACTCCAATCGGGCTGAAATTTGTAGGGGATTTATATCGCGAAAATATGTTTCTGGCGCTAGAAGGAGATCCTCAACCGGCCTAAGGGCTGACCACAAGTCATCAGGCCGCGCCCCTTGGGGCCATCATCTTGCGTTGATTCTGAATCTCAAAATTCACATATATTCCAGAAAAACTCCATAAATTTTCATTGCGTTTGTACCTCGTTTGATATGGAATTTCTCTGAAATAAAAGACACGTACTGGCACTGGACACTGGATAAGTAAGTTAGTCCCCAAAATATTATTAAATTTTGCCAAAAGTACATGAAAGATGTAAAATATTGGCATGAAGCAATAAATAATTATAGATTCGACACAGACGTATCAGCATCCCCAAGCTAAATTCCAGCTCGTCCTCGAGTAGATAAATGTACAAATTTCTAATCATGGCATGAATATTGAGATACAAGTGATGCAAGGCAATAGTCTGAGAAAAAGACATCCATACTCAGGTTTAGTAGCAATAATCATGTGCTTTCAAAATAGCAATATGCAAAAGAATGTGATCCTTACAAAATCATATAGCCTGGCATGCTTGTCCTTCCTAGCATAAAGTATAAATCATGAGCACCCCGGTGCCAAACCAAGCAATTGGATCATACTTTTTTAATGTGCATCAACTGTTTGTTCTTCACGCAACATATGAGCGTGAACCATGGACATAGCATAAAGGTGGAATAGAATATGGTGATAGATATCAAAAGGGTTGAAAGTGGGGAAGAAAGTCTCGCATCAATTCGACGTATCAACGGTCTATGGAGATGCCCATCAATAGATATCAATGCCAGGAGTAGGGATAGCCATGGAATGGATGCACTAGAGCTATAAGTGTATGAAAGCTCGACTGAAGCTAAGAGGGTGTGCATCCAACTTGCTTGCTCATGAATTCATCCAACAAGCCAAGTTCTCCAATGAAAAATTTCCACTAGCATATGGAAGTGACAGAGCAAGACACACTCTATATGAAGAGCATGGTGCCACTTTGAGGCACAAGTGTGGTAAAGGATAGTAGCAAAGCACCTACTCTTATTTTTATTTTTTTCATGTGCGATTTTCTCTATTTTTTCACTTTGCCCCCCCCCCCCCCCCCCGAATTCAATTTTATGGTGGCCACATTTAGCCTTCACCATTTTTATTTCATTTTTCATCCGGAGTCTCATCCCTACCTGTGGGGGAATCATAGTCTCCATCATGCTTTCCTCACTCAGACAATGCTCTAATAATGATGATCATCACACTTTTATTTACTTACAACTCATCATGAAAAGTGATAGGATGATAAGACTCTATATGAATGGCTCTGGCATTGTACCAGGATGTGCAATGATCTAGCATATGAATAGATATAAATAAACGGACAAGCCATGAAAATATCATGCAAAGCAATATGACAATGGAATTACAAGTCATATGAAGTGATGGTGGAAGTTGCATGGCAATATATCTCGGAATAAATATGGAAATACCATGATAGGTATGTATGGTGGCTGTTTTGAGGGAGATATAATGAGGCTTATGTGCCACAGCGCGTATTATATAACGGGGTTTGTATGCACTTGAAAAAGTTGCACTGATCCTCGAGTTGAGAATGGGAAAGGCACGGTACTGAAGAGAATAGCAAAATATGAAAATGTGAGATTGCGTATGTCCATGGTTTGACATTATTCATAAAGAACTCATATACTTATTGCAAAGTTTTATTAGTTTTATCACAAATATAAGTACTACTTGTATGCTCCTAGGCAGAAGGATGGTAGGACTTAACCATCGCGTGCCGCCAATTGAACTGCACAAAGGATTTCAATCAAGGATAAATTATGCTCCAATCTTCATCGCATAACTAGAGACTATATGTGCATGCTTCGGAGAACACAAACTTTAACATCAATATTCTTACTAATCCACAATCATCAACTTGTGCACCCACATATTACTATGTTAATGTGGCAAAACTACTGCAGGGAATCAAACATATCATATTCAGTGATATACAAGTTTGATGTAGGATTTTGTGACTAAACATGTAAATAATCAATTCCTGTTGACTCTCTAAATAGGTGTAAGTGAGGCATGACAGTTTAATTCTTTGCACAAAAGACTTGGACATGCTCTAATAAATATAAGTGAAGCAAAAGAGCATTCTACAAATAGTGGTTTTATATATGTAGAAAGAGGCTTCCAACTTCAAATGATATAAGTGAAGCACACGCAGCATTATATAAAGCCATACTCAAAAGATATGAGTGAAGTGCAAAGAGAATTCTATAAATCAACCATGGACTTTCCCGTACCAGCATGGTGCATTTCTAAAAGGAAAATAAAAAGCACTCGATACTCTAAGAATTTACGCATATCATATCGACAAAACAAAAACCACAACATACCGATAATTGTTGAAAAGGAAATTTGGGATGCCTTTCCCCAAGCTTAGACGCTTGAGTCACCTTGAATATTTACTTGGGGTGTCCTGGGCATCTCCAAGCTTGAACTCTTGTCTCTTCTTATTATTCTCATATCAGTACCTCCTCGATCTACGAACACTTCATCTACACAAAACTTTAATTAATAACGTTAGTACACATAACACCAAATCCCATAATGTCTTGCCATAACATTATTGCATAATTATAATCTAACATTACCCATTGTATTATATAACAATTATATGGCTCCCAAGTCATTGGGGCTCAACACGAACGCAAAGCAACTACTAAAGCAATATGTGTTTGTTTCAAATGCAGTCCAATTCGGTGGGTTGATCAGAAAGTGCAGTGGAGTTGGTGCACGGGGATGCGGTCCTACACAAAATTCGGAGTTGCATAATTATAATCTAACATTACCCATTGTATTATATAACACATGAAGTTTATGCCCATTCCACAACTTTGCAATGCCGTTTAACATGACCCGTTCAAACATATGGTTAAAAACTACAGCGAAAACCGTATCAAAAAAGTCGGATTTTTGAAAAAAAACAGAATTATGCGTTTCGGTAAATTTGAAACTGCTCTCAAACTGTAAAGAATTAGAAAGTCTAATCTACATGAAAAAGTTGTGCCTCGACGATATAATTCCAACACCATATCATTCGATTTGTTCTGGCGAGGGGTTTAGAAAAATTGCGAAAATACGCTCGCTGCCACTAGTCGGGCACTCACTATTTGTGAAAATGCTATTGAGCCATGAGAAATGTCGAAAAGTGTTCAACATGGCTACGTTGCGCATTTTACGTAGCTATCCAATGGTATATTATACACATCATTCTGACGAATGGTTTAGAAACTAGAAAGGAAATGTTGCCGAAAAACGGATGCAATTTTTTCTGCTGACATTGCAGTGTACTTTGGCTAGCAGTGCAATTTTTTTAGCTTCATCAGGAGGTTCATAAGTGTTGTCAGAATATGTATTCTACGCCCAATGTTAGAATAGACGGTATAATCACATCATCGGAATTAAATACTGCATCGCACATTAACATGGGGAGTTAACAATAACATTGGTTTACTAATGTTGAAGTCACATAATTAACTTGTCAAAAGTATATATCACAATCACCATAAAAAATACGTAGGTTTACTAATGTTGAAGACTACAGCGACAACATGAGCTCAAGCTGATGCTTTATTACCGTCTCTATGCTTTGCCATATCTCCTCTGATTATTTGAGTTAGCACTATAGTATTTGATATAGGTTCATATTTGGAAACTTATGTCCAGATGTACTAACATGTCCAGGATACAAGCAACACCATGATGACAACAATGATCATCACGGTTTTGAGCCGACTACGCCACACCGGACATGCATCATTGCATGCCATGTGCTGGTTTGTGAGTACAAACTGGCAGTAAGCGTACTCAGCTTCCTCCATGCTATCATATGCTGAATAGCAATTGTCTTGGTATCAGTGCACTTGGACATGGCGTGCATGCCATGAAGCATATACTTCAGGAAACCTCCCTCTATAGACAGCATACCCCTTCATCTACGAAGAATAAACAAAATATTTTATCATGCATGCAGGGGGAAAAAAGACAAGGTTAGTAGAACACATGGAACCTAAGCGACATAACCATTCATGATTCATTATACCCCAAAGTATCAACCAGTGCAACTCAGAGTCAACATCACAAGCTACATCAGTACGTCAACATCAAACTATCTAACTAGAGTCCTACAATCGAGCTCTACTCTGAGAAATATAGTCGGAGAAGCCGCTCATCGTGGAGTCGGAAAAAGGTGTGGATGCCCCCGCCACCTGGTATAGGAGCCAGGGTCCTCAACACTGACGGTCGGTGAACTGAATGGGCCTAGCTCATCAATCCCCTTCACACTACTGTGGGATGGTCGAAGGACGACACATCAATCACAGACCCTTCGATGAAACTATATGCGATGCATGAATCAAAAATTGTATAGTTCAAGCTATGTCTCCAATGGCACGAACTGTGTGCGATGGTGGATCCATCAAACACGATTCAGAAAATAGTTGTGTGTGCGATTCTTGGCAGACAATTCGTTCTTCTGAATTGTTTAGGATTAGCATTGTATTGTCTAAGACCATAACTATAGCAGGGAGACGGTTCAACCCATAAGTACATCCGAAAGACGTGATCGTTTCTCCGGTGAGACAACAAAATCCGTTATTTTCAGAAAATGCTAGTCATAGTTCAAGTTTCTAACTAAACCTGTTTCTATTTCTCTCCAAAGAAAAAAATAAACAACTTACACCGGTTATTTTGTTCCTAACAGGGCAAATATATGACAACAAAGGTTAATATTGTTCAAAACACGATTCAAAAATAAACAACTTACACCGGTTAATATTGTACAAAAACTTGCAGTGTCCTCAACAACAACAACAACAAAGGACCAACCTATGTGGTACTACGTTTGTGCACACATGATGAACCTATGCAGACATGTTCAATGTGGTGTCGATGCTGACAAAATAGAACTAGTAAGTCTATTTCTTAATTACTATCTTCTATTTCACGCGTATAGAACGTTCTGATCTGAAAGTCCTGCAGGCTATCTTCGGACCAATGTCCTCTCAACCGCTCGGCACAGATGAATTGTTGTCTGTTAGGAAATTTATTAGCACCTTTTTTGTGAACCACTGTATCAAGCCCTCTAAAGAAGTCGAAGATTTCAGGATTAGTATGCCCCGATATTAAGTATGCATTCATTTAGTGTTATCAACTTAACATATACGCATGGATGCATTGTTTGCCATGTGATCATGTCTTCGTATTGTATACACTATGATTATGTACTGCATATGTTTGTACATATGTGGAATTTAACTAGCATTTGCTCAACTGCATATTGTCGTGAATTATGATAAATGTTCTTCCTGTGGACACTATTCATTCGATTGCATATTGTGCCGAGTTATGATGAATTTTCTTCACGTGGACACTATTTATCGATTGCATATTATGACGAATTTGCTATTTGCAGCGTGTTTCAAATGCAATATTATACAATAAGTTGGCTTTTTCAGCGCACACGGTTCAAGCAACTAAGCGTCTGTGATATGAAACAGAAAGCACACGTAACTCATAACGGAACAGCCAGTGATCATCAGTAAAAGCACACACAACTCATAGCACAACCGCCTATGTTTACAGAAAAATCACACGAGATATAAGCAGAAGCATTGGTGATACAAAGACAATCCCACGCATAAAATTTCCAGGAAACGTGTGCGATTATATCATGCATGGCAGACGGATTCCAGGGAAATCTCGTGTGCGATCATGAAGAAATCATGCACAGTTTATACCATTGCTCGTGTGGATTAGGTAATGTTTCACAAACGGTAAAAGGTCAAACACCGTTTTGTTTTGCATGAGCAATTAGACGTGTTTAACTCGTTATAGACATGTGTCATTGATCCCTAATACCACACATACGCCCAAAATGTAGCATGTGCGATATATTCCTGCACCACACATGATTATGTTTGGTAGATCATTTGCGCTCATTGGTCACTATCATCGACAAATTTTTCCGTGTCGTGTGGGATGAACCCCCCTATCGCCCACACATGTCAGGCGACGGTTTACAACTAGTTTATAGAATGGAGTTAAAAACCGTTTGTATAGCACGTCACTGCACCAGTGCCCTCACCTTCTCTGGGCCGTCGAGAAACTTCGTCTGCTCAACACAAAGGCGGACCATCATCATGTGAATGCCTTTGACCTTTCGCTCATCCTGGATGGAGTGGTAAATCGCATGGTCCTCAGTGAAGGAGTCCACACCAAAGGTAGGAGCTTCGTCAAGAGAGACAAACTAGGACCCCAACAACCTGATCTCAAGGTCGGTGGTGACACCTAGCACTTCATTAATAAGAAATGTCATATTGAAAACATAACCCAAATGTACATCACATACAGTGCATGCAAGTCACATAGCATTCTTCCAACCAACATAGTAAGTTCATTAGCATAGTACAAGTAATAATTATGAAGATGACGAGTAGGTCACAAATAAATGATTAGCTTCCTGGACATATGAACTCTCCACCGGTTACATCTTTAGCTAGCCCTACTCGATCGCGCAGATAAGGAGTCGATGGGGTGGTATTCTGGTAAGGGAGGCCACCGTGGTGTGGACAAATAAACCAGTTTCTGACGCGGATAAAACCGCCCTCTGCGCCACAGCACAAGCACCCTCATCGTTGAGGGCCGCCGTCATGACCGCCGTAGCAGCGCATGTGTCGTAAATTGCCACCCTCGTGACCACTGCCTGGTAGCTCCCATTGTAGGCAGCCACCCTCGTGGCCGATAAACGAGCGCTCTGATCGAAAGAGGAGGTCGTATCAATGAGCATGGCAGCCTCTCATCCACTGCATTAGTGCGCTCAACGAAGTCTATATGCCTGTAAACCTCTAATCGAGCGACCTCGGCGAGCAAGGCCGACCTCTTAGAAGATAAACAAGCGATCTCGGCGAGGGAGGCCACCCTTTCAGTCGAGGAACGAGCGATCTCTGTGAGGATCGCCGCTTTCTGTCGAGTGGTAACTTTCTACAAGCATAGCTTCTTGACGTCCCCATCTTTGACCCCTAGTGACACTGAAATGTTAACCTAAAATTAAGGAAAAAATAATACGTATGTGTCTTGCTAGGAAGCATGGAAGAGTTCAAAATTATATAAACCACCGTGCGATGCATGTACTTTGACGATAACATCTATAGCGTTGCTTGTAGAATACGAGCGTTAGATGAAGGCTATGCACCGTTTTAAAAAAATGATCCACGAGACTCAAAGACCTAACCTTATAAACCATAGAGACAAGGTATTGAACACTCACATGATTCACTATTTCTGATGGAACAACTAGCCTCGTCTTTCGCAAACGCCAATCAAAAATCGCCACTCCCCCGACATTCTTCGCATGCAGCAAATTGAAGTTCATATTGTGCCTTCTTCCTGATTTGTAGGGAGCAACTTGTATAGTATAAACTTTCTAAGTGCCTTGAAATTACTAATATAAAATCAGTAATTCCAAGACACGTAGAAAGAAGATATAATATAAGCAACGTCTACTAACCAGGAATAACGACACAATACAAACTTTCCATGGCAGCATGGAAACAAGGTTTGTGGGCCAGCAAAATCTTTTTTCGATGTGTACGAAAAAAAGCAAGTTGCCCCGCAACAAATAATGGATCTAATGAGCCTCCAATATCCTGTCCATCTGTCTCATTTTATTAGAATGATACCTAGTCCTCACCAAATGTCGTTATTCTTTTAACTCTTTTTGCAAAAGAACACTAATTAACCCTCCAAAGATACATATGTGAAATCGGGTCATCTTCAAAGAGATGACACGTGATCCTCACCTCATAACCCATAAGGCAAAGTAATTATCTAGTACTCAATTAACATATGGGTGCTAAGATCCATGGAAGAGTTTGACATTATATAAATTACCATTCAAAGGATGTACTTTGACGGTACATCTATAGTGTTTCTCATGGAAAAAGAACATCGGATGAAGGTTGTGTACCATTTTGACAAAATGAGCAGAAAGACTCAAATAGCTAACCCGATAAATCAGATAGACGGGGTATTGAACACTCACCTGATTCATTAGTTGTGATGGAACAACTAGCTTTGTATTTCACAAACACCAAGCAATGATATTTCTCTCCCAAAAACATTGTTCCCATGCGATAGCCGCGAGTTAATATTGTGTCTTTGTCTTCTAATTTGCAGGGAGAAGCTTGTATTATATCTCCTCCCGAAGTGTCTTGTGTACTACTGATTTAAATCCAGTAATTCATAAAACACTTTGACGGGAGTTATAATACAGGAAACCCCTTACAATTTAGAAACATGTACACAATACAACCTTGCAATTGTAACATGGAACAAGGTTTGTGTGCCAGTAAAATCTTTGTTCGATGTGTACGCAAGATAAATACAGTTGCCCTGCCGCAAATAATGGATCCAATGAGCATTCAGTATCCCATCCGTCTTATTCATCTAATTAGCTTTTTAAGTGTTTTTAAATCATTTTATTAGAATGATATCTAGTCCTCAGCAAATGTCGTTATTCTTTGAACTCTTCTTGTAGAAGAACACTAACCATTTGAAAATAAGAATGTGAATTCGGTGCATCCTAAAGCATGACCTGTGATCCTCATCCCTAAATCAGAACACTACACCTTAACCGAGAAGGCTCGCTTATCTAGTGGGTAATCAATGGTATTCTGACTCACCACTAAACCGTTTCGACTAAACCATAACATAGAAGCCTAACTTATTCAGGAGACGTGTCAACTTTCAGTCTGTCTAGGCTATTTTCAACAATTCACATCTCTCATCTCAAGAAACACGTTTAGGTGGTGGTATTTCTCTCATCTTTCCTTATAGAACATCTTTTACAAAGAGAGTCTCATCAGACTGGAAGTCCAACCATCTCCTTGAACACTTAAGAGGAATTTGGAGATAACTGAATGATGCACGTAACTGCATAATCCAGTTTACTAAGTTTAAACTAAATGATGCACTTAACTGCATAATTCGGTTAACTAGATTAAAACTGAATGTACTTGTCCCTATGCATTGAATTTAACTGAATGTATATGTCCCTGTTAACGGAATCTTAAGCAAGTTACATAGTAGCCGGGCAATGCTATGAATTGTTATGTTGTTGACAAACTTGGTCAGACAACAACATATATATACAATCTAGATAAAGTTCAAAGCAATAATTAGTAACTATACAAGGTATGAGTCAATATCCATAGATATATGAAGGTAATATACAAATATAGCAAGATAAAACATCATAGAATCTAGAAGGTATGCAGTAATTAATAACTAGCCTACCCAACACCAAACAGACTAAACTATCTAGACTTACCAAACTGAATCTAGCAGATCCAAATGCCCAGGAAGCAACATTCAGCCCTGAATCCAACAAATTAATTAACAAATAAAAAAAACTAGAGCAGGCGGCATCAGCACACCTAGCTGGAGAAAAGGTCGCCGACGTAGGTCTTGTGGAGCAGCGAGCGGCCTGGGTAGAGGGGTAGCAGCTTCTTGCTGCTCGGTCGTAGGGGTAGAGGACGAGGACGGCGTCTGGGGCGAAGTTCTGCTCCTTGAATGCCTGGGTCGACGAGAAAGACGTTGTCACCAGAGTGATGCCGCTCCTAGGCGCCCGCGTGGACAAGGACAGCGCCGACATGGTGGTGCTACTTCTAGGGCGTCGGGTTGGAGGAGTAACACGGTGCGGCTTTCGGGGCCGGGAGGAGAGTATATCCATGGTGAGGGGCGAAATCTTTCTTGAGGGCGACTGTAACGAAGGGGCGGGCCGGAGGGGATTTTGGGGAGGCGGGCAAAGGCACCGTGTCGAAGAGGGGTCTTTGGGGATATTTTGGTGGGTGGTGGGGGTGGGGAATGGTGTATGTGATGGCACAAGAGTAGGAATTTTCGCGAAATATTTCCTGCGCTAACGGTGCCGAGTTTCATACAGCTGAAACTCGGCAACGATATTACTATTAGTCCATTCACTTCTTTATTTTTTTTTTAATTTTTTGTTAATTTCCACACACTCTCTCTTTTCTACATCCTCGGCACACTCTCTAAATCTAGATATTTCCTAGGAGCAGGTCCAGTTTCCACACAACCTCCATGAACGCTTCTGCAGAACAACCTCAAATTTTTAGCACAACCTTCGGGGCCGTTCGAAGAAGCCTCAAAAGGCCTTGTGAATTTCTCGGCCCCCAAGAATTTCCAATGATTCAAATGATAACAAAACACACGGCGAAGACTGATGCCGGTCCATTCCTCCCAGTTGGTCGTGCATGGCCTGGGCATGGACCCAGTACCATAGGTAGGGACGTCGAGCCCTATCTGTCCATGGTTTTATGTGGCGGCGGCGTAGATCTGCAATTTCTGGCATTGAACCCTAGAAATGCAATAAATACAATAAATATGGCTGGCAAGTGCCTTCGAATGGACTCTGGTGATCCTAGAAAAAAATTGAGTGAAATTTGAAACTTTTGAATGAGAGGGAATAAACCTTTTGTTTATGAATTCAATTTCATCCAACCCAAACCATTGATAGAAGATGGCATGACTTCTTCAAATAAAAAATTTGAAAAGTAAATTTGAATACTAATAGAAAATTTCCTATTTCGAATTCATTTCAAATTTGTTTGTATTTCAAATTTTGAGTCAATTCAAACCATTGGCCCAAATTAAAATCTTGAGAGGGGCAATATAACACTCCAAACCTGGGAAAATTTGAATTATATTTGAAATTATAAAATATAGAAAAACTATTTGGAAAGTTTTCCTAATAGGGCAATATAACACTCCAAGCCATTTTTGAAGTGGTTTTCAAAATTTATTTTTCTCCAGAAATAAAATACATGGAAAATTGGGTAAAATGATTGCATTCAATATATAAATGTAGAGAAATGAATTTGAAATCATTTTGGTATTTTTTGAAAATATTTTATAACATTTTAAATTCGACAATAGCACTGTTTAGTTATTTGAATTTGTGTGATTTTTAATTGAGCCTGAAAATATTTTCAGATTGTAGAGTTTATTTTTCTGCTTTTTATATATAATACTCCTATATTTCTATTTTAATTATTTTATTTCCTTTATTCGTTGTTTGTTGTTTCTATTAAAAGGTAAAGGAATTTCCTTTAGCAGGAAACAGACCCCGAGGCCCACCTCTCTCTCATGAGCCCATTGCTCTAACGAAGCCCAACCGCGGCCTCTCCTCGAAATGGCAAGGAAGTGGCCACCACTCCATTTCCTTGCACATGCACTCACTGACATGGGGGACCCATGTGGTCGAATCTCGCACACGTCGGTCGTCGTGCCTCACCTTAATATCTAACCGGAGCCCCTCCACGGTCGCCGCACTATTGGAGCTCTGTCCTTGTTGACCTCGCTGCATCTGCCCCACCGGAGCCTCACCAGAGTTCGTCTCCTCCCCCTATAAGCCACCCCGCCTTTCTGATATAACGTAGGGTGTAGATTAGACCATACATACTGATTCGGTTTAATTAGAAGAACCGGATGGATTATCCTTTTTGTTAATTTAGCCGAATCATTATTCTTTAATTTACAATCGTCCGCTCGTTAGCCACCGCAGCACACCCTTCCTACCCAACCAGAATGTGACATGTGGCCCTGTTCGTTAGGTAGAATTTTTTTCTTTTTCTGTTTTCTGTTTTAAACAGATTATAATCTGTTTTGTGTTTGCACAAACTTATACGTTTTAAATTATTTTTGAGTGATTATTTTTGCATAGTGTCACAAATTTTATGTAGTTTTTGTAGATATCAAATTTGACCATATTCGAAATTTCTTTTCAATTTTCTCAAATCACTAGAATTTGAATATCTTGAGTTCAAAAATATATTTTTGAATGAAAGTGTTTGCCACTTGTTCGTAATAGTTTTATTTATCACCCTCTTCAATTTGAGAATTTTTAGTATAATTAAAATTAGGGTTTCAAGCAAAACAGAATCTGCTTTAGTTCCTTTTTAGGTTTAATTCAGTTTCTTTTATTTTAGTTGTGTTCAATTTGTTTTATTTCGTATTAGTTGACAAGTTTTATATTTTTTATGTTAGTTAGCAGTATTATTTCAACAAGGATTATTCTTACTTATTTTATTATTTTTGCTTGCATAAAATCAATTCTAGTTAAATCATAACTTGCAAATTGATTTGAATGCTAGTTTAATTTTCTTTTGAAAATGTTTTTCTATACGTTGTTCTCTAGTTTTCTTATTGCGTTAACCTTAGTTTAGACCAGATGCAATATCTATTATAGTTGATATTGTTTGTTGTTTAACTATCGGTTAATTTTGTTTAGGTCATAAGAAGTGTTTAATAAAGAGCTTGTCAATTAGTTATCTTTGTTAAATAACGGTTTGTGAGAAAATAATTTCTGTTATTTTTTTTCTACTTCTGTTTTGTGTTATTTTATTATCTTAGTGTTTACTTTGTTGTTGTTCTATTAGTTAGAAAACTTATGTTCTTTATTGGGTTGTTTTCATAATTCTTATTTTTTAAAAGTATTCTTTTTGCTAGTAAAGTATTTGCTAAAATAATTATGTTGCCTTTCATGACTTATTTTCAGCTGAACGACCATGAATTGGAAAAGCACTGCAAATGAACTTTGAAAAGTTTGAAACTTGGCATGGTATCATAACTTCACCCACATAGCATGTGCTAAACACTACTAGAAAAAGGCTGTTAGTGGCGCACCTATTTTGGCTATTAATGGCGCACTATAGGCGTGCCACTATTATCACGCCAGTACTAATAAATAGTAATGGCGCACGCCTGGTGCGTCACTGTTAATCTACATAACAGTGGCGCACCACCTGGTGCGTCATTACTATCCTAGACACTAATGGCGCAGCTAAAGTGCGCCATTACTAGGCCCAGAAGTGCGCCACTGTTGTTAGTCCAAGGGGCCATATGTACCTTATGCTCTGGGTTACTAATGGCGCACTTTTAAATAATGCGCCACTGGTGTGTTTATTTCTGTGCGCCACTAAAGTGCAATATGGTGCGCCACTACTATGAATATTAGGATATTTTTTTGCTTTTCTAATATTTGTACAGGTTACAAAATACATTGCAACACAGAATATAAACTGCACAACATATAAATAGTAGATTTATCGAATACAATAGAAGATTGGTCTCCGAATACAATTCATCATACTAGTCTCCGAATTCAAAATACCGAACAAAGTTAGAACGGTACAAGTCTCGAGACCGCGAGTAGCGAGTTTGTCTTCACATTACAAGTCGATATCTAAACTACCATCACATAGAAGAGAGTTGTGGTCACGATGAGCATCATCGCGATGAAACTGATCTTCATCCGGTTCCTCCTCCGCTCCCTCCTCTCTCCCTCTAGATAGCGCGCGTATCTAGCTTCGGTCTACGCCCTAGTGGTGTACCCTTTGTAACTGTTACCGCTGAAACGGTGAACCTGTCTCCGACACTCCTCCCAGTTGTTGTAGACTCCGGGAACCTCACCCTTGTACACGACATACGACGGCATCTCTATGCACTCGACAAACAAAACGTTAGTAGCAATTCACAGATAATATATAAGCAATATATAAGTATGCAACAAAAGGATCGGAAGAGAAAAGCAACACATTAATAGCACGATTCATGGTCCTACTAATAAATAGCATAGATTACATATAAGTTGAACGACTCTCCAAACTAAAGAGACATACAAGTTCATTAAAGTTTAAGTACAACATGAGCTAATTGATATTTCAGAACTACATAGCATCAATACATTCGACTCCACTCAGGGATCAGAGCGTGGATGAAGTCCCCGTCTTTCGTGATGGTCATGAATGTGCGGTTGTTGTCAACCTGCATTTGTAGCGTTGTTTCTATTTCACTGTTGGACGGTTGATAGTTGAGGTAGAACTGCCCTGAGGTACGAAGGACATCTTGATAGATGATTTCCGAAAACTCCGACTGGATGCGAAAGAATTCTTGTCTGATGTCCTCGTCCTGGGTCGCCGACAAACGTGCGGCCCATTCTTTGAGATTATTTGGTAGCATAAGGTGATGATGGTTCCGTACGATCGCCCGCATGTGATGGAGGGCGTAGTAGGCATCCTTCTGACTGCCAGGTGGCTGCTTGACGCAGGGGAACATCATTACGTGGGTGAACACGTGCTTGCCGTACCTACAAATTGGCCTCCTAAAGGTGCCTCCAGATTTGGCGTAGCCGGGGAGAGCATCATCAAGAACTTTCTTGGTATTTGTGTAGTGTTTCTTCGACCGACAGTCCGAGTCGAAATACGTGGCCATGGAATATTTCGGGCTTAAGAGGATGATTGTGCAATGTGTGTCACAACGCAAAACACGGAATGTTAGAAAAAAAAAGAACGATCAAAATATAAGAAATCATATGTTACGGGGAGGTGAGGGGATGACTTACTCGGAAAAGTAAGGCACGAGGAAGTTATCCTTATCTGGGTTCGCCAGAATGACGCCTTCGAGGTATAAACTCACGACTAGCGGGTCCCCAGCGCTGCCCAAGATCTTGGCACGCATGTAGAAGGGGTCGACTATCACGATGTCCGGGGTCTTGTCTCTAATGATCCGTATCTCCATACTGAGGGAAAATAGCCGAATCAAGGTGTAGTGTAGAGGATAAAGGTTAAACATAGCGAAGATGTCAACAAACCGCAGGACGATCATACGCCCGATGGTGCTATCGACAAAGCCCTTGCCCTCTGGCACCTTGGCCACGAAAACCGGGTATGCCACATCATTCTCGGATAGACGCCGCTTCTCCATAGAAAGAACACCGTCATGGAGACTCCGCATAGCACCGGTTGCAACATTGAGCAGGTTAGTCGGTAGCATCGGCCTACCGGCCACATGCACCCTCCTCGAGATATCCTTAGGTATTGGTGGCCCGTCCTGACACTACTAGAAAAAGGCCTGCTAGTGGCGCACCTGTTTTGGCTACTAATGGCGCACTACAGGTGCGCCACTAGCATCACGCCATTAGAATTTTTTACTAATGGCGCACCATAGCTCACGGTGCGCCATTACTATTCCTCCCAGGGGCCATATTTACCCATGTGCTCTGGCTTTCTAATGGAGCACTGATGGAGGATGCGCCACTAGTGTGCTTTTTGCAGTGCGCCACTAATGTGGTGAGTGGTGCGCCACTAGTATGAATATTAGTTTTTTTTTCTTTTCTGATATTTGCACAGGTTACAAAACATATTACTGCATAGAATGTAGAGAGCACAACATATAAACAGCAGATTTATCGAATACAATAGAAGATTAGTCTCCGAATACAATTCATCATATTAGTCTCTGAATTTAAAATACCGAACAACGTTAGAACATTACAAGTCTCGACACCGCGAGTAGCGAGTTTGTCTTCATACTACAAGTCGATATCGATCATCTAAACTACCATCACATAGAAGAGAGTTGCGATCATCACGGTGAGCATCATCGCGATGAAACTGGTCTTTATCCGGTTCCTCCAACGCTCCCTCCTCTCTCCCGCTAGATAGCATGCGTATCTAGCTTCCGCCTCCGCCCTAGTATTGTACCCTTTGTAACTGTTACCGCTGAAACGGTGAACCTATCTCCGACACTCCTCCCAGTCGTCGTAGACTCCGGGAACCTTACCCTTGTACACGACATACGACGGCATCTCTATGCACTAGCCAAACAAAACGTTAGTAGCAATTCACAGACAATACATAAGCAATATATAAGTATGCAACAAAAGAATCGGAAGAGAAAAGCAACACATTAATAGCACGATTCAGTAAATTCCTCCTTGACGGTGTCGAGCACGTTCGGGCGCCGGTCCTTCCGTTGCCTCTTCGTTTGGCTGCCATCTGTGTGTGCGCTGCCATCATCAGTGGTGACATCCTCGGCGGCACCATCAGTGGTGTCATCCCCGACGCCAGTAGGGGTTGTGTAGTCGGGATCGGTGTCTTCCGCGGCGTCCTCATAGCGGTGAGGTTCTTCCTCCATCTCCTGGGATAGCTCCCAGAATGCCTTGCCCGAACCGACGGCCTCATCGTTGTGGGCCATGTTTTGCTCTAAATATGAAAAAAGTTTGGTCAAAAAGTTGGTTATTGTCAAGGAACAAGATCATGGTCTCATCTTTTAGGGTTTGTCGACACCGAGGCATCCTAAAAGCTAAGTTTTTATCATTTAGGGTTTGTCGACGCCGAGGCACCCTAAAAGCCTAAGCTTTCATCATTTAGGTTTTTATCGACACCGAGGCACCCTAAAAGCCAAGGTTTTATAATTTAGGGTTTGTCGACGCTGAGGCACCCTAAAAGCTAAGTTAAGTTTTCACCATTTATCGATGCCGAGGCACCCTAGGTTGACTGATATATATGGGTATCTTCTAATAATTTTCACTATCAAGACGAGGGAAGGAGAATTCTAAGTTGATCCTACTTAATTAAGTACTAAGATACCCCGGGCCATGCATTAGTAGCAAGTACCCCATATGACCTATTTTTAGCAAAGTCATGCTAAAATTCATGCAAAATTTCAGCATGACCTTTGCTGAAAATAGGACATATGGAGTACCCGAATTTGCCGGAACGGAAGTTAATCGACATTCCGGCAAACTCAAGGGCCTCTCGGGGTTCCTGCAAAATCATCATGACATGATGGTCCGAGACAAAACCCAGCAAACATAAAATTCTGTCCAAAATAATTTTAAGTCCTCACACCATCAACTATGACAAAATCTGAGAGTATAAGTCTGGTTACATTCACCCAAGTCCAAACATAAAATTCTGTCCAACATAGTACATCCCACTTTGATAATTTCATAGGATTTAATATACCGAACGAAACCTGACAAGTGATATGTGTTTTAAGTATCTACAAAACAGCCTCTAAAATTTTCATGTTGTAACTTTATTTTAATACCACCTCTAACAGGGCCTAATCTCCCATATCAAAATACTGTACCCTGTTTTCAAAACCAAACAATGATCAAGTTTTTGTATGAAAAGGAATGATGTACAAAGGCTTATGTCAACGGTAAAATTAGAAATGATGTTACAAGAACAACTAATGTTATATAGAACTCTCCTAGCTAACTTGCTACTGTATTGTTGAAACCAGATGGGATTTGTAAATGAAATTACTTCACTACACATAAGACATCATCAAAGCATGGAAACTGAACGGAAATGTAACATAGCACCTAGAATGTGTTGTTGCTGCTACTTCTTCGCTCTTATATTGTTCTTCTCAAGACATCAAAATATGCACTGGTCATCTCACACACAAATATGCAAGTCTTGTATTATTCTCAAACTTCTCTGCATTTACTCCTCTCTTTGACTCCTAACGAAGCTCCGACTATCTCTACACCACATTGGATGCAAATGAAGTATGGCTTAGTCCTTGATTCTCCGCTAGGCTTGGCCAATCTGGCCAATCTCTTGCTACATCACTTTATGCATGTATGCATAATGCAAAGTCAGAATCAAATAGTGTATGCTTCACCACAAACTAATTAATTAACTATAATCAAGCTAACCCTGGTTTGGTTAATCATGATATGGTAAGGTCACAGAAACAGGGGCAAAGCTAGTAGTTTGCTTAATCCTGATTCAGTTACTTATACAGTTCAGGGGAAAGAGAAAATGAAATAGATTATCCTACTTTTATAATTCATACCAACCATGCAATTTTGTTAACACCAGAAACCATAATTTAGAGGAACAAGAGCTTGCTCCTGACTCCATATGACAACCAATGTAACTAACTACATCATTGCTTGCATCACTTCTGACATTACCTAGCTATTGCTGATTGTATATTTGCAAGCAGGGACAATGTACTCTTGTTACAGAGCACAAACTTATCCAATGCACACAAGCGAGTAGATTTTATCTCCCGTGTGAAAACTAATTTAACTAAATATATCCTCCCTTGCATCAGTTCTATGATCACGTAGCAACTATTGCTTCCATAATTTGCAACAGCCCTAGATTGATGTGAGCCAGGAGACCTGAATCCCAAGAACTCCTGGCAACAGCCCTAGCATCATGGCCGGTTGGCCACCTATGCAACGCTATCCACAAGCGCACGGTGACAAGCTCAAAGATTTTACCTGCCCCTTGAAAAAAGAACCATGGAGAAGAGAAGAGAACAGATACAGTAGCTGCAGCGCACGGTGACAAGCTACGGCGACGGATGGCGACGGGGAAGAGACGGACGGCGGACCGGTGTGGATCGAGCCACGGCGGCAGGCCGCGGGCCGGTGTGGGCGGCGAAATGAGGGGGAAAGGACGGGACTTGGCGCGGGAGCTCACCGAGACAGCGACGACCGGCTAGGGAAGCGAGTTCGTCGGCGTCGTCGGGCGGTGCGGCGCGGCGGTTGGGCAGCCTGACGGTGTTGGTGTCGTCTCCGGCGTCGTCGGGGGCAAATGGCGAGATGAGAACTGAAAACTTCTAAGTGCCAGTTATATACCCAGAGCATTTGTCCCGGTTCGTAGAACCAACCGGTACCAAAGCCCACCTTAATTCCAGTTGATGCTACCAACCGGGACCAATGGTCTCTTTTCAGCAGCTAGAACGGCGGGAAATAGAGACCTTTGGTACCGGTTGGTGACAAGAACCGGTACCAATGCCCCCTTTCGTGCCGGTTCGTAGCACCAACCGGTACCAAAGCCACCCTTTCGTCCTGGTTGGTGCCACCAACCGGGACGAATAATGCGCTGCCGCGGTGCGGTGGGATGTTTAGTCCCACCTCGCTAGTCGAGCGACATCCGTACTGGTTTATAAGCGCTGATGCGCGTACCACTTCGATCTCCTCTGAACCGCAGGCTTACGGGCCTAATCTGATACTCATTGCCTATGGGCTTGCTGGGCCTGATGCGGGCCCGGATCCTGGCCCATTATAGGGTTTCTAGTCGTATTCAGGCCGTGTCAGCCCAGTAGTGGCATTTTTTTCATTCCTTTGGATTTTTAGTTGCATTCATTTGTGAATTAATAAAATATTTATGAATATGAAATGATTTATGAATACAATCGAGAAATAAAGGCTACAATTTAAATACAATCGATCTTAGCTAGCTATCTGTTCATAATCTTCTTGTCCTTATTTTTCGCAAATGGAGTTCTTCTTTTGAACGGACGTCCTTTAGGTAGGGTGGTCCTGCTTCTTCTTGTGGTGTATGCTGGTACTTCATCGTCGTCGTCATGTTCCATCTTCGGGTCGCTGTACTTGTCGAAGTCTTTCTCATTGGCGACTCCATCCATTCCGATGATCTTCCTTTTGCCTCTCCTCACGACAAAACGACTGGGCTTTGACGGGTCGATAATGAAGAAGCATTGGTCCACTTTGGAAGCCAGTACCCATGGCTCATTTTTCGCGGTGGCGTTTGCGCCTGCGGTCTTGGATTTGGCTTCGGGTATAACCATGGTGGTGAAATACTGGTCTTCTTTTAGGACGCTCTTGGCCCATCTGACATGGAACATCGGGACCTTCTCTCCAGCGTAGCTCAGCTCCCAGATCTCCTCGATCCTTCCATAGTATCTGTCCTTGTCGTTACCGGTGTAGGATTCCATCGTTACCCCGGAGTTCTGAGAACCATCGCTCTTCATGTCCTTTCCCTCGGTGTAGAATGTGTAGCGGTTCATATCGTACGCCTCATACGTCATCAGGTTGTGCTCGGCGCCCTGTGACAAGGCGAATATGAGTTCTTCTTCCGCAGAAGAATCCTCATGTAAAGGGTACGACAGAAGCTTCTTCTTGAACCAACGCGTGAAACATGAGTTGTGCTCTTTGATTATATCTCCGTCCGTCCTCTGTTGGCCTCGGTCATTGTACGTCTTCTCAATAAAGGTTTTGTGCTCTACCACCCAAGGATCGACCACGTCTATGTGTTGTAGCGCGACTAGGTTTGCTCTTTCTAAGTCGGCGAGTCAACCCTCGAGGTCGACATGCATTTCGCGGCGACCCTCACGGTGACCCCATCCTGTGAGCCTGCCGAGGTGCCTGTTGACGGGCAGACCAATGGGGTTCTCGATGCCTAGATAATTCGTGAAGTAGGAGATGCACTCTTCGGTCAGAAGCCCCTGGCTATGCTTCCCTCTGGACGTCACATGTTGCGAACGTATCCTTTGATGACACCATTCATCCTTTCGAACGGCATCATGTTGTGCAGGAACGTCGGCCCGAGTTGGATGATATCCTCCACGATATGGACCAGCAGATGCACCATAACGTCAAAGAATGCGGGCGGGAAGTACATCTCAAGCTCGCATAGTATCACCACGATCTCTTCCTGTAGCCTTCTGAGTTGCCTCACGCCAAACGACTTCCAAGAGATGACGTCGAAATGTTGCATAGGCCAAATAGCGTTTCACAGACGTGCGCGTCCATGATCCCATGGATTGCAACTGGAAGTATCTGCGTCATCAGCACGTGATAGTCGTGAGAGTTCATCCCGCTGAACTTCTGCTTCGCTGAGTCTAGGTACCTGCTTATCTTCCCCGCGTAACCATAAGGCAATTTTTCTCCTACGAGGCAGGTGAAAAACTTATCAATCTCCTCCTGACTTAGAGTGACGCACGCGGGAGGGAAGTCATTTCCGGTCTTCTTAGCCTTTTTGCCTTTGCGATGACTTTCTGTGTCCTACTTCGGCTCATCATCATCATCATCATCACCATCATCATTATTAGCGTGAAGCTCCTCCTGATGCCCATTGATTTCAAGTCTGCCCTTGCTTTCGGCCCATCTTTGGTCCTCTCTGGCATGTTGAGCAGGGTACCAAGCAGACTCTCGCACACATTCTTCGTGATATGCATGACATCAAGGCTGTGAGGCACATGGAGGATCTTCTAGTACGACAAGTCCCAGAAAACAGACCTCGTTTTCCATACCTTCAGCAGCGGCCCTAGCGCCTTTCGCTTCTTTCCAGGCTCTGGCGCCTTTCCCGGCGGTGGGCACTCTTTCCAATTTTTCAACAGCTTGTCTATTTCCTTGCCGCTCCTCGTACGTGGGCGTCTTCGGGGTTCGGTTTCACCATCGAACAGATCCTTGCGTTTTCTCCATGAGTCATCGTCGCGAAGCCACCTTCGATGTCCCATGAACCGTCGTGAGCAGTGCGGCTCTCATAGGGAAATATTCTTTCTCTGCGGCATCCCACGTATTGGCCAGCGTTTTCCACAGCGTGTCTAGATACAGATTGATGTCGTTCCCTGGTTGTTTCGGCCCTTCAATTAGCATACTCATGTGAATGTACTTTCTCTTCCTGCACAACCAGGGGGGAAGGTTGTACATCCACACAAACACAGGCCAGGTGCTATGTGTGCTTCTCTGGCTGCCAAACGGATTGACTCCATCGGTGCTCGCGCCCAGCATGATGTTCCTTGGATCGTTCCCAAATTCTGGGTGTTCGAAGTTCAACGCTTGCCACTGGCTCGCATCCTTAGGGTGACTCAGCATCTTGTCTTTTTTATTTATCTCCGGATCATTTGCGTCATCTTCTCGCTTCTTCTCCTCCCTATCGACGTGCCAACACAGGAGCTTTTCTACCTTAGGGTCCGCGAAATACCGCTGTAGATGAGGAGTGATCGGAAAGTACCACACCACTTTTCGAGGAGCTTTCTTCCTCTTCTTTTATCGAGTGACGCCGCACACCAGACATATGGTAGACTCCGTGTGCTCGTCCCGATAAATGATGCAATTGTTCATGCACACATGGTATTTCACGTGCGGTAAATCCAGAGGACACACAATTTTCTTCGCCTCCTCGAAACTGGTCGGGCACTTGTTCCCCTTGGGAAGACGTTCGTGCCACAATGACATGTTCTCGTGGAAGCATGCGTCGGTCATTTTGTGTTTTACCTTCATCTCCAGAGCCATGAGCGTTACTTTCAGGCTGGTATCCTCGGGCCTCCATCCTTCATACAATGGAGTAACCGCGTCTATCTCCAGTTGATCCAGCTTGGCTTTCTCTCGGGCGGCAGCTCTTTCATTATTCGTCTGGTTGAGAAGCAGCTCTTGAATATGAGGGTCCTGCACCCAGCCCATCGATGGTCCATCATCGTCTGCTCCGGTATCTTCATCTTCATGATCATGCCCTTCTTATGCTCCGACATCTTCCTCATCATCATGTCCGCCATCTTCTACATGATGGCCATGTACTGCATCTCCTTCATGATCATGTGCTGGAGATTCTTCGTCTTCTCGCCCGCCCTCGCCGCGGTTGTCTTGCTCATGCCCTTCCTAATTTCTTGCCCGACCCCCATGGACGACTTCATAATCATCTTCATCACCTTGCCACCGATAGTCATCCATGAAACCACGCAAGAGTAGGTGGTCCCGCACCTGTACGGAATCCGGGTCCATAAGGCTCCTCAGCTTGCATCTTCGACACGGACATGTTATGTCCGTCTCGTTATTTTGAAGCATCTCGGCCTTCGCGGAGCTCAAAACCTATTCACGATGCCTTCGGTCATCTTGCGGACGATGGTCGCCTGCAGTGTAGAGCAAAACGATATTATAGAACCAAGAATTTTTTGGCATGACTTTGCCTAAAAATAGGACCAAAAAGAATGCATAGTGCAAAATTCTCGCCGAAACGGAAATGAATCAACATTCCGGCAAAATATTGGAAACTATTGCATTTCAAATACCGGTACCTTCAAACACAAACATATATGCAACACCACAAACATACGTAGATCTAGCTAGGCCATAAAATGTGCATGTGCACGTTGTTGGAAGGAGAAAAAAGTAGATCTACAACATAAAATCTTTCCCCTTACTTACCTATCAAAAAAAGGGAAGTTAACAACTTAATTTGGGTGAATCTATGATGCAAATGAGGTGAGCAGGAGGAGGCACCCGAGACAAGCTTGAAGGAGGAGGTGGAGAGAATGAAAGTGGGGAAAGTGAGTGTGGTAGGTGGCTCTCCAAAATAGCTAGCTGGTTCCAGGTTACTAATGGCGCACCACCTACGAATGCGCCATTAGTAACCCTGGTTACTAATGGCGCACCAGCTAGAGGTGCGCCATTTGTAGTTTTGCAAAAAAAAATAGTAGTGGCGCTCTGGGTTAGTTAACTTGCGCCATTAGTACTTTTGGAAAAATAACCAAAAAAAAAGTTTGTTAGTAGTGGCGCAGCGAGTGTGTGGTGCGCCATTAGTGCCCATCACACTAATAGCGCACCAGCACATGGTGCGCCACTGCTATATAATAGTGGCGCACCACTTGTCTTGTGCGTCATTAGTGTCTATATTATCTATAGCCCTTTTCCTAGTAGTGTGAGCACGGATCGTACTCTGTGCCGGCAGGCTCACACCCCTGTTATTTTTCTTTTCCGTCCCATCTGCTTCTTCTGTTGTAATGGGATCGAGTTCTGCTCAGAGACAACCTTCTTGAGTGTGTTGGGGCTGATAATATTTCGCACCTCGGCTATTTGAGTCTCGGTGAAGGCGGCAGCTGGAGGCGTCTCCTGAGAACTGAACAGACGACGCCTATTGCAATTGGGTTTCTCCGTGGTACCAGCTAGATCGCAATCGTCTTTTGCAGGGTTGGATTCTTGAGAAGGAGGCCCCAAGAATTCGTCACCGTACCCATGTTCGTTGATGTACTTATCGATGTTGGAAAATGTACCGTCGTCGTCCGGATCCTGTGCCATATGCATGTTCGGATCAGCTGACAGCGGTAGCGTTGCGGCGGTCTTGCCATGGCTTGGCGCTAGCACGACTAGCGGTGTTGTCTGTGGGGTGGTGTCCCCCGCCCCCAAACGAATCTGGCTCTTCGGCCAAAGCATGGACTAGTTTAAGCAGGCGCTGAGGGTCATCACATCATCTTCGTCGGCCCTAGGGGGTCGATACGGAGGTAAAAACTCGTCGCAGCCCCGCAGCACCCGAAACATGTAGGGCGTTAGGGATGCCCAGTCAAAGGCAAGGAGATGAAGTCATCGGCCGAGTCTTAGTTACCGTGATGGCGTCGAGCTCGGCTAATGTCGAGGCACCACCAACGGCGGGCGTGCAAGGGAAGGAGGAGTCGCTTGCTGCCGAGGTGCCGGCCAGCGTATTCTTCCCATACCCGGGTGCATTAAGCTCAAATACCAGCGGCGACGCCGGAGACACCAATGCTGCCTCCGTCGGAGACACCAATGCCGACGCGTTGCGCGAGTTGCTGCCCGTGAAGCTAGGAATCGGGGGCGGCCCCTGTTGGCCGGCCGCAATCCACCCCCGCAGCCCCTCAAGCAAGGAAGGCATAATGGCGGTGATCGTCACTCCCAGTTGGTCTCTCACTTGCTCTTGGAATATCTTCGGAATCCGCGCCACTTGTGCCTTGAGTTCTCTAACCTCGCGCTCCTAGCTTTCCGAGCTTGTCTTTCTCTCCTTTCGCCCAGCCTTATAGTATTCCGACCATTTCGTGGAAAAGCCTTTGCTGGTCACACGACTAGCTGACGAAGGCTTACTGAACTTATCCTTGTGTTTCATTACGTTCAACGCCCTATTTAAAGTGGTGTCCCAAGGGGCAAACGGGGAGCTCTGAGACCCCACGCTATTGCTTTCAGTTTCCTGCGGAAGGAACGTGAACCATTTAGAAATTTGTCTTCATTAATTAGAATGCAACCATATGGAGCTAATTACGCGGGGGTGTATTCCTTACCAGAACACGCTCAAGCTCCTTCACCTTCGGAACCGTGGTAAGCTCCTTTGTTACCGGGTCCACCTTGTACCGGGCCCTAACATAGTTCCTGGTCTGCTTTTCATGGTATTTATCGAAGAGGGGCGGTAGGCCTTGCTCGGAATGCTCCGTGTCCTCCTTGTCCCATTTAGGTTCCGCCACTCTGTAACCGCCGGGACCGAGTTTGTGGACCCCTAAGTTCAAGTCCCGCATATCTTTCCCCCACTGACTTGATTGCGCGGATGTGTTGCTCTCGCACTGGATCTTGAACTCCAGCTAGTAAGCTTCGCTGATAGAAGGATTTGTCTCCTTGATCTTCTCATAACTATCACCACTTAGAATCCTTCTCTTCACCGCGGCTCTCCAAGTAGCCAGGGACGTGCTCATCTTCATGAGGGCGGCACTGTTCACTTTATTCCCTGAGAGGCGTGTGTTTGCGATGTCACCGGGGAACTTGTATCGTTTGTGCAGCTTCGTGAAGAGGAGGTTGCGCAAATTCCCTCGGTCACGATGCCTTAGGTTCTCGGTGTTGATCGAGACGGTGCTCCGAAGAATGCACCCGAGTTGTCCCGCGTACCCACCGACTAATTCTTTGGGCACCGTTGGATGCCCACTGGAGGACACTTCCATAAATTCCTCCTTGACGGTGCCGAGCACGTTCGGGCGGTGGTCCTTCCGTTGCCTCCTCGTTGGGTGCTATCTGTGCGTTCACTGCCATCATCAGTGGTGGCATCCCCGGCGGCACCATCAGTGGTGTCATCCCTAACGCCACTAGGGGTTGTGTAGTCAGGATTGGTGTCTTCCGCGGCGTCCTCATAGCTATGAGGTTCTTCCTCCATCTCCTGGGACAGCTCCCAGAATGGCTTTCCCGAACCGCCGGCCTCATCGTTGTAGGCCATGTTCGCTCTAAATAGGAAAAGAGGCTACTAGAGTTATTGGATGAGATCAGGGTAGTATCTATTCTTCTCAGATTTGGAGGAAAACTGAGAATAAAACATGCAAATTGATGCACACCCATAGGTAGGATCTCCTTTTCTTGGTTTATTTTACTTTGCATGTGATTCATTCAAGTCCTTAGAAAAACTTCCTATCCCTGCATTCTGATTACCAAGCATACGAACAAAGCATTTTTCATGATAAACAACCAAGGCAACCAATATATATATATATCAAACAAATAAACAAATAAAAATGAGTTATTGTTAGAGCCTGATGGTTGAGCTTTCGTTAGCATGGCATATGTATGGAAGAAAAAATAGTTTGCATTTCAACTTAAGGGAAAACTATAAATGCCACTTAGAAATATTTGCTTTGTAGAAATAACATTGTCTCTAAATGTTGATTAATTTTTGTTTCGGTTGAGAATTGGGCACCTTCTAGGTCAAGAAAATTGGGCATGACCTTTGCTAATTTTCTTCACCTAGGAGTGCCCTATTCTCAACCGAAACGGAAATTAATCAACATTTCAGGAGAAAGGGGTAACTAAAATATCATAGGATAGTCACACATCATTGGATAATAATATATAACATTAAGCACCATGTTCAAGTAGGGGCTACAGCGGGATGCAGGAGAGTGGACCACTATAGAAATATGAGGGAAGGTGATGGCGGTGGTGCTGACGGCGGCGAAGTTTTTGGTGTAGATCGAAATCATGATGGATGCCCTAGCTGCACTCCTGCGCACCCGGGAGAGAGGGGGGGGAGAGCCTCCTCCTTCTTCTTCTTCCTTGTCCTCCTCCCTGGGTGGGAGGAGGGTTTCCCCTCTGGTCTATGGCCGCCATGGCTTTGGGAGGGCAAAAGCCCCTCCGAGATCCGATCTATCTCCCTGTTTCTTTTATCTTTTCGCAACTGTTTTTTAGCCCTTCACCATTTCTTAAATATATGGATATATGTAACTCCAATCGGGCTGAAATTTTTAGGGGATTTATATCGCGAAAATATGTTTTTGGCGCTAGAAGGAGAGCCTCAACCGACCTAAGGGCTCACCACAAGTCATCAGGCCGCGCCCCTTAGGGCCATCATCTTGCGTTGATTCTGAATCTCAAAATTCACATATATTCGGGAAAAACGCCATAAATTTTCATTGCGTTTGTACCTCGTTTGATATGGAATTTCTCAGAAATAAAAGACACGTACTAGCACTGGACATTGGATAAGTAAGTTAGTCCCCAAAATATTATTAAATTTTGCCAAAAGTACATGAAAGATGTAAAATATTGGCATGAAGCAATAAATAATTATAGATTCGACACAGATGTATCAGCATCCCCAAGCTAAATACCATCTCGTCCTCGAGTAGATAAATGTATAAATTTCTAATCATGGCATGAATATTGAGATACAAGTGATGCAAGGCAATAGTCTGAGAAAAAGACATCCATACTCAGGTTTAGTAGCAATAATCATGTGCTTTCAAAATAGCAATATGCAAAAGAATGTTATCCTTACAAAATCATATAGCCTGGCATGCTTGGCCTTCCTAGCATAAAGTATAAATCATGAGCACTCCTGTGCCAAACCAAGCAATTGGATCATACTTTTTCAATGTCCATCAACTTTTTGTTCTTCACGCAACACATGAGCGTGAACCATGGACATAGCATAAGGGTGGAATAGAATATGGTGATAGATATCAAAAGGGTTGAAAGTGGGGAAGAAATTCTCGCATCAATTTGACGTATCAACGGTCTATGGAGATGCCCATCAATAGATATCAATGCCAGGAGTAGGGATAGCCATGGAATGGATGCACTAGCGCTATAAGTGTATGAATGCTCGACTGAAGCTAAGAGGGTGTGCATCCAACTTGCTTGCTCATGAATTCATCCAACAAGCCAAGTTCTCCAATGAAAAATTTCCACTAGCATATGGAAGTGACAGAGCAAGACACACTCTATATGAAGAGCATGGTGCCAGTTTGAGGCACAAGTGTGGTAAAGGATAGTAGCAACGCACCTACTCTTATTTTTATTTTTTTCATGTGCGATTTTCTCTATTTTTCACTTTGCCCCCCCCCCCCCCCGAATTCATTTTTATGGTGGCCACATTTAGCCTTCACCATTTTTATTTCATTTTTCATCCGGAGTCTCATCCCTACCTGTGGGGGAATCATAGTCTCCATCATGCTTTCCTCACTCAGACAATGCTCTAATAATGATGATCATCACACTTTTATTTACTTACAACTCATCATGAAAACTGATAGGATGATAAGACTCTATATGAATGGCTCTGGCATTGTACCAGGATGTGCAATGATCTAGCATATGAATAGATATAAATAAAAAGACAAGCCATGAAAATATCATGCAAAGCAATATGACAATGGAAGTACAAGTCATATGAAGTGATGGTGGAAGTTGCATGGCAATATATCTCGGAATGACTATGGAAATACCATGATAGGTATGTATGGTGGCTGTTTTGAGGGAGATATAATGAGGCTTATGTGCCACAACGCGTATTATATCACGGGGTTTGGATGCACCAGCAAAAGTTGCACTGATCCTCGAGTTGAGAATGGGCACGACACGGTACTGAAGAGAATAGCAAAATATGAAAATGGGAGATTGCGTATGTCCATGGTTTGACATTATTCATAAAGAACTCATATACTTATTGCAAAGTTTTATTAGTTTTATCACAAATATAAGTACTACTTGTATGCTCCTAGGCAGAAGGATGGTAGGACTTAACCATCGCGTGCCGCCGATTCAACTGCACAAAGGATTTCAATCAAGGATAAATTATGCTCCAATCTTCATCGCATAACTAGAGACTATATGTGCATGCTTCGGAGAACACAAACTTTAACATCAATATTCTTACTAAACCACAATCATCAACTTGTGCACCCACATATTACTATCTTAATGTCGCAAAACTACTGCAGGGAATCAAACATATCATATTCAGTGATCTACAAGTTTGTGACTAAACGTGTAAATAATCAATTCCTGTTGACTCTCTAAATAGGTGTAAGTGAGGCATGACAGTTTAATTCTTTGCACAAAAGACTTGGACAAGCTCTAATAAATATAAGTGAAGCAAAAGAGCATTCTACAAATAGTGGTTTTATATATGTAAAAAGAGGCTTCCAACTTCAAATGATATAAGTGAAGCACACGAAGCATTATATAAAGCCATACTCAAAAGATATGAGTGAAGTGCAAAGAGAATTCTATAAATCAACCATGGACTTTCCCGTACCAGCATGGTGCATTTCTAAAAGGAAAATAAAAAGCACTCGATACTCCAAGAATTTACGCATATCATATCAACAAAACAAAAACCACAACATACCGACAATTGTTGAAAAGGAAATTTGGGATGCCTTTCCCCAAGCTTAGACGCTTGAGTCACCTTGAATATTTACTTGGGGTGTCCTGGGCATCTCCAAGCTTGAACTCTTGTCTCTTCTTATTATTCTCATATCAATACCTCCTCGATCTTCGAACACTTCATCTACACAAAACTTTTATTAATAACGTTAGTACACATAACACCAAATCCCATAATGTCCTGCCATAACATTATTGCATAATTATAATCTAACATTAGCCATTGTATTATATAACAAATATATGGCTCCCAAGTCATTGGGGCTCAACACGAACGCAAAGCAACTATTAAAGCAATATGTGTTTGTTTCAAATGCAGTCCAATTCGGTGGGTTGATCAGAAAGTGCAGTGGAGTTGGTGCACGGGGATACGGTCCTGCCTGTGACGTTGTGCGGTTCCCAGGCGTGACCATGTGGTTCCCAGGCATCTTTTTTTTTGAATTTGCATGTACTCGTAGTTTGGCTCGCCATGAAGTTTAGTAAAGACAAACCCAGATCCACATGTTTCATGATTCAATTGTGGTATATGAAGCTCACTTTTTTATAGGGATATTAAAGAAAGAGGTTCAAACGACATGCGACAGGAGTGCGATTTTTTTTATCTAATACAGTAGACTAATGTGACCGTTTTTTTGTAAAAAATAATAATTGATATGTACATTTTTAATCTCACTTTGTTCTCCCGTAGAGTTCGCTATAAAACTCCTCATGGTTAACTTCATAAAACAAAAATCAAAATAGCAAAACAACTCAAAGAAGCTTGCTTCCATATTAGACGTAGTTCGCTCGCTCGGTTCCTCTGGTCCACTTGCCCAGTCTACACGCGTAAGAAATAATAAGTATGATACGGTCGGCTTTCCCTTCCGATGCAGTGCAATTTCGGTCCGAAACAGTGCGTTCTTCTGTCTGATGTTGTTCACGCGTTGATTTTGGTGTCGCGAAAAACAGTGTCCGCATTTCGGTATTTTAAAACTGCTCTTAAACGTAAGAATTAGAGAGATTGTTCTACATGAAAAAATTGCACTTCATAGATATCTTTTCAGTGAGGTATAATTTGCATCATTCGGATGAGCGGTTTGGAAATAAATCCCGAAAATACCCTCACTGTCAATTGTCGGCCGCCGTACCTTTTTCAAAATTCATTAAAAATATGAGGAATCTCAATAAATGCCCAACACATGAAGTTTATGCCCATTCCACAACTTTGCAATGCCGTTTAACATGACCCGTTCAAACATATGGTTAAAAACTACAGCGAAAACCGTATCAAAAAAGTCGGATTTTTGAAAAAAACAGAATTATGCGTTTCGGTAAATTTGAAACTGCTCTCAAACTGTTAAGAATTAGAAAGTCTAATCTACATGAAAAAGTTGCGCCTCGACGATATAATTCCAACACCATATCATTCGATGTGTTCTGGCGAGGGGTTTAGAAAAATTGCAAAAATACGCTCGCTGCCACTAGTCGGGCACTCACCATTTGTGAAAATGCTATTGAGCCATGAGAAATGTCGAAAAGTGTTCAACATGGCTACGTTGCGCATTTTACGTAGCTATCCAATGGTATATTATACACATCATTCTGACGAATGGTTTAGAAACTAGAAAGGAAATGTTGCCTAAAAACGGATGCAATTTTTTCTGCTGACATTGCAGTGTACTTTGGCTAGCAGTGCAATTCTTTTAGCTTCATCAGGAGGTTCATAAGTGTTGTCAGAATATGTAGTCTAGGCCCAATGTTAGAATAGACGGTATAATCACATCATCGGAATTAAATACTGCATGGCACATTAACATGGGGAGTTAACAATAACATTGGTTTACTAATGTTGCAGTCACATAATTAACTTGTCAAAAGTATATATCACAATCACCATAAAAAATACGTAGGTTTACTAATGTTGAAGACTACAGCGACAACATGAGCTCAAGCTGATGCTTTATTACCGTCTCTATGCTTTGCCATATCTCCTCTGATTATTTGAGTTAGCACTATAGTATTTGATATAGGTTCATATTTGGAAACTTATGTCCAGATGTACTAACATGTCCAGGATACAAGCAACACCATGATGACAACAATGATCATCACGGTTTTGAGCCGACTACGCCACACCGGACATGCATCATTGCATGCCATGTGCTGGTTTGTGAGTACAAACTGGCAGTAAGCGTAATCAGCTTCCTCCATGCTATCATATGCTGAATAGCAATTGTCTTGGTATTAGTGCACTTGGACATGGCATGCATGCCATGAAGCATATACTTCAGGAAACCTCCCTCTATAGACAGCATACCCCTTCATCTACGAAGAATAAACAAAATATTTTATCATGCATGCAGAGGAAAAAAAGACAAGGTTAGTGGAACACATGGAACCTAAGCGACATAACCATTCATGATTCATTATACCCCAAAGCATCAACCAGTGCAACTCCGAGTCAACATCACAAGCTACATCAGTACGTCAACATCAAACTATCTAACTAGAGTCCTACAATCGAGCTCTACTCTGAGAAATATAGTCGGAGAAGCCGCTCATCGTGGAGTCGGAAAAAGGTGTGGATGCCCCCGCCACCTGGTGTAGGAGCCAGGGTCCTCAACATTGACGGTCGGTGAACTGAATGGGCCTAGCTCATAAATCCCCTTCACACTACTGTGGGATGGTCGAAGGACGACACATCAATCACAGACCCTTCGATGAAACTATATGCGATGCATGAATCAAAAATCGTATAGTTCAAGCTATGTCTCCAATGGCACGAACTGTGTGCGATGGTGGATCCATCAAACACGATTCAGAAAATAGTTGTGTGTGCGATTCTTGGCAGACAGTTCGTTCTTCTGAATTGTTTAGGATTAGCATTGTATTGTCTAAGACCATAACAATAGCAGGGAGACGGTTCAACCCATAAGTACATCCGAAAGACGTGATCGTTTCTCCGGTGAGACAACAAAATCCGTTATTTTCAGAAAATGCTAGTCATAGTTCAAGTTTCTAACTAAACCTGTTTCTATTTCTCTCCAAAGAAAAAAAATAAACAACTTACACCGGTTATTTTGTTCCTAACAGGGCAAATATATGACTAATATTGTACAAAAACTTGTAGTGTCCTCAACAACAACAACAACAAAGGACCAACCTATGTGGTACTACGTTTGTGCACACATGATGAACCTATGCAGACATGTTGAATGTGGTGTCGATGCTGACAAAATAGAACTAGTAAGTCTATTTCTTAATTACTATCTTCTACTTCACACCGTATAGAACGTTCTGATCTAAAAGTCCTGCAGGCTATCTTCGGACCAATGTCCTCTCAACCGCTCGGCACAGATGAATTGTTGTCTGTTAGGAAATTTATTAGCACCTTTTTTGTGAACCACTATATCAAGCCCTCTAGAGAAGTCGAAGATTTCAGGATTAGTATGCCCCGATATTAGTATGCATTCATTTAGTGTTATCAACTTAACATATACGCATGGATGCATTGTTTGCCATGTGATCATGTCTTCGTATTGTATACACTATGATTATGTACTGCATATGTTTGTACATATGTGGTATTTAACTAGCATTTGCTCAACTGCATATTGTCGTGAATTATGATAAATGTTCTTCCTGTGGACACTATTCATTCGATTGCATATTGTGCCGAGTTATGATGAATTTTCTTCATGTGGACACTATTTATCGATTGCATATTATGACGAATTTGCTATTTGCAGCGTGTTTCAAATGCAATATTATACAATAAGTTGGCTTTTCCAGCGCACACGGTTCAAGCAACTAAGCGTCTGTGATATGAAACAGAAAGCACATGTAACTCATAACGGAACCGTCAGTGATCATCAATAAAAGCACACACAACTCATAGCACAACCGCCTGTGTTTACAGGAAAATCACACGAGATATAAACAGAAACATTGGTGATACAAAGACAATCCCACGCAAAAAATTGCCAGGAAACGTGTGCGATTATATCATGCATGGCAGACGGATTTCAGGGAAATCTCGTGTGCGATCATGAAGAAATCATGCACAGTTTATACCATTGCTCATGTGGATTAGGTAATGTTTCACAAACGGTAAAAGGTCAAACACCGTTTTGTTTTGCATGAGCTATTAGACGTGTTTAACTCGTTATAGACATGTGTCATTGATCCCTAATACCACAGATACGCCCAAAATGTAGCATGTGCGATATATTCCTGCACCACACATGATTATGTTTGGTAGATCATTTGCGCTCATTGGTCACTATCATCGACAAATTTTTCCGTGTCGTGTGGGATGGACCCCCCTATCGCCCACACATGCCAGGCGACGGTTTACAACTAGTTTATAGAATGGAGTTAAAAACCGTTTGTATAGCACGTCACTGCACCAGTGCCCTCACCTTCTCTGGGCCGTCGAGAAACTTCGTCTGCTCAACACAAAGGCGGACCATCATCATGCGAATGCCTTTGACCTTTCGCTCATCCTGGATGGAGTGGTAAATCGCATGGTCCTCAATGAAGGAGTCCACACCAAAGGTAGGAGCTTCGTCAAGAGAGACAAACAAGGTCCCCAACAACCTGATCTCAAGGTCGGTGGTGACACCTAGCACTTCATTAATAAGAAAAGTCATATTGAAAACATAACCCAAGTGTACATCACATACAGTGCATGCAAGTCACATAGCATTCTTCCAACCAACATAGTAAGTTCATTAGCATAGTACAAGTAATAATTATGAAGATGACGAGTAGGTCACAAATAAATGATTAGCTTCCTGGACATATGAACTCTCCACCGGTTACATCTTTAGCTAGCCCTACTCGATCTCGCAGATAAGGAGTCGATGGGGTGGTATTCTGGTAAGGGAGGCCACCGTGGTGTGGACAAATAAACCAGTTTCTGACGCAGATAAAACCGCCCTCTGCGCCACAGCACAAGCACCCTCATCGTTGAGGACCGCCGTCATGACCGCCGTAGCAGCGCATGTGTCGTAAATTGCCACCCTCGTGACCACTGCCTGGTAGCTCCCATTGTAGGCAGCCACCCTCGTGCCCGATAAACGAGCGCTCTGATCGAAAGAGGAGGTCGTATCAATGAGCATGGCAGCCTCTCATCCACTGCATTAGTGCGCTCAACGAAGTCTATATGCCTGTAAACCTCTAATCGAGCGACCTCGGCGAGCAAGGCCGACCTCTTAGAAGATAAACAAGCGATCTCGGCGAGGGAGGCCACCCTTTCAGTCGAGGAACGAGCGATCTCTGTGAGGATCGCCGCTTTCTGTCGAGTGGTAACTTTCTACAAGCATAGCTTCTTGACGTCCCCATCTTTGACCCCTAGTGACACTGAAATGTTAACCTAAAATTAAGGAAAAAATAATACGTATGTGTCTTGCTAGGAAGCATGGAAGAGTTCAAAATTATATAAACCACCGTGCGATGGATGTACTTTGATGATAACATCTATAGCGTTGCTTGTAGAATACGAGCGTTAGATGAAGGCTATGCACCGTTTTAAAAAAATGATCCACGAGACTCAAAGACCTAACCTTATAAACCATAGAGACAAGGTATTGAACACTCACATGATTCACTATTTTTGATGGAACAACTAGCCTCGTCTTTCGCAAACGCCAATCAAAAATCGCCACTCCCCCGACATTCTTCGCATGCAGCAAATTGAAGTTCATATTGTGCCTTCTTCCTGATTTGTAGGGAGCAACTTGTATAGTATAAACTTTCTAAGTGCCTTGAAATTACTAATATAAAATCAGTAATTCCAAGACACGTAGAAAGAAGATATAATATAAGCAACGTCTACTAACTAGGAATAACGACACAATACAAACTTTCCATGGCAGCATGGAAACAAGGTTTGTGGGCCAGCAAAATCTTTTTTCGATGTGTACGAAAAAAAGCAAGTTGCCCTGCAACAAATAATGAATCTAATGAGCCTCCAATATCCTGTCCATCTGTCTCATTTTATTAGAATGATACCTAGTCCTCACCAAATGTCGTTATTCTTTTAACTCTTTTTGCAAAAGAACACTAATTAACCCTCCAAAGATACATATGTGAAATCGGGTCATCTTCAAAGAGATGACACGTGATCCTCACCTCGTAACCCATAAGGCAAAGTAATTATCTAGTACTCAATTAACATATGGGTGCTAAGATCCATGGAAGAGTTTGACATTATATAAATTACCATTCAAAGGATGTACTTTGACGGTACATCTTTAGTGTTTCTCATGGAAAAAGAACATCGGATGAAGGTTGTGTACCATTTTGACAAAATGAGCAGAAAGACTCAAATAGCTAACCCGATAAATCAGATAGACGGGGTATTGAACACTCACCTGATTCATTAGTTGTGATGGAACAACTAGCTTTGTATTTCACAAACAACAAGCAATGATATTTCTCTCCCAAAAACATTGTTCCCATGCGATAGCCGCGAGTTAATATTGTGTCTTTATCTCCTCCCGAAGTGCCTTGTGTACTACTGATTTAAATCCAGTAATTCATAAAACACTTTGACGGGAGTTAGAATACAGGAAACCCCTTACAAATTAGAAACATGTACACAATACAACCTTGCAATTGTAACATGGAACAAGGTTTGTGTGCCAGTAAAATCTTTGTTCCATGTGTACGCAAGATAAATACAGTTGCCCTGCCGCAAATAATGGATCCAATGAGCATTCAGTATCCCATCCGTCTTATTCATCTAATTAGCTTTTTAAGTGTTTTTAAATCATTTTATTAGAATGATATCTAGTCCTCAGCAAATGTCGTTATTCTTTGAACTCTTCTTGTAGAAGAACACTAACCATTTGAAAATAAGAATGTGAATTCGGTGCATCCTAAAGCATGACCTGTGATCCTCATCCCTAAATCAGAACACTACACCTTAACCGAGAAGGCTCGCTTATCTAGTGGGTAATCAATGGTATTCTGACTCACCACTAAACCGTTTCGACTAAACCATAACATAGAAGCCTAACTTATTCAGGAGACGTGTCAACTTTCAGTCTGTCTAGGCTATTTTCAACAATTCACATCTCTCATCTCAAGAAACACGTTTAGGTGGTGGTATTTCTCTCATCTTTCCTTATAGAACATCTTTTACAAAGAGAGTCTCATCAGACTGGAAGTCCAACCATCTCCTTGAACACTTAAGAGGAATTTGGAGATAACTGAATGATGCACGTAACTGCATAATCCAGTTTACTAAGTTTAAACTAAATGATGCACTTAACTGCATAATTCGGTTAACTAGATTAAAACTGAATGTACTTGTCCCTATGCATTGAATTTAACTGAATGTATATGTCCCTGTTAATGGAATCTTAAGCAAGTTACATAGTAGCCGGGCAATGCTATAAATTGTTATGTTGTTGACAAACTTGGTCAGACAACAACATATATATACAATCTAGATAAAGTTCAAAGCAATAATTAGTAACTATACAAGGTATGAGTCAATATCCATAGATATATGAAGGTAATATACAAATATAGCAAGATAAAACATCATAGAATCTAGAAGGTATGCAGTAATTAATAACTAGCCTACCCAACACCAAACAGACTAAACTATCTAGACTTACCAAACTGAATCTAGCAGATCCAAATGCCCAGGAAGCAACATTCAGCCCTGAATCCAACAAATTAATTAACAAATAAAAAAAACTAGAGCAGGCGGCATCAGCACACCTAGCTGGAGAAAAGGTCGCCGACGTAGGTCTTGTGGAGCAGCGAGCGGCCTGGGTAGAGGGGTAGCAGCTTCTTGCTGCTCGGTCGTAGGGGTAGAGGACGAGGACGGCGTCTGGGGCGAAGTTCTGCTCCTTGAATGCCTGGGTCGACGAGAAAGACGTTGTCACCAGAGTGATGCCGCTCCTAGGCGCCCGCGTGGACAAGGACAGCGCCGACATGGTGGTGCTACTTCTAGGGCGTCGGGTTGGAGGAGTAAGACGGTGCGGCTTTCGGGGCTGGGAGGAGAGTATATCCATGGTGAGGGGCGAAATCTTTCTTGTGGGCGACTGTAACGGAGGGGCGGGCCGGAGGGGATTTTGGGGAGGCGGGCAAAGGCACCGTGTCGAAGAGGGGTCTTTGGGGATATTTTGGTGGGTGGTGGGGGTGGGGAATGGTGTATGTGATGGCACAAGAGTAGGAATTTTCGCGAAATATTCCCTGCGCTAACGGTGCCGAGTTTCATACAGCTAAAACTCGGCAACGATATTAATATTAGTCCATTCACTTCTTTTTTTTTTAATTTTTTGTTAATTTCCACACACTCTCTCTTTTCGACATCCTCGGCACACTCTCTAAATCTAGATATTTCCTAGGAGCAGGTCCAGTTTCCACACAACCTCCATGAACGCTTCTACAGAACAACCTCAAATTTTTAGCACAACCTTCGGGACCGTTCGAAGAAGCCTCAAAAGGCCTTGTGAATTTCTCGGCCCCCAAGAATTTCCAATGATTCAAATGATAACAAAACACACGGCGAAGACTGATGCCGGTCCATTCCTCCCAGTTGGTCGTGCATGGCCTGGGCATGGACCCAGTACCATAGGTAGGGACGTCGAGCCCTAGCTGTCCATGGTTTTATGTGGCGGCGGCGTAGATCTGCAATTTCTGGCATTGAACCCTAGAAATGCAATAAATACAATAAATATGGCTGGCAAGTGCCTTCGAATGGACTCTGGTGATCCTAGAAAAAAATTCAGGTCAGACGGAGGAGCAGATGATACTTGTGATCTGCATTGGGTTTTCCGTGAAGAGGAATGGGTTATCATAGAACAATGTGGGTAAGTATTTACCTGAATTATGAAATCAACATTTATTGAACCAATAGGAATATCAACCCTCAACCATCTTCAGTGGCTGCTCCCAAAAGGGCAAACTACTTGCACCCAATGGTGCCAAGAGGGTTGTTAATCCACTTTGTCTTGTTATTTGCAAGCAAGTGAGTCGTGGAGACAATTGTAGGTACTTGTAAATTGCAAAATAAACTAAAATATAATAAATGACAGCAAGATAGTATTGGCGGTTGTAAATATATAAGTGAATAGACCCGGGGGTTGTAGTTTTCTCTAGTGGCATCTCTCATAAAAATAACTTACGGCAGGTAAGCAAATTATTGTTGGGCCAATTGCTAGAAAAGAGGACAGTTATGTTGGAAATATGCCCTAGAGGCATTAATAAAGTGGTTATTGTTAAATTTCCTAAATCATGATAAACGTTTATTATTCATGCTAAAATGATATTAACCAAAAACTTAAATGCATGTGTGGATACATAAACAAATACCCTGTCCCAAGTAAGCCTCTTGTAACATCCCATATTTTGGAATGTTATACTCCCTCCGTCCCAAAATAAGTGTCTTAAGCTTAGTACAATTTTAAACTAGAGCTAGTACAGAGTTTAGACTGTTATTTTGGGATGGAGGGAGTGTTAATTAATTGAATGATTGCTTTTTTGATTTAGTGATTGAAATTGAGTGAAATTTGAAACTTTTGATTGAGAGGGAATAAACCTTTTGTTTTTGAATTCAATTTCATCCAACCCAAACCATTGAGAGAAGATGGCATGACTTCTTCAAATAAAAAATTTGAAAATTAAATTTGAATACTAATAGAAAATTTCCTATTTCGAATTCATTTCAAATTTGTTTGTATTTCAAATTTTGAGTCAATTCAAACCATTGGCCCAAATTAAAATCTTGAGAGGGGCAATATAACACTCCAAACCTGGGAAAATTTGAATTATATTTGAAATTATAAAATATAGAAAAACTATTTGGAAAGTTTTCCTAATAGGGCAATATAACACTCCAAGCCATTTTTGAAGTGGTTTTGAAAATTTATTTTTCTCCAGAAATAAAATACATGGAAAATTGGGTAAAATGATTGCATTCAATATATAAATGTAGAGAAATGAATTTGAAATCATTTTGGTATTTTTTGAAAATATTTTATAACATTTTAAATTCGACAATAGCACTGTTTAGTTATTTGAATTTGTGTGATTTTTAATTGAGCCTGAAAATATTTTCATATTGGAGAGTTTATTTTTCTGATTTTTATATATAATACTCCTATATTTCTATTTTAATTATTTTATTTCCTTTATTCGTTGTTTGTTGTTTCTTTTAAAAGGCAAAGGAATTTCCTTTAGCAGGAAACAGACCCCGAGGCCCACCTCTCTCTCATGAGTCCATTGCTCTAACGAAGCCCAACCGCGGCCTCTCCTCGAAATGGCAAGGAAGTGGCCACCACTCCATTTCCTTGCACATGCACTCACTGACATGGGGGACCCATGTGGTCGAATCTCGCACACGTCAGTCGTCGTGCCTCACCTTAATATCTAACCGGAGCCCCTCCACGGTCGCCGCACTATTGGAGCTCTGTCCTTGTTGACCTCGCTGCCTCTGCCCCACCGGAGCCTCACCAGAGTTCGTCTCCTCCCCCTATAAGCCACCCCGCCTTTCTGATATAACGTAGGGTGTAGATTAGACCATACATACTGATTCGGTTTAATTAGAAGAACCGGATGGATTATCCTTTTTGTTAATTTAGCCGAATCATTATTCTTTAATTTACAATCGTCCGCTCGTTAGCCACCGCAGCACACCCTTCCTACCCAACCAGAATGTGACATGTGGCCCTGTTCGTTAGGTAGAATTGTTTTCTTTTTCCGTTTTCTGTTTTAAACAGATTATAATCTGTTTTGTGTTTGCACAAACTTATACGTTTTAAATTATTTTTGAGTGATTATTTTTGCATAGTGTCACAAATTTTATGTAGTTTCTGTAGATATCAAATTTGACCATATTCGAAATTTCTTTTCAATTTTCTCAAATCACTAGAATTTGAATATCTTGAGTTCAAAAATATATTTTTGAATGAAAGTGTTTGCCACTTGTTCGTAATAGTTTTATTTATCACCCTCTTCAATTTGAGAATTTTTAGTATAATTAAAATTAGGGTTTCAAGCAAAACAGAATCTGCTTTAGTTCCTTTTTAGGTTTAATTCTGTTTCTTTTATTTTAGTTGTGTTCAATTTGTTTTATTTCGTATTAGTTGACAAGTTTTATATTTTTTATGTTAGTTAGCAGTATTATTTCAACAAGGATTATTCTTACTTATTTTATTATTTTTGCTTGCATGAAATCAATTCTAGTTAAATCATAACTTGCAAATTGATTTGAATGCTAGTTTAATTTTCTTTTGAAAATGTTTTTCTATACGTTGTTCTCTAGTTTTCTTATTGCGTTAACCTTAGTTTAGACCAGATGCAATTTCTATTATAGTTGATATTGTTTGTTGTTTAACTATAGGTTAATTTTGTTTAGGTCATAAGAAGTGTTTAATAAAAAGCTTGTCAATTAGTTATCTTTGTTAAATAACGGTTTGTGAGAAAATAATATCTGTTATTTTTTTTCTACTTCTGTTTTGTGTTATTTTATTATCTTAGTGTTTACTTTCTTGTTGTTCTATTAGTTAGAAAACTTATGTTCTTTATTGGGTTGTTTTCATAATTCTTATTTTTTTAAAGTACTCTTTTTGCTAGTAAAGTATTTGCTAAAATAATTATGTTGCCTTTCATGACTTATTTTCAGCTGAACGACCATGAATTGGAAAAGGACTGCAAATGAACTTTGAAAAGTTTGAAACTTGGCATGGTATCATAACTTCACCCACATAGCATGTGCTAAACACTACTAGAAAAAGGCTGTTAGTGGCGCACCTATTTTGGCTATTAATGGCGCACTATAGGCGTGCCACTATTATCACGCCAGTAGTAATAAATAGTAATGGCGCACGCCTGGTGCGTCACTGTTAATCTACATAACAGTGGCGCACCACCTGGTGCGTCATTACTATCCTAGACACTAATGGCGCAGCTAAAGTGCGCCATTACTAGGCCCAGAAGTGCGCCACTGTTGTTAGTCCAAGGGGCCATGTGTACCTTATGCTCTGGATTACTAATGGCGCACTTTTAAATAATGCGCCACTGGTGTGTTTATTTCTGTGCGCCACTAAAGTGCAATATGGTGCGCCACTACTATGAATATTAGGATATTTTTTTGCTTTTCTAATATTTGTACAGGTTACAAAATACATTACAACACAGAATATAAACTGCACAACATATAAATAGTAGATTTATCGAATACAATAGAAGATTGGTCTCCGAATACAATTCATCATACTAGTCTCCGAATTCAAAATACCGAACAAAGTTAGAACGGTACAAGTCTCGAGACCGCGAGTAGCTAGTTTGTCTTCACATTACAAGTCGATATCTAAACTACCATCACATAGAAGAGAGTTGTGGTCACGATGAGCATCATCGCGATGAAACTGATCTTCATCCGGTTCCTCCTCCGCTCCCTCCTCTCTCCCGCTAGATAGCGCGCGTATCTAGCTTCGGTCTACGCCCTAGTGGTGTACCCTTTGTAACTGTTACCGCTGAAACGGTGAACCTGTCTCCGACACTCCTCCCAGTTGTTGTAGACTCCGGGAACCTCACCCTTGTACACAACATACGACGGCATCTCTATGCACTCGACAAACAAAACGTTAGTAGCAATTCACAGATAATATATAAGCAATATATAAGTATGCAACAAAAGGATCGGAAGAGAAAAGCAACACATTAATAGCACGATTCATGGTCCTACTAATAAATAGCATAGATTACATATAAGTTGAACGACTCTCCAAACTAAAGAGACATACAAGTTCATTAAAGTTTAAGTACAACATGAGCTAATTGATATTTCAGAACTACATAGCATCAATACATTCGACTCCACTCAGGGATCAGAGCGTGGATGAAGTCCCCGTCTTTCGTGATGGTCATGAATGTGCGGTTGTTGTCAACTTGCATTTGTAGCGTTGTTTCTATTTCACTGTTGGACGGTTGATAGTTGAGGTAGAACTGCCCTGAGGTACGAAGGACATCTTGATAGATGATTTCCGAAAACTCCGACTGGATGCGAAAGAATTCTTGTCTGATGTCCTCGTCCTGGATCGCCGACAAACGTGCGGCCCATTCTTTGAGATTATTTGGTAGCATAAGGTGATGATGGTTCCGTACGATCGCCCGCATGTGATGGAGGGCGTAGTAGGCATCCTTCTGACTGCCAGGTGGCTGCTTGACGCAGGGGAACATCATTATGTGGGTGAACACGTGCTTGCCGTACCTACAAATTGGCCTCCTAAAGGTGCCTCCAGATTTGGCGTAGCCGGGGAGAGCATCATCAAGAACTTTCTTGGTATTTGTGTAGTGTTTCTTCGACCGACAGTCCGAGTCGAAATACGTGGCCATGGAATATTTCGGGCTTAAGAGGATGATTGTGCAATGTGTGTCACAACGCAAAACACGGAATGTTAGAAAAAAAAAAGAACGATCAAAATATAAGAAATCATATGTTACGGGGAGGTGAGGGGATGACTGACTCGGAAAAGTAAGGCACGAGGAAGTTATCCTTATCTGGGTTCGCCAGAATGACGCCTTCGAGGTATAAACTCACGACTAGCGGGTCCCCAGCGCTGCCCAAGATCTTGGCACGCATGTAGAAGGGGTCGACTATCACGATGTCCGGGGTCTTGTCTCTAATGATCCGTATCTCCATACTGAGGGAAAATAGCCGAATCAAGGTGTAGTGTAGAGGATAAAGGTTAAACATAGCGAAGATGTCAACAAACCGCAGGACGATCATACGCCCGATGGTGCTATCGACAAAGCCCTTGCCCTCTGGCACCTTGGCCACGAAAACCGGGTATGCCACATCATTCTCGGATAGACGCCGCTTCTCCATAGAAAGAACATCGTCATGCAGACTCCGCATAGCACCGGTTGCAACATTGAGCAGGTTAGTCGGTAGCATCGGCCTACCGGCCACATGCACCCTCCTCGAGATATCCTTAGGTATTGGTGGCCCGTCCTGACACTACTAGAAAAAGGCCTGCTAGTGGCGCACCTGTTTTGGCTACTAATGGCGCACTACAAGTGCGCCACTAGCATCACGCCATTAGAATTTTTTACTAATGGCGCACCATAGCTCACGGTGCGCCATTACTATTCCTCCCAGGGGCCATATTTACCCATGTGCTCTGGCTTTCTAATGGAGCACTGATGGAGGATGCGCCACTAGTGTGCTTTTTGCAGTGCGCCACTAATGTGGTGAGTGGTGCGCCACTAGTATGAATATTAGTTTTTTTTTCTTTTCTGATATTTGCACAGGTTACAAAACATATTACTGCATAGAATGTAGAGAGCACAACATATAAACAGCAGATTAATCGAATACAATAGAAGATTAGTCTCCGAATACAATTCATCATATTAGTCTCTGAATTTAAAATACCGAACAACGTTAGAACATTACAAGTCTCGACACCGCGAGTAGCGAGTTTGTCTTCATACTACAAGTCGATATCGATCATCTAAACTACCATCACATAGAAGAGAGTTGCGATCATCACGGTGAGCATCATCGCGATGAAACTGGTCTTTATCCGGTTCCTCCACCGCTCCCTCCTCTCTCCCGTTAGATAGCATGCGTATCTAGCATCCGCCTTCGCCCTAGTATTGTACCCTTTGTAACTGTTACCGCTGAAACGGTGAACCTGTCTCCGACACTCCTCCCAGTCGTCGTAGACTCCGGGAACCTTACCCTTGTACACGACATACGACGGCATCTCTATGCACTAGCCAAACAAAACGTTAGTAGCAATTCATAGACAATACATAAGCAATATATAAGTATGCAACAAAAGAATCGGAAGAGAAAAGCAACACATTAATAGCACGATTCAGTAAATTCCTCCTTGACGGTGTCGAGCACGTTCGGGCGCCGGTCCTTCCGTTGCCTCTTCGTTTGGCTGCCATCTGTGTGTGCGCTGCCATCATCAGTGGTGACATCCTTGGCGGCACCATCAGTGGTGTCATCCCCGACGCCAGTAGGGGTTGTGTAGTCGGGATCGGTGTCTTCCGCGGCGTCCTCATAGCAGTGAGGTTCTTCCTCCATCTCCTGGGATAGCTCCCAGAATGCCTTGCCCGAACCGACGGCCTCATCGTTGTGGGCCATGTTTCGCTCTAAATATGAAAAAAGTTTGGTCAAAAAGTTGGTTATTGTCAAGGAACAAGATCATGGTCTCATCTTTTAGGGTTTGTCGACACCGAGGCATCCTAAAAGCTAAGTTTTTATCATTTAGGGTTTGTCGACGCCGAGGCACCCTAAAAGCCTAAGCTTTCATCATTTAGGTTTTTATCGACACCGAGGCACCCTAAAAGCCAAGGTTTTATAATTTAGGGTTTGTCGACGCTGAGGCACCCTAAATGCTAAGTTAAGTTTTCACCATTTAGGGTTTATCGATGCCGAGGCACCCTAGGTTGACTGATATATATGGTATCTTCTAATAATATACACTATCAAGACGAGGGAAGGAGAATTCTAAGTTGATCCTACTTAATTAAGTACTAAGATACCCCGGCCCATGCATTAGTCGCAAGTACCCCATATGACCTATTTTTAGCAAAGTCATGCTAAAATTCATGGAAAATTTCAGCATGACCTTTGCTGAAAATAGGACATATGGAGTACCCGAATTTGCCGGAACGGAAGTTAATCGATATTCCGGCAAACTCAAGGGCCTCTCGGGGTTCCTGCAAAATCATCATGACATGATGGTCGGAGACAAAAGCCAGCAAACATAAAATTCTGTCCAAAATAATTTTAAGTCCTCACACCATCAACTATGACAAAATCTGAGAGTATAAGTCTGGTTACATTCACCCAAGTCCAAACATAAAATTATGTCCAACATAGTACATCCCACTTTGATAATTTCATAGGATTTAATATACCGAACGAAACCTGACAAGTGATATGTGTTTTAAGTATCTACAAAACAGCCTCTAAAATTTTCATGTTGTAACTTTATTTTAATACCACCTCTAACAGGGCCTAATCTCCCATATCAAAATACTGTACCCTGTTTTCAAAACCAAACAATGATCAAGTTTTTTTATGAAAAGGAATGATGTACAAAGGCTTATGTCAACGGTAAAATTAGAAATGATGTTACAAGAACAACTAATGTTATATAGAACTCTCCTAGCTAACTTGCTACTGTATTGTTGAAACCGGATGGGATTTGTAAATGAAATTACTTCACTACACATAAGACATCATCAAAGCATGGAAACTGAACGGAAATGTAACATAGCACCTAGAATGTGTTGTTGCTGCTACTTCTTCGCTCTTATATTGTTCTTCTCAAGACATCAAAATATGCACCGGTCATCTCACACACAAATATGCAAGTCTTGTATTATTCTCAAACTTCTCTGCATTTACTCCTCCCTTTGACTCCCAACGAAGCTCCGACTATCTCTACACCACATTGGATGCAAATGAAGTATGGCTTAGTCCTTGATTCTCCGCTAGGCTTGGCCAATCTGGCCAATCTCTTGCTACATCACTTTATGCATGTATGCATAATGCAAAGTCAGAATCAAATAGTGTATGCTTCACCACAAACTAATTAATTAACTATAATCACGCTAACCCTGGTTTGGTTAATCCTGATATGGCAAGGTCACAGAAACAGGGGCAAAGCTAGTAGTTTGCTTAATCCTGATTCAGTTACTTATACAGTTCAGGGGAAAGAGAAAATGAAATTGATTATCCTACTTTTATAATTCATACCAACCATGCAATTTTGTTAACACCAGAACCATAATTTAGAGGAACAAGAGCTTGCTCCTGACTCCATATGACAACCAATGTAACTAACTACATCATTGGTTGCATCACTTCTGACATTACCTAGCTATTGTTGATTGTATATTTGCAAGCAGGGACAATGTACTCTTGTTACAGAGCACAAACTTATCCAATGCACACAAGCGAGTAGATTTTAGCTCCTGTGTGAAAACTAATTTAACTAAATATATCCTCCCTTGCATCAGTTCTATGATCACGTAGCAACTATTGCTTCCATAATTTGCAACAGCCCTAGATTGATGTGAGCCAGGAGACCTGAATCCCAAGAACTCCTGGCAACAGCCCTAGCATCATGGCCAGTTGGCCACCTATGCAACGCTATCCACAAGCGCACGGTGACAAGCTCAAAGATTTTACCTGCCCCATGAAAAAAGAACCATGGAGAAGAGAAGAGAACAGATACGGTGGCTGCAGCGCACGGTGACAAGCGACGGCGACGGATGGCGACGGGGAAGAGACGGACGGCAGACCGGTGTGGATCGAGCCACGGCGGCGGGCCGCGGGCCGGTGTGGGCGGCGAAATGAGGGGGAAAGGACGGGACTTGGCGCGGGAGCTCACCGAGACAGCGACGACCGGCTGGGGAAGCGAGTTCGTCGGCGTCGTCGGGCGGTGCGGCGCGGCGGTTGGGCAGCCTGACGGTGTCGGTGTCGTCTCCGGCGTCGTCGGGGGCAAATGGCGAGATGAGAACTGAAAACTTCTAAGTGCCAGTTATATACCCAGAGCATTTGTCCCGGTTCGTAGAACCAACCGGTACCAAAGCCCACCTTAATTCCAGTTGATGCTACCAACCGGGACCAATGGTCTCTTTTCAGCAGCTAGAACGGCGGGAAATAGAGACCTTTGGTACCGGTTGGTGACAAGAACCGGTACCAATGCCCCCTTTCGTGCCGGTTCGTAGCACCAACCGGTACCAAAGCCACCCTTTCGTCCCGGTTGGTGCCACCAACCGGGACGAATAATGCGCTGCTGCGGTGCGGTGGGATGTTTAGTCCCACCTCGCTAGTCGAGCGACATCCGTACTGGTTTATAAGCGCTGATGCGCGTACCACTTCGATCTCCTCTCAACCGCAGGCTTACGGGCCTAATCTGATACTCATTGCCTGTGGGCTTGCTGGGCCTGATGCGGGCCCGGATCCTGGCCCATTATAGGATTTCTAGTCGTATTCAGGCCGTGTCAGCCCAGTAGTGGCATTTTTTTCATTCATTTGGATTTTTAGTTGCATTCATTTGTGAATTGATAAAATATTTATGAATATGAAAACATTGTCGAAGTTAGCTAGCTATCTATCTGTTTGAATACAATCGAGAAATAAAGGCTACAATTTAAATACAATCGATCTTAGCTAGCTATCTGTTCACAATCTTCTTGTCCTTATTTTTCGCAAATGGAGTTCTTCTTTTGAACGGACGTCCTTTAGGTAGGGTGGTCCTGCTTCTTCTTGTGGTGTATGCTGGTACTTCATCGTCGTTGTCATGTTCCATCTTCGGGTCACTGTACTTGTCGAAGTCTTGCTCATTGGCGACTCCATCCATTCCGATGATATTCCTTTTGCCTCTCCTCACGACAAAACGATTGGGCTTTGACGGGTCGATAATGAAGAAGCATTGGTCCATTTGGGAAGCCAGTACCCATGGCTCATTTTTCGCGGTGGCGTTTGCGCCCGCGGTCTTGGATTTGGCTTCGGGTATAACCATGGTGGTGAAATACCGGTCTTCTTTTAGGACGCTCTTGGCCCATCTGACATGGAACACCGGGACCTTCTCTCCAGCGTAGCTCAGCTCCCAGATCTCCTCGATCCTTCCATAGTATCTGTCCTTGTCGTTACCGGTGTAGGATTCCATCGTTACCCCGGAGTTCTGATAACCATCGCTCTTCATGTCCTTTCCCTCGGTGTAGAATGTGTAGCGGTTCATATCGTACGCCTCATACGTCATCAGGTTGTGCTCGGCGCCCTGTGACAAGGCGAATATGAGTTCTTCTTCCGCAGAAGAATCCTCATGTAAAGGGTATGACAGAAGCTTCTTCTTGAACCAACGCGTGAAACATGAGTTGTGCTCTTTGATTATATCTCCGTCCGTCCTCTGTTGGCCTCGGTCATTGTACGTCTTCTCAATAAAGGTTTTGTGCTCTACCACCCAAGGATCGACCACGTCTATGTGTTGTAGCGCGACTAGGTTTGCTCTTTCAAAGTCGGCGAGTCAACCCTCGAGGTCGACATGCATTTCGCGGCGACCCTCACGGTGACCCCATCCTGCGAGCCTGCCGAGGTGCCTGTTGACGGGCAGACCAATGGGGTTCTCGATGCCTAGATAATTCGTGCAGTAGGACATGCACTCTTTGGTCAGAAGCCCCTGGCTATGCTTCCCTCTGGACGTCACATGTTGCGAACGTATCCTTTGATGACACCATTCATCCTTTCGAACGGCATCATGTTGTGCAGGAACGTCGGCCCGAGTTGGATGATATCCTCCACGATATGGACCAGCAGATGCACCATAACGTCGAAGAATGCGGGCGGGAAGTACATCTCAAGCTCGCATAGTATCACCACGATCTCTTCCTGTAGCCTTCTGAGTTGCCTCACACCAAACGACTTCCAAGAGATGACGTCAAAATGTTGCATAGGCCAAATAGCATTTCACGGACGTGCGCGTCCATGATCCCATGGATTGCAACTGGAAGTATCTGCGTCATCAGCACGTGACAGTCGTGAGAATTCATCCCGCTGAACTTCTGCTTCGCTGAGTCTAGGTACCTGCTTATCTTCCCCGCGTAACCGTAAGGCAATTTTTCTCCTATGAGGCAGGTGAAAAACTTATCAATCTCCTCCTGACTTAGAGTGACGCACGCGGGAGGGATGTCATTTCCGGTCTTCTTAGCCTTTTTGCCTTTGCGATGACTTTCTGTGTCCTACTTCGGCTCATCATCATCATCATCATCACCATCATCATTATTAGCGTGAAGCTCCTCCTGATGCCCATTGATTTCAAGTTTGCCCTTGCTTTCGGCCCATCTTTGGTCCTCTCTGGCATGTTGAGCAGGGTACCAAGCAGACTCTCGCACACATTCTTCGTGATATGCATGACATCAAGGCTGTGAGGCACATGGAGGATCTTCCAGTACGACAAGTCCCAGAAAACAGACCTCGTTTTCCATACCTTCAGCAGCGGCTCTAGCGCCTTTCGCTTCTTTCCCGGCTCTGGCGCCTTTCCCGGCGGTGAGCACTCTTTCCAATTTTTCAACAGCTTGTCTATTTCCTTGCCGCTCCTCGTACGTGGGCGTCTTCGGGGTTCGGTTTCACCATCGAACAGATCCTTGCGTTTTCTCCATGAGTCATCGTCGCGAAGCCACCTTCGATGTCCCATGAACACGGTTTTCGAAGACCCAGGATCTCTATCTAGCTAGCGATACGTTGTGTCATCCATGCACCTGACGCATCTAGAAAATCCGTGGACCACCTGCCCCACGACATATCCGTAAGCGAGATAGTCGTGCACCGTCGTGAGAAGTGCGGCTCTCATAGGGAAATATTCTTTCTCTACGGCGTCCCACGTATTGGCCGGCGTTTTCTACAGCGTGTCTAGCTCCTCTTTCAGCAGCCCCAGATACAGATTGATGTCGTTCCCTGGTTGTTTCGGCCCTTCAATTAGCATACTCATGTGAATGTACTTTCTCTTCCTGCACAACCAGGGGGGAAGGTTGTACATCCACACAAACACAGGCCAGGTGCTAGGTGTGCTTCTCTGGCTGCCAAACGGATTGACTCCATCGGTGCTCGCGCCCAGCATGATGTTCCTTGGATCGTTCCCAAATTCTGGGTGTTCGAAGTTCAACACTTGCCACTGGCTCGCATCCTTAGGGTGACTCAGCATCTTGTCTTTCTTATTTATCTCCGGATCATTTGCGTCATCTTCTCGCTTCTTCTCCTCCCTATCGACGTGCCAACGCAGGAGCTTTGCTACCTTAGGGTCCGCGAAATACCGCTGTAGACGAGGAGTGATCGAAAAGTACCACACCACTTTTCGAGGAGATTTCTTCCTCTTCTTTGATCGAGTGACGTCGCACACCAGACATATGGTAGACTCCGTGTGCTCGTCCCGATAAATGATGCAATTGTTCATGCACACATGGTATTTCACGTGCGGTAAATCCAGTGGACACACAATTTTCTTCGCCTCCTCGAAACTGGTCGGGCACTTGTTCCCCTTGGGAAGACGTTCGTGCCAGAATGACATGTTCTCGTCGAAGAATGTGTCGGTCATTTTGTGTTTTACCTTCATCTCCAGAGCCATGAGCGTTACTTTCAGGCTGGTATCCTCGGGCCTGCATCCTTCATACAATGGAGTAACCGCGTCTATCTCCAGTTGATCCAGCTTGGCATTCTCTCGGGCGGCAGCTCTTTCATTATTCGTCTGCTTGAGAAGCAGCTCTTGAATATGAGGGTCCTGCACCCAGCCCATCGATGGTCCATCATCGTCTGCTCCGGTATCTTCATCTTCATGATCATGCCCTTCGTATGCTCCGACATCTTCCTCATCATCATGTCCGCCATCTTCTACATGATGGCCATGTACTGCATCTGCTTCATGATCATGTGCTGGAGATTCTTCGTCTTCTCGCCCGCCCTCGCCGCGGTTGTCTTGCTCATGCCCTTCCTAATTTCTTGCCTGACCCCCATGGACGACTTCATAATCATCTTCATCACCTTGCCACCGATAGCCATCCATGAAACCACGCAAAAGCAGGTGGTCCCGCACCTGTACGGAATCCGGGTCCATAAGGCTCCTCAGCTTGCATCTTCGACACGGACATCTTATGTCCGTCTCGTTATTTTGAAGCATCTCGGCCTTCGCGGAGCTCAAAACCCTATTCACGATGCCTTCAGTCATCTTGCGGACCATGGTCGCCTGCAGTGTAGAGCAAAACGATATTATAGAACCAAGAAATTTTTTGGCATGACAGTCATGCCAAAAAATAGGACCAAAAAGAATGCATAGTGCAAAATTCTCACCGAAACGGAAATGAATCAACATTCCGGCAAAATATTGGAAACTATTGCATTTCAAATATCGGTACCTTCAAACACAAACATATATGCAACACCACAAACATACGTAGATCTAGCTAGGCCATAAAATGTGCATGTGCACGTTGTTGGAAGGAGAAAAAAGTAGATCTACAACATAAAAGCTTCCCTCTTACTTACCTATCAAAAAAAGGTAATTTAACAACTTAATTTGGGTGAATCTATGATGCAAATGAGGTGAGCAGGAGGAGGCACCCGACACAAGCTTGAAGGAGGAGGTGGAGAGAATGAAAGTGGGGAAAGTGAGTGTGGTAGGTGGCTCTCCAAAATAGCTAGCTGGTTCCAGGTGACTAATGGCGCACCACCTACGAATGCGCCATTAGTAACCCGCACCAGCTAGAGGTGCGTCATTTGTAGTTTTGCAAAAAAAAATAGTAGTGGCGCTCTGGGTTAGTTAACTACTAATGGCGCATTCTGCCTTGGTGCGCCATTAGTACTTTTGGAAAAATAACCAAAAAAATAGTTTGTTAGTAGTGGCGCAGCGAGTGTGTGGTGCGCCATTAGTGCCCATCACACTAATGGCGCACCAGCACATGGTGCGCCACTGCTATATAATAGTGGCGCACCACTTGTCTTGTGCGCCATTAGTGTCTATATTATCTATAACCCTTTTCCTAGTAGTGTGAGCACGGATCGTACTCTGTGCCGGCTGGCTCACACCCCTGTTATTTTTTCTTTTCCATCCCGTCTGCTTCTTCTGTTGTAATGGGATCGAGTTCTGCTCAGAGACAACCTTCTTGAGTGTGTTGGGGCTGATAATATTTCGCACCTTGGCTATTTGAGTCTCGGTGAAGGCGGCAGCTGGAGGCGTCTCCTGAGAACTGAACAGACGACGCCTATTGCAATTGGGTTTCTCCGCGGTACCAGCTAGATCGCAATCGTCTTTCGTAGGGTTGGATTCTTGAGAAGGAGGCCCCAAGAATTCGTCACCGTACCCATGTTCGTTGATGTACTTATCGATGTTGGAAAATGTACCGTCGTCGTCTGGATCCTGTGCCATATGCATGTCCGGATCAGCTGACAGCGGTAGCGTTGCGGCGGTCTTGCCATGGCTTGGCGCTAGCACGACTAGCGGTGTTGTCTGTGGGGTGGTGTCCCCCGCCCCCAAACGAATCTGGCTCTTCGGCCAAAGCATGGACCAGTTTAAGCAGGCGCTGAGGGTCATCACATCATCTTCGTCGGCCCTAGGGGGTCGATACGGAGGTAAAAACTCGTCGCAGCCCCGCAGCACCCGAACCAGTTGAACCCTATACACGGTGGGTGGCAGCGGATTACCGTGGAACACGCGGTTGCCCGGTTCAACGATTTTGGCCTTGGCGACATCGATTAACTCGCCATCCATGAAGTGCACGAGAGTGCATGGAACGTTGGCGGCGCCCTGCGAAAACATGTAGGGCGTTAGGGATGCCCAGTCAAAGGCAAGGAGATGAAGTCATCGGCCGAGTCTTAGTTACCGTGATGGCGTCGAGCTCGGCTAATGTCGAGGCACCGCCAACGGCGGGCGTGCAAGGGAAGGAGGAGTCGCTTGCTGCCGAGGTGCCGGCTAGCGTATTCTTCCCATACCCGGGTGCATTAAGCTCAAATACCAGCGGCGACGCCGGAGACACCAATGCTGCCTCCGTCGGAGACACCAATGCCAACGCGTTGCGCGACTTGCTGCCCGTGAAGCTAGGAATCGGGGGCGGCCCCTGTTGGCCGGCCGCAATCCACCCCCGCAGCCCCTCAAGCAAGGAAGGCATAATGGCGGTGATCGTCACTCCCAGTTGGTCTCGCACTTGCTCTTGGAATATCTTCGGAATCCGCGCCACTTGTGCCTTGAGTTCTCTAACCTCGCGCTCCTAGCTTTCCGAGCTTGTCTTTCTCTCCTTTCGCCCAGCCTTATAGTATTCTGACCATTTCGTGGAAAAGCCTTCGCTGGTCACACGACTAGCTGACGAAGGCTTACTGAACTTATCCTTGTGTTTCATTACGTTCAACGCCCTATTTAAAGTGGTGTCCCAAGGGGCAAATGGGGAGCTCTGAGACCCCGCGCTATTGCTTTCAGTTTCCTGCGGAAGGAACGTGAACCATTTAGAAATTTGGCTTCATTAATTAGAATGCAACCATATGGAGCTAATTACGCGGGGGTGTATTCCTTACCAGAACACGCTCAAGCTCCTTCACCTTCGAAACCGTAGTAAGCTCCTTTGTTACCGGGTCCACCTTGTACCGGGCCCTAACATAGTTCCTGGTCTGCTTTTCATGGTATTTATCGAAGAGGGGCGGTAGGCCTTGCTCGGAATGCTCCGTGTCCTCCTTGTCCCATTTAGGTTCCGCCACTCTGTAACCGCCGGGACCGAGTTTGTGGACCCCTAAGTTCAAGTCCCGCATATCTTTCCCCCACTGACTTGATTGCGCGGATGTGTTGCTCTCGCACTGGATCTTGAACTCCAGCTAGTAAGCTTCGCTGATAGAAGGATTTGTCTCCTTGATCTTCTCATAACTATCACCACTTAGAATCCTTCTCTTCACCGCGGCTCTCCAAGTAGCCAGGGACGTGCTCATCTTCATGAGGGCGGCACTGTTCATTTTATTCCCTGAGAGGCGTGTGTTTGCGATGTCACCGGGGAACTTGTATCGTTTGTGCAGCTTCGTGAAGAGGAGGTTGCGCGAATTCCCTCGGTCACGATGCCTTAGGTTCTCGGTGTTGATCGAGACGGTGCTCCGAAGAATGCACCCGAGTTGTCCCGCGTACCCACCGACTAATTCTTTGGGCACCGTTGGATGCCCACTGGAGGACACTTCCATAAATTCCTCCTTGACGGTGCCGAGCACGTTCGGGCGGTGGTCCTTCCGTTGCCTCCTCGTTGGGTGCGATCTGTGCGTTCACTGCCATCATCAGTGGTGGCATCCCCGGCGGCACCATCAGTGGTGTCATCCCTAACGCCACTAGGGGTTGTGTAGTCAGGATCGGTGTCTTCCGCGGCGTCCTCATAGCTATGAGGTTCTTCCTCCATCTCCTGGGACAGCTCCCAGAATGGCTTTCCCGAACCGCCGGCCTCATCGTTGTAGGCCATGTTCGCTCTAAATAGGAAAAGAGGCTACTAGAGTTATTGGATGAGATCAGGGTAGTATCTATTCTTCTCAGATTTGGAGGAAAACTGAGAATAAAACATGCAAATTGATGCACACCCATAGGTAGGATCTCCTTTTCTTGGTTTATTTTACTTTGCATGTGATTCATTCAAGTCCTTAGAAAAACTTCCTATCCCTGCATTCTGATTACCAAGCATACGAACAAAGCATTTTTCATGATAAACAACCAAGGCAACCAATATATATATATATATCAAACAAATAAACAAATAAAAATGTGTTATTGTTAGAGCCTGATGGTTGAGCTTTCGTTAGCATGGCATATGTATGGAAGAAAAAATAGTTTGCATTTCAACTTAAGGGAAAACTATAAATGCCACTTAGAAATATTTGCTTTGTAGAAATAACATTGTCTCTAAATGTTGATTAATTTTTGTTTCGGTTGAGAATTGGGCACCTTCTAGGTCAAGAAAATTGGGCATGACCTTTGCTAATTTTCTTCACCTAGGAGTGCCCTATTCTCAACCGAAACGGAAATTAATCAACATTTCAGGAGAAAGGGGTAACTAAAATATCATAGGATAGTCACACATCATTGGATAATAATATATAACATTAAGCACCATGTTCAAGTAGGGGCTACAGCGGGATGCAGGAGAGTGGACCACTATAGAAATATGAGGGAAGGTGATGGCGGTGGTGCTGACGGCGGCGAAGTTTTTGGTGTAGATCGAAATCATGATGGATGCCCTAGCTGCACTCCTGCGCACCCGGGAGAGAGGGGGGGGAGAGCCTCCTCCTTCTTCTTCTTCCTTGTCCTCCTCCCTGGGTGGGAGGAGGGTTTCCCCTCTGGTCTATGGCCGCCATGGCTTTGGGAGGGCAAAAGCCCCTCCGAGATCCGATCTATCTTCCTGTTTCTTTTATCTTTTCGCAAATGTTTTTTAGCCCTTCACCATTTCTTAAATATATGGATATATGTAACTCCAATCGGGCTGAAATTTTTAGGGGATTTATATCGCGAAAATATGTTTTTGGCGCTAGAAGGAGATCCTCAACCGGCCTAAGGGCTGACCACAAGTCATCAGGCCGCGCCCCTTGGGGCCATCATCTTGCGTTGATTCTGAATCTCAAAATTCACATATATTCCGGAAAAACTCCATAAATTTTCATTGCGTTTGTACCTCGTTTGATATGGAATTTCTCAGAAATAAAAGACACGTACTAGCACTGGACACTGGATAAGTAAGTTAGTCCCCAAAATATTAGTAAATTTTGCCAAAAGTACATGAAAGATGTAAAATATTGGCATGAAGCAATAAATAATTATAGATTCGACACAGACGTATCAGCATCCCCAAGCTAAATTCCAGCTCGTCCTCGAGTAGATAAATGTATAAATTTCTAATCATGGCATGAATATTGAGATACAAGTGATGCAAGGCAATAGTCTGAGAAAAAGACATCCATACTCAGGTTTAGTAGCAATAATCATGTGCTTTCAAAATAGCAATATGCAAAAGAATGTTATCCTTACAAAATCATATAGCCTGGCATGCTTGGCCTTCCTAGCATAAAGTATAAATCATGAGCACTCCTGTGCCAAACCAAGCAATTGGATCATACTTTTTCAATGTGCATCAACTTTTTGTTCTTCACGCAACACATGAGCGTGAACCATGGACATAGCATAAGGGTGGAATAGAATATGGTGATAGATATCAAAAGGGTTGAAAGTGGGGAAGAAATTCTCGCATCAATTCGACGTATCAACGGTCTATGGAGATGCCCATCAATAGATATCAATGCCAGGAGTAGAGATAGCCATGGAATGGATGCACTAGAGCTATAAGTGTATGAAAGCTCGACTGAAGCTAAGAGGGTGTGCATCCAACTTGCTTGCTCATGAATTCATCCAACAAGCCAAGTTCTCCAATGAAAAATTTCCACTAGCATATGGAAGTGACAGAGCAAGACACACTCTATATGAAGAGCATGGTGCCACTTTGAGGCACAAGTGTGGTAAAGGATAGTAGCAAAGCACCTACTCTTATTTTTATTTTTTTCATGTGCGATTTTCTCTATTTTTTCATTTTGCCCCCCCCCCCCCCCCCCCGGATTCATTTTTATGGTGGCCACATTTAGCCTTCACCATTTTTATTTCAATTTTCATCCGGAGTCTCATCCCTACCTGTGGGGGAATCATAGTCTCCATCATGCTTTCCTCACTCAGACAATGCTCTAATAATGATGATCATCACACTTTTATTTACTTACAACTCATCATGAAAACTGATAGGATGATAAGACTCTATATGAATGGCTCTGGCATTGTACCAGGATGTGCAATGATCTAGCATATGAATAGATATAAATAAAAGGACAAGCCATGAAAATATCATGCAAAGCAATATGACAATGGAAGTACAAGTCATATGAAGTGATGGTGGAAGTTGCATGGCAATATATCTCGGAATGACTATGGAAATACCATGATAGGTATGTATGGTGGCTGTTTTGAGGGAGATATAATGAGGCTTATGTGCCACAACGCGTATTATATCACGGGGTTTGGATGCACCAGCAAAAGTTGCACTGATCCTCGAGTTGAGAATGGGCAAGGCACGGTACTGAAGAGAATAGCAAAATATGAAAATGGGAGATTGCGTATGTCCATGGTTTGACATTATTCATAAAGAACTCATATACTTATTGCAAAGTTTTATTAGTTTTATCACAAATATAAGTACTACTTGTATGCTCCTAGGCACAAGGATGGTAGGACTTAACCATCGCGTGCCGCCGATTCAACTGCACAAAGGATTTCAATCAAGGATAAATTATGGTCCAATCTTCATCGTATAACTAGAGACTATATGTGCATGCTTCGGAGAACACAAACTTTAACATCAATATTCTTACTAATCCACAATCATCAACTTGTGCACCCACATATTACTATCTTAATGTCGCAAAACTACTGCAGGGAATCAAACATATCATATTCAGTGATCTACAAGTTTGATGTAGGATTTTGTGACTAAACGTGTAAATAATCAATTCCTGTTGACTCTCTAAATAGGTGTAAGTGAGGCATGACAGTTTAATTCTTTGCACAAAAGACTTGGACATGCTCTAATAAATATAAGTGAAGCAAAAGAGCATTCTACAAATAGTGGTTTTATATATGTAAAAAGAGGCTTCCAACTTCAAATGATATAAGTGAAGCACACGAAGCATTATATAAAGCCATACTCAAAAGATATGAGTGAAGTGCAAAGAGAATTCTATAAATCAACCATGGACTTTCCCGTACCAGCATGGTGCATTTCTAAAAGGAAAATAAAAAGCACTCGATACTCCAAGAATTTACGCATATCATATCAACAAAACAAAAACCACAACATACCGATAATTGTTGAAAAGGAAATTTGGGATGCCTTTCCCCAAGCTTAGACGCTTGAGTCACCTTGAATATTTACTTGGAGTGTCCTGGGCATCTCCAAGCTTGAACTCTTGTCTCTTCTTATTATTCTCATATCAATACCTCCTCGATCTTCGAACACTTCATCTACACAAAACTTTTATTAATAACGTTAGTACACATAACACCAAATCCCATAATGTCTTGCCATAACATTATTGCATAATTATAATCTAACATTACCCATTGTATTATATAACAATTATATGGCTCCCAAGTCATTGGGGCTCAACACGAACGCAAAGCAACTACTAAAGCAATATGTGTTTGTTTCAAATGCAGTCCAATTCGGTGGGTTGATCAGAAAGTGCAGTGGAGTTGGTGCACGGGGATGCGGTCCTGCCTGTGACGTTGTGCGGTTCCCAGGCGTGACCATGTGGTTCCCAGGCATCTTTTTTTTTGAATTTGCATGTACTCGTAGTTTGGCTCGCCATGAAGTTTAGTAAAGACAAACCCAGATCCACATGTTTCATGATTCAATTGTGGTATATGAAGCTCACTTTTTTATAGGGATATTAAAGAAAGAGGTTCAAACGACATGCGACAGGAGTGCGATTTTTTTTTAAAAAAAAAGTCTAATACAGTACACTAATGTGACCGTTTTTTTGTAAAAAATAATAATTGATATGTACATTTTTAATCTCACTTTGTTCTCCCGTAGAGTTCGCTATAAAACTCCTCATGGTTAACTTCATAAAACAAAAATCAAAATAGCAAAACAACTCAAAGAAGCTTGCTTCCATATTAGACGTAGTTCGCTCGCTCGGTTCCTCTGGTCCACTTGCCCGGTCTACACGCGTAAGAAATAATAAGTATGATACGGTCGGCTTTCCCTTCCGATGCAGTGCAATTTCGGTCCGAAACAGTGCGTTCTTCTGTCTGATGTTGTTCACGCGTTGATTTTGGTGTCGCAAAAAACAGTGTCCGCATTTCGGTATTTTTAAAACTGCTCTTAAACGTAAGAATTAGAGAGATTGTTCTACATGAAAAAATTGCACTTCATAGATATCTTTTCAATGAGGTATAATTTGCATCATTCGGATGAGCGGTTTGGAAATAAATCCCGAAAATACCCTCACTGTCAATTGTCGGCCGCCGCACCTTTTTCAAAATTCATTAAAAATATGAGGAATCTCAATAAATGCCCAACACATGAAGTTTATGCCCATTCCACAACTTTGCAATGCCGTTTAACATGACCCGTTCAAACATATGGTTAAAAAATACAGCGAAAACCGTATCAAAAAAGTCGGATTTTTGAAATAAACAGAATTATGCGTTTCGGTAAATTTGAAACTGCTCTCAAACTGTAAAGAATTAGAAAGTCTAATCTACATGAAAAAGTTGTGCCTCGACGATATAATTCCAACACCATATCATTCGATGTGTTCTGGCGAGGGGTTTAGAAAAATTGCGAAAATACGCTCGCTGCCACTAGTCGGGCACTCACCATTTGTGAAAATGCTATTGAGCCATGAGAAATGTCGAAAAGTGTTCAACATGGCTACGTTGCGCATTTTACGTAGCTATCCAATGGTATATTATACACATTATTCTGACGAATGGTTTAGAAACTAGAAAGGAAATGTTGCCTAAAAACGGATGCAATTTTTTCTGCTGACATTGCAGTGTACTTTGGCTAGCAGTGCAATTCTTTTAGCTTCATCAGGAGGTTCATAAGTGTTGTCAGAATATGTATTCTAGGCCCAATGTTAGAATAGACGGTATAATCACATCATCGGAATTAAATACTGCATCGCACATTAACATGGGGAGTTAACAATAACATTGGTTTACTAATGTTGCAGTCACATAATTAACTTGTCAAAAGTATATATCACAATGACCATAAAAAATACGTAGGTTTACTAATGTTGAAGACTACAGCGACAACATGAGCTCAAGCTGATGCTTTATTACCGTCTCTATGCTTTGCCATATCTCCTCTGATTATTTGAGTTAGCACTATAGTATTTGATATAGGTTCATATTTGGAAACTTATGTCCAGATGTACTAACATGTCCAGTATACAAGCAACACCATGATGACAACAATGATCATCACGGTTTTGAGCCGACTACGCCACACCGGACATGCATCATTGCATGCCATGTGCTGGTTTGTGAGTACAAACTGGCAGTAAGCGTAATCAGCTTCCTCCATGCTATCATATGCTGAATAGCAATTGTCTTGGTATTAGCGCACTTGGACATGGCATGCATGCCATGAAGCATATACTTCAGGAAATATCACAAGCTACATCAGTACGTCAACATCAAACTATCTAACTAGAGTCCTACAATCGAGCTCTACTCTAAGAAATATAGTCGGAGAAGCCGCTCATCGTGGAGTCGGAAAAAGGTGTGGATGCCCCCGCCACCTGGTGTAGGAGCCAGGGTCCTGAACACTGACGGTCGGTGAACTGAATGGGCCTAGCTCATAAATCCCCTTCACACTACTGTGGGATGGTCGAAGGACGACACATTAATCACAGACCCTTCGATGAAACTATATGCGATGCATGAATCAAAAATCGTATAGTTCAAGCTATGTCTCCAATGGCACGAACTGTGTGCGATGGTGGATCCATCAAACACGATTCAGAAAATAGTTGTGTGTGCGATTCTTGGCAGACAGTTCGTTCTTCTGAATTGTTTAGGATTAGCATTGTATTGTCTAAGACCATAACCATAGCAGGGAGACGGTTCAACCCATAAGTACATCCGAAAGACGTGATCGTTTCTCCGGTGAGACAACAAAATCCGTTATTTTCAGAAAATGCTAGTCATAGTTCAAGTTTCTAACTAAACTTGTTTCTATTTCTCTCCAAAGAAAAAAAATAAACAACTTACACCGGTTATTTTGTTCCTAACAGGGCAAATATATGATTAATATTGTACAAAAACTTGTAGTGTCCTCAACAACAACAACAACAAAGGACCAACCTATGTGGTACTACGTTTGTGCACACATGATGAACCTATGCAGACATGTTGAATGTGGTATCGATGCTGACAAAATAGAACTAGTAAGTCTATTTCTTAATTACTATCTTCTACTTCACGCCGTATACAACGTTCTGATCTAAAAGTCCTGCAGGCTATCTTCGGACCAATGTCCTCTCAACCGCTCGGCACAGATGAATTGTTGTCTGTTAGGAAATTTATTAGCACCTTTTTTGTGAACCACTATATCAAGCCCTCTAAAGAAGTCGAAGATTTCAGGATTAGTATGCCCCGATATTAGTATGCATTCATTTAGTGTTATCAACTTAACATATACGCATGGATGCATTGTTTGCCATGTGATCATGTCTTCGTATTGTATACACTATGATTATGTACTGCATATGTTTGTACATATGTGGTATTTAACTAGCATTTGCTCAATTGCATATTGTCGTGAATTATGATAAATGTTCTTCCTGTGGACACTATTCATTCCATTGCATATTGTGCCGAGTTATGATGAATTTTCTTCATGTGGACACTATTTATCGATTGCATATTATGATGAATTTGCTATTTGCAGCGTGTTTCAAATGCAATATTATACAATAAGTTGGCTTTTTCAACGCACACGGTTCAAGCAACTAAGCGTCTGTGATATGAAACAGAAAGCACACGTAACTCATAACGGAACCGCCAGTGATCATCAGTAAAAGCACACACAACTCATAGCACAACCGCCTGTGTTTACAGGAAAATCACACGAGATATAAACAGAAACATTGGTGATACAAAGACAATCCCACGCATAAAATTTCCAGGAAACGTGTGCGATTATATCATGCATGGCAGACGGATTCCAGGGAAATCTCGTGTGCGATCATGAAGAAATCATGCACAGTTTATACCATTGCTCGTGTGGATTAGGTAATGTTTCACAAACGGTAAAAGGTCAAACACCGTTTTGTTTTGCATGAGCAATTAGACGTGTTTAACTCGTTATAGACATGTGTCATTGATCCCTAATACCACAGATACGCCCAACATGTAGCATGTGCGATATATTCCTGCACCACACATGATTATGTTTGGTAGATCATTTGCGCTCATTGGTCACTATCATCGACAAATTTTTCCGTGTCATGTGGGATGGACCCCCCTATCGCCCACACATGCCAGGCGACGGTTTACAACTAGTTTATAGAATGGAGTTAAAAACCGTTTGTATAGCACGTCACTGCACCAGTGCCCTCACCTTCTCTGGGCCGTCGAGAAACTTCGTCTGCTCAACACAAAGGCGGACCATCATCATGCGAATGCCTTTGACCTTTCGCTCATCCTGGATGGAGTGGTAAATCGCATGGTCCTCAATGAAGGAGTCCACACCAAAGGTAGGAGCTTCGTCAAGAGAGACAAACTAGGTCCCCAACAACCTGATCTCAAGGTCGGTGGTGACACCTAGCACTTCATTAATAAGAAATGTCATATTGAAAACATAACCCAAGTGTACATCACATACAGTGCATGCAAGTCACACAGCATTCTTCCAACCAACATAGTAAGTTCATTAGCATAGTACAAGTAATAATTATGAAGATGACGAGTAGGTCACAAACAAATGATTAGCTTCCTGGACATATGAACTCTCCACCGGTTACATCTTTAGCTAGCCCTACTCGATCTCGCAGATAAGGAGTCGATGGGGTGGTATTCTGGTAAGGGAGGCCACCGTGGTGTGGACAAATAAACCAGTTTCTGACGCAGATAAAACGGCCCTCTGCGCCACAGCACAAGCACCCTCATCGTTGAGGGCCGCCGTCATCATCGCCGTAGCAGCGCATGTGTCGTAAATTGCCACCCTCGTGACCACTGCCTGGTAGCTCCCATTGTAGGCAGCCACCCTCGTGGCCGATAAACGAGCGCTCTGATCGAAAGAGGAGGTCGTATCAATGAGCATGGCAGCCTCTCATCCACTGCATTAGTGCGCTCAACGAAGTCTATATGCCTGTAAACCTCTAATCGAGCGACCTCGGCGAGCAAGGCCGACCTCTTAGAAGATAAACAAGCAATCTCGGCGAGGGAGGCCACCCTTTCAGTCGAGGAACGAGCGATCTCTGTGAGGATCGCTGCTTTCTGTCGAGTGGTAACTTTCTACAAGCATAGCTTTTTGACGTCCCCATTTTTTACCCCTAGTGACACTGAAATGTTAACCTAAAATTAAGGAAAAAATAATACGTATGTGTCTTGCTAGGAAGCATGGAAGAGTTCAAAATTATATAAACCACCGTGCGATGGATGTACTTTGACGATAACATCTATAGCGTTGCTTGTAGAATACGAGCGTTAGATGAAGGCTATGCACCGTTTTAAAAAAATGATCCACGAGACTCAAAGACCTAACCTTATAAACCATAGAGACAAGGTATTGAACACTCACATGATTCACTATTTCTGATGGAACAACTAGCCTCGTCTTTCGCAAACGCCAATCAAAAATCGCCCCTCCCCCGACATTCTTCGCATGCAGCAACTTGAAGGTCATATTGTGCCTTCTTCCTGATTTGTAGGGAGCAACTTGTATAGTATAAACTTTCTAAGTGCCTTGAAATTACTAATATAAAATCAGTAATTCCAAGACACGTAGAAACAAGATATAATATAAGCAACGTCTACTAACTAGGAATAACGACACAATACAAACTTTCCATGGCAGCATGGAAACAAGGTTTGTGGGCCAGCAAAATCTTTTTTCGATGTGTACGAAAAAAAGCAAGTTGCCCTGCAACAAATAATGGATCTAATGAGCCTCCAATATCCTGTCCATCTGTCTCATTTTATTAGAATGATACCTAGTCCTCACCAAATGTCGTTATTCTTTTAACTCTTTTTGCAAAAGAACACTAATTAACCCTCCAAAGATACATATGTGAAATCGGGTCATCTTCAAAGAGATGACACGTGATCCTCACCTCGTAACCCATAAGGCAAAGTAATTATCTAGTACTCAATTAACATATGGGTGCTAAGATCCATGGAAGAGTTTGACATTATATAAATTACCATTCAAAGGATGTACTTTGACGGTACATCTATAGTGTTTCTCATGGAAAAAGAACATCGGATGAAGGTTGTGTACCATTTTGACAAAATGAGCAGAAAGACTCAAATAGCTAACCCGATAAATCAGATAGACGGGGTATTGAACACTCACCTGATTCATTAGTTGTGATGGAACAACTAGCTTTGTATTTCACAAACACCAAGCAATGATATTTCTCTCCCAAAAACATTGTTCCCATGCGATAGCCGCGAGTTAATATTGTGTCTTTGTCTTCTAATTTGCAGGGAGAAGCTTGTATTATATCTCCTCCCGAAGTGTCTTGTGTACTACTGATTTAAATCCAGTAATTCATAAAACACTTTGACGGGAGTTATAATACAGGAAACCCCTTACAAATTAGAAACATGTACACAATACAACCTTGCAATTGTAACATGGAACAAGGTTTGTGTGCCAGTAAATACAGTTGCCCTGCCGCAAATAATGGATCCAATGAGCATTCAGTATCCCATCCGTCTTATTCATCTAATTAGCTTTTTAAGTGTTTTTAAATCATTTTATTAGAATGATATCTAGGCCTCAGCAAATGTCGTTATTCTTTGAACTCTTCTTGTAGAAGAACACTAACCATTTGAAAATAAGGATGTGAATTCGGTGCATCCTAAAGGATGACCTGTGATCCTCATCCCTAAATCAGAACACTACACCTTAACCGAGAAGGCTCGCTTATCTAGTGGGCAATCAATGGTATTCTGACTCACCACTAAACCGTTTCGACTAAACCATAACATAGAAGCCTAACTTATTCAGGAGACGTGTCAACTTTCAGTCTGTCTAGGCTATTTTCAACAATTCACATCTCTCATCTCAAGAAACACGTTTAGGTGGTGGTATTTCTCTCATCTTTCCTTATAGAACATCTTTTACAAAGAGAGTCTCATCAGACTGGAAGTCCAACCATCTCCTTGAACACTTAAGAGGAATTTGGAGATAACTGAATGATGCACGTAACTGCATAATCCAGTTTACTAAGTTTAAACTAAATGATGCACTTAACTGCATAATTCGGTTAACTAGATTAAAACTGAATGTACTTGTCCCTATGCATTGAATTTAACTGAATGTATATGTCCCTGTTAATGGAATCTTAAGCAAGTTACATAGTAGCCGGGCAATGCTATAAATTGTTATGTTGTTGACAAACTTGGTCAGACAACAACATATATATACAATCTAGATAAAGTTCAAAGCAATAATTAGTAACTATACAAGGTATGAGTCAATATCCATAGATATATGAAGGTAATATACAAATATAGCAAGATAAAACATCATAGAGTCTAGAAGGTATGCAGTAATTAATAACTAGCCTACCCAACACCAAACAGACTAAACTATCTAGACTTACGAAACTGAATCTACCAGATCCAAATGCCCAGGAAGCAACATTCAGCCCTGAATCCAACAAATTAATTAACAAATAAAAAAACTAGAGCAGGCGGCATCAGCACACCTAGCTGGAGAAAAGGTCGCCCACGTAGGTCTTGTGGAGCAGCGAGCGGCCTGGGTAGAGGGGTAGCAGCTTCTTGCTGCTCGGTCGTAGGGGTAGAGGACGAGGACGGCGTCCGGGGCGAAGTTCTGCTCCTTGAATGCCTGGGTCGACGAGAAAGACGTTGTCACCAGAGTGATGCCGCTCCTAGGCGCCCGCGTGGACAAGGACAGCGCCGACATGGTGGTGCTACTTCTAGGGCATCGGGTTGGAGGAGTAAGACGGTGCGGCTTTCGGGGCCGGGAGGAGAGTATATCCATGGTGAGGGGCGAAATCTTTCTTGAGGGCGATTGTAACGGAGGGGCGGGCCGGAGGGGATTTTGGGGAGGCGGGCAAAGGCACCGTGTCGAAGAGGGGTCTTTGGGGATATTTTGGTGGGTGGTGGGGGTGGGTAATGGTGTATGTGCTGGCACAAGAGTAGGAATTTTCGCGAAATATTCCCTGCGCTAACGGTGCCGAGTTTCATACAGCTGAAACTCGGCAACGATATTACTATTAGTCCATTCACTTTTTTATTTATTCTTTTCTTTTTTTTGTTAATTTCCACACACTCTCTCTTTTCTACATCCTCGGCACACTCTCCAAATCTAAATATTTCCTAGGAGCAGGTCCAGTTTCCACACAACCTCCATGAACGCTTTTGCAGAACAACCTCAAATTTTTAGCACAACCTTCGGGGCCGTTCGAAGAAGCCTCAAAAGGCCTTCTGAATTTCTCGGCCCCCAAGAATTTCCAAGGATTTAAATGATAACAAAACACACGCCAAAGATTGATGCCGTTCCATTCCTCCCAGTTGGTCGTGCAGGGCCTGGGCATGGACCCAGTACCATAGGCAGGGACGTCGAGCCCTATCTGTCCATGGTTTTATGTGGCGGCGGCGTAGATCTGCTATTTCTGGCATTGAACCCTAGAAATACAATAAATACAATAAGTATGGCTGGCAAGTGCCTTCGAATGGACTCTGGTGATCCTAGAAAAAAAAATTGGTCAGACGAAGGAGCAGATGATACTTGTGATCTGCATTGGGTTTTCCGTGAAGAGGAATGGGTTATCGTAGAACAATGTGGGTAAATATTTACCTCAATTATGAAATCAACATTTATTGAACCGATAGGAATATCAACCCTCAACCATCTTCAGTGGCTGCTCCCAAAAGGGCAAACTACTTGCACCCAATGGTGCCAAGAGGGTTGTTAATCCCCTTTGTCTCGTTATTTGCAAGCAAGTGAGTCGTGTAGACAATTGTAGGTATTTGTAAATTGCAAAATAAACTAAAATATAATAAATGACAGCAAGATAATATTGGCGGTTGTAAATATATAAGTGAATAGACCCGGGTTGTAGTTTTCTCTAGTGGCATCTCTCATAAAAATAACTTACGGCAGGTAAGCAAATTATTGTTTGGCCAATTGCTAGAAAAGAGGAGAGTTATGTTGGAAATATGCCCTAGAGGCATTAATAAAGTGGTTATTGTTAAATTTTCTAAATCATGATAAACGTTTATTATTCATGCTAAAATGATATTAACCAAAAAATTAAATACATGTGTGGATACATAAACAAATACCCTGTCCCAAGTAAACCTCTTGTAACATCCCATATTTTGGAATGTTATACTCCCTCCGTCCCAAAATAAGTGTCTTAAGCTTAGTACAATTTTAAACTAGAGCTAGTACAGAGTTTAGACCGTTATTTTGGGATGGAGGGAGTGTTAATTAATTGAATGATTGCTTTTTTGATTTAGTGATTGAAATTGAGTGAAATTTGAAACTTTTGATTGAGAGGGAATAAACCTTTTGTTTTTGAATTCAATTTCATCCAACCCAAACCATTGAGAGAAGATGGCATGACTTCTTCAAATAAAAAATATAGAAAAACTATTTGGAAAGTTTTCCTAATAGGGCAATATAACACTCCAAGCCATTTTTGAAGTGGTTTTCAAAATTTATTTTTCTCCAGAAATAAAATACATGGAAAATTGGATAAAATGATTGCATTCAATATATAAATGTAGAGAAATGAATTTGAAATCAATTTGGTATTTTTTGAAAATATTTTAGAACATTTTAAATTCGACAATAGCACTGTTTAGTTATTTGAATTTGTGTGATTTTTAATTGAGCCTGAAAATATTTTCATATTGTAGAGTTTATTTTTCTGATTTTTATATATAATACTCCTATATTTATATTTTTATTTATTTTATTTACTTTATTCGTTGTTTGTTGTTTTTATTGAAAGGCAAAGGAATTTCCTTTAGCAGGAAACAGACCCCGAGGCCCACCTCTCTCTCCCGAGCCCATTGCTCTAACGAAGCCCAACCGCGGCCTCTCCCCGAAATGGCAAGGAAGTGGCCACCGCTCCATTTCCTTGCACATGCACTCACTGACATGGGGGACCCACGTGGTCGAATCTCGCACACGTCGGTCGTCATGCCTCACCCTAATATCTAACCGGAGCCCCTCCACGGTTGCCGCACTATTGGCAAACCCTTGGTGTCGTCGTCGTCGCCGAAGGACTATTGGAGCTCTGTCCTAGTTGAGCTTGCTGCCTCTGCCCCACCGGAGCCTCACCGGAGTTCGTCTCCTCCCCCTGTAAGCCACCCCGCCTTTCTGATATAACGTAGGGTGTAGATTAGACCATAAATACTGATTCGGTTTAATTAGAAGAACCGACTGGATTTTCCTTTTAGTTAATTTAGCCGAATCATGATTCTTTAATTTACAATCGTTCGCTCGTTAGCCACCGCAGCACACCCTTCCTGCCCAACCAGAATGTGACATGTGGCCCTGTTCGTTAGGTAGAATTTTTTTTCTTTTTCTGTTTTCTGTTTTAAACAGATTATAATCTGTTTTGTGTTTGCACAAACTTATAGGTTTTAAATTATTTTTGAGTGATTATTTTTGCATTGTGTCACAAATTTTATGTAGTTTCTGTAGATAACAAATTTGACCATATTTGAAGTTTCTTTTGAATTTTCTCAAATCACTAGAATTTGAATATCTTGAGTTCAAAAATATATTTTTGAATGAAAGTTTTTGCCACTTGTTCGTAATAGTTATATTTATCACCCTCTTCAATTTGATAATTTTTAGAATAATTAAAATTAGGGTTTCAAGCAAAACAGATTTTGCTTTAGTTCCTTTTTAGGTTTAATTCTGTTTCCTTTGTTTTAATTGTGTTCAATTTGTTTTATTTCATATTAGTTGACAAGTTTTATATTTTTTATGTTAGTTAGCAGTATTATTTCAACAAGGATTATTTTTATTTATTTTATTATTTTTTCTTGCATGAAATCAATTCTAGTTAAATCATAACTTGCAAATTGATTTGAATGCTAGTTTAATTTGCTTTTGAAAATGTTTTTCTATACGTTGTTCTGTAGTTTTCTTATTGCGTTAATCTTAGTTTAGACCAGATGCAATTTGTATTATAGTTGATATTGTTTGTGGTTTAACTTTAGGTTAATTTTGTTTAGGTCATAAGAAGTGTTTAATAAAAAGCTTGTCAATTAGTTATCTTTGTTAAATAACGGTTTGTGAGAAAATACTTTCTGTTATTTATTTGTTTTCTATTTCTGTTTTCTATTATTTAATTATCTTAGTGTTTAGTTTGTTCTTGTTCTATTAGTTAGAAAACTTATGTTCTTTATTGGGTTGTTTTCATAATTCTTATTTTTTTAAGTATTCTTTTTGCTAGTAAAGTATTTGCTAAAATAATTATGTTGCCTTTCGTGACTTATTTTCAGCCGAACGACCATGAATTGGAAAAGCACTGCAAATGAACTCTGAAAAGTTTAAAACTTGGCATGGTATCATAACTTTACCCACATAGCATGTGCTAAACCCTACTAGAAAAAGGCTGTTAGTGGCGCACCTATTTTGGCTATTAATGGCGCATTATAGGCATGCCACTATTATCACGCAAGTACTAATAAATAGTAATGGCGCACGCCTGGTGCGTCACTGTTAATCTACATAACAGTGGCGCACCACCTCGTGCGTCATTACTATCCTAGACACTAATGGCGCAGCTAAAGTGCGCCATTACTAGGCCCAGAAGTGCGCCACTGCTATTACTCCAAGGGGCCATGTGTACCTTATGCTCTGGGTTACTAATGGCGCACTTTTAAATAATGCGCCACTGGTGTGTTTATTTCTGTGCGCCACTAAAGTGCAATATGGTGCGCCACTACTATGAATATTAGGATTTTTTTTCTTTTCTAATATTTGTACAGGTTACAATATAAATTACAGCACAAAATATAAACTGCACAGCATATAAATAGTAGATTTATCGAATACAATAGAAGATTGGTCTCCGAATACAATTCATCTTACTAGTCTCCGAATTCAAAATACCGAACAAAGTTAGAACAGTACAAGTCTCGAGACCGCGAGTAGCGAGTTTGTCTTCACATTACAAGTCGATATCTAAACTACCATCACATAGAAGAGGGTTGCGGTCACGATGAGCATCATCGCGATGAAACTGATCTTCATCCGGTTCCTCCTCCACTCCCTCCTCTCTCCCGCTAGATAGTGCGCGTATCTAGCTTCCGCCTACGCCCTAGTGGTGTACCCTTTGTAACTGTTACCGCTGAAACGGTGAACCTGTCTCCGACACTCCTCTCAGTTGTCGTAGACTCCGGGAACCTTACCCTTGTACACGACACACGACGGCATCTATATGCACTAGACAAACAAAACGTTAGTAGCAATTCACAGATAATATATAAGCAATATATAAGTATGCAACAAATGGATTGGAAGAGAAAAGCAACACATTAATAGCACAATTCATGGTCCTACTAATAAATAGCATCGATTACATATAATTTGAACGACTCTCCAAACTAAAGAGACATATAAGTTCATTAAAGTTTAATTACAACATGAGCTAATTGATATTTCAGAACTACATAGCATCAATACTTTCGACTCGACTCAGGGACCAGAGCGTGGATGAAGTCCTCGTCTTTCGTGATGGTCATGAATGTGCGGTCGTTGTCAGCCTGCATTTGTAGCGTTGTTTCTATTTCAGTGTTGGACGGTTGATAGTTGAGGTAGAACTGCCCTGAGGTACGAAGGACATCTTGATAGATGATTTCCGAAAACTCCGACTGGATGCGAAAGAATTCTTGTCTGATGTCCTCGTCCTGGATTGCCGACAAACGTGCGGCCCACTCTTTGAGATTATTTGGTACCATAAGGTGATGATGGTTCTGTACGATCGCCCGCATGTGATGGAGGGCGTAGTAGGCATGCTTCTGACTGCCAGCCGGCTACTTGACGCAGGGGAACATCGTTACGTGGTTGAACACGTGCTTGCCGTACCTACAAATTGGCCTCCTGAAGGTGCCTCCAGATTTGGCGTAGCCGGGGAGAGCATCATCAAGAACTTTCTTGGTATTTGTGTAGTGTTTCTTCGACTGACAGTCCGAGTCGAAATACGTGGCCATGGAATATTTCGGGCTTAAGAGGATGATTGTGCAATGTGTGTCACAACGCAAAACACGGAATGTTAGAAAAAAAAAGAACGATCGAAATATAAGAAATCATATGTTACGGGCGGTGAGGGGATGACTTACTCGGAAAAGTAAGGCACGAGGAAGTTATCCTTATCTGGGTTCGCCAGAATGACGCCTTCGAGGTATAAACTCACGACTAGCCGGTCCCCAGCGCTGCCCAAGATCTTGGCACGCATGTAGAAGGGGTCGACTATCACGATGTCCGGGGTCTTGTCTCTAATGATCCGCATCTCCATACTGAGCGACAATAGCCGAGTGAAGGTGTAGTGTAGCGGATAAAGGTTAAACATAGCGAAGATGTCATCAAACCGCAGGACGATCATACGCCCGATGGTGCTATCGACAAAGCCCTTGCCCTCTGGCATCTTGGCCACGAAAACCGGGTATGCCACATCATTCTCGGATAGACGCCGCTTCTCCATAAAAAGAACACCGTCATGTAGACTCCGCATAGCACCGGTTGCAACATTGAGCAGATTAGTCGGTAGCATCGGCCTACCCGCCACATGCACCCTCCTCGAGATATCCTTAGGTATTGGTGGCCCGTCCTGACACTACTAGAAAAAGGCCTGCTAGTGGCGCACCTGTTTTGGCTACCAATGGCGCACTACAGGTGCGCCACTAGCATCACGCCATTAGAATTTTTTACTAATGACGCACCACAGGTGCGCCATTAGTATAGCTCACGGTGCGCCATTAGTATTCCTCCCAGGGGCCATATTTACCCATGTGCTCTGGCTTACTAATGGCGCACTGATGGAGGATGCGCCACTAGTGTGCTTTTTGAAGTGTGCCACTAATGTGCTGAGTGGTGCGCCACTAGTATGAATATTAGTTTTTTTTCTTTTCTGATATTTGCACAGGTTACAAAACATATTACTGCACAGAATGTAGAGAGCACAACATATAAACAGCAGATTTATCGAATACAATAGAAGATTAATCTCCGAATACCATTCATCATATTAGTCTCTGGATTTAAAATACCGAACAACGTTAGAACATTACAAGTCTCGACACCGCGAGTAGCGAGTTTGTCTTCACATTACAAGTCGATATCGATCATCTAAACTACCATCACATAGAAGAGAGTTGCGGTCATCACGGTGAGCATGCGTATCTAGATAGCATGCGTATCTAGCTTCCGCCTCCGCCCTAGTATTGTACCCTTTGTAACTGTTACCGCTGAAACGGTGAACCTGTCTCCGACACTCCTCCCAGTCGTCGTAGACTCCGGTAACCTTACCCTTGCACACGACATACGACGGCATCTCTATGCACTAGCCAAACAAAACGTTAGTAGCAATTCACAGACAATACATAAGTAATATGTAAGTATGCAACAAAAGGATCGGAAGAGAAAAGCAACACATTAATAGCACGATTCAGTAAATTCCTCCTTGACGGTGCCAAGGACGTTCGGGCGCCGGTCCTTCCGTTGCCTCTTTGGTTGGCTGCCATCTGTGTGTGCGCTGCCATCATCAGTGGTGGCATCCTCGGTGGCACCATCAGTGGTTTCATCCCAGACGCCAGTAGGGGTTGTGTAGTCGGGATCGGTGTCTTCTGCGGCGTCCTCATAGCGGTGAGGTTCTTCCTCCATCTCCTGGGATAGCTCCCAGAATGCCTTGCCCGAACCGCCGGCCTCATCGTTGTGGGCCATGTTTCGCTCTAAATACGAAAAAAGTTTGGTTAAAAAGTTGGTTATTGTCAAGGAACAAGATCATGCTCTCATCATTTAGGGTTTGTCGATGCCGAGGCACCCTAGGTTGACTGATATATATGGGTATCTTCTAATAATATACCCTATCAAGAAAAGGGAAGGAGAATTCTAAGTTGATCCTACTTAATTAAGTACTAAGATACCCCGGCCCATGCATTAGTCGCAAGTACCCCATTTGACCTATTTTTAGAAAAGTCATGCTAAACTTCATGGAAAATTTCAGCATGACCTTTGCTGAAAATAGGACATATGGAGTACCCGAATTTGCCGGAACAGAAGTTAATCGACATTCCGTCAAACTCAAGGGCCTCTCGGGGTACCTGCAAAATCATCACGACACGATGGTCGGAGACAAAACCTAGCAAACATAAAATTCTATCCAACATAGTTTTAAGTCCTCACACCATCAACTATGACAAAATCTGAGAGTATAAGTCTGGTTACATTCGCCCAAGTCCAAACATAAAATTCTGTCCAACACAGTACAGCCCACTTTGATAATTTCATAGGATTTAATATACTGAACGAAACCTGACAAGTGATATGTGTTTTAAGTATCTACAAAACAGCCTCTAAAATTTTCATGTTGTAACTTTATTTTAATACCACCTCTAACAGGGCCTAATCTCCCATATCAAAATACTGTACACTGTTTTCAAAACCAAACAATGATCAAGTTTTTTTATGAAAAGGAATGATGTACAAAGGCTTATGTCAACGGTAAAATTAGAAATGATGTTACAAGAACAATTAATGTTATATAAAACTCTCCTAGCTAACTTGCTACTGTATTGTTGAAACCAGATGGGATTTGTAAATAAAATTACTTCACTACACATAAGACATCATCAAAGCTTGTAAACTGAACGGAAATGTAACATAGCACGTAGAATGTGTTGTTGCTTCTACTTCTTCGCTCTTATATTGTTCTTCTCAAGACATCAAAATATGCACCGGTCATCTCACACACAAATATGCAAGTCTTGTATTATTCTCAAACTTCTCTGCATTTACTCCTCCCTTTGACTCCTAACGAAGCTCCGACTATCTTTACAGCACATTGGATGCAAATGAAGTATGGCTTAGTCCTTGATTCTCCGCTAGGCTTGGCCAGTCTGGCCAATCTCTTGCTACATCACTTTATGCATGTATGCATAATGCAAAGTCAGAATCAAATAGTGTATGCTTCACCACAAACTAATTAATTAACTATAATCAAGCTAACCCTGATTTGATTAATCCTGATATGGTAAGGTCACAGAAACAGGGGCAAAGCTAGTAGTTTGCTTAATCCTGATTCAGTTACTTATACAGTTCAGGGGAAAGAGAAAATGAAATTGATTATCCTACTTTTATAATTCATACCAACCATGCAATTCTGTTAACACCAGAACCAAAAGTTAGAAGAACAAGAGCTTGCTCCTGACTCCATATGACAACCAATGTAACTAACTACATCATTGCTTGCTTCACTTCTGAGATTACCTAGCTATTGTTGATTGTATATTTGCAAGCAGGGACAATGTACTCTTGTTACAGAGCACAAACTTATCCAATGCACACAAGCGAGTAGATTTTATCTCCTGTGTGAAAACCAATTTAACTAAATATATCCTACCTTGCATCAGTTCTATGATCACGTAGCAACTATTGCTTCCATAATTTGCAACAACCCTAGATTGATGTGAGCCAGGAGACCTGAATCCCAAGAACTCCTGGCAACAGCCCTAGCATCATGGACGGTTGGCCACCTATGCAACGCTGTCCACAAGTGCACGGTGACAAGCACAAATATTTTACCCGCCCCATGAAAAAAGAACCATGGAGAAGAGAAGAGAACAGATACGGTGGCTGCAGCGCACGGTGACAAGCGACGGCGACGGGAAGAGAAGGACGGCGGGCCGGTGTGGATCGAGCCACGGCGGCGGGCCGCGGGCCGGTGTGGGCGGCGAAATGAGGGGGAAAGGATGGGACTTGGCGCGGGAGCTCACCGAGACGGCGAGGACCGGCTGGGGAAGCGAGTTCGTCGGCGTCGTCGGGGACAAATGGCGAGATGAGAACTGAAAACTTCTAAGTGCCAGTTATATACCCAGAGCATTGGTCCCGGTTCGTAGCACCAACCGGTACCAAAGCCCACCTTTAGTTCGAGTTGATGCTACCAACCGGGACCAATGGTCTCTTTTCAGCAGCTAAAACGGTGGGAAACAGAGACCTTTGGTACCGGTTGGTGACAAGAACTGGTACCAATGCCCCCTTTCGTGCCGGTTCGTAGCACCAACCGGTACCAAAGCCCCCCTTTCGTCCCGGTTGGTGCCATCAACCATGACGAATAATGCGCTGCCGCAGTGCGGTGGGATGTTTAATCCCACCTCGCTAGTCGAGGGGCAGCCGTAGTGGTTTATAAGCGCTGATGCGCGTACCACTTCGAGCTCCTCTCAACCACAGGCTTACGGGCCTAATCTGATACTCATTGCCTGTGGTCTTGCTGGGCCTGATGCGGGCCTAGATACTGGCCCATTATAGGGTTTCTAGTCGTATTCAGGCCCTGTCAGCCCAATAGTGGCATTTTTTTCATTCATTTGGAATTTTAGTTGCATTCATTTGTGAATTGATAAAACATTTATGATTATGAAAACATTTATGAATACAATCGAGAAATAAAGGCTACAATTTAAATACAATCGATCTTAGCTAGCTATCTGTTCACAATCTTCTTGCCCTTATTTTTCGCAAATGGAGTTCTTCTGTTGAACGGACGTCCTTTAGGTAGGGTAGTCATGCTTCTTCTTGTGGTGTCTGCTGGTACTTCATCGTCGTCGTCATGTTCCATCTTCGGGTCGCCGTACTTGTCGAAGTCTTGCTCGTTGGCGACTCCATCCATTCCGATGATCTTCCTTTTGCCTCTCCTCACGACAACACGACTGAGCTTTGACGGGTCGGTAATGAAGAAGCATTGGTCCACTTGGGAAGCCAGTACCCATGGCTCATTTTTCACGGTGGCGTTTGTGCCCGCGGTCTTGGATTTGGCTTCGGGTATAACCATGGTGGTGAAATACCGGTCTTCTTTTAGGACGCTCTTGGCCCAGCTGACACGGACCATCGGGACCTTCTCTCCAGCATAGCTCAGCTCCCAGATCTCCTCGATCCTTCCGTAGTATCGGTCCTTGTCGTCACCGGTGTAGGATTCCATCGTTACCCTGGAGTTCTGATAACCATCGCTCCTCATGTCCTTTCCCTCGGTGTAGAATGTGTAGCCGTTGATATCGTACGCCTCATACGTCATCAGGTTGTGCTCGGCGCCCTGTGAGAAGGCGAATATGAGTTCCTCTTCTACGGAAGAATCCTCATGTAAAGGGTACGACAGAAGCTACTTCTTGAACCAACGCGTGAAACATGAGTTGTGCTCTTTGATTATATCTCCGTCCGTCCTCTCTTGGCCTTGGTCATTGTACGTCTTCTCAATAAAGGTTTTGTGCTCTGCCACCCAAGGATCGACCATGTCTATGTGTTGTAGCGCGACTAGGTTTGCTCTTTCAAAGTCGGCGAGTCGACCCTCGAGGTCGACATGCATTTCGCGGCGACCCTCACGGTGACCCCATCCAGCGAGCCTGCCGAGGTGCCTGTTGACGGGCAGACCAACGGGGTTCTCGATGCCTAGATAATTCGTGCAGTAGGAGATGCACTCTTCGGTCAGAAAGCCCCTGGCTATGCTTCCCTCTGGACGTGACATGTTGCGAACGTATCCTTTGATGACACCATTCATCCTTTCGAATGGCATCATGCTGTGCAGGAACGTCGGCCCGAGTTGGATGATATCCTCCACGATATGGACCAGCAGATGCACCATAACGTCGAAGAATGCGGGCGGGAAGTACATCTCAAGCTCGCATAGTATCACCACGATCTCTTCCTGTAGCCTTCTAAGTTGCCTCACACCAACCGACTTCCGAGAGATGACGTCGAAAATGTTGCATAGGCCAAATAGCGTTTCACGGACGTGCGCGTTCATGATCCCATGGATTCCAACTGGAAGTATCTGCGTCATCGGCACGTGACAGTCTTGAGACTTCATCCCGCTGAACTTCTGCTTCGCTGAGTCTAGGTACCTGCTTATCTTCCCCGCGTAACCGTAAGGAAGTTTTACTCCTACGAGGCAGGTGAAAAACTGATCGATCTCCTCCTGACTTAGAGTGAAGCACGCGGGAGGGAAGTCATTTCCGGTCTTCTTGGCCTTTTTGCCTTTGCGACGACTTTCCGTGTCCTGCTTCGCCTCATCATCATCATCATCATCATCACCATCATCATTATTAGCGTGAAGCTCCTCCTGATGCCCATTGATTTCAAGTTTGCCCTTGCTTTCGGCCCATCTTTGGTCCTCTCTGGCATGTTGAGTAGGGTACCAAGAAGACTCTCGCACACGTTCTTCGTGATATGCATGACATCAAGGCTGTGAGGCACACGGAGGATCTTCCACTACAACAAGTCACAGAAAACAGACCTCGTTTTCCATACCTTCAGCAGCGGCTCTGGCGCCTTTCGCTTCTTTCCCAGCTCTGGCGCCTTTTCCGGCTGTGGGCACTCTTTTCAATTTTTCAACAGCTTGTCTATTTCCTTGCCGCTCCTCGTACGCGGGCGTCTTCGGGGTTCGGTTTCACCATCGAACAGATCCTTGCGTTTTCTCCATGAGTCATCGTTGCGAAGCCACCTTCGATGTCCCATGAACATGGTTTTCGAAGACCCGGGATCTCTATCTAGCTAGCGATATGTTGTGTCATCCATGCACCTGACGCATCCAGAAAATCCGTGGACCACCTGCCCCACGACATATCCGTCAGCGAGATAGTCGTGCACCATCGTGAGCAGTGCGCCTCTCATAGGGAAATATTCTTTCTCTGCGGCTTCCCACGTATTGGCTGGCGTTTTCCACACCGTGTCTAGCTCTTCTTTCAGCAGCCCCAGATACAGATTGATGTCGTTCCCTGGTTGTTTCGGCCCTTCAATTAGCATACTCATCTGAATGTACTTCCTCTTCCTACACAACCAGGGGGGAAGGTTGTACATCCACACAAACACAGGCCAGGTGCTATGTGTGCTTCTCTGGCTGCCAAATGAATTGACTCCATCGGTGCTCACGCCCAGCATGATGTTCCTTGGATCGTTCCCAAATTCTGGTGTTCAAAGTTCAACGCTTGCTACTGGCTCGCATCCTTAGGGTGACTCAGCATCTTGTCTTTTTTATTTATCTCCGGATCATTTGCGTCATCTTCTCGCTTCTTCTCCTCCCTATCGACGTGCCAACGCAGGAGCTTTGCTACCTTAGGGTCCGCGAAATACCGCTGCGGACAAGGAGTGATCAGAAAGTACCACACCACTTTTCGAGGAGCTTTCTTCCTCTTCTTGTATCGAGTGACGCCGCACACCGGACATATGGTACACTTCGCGTGCTTGTCCGGATAAATGATGCAATTGTTCATGCACACATGGTATTTCACGTGCGGTAAATCCAGAGGACACACGATTTTCTTCACCTCGTCGAAACTGGTCGGGCACTTGTTCCCCTTGGGAAGACGTTCATGCCAGAATGACATGTTCTCGTCGAAGCATGCGTCGGTCATTTTGTGTTTTACCTTCATCTCCAGAGCCATGAGCGTTACTTTCAGGCGGGTATCCTCGGGCATGCATCCTTCATACAGTGGAGTAACTGCGTCTATCTCCAGTTGATCCAGCTTGGCTTTCTCTCGGGCGGCAGCTCTTTCATTATTCATCTGCTTGAGAAGCAGCTCTTGAATATGAGGGTCCTGCACCCAGCCCATCGATGGTCCATCGTCGTCTGCTCTGGCATCTTCATCTTCATGATCATGCCCTTCGTCTGCTCCGGCATCTTTGTCATCATCATGTCCGGCATCTTCTACATGATGGCCGTGTACTGCATCTACTTTGTGATCATGTCCTGGAGATTCTTCGTCTTCTCGCCCGCCCTCACCGCGGTTGTCTTGCTCATGCCCTTCCTCATTTCTTGCCTGACCCCCATGGACGACTTCATAATCATCTTCATCACCTTGCCACCGATAGCCATCCATGAAACCACGCAAGAGCAGGTGGTCCCGCACCTGTACGGAACCCGGGTCCATAAGGCTCCTCAGCTTGGATCTTCGACACGGACATCTTATCTCCGTCTCGTTATTTTGAAGCATCTCGGCCTTCGCGGAGCTCAAAAACCTATTCACGATGCCTTCGGTCATCTTGCGGACCATGGTCGCCTACGGGGTAGAACCAAGAAATTTTTTGGCATGACTTTACCTAAAAATAGGACAAAAAAGAATGCATAGTGCCAAATTCTCGTCGAAAAGGAAATGAATCAACATTCCGGCAAAATATTGGCAACTATTGCATTTCAAATACCGGTACCTGCAAACACAAACATATATGCAACACCATAAACATATGCAACACCACAAACATACGTAGAGCTAGCTAGGCCATAAAAAGTGCATGTGCACGTTGTTGGAGGGAGAAAAAACTAGATCTACAACATAAAAGCTTTACCTTACTTACCTATCAAAAAAGATAATTTAACCACTTAATTTGGGTGAATCTATGATGCAAATGAGGTGAGGAGGAGGAGGCACCCGAGACAAGCTTGAAGGAGGAGGTGGAGAGAATGAAAGTGGGGAAAGTGAGTGTGATAGGTGGCTCTCCAAAATATCTAGCTGGTTCCAGGTTACTAATGACGTACCACCTACAAATGCGCCATTAGTAACCCTGGTTACTAATGGCGCACCAGCTAGAGGTGCGCCATTAGTAGTTTTGCAAAAAAAATAGTAGTGGCGCACTGGGTTAGTGGTGCGCCATTAGTAGTTTAACTACTAATGGCGCACTCTGCCTTGATGCGCCATTAATACTTTTGGAAAAATAACCAAAAAAAAAGTTTCTTAGTAGTGGCGCAGCGAGTGTGTGATGCGCCATTAGTGCCCATCACACTAATGGCGCACTAGCACATGGTGCGCCAATGCTATATAGTAGTGGCGCACCACTTGTCTCGTGCGCCATTAGTGTCTATATTATCTATAGCCCTTTTCCTAGTAGTGTGAGCACGGATCGTATTCTGTGCTGGCTGGCTCACACCCTTGTTATTTTTTCTTTTCCGTCCCGTCTCCTTCTTCTGTTGTAATGGGATCGAGTTCTGCTTAGAGACAACCTTCTTGAGTGTGTTGGGGCTGATAATATTTCGCACCTCGGCTATTTGAATCTCGGTGAAGGCGGCAGAGAGAGGCGTCTCCTGAGAACTGAACAGACGACGCCTATTGCAATTGGGTTTCTCCGTGGTACCAGCTAGATCGCGATCGTCTTTTGCAGGGTTGGATTCTTGAGAAGGAGGCCCCAAGAATTCGTCACCGTATCCATGTTCGTTGATGTACTTATCGACGTTGGAAAATGTACTGTCGTCGTCCGGATCCTGTGCCATATGCATGTCCGGATGAACTGACGGCGGTAGCGTTGCGGCGGTCTTGCCATGGCTTGGCGCTGGCATGACTAGCGGTGTTGTCTGTGGGGTGGTGTCCCCCGCCCCCAAACGAATCTGGCTCTTCAGCCGAAGCATGGACCAGTTTAAGCAGGCGCTGAGGGTCATCACATCATCTTCGTCGGCCCTAGGGGGTCGATACGGAGGTAACAACTCGTCGCAGCCCCGCAGCACCCGAACCAGTTGAACCCTATACACGGTGGGTGGCATCGAATTACCGTGGAACACGCGGTTGCCCAGTTCAACGATTTTGGCCATGGAGACATCGATTAACTCGCCATCCATGAAGTGCAGGAGAGTGCATGGAATGTTGGCGGCGCCCTGCGAAAACATGTAGGGCGTTAGGGATACCCAGTCAAAAGCAAGGAGATGAAGTCATCTGCCGATACTTAATTACCGTGATGGCGTCGAGCTCGGCTAATGTCGAGGCACCGCCAACGGCGGGCGTGCAAGTGACGGAGGGGTCGCTTGCTGCCGAGGTGCCGGCCGGCGTATTCTTCCCATACCCGGGTGCATTAAGCTTAAATACCAGCGGCGACGCCGGAGACACCAATGCTGCCTCCGTCGGAGACACCAATGCCGGCGCGTTGCGCGAGTTGCTTCCCGTCAAGCTAGGAATCGGGGGCGGCCCCTGTTGGCCGGGCGCAATCCACCCCCGCAGCCCCTCAAGCAAGGAAGGCATAATGTCGGTGATCGTCGCTCCCTGTTGGTCTCGCACTTGCTCTTGGAATATCTTCGGAATCCGCGCCACTTGTGCCTTGAGTTCTCTAACCTCGCGCTCCTAGATTTCCGAGCTTGTCTTTCTCTCCTTTCGCCCAGCCTTATAGTATTCCGACCATTTCGTGGACAAGCCTTCGCTGGTCGCACGACCAGCTGACGAAGGCTTACTGAACATATCCTTGTGTTTCATTACGTTCAACGCCCTATTTAAAGTGGTGTCCCAAGGGGCAGACGAGGAGCTCTGAGACCCCGCGCTATTGCTTTCAGTTTCCTTCGGAAGGAAGGTGAACCATTTAGAAATTTGGCTTCATTAATTAGAATGCAACCATATGGGACACAAGTTTCATTTGGATTCATACAAGTCCTTAGAAAAACTTGCTATCCCTGCATTCTGATTACCAAGCATACAAACAAAGCATTTTTTATGATAAGCAACCAAGGCAACCAATATATATATCAAACAAATAAACAAATAAAAATGAGTTATTGCTAGAGCCTGATGGTTGAGCTTTCGTTAGCATGGCATATGTATGGAAGAAAAAATAGTTTGCATTTCAACTTAAGGAAAAACTATAAAAGCCACTTAGAAATATTTGCTTTGTAGAAATAACATTGTCTCTAAATGTTGATTAATTTTTGTTTCGGTTGAGAATTCGGCACCTTCTAGGTCAAGAAAATTGGGCATGACCTTTGCTAATTTTCTTCACCTAGGAGTGCCCCATTCTCAACCGAAACGGAAATTAATTAACATTTGAGGAGAAAGGGGTAACTATTTGTCCCTGCACAAAAAAAGGCGTACATATATCCAGTGTGTAGTGCCAGGGAAACCTGCGCAGGACTCTGTAGCATGACTGAACTACTCACTGAATTTTTTGGCAATAACAATCAAAGTATCCTGCCAAATGCCAAGCAAACTAGCAGGGGATTCGGGCTATAAACATTTCACGAATACATCTGCTACAGGGTCCATGCTACAACTTCTATAATGGAATTATAGTAATTAGAACACTGCACTACTATTGCAATACATCTGCTAAAGTCCATAGCTTCCCACAGAAAACATGCTCCAGCCTACGCTTTCTATGAAGAAATTATCGTGGTTCCAGCAGGCTGTCCATGGGGTGTTCGCATCATCCGAATGGAGCCGTCACCGCTGCGGAACGTCGTCAATTCGCCATGGTTTCGCCCTCGAGAAGGCCGTCTGGATCTTCGTTGGGGTCAGCTGGTGGCCGTCTGGTAGCGATCCTCGCCGTCGTCGATACTTGGTTGCTGCTGCAGGAGGACGTCAAGGGATTCGTCCGAACTAAGGTAGCCACCGCTGAAGAACTTCAAGCACATCCCCCAGGCCAAGGTTGACGGCGTAGGAGGCCCGCGGATTGGGATTTGGCAAGAGAGGATTGAGAGGATTTGGGGATAGATGAAACGACTTGGGGCCTCAGCTTGGGGGGGGGGAGGGGGGAGGCCATGCGCAGGTTTACCTCGGGTGATGCAGGATCCCAGGCGCGCCACCGACGCCACCGGAGGAGCAGGGGTGGTGGGACGTGCTGGAGGCGGAGGATGACGGGGTCGTCGGTGAGCTTCGCTGCGCGATGAAGGCGCTGATGGTGACAGCGGAGTCGATCTGGAGGCAGACACGGAGGCGGAGGCGGTTGGGCTCGTCGGCGGTGTTCGATCTGGGTGGCGGCGAGGTGGAGGCGGCGAGGTGGGTGGCGGCGAGACGGGACGAGCCGGGTGGTGGCGGTGGCTGGCAAAGGAGAGACGAGTGAGGGGAGGGAATGAAAGAAGGGGAAGGAGTAGGATAATGCCGTAGACGGGGAGGGTTAGCAATGGCGCACCTTTTAGGGGTGCGTCATAAAAATTGGTATATCAATGGCGCACCTTTTAGGGATGCACCATAAACACCGTGATAGCAATGGCGCACCTTCTCCTGGTGCGCCATTACTAACGTAGCTCAGCTCCCAGATGGAGTGATAAAACCATTGTGCAAAGATTAAGAATTAGATGACATGGTTGAAATCAAGTGGCATGAATAACAGTCATCAAAGATTCAGCTTGCCACTGACACACCCACGCGGCCGACACGTCGTGATTAGATCTTAGCTATCTTTTCACAATCTTCTTGCCCTTCTTTCTAGCCCCGGAACCCCTTGAATTCTTCTCTTGAACGAACGTCCTTTAGGTAGGGTGGTCCTGCTTCTTCTCGTGTTGTACGTTACTTCATCGTTGTCGTCATCTTCCATCTTCGGGTCGCCGTACTTGTCGAAGTCTTGCTCATTGGCGACTCCATCCATTCCGATGATGTTCCTTTTGCCTCTCCTCGCGACAACACGACTGGGCTTTGACGGGTTGGTAATGAAGAAGTATTGGTCCACTTGGCAAGTCAGTACCCATGGCTCATTTTTCGCGGTGACGTTTGCGCCCGCGGTCTTGGATTTGGCTTAGGGTATAACCATGGTGGTGAAATACCGGTCTTCTTTTAGGATGCTCTTGGCCCATCTGACACGGAACATCAGGACCTTCTCTCCAACGTAGCTCAGCTCCCAGATCTCCTCGATCCTTCCGTAGTATCTGTCCTTGTCGTTACCGGTGTAGGATTCCATCGTTACCCCGGAGTTCTGATAATCGCTCTTCATGTCCTTTTTCCTCGGTGTAGAATGTGTAGCCGTTCATATCGTACGCCTCATCGGTCATCAGGTTCTGCTCGGCGCCCTGTGACAAGGCGAATATGAGTTTTTATTCGACGGAAGAATCCTCATGTAAAGGGTACGACAGAATCTTGTCCTTGAACCAACGCGTGAAACATGTGTTGTGCTCTTTGATTATATCTCCGTCCGTCCTTTGTTAGCCTCGGTCATTGTACGTCTTCTCAATAAAGGTTTTGTGCTCTACCACCCAAGGATCGACCACGTCTATGTGTTGTAGCGCGACTAGGTTTGCTCTTCCAAAGTCGGCGATTCGACCCTTGAAGTCGACATGCATTTCGTGCCTAGATAATTCGTGCAGAAGGAGATGCACTCTTCGGTCAGAAAGCCCTTGGCCATGCTTCCATCTGGACGTGCCCTGTTGCGAACACATCCTTTGATGACACCATTCATCCTTTCGAATGACATCATGCTGTGCAGGAACATCGGCCCGAGTTGGATGATATCCTCCACGATATGGACCAGCAGATGCACCATAACGTCGAAGAATGCGGGCGGGAAGTACATCTCAAGCTAGCATAGTATCACCATGATCTCTTCCTATAGCCTTCTGAGTTGCCTCACACTAACCGACTTCCGAGATATGACGTCAAAAAAGTTTCATAGGCCAAATAGTGTTTCATAGACGTGCGTGTCCATGATCCCACGGATTGCAACTGGAAGTATCCGCGTCATCAGCACGTGACAGTCGTGAGACTTCATCCTGCTGAACTTCTGCTTCCCTGAGTCTGCGTATCTTCTTATCTTCCCCGCGTAACCGTAAGGAAGTTTTACTCATACGAGGTAGGTGAAAAACTGCTCGATCTCCTTCTGTCTTAGAGTGAAGCACCTGGGAGGGCAGTCATATTCGATCTTTGCGATGACTTTCCGTGTCCTTCGCTTCATCATCATCATCATCATCATTAGGGCGTTTTGCGTGAAGCTTCTCCCTGATGCCCATTGATTGCAAGTCTGCCATTGCTTTCGGCCCATCTTTGGTCCTCTCTAGCATGTTGAGCAGGGTACCAAGCAGACTCTCGCACACGTTCTTCATGGTATGCATGACCTCAAGATTGTGAGGCACATGGTGGATCTTCCAGTACGGCAAGTCCCAGAAAATAGACCTCGTTTTCCATACCTTCAGCAACGGCTCTGGCGTCTTTCCATACCTTCAGCAACGATTGTGAGGCACTCGTTTATTTCCTCGCCGCTCCTTGTACGTGGGGGTCTTCGGGGTTCGATTTCACCATAGAACAGATCCTTGCGTTTTCTCCATGCGTCACCGTCGCGAAGCCACCTTTGATGTCCCATGAACACGGTTTTTGAGGACCTAGGATTTCTATCTAGCTGGCGATACGTTGTGTCATCCATGCACCTGACGCATGCACAAAATTAGTGGACCACCTGCCCCGCGACATATCCGTAACTGATATAGTCGTGCACCGTCGTGAGCAGTGCAGCCCTCATAGGGAAATATTGTTTCTCTGCGGCGTCCCACGTATTGGCTGGCGTTTTCCACAACGTGTCTAGCTCCTCTTTCAGCAGCCCCAGATACAGATTGACGTCATTCCCTGGTTGATTCGGCCCTTCAATTAGCATACTCATGTGAATGTACTTCCTCTTCATTCAAATCCAGGGGGAAGGTTGTACATCCACACAAACATAGGCCAGGTGCTATGTGTGCTTCTCTGGCTGCCAAACGGATTGACTCCATCGATGCTCGCGCCCAGCATGATGTTCCTTGGATCGTCCCCAAATTCTGGGTGTTCGAAGTTCAAACCTTCTAACTAGCTCGCATCCTTATGGTGACTTAGCATCTTGTCTTTTTTATTTATCTCCGGATCATTTCCGTCATCTTCTCGCTTCTTCTTCTCCATATCCGCGTGCCAACGCAGGAGCTCTGCTTGCTTAGGGTCCGCGAAATACCGCTGCAGATGAGGAGTGATCGGAAAGTACCACACCACTTTTCGAGGAGCTTTCTTCCTCTTCTTGTATCGAGTGACGCCGCACACCGGACATATGGTAGACTCCGCGTGCTCATCCCGATAAATGATGCAATCGTTCATGCACACGTGGTATTTCACGTGCGGTAAATGCAGAGGACACACGATTTTATTTGCATCCTCGAAACTGGTTGGGCACTTGTTCCCCTTGGGAAGATGTTCGTGCCAGAATGACATGTTCTCGTCGAAGCATGCATGGGTCATTTTGTGTTTTACCTTCATCTCCAGAGCCATGAGCGTTACTTTCAGGCGGGTATCCCCGGGCCTGCGTTCTTCACACAATGGAGTAACTGCGTCTATTTCCAGTTGATCCAGCTTGACTTTCTCTCGGGCGGCAGCTCTTGCGTTACCCGTATGCTTGAGAAGCAGCTCTTGAATATGAGGGTCTTGCACCCAGCCCATCGATGGTCCATCATCGTCTGCTCCGGCATCTTCATCTTCATGATCTTGCCCTTCGTCTTTATCTTCCTCATCATCATGTCCGGCATCTTCTACATGATGACTGTGTCCTGCATCTACTTCGTGATCATGTCCTGGAGATTCTTCGTCTTGTCGCCCGCCCTCGTCGCTATTGTCTTGCTGCCCTTCCTTATTTCTTGCCCGGCCCCCATGGATGACTTCATAATCATCTTCATCACATTGCCACCAATAGCCATCCATGAAACCATGCACGAGCAGGTGGTCCCGCACATGTCTGGAATCTGGGTCCATAAGGCTGTTCAGCTTGCATCTTCGACACGGACATCTTATCTCCGTCTCGTTATTTTGAAACATCTCGGCCTTCCCGGAGCTCAAAAACCTATTCACGATGCCATCGGTCATCGTGCGGACCATGGTCGCCTGCGGGGTAGCGCAAAACGATATTTTAGAACCAAAGAAAATTTGGCATGACTTTTCCTAAAAATAGGACCAAAAAGAATGCATAGTGCCAAATTCTCGCCGAAACGGAAATGAATCAACATTTCGGCAAAATATTGGCAACTATCGCATTTCAAATACCGGTACCTGCAAACACAAACATATGCAACACCACAAACATACGTAGATCTAGGCCATAAAAAGTGTGTACGTTGGAGGGAGAAAAAAGTAGATCTAGAACATAAAGAAAGCTTTCCCCTTACTTACCTATCAAAAAAAGGCAATTTAACCACTTATTTGGGTGAATCTATGGCGCAAATGAGGTGAGAAGGAGGAGGCAGCCGAGACCAAGCTTGGTACAGGTGGAGAGAATGAAGTGGGAAAAGTGAGTGTGGTAGGTGGCTGTTAAAATATGTAGCTGCTCTCAGGTTACCAATGGCGCACCTCCTAAGAATGCGCCATCGGTAACTAGGGTTACTAATGACGCACCTGGGTGTGGTGCGCTATTACTAGTTAAAACTAGAAATGACGCACTTTCCCCTAGTGCGCCACTGCTAAGTCTGGGAAGGGTGTGGGGTCAGGAAAAAACTAGTAATGGCGCACCACACTCCAGGTGCGCCATTACTAATATGGCCATTAATGGTGCACCTATATCGGGTGCGCCACTACTATATAGTAGTTTTGCACCACATACGTGGTGCGCCATTAATGTCCATATTAGCTATAGCCATTTTTCTAGTAGTGAAAAAGTTAAGAGGGTTAAGGCAAAACTGGATGCACTTCGTGGACAAATAGGACAATCTCTTTCGAAATATCAGGTTTCAGACGAAAACTCATCTATTACAAAGGGATTTGAGTTTTATATTTTAACTCTAGACTTTTTATGCGTTCAACATGCACCATTCAAAGCCACATCATCAATTTTCAACCCTTTTCTGACTATATTTGCCATTTTTCATTGCATTTCATGATTTATTTGAGCTAAATGACTCTGAATTTAAAAACCACAGCAAATAAACTCTGAAAATGTTGAACCCTGGCATGGTATAATAATTTCATCCACATAGCATGTGCTAAAATTTTAGGGGGTTACAGCAAAAACTGGATGCACTTCATGTATAAACAGGACAATCTCTTTCGAAGTATTAAGGTTTGGGACGAAAATTCATCTATTATAAAGGGTTTTTTGTTTTTTAACATAGTTTAACTCCAGACTTTTTCTGCGTTCAATATGCACCATTCAAAGCCACATCATCATTTTTCAACCCTTTTCTGACTACATTTGTAATTTTTCATTGCATTTCATGATTTGTTTTTAGCTAAACGACGCTGAATTGGAAAATCACTGCAAATGAACTCTGAAAAGGTTGAAACTTGTCATGGTATCATAATTTCACCCACATACCATGTGCTAAACTTTTTTAGGGTTACAGAAAAAACTCGATGCACTTCGTGTACAATAACACATTGTCCGCCAAGACCCTTTCCAAAGATTACTTGTAAATCCTTAAACATATCAGGTATATCATCAAATATTATTAGTGAAAAAATATACATAAAATTCATACATATGGTTCTCATAGAACAACATACAACTCTCTAGAGCATGTAACTAAAATACACATTGAAACTAACATACAACTAGGTAAAACATTTAAATGCAACAACAAATAAGATCAAAATCGCAACTAAGGTAACAATTTGATCCAACAACATAATGATACCAAGCCTCATTATCGATTGCATATTTTCTAATCTTTCTCACCTTCAAGCACATTTCATCCATATGGATCTTGTGTACATCGACGACATGGACAACATGCAACTCCAATTTCATCTTATCTTCTTCAATACTTCTCAATTTTTCTTTCAAATAACTGTTTTCTTTTTCAACTAAATTTAACCTCTCGACCAGAAGGTCGGTTGGCATTTTCGGTTCACATACCTCCTAGATAAAGACATCTATGTCAAGTTGGTCCGCATAATTGTCATAAACATTAAATGAAACAAATAGTAACAAAAGATAATATACCACATCGGAATCATTGATCGGACGAGAGCTGGCGGGGGCGTCTACCAAAACAATAATACAAGTAAGACATTAATTTGAGCTCAGTTTGTGCATCTAGATCAAATAAACTTACACATACACTCCTCCACTAAAACCCCAAAACTATACTACTTCTAGAGCATTTAAAATGAGCTAAACTAGCTGTAAGAGACAAAACGATGAAGTTTCTAACCTTTTAGAACACTTGTGTAGTTGGTGCAGCGCAAAATCTAGACAAATCTTGACGAAAATTTAGCTTGGAGGTCGAGCTTGTAGAGGAGAAAGCTTAAGTGTGGCTCGGGCATTTCATCAAACACCTCATGTGCATAGGAGGTGAGAACAGAGTAGCACACACCTCCCACCCTTCCATAGCCAAAAAACAGAGGAGTTGGGGTGTGGATATATATAGGGAAAACTTTATCCGGGTTAGTGTCTAAAACGAGGACTAATGGCCACACCTTTAGCTTCGGTTCCACACACCAACCGGGACTAATAGGCAGGAGTGTCTTTAATCCCGATTGGAGGCTAGATCGGGGACTAAAGGTCCAAGCCGAGCTGGGACTGATACCTGTCGAGGCCCGACGGACGTCCTAGCCTCTCGAACCGGGACTGATGATGCCAGTAGTCCGGGTTCGTAACACGACCGGGACGAATGCTCTGATCTGTCCAGGACCATAGCCCTGTTTTCTACTTGTGGGGGGAGCACACATCAGGACGTGCCCCCACCCCACAGGGCGCACCATGTTATGTGTTGGCACCCTCGTGCGGCTCCCGACGTCTTTCCGAAACTTCCAGCTCTTCTTTAAGTCCAAAAAAACAATTATTTTTTGTGTGGTAATTGGACTTAGTTTGTTATTGTAAACCTGAAAAGTAAAAGTCATGCAAAAAGCAGCAACTGGCACTAGGCACTAGGTCAATAGGTTAGTGCTAAAAAATATTATAAATTGGTAATTAAATGGGCAAAAAGTATCGTAGGATGATAATTTATCAGTATGGAACAATAAAAAATTATAGATACGTTGAAGACATATAAGCGGGCACCACACCCACTTCACAAATAGGACGCGCCCCCTGTCTGAATCTAGATCTTTGCTAGGAGAAGGTCCACCTTCCCTACAACCTTCGTGAAGCCTTCTATGGAATGGCCTCAAATTTTTATCACACCCTCTGGGGCCGTTCAAAGACGCCGCACAAGGCCTCGTATATTTTTCGGCCCCCAAGAATTTTTGAGGTTTTAAACGGCAACAAACCGCATGGTGGTGACCTCTTCGTGGCCCCACGGCGACGGGCCCTTCCTCCCCCTTGGGCGTGCAAAGCTTGAGCATGGAGCGAGGACCACTCGCAGGGACATCGAGTCGTATCAGTCCATGGGTTAATGTTGTGGCGGCGCATATCTGCAATTTTTGGCATTAAACACAAAAAATGCACTAAATGCACGGAACATGGTTGGCGTCCTACGATAAAGGCCATGACGCATGTGCCTTCAAATGGACACTGAAGAAATAGTTGTGAGGAATCAAATTTTGCATCTGTGCTTAACTATATGCTAATATTACCTCTTCCCAATGAGATTTATAAATTGTATATGGTTACACTTGATGATTAAAACAATATGATTACCAATGTTATTAGCAATGTGAATAACATCTGTGCATCTCCATTCTTTGTTTGGTACCTCATCAAGATAGTTTTCTTCACTCATTGAGAAGCTGTAAAAAATTCACTATGAGATGTGATATCGCATTCCTGGCTAAGAGGATATGAAGGTAAGTCCTCAATCCGAAAATACTATGAAACCATGCATCTAGCTTCTAGTCATTCTCTCTCAAGCATAATTGTTGTTACTGTCTCCAACCATATCTAAAGGATGCCACGCCATTCTTGAACTACCTGTGAATTTTATGAATTCATCCCATTTGATCAAGCATGTAATTCTCTGAATATCGATATCATTTGTACATACAACATATTTCTATATACAGTTTATTGTCCATCCATAGCTAGAGTTGACCAATTAGTTATCCATAATGGAATCATTGGTTGAGCCAAATCTTTCAAAATTTATAAGCACATAATCCAGTACTCCTGTTTGTATTTCAAGTTTTAAAACCTTAAGAACATTAAGTCTATGTTTTATACACTCCAATTAAAACGACAAAATTGAAATTAATTTGGTTAGATATAATTGTCGTAGCACCTATGTTAATGTGGGTATGAAATGGAATTTATAACATGTGAAACTGCATTTATATTTAATTTACATGGTGCATAAGATCTACATATCTTCTCTGTTGTGAATTTTTAGTTGTTCAGAAGATCTACATAGCTGCACGGATCGCAAAGCCAAATAGATGGTCACGATTGCAGGTACCGCGAAGCTCGGCCTACAATGCAACTTTGTCCGGACGGTCTACACCGAACATCCAGGCACTGACTCATTCAAAGACCTAATGAAAGATATCAAAAAATATATGCACATTATATGCAAATCTTGGCTACAAAGAAACCCTTTTCGTTGTATCCATGTTTGTGTATCGATTATTATCTTATATATGTATGCAATCATGGGATTTTACTAAACATGTTACATGGTTACATGTTGGAATTTATCAAGGATTATTTCCCCCTTATAAACAGCTTTTGTACTACCTGATCTAGCCACGGCATAGCTGCAGTGCGCGCAGCTCGGCATGGCTACAGCTCTACCAGTAATACTGACGCGAGCAACAGAATATACCATCCGTAGCTTTAGAAGACGACAAGAATACATATAACCATCCTTGAACATTAGGGAGTGGAAGATAGAAAAACTATGATTGCTATGAAAATTTGGAGTCTGAAATAGCATCCTCGGACTATCAACCATCTATATACTGGTCATGTGCAAGGTCCTCGCCAATAACGTCCCACAATTCACATAAAGCCTTTTATCATAATCTTTTTAAACTTCATTTTGGCTACATTTTTATATAATTTGGATCGCATATCAAAGCATACGATACATTGAATAGAAAGAAATAATACGAAATATGTAATGGCAACATATCCTATGCATCCGAGGGACTTGTATATCCATGCATCCGTTCTATGCTCAACCATCAGATCGAACTCGCAAGGGCAGCATCCAAACCACGATTATTTTGCGTTTACATGCCCGCCTGCACACCTAAGTCAATGTAATTTATCGGTGACTCCCTAATGTTTATATTCACTTGATAGGTAGAAGTCATGGAGCAGATCCAGATCAGGTCGTGCGCCGGCGGCGACTACAAAACGCGTCCGGCTTGCGTGCAATCATAAACGTGGAGAACATGTTGATTTTGTCGACATGACATAAAAAAATTATTATTGAGAAATTGGAGATCGGCTATACTAACGTACGTTTAGAACACATTTGTGAACATGTTCTCCACGTTTGTGATCGCACGCCGGCCGCGTTTCGTAGTCGTCGCACGCCGTCCCGAAGCAACATAAAAATTGGAAATCGGCTATACCAACATATGTTTAGACCACATCAGTCATGATTAGACACATTAATGTAAGCGGATCCAAATTGATTATCAACATATCTGTGGGCATTTATTGAGCACTAATCATTTGAATATTGGTGATCATGATGCCTTGCATTAATGAACATATTGAAATTAGATGTCTATTACAAATATCAGCAATAAGGGAGATCAAAAATGAGAATTCACATATTTGTGCACAGATTAGACAACGATCATAGGCATATCCATGACCAAGTTGCACACTGCATTTTTGAACCCCACTATATGCATTATAAATAAATCTCAACCTCACATGCATCATATCCAACAAATTTTCCCTACACATCCTTTTATATCCATTTATCCCCTCCTCTCAAGGATTCTAGCAAGCCTTCCAATAACATACGGCACCAACACAAATGGCCACCATCGTCTTTTCCACCATTGTCTTAATGCTCCTTTCCGTGACAATGATGGCTCAAGCCGATGGCTCCGGTGGTGGCAAGCCCAAGGAGACCGACATGATGGAAGAAGCGTGCAAGAACGCCTTGATCAACAACCCCCATGTGGACTCTGTAACAGAGGAATTGTGCTTACGAACCCTCCAGTAAGACAATCAAAGCTCGGAGGCTAAGGACTTCCATGAACTACTACTAGTCGCTGTCGACATCCTTAGGGCACGGGTTACTGCTACCAGCAGCAAGGTACGGAAAATGTTGGAGAACACCAGTAAAGGCACAGTGCCAATGCACGTCCTCAGTTTTTGCGAGGTGGATTACGACACCTTGTTGAGCGTCCTTAAGATATGTCATGCCATGATAAGGGACTACCAATGCCGTGAGGGTGGGCTACGGTCCAATGAGCTAGCCAGTTGTATGGATATGGCATATGATTGTGTTGACGAGTGCGGCTCCGAGCTTGTCGGTATGCCTGCGGTGGGGCTCTTGTCAAAGAAAACAATGAATTGGGCATGCTGGTTAAATTGAACACTGCCTTGGTAGCACCACGTAGATTTCTGGAGTAACATAATGTTTGTTTTCATCTGGGAAAAATATTTTGATGAGAAATAAAATGTGCTCTTAATAATAATAACTATAAATATAATTATAAATCTGTTGCGGCAACAATTGTACTACTCCCTCGATCCCAAAATAAGTGTAGTTGTATTAGATCAGGAACACTTATTTTGGGACGCAGGGAGTATGATTTTGTCTTTTAATATTTTAGCATGCATTGGTTTGCACAAATAATTCATTTTGCTATGATAACTATATTTTTGTTTTGGGCCCGTCCGTCCTTTTATGCTTCAAAGGCTTACAATATTGTCATATGTCACTCTATGTGGTCTATCATTTAAATTGGCTCTTGAAATCCCATTGCCAGTGTTTTATTCCGATGTATTGAAATTATGTATCTCTCCGGTTAACACTATGTTGACAGCAAAAAATGTTTGCACAGCAACACACTCAATTCCTGAACAGATCAACACTCTAGCCGGTCTTCTCCTTTGCTGTAGGAGGAACAGAACGGCCTTCTTCTTGCTGATCTCAAGAAAGACTTGATTTCTTTAGTGAACTTCAACGAATCAGTGGCAAACAGAACCTAAGTGACGTCTAGGTTCTGTTTTCCAGGTGCAGCAGCGTAGGATTGACCTACTGCTGCGGCGATCTCTGAACTTGGAGGCAAGAACAAAGGCAGGTGATGGAAAAAACGAACAAAAGAAAAACTGTGCGTAGAAATAGTAAAATTGTTTGTTGTCGATGTTGGGTGCCCCCTCTATCAGCCTCGACCCTACATATATATACAGGGCGATCTGGACTTTGATCCTTTAAACAATCGGGAGACCAATCTGATTACAACTCTATTTTATATAATTTGATCCTTATCTGTACGTTCAAAATGAGAAACAGAAACCTGGTTTCCTTGATACTAAAAACTGTATAAACCAGCGCGGTCAACTGCTCTCCGTGCTCCAGAATAATTTGGCATATATCAGCCATATTCCTATCTTCATCTTATATCCGATGACTGATATGTGTGAATAACATTAGTCTGAATCTGCAACTTCCCGTACTAACTTTCCTCCCTGACTCCATAAGCATGTAGACATCTTCAGTCAAAAACAATCTTCAGCTTAGCACATTAGTATATCAGTATCATTGGGGCAAAGATTTTGATTCACGATTCATATTTTAATTTGCCAAATTTGACTATCAACACAGGCCCCCCTGTTTTTTGGTAAAGCTTGCGTGCCAAAAAATATCTGCACCTCGCATCATGACCATGATTCAACACGTTAACCATATAGCTCTGCCTTTTGGGTGATGACTAGCATCATCGGAGATTGTATTCATTTTTCTCTGGATGATGATAATCAAGCATCAGCCATGTGTATTTGTTTTCTTAGGGCGATAGTAATCTAGTATCGGCCATATAATAATATCATTCAGGCATCTAGCCAAACACTTGGATAGTACTTTTTCAAGTACTTACCATTAAGAGCTCTAGGCAATTTTTCCCCTTGAAAACTTTGCACCACGTAAGAATTTCCAGGGACAACCTCTAAAAATTTATATGGCCCTTCCCAATTCAGCGACCACTTTCCAAACTTATTATTCTTGGACCCAATAGGCGAAATCGTTTTCCAAACTAATTCCCTAACCTGAAACGATTTTTTTCTTACTTTCTTATTATAAGCCTTGGCTGCTCTCAGTTTATCCCTCTCAATTTGCCTCAAAGCTTTCATCCTTTCATCTGTTACTTCATCTATTTTATCCATCATGAGGTTATGATAATCTACGGCCGACAAATCATTTTGTTTAGCCAGCCTAAGTGCGTCCAGATTTACCTCAATGGTGTCACTTTTGTAGCACCATGTTGAGATATTCGGTGAGCCCATAATGCTTCATGCAACAATTCATGCCATCTTTTTGGATGTTCCTCTATTTTATTTTTGATAAGCTTAATCAAAATCTTGTTACTAGACTCGGCCTAACCATTGGCCTGAGCATAATATGGTGATGAATTTAAGAGCTTGATCTTAAGTGATTTGGCAAATTCACGTACTTGATGTGATATAAAAGACAAACCTTGATCATTGGTTAAAGTCTGTGATATGCCGAATCAATAAACAATATGCTCTAAAATAAATTTAATCACTTCCTTAGGAGTTATATTTTAAAGAGGAACAGCTTCTGTCCGCTTTGTAAAATAATCTGTAGCTACCAAAACAAAACGATGACCTTTCGATGACTCGGTGTGTATTTGGCCGATAAAATCTAAACCCCATCCACAAAACGGCCATGGCTTAATAATAGGATGCAACATAGAAGCAGGTGCTAATTGTATATCCCCAAATTTTTGGCACGAATCACACTCTTTATAGTATCTAAAACTATCTTCTAACATAGTCTGCCAATAAAACCCAGCTCTTCTTAACAACCACTTCATCTTATGAGCCGACTGATGCATACCACACATACCCTCATGTACTTCACCCATAGCAACTTTGGATTGGTCTGAACCTAGACATTTTAAAAGCAATCCCTCTGGTGTTCGGCAATACAGATCACCATCTAATAATGTATATTTCAACGCCTGGCACCAAAACTTTCTATCTACTGATGGGCTAGGATCTTCTAAATATCTAATTATGGGTCTTCTCCAATCATCAGGTTCGTCCATAGAAATTTCAGCACACTGTAGCACCGGCTGTCTCAGGACAAATAGTTTTCCTCTACTAACTTGGTAACATGATGCTTTCTGTGCTAGATCATTAGCTTTAACATTCTCTTCTCTAGACATATGGCTAATGGCAAAATCATCCAAGATTGCTATGATTCCCAAGCATCTCTCCAACTAGTTATTTAATGACCCATCAACGCATTGATAATTCCCACGAATTTTTTGCACGACTAATAATGAATCACCAAAAGCTCGTACACTTCTTACACCCATGGATTCTAAAATTTGCAAACAGAGCAAAAGAGCTTCATACTCGGCCTGGTTATTAATACACAAATATTCTAAGCATACCGATGTTTCAAAAATAGCACTCCTTGGTGAGACTAAAAGATTACCAATACCTTGTCCCTCTCTACAAGTCGAGCCATCAAAATATAATTCCCATGGACATATCTCAATATAGCCGACATGTATATCATTTTCATCACTAACCCGATGATCAACAATAAAGTTGGCTACAATTTGGCCTTTCATGGATTTCAAAGACTTATAAGCCAAATCATATTCTATCAATGAATAAGCCCACTTACCGATTCCGCCACTCAAAATCAGTTTTTGTAGCATATATTTGATAACCTCGGTCTGGCATGCTATTTCACAAGTACTAGATAGCAAATAGTGTCTCAATCTTGTGCAAGCATGATATAAGGATAAACTTAACTTCTCAATAAACACATACCTCTCTTCTGTTTCGAATAGACGTAGGCTCAAATATGTGATTACAAACTCCCTTTTATCAGCTTCTTGTGTTAGGACATCACCAATAACATTATCTTCCGCGACAACATATATCTGAAACGGTGTTCCGGCTTTAGGTGCCCTCAACACAGGGGGCGTAGACAAATATTTTTTGATCTCATCAAATGCATGTTGTTGCTCTGCCCCCCAAGTGAATTCAGTTTCTCTCTTCAGTCGAAGTATAGGTGTAAATGCACTAACCTTTCCCGACAAGTTAAATATAAATCTTCTCAAATAATTAACTTTGCCTAAAAATTTCTGCATATCCCTCTTACATTGTGGCGCTTCTATTTTATTAATAGCTTCTAATTTACTAGGATCTATCTCAATGCCTCTCTCACGTACTATAAATCCTAGAAATTGTCGAGCCAGACACACCAAAAGCACATTTGAGTGGGTTCATCTTTAAACCGTACCGACACATTCTTTCAAAGGCTAAGCGTAAATCGGCTAAATGATGATCTATACTATCCGATTTGATAACTATATCATCAATATATATCTCTACTACTATACCAAGTAAATCATGAAAGATTAGGTTCATAGCTCTTTGATAAGTCAGGCCGGCATTCTTTAGACCAAATGTCATAACAACGCATTGGAATAAACTAACAAAACCAGGACACCTAAAGGCCGTTTTTGAGTTATCCTCTTCGGCCATAAAAAATTCATTGTAGCCAGCATTACCATCTAAGTAACTAATAACTTTATGTCCCGAAGCATCATTAATTAACATGTCGGCTAGAGGCATAGGATATTCATCTTTAGGTGTAGCCCTATTTAAATCCCTAAAGTCAATACATATTCTTAACTTACCGGTATTTTTCTTCTCAACCGGGGCAATGTTAGAAATCCATTCAGCATATCTACATGGCCTTATGAAACCAGCTTTCAATAACCTCCCTATTTCTTCCTTAATCCCATCATACATATTAGGATTAAATTTTCTAGGTTGTTGTTTGTGAGGTCGTTGCTGATGCTGTACTAGCTCTCGGCTAAGACCTGGCATTTCATGATACTCCCATGCAAAACAATCAACATATTCTTTAAGTAACCCAATCACTTTCAACTTGTAATCGGCAATCAGGTTCCTATTAATAAATGTCGGCCTAGAACAGTACCATCACCTATGTCAATCTCTTCTAATGGATCAGCCAATGAAAAAATTTGTCCTAATTTGTGCACTTCATCAAAGTCATCAATAGGCTAACAAATATCGTTCTTATCTGACCGATATTGTTCCACACGTCTTTATAACCAATCTAAATTATCTTCTTTACTCATCTATAACATCACATTCTCGAGCCGATCTACAATAGCCGGCTTTACAACTACGGGTACAAACCCATCTTTAGTTACATGAAGAAAATCAAAATCTGTGAGATCTAGCCCTGACAAACATTGGGCATCACCATGCTACCAATTAGCTGAAGCATCAGCCATAGCAATATAGGTCAATGTATCCGCATGAACAATCTCCACATCATGATCGACCCACTGTATCAAAAACTGGTGCAAAGTAGAAGGAACACATAGGTTTGCGTGTATCCAATCACGGCCCAATAAAACGCTATAATTACCTTGCTTATCAGCGACAAAGAAAGCCGTAGGTATTGTCTTGCTTCCAATAGTAAGCTCCATAGAGATAACCCCTTTTTCTTCTGTAGGCTCTCCCCCAAATCCAAAGTGTCAAATTGGTTTTTACAAGCTCGTTGTCTTCTCACCCCAATTTCTTAAACAGTGAGTATGGCATAAAGTTTACGGCAGCTCCGCCATCAACTAGCATTCTAGATATTGGCTTCCCATTAATATGCCCCTTAACATACAGTGGCCTCAAGTGACGGGTTGATTCATCTGGCTTCTCAAAAATAGCTTCCTTGGGACCAAGACATAGTTGTGCCAATTCACTTTCCTCCACTTCCCGGAATTCATAAGGCAATATAAATACCATATTAATATCCATACCATCGCATGTCGGAGAACCATTTTTAATCACTGGAGATCCTTCAACATCCAGCATATCATCTTCATCATCACTGGGCACTGGAGCGGGTACATTAACTTGTTTTACTCTCCACTCCTTTCGAACAGGAACAATAGGCTTCCACTCATTGAACCAGTCATCTCTTATTTTTTCAGCTTCATATTCCCTCAACTTCTCCATTCCCAGTCTCTGTAACCGTCGTCTTTGTGAATGGGAAAGACCCTTTGGGCACCAACGTGGTTGCGGCTTTGTCCCCAGCAGTAAAGGCACATTCCTATCAACCTTCTGTATTTCTGAACCATTACTCAAATTGGAACAATGGTTTGCTATTCCTGTAGCGTTATCCTTCTCATGTGTTGCTGTTGTGCCCTGTATTCCGTTGCTGGCACCTGCAAGCATGCAACCTGGTTGTTTCTCACATGTAATTGAGCATGGTTCCTCGTTCATATCCTTAGTTCCCTTCACACGATATACTTTTCGATTGCGCTCACCTCTACCATAAAACCGATCCCTTTGATCATAACAGTCATGATTTGAATATGAGAATCTATCAAAGACTGGCCTCCTATGGGGTGTCCAACCTGGATGAAACTATCCAAAAGGCATTACCGGAGGCGGCGACATCCATGGTCCGCACTAGCCCCATGGCAGACAAGGAGCAAAATCGAATCCCCATGGCATAGGCATTGGTGGCTGATATGTCTCCAACGTATCTAGTTTTCCGAACTCTTTTGCCCTTGTTTTGGACTCTAATTTGCATGATTTGAATGAAACTAACCCGCACTGATGTTGTTTTCAGCAGAACCGCCATGGTGTTGTTTCTGTGCAGAAATAAAAGTTCTTGGAATGACCTGAAAACTTACGAGGATTTTGTATGGAATATATAAAAATACCAGAAGAAGAATCAACTGGAGAGGAGCTCCCAGTGGGCCACGAGCCCAGGAGCCCCCCCCCCTAGGACGCGCCTGGCAGGCTCGTGGGGCCCATGTGGCTCCTCCGACCTCCTCTCCAGCTCCATATAACTTCTTTCGTCCAGAAAGAATTAGGAGAGAACAGTTCATCATGTTTCACGATACGGAGCCGCCGCCACCACCTTATCTTCCTCGGGAGGGCAGATCTGGAGTCCGTTCTGGGCTCCGGAGAGGGGAAATCGAAGCCGTCGTCATCATCAACCATCCTCCATCGCCAATTCCGTGATGCTCTCCGTAGTTCGGGACTAATCTCATCATAGGCTTGCTGGACGGTGAGGAGTTGGATGAGATCTATCATGTAATCGAGATAGTTTTGATAGGGTTTGATCCCTAGTATCCACTATGTTCTAAGATTGATGTTGCTACTACTTTGCTATGCTTAATGCTTGTCACTAGGGCCCGAGTGCCATGATTTTAGATCTGAACCTATTATGTTTTCATCAATATATGTGTGTTCTTGATCCTATATTGCAAGTTGTAGTCACCTACTATGTGTTATGACCCGGCAACCCCGGAGTGACAATAGCCGGAACCACTCTCGGAGATTACCATAGTATGAGGATTCCATGTATTCACCATGTGCTAATGCTTTGTTCCGGTTCTCTATTAAAAGGAGACCTTAACATCCCTTAGTTTCCATTAGGACCCGCTGCCACGGGAGGGATGGACAAAAGATGTCATGCAAGTTCTTTTCCATAAGCACGTATGACTATATATGGAGTACATGCCTACATTACATTGACGAACTGGAGCTAGTTACATATCACCCTATGTTATAACTGTAACATGATGAATGCCATCCAACATAATTATCCATCACCGATCCAATGCCTACGAGCTTTTCCTATACTGGTCTTCGCTACGTTACTTTACCGCTACTGCTGTCACACTTGCTACACCAATCACTACTGCTACTGTTACCACTACTACTGTTACTATCGTACTACTTTGCTTCTGAAGCTTTGCTGCAGATACTAAATCTTTCAGGTGTGGTTGAATTGACAACTCAACTGCTAATACTCGAGGATATTCTTTGGCTCCCCTTGTGTCGAATCAATAAATTTGGGTTGAATACTCTATCATCGAAAACGGTTGCGATCCCCTATACTTGTGGGTTATCAAGACCTTTTTCTCGCCCCGTTGCCGGGGAGCATAGCTCTATTCTCTGAGTCACTTGGTATTTATATCTGTTGATCACTATGAAGAATTTGCGAGGTCCAAAAACTAAAGTTCTGCCCTCAACTACGAGGACAGGTAAGGAACTTCCATCTAGCTCTGCACTTGATTCACCTTCTGTTATGAGTAAATTTGCGACACCGCCACCTGCTATTAATTTTGATATGTCGCGTGTGCTTGATGATGCTACTTCTGCTGTACATGATAATTATGATGATGCTTTGCTTTATAAGGATATGCTAGTTGGTGAATTGCTAGAGTTACTACTGAATCAAATGATACTTCTGAAACCGATGAAATTATTGTAATGGAATATGTTGTTAAACCTGTTAGACCCATCCCTCCTAGATATGAATTGCCTAATATACCTAAGGGTTATTTTATGGAAGGAGAGGTAGCTGAAGACTTTCTTGCTTGTAAGGATAGCTATGATCTTGAGAATTTATTATGCAAGTGGAAAGAAAAATCTCTGAATGCTAGAATGAAATATGATCCTAAGTTTGCTACTTCACCTATCTTTGTTACTGATAAGGATTATGAGTTCTCTGTCGATCCTGAGTTAGTCACTTTTGTTGAATCTGATCCTTTTCATGGTTATGAATCTGAAACTGTTGTAGCACATCTTACTAAACTAAATGATATTGCCACCCTGTTCACTAATGAGGAAAAAATTCGCCATTACTATATCCTTAAGTTGTTTCCTTTCTCACTAAAGGGTGATGCTAAAACTTGGTTTACTTCTCTTACTCCTGGTTGTGTGCGTAGTCCCCAGGATATGATATACTACTTCTCCAAGAAATATTTTCCTGCACATAAGAAACAAGCTGCCTTGCAGGATATATATAACTTTGTGCAAATTGAAGAAGAGAGTCTCCCACAAGCTTGGGGGAGGCTTGTCCAGTTACTTAATGCTTTGCCAGATCACCCTCTTAAGAAAAATGAAATACTTGATATCTTTTATAATGGACTAACCAATGCTTCTAGGGACCACCTAGATAGTTGTGCTGGCTGTGATTTCAGGGAACGAACTGTGCAACAAGCTGAAATTTTATTAAATAATATCTTGAGCAATGATAATGCTTGGACTATTCTCGAATCACCTCCGAAGCCAAGTCCGAAGAAAAGAGGTATTCTATTCCTCAGTCCTGAAGATGTGCAAGAAGCAAAGAAATCTATGCGGGAGAAAGGTATTAAATCTGAAGATGTTAAGAATCTACCGCCTATTGAAGAGATACATGGTCTTGATAACCCGACACAGGTAGTACAGGTAAATTTTCTTCGTAGATTCAACGAGAGTGTTATCCTTTATGATAAACCTGCTAGCTGATGCTTAGATGAATTTGATAACTTTGCCGCCAAACAACAAAGTTTTAATGATTATATTAGCAGACAACTGGAACAAAATGCTCGTATGATAGATCATATAAGTGCTTGTGTGGATAGAAATGTTAATGATCTTAAGCTTATTGGTAAACATGCTTCTCTGGTCACTACTCAAGTAGAGCAAGTACTTAAGGCTCAAAATGACTTGCTTAATGAATTGAATGATAATTCTGTTAAAGTTGTTACTAGAGGTGGTAGAATGACTCAGGAACCTTTGTAGCCTAAGGGCCATCCTAAGAGAGTTGAGCAAGATTCTCAAGGAATTAATAATGATGCACCTAGTCATCCTGGTAATAGGAAGTAAAAGAAAGATGATAGGAACTTGCATGCTAGTAAACCTGTTGTTGTTACACCTGAGAATCAAAATGATACATCTATTTCTGATGCTGAGACACAATCTGGTGATGAACATGAGCCTAGTGATAATATTGATAATGATGTTCGTATTGATGCTCAACCTAGTAATGATAATGATGTGGAGATTGAACCTGCTACTGATCCTGATAACCCACAACCTAAGAATAAAAGATATGATAAGAGTGATTTTATTGCTAAGAAGCATGGTAAAGAAAGAGAACCATGGATTCAGAAACCCATGCCCTTTCCTCCTATGCCATCCAAGAAAAAGGATGATCAGGATTTTGAGCACTTTGTTGAAATGATTAGACCTATCTTTTTGCAAATGCGTTTGACTGATATGCTTAAAATGTATCCTTATGCTAAATACAATAAAGATATTGTGACTAATAAAAGAAAGATACCTGATGTTGAGATTTCCACCATCCTTGCTAATTACACTTTTAAGGGTGGGACTCCTAAGAAACAAGGTGATCCTGGAGTACCCACTATACCTTGCTCCATTAAAGGAAATTATGTTAGAACTGCTTTATGTGATCTTGGAGCCGGTGTTAGTGTTATGCCTCTCTCTATATATCGTAGACTTGAATTGGATAAGTTGACACCTACTGAAATTTCTTTGCAAATGGCCAACAAATCAACTACTTTACCTATCGGCATTTGCGAGGATGTGCCTGTTGTGGTTGGAAACGTTACTATCTTAACGGACTTTGTTATTCTTCATATTCCCGAGGATGATTGCATGGCAGTCATCCTTGGAAGACCCTTTTTAAACACTGTAGGAGCTGTTATTGATTGCAACAAAGGCAATGTCACTTTCCATGTCATTGGTAATGAGCACACGGTGCACATTCCGAAGAAACAATATCAAGTTCATTGCATAAATTCTATTGAAAAATCTTCATCCATTATTATTGGAAGGTTTGAAATTCCTATACCTACTGTCAAGATGAGATATGATATACTTATTGTTGGGGATATGCATATCCCCATTGAGGTAACGTAGTGATTTTTCGAAAGTTCTCCGGTTTCATGAGATTCGAAAAAGTTTGTCAAGGAGACCTGATCAACCTCATTGATGGATTTCTTTTGATAACCATGAGATGGATGAATCTAGAAGTCACAACCTTCTGTTCCCAACTTTTACTTTCTGTTATTTAGTAGAAAAATGATAAATATAGCATTATTTTCCTGCTTCATTATGTGTCCAATAAAAAATGACCTGAAAATAAAAGTTCTTCAAATGCCCTGAAATTCAAGTATGATTTTTTCCGGAATATTTAAAAATTTCTAAGATAGATAACTTGTCAGGGGGATGCACCAGTAGGCCATGAGCCCAGGAAGCACGCCCTCCCCCCTAGGCGTGCCTGACAGGCTTGTGGGTCCCACGTGGCCCCCCTCCACTTATTCCAGCACCCATCTCCTTCTTCTACCTCCAGAAAAAATCATCCCACGGCTCAAACCCGTGTTCTTGCTCATTTTGCTGTGTTTTTCGATCTCCTTGTGCAAAGCCCCATTCACCAAACTGTTTTGGGGAATTGTTCCTTGGTATGTGACTCCTCCATTGGTCCAATTAGTTTTTTTTCTAGTGCTTTATTCATTGCATATTATTTCTGCCTTGGTGACCTTGTTCTTAAGCTTTGCATGTTAATTTTATTTGGTCCCAAGTAGTTTGGATGCAAGATATGGCCTCTACGCACTTGTAGGAGTAGTTGCTATGAGTTTTGTTAAGTTTTGTTCACTTTTATTTTGAGTCACTAAAATTTCAGAATTATCAGAAAAAGGAAAATGTTTAGGAGGAACTTGTTGGGAGACGTAGTAGTAAATCAAAATTTTCCTACGTGTCACCAAGATCTATCTATGGAGAAACCAGCAAACGAGTGGGGAGAGATTGGATCTTCATACCTTTGAAGATCGCTAAGCGGAAGCGTTACAAGAACGCGGTTGATGGAGTCGTACTCGCAGCGATTCAGATCGCGGTAGATCCGATCAAGTGCCGAACGGACGGCACCTCCGCGTTCAACACACGTGCAGCCCGGTGACATCTCCTACGCCTTGATCCAGCAAGGAGGAAGGAGAGGTTGGGGAAGAGCTCCAGCAGCAGCACGACGGCGTGGTGGTGGTGGGGTAGCAAGGTATCCCAGCAGGGCTTCGCCTAAGCACTGTGGAGGAGGAAGAAGCAGAATAGGGCTGCAGCGAGAGAGAAAGAGTTCGTCGTCTCAAACCTGCCCAAACCCTTGCATATATATAGGAGGAAGGAGAGGGAGGGCTGGCTTGGCCCCTCCTCCAAGGAGGAGGGATTCGGGCGAAGTGGGGGGAGAGTCCTCCTCCCACACGGGAGGTGGATCTCCCCCTTTTAAATCCCTTTTGCCTCTATCTCCAGATCCCTGGCGCATGGGCCCTTTCTAGAAGGTATTGGCTGGCCCAATATGGGCTGGCACACCTCTTCTAAGGGCCCATGAGGTCCTTTGGTCGTCACCCCCTCCCGGGGGTCCTCCGGCACCGTCCCGGCACTCCCGGTACAATACCGATGAGCCCGAAAACTTTCCGGTGACCAAAACTGGACTTCCTATATATCAATCTTTACCTCCGGACCATTCCGGAGCTCCTCGTGACGTCCGGGATATCATCCGGGACTCCGAACAACCTTCGGTAATCACGTATACCTTTTCCCTATAACCCTAGCGTCATCGAACCTTAAGTGTGTAGACCCTACGGGTTCGGGAGACACGTAGACATGACCGAGACACCTCTCCGGCCAATAACCAACAGCGGGATCTGGATACCCATGTTGGCTCCCACGTACTCCACGATGATCTCATCGGATGAACCACGATGTCAGGGATTCAATCAATCCCGTATACAATTCCCTTTGTCTATCGGTATGGTACTTGCCCGAGATTCGATCGTCGGTATCCGCATACCTTGTTCAATCTCGTTACTGGCAAGTCTCTTTACTCGTTCCGTAATACATCATCCCGTGACTAACTCCTTAGTCATATTGAGCTCATAATGATGATGTCTTACCGAGTGGGCCCAGAGACACCTCTCCGTCACACGGAGTGACAAATCCCAGTCTCGATTCGTGTCAACCCAACAGACACTTTCGGAGATACCCGTAGCGTACCTTTATAGCCACCCAGTTACGTTGTGACGTTTGGCACACCCAAAGCATTCCTACGGTATCCGGGAGTTACACAATCTCATGGTCTAAGGAAATGATACTTGACATTGAAAAGCTTTAGCAAACGAACTACACGATCTTGTGCTATGCTTAGGATTGAGTCTTGTCCATCACATCATTCTCCTAATGATGTGATCCCATTATCAACGACATCCAATGTCCATGGTCATGAAACCGAGACCATCTATTGATCAACGAGCTAGCCAACTAGAGGCTCACTAGGGACAGGTTGTGGTCTATGTATTCACACATGTATTACGGTTTCCGGTTAACACAATTATAGCATGAATAATAGACAATTATCATGAACTAGGAAATACAATAATAACCATTTTATTATTGCCTCTAGGGCATATTTCCAACAGTCTCCCACTTGCACTAGAGTCAATAATCTAGTTACATTGTGATGAATCGAACACCCATAGCATTCTGGTGTTGATCATGTTTTGCTCGTGAGAGAGGTTTGGTCAATGGATCTGCGACATTCAGATCCGTATGCACTTTACAAATATCTATGTCTCCCTCCTGAATGTAATCACGGATGGAGTTGAAGCGGCGCTTGATGTGTCTTGTCTTCTTGTGAAACCTGGGCTCCTTCGCAAGGGCAATAGCTCCAGTGTTGTCACAGAGTAGAGTCATCGGGCCCGACGCATTCGGAATCACTCCTAGGTCGGTGATGAACTCCTTCATCCAGACTCCCTCCTTTGCTGCTTCCGAAGCAGCCATGTACTCCGCTTCACATGTAGATGCTGCCACGACGCTTTGCTTGCTGCTGCTCCAGCTCACTGCCCCTCCATTCAAAATATACAGGTATCCGGTTTGCGACTTGGAGTCGTCCGGATCTGTGTCGAAGCTAGCATCGACGTAACCCTTTACGACGAGCTCTTCAGCACCTCCATAAACGAGAAACATGTCCTTTGTCCTTTTCAGGTACTTCAGGATATTCTTGACCGCTGTCCAGTGTTCCGCTCCGGGATCACTTTGGTACCTCCCTACCAAACTTATGGCAAGGTTCACATCAGGTCTGGTACACAGCATGGCATACATGATAGAGCCTATGGCTGAAGCATAGGGGATGGCACTCATCTCTTCTCTATCCTTTGCCGTGGTCGGGCATTGAGTCGTACTCAATCTCACACCTTGCAACACTGGCAAGAACCCCTTCTTGGACTGATCCATATTGAACTTCTTCAATATCTTTTCAAGGTATGTGCTTTGTGAAAGACCAATGAGGCGTTTTGATCTATCTCTATAGATCTTAATACCTAATATGTAAGCAGCTTCTCCAAGGTCCTTCATTGAAAAACACTTATTCAAGTAGGCCTTGATACTTTCCAAGAGTTCTATATTATTTCCCATTATCAGCATGTCATCCACATACAGTATAAGAAATGCTATAGAGCTCCCACTCACTTTCTTGTAAATACAGGGTTCTCCATAAACCTGTACAAACCCAAACGCTTTAATCACCTCATTAAAGCGAATGTTCCAACTCCGAGATGCTTGCACCAGCCCATAGATGGAGCGCTGGAGCTTGCATACCTTGTTAGCATCTTTAGGATCGACAAAACCTTCCGGCTGCATCATATACAGTTCTTCCTTGAGGAAGCCATTAAGGAATGCCGTTTTGACGTCCATTTGCCAGATCTCATAATCATAAAATGCGGCAACTGCTAACATGATTCGGACAGACTTTAGCATCGCTACGGGTGAGAATGTCTCATCGTAGTCAACTCCTTGAACTTGTCGATAACCCTTAGCGACAAGCCGAGCTTTATAGGCGGTCACATTACCGTCTGCGTCAGTCTTCTTCTTAAAGATCCATTTATTTTCAATGGCTCGCTTATCATCAGGCAAGTCCACCAAAGTCCATACTTTGTTCTCATACATGGATCCTATCTCGGATTTCATGGCCTCAAGCCATTTGTCGGAATTCGGGCCTGCCATCGCTTCTTCATAGTTCGAAGGTTCACCGTTGTCCAACAACATGATCTCTAGGACAGGATTACCGTACCACTCTGGTGCGGAACGTGTCCTAGTGGACCTTCGAGTAGCAACTTGATCTGATGTTTCATGATCATCATCATTAACTTCCTCTCTAGCCGGTGTAGGCTCCACAGAAACAACTTCCTGTGCTGCGCTACTCTCCGGTTCGAGTGAAGGTACAATTACCTCATCAAGTTCCATTTTCCTCCCACTTACTTCTTTCGAGAGAAACTCTTTCTCGAGAAAGGATCCATTCTTGGCAACAAAGACTTTGCCTTCGGATCGTAGGTAGAAGGTATACCCAATAGTCTCCTTGGGATATCCTATGAAGATGCACTTTTCCGCTTTGGGTTCGAGCTTCTCAGGTTGAAGTTTCTTCACATAAGCATCGCAACCCCAAACTTTTAGAAACGACAGCTTAGGTTTCTTTCCAAACCATAATTCATACGGTGTCGTCTCAACGGATTTAGACGGTGCCATATTTAAAGTGAACGCGGCAGTCTCTAATGCATATCCCCAAAATGATAGCGGTAAGTCGGTAAGAGACATCATTAATCGCACCATATCCAATAGAGTGTGATTACGACGTTCAGACACACCATTTCGCTGAGGTGTGCCTGGCGGCGTGAGCTGTGAAACAATTCCACATTTCCTAAGGTGCGTGTCAAACTCGTGACTTAAATATTCTCCGCCACAATCAGATCGTAGGCATTTTATTTTCCTGTCACGTTGATTCTCGACCTCACTCTGAAATTCCTTGAACCTTTCAAAGGTTTCAGACTTGTGTTTCATTAAGTAGACATACCCATATCTGCTCAAGTCATCAGTGAGGGTGAGAACATAACGATAGCCACCGCGAGCCTCAACACTCATTGGACCGCATACATCGGTATGTATTATCTCCAACAAGTCAGTTGCTCGCTCCATTGTTCCGGAGAACGGAGTTTTGGTCATCTTGCCCATGAGGCATGGTTCGCATGTGTCAAATGATTCGAAATCAAGTGACTCCAAAAGTCCATCAGCATGGAGCTTCTTCATGCGTTTGACACCAATATGGCCAAGACGGCAGTGCCACATGTAAGTGGGACTATCGTTATAAACTTTACACTTTTTGGTACTCACACTATGGACATGTGTAACATCACGTTCGAGATTCATCAAAAATAAACCATTGACCAGCGGGGCATGAGCATAGAACATTTCTCTCATATAAATAGAACAACCATTATTCTCGGATTTAAAAGAGTAGCCATCTCGTATCAAGCGAGATCCAGATACAATGTTCATGCTCAAAGCTGGTACTAAATAACAATTATTAAGGTTTAAAACTAATCCCGAAGGTAGATGTAGAGGTAGCGTGCCGACGGCAATCACATCGACCTTGGAACCATTCCCGACGCGCATCGTCACCTCGTCCTTTGCCAACCTTCGCTTATTCCGCAGCTCCTGCTTGGAGTTACAAATGTGAGCAACTGCACCGGTATCAAATACCCAGGAGCTACTACGAGCGCTGGTTAGGTACACATCAATAACAAGTATATCACATATACCTTTAACGTTGCCGACCTTCTTATCCGCTAAGTACTTGGGGCAGTTCCGCTTCCAGTGACCGGTACCCTTACAATAGAAACACTCGGTCTCAGGCTTGGGTCCATTCTTGTTCTTCTTCTTCCCGGCAACTTGCTTACCGGGCGCGGCAACAGCTTTGCCGTCCTTCTTGAAGTTCTTCTTACCCTTGCCTTTCTTGAAACTAGTGTCTTGTTTACCATCAACACTTGATGCTCCTTTCTAATCTCGACCTCTGCTGATTTGAGCATCGAGTACAACTCAGGAATGGACTTCTCCATCCCCTGCATGTTGTAGTTCATCACAAAGCTTTTGTAGCTAGGTGGAAGCGACTGGAGGATTCTGTAAATGACTGAGTCATCCGGGAGATTAACTCCCAGCTGAGTCAAGCGGTTGTGAAGCCCAGACATCTTGAGGATGTGCTCACCAACAGAACTGTTCTCCTCCATCTTACAGCTGAAGAACTTGTCAAAGATGTCATATCTCTCGACTCGGGCATGAGCTTGGAAAACCAGTTTCAGCTCTTGGAACATCTCATATGCTCCGTGTTGCTCAAAACGCTTTTGGAGCCCCAATTCTAAACTGTAAAGCATGCCGCACTGAACAAGGGAGTAATCATCGCAGCGTGACTGCCAAGCGTTCGTAACGTCTTGGTCCGCTGGGAGAATGGGTGGGTCACCTAGCGGTGCATCAAGGACATACAATCTCTTGGAAGCTATGAGGATGATCCTCAAGCCACGGACCCAGTCCGTATAGTTGCTTCCATCATCTTTCAGCTTGGTTTTCTCTAGGAACGCGTTGAAATTGAGGTTGACATTTGCGTTGGCCATTGGATCTACAATATAGATATTAAAGGCAATTTTAGACTAAGTTCATGATAATCGAGTTCACATAATCAAATTATTCAATGAACTCCCACTCAGATAGACATCTCTCTAGTCATCTAAGTGACACATGATCCATGTCAACTAGCCCGTGTCCGATCATCACGTGAGACGGACTAGTCATCCATGGTGAACATCTCCATGTTGATCGTATCTTCTATACGACTCATGTTCGACCTTTCGGTCTTCCGTGTTCCGAGGCCATGTCTGTACATGCTAGGCTCGTCAAGTCAACCTAAGTGTTTCGCGTGTGTAAATCTGGCTTACACCCGTTATATGCGAACGTTAGAACCTATCACACCCGATCATCACGTGGTGCTTCGGAACAACGATCCTTAGCAACGGTGCACAGTTAGGGTGAACACTTCTCTTGAAATTTTATTGAGAGATCATCTTATTTACTACCGTCGTTTTAAGCAAATAAGATGTAAACATGATAAACGTCACATGCAATCAATATAGTGACATGATATGGCCAATATCATCTTGCTCCTATGATCTCCATCTTCGGGGCACCATGATCATCATTGTCACCGGCATGACACCATGATCTCCATCATCATGATCTTCATCATTGTGTCTTCATGAGGTTGTCTCGCCAACTATTACTTCTACTGCTATGGCTAATGCTTAGCAATAAAGTAAAGTAATTACATGGCGTTTGTGATTGACTCGCAGGTCATACAATAAATAAGACAACTCCTATGGCTCCTGCCGGTTGTCATAGTCATCGACATGCAAGTCGTGAACCCTATTACAAGAACATGATCAATCTCATACATCACAATGCATCACATCACATCCTTCTGGCCATATCACATCACAAGGCATATGCTGCAAAAACAAGTTAGACGTTCTCTAATTTGTAGTTGCAAGTTTTTACGTGGTTGCTATAGGTTTCTAGCAAGAACGTTTCTTACCTACGCCAAAACCACAACGTGATATGCCAATTGCTATTTACCCTTCGTAAGGACCCTTTTCATCGAATCCAATCCGACTAAGGTGGGAGAGACAGACACCCGCTAGCCACATTATGCAACTGGTGCATGTCAGGCGGTGGAACCGGTCTCACGTAAGCATACGTGTAAGGTTGGTCCGGGCCGCTTCATCCCACAATACCGTCGAATCAAGATAAGACTAGTAACGGCAAGCATATTAACAAAATCGACGCCCACAACTGCTTTGTGTTCTACTCGTGCATAGATTCTACGCATAGACCTAGCTCATGATGCCACTGTTGGGAGACGTAGTAGTAAATCAAAATTTTCCTACGTGTCACCAAGATCTATCTATGGAGAAACCAGCAAACGAGTGGGGAGAGATTGGATCTTCATACCTTTGAAGATCGCTAAGCGGAAGCGTTACAAGAACGCGGTTGATGGAGTCGTACTCGCAGCGATTCAGATCGCGGTAGATCCGATCAAGTGCCGAACGAACGGCACCTCCGCGTACAACACACGTGCAGCCCGGTGACGTCTCCTACGCCTTGATCCAGCAAGGAGGAAGGAGAGGTTGGGGAAGAGCTCCAGCAGCAGCACGACGGCGTGGTGGTGGTGGAGTAGCAAGGTATCCCGGCAGGGCTTCGCCTAAGCACTTCGGAGGAGGAAGAAGCAGAATAGGGCTGCAGCGAGAGAGAAAGAGTTCGTCGTCTCAAACCTGCCCAAACCCTTGCATATATATAGGAGGAAGGAGAGGGAGGGCTGGCTTGGCCCCTCCTCCAAGGAGGAGGGATTCGGCCGAAGTGGGGGGAGAGTCCTCCTCCCACACGGGAGGTGGATCTCCCCCTTTTAAATCCCTTTTGCCTCTATCTCTAGATCCCTGGCGCATGGGCCCTTTCTAGAAGGTATTGGCTGGCCCAATATGTGCTGGCACACCTCCTCTAAGGGCCCATGAGGTCCTTTGGTCGTAACCCCCTCCCGGGGGTCCTCCGGCACCCTCCCGGCACTCCCGGTACAATACCGATGAGCCCGAAAACTTTCCGGTGACCAAAACTGGACTTCCTATATATCAATCTTTACCTCTGGACCATTCCGGAGCTCCTCGTGACGTCCGGGATCTCATCCGGGACTCCGAACAACCTTCGGTAATCACGTATACCTTTTCCCTATAACCCTAGCGTCATCGAACCTTAAGTGTGTAGACCCTACGGGTTCAGGAGACACGTAGACATGACCGAGACACCTCTCCGGCCAATAACCAACAGCGGGATCTGGATACCCATGTTGGCTCCCACGTACTCCACGATGATCTCATCGGATGAACCACGATGTCAGGGATTCAATCAATCCCGTATACAATTCCCTTTGTCTATCGGTATGGTACTTCCCCGAGATTCGATCGTCGGTATCCGCATACCTTGTTCAATCTCGTTACTGGCAAGTCTCTTTACTCGTTCCGTAATACATCATCCCGTGACTAACTCCTTAGTCATATTGATCTCATAATGATGATGTCTTACCGAGTGGGCCCAGAGATACCTCTCCGTCACACGGAGTGACAAATCCCAGTCTCGATTCGTGTCAACCCAACAGACACTTTCGGAGATACCCGTAGCGTACCTTTATAGCCACCCAGTTACGTTGTGACGTTTGGCACACCCAAAGCATTCCTACGGTATCCGGGAGTTACACAATCTCATGGTCTAAGGAAACGACACTTGACATTGAAAAGCTTTAGCAAACGAACTACACGATCTTGTGCTATGCTTAGGATTGGGTCTTGTCCATCACATCATTCTCCTAATGATGTGATCCCGTTATCAACGACATCCAATGTCCATGGTCATGAAACCGTGACCATCTATTGATCAACGAGCTAGCCAACTAGAGGCTCACTAGGGACACGTTGTGGTCTATGTATTCACACATGTATTACGGTTTCCGGTTAACACAATTATAGCATGAATAATAGATAATTATCATGAACTAGGAAATACAATAATAACCATTTTATTATTGCCTCTAGGGCATATTTCCAACAGAACTATCATGGTGGCTCCTCAAGCAAGAGGGGTCCCCGTCCCGCGATTCGGGAGCCCGATCCTTATCAGTCGAGGGACGCACCGGTGCAACCAGGTGAATGGCCTTCCGATGAATTCATGATTCATGCAGGTTTCAAGGACGAGTATGATACATTTATTCGCAACGCCGGACTCGAAGAATTCATCTCTAATAAATGTGAACAGTATACAATACTCACTGCCTCTTTTGTTCGTAGATTCATATTTTCAGTTGGCCGTGACACATCCATACTGTTTGATCTTTATGATAAATCGTATACTATGGATTTAGAGGATTTTAATAGCATATGCAAGATACCTGATTGGGGTAGTCTCAATGAACCTCCTAAGTCCTCGATTAGAGATTTTATTTCCAGTATAACTGTTGGGGAAACTAGAGATATTATGCAGGCTACCATGGGGAGCATTCATTTTCCTGCCTTACATTATTTTTCCCTCTTCATAGGCGGATGCATTAATGGTAAGCATGACCATAGCCACCTCGGTGCACCTGACCTCAGTATACTTAAGAGTGCAGTAACAGGTGATAGAAGTTTTAACATGGGAGCTATAATTGCTAGAAGGCTAAATAACAATGCTAATGAAGGAGATTTCTTTGGTGGGATCTATGCTACTCGCCTAGCTAATTATCTTAAAATACCCATCCAGACAGGAGATCCCCCGCTTCGCAGTGCTTTCCTTGATCGTGTTGCTATGATACGCTTCTAGTTCCTTGAGAGAAGCAATGAGTCCCTCCTATACCGGTTAATATTTAACCGAGAGCGTGTTTTTCATATTACTGTTCCTGCTCCTGACTTCTTTGATTTTTAGGGTAAACGAAGATATTACATAACCAGATAAGAGGCAGAGGAGTATGAGAGGGACGTGAAGGCTGCTCGCCTTCGGGAGGCAGCTATTCAGGCGGTAGCTGCCGTGACCCAGTACAACCCACATTATGATTTTGGATATCGCTCGGAGTACCCCGGAGCTGGTTACTTTCCGCCTTGGGAGTAGACCAACTTAGGTCAAACGACCAAGCTTGGGGGAGTACGTGTTTCTCACCGACTTTATATTCATGTTCACACATTCACTTTGATAGTCGGTGTTCACATTTTTTCATTATATCATCCATGCTAGTTTATTTTCTTTTTCTTGCATTCTTTTTTGTGATTGATTAACTTGAGAAAATTCAAAAAAAATAAAAATGAGAAAAACAAAAAAAAAGAGTTGCAACTTTACATTCTTGCATGCTTAGTAGTCACTAAGAAAAGAAAACCCAAAAAGATTTCCCGTTCTTCTTTTGCTTGTTGGAAGCTTTCCCGTGTAAATAGTTTTATTTTTCTTTGGGTCTAGGTAGAAGACCATGATTAAAATGATTAGTGGCTCTCATATGCATTATTGTTTATCCGTCAAAGAGCCATATTACTTTGTCTTCTCCTCTGAGTTTGCTTGCCGATTCTAGCTTAGTCCAATGCACGAACACTCGTATTATTATTCACATCATTCGGTCGTGCAAGTGAAAGGCAATAATGACGATATATGATGAAGTGACTGAGCTTGGAAAAGCTGGTATGAACTTGATCTATTTGATTTTTGTAAATATGACTAGCTCATCGTTCCTAATTTGGCATTGTTATGAGAGAAACATGTTTGCAATGACAACTTACAGATCATAGTTTCTTATGCCATGCTTAATTAGCTAGGAGCTTATAATGGTTTGTCTTGGGTGCCAACATGAATTTTAAAATGATTGTGATGTAGTATGATAGGATGGTATCTTCCTTTGAATGATTCAAGTGGCTTGACTTGGCACATGTTCACGCATGTAGTTGAAACAAAATCAACATAGCCTCCACGATATTCATGTTCATGGTGATTTATATCCTACTCATGCTTGCACTCAATGTTGGTTAATCTTAATGCATGTTGATGATTGTTGTCGCTCTCTAGTTGGTCACTTCCTAGTCTCTTTCTAGCCTTCACTTGTACTAAGTGGGAATACTGCTTGTGCATCCACTTCATAAACCCAAAGTTGTTCCATATGAGTCCACCATACCTACCTATATGTGGTATCTACCTGCCGTTCCAAATAAATTTGCAAGTGCCATTCTCTAAAGCTTCACATAATAATCTGTTTTGTATGCCCGAACCGCTCATGTGGTGACAAAGGGGCAGTCAGTATCTTTCATGCTAGGCGTGTTATCCTCGATATGTGTTTATTCACTATCACTCACGAGAAAGGGGCCGGTAATCGGAATGCCCAGTTCCATGCTGAAATCAAATAAAAATATAATTGCAAACAAACTCCCCCTGGATTGTTGTTGCTATGGACGGCACCCGAGGATTCGGCTAGCCGTGGAGTGTGATTGATCGGTGGTGGGGGAGTCAAAACTTTACTATTCTGTTTGGGAACCGCCTATAATATGTGTAGCATGGAAGATGGTGACAACCCTTGGGCATCGCGTTGACACTGAAAGCATGCCACCACAAAATTATTTATCTCTGTTTTAAAAAGCTTGAGCTCTGACACCTTTGTGGATCAATGCTTCCCTCTACAAAGGGCCTATCTATTTACATTTCTGTTGAGTCATCCTCTTCTTATTAAAAGCACCAGCAAGAGAGCACCTTCGTCATTTATATGCTTTGCTATTAATTGATATTGAGTATGACTATGACTGGATCTTCTTTGCCATGAATTACAATTTCTAGTCGGCCCTTGGTCTTTGAAGATGCTCTGCATTTATGTTTTGCGGTCTTAGAAAGGGCTAGCAAGATACCATCTATTCATATTATATCATGATTGTTTTGATTGAAGTGTTGATGTTTGAAACTTATTATTATTACTCGCTAGTTGATTAGGCCATTGATATGAGTATACCATGAGACCTGAATGTCATTGCTTATGTGGTTAGCTTATGATCTTGCTAAAAATCTGAATATGAGTTATATATAATTACAACAACAAGATCAAACAGAGTTCGTAAAAGTTTTTATTTTGTCTCTTTCAGTTTATCAACTGAATTGCTTGAGGACACGCAAGGATTTAAGCTTGGGGGAGTTGATACGTCTCCAACGTATCGACTTTTCTGAACTCTTTTGCCCTTGTTTTGGACTCTAATTTGCATGATTTGAATGAAACTAACCTGGACTGACGCTGTTTTCAGCAGAACTGTCATGGTGTTGTTTTTGTGCAGAAATAAAAGTTCTCGGAATGGCCTGAAAACATACGAGGATTTTCTCTGGAATATATAAAAAATACCAAAAGAAGAATCAACCGGAGAGGAGCTGCCCGTGGGCCACGAGCCCAGGAGCCCCCCCTAGGGCGCGCCTGGCAGGCTCGTGGGGCCCACATGGCTCCTCCGACCTCCTCTCGAGCTCCATATAACTTCTTTCGTCCAGAAAAAATTAGGAGAGAAGATTTCATCACGTTTCATGATGCTCTCCATCGTTCGTGAGTAATCTCATCGTAGGCTTGCTGGACGGTGAGGGGTTGGATGAGAGCTATCATGTAATCGAGTTAGTTTTGATAGGGTTTGATCCCTAGTATCCACTATGTTCTAAGATTGATGTTGCTACTACTTTGCTATGCTTAATACTTGTCACTAGAGCCCGAGTGCCATGATTTCATATCTGAACCTATTATGTTTTCATCAATATACGTGTGTTCTTCATCCTATATTGCAAGTTGTAGTCACCTACTATGTGTTATGACCTGGCAACCCGGAGTGATAATAGCCAGAACCACTCCCGGAGATGACCATAGTATGAGGATTCCATGTATTCACAATGTGCTAATGCTTTGTTCCGGTTCTCTATTAAAAGGAGACCTTAATATCCCTTAGTTTCCATTAGGACCCCTCTGCCATGGGAGGGATGGACAAAAGATGTCATGCAAGTTCTTTTCCATAAGCACGTATAACTATATACGGAGTACATGCCTACATTACATTGACGAACTGGAGCTAGTTACATATCACCCTATGTTATAACTGTTACATGATGAATGCCATCCGACATAATTATCCATCACCGATCCAATGCCTACGAGCTTTTCCTATACTGTTCTTTGCTACGTTACTTTACGCTAATGCTGTCACACTTGCTACACCAATCACTACTGCTACTGTTACCACTACTACTTTTACTATCATACTACTTTGCTACTAAAGCTTTGCTGCAGATACTAAATCTTTCAGGTGTGGTTGAATTGACAACTCAACTGCTAATACTCGAGGATATTCTTTGGATCCTCTTGTGTCGAATCAATAAATTTGGGTTGAATACTCTACCCTCGAAAACTGTTGCGATCCCCTATACTTATGGGTTATCAGTGGCCCGTTAAATGGATATGGGACTGCTGCATGAAAACCTCCACGTTGATATTCTGGACCATTAAATCCCTGTTCTGGTGATCTTGGCCGCTTAAAGTTTCTTGGCCGATCAAAGTATTTTTTACCAGCCCTGCCATGTTCATACTTAGCAAGAAGCTTACCAAAAGTGACCTTCGGCTTTTCTATCTTTTTTATTGCCTTACCCTTCCCCTCATTAATCTTCCAACGTCAACTTCAGGGCTTTTCGGTTTGATCATTCTAGGCTTGGCACTTTGCACAACACAAAACCTAATGCTGGTACTGCAACCTTAATTGATTCATCACCCCTAGAATTTATCTCAATCTGCACTCTTCTAGACAGTTCCCTAGTATCTTGGAGAGACTTTGAGCTATTCTCAGCCACCACCATTTCTTTTCCTTTTACCGATTCGACCTGAGATGGCCGAACAAGAACTTTCTTATTCTCAAAATCAATCGTGTTGACAGGGAAAGGATTAGCATCTAATTGCATCCGCTCATCAAACTTCAAACGTCCTTCGTTAATGGCCGATTGAACCTATCGACGAAAAACATTGCAGTCATTTATAGCGTGAGAATAAGAATTATGCCATTTGGAATAAAGACGCCTTTTTAATTCTTTCGGTGATGGTATAACATGGCCATTATTCAGTTTAATTTGCTTCCATTGTAATAAATAATCAAAGATCTTATCACACTTAGAGACATCAAATGTGTATTTCATCTCTTCCTTCTTATGTGAAATCGGCTTTAGTGCAGAACAAACAAATGGTTTAGACATAGAAGCCCAATCCCATTCAGCCACACACATATCTGTACCTTCATCATCTGATGACTAGGAATCACATCCCACCATGTTCATACCAGGCCGATCACTTTTACTAGTTCTAACACTAGACCTCAGGAAAAAAAATAGATTCTTCTGCTCGGCTTTCTTGAGCCAGAGCTTTCTGCAAAACTTAACTAACGTCAATGAAATCATGTCCTTCTAGCTTTTCTTTAAGATGTACAAGCAAATCTAAATAAGCTAGATCAGCGAGATCCCTATCATAAATTACCAAATTAAAACATCAGTTTCGTATATCTCTAAACCTTCTAATATATTCAGCAACAGATTTAGTATGCTTCTGTTTAACCGATGTTAAATGTGACCATTTGAGTTCATTATCTCCGGTATAAAAATACTCGTGAAACTTCTGTTCCAAATTAGGTGCAAGCGAAGAAAAAAAAATAAAAGTCTGTACGAGATAAAGATAATGGAAATAATCTTAGTTTTAACACCTCAGTAGCACTAGCTTCACCACATTGTACAGTAAATTTAGCAATATGCTCCAGTGTTGTTCTACAATATTCTCCGGTGAGCTTCACAAACTCGGGTATCCTGAACCCCCTAGGATACTGAAACGTATCATAATAATCAGGGTATGGTTTTTGATAAGCTCATGCCTTCCCCTTTGCTTCCAACCCAAATGAGACAGTAGCCAACTGTTCTTTAAGATTATCAGCCCCTGTGTGAGACTCGGCCATAGGCCGATCTTGTGCCATTGGCTGTTGCTGCCCTATAGCACTAGTTTGTGGAATATCATGGCCAAGCTGCAGTGTTTGGTTCGGCTGTGTGTATGGCAAATATCTGAAAGGACTGTTAAAATTACTAGACGGTAATTGACCATATGCGGTGGTTGAATTCTGAGGTGGTATGGTAGGCAATAATGTATCATAGGCTGGTATGGAGACACAGGAATGCTTGCTGGAATCACATCTACTCGGCTTTGATTATTGATCATAGACGGAACCGAGGTATATGGGTTAGCTGTAGGACCTGACAAAGAAAATGCAGGAGGTGCATATGTATGTCCTGATCTAGCAACACTCGGTGGAACACTATTAGCCGTACCAGTACTATTGTGATTTGCATATGAATTCATCGGCATACCATATTGTGGTGCTCCAGGGGGTGTTAAGAGTGCCGATGAATTGAGAGGCATAGCCCCATGTTGTACATTAGTAGCATTATTATTAGAAGAAGAAGCATCAGATTCTAAGGGCTGCCTATCTCTTTCTCTGTCAGAATACGCAACTGATGGCTGCATAGAGTTACTAACCTGCATCTTTTCAAACAGATTTGTAACATGACCAGCGACCATGCCGTCTAGATTTCTAACAAAATTTCCATGTGTATTATGAACAGATGCACTTACTGGTTGATCAATCATAATAGCCATCTCTTCCTTGAGACCATGTGTAATTTCGCTTACCGGTCCTACCTTTGATGCTTCTGTCACAGATGGCAGATCAGATCTCTTCATAATGAAGCCTTGGCGAGTCTTCTGGAAGCAGGAAAGCATTGTATCTTCAAATTCCTGCTTGCGCCGGCGTTGAGCATCTTCAAATTCTTGCAAACGTTGCTCATACTTCTGACGATATTCTTCTGGCAGCTCATCTAATGTAGGTTTGATGATGTTGTCGGACTTGAGTTCGGCCTTGTCGTCAGACATGATAGCCGATTGACTTGATTCCCCAGCGGAGTCGCCAAATTGTGTTGACAGCGAAAATTGTTTGCTCAGCAACACGCTCAATTCCTGAACAGATCAACAATCTAGCCAGATCTTGCTGATCTCAAGACAGACTTGATTTCTTTAGTGAACTTCAACAGATCAGCGGCAAACAGAACCTAAGTGATGTCTAGGTTCAGGTGCAGCGGCGTAGGATTGACCTAGTGCTGCGGCGATCCCTGAACTTGGAGGCAAGAACAAAGGCGGGTTATGGAAAAAAAGAACAAAAGAAAAACTGTGCGTAGAAATAGTAAATTGTTTGTTGTCGATGTTGGGTGCCCCCTCTACCGGCCTCGACCCTACATATATATACAGGGCGATCTGGACTTTGATCCTTTAAACGATCAGGAGACCAATCTGATTACAACTCTATTTTATATAATTTGGTCCTTATCTGTACGTTCGAAACCTTGTTTCCTTGATACAAAAAACTGTATAAACCAGCGAGGTCAACTTCTCTCCATGCTCAAGAATAATTAGGCATATATCAGCCGTAGTCCTATCTTCATCTTATATGCGATGACTGATGTGTGTGAATAACATTAGAGTCTGAATCTGCAACTTCATGTACTAACTTACCTCCCTGACTCCATAAGCATGTAGACATCTTCAGTTAAAAACAATCTTCAGCTTAACACGTTAGTAGATCAGTATCATTGGGGCAAAGATTTTGATTCACGATCCATATTTTAATTTGCCAAATTTGATTATCAACACGACGATGCATACAAAGTAACATGGCAAAGAAATTGGTGCGGAGAAAGAATTAAATAGCTTGAGCCCCCGCGCAGACAATCACTGGTTTAGCCAACAGGCCACGACCATCTGTGTGTCAATAATATCATATGTATCTTACGTGAAATTTCGGAGCAGTTGAATTCGAGTTTAGTTATTTTCTAGGGTAACGTTAACTCCTGGTAATAACCGGTCTGTTATGGGAAATTCCGACCAAAAGAAAAAACATGGCAGGGAGCAGTTGGAATTTTTTATGATGTAGATAGAATCAAGGGATTTGTTTTTTTGTGAGAATAACTGGGGCTTGGCAGCCCACCAGTTGTTATATTACCCGAGGTTCTTATGGCAGTCATACAATGTGTTTAATCGAAAAGGTAAAAAAAACAAGAAGCTAAGAAGCCAAAGCAGCAGGGGAAGGAGCTACATGGAGTGTCGTAGCGATGGAACCACGACAAGATGTTGTCCGCCGCTCTAGAGAGGTTGTCGCCGGCATGGCAACAAATCGCATTGAAGGTGGCATTGTTGCGAGCCTTCCAGATTTGCCAGAGAAGCACATAGAGGTTTTCAAGGGAGCATACGATCTCGGGAGGAGCGTCATATCGGCGGCACCACATCAAGGGATTTGTTAATGGCGTCAATTGAAGAATATTTGGATATGGATGGAAGGATATTTGGAGTGGGGGAGATGTTGTGGAACGAAATGTCAAGTAACACCATCATTGATCCACCAAATCCCCAGTTTTCCATCCCGATGGCGGTGCCGCCAACCTCCAATCCAGCACCACCATCGGAGCAGCCCTTTGATCAACAACAAGATGGCCTAGTCCTACTGGAGGGAATGTTCCACCCAAACACTGTGATGCCACCACTACTGGCGCCAAGTTCCCACCAAACCAAATTTTTATTTTTATTTTGAAACTGAGGAACAACGCCCCCGGCCTCTGCATCAGTCGACGCATATGGCCATATTATTACAAATATAGCAAACTAAGTCTCAGGTTCATCATGGTCTCACAAAAAAAGAAGTAAATAACAGTAAATGAATGTATGCCACATCCGGCGACACTAAAAGACTACGATGTCTACACACGTAGCCTATTAATAGCTCGCCATCCAAACTGGCTGAAGATAGCCCGTGCGATCGTCTCCCACCGGTTGCACCCAATATCCATAATCTCCCTAGCGTCCACATGATTGAGAAATGACCACGTATGGCTCCAAGTAGTGGCTCTGTATATCATTTCTTGTATTTCATATAGCCCAAAATAAAGCGCTTATTCCAATGCATATATGATTGCCTAATGTGCCGTCAACTCCGTTGAGCCACGTCCCAAATAGCATGTTAATGTTCATTGGTGGTTGAATGTTGAAAGCTATATGGACAGTTCGCCAAAGCAGTTTTGCTAGTGGGCATTCTAAAAAAGGTTTTGGATTATTTCGTTATGATCGCAATGGCAGCATTTGGCACTTCGGTTCCAATTCCGCTTTATCATGTTATCTTTCGTTAGTATCACTCCCTTGTGTACAAAACAACAAGAAAATTTTAATTCGGAGCGGAACTTTGATCTTCTAGATATGCAAAGACCTTGAGAGGGGCCAGAATTAATTAGATCCAAATACATCAACTTTACTGAAAAAGATCCACTCGTGGTTAGTTTCTAGTGAATTTGATCTGGTTGATCAGAGAGTTGAACATCCATCAACCGTGTGACAAGATGTAACCATGAATTCCAGCGTTCTCCCACTAAAGCTCGCCGGAATAGAACATTGTGCAATATTATAAAGAGTAGGATATTGTAAGGCTAGCAGCGTCTCCCCCAGCCACATGTCCTCCCAGAATCTGGTCTTGGTACCATTACCAACCAGAAACTTGACTCGCTGGAAGAAGGTTACTTTCATCTTCATTAGCCCTTTCCAGAACGGTGAATCATTCGGTCTAGCTGTAACCTGCGCTAGTGACTTGGACTGTAGATACTTATTTCTCAAAAATTGTATCCACATTCGTCAGTCTCAGTAGATAGCTTCTAGAGCCATTTGCTAATTAGGCATCTATTCTTGACCTCAAAGTTTTCAACTCCTAAAACCCCTTGATCATTAGGACTGCATATAATATCCCATTTCGTTAACCTATATTTCTTCTTAGACTCATCTCTTTGCCAGAAGAAACGTGATCGATAAAAATCTAATATTTTCCGTACTCCGATAGGTACTTCAAAGAAATATAAGAGAAACATCGGCAGACTAGTCAATACTGAGTTTATCAAAACAAGTCGACCTCCATAAGACATGAGCTTGCCCTTCCAGCAACCTAGTCTTTTTTTAATCTATCTTCAATACATTTCCACTCCCTATTCGTTAATCATCTATGATGAATAGGAATCCCAAGGTAACTGAAAGCAGTGATTCACAACCGAAAAGTTGCCTATATGCGTCTTGTTCTTCCTTGACTCTTCCAAAGCAGAACAATTCGCTCTTATTAAAATTTATCTTTAACTAGATAATTGTTCAAATAGGCAGAGCACAAGCTTCATATTTCTAGCTTTTGCTAAATCGTGTTCCATGAATAAAATTGTGTCATCAACATATTGTAGTATGGATAATCCCCCCTCTACCAGGTGCGGAACTAGTCCAACTACCTAGCCGTTCTCTTTAGCATGACCAATAAGGACCGTCAACATATCCGCAACTATGTTGAACAAAATGGCACACATGGAATCGCCTTGTCTCAGTCATTTATGGGTCTGAAAATAACGACCTATGTCATCATTAACTTTAATTCACACACTACCTTTTTGAATGAATGTATCTACCTGCTCCCTCCAGGATTCTGTAAACCCCTTCATGTGCAAGGCTTGTTGGAGGAATGGCCATTTGACCTTGTCATATGCCTTCTCGAAATCCACCTTAAATATAACCCCATCAAGTTTCTTTTTGTGGATTTCATGTAAGATGACCACCCCTTCAAGGATGTGTCTTCCTGGCATAAAGGTTGTTTGAGATGGTTGTACTACGGAATGTGCAATCTGTGTAAGTCTATTCGTAGCAACCTTTGTAAAAAAAATTAAAATTGACATTAAGCAGACATATCGGTCTAAACTGCTCAATGCGAATAGCCTCCACCTTATTTGGCAACAAAGTTATTGTTCCAAAGTTTAGGTGAAAAAGTTGTAGCTGCCCATTGAACAAATCGTGAAACAAAGGCATATGATCTCCTTTGATTATGTGCTAGCATTTCTTATAAAATTCTGTGGGAAACCCATCCGGTCCCGGTGCCTTGTTTTCTTGCATTTCTTATAAAATATTGCGTCATACACCTCTTTTTCAGTGAACGGAGCAGCAAGTACCTCATTCTCATCATGGCTGAGCTGACGTATATCAATCGTAATGCCTTCATCAAGAGAAACATAATTCCCTTGAGGTGCACCGAAAAGTTTTTTGTAATACTCCGTAATGTATAGTTTAATATTTTCATACCCAACAATTGTGCCCTCATCCTATTCAAGCTGAAATATTTTTTCTTCCTATGATTGCCATTCGCAATGATGTGAAAGAATTGAGTATTATCATCTCCTTGAACCACTTTTGTCACTTTTGCCGAAGTACCCATTTCATTTCCTCCTCTCTCACAAGAGTTTGCAATTTCTTTTAAGCTTCAATCTTAATATTTCTCTTTGTTATATGAAGAATTGTGGATTAAGCTTTGACATCCAAATAATTAATGAGTTGGAGCAGCCTCTCTTTTTCCACTTTATAGATTCCACTTTGGTTTTTGGCCCAACCTCTTAAAAATTGGCGCAAGTGTCTAATCTTATTCTGTCATTTATCCATATTAGTAATCCCCCAGTTTCTCTTGCCCACTGTGTAGCAATGAGATCCATAAATCCTTCTCTCTTGAACCAACTCAATTCGAAGGAGACCATATTTTGATTACCCACATGGTTGGCTTCTCCAGAATCCACCATTTGTGGTGTATGATCAGAAATGGCCCTTTGCAAGGCGCGTACCGTGACCAACGGGAATTTCTGTTCCCACTGAACGTTGGTCAGAACTTGATCCAACTTCTCATATGTTGGAGTTGGAAGTGAATTGGCCCATGTGAATTGTATACCGGTGAGTTCAATTTCTTTTAAATCAAGACTCTCAATAATCGCATTAAAAATGAATGACCATCTTCCATCAAAGTTGTCATTATTTTTTTCTTCCTGTCACCTTATTATATTAAAGTCTCCCCAATCAAAATGGGTAGACTCTCCTCCCCGCAAATTCTCACTAGATCCGCGAGGAAATTAGGCTTAAGCTTAGGTTGCGCCGCCCCATATAAAGCGACCAAAACCCATCTAAAACCGTCAACTCTCGATCTCACACGAAATTTGATAGCGAACTCACCATAAACCACACTCAACACCTCTAAAGTTTCACACTTAACCCCCAACAAGATCCCTCCAGATCTTCCCCTTGGAGGTAAGCAATGCAAATCAAAATCAACCCCACCCTAAATGGTATTGAGAAATTGTGGCGTAAAGTTTTCTCGACCTGTCTCTTGCAAGGCCATAAAATCAAGTTTCTGTTCTAACGATGTTTCTCTAAGGAACCTTCTTTTAGCCAAGTTCGCAAGACCTCTGCTAAGAAATGGGATAGACCTTCCTCTTCCAAGTTCTTTTGGGCTTCTCTAGCATCCCCTCGGATTTTTCAGAATTATGTGTTTCATTAGGAAGAGTGTCGGCCATCGGGGAAGCCATATACCTGTTGGAAATATGCCCAAGAAGCAATAATAAATTAGTTATTATCATATTTCCTTGTTCATGATAATCGTTTATTATCCATGCTATAATTGTATTGATCGAAGACTTAAATGCATGTGTGGATACATAGACAAAACCATGTCCCTAGTATGCCTCTAATGGACTAGCTCGTCGATCAAAGGATGGTTAAGGTTTCCTAGCCATGGACATGAGATGTCATTTGATAACGGGATCACATCATTAGGAGAATGATGTGATGGATAAGACCCAAACTACAAACATAGCATATGATCGTGTCAGTTTATTGCTACTGTTTTCTGCATGTCAAGTATATGTTCTATGACCATGAGATCATGCAACTCACGGATATCGGAGGAGTGCCTTGTGTGTATCAAACGTCGCAACGTAATTGGGTGACTATAAAGGCGCTCTACAGGTATCTCCGATGGTGTCTGTTGAGTTGGCATGGATCGAGACTGGGATTTGTTACTCGGTGTGACGGAGAGGTATCTCAGGGCCCACTCGGTAATACAACATCACAACAAGCCTTGCAAGCAATGTGGCTAAGTGTTAGTCACGGGATCTTGTATTATAGAACGAGTAAAGAGACTTGCCGTTAACGGGGTTGAACTAGGTATGGCGATACCGACGATCGAATCTCGGGCAAGTAACATACCGAAGAACAAAGGGAACGTTATACGGGATTAACTGAATCCTTGACATAGAGGTTCGACCGATAAAGATCTTCGTAGAATATGTAGGAACCAATGTGGACGTCAAGGTCCCGCCATTGGTTATTGACCATAGAGGTGTCTCGGTCATGTTTACATAGTTCTCGACTCCGCAGGGTCTGCACACTTAAAGTTCGGTGACGTTTCGGTAGTGTAGAGTTATGTATGGTGGTGACCGAAGTTTTTTCGGAGTCCCGGATGAGATCCCGGACGTCACGAGGAGCTCCGGAATGGTCCGGAGGTAAATATTCATATATAGGAAGTCCCAGTTTTGTTTCCGGAAAAGTTTCGGGCTCATCGGTAGTGTACCGGGAGTGCCGGTAGTGTACCGGGAGGCCTCTGGGAGGGGTATTTCGACCCCAAGAGGTCCATGGGCTGTGGGAGAATAATAACCATCCCTTAGTGGGCTGGGAAAACAGCCACAGAGTCCCATGGTGCAGGAGAGAAAGTCCTAAAGCAAAAAGTGGAAAATCAGCCAATAGGAGGCAATCCTACTCCAACTAGGATTGGAGGTGAAGTAGGATTGCTTCCCACCTCCTATTTCGGCCGACCCAAAAGCCTTGGCTGACTCTCCTCTCCTCTCCTCCTATATATACTAGTGGATTGGGTGGTTTTTGGACAGAATTTCCGGCCACGTGCTACCCGTTTCACCGGTGCACAGTTTCTCCTCTAGATCGGTTTTCCGCAGCGCTTAGGCGAAGCCCTGCCGGAATCACTCCACCACCGTCACCGGAGCGCCGTCACGCTTCCGGTGAACTCTCTCTCCTCTCCACCTCCTCTTGCTGGATCAAGACGGTGGAGATCGTCATCAAGCTGCACGTGTGCTGAACGCGGAGGTGTTGTCCGTTCGAAGCTAGATCGGAAGGACCGTGATCGAGATCGCGAGACGGTTCGTGATGAGATCGCGGAACGGATCGTGATGAGTTCGCGGGACAGATCATGATCAAGATCGTGAGATGGATCGTGATGAAATCGCGGGACGGATCGTGATTGGATCGTGGGACGGATCGTGATGAGATCGCGGGACGCTCGGCGATTTGGATCGCGAAGATGTTCGACTACACCAACCGCGTTTCTTAACGCTTCCCGCTTAGCGATCTACAAGGGTATGTAGATCCACTCTCCCTCTCATAGATGCTCATCACCATGGATAGGTTTGCGTGTGCGTAGGAAAATTTTTGTTTCCCATGCGACGTTCCCCAACAGTGGCATCATGAGCTAGGTTGATGGTTCGATGAGATCTCGAGTAGAACACAAAAGGTTTGTGGGCGTTGATGCTTAGATTGCTTCCTCCCTTGGTCGGATTTTGGTTCAGCGGGATTGTGACATGAAGCGGCCCGGACCAACATTACTCGTACGCTTACGAGAGACCGGTTCCCTCGATGCAACTTGTTGCTTAGATGGCTTGCGGGTGACAGTTTCTCTCACTTTAGTTAGATCGGATCCGACAAAGGCGGTCCTTGAGAAGGTTGAAAAGCAATCTATGTATCACCATTGTGGTTTATGCGTAGGTGAGAATCGTTCTTTCTAGATACCCGTAGCAGCCACGTAAAACATGCAACAACAATTAGAGGACGTCTAACTTGTTTTTGCAGGGTATGTTTGCATGTGATATGGCCAATTACATGATGAGATATATGTGATGTATGAGATGATCATGTGATGTATAGAATTTCACGACTTGCATGTCGTTGACTACGGCAACCGGCAGGAGCCATAGGGTTGTCTTTAATTATTGTATGACATGTGTGTCAATCATTAAGAGCTATGTAATGCTTTACTTTATCGCTAAGCGGTAGCAATAGAAGTAGAAGCAGGGCTGGCGCCACAACCCCAATGGCAACACATTGATGGAGATCAAGATGATGGAGATCATGGTGTTGTGCCTGTGACGATGGAGATCATGCCGGTGTTTCGAAGATGGAGATCTTCAACACAAGTTCATGGCCATATTATGTCACTTATGAATTGCATGAGATGTTAATCCTTTTATGCACCTTGTTTTGCTTAGTATGGCGGTAGCATTATAAGGTGATCCCTCACTGGAATTTCAAGATGAACTGTGTTCTCCCCGAGTGTGCACCATTGCCAAAGTTCGTCGTGTTGAGACACCACGTGATGGTCGGGTGTGATAGACTCTACGTTCACATACAACGGGTGCAAGCCAGATTTGCACGCACAGAACGCTCGGGTTAAACTTGACGAGCCTAGCATGTACAGACATGGCCTCGGAACACAAGAGACCGAAAGGTCGAGCATGAGTCATATAGTGGATATGATCAACATAATGATGTTCACCATTGAAGCCACCTTAACTCACGTGATGATCGGACTTGAGTTGGTGAATTTGGATCATGTATCACTTGAATGACCCGAGGGATGTCAATTTGAGTGGGAGTTCTTAAGTAATATGATTAATTAAACTCATTATCATGAACATAGTCAAAGTGTCTTTGCAAATTATGTTGTAGATTACTAGCTCGCGTTGTAGCTCCCTTGTATTTTTATATGTTCCTAGAGAAATAAAATTGAAAGATATTGGTAGCAAAATTGCGGACTGGGTCCGTGATCTGAGGATTGTCCTCATTGCTGCATAGAAGGCTTATATCCTTAATGCACCGCTCGGTGCGCCACCCCATCTAGCGTCGTCTATAGATGTTTTGAACATCTGACAGGCACGTTTCGATGAATACTTGATAGTTTAGTGTGTCATGCATTACGGCTTAGAATTGAGGCTCCGAAACATTTTGAACGTCACAGAACATATGAGATGCTCTAAGAGCTGAGATTGTGATCTCAGGCTCGTGCCCGAGTTGCGAGATATAGGATCTCCAACGAGATTCTTTGCCTGCAAGATGAAAGAGAATATCTCAATCATTGAGCATGTGCTCAGACTGTCTAGGTACTACAATCGCTTGAATCGAGTGGGATTTGATCTTCCAGATAAGATAGTGATTGATGTAGTTCTCCAAATCACTGTCACTGAGCTACTAGAACCTGGTGACGAACTATAAAATACCAGGGAAAGAAATGTTGATCCCTGAGCTGTTCGCGATGTTTGACACCGCGAAGGTAGAAATCAAGAAGGAGCGTCAAGTGTTGATGGTTAATCAAACCACTAGTTTCGAGAAGGGCAAGAGCAAGGAGGGAAACTTCATGGATAGCAAGTCAGTTGCAGCTCCAGTGAAGCAACCCAAAGTTGAACTCAAACCCGAGACTAAGTGCTTCTGTTATGAGGTGAGCGGTCGCTGAAGCGGAACAACCCTAGATACTTGGTAGATAAGAAGGCTGGCAACATCGATAGAAGTATATTTGATATACGAGTTACTAATGTGTACCTTGCTAGTACTCTTAGTAGCACCTGGGTATTGGATACCGGTTCGGTTGCTAAATGTTAGTAACTCGAAATAAAAGCTACGGAATAAACGGAGAACTAGCTAAGGGTGAGGTGACGATATGTGTTGGAAGTGTTTCCAAGGTTGATGTGATCAACATCGCACGCTCTCTCTACCTTCAGGATTAGTGATGAACCTAAATAAATGTTATTTGGTGTTTTGCGTTGAGCATGAACATGATTAGATCATGTTTATTGCAATACGGTTATGCATTTAAGTTAGAGAATAATGGTTATTCTGTTTACATGAATAATACCTTCAATGGTCATGCACCCACTGAGAATGGTTTGTTGAAATCTTGATCGTAGTATTACACATGTTCATAACATTGATGTCAAAAGATACAAAGTTAATAATGATAGTACCACATACTTGTTGCACTACCGCTAAATGTCATATTGGTATAAAGCGCATGTAGAAACTCCATGCTGATGGATATTTGGACTCATTCGATTTCGAATCGGTTGAGACATGCGAACCATGCCTCTTGGGCAAGATGACTAAAGGACCCCGTTGGATGGAGCGGGCAAGTGATTCATTGGAAATGATACATGTTGATGTATGCAATCTAGTGAGTCTTGTAGCGTGCAGTGGATATCATTATTTTCTTACCTTCACTGATGATTTGAGTAGATATAGTGTATATTTACTTAATGAAACACAAGTCTGAATCGTTTGAAAGGTTCAAGCAAATTCAGAGTGAAGTTTAAAGATCATCGTGACAAGAAGATAAAAATGACTGCGATATGATCGTGGAGGTGAATATCTGAGTCACGAGTTTGGCATACAACTTAAGACAATGTAAAAGTTGTTTCACAACTAAACGCCACCTGGAACACCATAGTGTGATGGTGTGTCCGAACATCATAGTTATGCTCTATTGGACATGGTGCGTGCTATGATGTCTCTTGTCGTTTTACTACTATAATTTTGGGGTTATGCATTAAAGACAACTACATTCACTTTAAATAGGGCACCATCATAATTTTGAACTCTCTCTCCTCTCCACCTCCTCTTGCTGGATCAAGATGGTGGAGATCGTCATCAAGCTGCACGTGTGCTGAACGCGGAGGTGTCGTCCGTTCGGCGCTAGATCGGAAGGACCGTGATCGAGATCGCGAGACGGTTCGTGATGAGATCGCGGAACGGATCGTGATGAGTTCGCGGGAGAGATCGTCATCAAGATCGTGAGACGGATTGTGATGAGATCGCGGGACGGATCGTGATGAGTTCATGGGACGGATCGTGATTGGATCGCGGGACGGATCGTGATGAGATCGCGGGGCGCTCGGCGATTTGGATCGCGAAGATGTTCGACTACACCAACTGCGTTTCTTAACGCTTCTCGCTTAGCGATCTACAAGGGTATGTAGATCCACTCTCCCTCTCGTAGATGCTCATCACCATGGATAGGTTTGTGTGTGCGTAGGAAAGTTTTTGTTTCCCATGCGACGTTCCCCAACAATACCCCCCCCATCCCTCCTCATCCCCATCCTTGTCCACCCCGTCGTCGGGTATTAAATCCTCAAATGAGCTTTGGAGAGATGTGATACCCAACTTATTAATCTCTGTGTCATTCATAGGATTTACTACTGCCAAGTTTTGGATTAAATCAATGGATCTATCCACTTCTAAATCAAGGATATCATTAACAGTTTCAGCAATATCTTTTGCATTACTACCAAGTGAGATAACTAGGTTGCTAGCATTTTCTACTATTTCATTCTCATTAAAGTGCAAGATGGAATAACTTGTATAAACTGACATACCTGAAGTTCCTTCGACATTACGGAGCTTGGTGGCCCGCATAGCATGCCCCAGCAGAATGTCGTCCGTGTCCGGTTGTCCCTGGATACGGTGACTGAATCGTCGTTCAGAAGACATGGGATCCAGTATCCCGCCAAATCTGATCACATCGTCCATAGATATCCCTGCCTTATTTCCTTGAGCCTCCTTCCCTCCATCTAGCGTGTTAGGTGTCAGAGTAGTCTGAACTACAATCGAGTCCAGTGTGGCAACCTCCGGATCCCCATGCTATTGATGAGGTCCATCCAGCGATGTCCAAAGTGAACACGTCGCAATAGGGGGAGATGAACGAGCCTCCTGCCCACGTCCCTGGTTCTCCACCTCGCCGACGTTCGCGATGTTATGTCGAGCAGGCGAATGCTTACAAGCCATCTGCTCGCAGTTCTCGGGCCCCTGCTCTCCAGGTTGGTGAGACTGCTCCTCCAATAGGAGACGCGGCCCATGTCATTGCTAGCCGAAGACCCTGCCGCCGACCTCCGCCAGCCCTCGACCCAAGAGAGGGTGACGCTGCTCCTCCATCCGGCGACGAATGTGAGGGGCTGAGTGAGATAAGCCGGGCCTCCTGCCCGGACCCCTCGGATCCCACTCCTGGAGTAGACATGACATGGCGTTTTGGCGATTCATACAGCCGGGGCTTGTGCCCTCCACCCCCTCCAAGCTGTTGCATATCTGATAGTGTGATAGGCGCGGAAGTCCTTATAACCTCCTTTGGCTGCACATCACTTGTGTTGCTATGACATATCATATGGTTATGAATATCATCAACCTCCATCCTGTCCGCACATACACGGCTCGGTGCGGACTGCACGTCCAAAGAACCAAAGCAAAGAGAAGCCATGGGTGTTGACGATGGTGCTTTCCCAGAATTATTAGGTGTATCTGCTGATTTTGAAGATTGACACTTGTCACTGGCCCTATCAGCACCATCTCCTAGGTGCCCATCGGCCCCTTTCCACTTCCATCACCATCACCCGTCATATCAAGATCTTGATCATTAGCAGACACCTGTGGAATAGGCTCCTCGACCTCCACATCGAGATCATAATGCACATCATCATATGCCCAAGACACAAAATCAGGCACACGCTCCAAATCCAAGACACCAATAAGTAACCTCGTGATCCCAAATTTTCGCGTGAAAGGCATATCCACTTTCTCTGTTTTTCCAATCAGCGAGCCAAGGCTCCAAACAATAAGAAAGTCATTAAGGAGAGCCTCCAGTACACCAGAAAGTCTAATCCAAACCTACTCAAGAGTTGTTCCCTTTGGCTCTGTTTTTTTGCTCTCATCAAATTCAAGCATGTAATTAGTTCCCGGAATTTTGCTGACCCCAAACTTCAAAAGGCGCTCACGATCCTCTCTCCGTGGAAAGTCTACTCGAAACACCTGTTCCTCCACTTTGACTGGTGCCTTATGATACATCTCAGACACGAGCCTCCGTAGTTGCTGATATACCTGATCTTCAGTTAGTGAGCCATTAGACACCTTAACCAAGCCCGTTGTTGTGCTCAGCGGACGTGACGACACTTGAGCTAAGTTAGAGAGAGGGGTCTTGAAGAACATTAGTTTGTTGTGGCAAACTCCATATATGTTGGCCACCGGTTTAGGTGCTGATAGCAATGGGCATGTCGTCTCAGTATGGCCTGGCTTCAGAAATATATCACATATCACTGCCTTGCAGTCCATCACAAAATGTCCAGCCATCCCGCATCGGAAACAACTCGTTTTTTCTTTTTTATGGGCTGCCTTGTTCGCCCTCGCAGTGTCAGTTTTATCATTGCCTGGCTCATTTTGTTTTGCACTTTCATCAGAACTATGGGTTGCCGGAATTGTCACGGCTGCCCAAGCCTTGACTACAGCCGCCGTTGCTTCTGGCAATGCCGCAGCCGAGGTTGAGGCCGTGTTGCTGCCCTCTGTGTATGTCCCTACGTCTGAAACCATCGGTTTCTCTGTTTGTTCCCAATGACGCCGAATAGGAGGCTTCTTACCGACTGCGCGCCCACCTCCATCCCTTGTCCTGAAGAACCGAGAGGGGAGCCTGAAGCACCCTCCACAAAGTCCCCAGAAGGAGGGTGAAAGTTGGGGTGCCACTGATAACCACGACCTTCACCCCCGTACCATCGGCCATGCGAAGCCCCGCCTCTGTCATCATCCCACTGGTTCCAGTTAGGTCTTTTCCCTCTGTACGTGGCGTCACCTCCACCGGGGCCACTGCCGTATCCTCCGCGACCTCCGTTCATAACGTCCCCTTGACCCAGCCCGAAACCGCCACGCCCCCCATTGGCGCGACCAGCCCCTGCACCTGCACGCGCGGGCGCCGCTTGTTCGCCCCGGCCATGCATAGCGCTGCGACCAGCCGCCGGCTGAGCTACCGCACCCCGTGCGTCAGCGTCATTGCGAGTCGATGCAGGCTATAGCGGTCGATTTCCGTCGTCCCGACCTTCCATGGAAGAAGGATGCGCCGGAACCGATTCGTTCCTGTCGATGAGAACCAGCGGAGGCGCAATACGCGGAGCGCGTCCGTGATACGTAGAGAAGCATGGAGACGGTCTCCTCTTAACCCTAGTCTCAGCGGACACTTCGTTTGCATGGGAAAACTGTCGATCACACGGCTCAGCCGTCGATCGAGAGTTCACGTCCACCTCCATAGGCCCAATAACCTTAGTGTAACTGGCCCAATTGGATGAAGAATCTGTCTTTCTTGGCCCAAAATAGAATTCAAACGAGCCTGCCTTGCCACACGGATCCCAAGATCCGAATCGGCCGCCGCCGGCGCCGGCGGCGGTCTCTCCACCACCGTCTGTCCTTTCCTCCGTCGAAACGGTACCTTATTCCAGTTGCCGATGAAGTCCGCGAGGGTAAGTGCCGGTAGACGTACCTTTGATAGGGACCCTTCCATGGCCATACCGCTGTAGCCGCCGTACGCTGGTGAATGATCCGCCGGAATACCTCGATTTTGTCATCGTCACCATCGCCCAGTCCTTCCCATGGGAGGTCCGTATGAGGGATCATTCCATCTATGCTATCCACAATTTCCTCCTCGAAATACCCAACCCTCAAGGACTCACAAACGTAGTCCGATGGCGTCGGGGAGCACTCATCGGCAACAGCGCAGCCGATCTGATCCTCCTCGGTGTCGGAGTCTTCTTCCGATCCGGTGAGAGCCCAAAACCTGCTGCCCCGTTGAACTGGATCAGCCCTGGTGGCAACCGTCGTGTTCACCGCCGACCCTTCATGCGCGGCACGATCACCCCGCACGGAATCATACACCGGCCTGCAGACTCGCCGACCATGAGTACATGCTGCGGTGCACCCCGCCAGACAGGTGGTCTGATCCACCACGCCACCCACTCCTCCAGCGGCGCGCCCAGCCAGACCGGTCGTCTGATCCACTGCGCCATCCTTTCCGCTTGCTAGATCAATAATTTCAATTGGATCCTCCGACATCCTGTCCACCTGCACAATCTGATGTGTGATGTGAATGTTAAAAATATCAATGATTAAAGACGCACCTTGGCCAATCTGATCGTCAATCGTCATCTTGAAGCAGTCGGCCAGCGAGGATATCCTCCTCCAAATCTCTTAATGTCATCCATCTTGAATATACGTTGAGATGAAGAATGCCCTCGATGCGCTCGGCCGATCCACCAATTCGGGAAAATGAAATGCGCCATCGGCTTGGCGATTCCACCGTCGGCTCGGGCCGAAGATCTGATGGAACAGACAAAGGAGTCGCCCTACCCGCCTCCGCCGAGCCTCCTCGATCGCCAGGAGGGCGTCTGATCCTGGCGCAACCCGCCAGACACAAGGCGTAGCGATGTCTGAGCCACCGCGCCACCAATATGCCCATCGTCGTGCGCCGGCAGACAGCCCAACTGCTGTGTCTGATGCCCCGCTCTGTCAGGTTGGAGCAGCCCCGGTGGAGCTTCAGGCAGGGTCGCAGGTGCCTCGGCGCCCCGCACGTCGCCCCGCATGTCGCCTCCTTCATATCCGGAGACTAGGCATGTAAATTGGCAGCATACTTACCAAGGTTGAAGTCAGATAGACATGGAACTATCGCCGATATTCCAGGTGTGCTGCTCGAGGAAATCTTCCTCCTCCTCCAAACTGCTGCCGAGCCAGCTCGCTCCTCCACCACTCGTGCTTCCTTCCGCCGCGTCATCCCCGACCACGCCTTCCTGCGGCAATACCACGTAATCCACCTACCAGCTCTCATCGGCATGGTCCTCGTCCAGCCCAGCTGCCTCGTCCCGACCCGTTCCTTCGCTAGCTTCGACTTCTCCTTCTACCCCTTCCTCCCCTCCAAAATTGGCCGTACCTGGAGTCTAGTTAAATTCTTTGACGGACGCGCCCTTGTCGCCGGCACCTGGTGGAGGAAAAAAGTGGCAGACGTGTCCTCGTTAGCTCCGAGCTATGCGACCGGGGGCACCACAATTTTTTTGGTCAATGACCTCGCCGTGTGCTCCCGGATGTTTAGCCATCAATTTATCCAACACAAAGTTGTACACAACAATTCAATTCTTAGAAGCAAATATAAGAGGGTGCCGAAAGTGTATGAATTTTTCATCCAAGTTAGGTACAGGAAATATGGTTTTAACGTTGGAGATAATGGCCTAATACCTCGTTGACTTTTAAAATTTTGAGAGATTTGACCCCTAATGATGACAATGTAAACATGTGAGGATATGAAAGCATACATTAAGTTGATGAAATGGCCATGCAATCGTTTACGAGAGAGAGCAGAAATTATGAAGTTTCATTCAATTCGATCGAATGCTATTACAAGATCAATCTTGAGCAAAAGAGTGAGTAATTTTTTAAGGTATAACCGCCAATTCTAAACCCTTCAATGTAAGTTTCCGGAGTGGGTTCTTGAGTCTCTATTCGTCAAGGATTTAGAAAGGATCTTGTAATGAACAAACATACTTGACTGGAAATATGGCCATCTTGTCATGCCAAGGGACGACAATTGAAGAAAAAGTGGTCTCCTATCTCTAGTATTATAATTTTGAACACAATACAGTCATAGTCATATATATGCACATACACTCACCCCTCTGAACCCACAAACACATACCATATCCCTATGAGCACCTTCATTAGACTACACTAGTAGAAAACAGAACTTTCGTCCGCCTCATTAGTCGCGGTTGGCTTATGAACCGGCACTAATGTGATCATTAGTCATTAGTGCCGGTTCGTGACAGGGATCATTAGTGCCGGTTCGTTACGGACCTTTAGTCTCGGTTCGTGCCACGAACCGGCACTAAAGGTATGGTGGCAGGCTGGCGTCAGCCTGGGGCCCCATGACAACCTTTAGTCCCGGTTGGTGGCTCCAACCGGGACTAAAGGCTAACCTTTAGTCGCGGTTAGAGCCACCAACCGGGACTAAAGGCCCCCTATATTGGAACCCTTCGGCGCCAGCCCGAGAAGAGTCCTCTGTTCTTCCCCTTTCCTTTCCTCTCTGTTCTTCCTCTCTTCCTCGAGCTCATCCTCAATTTTTCCCAAAATTTGTCAAGATTTGGAAGCATCCCATCCTTCCAAGTCTTCACAAAGGTTAGCAACTTTGTACTTTCATCTCTCATTGCTAGATTAGCTCTTGCAATGCTCTATAAGTATAGTAATTTGTGGGTTTTAGTTTGTATGTGGTAGTTTATCTGATTTATGCAATTTGAGGTCAAATTAAATTCTTTCTTTGCATTTGTAGGTGTGGTTTACTTAGTGCCTTCCCGTCCCCGTCCTAACCACTGCCGATCGCCCGCACCATCCCGTCGCCGGCACCACCTTGGTGAGCTTCTTGTTCTTATCCTTTTTATAAAAAAAAACATGTTTGTAAGATTTAGTTAGTTACTTGTATAGTATTCTTACCTATATGGTTGTTTGTTATACATAGTGGCATGGTTTTGAAATCCGTCCCCGTCGGCCCTCGTCCGGTTTATGATGCGAATGTGGTATATACTCTCTTTTATAACTCTTTGTTACATTTCGTGTTTATGATAATTATGCCAATCAAGTTGACATAGATATTTTTATCTAGGAGGTATGTGAACCGGAGATTCCAACCGACATAGATATTCTTGTCAAGAAGTTAAATTTAGTCACTACCAGGAAAAGGCCTACTAGTGGCGCACCTGTTTTGGCTACTAATGCCGCACTACAGGTGCGCCACTAGCATCATGCCATTAGTAATTAGTACTAATGGCGCATCCCTGGGAGTGCGCCATTAGTATATCACACGGTGCGTCATTACTATCTGACTTAGTAATGGCGCATCACATACAAGTGCGCCGTTACTATCTGACTTAGTAATGGCGCATCACATACAAGTGCGCCATTACTAACAAAAAAAATCAAAATTTTTTTCAGAAATTTTTTTTTCAAATTTTTTTTCAGAAATTTGGTTTTTGTTTCTTCTTAATGTCGGGTCACTATTGCTTAATCTCTGGTCAATATGCTCAATCTCAAGTCAAGTGACTATCTGACTTAGTAATGGCGCATCACATACAAGTGCGCCGTTACTATCTGACTTAGTAATGGCGCATCACATACAAGTGCGCCATTACTAACAAAAAAAATCAAAATTTTTTTCAGAAATTTTTTTTTCAATTTTTTTTTCAGAAATTTGGTTTTTGTTTCTTCTTAATGTCGGGTCACTATTGCTTAATCTCTGGTCAATATGCTCAATCTCAAGTCAAATTGCACTCCGTGGTCAAACTTCTCAACAGGTCACTCATCCTCACACTACTTCAGCCAGAGCACGCTTAACTTCTCAGTTCTATCACCAGCTCAATTAACAGGCACTTGTTGATATATCTATCATATCAATCCTATTAAACCTTGTTGATGTCTGGGACTTTGTTCATGTTCATGAGTGTTCATGAGTGTCATGAAATTTTGAAAAAATATTTCAAACTTCCCGATCATATTACATATCATATTTTGAACATTTTTTCCAAAAAAAATTGAAAATGATTTTTTTTCTATTAAATTTCCCCTCTAGATCTTAAAAGCCCCGTATCTTTTATTCTGTTAGGTTTTTGGGGATTCTAAAAATCTTCATCGGGATTCTAAAATTCGGATGTCACTTTTCGAGTCGATGATTTTTCATATAAAAAACTTTTGAGTTCGTATGCAAAAGTTATGCCCGTTTTACTAAATTCCAGAAAGATTTTGCAAATAAAGTCGAAATTCATATTTGTAAATTTTCCATAGAACTAGACCACATATCACATGGGAAACTTATTTTCTCTTATTTTTTTTCATTTTCATCATTTTCTTTTATTTTTTAAAAAACTGAAAAGGCAGTCCACAGGGGGGGTGCATTTTAGTAACCCTGGTTACTAATGGCGCACCAGTTAGGTGGTGCGTCATTACTAGTTTTGCAAAAAAAAAGTTAATAGTGGCGCACCGTGTGTGTGGTGCGCCATTACTAGTTTGAACTAGTAATGGCGCACTATACACTGGTGCGCCATTACTAGTTATGAAAAAAAAGTAAAAAAAATTTGTTAGTAGTGGTGCACCGGATGAGTTGTGCGTCATTACTAGTTATAACTAGTAATGGTGCACTGTGCCCTGGTGCGCCATTACTAGTTTTGGAAAAAAAAAGTTTGTTAGTAGTGGCGCACCGTGGGTGTGGTGCGTCACTGTTATATAGTCGTGGCACACCACATGTGTGGTGCGTCATTAATGTCCATATTATCTATAGCCCTTTTCCTAGTAGTGAGTTGAAAAAGAAAACGAGTATTTGAAATAAAAAATGAAAAGAGTTGAAGAAGAGAAGATAAAATTGGAGTTGTATGTTGCCGATGTCGTCGATGATCACAAGATTAAGATGGGTGCAATGTGCTTAAAGATTAGAAAATTTAAAAGATGTGCCATTAATAGTAAAGCTTGTTATCACTATGTTGTTGGATCAATTGTTACCTTAGTTGCGATTTTGATCGCATTTGTTGTTGCATTTAAATGCTTTAGGTAGAGAGTTTGTATGTTGTTTTATGAGAACAAGTGTGTATGAATTTTATGTACGAACTTGTATTAATTTGGTATTTTCGGTGTTGTGCAATGAAGATGAGCCGGTAATGGATGTACGAGGACGATACTCTCCCAAGTTCATTAATGGCAGGCATTTCAAAAGTTGCTGATAATCTTAAACAAGAAGCTACCAAAGGACAACCAATTTCTAGAGAGTACGTACGAAGCAATGAAGGTTGTCTGCCCTCGAGGATTAGAGATTGAGAAGATACATGCATGCCCTAATGACCGTGGTGAGTATGAGGATTTAAATGCATGCCCGGTATGCTGTGCATTGCGCTATAAGATCAGCCACGACGACCCTGATGATGTTGAGGGCGAGCGCCCCAGGAAGAAGATTCCTACTAAGGTGATGTGGTATGCTCCTATAATATCACGGTTGAAACGTTTGTTCCAAAATAAAGTGCATGCCAAGTTGATGCGATGGCAAAACGAAGACCGTCAGAAAGACGGGAAGCTAAGAGTGCCCGCTGATGGGCCATAGTGGAGAAAAATCCAGAGAAAGTGGAAGGACTTTGCAAAGCATGCAAGGAACGTATGGTTTGGTTTAAGTGCAGATGACATTAATCCTTTTGGGAAGCAGAAAAACAATCATAGCACATGGTCTGTGACTCTATGTATCTATAATCATCGTCCTTGGTCGTGCATGAAGTGGAAGTACATTATGATGCCAGTGCTCATACAAGGCCCCACGCAACCCGGCAACGACACTGATGTGTACCTAAGGCCATTGTTTGAAGAACTTTCATGGCTGTGGAATGGAAAAGGTGTATCTGCGTGGGATGCGAAAGATCAGGAGGAATTTGACCTACATGCGTTGCTGTTTGTAACCATCAATGATTGGCCTGCTCTCAGTAACCTTTCAGGACAAACAAACAAGGGATACCACACATGCACGCACTGTTTAGATGATACCGATAGTATATATTTGGATAAATGTAAGAAGAATGTGTATCTGGGACATCGTCGATTTCGTCAGAGTAGGCATCCCGTAAGAAAGAAAGGCAAGCATTTCAAAGGTGAGGCAGATCACCGGAAGAAGCCTCGCCGCCGTACGGGTGATGAAATACCTGATATGTGTTGCAAATATGCCCTAGAGGCAATATATAAAGTGTTTATTATTATATTTCCTTGTTCATGATAATTGTTTATTATCCATGCTAGAATTGTATTGATTGGAAACGCATTGCATGTGTGGCTAAATAGACAACACTGTGTCCCTAGTAAGCCTCTAGTGAACTAGCTCGTTGATCAAAGATGGTCAGGGTTAGCCATTGACATGTGATGTCATTTGATAACGGGGTCACATCATTAGGAGAATGATGTGATGGACAAGACCCAAACTACAAACGTAGCATATGATCGTGTCAGTTTATTGCTACTGTTTTCTGCATGTCAAGTATATGTTCCTATGACCATGAGATCGTGCAACTCACGGATATCGGAGGAGTGCCTTGTGTGTATCAAACGTTGCAACGTAACTGGGTGACTATAAAGGTGCTCTACAGGTATCTCCGATGATGTCTGTTGAGTTGGCATGGATCGAGACTGGGATTTGTTAGTCCGTGTAACGGAGAGGTATCTCGCGACCCACTCGGTAATACAACATCACAATAAGCCTTGCAAGCAATGTGACTAATTGTTAGTTGCGGGATCTTGTATTACGGAACGAGTAAAGAGACTTGCCAGTAACGAGGTTGAACTAGGTATGGAGATACCGACGATCGAATCTCGGGCAAGTAACATACCGAAGAACAAAGGGAACGTTATACGGGATTAACTGAAACCTTGACATAGAGGTTCGACCGCTAAAGATCTTTAACATACCGAAGAAGTTCGACTACACCAACCGCGTTTCTTAACGCTTCCCGCTTAGCGATCTACAAGGGTACGTAGATCCACTCATCCTCTCGTAGATGCTCATCACCATGGATAGGTTTGCGTGTATGTAGGAAAAAATTTGTTTCCCATCCGACGTTCCCCAACAGTGGCATCATGAGCTAGGTTGATGGTTTGATAAAATCTCGAGTAGAACACAAAAGGTTTGTGGGCGTTGATGCTTAGATTGCTTCCTTCCTTGGTCCGATTTTGATTTAGCGGGATTGTGAGATGAAGCGGCCCGGACGAACATTACTCGTACGCTTACGAGAGACCGGTTCCCTCGACGCAACTTGTTGCTTAGATGGCTTGCAGGTGACAGTTTCTCTCACTTTAGTTGGATCGGATCTGACAAAGGCGGTCCTTGAGAAGGTTGAAAAGCAAACTATGTATCACCGTTATGGTTTATGCGTAGGTGAGAATCGTTCTTGCTAGATACCCGTAGCAGCCACGTAAAACATGCAACAACCATTAGAAGACGTCTAACTTGTTTTTGCAGGGTATGTAGTGATGTGATCTGGCCAATTACATGATGAGATATATGTGATGTATGAGATGATCATGTGATGCATAGATTATCACGATTTGCATGTCGATGAGTACGGCAACCGGCAGGAGCCATAGGGTTGTCTTTAATTATTGTATGACCTGCGTGTCAATCATTAAGCGCTATGTAATGCTTTACTTTATCGCTAAACAGTAGCAATAAAAGTAGAAGCAGCTGGCGCCACAACCCCTATGGCTGCACATTGATGGAGATCAAGATGATGGAGATCATGGTGTCGTGCCGGTGACGATGGAGATCATGCCGGTGCTGTGAAGATGGAGATCTTAAGCACAAGTTCATGGCCATATCATGTCACTTATGAACTGCATGTGATGTTAATCCTTTTATGCACCTTGTTTGGCTTAGTACGACGGTAGCATTATAAGGTGATCCCTCACTTAATTTCAAGATAAATTGTGTTCTCCCCGAGTGTGCACCGTTGAGAAAATTCGTCGTGTCGAGACACCACGTGATGATCGGGTGTGATAGACTCTACATTCACATACAACAGGTGCAAGCCAGATTTGCACGTGCAGAACACTCGGGTTAAACTTGACGAGCCTAGCATGTACAGACATGGCCTCGGAACACAAGAGACGGAAAGGTCGAACATGAGTCATATAGTAGATATGATCAACATAATGATGTTCACCATTGAAGCCACCTTAACTCACGTGATGATCGGACTTGAGTTGGTGAATTTGGATCATGTGACACTCAGATGACCTGAGGGATGTCAATTTGAGTGGGAGCTTTAGTAATTTGATTAACTAAACTCATTATCTTGAACAATAGTGTACGTAACCTTTGCATATTTATGTTGTAAATCAATGGCTCGCGCAGTAGCACCCCTGAATTTTAATGTGTTTCTAGAGAAAGCTAAGTTGAAACATGATGGAAGTAACTTTGTTGACTGGGCCCGTAATCTGAGGATTATCCTCACGGGTTCCCAGAAGTCATATGTCATTAATGCACCGCTTGGTGACCAACGAGAAGACATGACCTCCGAAGACGTTAAGAACGCTTGGGAGGCTCGTGCTGGAGACTACTCAATAGTTCAGTGTGCAATATTGTATGGCTTAGAACCGGGACTTCAAAGACATTTTGAACGTCATGGAGCATATGAGATATTCCAGGAGTTGAAGTTTATCTTTCAGAAGAATGCCCGGATCGAGAGGTATGAGACCTCCGATAAATTATATGCTTGCAAAATGGAGGAGAACGGGTCTATCAGTGAGCACATACTCAGAATGTCTGGGTACTCGAACCGTCTAGCTGAGTTGGGAATTACCCTTCCGTCGGAGGCGATCACTGATAGAGTTCTTCAATCACTGCCACCTAGTTACAAGAGCTTTGTGATGAACTATTACATGCACGGGATGTACAAGTCAGTCACTGAGCTGTTTGCGATGCTGAAAGTCGCTGAGTCTGAAATCCAGAAAGAACATCAAGTGTTGATGGTCAATAAAACCACTAGTTTCAAGAAAAATGGCAAGGGAAAAGGCAAGAAGGGTAAAACCAAGAAGGATGGCAAAGCAGTTGCTACTCCTAAAAAGAAGCCTAAGCATGGACCTAAGCTAGAAACTGAGTTCTTTCATTGCAAAGGAACTGGTCACTGGAAGCGAAACTGCCCCAAGTACCTGGCTGACAAGAAGGCGGCCAATGACAAACAAGGTATATATGATATACATGTTATTGATGTGTACCTTACTAGCTCTCGTAGTAGTGCATAGGTATTTGATACCGGTTCGGTTGCTCACATTTGCAACTCAAAGCAGGAACTACGGAATAAACGAAGGCTGGCAAAGGACGAAGTGACGATACGCGTGGGAAATGGTTCCAAGGTTGATGTGATCGCCGTCGGCATGCTTTCTCTTCGATTACCATCGGGATTAGTGATGACCCTGAATAATTGTTATTTAGTGCCTGCGTTAAGCATGAACATTATATCTGGATCTTGTTTATTGCGAGACGGTTACTCATTTAAATCAGAGAATAAAGGTTGTTCTATTTATATGAGTAATATCTTTTATGGTCATGCACCCAATGTTAGGGGTTTATTCATATTGAATCTTGATAGTGATGACACACATGTTCATAACATTGATGCCAAAAGATGTAGAGTTGATAATGATAGTACCACTTTCTTGTGGCACTGCCGTTTAGGTCATATTGGTGTAAAACGCATGAGGAAGCTCCATGCTGATGGACTTTTGGAGTCACTTGATTTTGAATCACTTAACACGTTTGAACCATGCTTGATGCGCAAGATGACTAAAACGTCATTCTCTGGAACAATGGAACGGGCAAGTGACTTATTGGAAATCATACATACTGATGTGTGCGGTCCAATGAATGTTGCAGCACGTGCTGGATATCGTTATTTTCTCACCTTCACTAATGACTTAAGTAGATATGGGTATATTTACTTAATGAAACACAAGTCTGAAACGTTTGAAAAGTTCAAGCAATTTCAGAGTGAAGTTGAGAATCATCATAACAAGAAGATTAAGTTTCTGCGATCTGATCGAGGAGGTGAGTATCTGAGTTATGAGTTTGGCAGTCACTTCAGACAATGTGGAATTGTTTCACAGTTGACACCGCCCGGAACACCACAGCGTAATGGTGTGTCTGAACGTCGTAATCGAACCTTATTAGATATGGTGTGTTCTATGATGTCTCTTGCCGATTTGCCACTATCGTTTTGGGGTTATGCATTAGAGACAACTGCATTCACTTTAGATAGGGCACCATCAAAATCCGTTGAGACGACGCCATATGAACTGTGGTTTGGCAAAAGGCCAAAGTTGTCGTTTCTTAAAGTTTGGGGATGTGATGCTTATGTCAAAAAGCTTCAGCCTGAAAAGCTGGAACCCAAAGCGGAGAAATGCGTCTTCATAGGATACCCGAAAGAGACAGACGGGTATACATTCTATCTCAGATCCGAAGGCAAAGTGTTTGTCGCTAAGAACGGAATATTTCTTGAGAAAGAGTTTCTCTCGAAAGAATTGAGTGGGAGGAAAATAGAGCTTGATGAGGTTATTGAACCTTTACTTCAACCAGAAAGTAGCGCAGCGCAGAAAGATGTTTCTGCGGAACCTACAACGGTAGAAGAGGAAGTTAATGTTGATGATCATGAAGCTTCGGATCAAGCTACTATTGAACCTCGTAGGTCGACCAGGACGCGTACTACTCCCGAGTGGTACGGCAACCCTGTCTTGGAGGTCATGTTGTTAGACAACAATGAACCTACGAGCTATGGAGGAGCAGTGATGGGCCCGGATTCCGAGAAATGGTTAGAGGCCATGAAATCCGAGATGGGATCCATGTATGAAAACAAAGTATGGACTTTGGAAGTATTACCTGAAGGGCGAAAGGCCATTCAGAACAAATGGATCTTTAAGAAGAAGACGGACGCAGACGGTAATGTCACCGTCTATAAAGCTCGACTTGTGGCAAAGGGTTTTTCACAAGTTCAAGGAGTTGACTACGATGAGACTTTCTCACCCGTGGCGATGCTTAAGTTTGTAAGAATCATGTTGGCAATAGTTGCTTATTTCGACTAAAATTTGGTAGATGGATGTCAAAACGGTGTTCCTCAACGGTTTCCTTGAGGAAGAGTTGTATATGATGCAACCCAAAGGTTTTGTCGATCCAGAGATTGCTGACAAAGTTTGCAAACTCCAGCGATCCATTTATGGACTGGTGCAAGCATCTCGGAGTTGGGATAAGCGCTTTGATGAGGTGATCAAAGCGTTTTAGTTTATACAAGTTTATGGAGAAGCTTGTATTTACAAGAAAGTGAGTGGGAGCTCTATAGCGTTTCTAGTATTATATGTGGATGACATATTGCTGATTGGAAACAATATAGAAATGCTGGAAAGCGTGAAGGAATATTTAAATAAGAGTTTTTCAATGAAGGACCTAGGAGAAGCTGCTTTCATATTAGGCATTAAGATCTATAGATAGATCGAGACGCTTAATAGCACTTTCACAGAGCACATACCTTGATAAAGTTTTGAAGAAGTTCAAAATGGATCAGTCCAAGAAGGGGTTCTTGCCTATGTTACAAGGTGTGAAGTTGAGTAAGACTCAATTCCCAGTGACTGCAGAAGATAAAGAAAAGATGTGTGTCATCCCCTATGCTTCAGCCATAGGCTCTATCATGTATGCAATGCTGTGCACAAGACCCGATGTCAGCCTTGCCATAAGTATGGCCGGAAGGTGTCAAAGTGATCCTGGAATGGAGCACTGGCAAGCGGTCAAGAATATCCTTAAGTGCCTCAAAAGGACTAAGGAAATGTTTCTCGTTTATGGAGGTGATGAACAGCTCGTCGTAAAGGGTTACATCGATGCAAGCTTTGACACTGATCCGGATGACTCTAAGTCACAAACCGGATACGTATTTATTCTTAACGGGAGAGCGGTAAGCTGGTGCAGTTCCAAGCAAAGCGTGGTAGCTGATTCTACGTGTGAAGCGGAGTACATCGCAGCCTCGGAGGCAGCGAAGGAAGGTGTCTGGATGAAGCAGTTCATGATAGATCTTGGAGTAGTGCCGAGTGCACTGAATCCAATAAACATGTTCTGTGACAACACGGTGCCATTGCTCTAGCCAAGGAACCAAGGTTTCACAAGAGGACCAAACACATAAAGCGACGCTTCAACTCCATCCGGTTCTACATCGAGGAGAAGGACATAAATATTTGCAAAGTGCACACGGATCAGAATGTTGCAGACCCGTTGACTAAACCTCTTCCAAGGGCTAAACATGATCAACACCACAACTGTATGGGTGTTCGATTCATTACCATGTAAATCACATAGTGATGTGAACTAGATTATTGACTCTAGTGCAAGTGGGAGACTGTTGGAAATATGCCCTAGAGGCAATATATAAAGTGTTTATTATTATATTTCCTTGTTCATGATAATCATTTATTATCCATGCTAGAATTGCATTGATTGGAAACGCATTGCATGTGTGGGTAAATAGACAACACTGTGTCCCTAGTATGCCTCTAGTGAAATAGCTCGTTGATCAAAGATGGTCAGGGTTTCCTAGCCATTGACATGTGATGTCATTTGATAATGGGGTCACATCATTAGGAGAATGATGTGATGGACAAGACCCAAACTACAAACGTAGCATATGATCGTGTCAGTTTATTGCTACTGTTTTCTGCATGTCAAGAATATGTTCCTATGACCATGAGATCGTGCAACTCACGGATATCGGAGTGCCTTGTGTGTATCAAACGTCACAACGTAACTGGGTGACTATAAAGGTGCTCTATAGGTATCTCCAATGATGTCTGTTGAGTTGGGATGGATCGAGACTGGGATCTGTTACTCCGTGTAACGTAGAGGTATCTCGGGGCCCACTCGGTAATACCACATCACAATGAGCCTTGCAAGAAATGAGACTAATTGTTAGTTGCGGGATCTTGTATTACGGAATGAGTAAAGGGACTTTCAAGTAACATACCGAAGAACAAAGGGAACGTTATACGGGATTAACTGAATCCTTGACATAGAGGTTCGACCACTAAAGATCTTTGTAGAATATGTAGGAACCAATGTGGACGTCCAGGTACCTCCATTGATTATTGACCTAAGAGGTGTCTCGGTCATGTCTACATAGTTCTCGAACCCGCAGGGTCTGCACACTTAAGGTTCGGTGACGTTTCGGTAGTATAGAGTTATGTATGGTGGTGACCGAAGGTTGTTCCAAGTCCCGGATGAGATCCCGGACGTCACGTGGAGCTCCGGAATGGTCCGGAGGTAAATATTCATATATAGGAATTCCCAGTTTGGTCGCCGGAAAAGTTTCGGGCTCATCGGTGGTGTACCGGGAGTGCCGGTAGTGTACCAGGAGACCTCCGGGAGGGGTATTTCGACCCTAGAGGGACCATGGGCTGTGGGAGAGTAATAACCAGCCCTTAGTGGGCTGGTGGAACAGCCACAAAAGGCCCATGGCGCCAGGAGTAAAAGGCCTAAAGGAAAAAGGTGGAAAAAGGGCCAATAGGGTGCAATCCTAGTCCAACTAGGATTGGAGAAGGAGTGGGACTCCTCCCCCTTGGCCGGCCGACTCCTACGAGGCCTTGGCCCTGTGCCAAGGCTGCTTCTACCTCCCTCCTTTATATACTAGTGGATTGGAGGCTCTTTGGACATAATTTACGGCCACGTGCTACACGTTCCACCGGTGCTCCTCTAGATCGGTTTTCCACAGTGCTTAGGCGAAGCCCTGCCGGAATCACTCCACGCTGCCGGTGAACGCTTCCTACTCTCCGCCTCCTCTTGCTGGATCAGGATGGTGGAGATCGTCATCAAGTTGCACGTGTGCTGAACGCGGAGGTGCCGTCTGTTCGGTACTAGATCGGAAGGTTCGTGATCAAGGCCACAGGACGTTCGTGATCGGATCGCGGGACGGATCTTGACGAGATCGCGTGACGGTTCGTGATTGGTTCGCGGGACAGTTCGTGATTAGATCACGTGATGCTCGGCGATTTGGATCGCGAAGAAGTTCGACTACACCAACCGCGTTTCTTAACGCTTCCCGCTTAGCGATCTACAAGGGTACGTAGATCCACTCTCCCTCTCGTAGATGCTCATCACCATGGATAGGTTTGCGTGTGAGTAGGAATTTTTTTGTTTCCCATGCGACGTTCCCCAACAATATGGTGAAGGATTTAAAATAAATCTTTGTCAAGGGTCATGGTGCACAATCTGTTCCGAATGACGCTGACAAACGCGCACCCATGTGGAACAAGAAATCTATATTTTGGGACATACCGTATTGGAAAGACCTTGAGGTTCGCTCTGCAATCAATGTGATGCACGTGACGAAGAATCTTTGCGTGAACCTACTAGGCTTCTTGGGCGTGTATGGGAAGACAAAAGATACGCCGGAGGCACGGGAGGACGAGCAACGTTTGCACGGAAAAGACGGCATGGATCCAAAGCAGTTTCAGGGCCATGTCGGCTACGCTCTTACCAAAGAAGAGAAGGAAATCTTCTTCGAATGCCTGCTCAGTATTAAGGACCCATCTGGCTTCTCATCGAATATGGAGGAAATAATAAATATGGCACATAAAAAGTTCCATAACCTAAAGTCTCATGACTATCACGTGATTATGATGCAAGTGCTTCCGGTTGCATTGAGGAGGCTTCTACCAGAAAACGTTCGATTAGCCATTGTGAAGCTATGTGCATTCCTGAATGCAATCTCTCAGAAGGTAATCGATCCAGAAATCCTACCAAGGTTAGAGAATGATTTGGTGCAATGTCTTGTCAGTTTCGAGTTGGTGTTCCCACCATCCTTCTTCAATATCATGACGCATGTCCTAGTTCACCTAGTCGAGGAGATTGCCATTCTGGGTCTTGTATTTCTACACAATATGTTCATCTTTGAGAGGTTCATGGGAGTCTTAAAGAAATATATTCATAATCGTGCTAGGCCAGAAGGAAGCATCTCCAAGGGCCATGAAACTGAGGAGGTCATTCATTTTTGTGTTGACTTTATTCCTAACATTAAGCAGATACGTGTTCCTGAATCGCGGCATGAGGGCAGACTGGGTGGAAAATGCACGCTAGGAAAGAATTCACTAATATGCCAAGACAAGAATTCTTTGACACAAGCACACTACACAGTTCTACAAAGTTTCGCCTTAGTGGCTTCATATATCGAGCAACACAAGAATATTCTACGCTCCAAACACCCGGAGCTACCATGTTGATGTGCAAACGCCTTCAGTTCTACCATTACGTGAGTTTCTCAACCATATTTATTAAGTAATTTATATTTTTTATTTAAAAATAGTTTACAACTTATTTTCATTGACAGCTTATTTTCATTCTTCAAAAAATGTACGAAAGATGGTAGACAAAACCTACTACTAGAATGATGAAGCAGAATTAACTTATAAGGAGAAAGATCATCCTACCGAATTTCTTAATCATCTTGAGAATTACAATAGGTATTACCAAACTCCTCCATATTATGGTCAATACGTGACACTAGTGCCCATGGTGAACTACGATAACATCCATGGAGATTGCATGGTAAGATATTCTACTATTATGACATCCGTGCATCTTTTGCATAAATTCTTTTAAAACTAAACTACATTGCTAACTACAAAGTTATTACTATGTTTTTCAATAGAAAATCTCGAAAGATTGTGTGCTTGATCTGAAGTTTCCGAGAGGTCGCAGTAATGTTATGAGCTTACGGCTCACACGGCCAGGTCAGCCTACGCATCACTCATGTCCATACCGTATTTCTAAAACCGATGAAGACATGACAATCAAAGATCGGAAAAAATGTATGGTCAATCGTAGAGAGCTACTTGGAAGCAATATTATGCGTAGGCCAAAAATTGGAGACATGATGATCTGCATTCTCCATAATGGAGAGTCAGGGCCTATCTTGTTTTATGATATTGTACCTAAAAGAGGGTAGAGTAGGCCCTAGGTATAATGTGTTATCATGTGCTACAATGTTATAGAGTTGATGGTGATGAGAAGCAGGAGTTGTGATTATGACTAGTGACCAACTTGTTATCTCACTAGTAGGAAAAGGCCTGCTAGTGGCGCACCTGTTTTGGCCACTAATGGCGCACTACAGGTGCACCACTAGCATCACGCCACTAGTAATTAATACTAATGGCGCACTTCTATGTGGTGCGCCATTACTAACAAAAAAAATTCAAAAAAAAGTTCAGAATTTTTTTAAATTTTTTTTTCAGAATTTTTGTTTTTGTCTTTTTCTTAATCTCAGGTCACTATGGCTTAATCTCAGGTCAATATGCTTAATCTCAAGTAACTATGGCTTAATCTCGAGTCAATATGCTTAATCTCATGTCAAATGTCAAATTGCACTCCGTGGTCAAACTTCCCGGAAGGTCACCCATCCTCACTTCTCAGTTCAATCCAACTCAAGCACCAGCTCACTAAACAGGCACTTGTTGATATATCTATCATATCAATCCTATTAAACCTTGTTGATGTCTAGGACCTTGTTCATGTTCATGAGTGTGATGAATTTTTGAAAAAATATTTCGAACTTCCCGGTCATATTACGTACATATTTTGAACATTTTTTCCCAAAAAATATTCAAAACAAATTACTAAGTTTGAAAAATTTCCCCTCTAGATCTTAAAAGCCCCGTATCTTTTATTTTGTTAGGTTTTTGGGGATTCTAAAAATCTTCAACGGGATTCTAAAATTCGAAAGTAACTTTTCGAGTAGATTATTTTTCATATAAAAACTTTTTAATCCGAGTTCGTATGCAAAAGTTATGCCCATTTTACTAAATTCCAGAGAGATTTTGCAAATAAAGTTGAAATTCATATTTGTAAATTTTACAAACAACTAGACCACATATCACATGGGAAACTTATTTTCTTTTATTTTTTTGACATTTCTATCATTTTCTTTTATTTTTTAAAAAACTGAAAAGGCGGTCCGGGGGGTGCATTTGGTGAAATTTGGTCCTAGGTTACTAATGGCGCACCACCTACAAATGCGTCATTAGTAACTCTGGTTACTAATGGCGCACAAGTTAGGTGGTGCGCCATTACTAGTTTTGCAAAAATAAAATAAAAAAAATGTTAGTAGTGGTGCACCGTTTGTGTGGTGCGCCATTACTAGTTAGTAAAAAAAAATTGTCAGTAGTGACGCACCGGGTGAGTGGTGCGCCATTACTAGTTATAACTTGTAATGACGTACTGTGCGCGGGTGCGCCATGACTAGTTTTGGAAAAATTATTAAAAAAAAGTTTGTTAGTAATGGCGCACCGTGGGTGTGGTGCGCCATTAGTGTCCATCAAACTAATGGCGTACCAACACATGGTGCGCCACTGCTATATAGTAGTGGCGCACCACATATGTGGTGCGCCATTAATGTCCATATTATCTATAGCCTTTTCGTAGTAGTGTCTGATGTCTGATTGACAAAAAAGATGATTAAATAATGTTGGTGGCAATGACTATGATGATTATTAGCTATAGTGTTGTTGGTGATGATATGATGCGAGAGTTTTTATATTAATATGATGATTTGTTATATCATTGGGGGAAGAAAAACGGATTAGATTCATGTGGATGGATCAAAAGTGACCAAAAATTAAATTAGTAGGATCGTCGTCCTACCAACTCAATTTTTGATCACTTTTTATTCATTTGGATGATAAAATCCATGTTTCTTCCTCACAATGATATAATAATTCATCATGAACATAATGATATAACAACTTCTTAATTGGTACTGTATCAAAATTTGTATAACGGCGTATAACCATAATTAATTCATAAACCCCTAAAAATTAAAAGGAAAAATAAAATAAAACTAAAAAAACTAAATACTTTTAGTCTCAGTTGGTGTTACCAATCGGGACTAAAGGTTCCCCCCAGCCCACAGCGCCGTCGAATGCCACGTGGAGGGCGTTTGGTGCCGGGCCATGTTGAACTGGCACTAAAGGGGGTAGGCTTTAATCCCCAACATTTGGTGCCGATTCGAGAACCGGCACTAAAGGCCCTTACGACCCGCGACTATAGGCTTGTTCTGCACTAGTGCTAAGACAACACATCATGTTAAGATTGATGAAGTCATCGGAGACGCCTTCAAAGTCGACGAAAACGCCTCGTCTCACTGAACCTACATCACCGAAACGTCTAAATAAATTAAGAAAAATGCAAGCATCAGCGTCAAGTCTAGGACTTGAACTTTAGTGGGCTAAGGATATCACTGCCCTTCTAACGATCCAACCACAGATTGGTTTGCTTTTGTGTAGTATTATTTGACCGCACTTAAAACATAACCAGTCATTTGTGAAGAACCTATCCTTACAACATTTGCCTAGTTTTCCGTCTATTTTCTTGAATCACCAATGGGAAGGACTTATTATTTTTCTTTACCAATGAAACTTTCTAATGCAAATTCAAGTTAGGTTCCACAGGGCGTGAACCGGTGGCATTGTTGTAAGCCTTTGAATCACCAATGACAAACGGTGGGCGGTCATATTTCCAGTTAACCAGCTGGTCTTTTACCAGTACCACTTCGTGTTAAAAAAAATTCTATAAATAAGCTGTTAACATCTATCCGTGTGTGTATATCATCAGACAAAAATGAGTAAAATTTATCACACCAGCGTCATGATTTTTTTTTAAATAACAGTAGAAATGGATGCCACGACAACATCATTTCTCACATATAATGACAAACATCTTTTTATTATTAATTGGATTCACCAACGGAGCCTTCACGTTAATCCTTATAAACATGATACAATAACGGTCAGATGTGCAAATTAGACATCTACAACCAGCGGATGAAGTGCCTAAATGTGTCCTTGCCATCTATCCCACGTGTTAAACACATATATGTACCTGACATACACAATCATGTCGAGGGGCCACATCCAATCTCCATGAGGCAAACGGCATAGGATAGATAGGTTGTTAGGGTTGTTGTTTATCTTGTAACCTCTCTTATTCATTGTAGCCCAAGATGTAATCTTCCTAGAATATCTCTACAAGATCTTGTATGTGGTGTTGACAGGGAGGTGCGCCCCTGCTACTATAAACATGTACACGTCCCCTCTCATCGAGGTAAGACGCTTCCACCAAATCGCACATGGTAATCAGAGCCTCCTCTTCCAAACTCATCTAGCTTTGTATCTCCATTAGTGCTAGCCGCCATGTCTTCCTCAGGTGCCCTCCAATCGAGCCTCCATGGCCAGGTTTCGGAGAAGCTCTCCCGCACAAATTATATGTTGTGGCAAACTCAGGTTAGGCCGCAGTTGAGGGGAGCTGGCCTCTTTGGCTACGTCGATGGCACTATATCGAACCCGCTCGGCGTCTTGTCTCCAAGGACAAGGACGGGAAAGAAATCTCTGAGCCCAACCCTCTCCACCCTATATGGGTTCGGGAGGATCAACGGGTCCCCGGCTACCTGCTGACGAACCTCTCCAAGGAGGTGCTCGTCACGGTGACCGCGATCACCACCTCGCACGCACTCTGGGCGGCGCTGGCAGGCATGTTCTCGTCGCAGTCCTTGAGCCGCGTCAACAACATCCACACTGCCCTCATCAATGCTTAGAAGGGCAAGCAATCAGTTGCCGCCTACTTCGCCTCCATGCGCAGCCTCGCCAATGAACTCGCCGCCGCGGGCAAACCCATCTAGGATGACGAACTGATCTCCTACATCCTTCACGGATTGGACATGGAGTACCAGCCCGTTGTCTCCACCCTCGACGCCCGCGTCATGCCCGTCTCCCTTGACGAGTTCTTCGCCATGCTCAGCAACTTCGACCAACTCATGGTGCAGTTTCAGCACTCCGGCGGCAGCTTCAAGTCCTTTCCGAACGCGGTTACCCACGGGCGTGGTGGCTTCTTCTCTCGTCACCGTGGTCCTCCTAGCTCCAAGGGCAAGCACGGCAGCTCCGGCTCCAACAACTCCATAGGCTCTGGATCCCGAAATGGCCGCCCCAACTCCATCAACACCAGGGGTTGTCGTGGTGGCTCCGGCAAGCCTCGATCTGATGCCGTTGGTTCCCAAATCTCGGGAAGCCTTGCCACACCGCCAAAGACTGCTGGTACCAGTTCGATGAGGACGATGCCACCTCTGAGGATGATGACAAGGTTGCCGCTGCTGCTGACGGCTCCTATGGCGTCGATACCAACTGGTATCTCGACAGCGGTGCTACCAATCATCTCACGGGCGAACTCGAGAAGGTGACTCTTCGTGAAAAATGCCATGGGAAGGATCAGATTCACACGGCCAGTGGTGCACGATGAGCATACGTCACATTGGTCATTCTGTTATACGTACCCCTTCCCGCAAAATACATCTTCGTAAAATTCTGCAAACAAAAATCTTCTCTCTGTTCATCGAATTACCATTGATAACCATGTTTTTATTGAGTTCCATCCTTTCTTCTTTTTGATTAAGGATCAGGCCACGAGGAAAGTGCTCTACCGCGGTAGATGTGTTCGAGGGCTATACCCGTTGATTCCGAAGTTTCAAAGATCAAATAAACAAGCTTCTGGTGCTATCAAGTTTTCGTCCACTCGCTGGCATGATCGTTTAGTCCATGCCTCATTTTCCCTAGTTGAATGCTTGCTTAGGAAAAATATGCTCTCGTTTGTTGGTGAGCGTATCGGTGAAAATATTTGTGATTCTTTCCAAAGAGCAAAAAGTCATCAACTATCCTATCCTATATCTACTAGTGTCTGTACTCAACCATTGCAGTTAATATTTTTTGATGTATGGGGTCCTACACCTAGTTCTGTTGGTAGACACACCTACTATGTTAGTTTCATTGATGACTATAGCAAGTTCTCTTGGATTTACCTTCTTAAGAAAAGGCCCGAAGTTTTCCAAGTTTTCAAAAACTTCTAAGCTCTAGTTGAGCGCAAGTTTGATCGCAAAATTATTGCTGTCCAATCTGACTGGAGAGGGGAGTATGAGAGATTAAACTCCTTCTTTCAGACACTTGGCATCTCTCACCATGTGTCATGTCCTCATGCTCATCAACAAAACGGGTCTGCTGAACGTAAGCATAGACACATAGTTGAGGTGGGTCTAGCCCTGCTAGCAGGAGCCTCAATGCCCCTTAAATTCTGGGATGAGGCTTTTCTCATAGCTGTTCATATCATAAATATGCTCCCTAGTCATGTCATAAACAATGAAACTCCTATGGAACACCTGCTGCATGTCAAACCAGATTACACATACTTACGCATCTTTGGTTGTGCATGTTGGCCAAATCTTCGTCCCTACAACACTAGAAAGCTCATGTTTCGCTCAAAACAGTGCGTTTTTCTTGGGTATAGTAACCAACATCAGGGAGTCAAATGTCGTGATGTCTCCAGCGGTCGTGTTTATATTTCTCGTGATGTTGTCTTTGATGAGACCATTTTTCCATTTGCCACACTTCATCCCAACACCGGTGCCCTTCTTCGTACAGAAATCCTCCTCTTGCCACCCAACCTCACAAATTTTACCAACGGGGACGATAACTGTGGTGATTCTTTGTTGACTAACCCTCTCACGAATGTGCATGAGCTCTGTGATGATGCAGGTCAAAATGCTCCAGAAAACAACACTAAAAATACTGTCGAAATCTGTCCTACAGGACAATATTTCATTTGCTCTAGTTCGGGGGACAAATCCTCCTCGGGATTGCCGCCTACCAGGTTGGCAAACTGGCCGGCTGAATCCGCTCCGGGAACTGCAACTACAGGATTCCCTGGCGCATCCGCCTCGGATTCGTCGCCCTTGGACGCGTCGGCTGCGCCCGATCGCTTGCCAGCGCGCGCCTCCCCACCCGCCATGCGGCAGTTCGTTCCTGGTGGGGAGCCGGCCTTGGGCAGACCCTCAGGTGTTCGCCTCCTCGACCAACCAGTCTGCTACAAGCAGCATGCCTCGGCTCGCTTGACTGACGTGGACTCCTCTCCTGGCGCAAGTGGTGCTGCTGCGCCTCCCCACACGGGATCTTCTGCGGCTCTTCATCGTGCCAGTCCATCATCTCCAATCACAGATGATCCGGCATCAGCCTCCATGCCAGGATCTGCCACGGTTGCTCCTGACACTGCTGCTGCTCCACCTGATGACGCCGGATCTTCTGTGCCACCCTCTCGGCACACGCGACTACAGAAAGGGGTAATACGACCTCTCAGTTACAAACATGTAACAAAATATGGCATGATTTGTTCCACAGGTGAACCAGGCGAACCCTACACGTTTGATGAAGCACTTGGTGATGAAAACTGGAAACAAGCCATGCAAGAAGAATATATGGCTCTACAGAGAAACAAAACATGGCACTTAGTTCCTTCCCAGCACGGTAAAAAACTCATTGACTGCAAGTGGGTATTCAGAATTAAACGCAAATCTGATGGAACCATTGATCGCTATAAGGCAAGACTTGTGGCCAAAGGCTTCAAACAGACGTATGGCATCGATTATGAGGACACTTTCAGTCCAGTTGTAAAAGCTGCCACTATTCGTCTTGTCTTGTCCATTGCTGTGTCCAGGGGATGGAGTCTCAGACAGCTAGATGTACAGAACGCGTTTCTCCATGGTGTTCTAGAAGAGGATGTATACATGAAACATCCTTCTGGTTTTGAAAACAAAAATGCACCCTCTCATGTGTGTAAACTTGATAAGGCATTGTATGGGCTGAAGCAAGCTCCCGGGGCATGGTACTGACGTCTCAGTAAGAAGATGCAAATGCTTGGTTTTGTTCCATCCAAGTCTGAAACCTCATTATTCATTTACAACAAGTGCAATACACACATATTTGCTCTTATATATGTTGATGACATAATTGTTACAAGTTCATCAGATGAGGCCATCACAGGACTGTTGAAGGATGTGAGTGTAGAGTTTGCTCTCAAGGATCTTGGAGAGTTGCATTATTTCCTAGGGATAGAAGTGAAGAAACATGAAAATGGCATTCATCTCTCTCAGGAGAAGTATGCAACAGATCTCGTAAAAAAAGCTGGCTTGCAAGGTTGTAAACCCTAGCCCACTCCATTATCTAGTTCTGAAAAATTATCTCTTATAGAGGGACAACCCTTGAGCCAAGATGATAGCACAAAGTATAGAAGTCTCGTAGGTGCACTTCAATATTTAACACTTACTAGACCTGATATCTCTTTTGCTGTTGACAAAGTATGCCAGTTTCTTCATGCACCCACCACAGTTCATTAAAATGCTGCCAAACGTATAGTAAGATATGTCAAGAACACCCTTAACACTGGTTTGAATTTCAGCAAGTCCTCCTCTACACTTGTAAGTGCTTTCGCAGACTCTGATTGGGCAGGATGCCTGGATGACAGAAGATCAACTGGTGGTTTTGCTGTGTTTTTTGGTCCCAAGCTAATTTCATGGTGTGCAAGAAAACAAGCCACGGTCTCCAGATCTAGCACAGAGACGGAATACAAAGCACTTGCAAATGCCACAGCTGAAATCATATGGATCCAGTCCATGTTAAAAGAACTTGGTGTCAGAACCACTCAAGTTCCTTGCTTATGGTGTGATAACTTTGGTGACACATATTTGTCTGCCAACCCTGTGTTCCATGCCAGGACAAAACATATTGAGATTGACTTTCATTTTGTTAGAGAAAGAGTGGCTCAAAAACAGCTTGACATTCGCTTTGTGCATTCCAAAGATCAAATTGCAGATGGATTCACAAAACCTCTTCCCACACGAAGTTTTGAAGACTTCAAACATAATCTTAACTTGATGAAGTTGTGATTACGGAAGGGTGTTAAACACATATGTGTACGTGACATACACAATCATGTCGAGGGGCCACAGCCAATCTCCAGGAGGCGCACGACATAGGATAGATACGTTGTCAGGGTTCTTGTTTATCTTGTAACCTCTCTTATCCCTTGTAGCCCAAGATGTAATCTTCCTAGAATATCTCTACAAGATCTTGTATGCGCTGTTGACAGGGAGGTGCGCCCCTGCTACTATAAACACGTACACATCCCCTCTCATCAAGGTAAGACGCTGCCACCAAATCGCACCACGTACATGTATTAACAAAAACAATGGAGTCCTTGACATCCACAGCCATCGGACGAAGTGCATAAATGTCTCCATGCCATCTATCCATCCCATGTACACGATGTAAAAAAATACTATCCCACGCACATTGCTTTTAAATAATACTACTATGTAACAACCAACCATCACAGAGAGCCATGAGATTTTCCTTAAGGGAAAAATATTCATCTATATCTATACCTAATATTAAAGAATTGAGTGTTTTTCCAATATTTTTTGGTTTACCATGGGACATACCTAAAGTTTCGTCCGTCTACACTGGTTTTCTCCTGATTCGTTGTTTCTTTTTGGGAAAAATCCCGAATCGTTTCTGCCAAAGAATCGAGATGTGCCGGACCATTCACTTACCAACGCTTTGCGCCACTGCAAATTCGAACGAAAAAATACTGTGCTGGGTGGAATCTAACTTGCGTGCTCAGGTTAGACCATTGAGTGCTAACCACTGGGCCAGACAAGACTTGGTGATTAATTCAAAGTGCTAACATTAAAATTACGTTAACAGTCGCGCCAGATATGGAGACAAAAAGAAAATATATGTTTTCACAAAAACTAATATATTTTAGAGCACATTGTTTTTGCAAAGTTGTGATAAAATATGTGAAGATTTTTCCAAAAGAAAAATATTTTGCTCTTTATTTTTGGAAACCTGAATATTTTTTAAAAATAAACAAATATAAAAACTAAGAGTCACTGTAGTAAAGAAATTGTGAACATTTTTTAAAACACACAAATATATTTTAAACTCTGAATTTGAAAAAGGAAAAACATTTTTTCGAAATGTGAACATTTTTTGAAACTGAGAGGTATTGTGGCTACCATTGTATTATCTATACATAATAATAGGACTGGATGAATTGTTGAAATATATGCCCAGAGATTCATTGTTTTAGTTCAATTTATTAAAGTAAGGATATGGAAGGAATTTTTCTTCGCCGTCACATCACATACGATCAATCTCGCTCAACCGACACGCGTCAAAATGCATGAGGAGTCCAACAAAGATTTCATGGTCTATCTGACACAAATTACTCACTTTACATGATAAGACACAAATTACTATATTTACCTGATAACACAAACATATATTATGTGCAGTGGTTTTCTCTATTATACTAGCTGGATGATAAAAAAATTGATCAACGCTCTTGATTTCGTTGACACAAAAGAGGCTGAGTGATCAAGCTATTGGAACTGACCAACCTTGGTTAGTGATAACTGGTATTGCGACCACCGATGACGAGAACGAGAAAGAGGACATGCGAAAACATGTGTCTGGTGTTATATTAAAATGGGGAGTGTGGACCCGAGGATGAGGTAGTAGTCATGTTTATTATGTTAGAGACATGCGGATGAGGTCTTTAGCCATACCGTATGAGGGTTGTTTTCTCTCGTTGCAACGCACGGGCCACATTTGTGCTAGCTTGCATCATTACATTTTTTGTTATTTTCTTTATGTAATCGTAGGCTCAACTCAAGTTTGCAGTCTAAGTTCATATTTATCTCAGTGGCAGAGAAAGAAGAGAGAATTAGGCAACTCTAGATTTGGAAAACCCAGTCAAGCAAGCACGATTTCCACACAAGTAAAAAACGACAAATCTTCAAGTAATGGTGGGTGCATGTAGCAAAGCGGCACATGTCGTGGCAGTGGGCGCATCCCCTAGAATCATCAATTGATATTTGTCGCTTGGAGTTGTAACCGAGTTACCTTGGCAGCAGCCAACTATCAAGTGGCCGAGTTAGCACTCAATGTTGTAGCAGACAAGTGTCCAACATTACCGTTAGCCGGACACTATCATGTCCAATGTTGTAAACTAACTTCCTAAAGAACCCTACCATGTGCAACCAATCATTTTTGACATTAGCAAATTTGTCTCATAGTACAATTCCTTGATCTGGACAACTCTGCTAGAGGGTCACATGTTTTGCTCCGTAATAAAGTAAGAGGGTTTTGTAGGAGGCATTGTATGGAGCATGTGCCTGAGGGACACATAGGGAAACCCTCATGCCTACCTCAAGAGGTTACTTTAAAAATTCCCTTGTATTTGGGTGGTTCAATCCCTTGGGCTACTGCAATTCAATGACATGTGTGCCATGTGAAGGTCAAGCTCATCGTCGTGCATTGACTACATCTAGATGTCTTGTGATCATGTGAACACTAGGATCACCATCGGTAAAGGAGAAAAGCAGGATAAACAACAATACATAGATTCCGTGTTAAAATGGAAGACATGTGCATGCACGGCGCGCAAGATGGAATCTTTGAGTCATGCTGACTAGGCTAGATGAGTGTGATATAATTAATTTTCTCCCGTTGCAACGTACGGACATATGTGCTAGTTGATTCTCAAGAAAAAACCAATAAGAGAGACCCATTAGATTTTGTTTACGGTAAAAAATAGATAGCTATTAGATAGGTAGTTGTTTCCTTCGACCAATCCGAGTACAAGGATCCCAACATGCAGCTGTCCCCGGACAACGATCTCCTTGGGTAACGATCTCCTTGACCGCCCTCTCGTATCGCCTCCTCCAACTCATAGCCATCGATCAAGCCTCAATATTGCTTCAGTACCAGAGGTTTCCATGGCGCAGCTCGACGGAAACCGTCAGTGCATCACCATGGTTTCATTGTTTTTCGTTTATAACTGATTAGTTAGGTTCATGCCGTCTTTTTCCAACAGTCCTTCCCGAAGTTTCAATGGCACATCTAGGCAGGGAGCGTTGCTTCCTGTCTTGAGAACGAGAAGATGTGTCGTTTGTTTTTCTGTCGGTGATTTTATCTGTAATTATATCTTCGTCCCTACTTTCATAGCGATTGATCTTAATTGGCTATGTCACAACTACTTCGGTTCTGTATTGACAGCTTTCAATCTTACCTCTATTCGGCTAATTGATTCGGCTATCATGTCTCACGCGCCTATACATGTAGTTGGTGCCAACAATCCATCCAAACCTACATGCACATTGATGGACGGACGAGTTGGACATTATGTGCAGAACTAATACATATATCTGATGTGTCTGTACGTAAGACGCTAGTATTCAAGAGTCCTAATATATATCAAGTAATTTGATCAATATCATTTTGGCTACTAATTTTATCACACTAAGCTAATCCCAAAAAGCAACCTGATTATCAATTTATGATTGTGTTCCCAAATTATTAATTTGTATATTTGCTTTCTTCTTAATTTTTTGGCACTACACAAGTTGACCTTAGCTGAGCACCAGAGTAGCTGGTGTCTGGTGTGGATCCATCACCGTATATAAAAAATCTGCAGCTATGTCCAACCATAGTTACAAACATAGAGTACACGATCAGTTTTACATTAAATCATGGACGCATGGTAAGCAACTGAGCATATGGAGACAAGGTTAAAAGAAGCAGTAGGCGTAAGCGAGACGGTTGGCCTTAGCGTAGTGCCTAGGCAGTGCTTAATTAAGTGCCGTAGGCATGACTTAGGCGGTGATATAGTTTATACTATTTGGGTATATATGTCGTGGATTTGTCACGGCAGATGTCCGGATCAACGGACTTAGGTTCGGGGCGAGACGCAACTACGTGGCGGCTTGAAGGGGTTGATCGGATCGAGAGACGCGGAGTTTTACCCAGGTTCGGCCCCTCTGATGGAGGTAAAAGCCTACGTCCTGCTTGTCTAGTATTGATGATGATGATGATCTCTCGGTTACAAGGGTGCTAATTGCTACCTCTAATCACGAGAGCCTCTAATTTGTCTATCTCTAATCTCTTGTGTTGTCTAAACTTGTGGACTTGTGAATCCTATCAACCCGTCCCTCTAGGGGTGCTCTACCCCTCCTTATATAGGTGGAGAGGGTAGGCTTACAAAATAGAGTCCTACTAGGAGTAGGATTAGGACTAGCCTCTCGCGAATCCTACTCCGTATCTTATTTCCTTTAAGGAAATCCTTCTCTCTTCGGGCCTTCTCTTGTGAGCCGCCTGGCGTCGGCTCACCCGCCGGGTCTTGGGTCTGGTCGTCCTGGGACCCGCCTGCCGGGTCATTAATAGAATGTCATGTCTTTGACCGGGTCTCCTGTGAGTCGTCAGGCTGGGTCATACCGCGGGGTATATCCCCGTCATTAGCCCCCTGGTTAGCTTGGATTTATTCATGGTAAACTCCTAAAATAAAAGTAATAAATATGTTAAGCTGCCGGCCCGCACCTTTGGTCGGCTTATGAAATGACTCCTCAGAAATCCTGGCCTTTTCTGCATATGAATGAGTCATCCTGATAATCATCTTGCTTGTCAATGTCCTTTGAAAAATATTGAGAATAGAACACCCATATGCCATTGAATCGGCTTCAAATACTCTTGGCAGGTCATCTCCGTCGGGCCATAATCATTGATGATGCCGGGCCATTATCATTGGTGACTCCGGGTTAAATAACTAGAATCCAGCTGACTTGATAAAAATATTGGGATGAAAATCCATCTGATGTAAAACCGGACTTCCATTTTTGTGAAGAAGGTCGGCTTATATAAAATCTGACGGGTTATGATCTTTTGATAACACCGGGTCATAAGTGTTGGTGACGCCGGGTCTAACAACTGAACTCCATATTTAATATCTTGAAAATTCTCCTATTTTTTTTTTGATATGTCCATATTACCTGTAGCCCCGAAGCTCCGAGATTATCCATGATAACTTGGTGCTTTGCAAATAACATTTCGGATTGTGTAGCCCCAAGTGTCGGGTTGTCCTGTCTGCAGCAACCTGGGACTTATAATTGCCTTATACTTTATAAAGCTTCAGCAGGTGTAGCCCCCAAGGGCCGGCTCATTAGAACGTGATGCGCCGGGTCTTCAATTTGAATTTCTTAATCTGTTGGAACGGCTGAATACTGTAGCCCTCAAGTGCCGGATAGCACGCCTGCGGCGACTTGGGACTTTTAGAAATTTTTGATCTGGGCGGTGTAGCCCCCAAGTGCCGGGCCAGTAAGTATTACTGGGTTGGGACTTAGAACAATATAGAAAGGTTGGCTCATCTCCTTGAGACAATATGGTCTTGTTGACAATGTAATGATTTGGTAACCGGCTTGCATTAGCCCCCAAGTGCCGTGGTGCGTGCTTACAACGACATGGGACTTGAATAATTTATATGAACTTGGACTTGACTAATATAGCCCCCAAGTGCCAAGTTGTCTACCTGCGGCGACTCGGGACTATGTGAGAATAATATGACTCACCATAATTTGTTGAATGAATCTTTGACCGTGGTTGTAATATAACCCGACAAGAATATCCTGGAATAATTCCTTTGTCTTTGACATGAAATCCCTGCTCGTGGCTGCGATGCAACCCGGCAAATATATATTTGAAGAAATCCATGAGTGTTATAGATTACTATAGAGCACAATTAAAGAAATCCAAGAACCGGCCAATTAGATGACACGGCATTATATCTGACAGGGCGGATCTTGAAAAATAATAATTTCTCCGAGCTGGTTTGAAAAAAAAACCAATCATTTATCACTGGTTAGGATAAACCATGAAGATCCAGGCATGTTGGCTATTAAAAGATCCACTTGCTCTTGCAGAATATTTAACTGCGGCTCATCTTAAGAGATAATACCTGCAAAAAATAGACAAGACAGAATATATTCTACATTGTTGTGAGGGCGGCTTGAAGAAACTCAACCCGGAGTTTATATCTTTCATAACATTGCTCCTTTTCTCATAATCTTGCTCTGACCCGGCTTGATAAGTCGGCATGTTACCTGGAGGTGGGAAGCCCCCTTGAATAATCCAGGCTGACATGTCAACCAGAATGGCATAAAGCCAGCTGTTAGGGTGAGATAGCTATACTTGGAGGTAAGAAGCCCCCTTCATCAGACAATATTTTAGGCGCGAACGCCGGTTGTCTTAGGGTAATGTAAGCTATACCCAAAGGTAAGAAGCCTCCATCGACAACCGCGGCTAATGATAAGCCGGCGCGGCATAAAGCCGGCTGTTTGGAGGGTAATGTAAGCTATACCGAAAGGTAAGAAGCCTCCTGTTTAACAGCAAATATTATAAGCGCGGATGCCGGTTGTCTTAGGGTAATGTAAGCTATACCAAAAGATAAGAAGCCTCCATAGACAACCGCGGCTCATGATAAGCCGGAAGCGGCATAAAGCCGGCTGTTTTTAGGGTAATGTAAGCTATACCCAAATTTAAGAAGCCTCCTTCAACAACTAAAGTTGATAAGCAACTGAATTTTGGCGCAAAGCAGTGGTTGTTAGAGTGAGATAAGCGAACCCGTCGGTAAGAAGCCCCCTTCGACAACCGCGGTTAATAAGTAACCGGAAGTGGCATAAAGCCGGCCGTTAGGGTGAGATAAGCGATACCCGTCGGTAAGAAGCCCCCTTCGACGGCCGCAGTTGATAAGCAACTGGAATTTGGTGTAACGCCGGTTGTCTTAGGGTAATGTAAGCTATACCCGAAGGTAAGAAGCCTCCATCGACAACCGCGTTTAATGTACTAACCAAATTGGGCATAAAGCCGGCTGTTTTAAGGGTAATGTAAGCTATACCCGAAGGTAAGAAGCCTCCTTTCAACAGCCGCAGCTGACATGTCAACTGGAATATGGTGCGAACGCCGGTTGTTAGGGGGAGATAAGCGAACCTGTCGGTAAGAAGCCCCCTTCGACAACCGCGGCTAACATGTTAACCGGAAATGGCATAAAGCCGGCTGTTAGGGTGACATAAGTGATACCCGAAGGTAAGAAGCCCCCTTCGACAGACAATATTTTGTGCACCATCTTGTAAGTCGGCCTCTTGTAAGCCACCATCTTGTATGAAGAAAACGGCAGAAGCCTCCAAGTGACTTTATGATGATCCAATGAATCCCGGCATCCGTGTTTGAACAGTATATTTCGGCGGTTTGTCTTCTTGTACAACTTTTAATATTCCACCAAAATTGTAGTAGCCTCCAGGATTGGGTTAACTTTGCCATGACCCGGGGCTCTCGTTGAAAACGACCAAATGTCTCTCGCCATGTCTGTAGTGTTGGAAATATGCCCTAGAGGCAATAATAAATTAGTTATTATCATATTGCCTTGTTCATGATAATCGTTTATTATCCATGCTATAAATGTATTGATCGGAGACTTAAATGCATGTGTGGATACATAGACAAAACCATGTCCCTAGTATGCCTCTAATGGACTTGCTCGTTGATCAAAGGATGGTTAAGGTTTCCTAGCCATGGACATGAGATGTTATTTGATAACGGGATCACATCATTAGGAGAATGATGTGATGGATAAGACCCAAACTACAAACATAGCATATGATCGTGTCAGTTTATTGCTACTGTTTTCTGCATGTCAAGTATATGTTCCTATGACCATGAGATCATGCAACTCACGGATATCGGAGGAGTGCCTTGTGTGTATCAAACGTCGCAACGTAAATGGGCGACTATAAAGGTGCTCTACAGGTATCTCCGATGGTGTGTGTTGAGTTGGCATGGATCGAGACTGGGATTTGTTACTCCGTGTGACGGAGAGGTATCTTAGGGCCCACGCAGTAATACAACATCACAACAAGCCTTGCAAGCAATGTGGCTAAGTGTTAGTCACGGGATCTTATATTACGGAACGAGTAAAGAGACTTGCCAGTAACGAGGTTGAACTAGGTATGGAGATACCGACGATCGAATCTCGGGCAAGTAACATATATAGGAAGTCCCAGTTTGGTCGCCGGAAAAGTTTCGGGCTCATCGGTAGTGTACCGGGAGTGCCGGTAGTGTACCGGGGGACCTCCGGGAGGGGTATTTCGACCCCAAGAGGTCCATGGGCTGTGGGAGAATAATAACCAGCCCTTAGTGGGCTGGAAAAACAGCCACACCAAGGCCCATGGCGCAGGAGGCAAAAGTCCTAAAGGAAAAGGTGGAAAAAAGGCTAAAAAGGAAGAGTCCTACTCCTACTAGGAGTGGAGGAGGAGTAGGACTCCTCCCCCTCTAGTTTGGCCGACTCCTATTGGAGTTTTTCCTTGTGCCAGCCCTCCTCTCTCTCCCTCCTTTATATACTGGTGGATTGGATGCTGTTTGGACACAGTTTATGGCCATGTGCTACCCGTTTCACCGGTGCTCCTCTAGATCGGTTTTCTGCAGCGCTTAGGCGAAGCCCTGCCGGAATTGCTCCACCACCATCACCGGAGCGCCGTCACGCTGCCGGTGAGCTCTCTCTCCTCTCGACCTCCACTTGCTGGATCAAGATGGTGGAGATCATCATCAAGCTGCACGTGTGCTGAACGCGGTGGTGCCGTCCGTTCGGCGCTAGATCGGAAGGACCGTGATCAAGATCGCGAGACAGTTCGTGATGTGATCACGGAACGGATCGTGATGAGTTCGCGGGACAGCTCGTGATCAAGATCGTGAGACGGATCGTGTTGAGTTCGCGGGACGGATCATGATGTGTTCGCGGGACGGATCGTGATGAGATCGCGGGACGCTCGGCGATTTGGATCGCGAAAATGTTCGACTACACCAACCGCGTTTCTTAACGCTTCCCGCTTAGCGATCTACAAGGGTACGTAGATCCACTCTCCCTCTCGTAGATGCTCATCACCATGGATAGGTTTGCGTATGCGTAGGAAATTTTTTGTTTCTCATACGACGTTCTCCAACATGTAGCCCCCGAGTCTTAAGTTGACCCAAAGAGACGGCTTGAGAATCTCCACTTCATAACTGAGGTTTGGCCGTGGCAGGTTATAGATGATCCCGTATGAATTGTTTCGATAATCCGGTCAATGGTTTGTTCTGGCTGGTTGTTGAAGGTAACCAAACCATAATGACGACGACTTGTGCGCCTGTCCGTCGAGCGGCTCATGCAGGCAAACACCGCACTAATATGTTCATGTAAATAAGACTATGGGCGGCGTCTTGCGCTCGTCCGTTGGGTGGCTCATATAGGCGAGCTCTGCACTAATATGTTAACGTAGATGTAAAAACCAGCCGCGGCATTGTAAGCCGGTGCTATTGTGGAAGACGCCATAGTGTTTGTAAGCCGGTGCAGATGATGAGAGACAGCCATGGCATTCAGAACCGGCTCGGGTGGCGAGAGTCGGCCACGGCGTTGTAAGCCGGCGCAGTGGCGAGGGACGGTCACGGCGTTGTAAGCTGGCGCGGTGGCGAGAGTCGGCCATGGTGTTGTAAGCCGGCGCAGTGGCGAGAGACAGCCACGACGTTGTAAGCGGGCACGGTGGCGAGATACGGCCATGGCGTTGTAAGCCGACGTGGATGGCGAGAGACAGTCACGGCGTTGTAAGCCGCCAAAATTGGTGAGTTGCCCGTGGTGTCGGAAACCAGTATGGACGGTAAGTCACCGTGATGTTGTTAAACCGGCGCGGTCACGAGAGATGGCCACGACATTGTGAGCCAGGCGGTCGGTGAGTTGCCCGCGGCGTTGTAAGCCAGTTCGACCACGAAAAACGGCCATGGCGTTGTAGGCCAGCACAGACGTGCGAGTCGTCGATGGCGTCGTAAGCCGGTACCGACGTCTTGTGCTAAATGATGCTGGTGTGCCTTCATCTCCGCAATAGGATGCCACTTTGGCAATGAATAGTTTGTCCTGTGTCCAAAAAATATTAAAGAGACGAAGTATTTGTTCTTCGAAGGAATTAAAACGTATAGATAAAATAAATTGGATGGATAGCACATGTTTCATCTCGACGACGAGCTGAGTTATATACATCGTCCGTGGATCACTTCCCGTAACTTCAACAGCTATTGAGGTACTCTCTCAAAGCCGCAGCGGAGGTGACGATTCGTCCACGGCGACTCCGAGACAGTGCCGGGTCGGGGCGGCTCGAAGGCGACGTTCCCGGGTTTTTTTTACCGGCCCTCCACTTCTTTTTCTTTTTATATACTCCCACCACCCTACATCACGGGGCCAGAGGCGAAAACTAGTCGGCCACAACGGACAGACAGGGTCAACGTCGGTGCGGGGTAGAGCTGGCGGTAGCCACGACGCACGGCGGCTCGGCAGGAATAGTGGCACGGCACGGAGCGGAGGCACGACGCGGAGCTGGTAGCGGTGAAGGGAGATGAGCAGCAGCAGCTGCCGTAGCGGGCCAGCGAGGACGATGAAGGCGCCCGGAGACCGCGGTGACGGAGGCGACTCGAGGCGGGGTGACGTCGCGGTAGAGGTGAGGTGGAGCTGGCGGTGGGTGTAGCGAAGTACAACGACTCGAGTGGCGACGACGGGGCAAGGCCGGCCCGAAGTTGAGGTGGAGGCACGGCGCATGGAATCCCGTGCGGGGGAGCAAGGTACCCGCAGCGTCTCGTGTAGCGGCGCAGTGCGGCTTCGCAGGCGCGGCGATGTGGCGGAGGGGGCAACTCAAGGTGAGGCGGAGCTGGCCTTGGAGAGGGGCAGAGCAGTGTCGGCGACCCGACGCGGGGCGGAGCTAGCGGCCGCTCGGGGGAGACCCGGCCATGGCAGCACGAAAGGAGGCGCGCAGGGGGAGACTCGGCCAGCATGGCAGCCACAGCGGCGTCCGGCTCGGAAGAGCGCAGCGGGGCAGAGCGCGATAGTGGAGGCAGAGACGGGGCGGTGGAGACTGAGTCTGTGGATGCTGCTATCTCCATCTCCAGGAACTCTGACTTAGAAAACCTTTCACTGTGTCGATTTTTTGACTCTCGTCTCCTGCTACTCCGAATTCATTTCCGTCTCAGGTATACTATCTTGATGCGTACAGAAAGACCACCTATCAGACTCGGCTTCTTGCGGTGACACCGTAGAATTTTATCCGGTTCCGATGGACCGCCGGGTCACGTGTCCCTTCGAGAATTTCTGTCAATCTCGGCTACGCAGTTTCGCGTGTTGGCTGCGCTGAATTTTTGGGACGACGACGGGTAATTGCCTGCAACCCTAATTTTCTTCGCCCGATTTTTCTTCATCCGATAAATCATGAGCACTCAATCCATGAAAATATACCTCCAAGAACACAATACCAACCGTGCGTGGCCCCACGGTGGGTCCCAACTGTCGTGGATTTGTCACGGCAGATGTCCGGGTCAACAGACATAGGTTCGGGGTGAGACGCAACTACGTGGCGGCTTGAAGGGGTTGATCGGATCGAGAGACGCGGAGTTTAACCCAGGTCTGGCCCCTCCGATGGAGGCAAAAGCCTACATCCTTCTTGTCTGGTACTGATGATGATGAAGATCTCTCGGTTACAAGGGTGCCAATTGCTACCTCTAATCACGAGAGCCTCTAATTTGTCTATCTCTAATCTCTTGTGTTGTCTAAACTTGTGGACTTGTGAATCCTGTCAATCCGTCCCTCTAGGGGTGCTCTACCCCTCCTTATATATAAGTGGAGAGGGTAGGCTTACAAAATAGAGTCCTACTAGGAGTAGGATTAGGACTAGCCTCTCGCGAATCCTACTCCGGGTCTTATTTCCTTTAAGGAAATCCTTCTCTCTTCGGTCCTTCTCTTGTGAGCCGCCTGGCGCCGGCTCACCCGCCGGGTCTTGGGTCTGATCGTCCTGCGACCCGCCTGCCGGGTCATTAATAGAATGTCATGTCTTTGACCGGGTTTCCTGTGAGTCACCAGGCCGGGTCATACCGCAGGACATATCCCTGTCAATATATGTGGTTATTATATATGTGTTATGTAAATTCATGGCATATATATACGTTAACTATCACGTACTGTCATTGGAATATGGCTGGTTTGATATATTAGTGCAGTATGGCATGATTTCTCTTTTATGTAGACAATTTCTTGCTTGCCCTGCCTAGAGTTCTGCTTACGCCCTAGATGAGGCGTTTGGCCACCGCCTAGCGCCTAAGCGTGCCTAAGCGCCTCCTAGTCACTGCCTTTTCCAGCAGTGTATGGAGATCCATCTGTTAGATAAAATGAGATCAAGGAGACACGAGAAACACAGAATTTTACGTGGAAACCCTTGCGGGGAAAAACCACGGACGTACGAAGGCGCAATCACTACGAGGGGGAGTATTACAAGCACGAGACGACATGCCGTCTTCTCGTGCAATACATGGAGTATATATGAGTGGCAATACACAAGAGTCCTTGATGGACAAGTAAACGAGTTGTACTCGTACGCGTTGGTACCAATACAAAGGCTCACACTGTTTGTACTACGTCTAGTCCAACACGGTAGAATTTGGATCATAATTTAACAATCTCCACCTTGAGTCAAATTCCCTCCAGTAGTTGAAGAAAGTAAATAACTCCATCCAAATCAGCATAAACACCTTGTGTGTCAAAAGTCCATCAGATTACTTATTGGTAGAAACCGGCTTTGTCATCATATCAGCAGGATTATCATGAGTACTTATCTTGCATACGTTTAAATCACCTTCAACAATGACATCTCGAATATAGTGATATCTGACATTAATGTACTTTGTTCTCTCATGATACATTAGATTCTTTCTAAGATATATAGCACTTGACTGTCCAGAAAATACGGTAGGGCATGATTAATCTCCACAAAGCTCATTGTATAAACCTCTCAACCAGATAGCTTCTTTGCATACCTTAGAAATAGCCATATACTCGACATTGGTAGTGGAACAAGTCACAATAGACTGCAAAGTTGCTCTCCAACTCACAGCACAACCACTAATGGTGAAGACATAACCTGTGAGTGATCTTATCTTATCCAAATCACCAGCAAAATCAGAATAAAAAAAAAACAAGTCCATCTCCAGTTTTGCCAAAAGGTAAATAAGCATTAGAAGTACCTTGCAGGTATATGAAAATCCACTGAACTGCTTTTCAATGCTCTTTTCCAGGATTAGCCATGTATCTACTAACAACACTCAATGCATAACATAAATCCGGACGAGAACAAACCATGGTATACATAAGTGAACCAACTGCACTCGAATAGGGAACTCTAGACAGGTACTCAGTATCTGCATCTGACTCGGGACATAAGGCTGATGATAATTTAAAATGTGTAGTTAACGGAGTACTTACTGGCTTGGCGTCATGCATATTAAAACGACGAAGAACTTAATCAATATATCCCTTCTGACTTAGATATAATTTTCCAGATGGTGTATCTCTGGATATTTCCATGCCTAGTATTTTCTTATTACACCCAAATCCTTCATGTCAAATTCATTATTCAATTGCTTCTTTAGTTCATCAACCTCTGACATGAAGGAGCAAATAAATAGTTGAACCACTGACAATTTTTAAATAAACACATCTATCATAATTAGACAATTTGAAACCTTGACAGAGCATAAAGTTCTCAAATCTCTTGTACCACTGTCGAGGGGATTGCTTCAATCCATAAAGAGATTTCTTTAACTTATAGATAAGCTTTTATTTTCCAAGGATAACAAAACCTTCAGGTTGTTCCGTATAAATATCCTCTTCTAATTATCTATGTAAGAATGCAGTTTTAACTTTCAATTGTTCAATGTCAAAATCATTCGTGGCAACCATACTAAGTAAAGTGCGAATACAGCTATGCTTTACAACAGGGGAAAAGACTTCATTATAGTCACTACCTGGATTTTGGCTATAACCTTTAGCAACTAACCTTGCTTTATATATTGCCTCATCATTAGGAGAAGCACCTTCCATTCTTTTGAAAACCCGCTTGCAACGAATAGGATTCTTCTCTCTTTGAAGAAGGCTCGATATTACCTTCAATTTCTTATGCAACAGATAAAGCAAAAGAAACAATATTGCACTCTTCAATTAACCTTTCACGTGCACTAATACCCAACCTAGCTTTGTCACATGCAAGATTCCAACTGGGTGGAACAATAAGCTGTTTTGGAGTGACATGCTCATCATCAACGACGGGTTCATCATGTGTATCAAAATTTTCCTTATTAGAAGTATCACCTAAAATAACATGCTCCACCTGAACAGTAGGTTGCTAAATAGTAGGTTGTTGTTCACTCTCAACAAGAACATTAGTAGATGAAACATCATGTAACATAGAAGATTCATTAAAGATAACATTTCTACTAATAGAAACCTTCTGGGTGTCAGGATTCCATAATTTAAAACCTTTAACACCAGATTTGTAACCAAGAAAGATGCACTTAACAGCCCTAGGCTCCAACCTTTCATTATCATAAGCATTGCAACTAAAATCTCTCAAATGTGAATAATCAATAGGTGAACTAGAGCACACCTCAATTGGAGTTTTCTTATTAGGAAAAATAGAGGTGAACAATTAATGAGATAACAAGCAGTGGAAGCAACCTCATCCCAAAAATGCATATGCAAACATGCATTGGACAACATGCAACGGGCACTGGAAATAATGGTCCTGCTCTTATGCTCAGCAACACTGTTTTGTTGAGGAGTATAAGGAACGTGAAATGTCTGACAATGCCTTCAGACTTCCAATAATTCTCAAATTTGTTAGAACAGAATTCCATACCATTATCAGTGCAAAGTATTTTTACCTTCTTTTCAGTTTGCCTCTCAATCATAATATTCCACTCCTTAAAAGCTGAGAATGCTTGCCATTTGTGCTTCAAGAAATCAGACGAAACTTTTCTTTAATAATCATCAATAATAGTCAACATGTAACTAGCACCACCTAGTGACTTTTTGTGAGATGGTCCCGATAAATCTGAATGCACGCAATCAACAATACCTTCAGTTTTATGAGTCGAAGTGTTGAACTTCAAGCTCTTGTGCTTGTCGAAGATACAATGCTCACAAAATTTCAATTTACCAGTTTCATATCCTTTATGGAGACCTCTCTTATTTAACTCTGCCAAACCAAGTTGACTCATATGTCTAAGACGCATATGCCAAAGGTTAGAAGCATCAGAATCATAATTCTTTTGAAATAACTGGAGTAGTGTTACCTGAAATGGTAGAACATCGAAGGTAATAAAGACCATTGGTCAAACTTAAGTCACCTTTCATCACAATCCGAAAACCTCTGGTTACTTTCAAAAGACGATCTCCACCTGAATATTTGTACCCCTTTTTTTATCAAGGGCACTAACAGAGATAAGATTTCTCTTCATCTTCGGAATATACCTAACTTCTATCAAAGTTGTGATTGTGCCATCAAACATCTTGATTCGAATGGAACCTATGCCTTCAATCTTGCATGCTGAATTGTCAAAACCAAAAACGGAACCAGCAACAGTAGTAGAATCAAAAGTAGTAAATCAATCTCTATGCGGGTACATATGAAAATCACATGCAGTGTCAAGTACCCAATCATCATTGGTCTCAGCACATCCTGCAATAACAGCAAGAGCATCATCGAAGCTATAAGCATGAGCAACATTAGCAGCATTTTCACCATCTTTGTTACCTTTCGGTTTATATGTATCATTCCTCTTTTCCTTGTCCCGCAACTTGAAACATTCAGAGATGTCATGTCAGTCTCTCTTGCAGTATCTACAAGACTGTTTCTTGTCTCTGGATTGCGACCGGCCCCTGTGGTCGTTCTTACTTTTGCGTCGGCTTGGGATGAACTTGAACCATCATGAGGCGCCATTAGTTTCATCTTCTCCTTAGAGTTCAAAGCTTCATACACTTCATTAAGTGTTAGAGTATCACGACTGTATAATATGGTGTCTCGAAAATTGGTATAAGAACTTGGCAGTGAAAAAAACATCAAAAGCAGTATCTTCTTCATCATACTTAACCTCCATTGCAGCTAGATCGGATATGATCTCTTCAAATTCTGAAATATGATGCAAAACATTACCTCCCTCGGGTAACCTATGCATGAATTATTTTTGCTTCAGATGCATCTTGCTGGTGAGATCTTTTTTCATGCAAATCCCTTCCATCTTTAACCATAGAGTGGGGGCAGTTTTCTCGCTCAAAACGTCCTGCAAAATATTATTATGCAAATGGAGTTTAAATTTGTGACAAAGCCTAGCGATCCCTTCTATCCTTCTCAGCAGTTCAATCCTCAATTATATTCTTTTCAAAACTATCCAGTGCATTATCATAGTCGGCATGTATTAAAAACACCTGCATTTTGACTTGTCATAGGATAAACCTTGTGTCACGATTCAGCAATGGAAGATCGTACTTCATGACAGCCATGAATAAATAAATCTATGTAAACAAAGTAGTACTGGTAAAGAAAATTCTTGACAGAATTAATACGCGAAGCAAAGAACTAGAAACGTAGAACCTGGATATTGTTTGGACGTGGACGTAGCAAGTACTAACGAACTAGTACTAGTCGTAACGTGAATACAAGCGGTGGCTTCGGTAGGCCGGACGTGAAGCAGCAGAAAAACAAATCCATCTTTGTACCTCGGGACTTTGATCGGAGCAGCAGCGGAACTCGGTGGATGAGACAACAACAGCTGCTGCCTCGGGTCTTGATCCGATCCCACGTAGCAGCACCAATGGATCTCCTCGGGAGCAGGGGAAAACCTGCGACAGCAGCTGCACTCTCGTACAGCAGCTCCGCGGTGGAAGATGTTGGCACAAACCCACCGGATACAAACGCCGGATCAAGTAGACATCATGATTTTTTCGGTAACGAACGTCTGTATCTTGATTTTATTTCTCACATCGACTCTGAGAACACATATATAGAGATATACATGCATACACGCAGCACAACCTAAAAAACTCTCACGTCGATGGGACGCGCACCACGGTCTCTACAAAGACTACATCTTTCTAGACCCTTCTCACTTGACTCGGCTTATACCATCGCTCGGCAACGGACCAGAGCACGACAACCCACCGGCGCACCTCCACAGTACATCAGGGGGCTTTTTATAGCCCAATGCACACACTACACGCACTAATCGGCCACACCGCATCAGGCCACTAACCCACGCATGCACCTCTTACTGTGCCGGCACACACGCGCAGCTAGCTTATCCATCTGATGCATGCACGCACTACTTGGGCTACCTCTCCCACACGCACAGGCATGCAGCACAACTCGGCTCCAACGGCCACACACGACGCCAACTACCTGGACGCAACCACCGCGGACGCCGCGGTCACCTCGGGGTGATCCGGTTTTCTAGAACAGCAGCCGTCCAAACCTCCGTAAGACTTGGCTCATCATCATGTGTCCGCCGTGCTCGCTGCAACACCCACCGTCGCCACGGACCGCACCTGGCGCACCCGATGCCGGTCGCCACCGTGGGGACATGGCTTATTGCGCCAACAGAAGAGCATGGTTAATAGTATAGCAGCCACGGTGGAAGAGCATGATTAGTAGTATAGTCATTGTCATATCATTTATAGTCCATATTATAGCCAGCATATACAATAGGGTCTGTCTAGGGATCATCTAGATGACATATAACTATGTCTCATCTAAGTATGACTCATCCCACGTCATCGGATTAACAAAGCCCCACCTGTTATATCGTTTGTTTGTTTGTCTCCTTTTCTTCGATGTCCGATTGATTGTTGCCCCACACCAAAGCGACCCCAGCCCCCCTCCCAAACAGGCTGACATTTAGATGGGCCTTCCCCGTATTGATCTGGGCTTTGGTACATTAAAAAACCAAATGGACAAACAAACCTGCAACAAAAGTGACATATGCATACGTTGGCTGTAATCTGGGCATGAAGGCCTTTCTATGCAGGAGGAAAAAAGTGTTTGCCAAAAAGTGCACAGGTTGGGACATAAACAAAAGATTCATGTGCCAAAAAGTAAACAAATGATTCATGAACATGTAACGTCCCTGCAAAAAAAGATGGGATACAAAAAAAAATGCTGGCTCGTTTTGGCCTGGCATAGGAATCAGTGTGAATGTTCAACTTATAACTGAGTACACCAGTGGTGTACTTGATAAAATCAACAGTCTCAATTTGCTTTCAATACTATCAATTTTCTCAAAAAAATATAAAATCCAATTTATTTAGGTAATAGTATCAATTGTTCAAAACGACAAAGCGTAAAAAAACCTACACAACAAGTATATTCATGAGTAAAATGAACTTGCTCCAACAGTCTCATCTTAACAGTGCCTAGAAAATGCTTGTTAGGCACGACGACAACAAAGCAGCTCCCCACCCCCCATGCCGTGCTAGACCAACACTGCAATACCTCATCGGTTCATGTGAATCCCCAACGAGTTCTATGTCGATTGCACCCAGACCACCAAATCACCCCACCCCACCCAACCCCCTTCCCCAAGCCAACGACAAGCTTCTGTCTAACTACAGGAAGCAGGAGGGATGAAGGCACGGGACAATGAGATCCCACCCAACCCTAACATGTCCATCCCGAAGTCATGTCCCCTTGTCCCCGTGCCTTCTTATCTACCATCCACCGATCGGCCAAAATTGAACACGGCGAAGCAAATTAAACTTTGTAGACGAAGAAATCAATGAAAGCGGTTGTGAGTCAATGGTGCACATGCAACTGGGACAACTACACAAAACTACGATACCATTTGCGAGTCAAGGGTGGAGTTGAAACTAGGACAATAACAAACTATGAACCCAGTTGTGTCAAGAGTGGACTTACAACTGGATAAAATACAAAGCATAGGCCCAGTTGTGAGTGAGTATGGACCTGCAACTAAGAAAACAACAAAACTATGAGCCAAGTTGCGGGTCGAGGGTGGACTTGCAACTTGGACAAATGCAAGCGCAGTTGCGAGTCGAGGCTATACTTGGAACTAATACAACTATGAGCCCAGTTGCAAATCAAAGATGGACTTGCAACTGTGAAAACTACAAAACTACAAGCCAAGTTGTGAGTCGATGGTGGACTTGCAATTGGGATAACAAGAAAGTACGATACCAGCTGCAAGTAGGGTGGACTTGCAACTAGGACAACTACGATCCCAGTTGCGAGTCAAAGGTGGACTTGCAACTATGACAACAATGAAACTACGAGCCAAATTGCGATTTAATTGTGGACTTGCAACTGGGATGAAACAAGGTCTTCTTGTGTATCAAGGCTGGACTTGCAACTAGGATGAAAAAGAAAAAACCAACCCATTTGCGAGTCGGTGGTGGTCTTGCAACTAGGACAAGTATGAGCCTTGTTACAAGTCAAGGGTGGGCTTGCAACTGAGAGAACTACGAGACTAGTTGAAAGTCGATGGTGGACATGCAAATGGAAAATTACGAAAGTACGATCCCAATTATCAGTTAAAGGTTGACTTGCGGATGGGATGGACACACTACCGACCTAGTTGCGAGTCAAGGGGGGCATCAGTTGTGATGAAAAACAAAAGACATACCTTGCAACTAGCATGAAAGAAACCATCATCCCAGTTGCGAGTCAAGGGCAGACATGCAACTGGGACAACTACACATACGTACAATATCATTTGGGAGTCAAGGGTGGATTTGCAACTGGGGCAACAACAAACTACGAACCCCAGTTGTGAGTGGAGGGTGCACTTGCAACTCGGATGAACAATAAAATGTAGGCCCAGTGGTGAGTCAAGGGTGGACTTCCAACTAGGATTACAACAAACTACAGGACTAGTTGCGAGTCGAGGGTTGACTTGCAACTGGAAGAACTATGACCCAGTTGCGAGTCGAGGATGGACTTAAAACTATGACAACTACGAAACTATGAGCCAAGTTGTGACTGAAGGGTGGACTTGCAATTGGGATGAAACAAACTATGTGACCATGTGTGATTCAATGGCGGAATTACAACTCGGATGAAAAGCAAAACAGAAACCTAGTTGCGAGTCGATGTTGGGCTTACAACAGGGACAACAATGAGCCCAGTGGCAAGTCGAGGGTGGGCTTGCAACTGGGAGACCTGCGAGCCTAGTTGCAAGTCGATAACGGACTTGCAACTGAGACAATTGCGAAAATTTAAGTCAAGTAGCGAGTCAAATGTCAACGTGCAACCGTGATGAAAAAATTATCAACCTAGTTGCAAGTCAAGGATGGACCTGCAATTGAGATGAAAAAGGAAAACACGGGCCTAGTTGCGAGTCAAAGGTGGGCTTGTAACTGAGATGAAACAAATAACTCGCCTAGTTGCGAGTCGAGGGTGAACTTGCAACTAGAACAACTACACAAAACTATGATACGAGTTGTGAATCAATAGTAGACATGCAAATGGAATACTACAAACTACGAGCCCACTTGCGAGTCAGGGGTGGACTTGCAACTGAGACAACTACACAAAACTAAGATACGAGTTGCGAATCAAGAGTGAACTTGCAACTGGGACAAGTACAAACTACGAGCCCCGTTGCGTTTCAATTGTGGACTTGCAACAAGGATGAAACAAACTAGCAGTCCAGTTGTGAGTCAAGGGTGAACTTCGAATTAGGACAAAAAGAGTCCAATTACATGTCGAAGGTCGACTTGCAACCGGGACAAAAAAAGGTTGGGCATGCTCAAGTTGCGTGCTGAGGGTGGACTTGCAACTACAAAAAAAAGAATGGGTTAGAGTCAGTTGTGTATCAAAAGGGGTGGACTTTCAGCTAGGAAAAAAATACTTAGTTATATGTCGGATGGACTTGCAACTGAGACATGCAACCAATACAGATACAAAGTTGATTTAAAACAAAAAATTAAAACTGACAAATAGACTCCTTTAATTTCGGTGGCACCTAGGATAAGGGCTGAGTTGTGAGTCAATGTTGACTTGCAACTCACACAAAAAAGCCATCACTCACTATGAGTTGATAGTGGATTTGTAACTAATACAAAAAAAGTCAGACACGGTTGCAAGTTGAGGATGGACTTGCAACCAATGTAAAAAGTCGGACCCAGTCACGATACTAGACTAATATTGAGCCCACTAGTGAGTCAAGGGTGAACTTGCAACTAAAGAAAAAAAGTCTGGACCCATTGGCAAGTTAATAGTGGATTTGTAACCGAGAAAAAAAAATAGTGGCCTCAGTTGGAGGTTGAGGGTGAAGTTGGAAGTCAGCAACAAAATAGTCATACAAAAAAACGTTGGCTCTAACGAAAGATAAAAAATGAAGAGAGAGATAGAAGGAATAGGGAGAGACAAAGCGGTTGCAAATTGAAGGCGGTAAAAGATACAACGAACAAGCACCCCACCTCTTCCAAGCAAAAGCTGGCCAATAATAGAAGACAAAAATATACAGAAAATAGCTAGAAAGAAGAAATATAGGCCGAACAAAAGGTGTTCCTAATAAAAAAGGACCGACAACAAGAAATCGGTATCATGCAAGACACATGACAAAATGAAAGGTGGTCAAATTTGCGCAAATTATTACAAAAAATAAACAGGACGGACCGCAACTCAGATGAGACATTGCTGCATAACCTGATCTTGAAAGATGATTATGAATTTTAAAAAAATAACAAATTCAAAATTGTGATTACAAATTAAAATTCATGAATTTAATAAGTGTTCACATACTTCAAAAATTGTTCACGTACAAGAAGCGTTATGAATTTGAAAATGGAAAAAACAAAAAATAAATAGGAGAAGATCATCAAGAAAAAAATTGTTGATTTATTTAGTAGAAATTGGTAATTGGCCCAGTTCTTGATTGGGAGAGGAAAGAGAAAGAGAGAGTATTGACCGAGAGTGAGAGCAAATTTCCCAGCTAGCTCTTTGTTATATATACGTTTTCTAGACAAAGCTCTTCGTTATATGGGGTTTGGGCCGAGTAGAGAGAATCTTCAAATATACCCCCAGTCCAGGAAACACAAAACGAAAACAAACAACGGGCTACGTCCAGCCCAGAAACGATATATCAGGCCGACAAAAAAAAATGGTCAACAATCAGACGTGACACGGAAACCTGCGACAAAAACAACTGCAGATCGGAAGTATGCATGAGATTTACAGCATCTAAATCCAATGGACAAGAACTTAGATGTGAGATAACTAATGCTCATCTAGATGAGAATTAGCAAAACTGTATACAATACTAGTTGATTAGAGCATGGTTAATACTCTAACCAGTTGCTGGTTATAAGCCATTGCCATGTCATCTATAGTTTATCTTATATCCAACATGTATAATAGTTGATTAGAAGAGTATACTACTTTTTTATTACATGACACACCTTTCACTGTCATAAAGTGCTTACGAGCACATGCTAGAGTTGGCTCTTCACCAAGAGTCCGCTTACCTTCTTTTTCATCTTCTCTTTCCTCCAACTAAGCAATAATATATTAGTTTATTTCTTATAGCCTGCTGACTCAGCTCTATTAACTTGCTCTTAGAAATGTGTATCACTTATTTATTATATGGCTCATCTTTCACTCTCACAAAGTGCCTAGGAGCATATGTTATAGCTGGTTCTTCACCAGGAGCGCACCTACCTTCTCTCTCCCTTTCTCTTTTCTTCGACTAAGCAAAAACATACTAGTTTATTTTTTATAGCCCACTGACTCACATCTATTCTACTTGCTCGAATACGATGACTCGGCGACTTGCAGCTGCAGCGGCTCGTACAGCAAGCAGCGATCGGTCTCGGACACAGTAATATTCGCGTATGAAACTCCTGTCGGCAATCTCGGCAGAATATGGCGGCACACAAGACGCCAACCCTAACTTCCCTCGTCTCGGTTGAATCTCATATCTGCAACTTGGCTCTAGATACCACTTTTTAGATAAAATGAGATCAACGAGACACGAGAAACACATATTTTTACGTGGAAACTCCTGCGAGAGAAAACCATGAATGCACAAAGGCGCAATCACTATGAGGAGGAGTATTACAAATACGAGATGACATGTCATCTTTAGGTGCGACTACATGGAGTATATATGAGGGCCAATACATGAGAGTCCTTGGTAGACAAGTAAATGAGTTGTACTCGTACGCATTGGTACCAATTGAAAGGCCAACACCGTTTGTACCACATCTAGTCAAATACGGTAGAATTTGGATCACGAGTTAAAACCATCGAATTTTTATAGGTGACACTGTAGTTGTTAGAGCAGTAAAAATTCTCTAATATGGGATCTTAATAATGGCAACATCTATATATGTTGTTGGAATTTGAGATGGGCTTTGGGCCTATGAGACAATTTAAGAAAAATCTCTGCCACCTCGCTAGTGGAGAGGAAGTTGGACCTCTTTATAAGGTTCTCTCTTCTACATGTTATTGGAGCATGAGAAAAGAAGAGACCCTCGAGCACTCCTTCACTGCCTGCCTCATCACGACGTGCCGCGTCGCGGGTTGCGGGATTGAGCCTATAGTATCATATTTGTCTCTAGACTATGTAACACTTACATAGACATAAGTAGAAGCATTTGTACGATCGATGAAAATTTTATGTTAATGTGTGAATGTCTATGACATCTATTCGTCCGGCCAACAAACAATTTAATTTAGTTCTTTTTGATTGTTTCAATCATTGCGGCAATAACAATTCTGAACTGCTATATAATTCGGGATTGAAATGATAGAGCAAACTGAAATTCCCCCTTTTAACAAAGAAATTATATCATTCAAAGACAGTGAAAGCTACTATCATTTTTTTCCAATACAATGAAAATACTACCATGTACTATGTATGTAAATATGGAAAAAAATTATCATCTAAGGGCATTAACCATATGACACTACTCTATTGACAATATGAAAAATGTATATATATTTAACATGTGTTGCAATTACTGCAGTCTCCTTTATTACATATCTTTTGCCTTGATGTTTGTCATAAATTCACAGTGACTTGTGGTGCTCACCTATTTGCAATTTTGGAAGTTCTGCGTCCATCAACTTCAATTTTTTTAGTTGTATATTAAATTAATAGGCATTGATTACTCACTTGCATAAGTATGGTTTCTTTAGCAACTTCTTTTCCGCTAACTTCGTTGGAAGGATCACAAATGTCATTACTTATAGCAGTATACTAAAATGAAATTACGACTAAGGAATAAAAAAAGGTATTTTTTTACTCAATGTCTTGCTGCTTGGCATATATATACTTATATATATATATAGTGCCCGATCAACAATAATATAAGTTGGTTCCAAGTATTTAATGATATTGCACTAACTATGATCAAGATAAATCCTATATTAAACTTACTATGACTAGAGTAGTAAGATACTCCATCCGTTCCATATTAGTTGTCACTGATTTAGTATAACTTTGTACTAAATCAGCGAAAAAGAATATGAGATGCAGAAGTAGTGATTACTAAGTGATACTTTTTAATGCATAGTAGGTGGAGAAAAAAGAGTACAAATAACCGGTTGAAACTTTAAATATGACATAGTAAACCCTTCATGGGTAGAACAATATGACATGTGAACAGGGTTCTTGGTAACCTCTTTATCGGTAGCATAATATGACAGCGAAAGAGGTTCTTATTCTACTTTTTCATGTGTTACCTTTCTAAAAGTAAAAGTAAAATCATTTTAAGTTTGCACATTAAGCCAATGAAAATTTAACAAAGGGTTTCGAATTCTAGCTCGTGCAGTTGCGCGGGTCGACGACTAGTTATATTAATCGTGGACATCATATGATGCTATCAAGCCCGTGTGGTGGTTCACCATCAACAGCAGGTCAACATTTTCGTTGACGAGGACCTCCCCACTGGCATATCTACAAGCCCGATCCAGTACATGTCGATTGGGGTGAATGCCAAATCCACAAAGTGAGGAAGACGCAATGGCTGCCGCCCTCTCTTGTCTCCTTGTTTGTGTCTGATCAGGCCTTGGCAAACGTTGAGGAGTCTCACCACATGGTCATAGTCCACCTCACAAAAACTAAGAACGTGCGTCATCACTGTTCTCTTCTTGGTATCTTGCAGCATTTTCTTGACCTTGCCGCCAGCGGGAGTGACATTGCTCTTAAGGATGTCGATAGGGATGAGCACTAGAGCACGGAGGTCCTTAGCATCGGCACTAGGGCACAGTGACATCGGAGGTCCTTAGGGTCGACAAACAGAATTCTTTCGTGACCGGATCGCTGTAGGGGTAGTTGAGCGAGGCGTTCTTGCATGCTTCCACCATGAGCCTGGTGGGCTTGCCACTATCGGAGTCACTTGATTCAGCAGTGAATAACTACGGAAAAAAGGATGAAGAGGTTGATGGAGAAGATGATGGTAGTCCTTGGCATTGTTGCTATTACTACAGGGCTAGCTAGAAGCCTCTAATTATTGAAGCGCTGAGAGAAAGGTGGACATCAATAGACAGAGAAGGATGTGTACTGCAGAGATGGATGGGTGGAGGTGATGTCCATGAGGCTGAAAATCCTTTATAATGCTTGCAATGGGATATCATAAATGTAGTATGCAGCTTTGGTCGTGGATATGTGTATTGTCGGTGTGCAGTATATGATGAATGCTCTTTTTGGATCTGTACATATTATGTGGAGGAAGTTAGAAAGGTAGTTTTCCTAGTGAGGAGGAACAAATCCCGGGTCCGGATGATTTTCCTGTCGAGTTCTATCAGAACTTCTAGGAAGTCATCAAATCGAATCCCCTACTTTTGTTTGGTAAGCTACATGTTGGACAACTTGAATTGTTTTGCTTAAACTTTGGTAAAGTTATTTTATTACCTACGGTTAATGAAGCTAAAAGGATACAACAATATACACCTATCTGCCTTCTTAATGTTAGTTTAAAAAATACACGAAGGTTGCGAACATTAGGCTAAATTCGGTTTATGCACATGTGGTTTGTCGTTCACAGATAGCTTTTATGCAAGGAAGAAACATCCTAGATAGAGTTCCTAGCGTTCATGAAACAAGTCCATGAACTACATAGGGAAAAGCTAAATGGGATGATACTCAAAATTAACTTTGAAAAGGCTTATGACAAAGTCAACTGGTCTTTTATTCAGCAGACACTCAGAATGAAAGGATTTTCTACAGAATGGACGCTATGATACATAATTTCGTTTAAAGAGATAGCGTGGACATTAAAGTCAATTATGACGTGGACCCCTATTTCCATCAACTTTCCTGTACATGTACTTTTTGATATGGGAACTGAAGCTACCACCACCAAAGAGAGCGTCCGTCTAAAATAGCTCGCAGCAAAAAAAATATATATATGTATATATATATATATATATATATATATATATATATGGAAAATACCTCCTACTACCGGGTGTAGTTACTCTCATGTTTTATATACTATCATGTGATAGTATATATACTAATTTCTCATTTTGAGTATATTCACATACTATATATGATACTTCAAGGTGTGTTACATAAAAAAATATAGTTGATTCATAGTTTTTATCATATTATGAAATACGTACATATTTGTACGTAAAAATGAGTATGCTATATATATATTTATACATGTTTACTTATATATTTATATTCGATTTCAAACGAACATTTTACCATATATTCTTTGTCTCATATTATACTATACATGTTTTATAAATCAAATTGAAAAGCTAAAAATCATCGTCTGACTTATAGACACAACTTAATAAATAGTCTAATTCAGAGTGAAGCGGTTAAAAAGGTAGGTGTACATTATAGGAGTAATAAGCTACTTGCTCCGTCACAGTTTAGAAGGCGTGCACGTGTAACTAGGTCATCAATTTGATCAACTTAATAAGAGACATATATTATAAAAATATATATCATTAAAAACTTTAAATGTTCTATTTTCTAATGATATGATTTTTATGTTAAACAGTATATTTTATATTAATCAAATTAACAACTTTGATATACGTGCATGCCTTCTAAACTGTGACGAAGGAAGTACAAAACGGACCACCAAAATAAGTGTGTACTTATGGTGCACGCGCACCATGGTGCCCTTTATCTTAAAAAAAGGAAATATATAGAAGTTTTACGAAATAAAAAAAATCTGTGAAAACTTGTATGTGTTAACCAGGGACCCAAGAAATTTTGCGTTGTAAAAACTGTACTTAGTCAGCTATACAAGAAAGGCAAAACTCTGGTCCCAAAAAAACACCGCCCATTTAAAATACGTATTTATTTTTTCTTTGTACGTCACATGTGAAAGGAAAATGTGTAAAAAAACATGTGAAAGTAAAATATTGCGAAATTCCGCACATATATGCTATAATATTATGTTTGGGCCGTAGATTTATTTTTTCTAAACGGGCACACCATGGTGCCCGTGCACACTAGCAATTTTAGCGACCAAAATACCCTTTTAGCTCAAACCAGCGCACATCGGGTTGAAACACCGTGAACCCTAGCCCCCCGATCCACCATCATGAACCTTAACCCCCGATCCCCCATGAGCACGCACTCGGAGGCAAGTGATCCGGCGGAGCAGCAGCAGATGGAGGAGATGGGCGACGCGCTGTTGACATCGGCCCCTGCCGGAGCAGCGGCGGGTGGGGGATCGGGGCAGCTCAGCGGTGAAGAAGGGGCCGGGAGCCGGAGCAGCAACGATTGGGCGACCTTTGTAACGCAGCGTCGAAGAAAGAAGCCCTGCTTGTCGCCGCCGCCGCCGCCTTCCATCGCCCATATCCTAGATGTGCTGCTCGAGGAAATCTTCCTCCGCCTCCCAGCTGCTGACGACCTCGCCCGCGCCTCCGCCGCCTGCCCCATCTTCCGTCGCATCGTCGCGGACCATGCCTTCCTGCGCCGCTACCGCGCCATCCACCCGCCGCCTCTCGTCGGTATTCTCGACAACCAGAAACCATTCGTCCCGGCACAGCCGCCGCACCCCTCTGCTGTCGCTGCGCGCTCCTTGGCCGGCTTCGATTTCTCTTGCTCCTCCTTCATCCCCTCCAAATCCGGACGTACCTGGAGTCCAGTAGACTTGTTTGACGGACGTGTCCTCCTGGCTGGCATCCCGGTCAAAAAATTTGTTGGCAGATACATCCGCGTGGGCTCCAAGATGGGGGCCAAAAGATTTGTCAGGAAGCTCGTCGTGTGCGACCCGGTGCGCCGTCGGTATATCATGCTGCCCGTCATCCCCGTTGACCTGAAGGCGCTGGAAATCGTCGATCAGGAGACTTTCCTTGCTCCCGGTGAGGACAAGGAGGACCCCTTGTCATTCAGGGTGATATGCTTGGCACAATGCAGAATGAATCTGTTGCTTATGGTCTTCTCCTCTTTGAATGGACAATGGCATGTTCGTACTTATAACCGATGGGGTGCTTCGGCAACACTTGCTTCATTTGTGAAGTCTGGGCCTGGGCTGTCCAGTCGTCAATTTGTCCACGGATGCTTCTACTGGCATTTGCAATTGCGGAACGAGTTACTTGTGCTTGACTTGCGCGCAATGGAGTTCTCTACTGTCAACCTTGAATCTGAGTCACCAGGGAGTAAAAGTTTTGTCCTTGTCGAGGCAGAAAAAGGAATGCTCGGGATGCTCACTAAAGCTAATGGCTATGATAAGGATATCAAAGCTCGGCGGTATTGGCTCGCGTATTCCATTCTGATAAATAACAAATGGCACTTGGAGAAGGTCATCCCGTTACCGGTAAAGGATGTGTGTCTGGTTGGTGTAGCGGGGGGATACCTGCTCATGTACGCGGTGTACTTCAAATATTCAGGACAGAAGCTGGAGTTTCGATACTTTTCGGTGGACCTGAAGTCGTTCCAGGTCCAGTTGTTCACTACACTTTGCAAGCACTTTCCTGGACGAATGAACGCTGGTTTCCCAAAACCACCTTGACGAGTGTACGCTGGTTTCCCACCATCAATCTGTGCACCAACTATATGAAGCGGTGAGCTTGTTATCTACTCTTTGCTTACCTTTATTTAACTTTGTCTCAGTGTTACGCAAGAAAGAAATAAGATTCAGGCATTTACTATATGAGTTGGTCGACTTGTTCGCATCCTTTCCCATTCATAGTCTTATTCAATATATTTCCAACTTCTTTGTTCTACATAACCTCTGTATGAGTAGAAATCATCAAATTACGACAGCCACGTGCTTCTGCTCCAAACTGCAGTTTTGAAAGCAATGAGGTAGTTCTGGCACCTTACTCCATAAATTTTTAGTATAGAACGCATGTAGAGATTGGCTTAAGTCAGTTAGTGGAGCGGTTGATTTTGGGTTGTCTGTCCATTTCTGCCGTTGAACTGCTAACCAGAAAGGAGGATGTTACATATTGTGCAAGTAATCCTATTCATACGTATATTATTATTATTGTTACTTTCAGCTGATCTGGGTAAGTAACTTTATTTACATAGTGCATACTTGTATAAACTCTAGGTTGCTAAAACATATGCACACGTTGGAAATTCAGGGCGTTTGCAAAGCACATATTTGGAGTCTGGTTCCCTGTTTGTTAGGTTCTTCTCTTCATGCAACTAAAAGCCACTGGCCAATGTGATACAAAACTCCAGTGTCAAGTTCATGCATGAGATGTTATATATTTGATGCTTGTTACGTGTACTCGCTAGCTCTATATTCTAATTGGTGTATTGTTCATATGGGAAGTTCATGCTGTTTCATCACTTTATTCTATACGCAGATGCTGATGCCGTGTCGAAGAAGAGTTTGTTCCTCCAAGCGCGTTGTGGTCTAGGAAAAGAAAGTGATGCGTGGATTAGTTGAATTCTCTTACTGTATTTCCAAGTTCTGAATTTTTAGGTATGGGCTATTCACAAACCATTGAATATGTTAGAATTATGGATGCATTTGCTTGTATGCATATTGGAAGCTATGATATGTCCATGCGTGAGTGCTATCCTCGCGTACAATTTTTGCCCCAGTTACAGCATTTGAAGTGTGTGTTTGAAGCTATGAACTTTTAGGTACTAACTAGATTCAAACCACTGTATCTCTGAACATATCTGCTACTGCAATGTACATGTCCAAAATATTGGGTGTTCACCTGCAGTGCCATGGTTTTGAAGAAAAAATATGTGTATTTCCGCATAGAATAACTTGGTTTGGAACAACTACTGGTATCTGCTGCATCAATGCTTCCTTGAGGGGCCAAATATTTCTTCAGGCCTTAGGTGTACCATCTCTCTCTATATTGCTAATGTTGCACATCATGAACCTGTTGGTTGTTCCTTTTAGGCCAAAGAAAATTATGTGATGGTGGTAAACAAACTTATTGCAAAATCCGTGGTAACCGGGAGATTTGTGATGCATAGACCGACCCAGTATCTTCCATGATATGCAAAAAGCTCTAATGTCTCTTTTGCAGTGTCAAACCCGCAATACATGGAAAATAATGTATGGAACATGTATGCCCTGAATTTTGTAGAAGTGCATGAACATACTGGTAGATAGATTTTAGCATATAAACAAAATGTCCAAATGAACTTGTCTCCGGTAGGGAGAACCGATGTCGCCCATCCTATTTAATATAGTTGCAGCTATGCTGGCAAATAGAAAGGGCTAAACATGAAGACCAGGTGGGTGAACTTGTACCACATCCAGTGGATGGTGGGGTGTCCATTCTAGAATATGCAGATGATACCATTTTGTTCATGGAACATGACATAGAGAAAGCTAGAAACATAAAACTTATACTTTGCCTATTCAACAATTGTCAGGATTGAAAATTAACTTGCAGAAGAGTGAGTTGTTCTGCTTTGGGAGAGCCAAAGAGGAGCAAGATACCTATAAACAATTGTTCGGATGTGAACTGAGAAGCCTACCGTTTAGCTATTTAGGCATAGGAAACTTTCCAACAAAGAGTGGAAGTGCATTGAGGATCGCTTTGAGAAAAAATTAAGCTGTTGGAAGGGTAAGCTTTTGTCTTATTGAGGACGACTGATTCTAATTAACTCGGTGCTTCCGAGTATGCCTATGTTCCTCCTATCCTTCTTTGAGGTTCCCGTAGCGGTACACAAAAGGTTGGACCTCTACCGATCCCGCTTCTTTTGAAAAAGTGATGAAGTTAAGAAAAAAATACAAACTCACTTAATGGGACATTATTTGTAGGCCTAAGGACCAAGGAGGTATGGGAATTGAGAATTTAGAGGTAAAGAACAGAATGTTTGCTCAGCAAGTGGTTGTTCACACTATATGTGAAGACAGAAGGTATGCGGGTACATATTCTGCGAAATAAGTACCTACAATATAAAACCTTGGCCCAAGTGACGGTCAGACCCAATGATTCACCATTCAGGAAAGGGTTAATGAAAATGAGAGCGTCCTTTTTTCATAGAACTAAATTTATCATTGGGAATGGTCACGCGACTAGATTCTAGGAGGATGCGTGGTTGGGGGAGTCCCCTTTAGCCATACAATACCCGTCTATGTATAATATTGTCCAACCTAAGGAGGCGTATGTTGCCACAATCTTACAATCAAACCCTCTCAGTTTTCAATTTCGACGGACATTGATTGGCCTAGTAACGAGATTCATGGAGGTTCAGCTATCAGACGAGTCCGATAAGTTGAGTGGAAGCTAACAACTAATGACATCTTTATAGTGAAATCAATGTATTTGAACCAAATTGATAAAACAATAATTGTCAAATCGATTCATATTTGGAAAGTCAAAGTACCCTTAAAAATTTAGGTTTTCATGGTTTGTTCGCAAGAAGGTGATTCTTACTAAGGATAATTTGGCAAAATGTAATTGGGGAGGAAATACATGTTGTAGATTTTGTGACAATGAGGAAGCCATCAAAGACCTATTTCTCCAATGTGCTCTTGCAAGAATTTTATGGAAAACAGTCTGTATAGCCTTCAATATTCACATGGCATTGACACATTGTTTGGGACTTGGTTAAATAGAGTTGACACTATTAATGCGAGACACATTCCCATAGGAGTATATGCATTTCGTTAGGCTATATGGAACTGTAGGAATGACATGATTTTTAACAAACAAAAACATATCAAATTTTTGCAGGTACTACACACAGCATCGGCGTTGATCCGTACATGGTCTTTACTCACTCCTGTGAAAATCAGGGAGCCTTTGGGTATTGTGTCTACCCGACGGGAGATGGTAGCTCGGTATATCTACAGCCAGTTTGGATGGCGGTCCAGTAATAGAATAGATGGTTAGGCGTCTAGGCCTATTTTGGTCGATTGTGGCACTTTTGCTTTTACATTTACTTTCATACTCTTTTGGAGATTGTTCGGAACAACGGATTATTTTGTTTGCTTTTATTAATAAAAGGGCTGCATGCATCATTCTGATGCGGATGCCGGAGGCATCCCTCATTTTCTACAAAAAAGAAGTTTGCTTAGCTCGGGCGGCTTTCTTGAGCAGGTATTAGGTAACACATTGATGCATACTTATTTCTATAAGACGTGCATCATCCATGTTGTTGGAACCAGAAAGTAATAAGAGAGCTAGAACTCCCAAACAGACTACTCTGCTTTCCTGAAAGCAAGAGAGTACAGTCTTTCTGATTTTGTCACAACTGTTGGAAATATGAGCAATTTATCATATGATTTTATTAACAGAAATAGTAGATAAATCATGACTATCATAGCAGATATAAGACAAGTCATGCAGTATGATAGAGAGTACGCAAATAGCATCTGAAGTGGTGAGTATGAACGGAACATATCTAGAACATCAACAAGAACAAGAAGTTGTGGCGGGAATTCAAACAAAAAGAACATGAACACGTACCGAGTTGCAACAGCAACAACAACATTGGGATTGGCATTGACATCGTCACTACCCATGTCGTCGAATAGGTGTTGACGTCTGGGAAGAAGTCGTCGTCTGGGATGTGGTCGTTACCGTCCATGATGAAGAAGTCAGTAGTCGCACAGAGCGCTAACCAAAAACCTTATCACCCTTCTCCCGTACAAGAATAAAAGTGGTGGGGTTTCGGAGGCCTACTATTCCGACCTACGGTGCATGCCGCAAGCCGGGATGGGGAAGAACCTAGTAGTGGCTCAGACTCATTCCCGCAACCCACGGCGTGTCATGACTAGGCCAGACGTGGCGAACGGGCGGCGGACGAGCAACAAGCATGGAGGTATCTCTTGTTCTCATGCTCATACATGCGGGGAAACATTCTTCCTTATACGGAGGTCCAACTCCTACAAAACTAGCAATGTGGATTAAACATTAGTCCCACCTCTTGCCTTCCGCAAATGGTCTAAGTGGGCCTCTAGGATTTATTATGAATTTTGAAACTGGTTATTGGGCTAGCCCATATATAGATCAAATTTCAGCATTCCCCCACAAAACCCTAGAGGCACATAAAATTCACCTTTTGTTCAGAAACACTATTTATATACCGGTATTGAAGTGGAGACTGTTAAGTTGAACTTCCACCTAGAACTCTATGCTAAATTAGTAAGCAACTTAAACAGTGGACTATGCCTTGAACTGCAAGTTTTCTACGAATCTAGCTTCACACAAAGCCTTGACCGATAATAGGCTACCGTGTGACTTCCCCGTGGGTGGATCTTATGCGTCATACTCCGAGGCATTTCATGAGTTTACTAGAGAGCACCCTACTCTCCTAGATTGCGATGTTAACAATCAGACTCACATAGGTGTGTTATTCAAAAGATATTCTACAAGAGAAACATCTCTGCTTAAATAAGACACTAAGAACACATTAAGATATATATCAACCTTCCATGCAGATTAGGAAACTAGTGCATCTTCATGGAGTGGTATTATTAGTAGTAAGAATACTCTTCTCTGAGTTGAACAAAAAATTCTCTTCCACATTTAATTCACGTGATCTCCAATCACATAGAATAGGTTAGTGATAAGTCTCCAATGCATCTTTTGGGAATAACCCTTGGCCACAAGTCTTGCCTTGTACTACTCAATAGTACCATCAGGCCTAAGCTTCTTCTTTAATACCCATTTTCACCCTACAGGTTTGCACCCATGAGCACAATCAGTTATATCCCAAGTTTCATTTGCCAATATGGAATCCATCTCACTACAGACTACTTCCTTCTAGTAGTCAGCATCTTCAGATGCATAGGCCTCTGAAATAGAACTGGGACTGTCATCTATGAGATCTAGAAGAAAATTATCACCAAAGGACTTTGCAGTCCTCTGTCTCTTGCTCCTTTTAGGAGTCTCATTATTGTCTTGCACAGGATCTTCAAGATGTTGCATCGAAATGGTAGGTTCAGAAATTGCAACTACATCTTGACTCGATGAAGTAGGAAACTCTTGATTTGATGAGCTACCCATACCCTTCATGGGAAATATATCTTCCAAGAGAGTCGCATCATTTTACTCCATGATTGTACCGACGTGCATGTCCAATACCTTAGATTTTACAATCAGGAATCTATAATTAATGCTATGAAAAGCAGAGCCTAGAAAAACACAATCCATAGTTTTTGGTCCAAGCTTGCACTTTGTTGGAATTGGTATATGAAAAAAGTACGTTTTACTACCCTGAATAAAGTTGGTTCATCACATAACCCCCTGATTTGTTTCCAGTTCACTTAACCCCTTCAACAATTTCATACTGGTAAAGAACTGTCCCTGTGTGGTTTTGCCCCGATTGAGTGTTGACATGGTCAAAATCAGAAATGGTATTTGACCAGTAGGTGGTTCCCCCCTCCTTAGGTCGTGCCCTCATTAGGTGAAGAATGCAACCCATCGCGAAAGAGATGATGTCAAGCTCTCTAGAGTAATAAGATAGATTAGGTAATGATAGTTTTGGCAAATAGATCTCGCACGAACACAAAATAAACAAAGTAAAGAAAAAGTGCAGCAAGGTATTTTTTTCGATTTTTGTATTAATAGATCTGAAAACAAAAAGGCGAAATAGTAGACCAGAAAGCAATATGTTGCAAAGTACATACGGGGGCCGTAGGTTTCACTCGTGGCTTCTCTCAAGAGTATAGCACACGGTGGGTGAACGAATTACTGTTGGGCAATTGATAGAAAATCAAATAATCATGGAGATATCCAGGAAGTGATCATTATATAGGCATCACGTCCAAGATAAGTAGACCGAAACGATTCTGCATATACTTCTATTACTTCACACATCGACCACTATCCAGCATGCATCTAGTGTATTAAGTTCATGGGAAAAGGGAGTAATGCAATATGAACGGTGACATGATGTAGACAATATCTATTCATGTAGAGATAGACCCCATCTTTTTATCCTTAATGGCAATGATACATGCGTGCCTTGCTACCCCTTCTGTCACTGGGAAAGAACACCGCAAGATCGAACCCATCACAAAGTACCTCTTCCCATGGAAAGAAAGATCGATCGAGTCGGCCTAACTAAACCAAAGATTCAAAAAAGAAATACGAGGCTATAAGTAATCATGCAAATAAGAGATCAAAGAAGATTCAAATCATATTCATGGGCGGAAACTGATCATGAACTCAAAATTCATCGGATCCCGACAAACACGTCGCAAAAGTCATTACATCAAATAGGTCTCCAAGAGACCATTGTATTGAGAAGCATAGAGAGAGAGAGAAAGACATCTAGCTACTGCCTACGGACCCCTAGGTCTATGGTGGACTACTCACACATCGTTGGAGAGGTACCTATGATGAAGATGAACCCCTTGTAATGGTGTTAGATTGGATCTCGAGGTTCTGGAACTTGCGGCGTCTAGAATTGTGTTTCGTCGACTCCTCAAGGATTTTCTGAAAATTTGAGAATTTATAGGGAAGATAGTCAGTTGAGGGGAGTCCCAAGGTGGGCACCCTCCACCAGGCCGCGCCAGGGGCCTCTATCAAGCCCAGGTGGAGGGTGCCCACCCTCGGCCCCTCTCCTGCTGATCTTTGGCCCATCTTGGCTCTTCTGGTCCATCAAAAGTCTTCGAAAATTCCCATAGCATTTGGACTCTGCTTGGTACTGATTTTCTATAAAGTAAAAAAACAAGCAAAAACAGCAAATGGCCCAAAAAATTATATAAAGTTGTTATAAAATGATCGTAAAACATCCAAGACTGATAATATAACAACATGGATCAAGCAAAAAGTATAGATACGTTGGAGACGTATCAGCATCCCCAAGTTTAATTCCTACTCGTCCTCTAGTAGGTATATGATAAAAACAAAATTTATTATGTGGAATGTTGCCTAACAATTTCATCATATATTCTTTTCTTTGTAGCATGGACATTTGAACATTTAAATGGTTCAAAGCAATAGTCAAGTTTTGACACTAAAACTTAATTACTCAAGCATATCAACAAGCAACCACGTCTTTAAAAATATCAACGCTAAAGCAAGTTATCCCTAGCCTATCATACTCAACCATTGATCCATTCACAATGCACACTCAAATATTAGCTACACCTAATGCTCAAGTACAATCATAGTGCCTCCTAGTTGGTGCTTTATAAGAGAAGGTGGAGACTCAAATTGAAAAAATAAAAATTGCATAAAGTAAATAGATAGGCCCTTCATAGAGGTAAGTACGGATTTGTAGAGGTGTGAGAGCTTAAGTGTTTAAATTGATAGAGAAAAATATTTTGGGTGGCATGCCTTTCCTGTCAACGAAAACGACCGAGAGATTTCAATGTCTTTCCATAGTAGATACATCATAGGCGGTTCCCAAACAGAAAATAAAGTTTATTCATTTTTCCATCATACTTTCACTTTCCAAGGATAGCCGAATCCACGGTTGCCTTCCATACCAACACTTTCCAACATCAAATAAATATTTATTTCTTCTTCATTTCGGGTCTGGGCATCCCTATTGCCGCCATACTCTCGTGCAATGACAAGTGGATAAACACTCATCTTGAGAATAACACATCTATCATGGAAAAATATGGGTCACCCCCTACCTTTTCAAGAGCGGTACAAGCACACAAAAAGGAAAAATTATTTTGAAAATTTAAAGATGGCATAGAGAAATTTTCTTGGAACATCATGGAAATAACGTATATAGGTAGGTAAAATTGGTTTATGGATTTTGGATGCACAAGTAGTATTTCTAGTTAGGACAAGTGAAGGCTATCAAGAGATTGAGAAGCATCCAACCAAGAAATAAAAAATCACATAAGCGAGCATTAAGCATAACTAACACCGAATAATGCATCATAAGTAGGATGTAATTTCGTAGAACAACTATTGACTTTCTTGCTTGCATAGAGAATCCAAACCTTAACATCAATATTCTTACTAAACATAATTACTCACTAACATAAATCACATAGTACTATTGAATTACCACTTCAAGGTAATGTTGTAAACACATTCATATTTTATTATTGAATTATACCTACTGTATTTTAACTTTAGCATGACTTATACCCCCCAATACAAGCCCTAGATTCATCAAAACAAGCACACAATGTAAGGAAAACAGAATATGTCTCAAACAGAATAATCTGTAGTAATCTGTGCTCTAGCCATACTTCCGTCACTGTCATTTTTTGACAAATTAGGATAAGAGAAATAATTTGTATAGGAATATTGTGTTAACATTTCAACTTAATATCACATTCCAGTAAAAAATGAAAATCCGTGCACTTAGAACAAAGTTTCTGTTTTAGATTCAGCATTGTTTCTACTCATGTGACGGATCGTCCTAAAGGCATTACTTGACCCAAACACTAAATAACAGATAAAAAAACACTATCATAATAGAGGTTTAATTGTGCAAACACTCAGAAACAGAAAGGAAAAGATAAAATATCTTTTATTCAATGGGTTGCCTCCCAACAAGCTCTTTCTTTATAGCCATTAAGATAGGCTTGAGATTTCATAGATGCTCACATGAAAGATAGTAGTTGAAACATGAATAGAGCATCATGTATCATAAGACAAACACATCTGATTCTAACATATATACTTCCTATGCATAGGAATTTTAGAATCAAACAAATTATCGAAACAAGAAATATCTATCATATGCTGGAGGAAGAAAGAAACAATAGCAATCTCAACATGGAGATAGGAAATTTAGTAACATTAATATTTCTATAACCATATTTCCCTCTATCATAATAAGTACATGTAGGATCATATTCAAATTCAACAATATAACTATCACATAAAATATTCTCTTCATGATTCACATGCATAAAAGTCTTGCAATCTTCCAAGGTAGTGGGATTAACATTAACTAAATCCATGACCTCTAAAAAAGCCACTTTTATCAAAAAAATCATAAGATTGAGCACTCTCCAAATATGTGGGATTCTTTTTAACTAAAGTTAACTCTCTTCCAAACCCACTTTCGATACTTTTGAAAACATTATTATCAATAACATATTCAACATGAGGCTTAAACAAATTTTCAAGATCATAAGAAGCATTATCACCCCAATCATGATCGTTGCATAAAGAAGTGAACATGAAAAAATTATCATCCCCAAGCTTGTAGTTTTGAATATCGTTAACCATTAATAGAATTTATAGTAACATCGATGCAATCATGCTTTTCAATCAAGGAGCTATCATGAATCACCTTTATAAATCACTTGATTAAAACTTTCAGATTCATGATTTTCAAACAAAACTTCATAGAGATAATCAAGTGTACTCAACTCACTAGCAATTGGTTCGTCATATTTTGGCCTTTTGAAAAGATTAGCGAGTCAATGTGGATCCATATCAATAGAGTTTTAGCAAGTGAAGATGCAAGCAAATAGAAGGCACATGGCAACACAAGCAAAGATAGAAAACAAGAGGTCTGTCGAGAAAAAGGCAAACGAGAAAGAGAGGGCGAATAAAACAAAAAAATTCAGAGGTGCAAGAGAAGAAAATGAGAGGCAAATGGGAAACAATGTAAATTGCAAGGATATGAGATTTGTGATTATGAACCTGGTAGATGACATTGCTTCCTCCTCGGCAACGGCGCCAGAAATTCCTTTGACGTGGCTTTAGACTGCGCCGTTATTTCCCAAGAGGAAGGGATGATGCAGCACAGCGATGGTAAGTATTTCCCTCAGTTATGAAATAAAGGTATCAATCCATAGAGGAAGATCACACACCCACGTAAACAACACCTCCACACAAATAACAAATACTTGTAACCTGACGCAAAAGAGAGGTTGTCAAGCTCTCTATGTTAATAAGATAAATAGGTAATGATAGTTTTGGCAAATAGATCTCGCAAGAACACAAAATAAACTAAGTAAAGAAAAACTGCATCAAACTATTTTTGGGTTTTTGGATTAATAGATCTGAAAACAAAAGGCAAAATAGTAGATAAAAAAGCAATATGTTGGAAGAGTAGACCCGAGGAGCGTAGGTTTCACTAGTGGCTTCTCTCATGAGTATAGCACACAGTGGGTGAACAAATTACTCTTGGGCAATTGATAGAAGATCAAATAATCATGACGTTATCCAGGCAATGATCTTTATATAGGCATCAAGTCCAAGATAAGTAGACCAAAACGATTCTGCATCTACTCTTATTACTCCACACATTGACCACTATCAAGTTTGCATCAAGTGTATTAAGTTCATGGGAAAATGGAGTAATGCAACAAGAATGGTGACATGATGTAGACAAGATCTATTTATGCAGGAATATACCCCATCCTGTTATCCTTAATGGCAACGATACATGCGTGCCTTGCTACCCCTTCTGTCACTGGGAAAGAACACCACAAGATCAAACTCATCGCAAAGCACCTCTTTCCATGGCAAGAAAAACCGATCTACTATGCCTAACGAAACCAAAGATTCGAAGAAGAAATATGAGGCTATCATTAATCATGCAAATAAGCGATCAAAGAAGACTCAAATCATATTCATGGATAGAAACTGATCATGAACTCAAAATTCATCGGACCCAAACAAACACACCGCAAAAGTCATTACATCAAATAGCTCTCCAAGAGACCATTGTATTGAGAATCATAGAGAAAGAGAAAGCAATCTAGCTACTACCTACGGCCCCGTAGGTCTATCGTGGAATACTCACGCATCCTCGGAGAGGCTCCGGTGATGAAGATAAACCCCTTCAGGATGGTGTTAGATTGGATCTCAAGGTTGTGGAACTTGCGGCAGCTGGAATTGGGTTTCGTCAACTCCTGTAGGGTATTCTGAATATTTGAGAATTTATAGGGCAAATAGTCTGTTGAGGGGAGTCTCGAGGTGGGCACCCTACACCAGGACGCACTAGGGGACTCTAGCATGTACTGGTGGTGGGTGACCACCCCGGGTTCCCTCTCCTGCTGATCTTTGGCCCATCTTGGCTCTTCTGGTCCATAAAAAACTCCAAAAATTCCAGTAGCGTTTGGGCTCCATTTGGTACTAATTTTCTGCAAAGTAAAAAAACAAGCAAAAACTACAACTAGGATTTTGGCACTATGTCAATAGGTTAGTGCCAAAAAATGATACAAAGTTGCTATACAATGATTGTAAAATATCCGAGATTGATAATATAACAACATGGAACAAGCAAAAATTGTAGATACGTTGGAGAGGTATCACGACGCTGATGTTGTCCCTCGCCGAGTGTTCCTTCGTGCGCCTGTTGTGGTAGGATCCAGGTGTAGCCGAGAGTGGTCGCTGCCATAGGAAGAGCTCCAATGACCGGTACGGCATGCTGCTCTGCTTCCCCTACCTTAGGCCCTTCCGCCTTGAAGATAAGGCTGTTGTAGTCATGCCCTTGCCAACTGTACCCTCCCGCACGTGACCCCGAGTTCCTTCCGAACAATCATGCGCTCCACACACTACCTTCAGCTTCCAGGGCGCCGCCGCTGGTGGTCCTTGCCGGACAAGGCCCCCCCTGAGCACGCCCAACTCCTCGGTCAGGCACGGCGCTGCTCCATGAGCCAAGCCCCGATCCAAATGGATGCAAGGACAACCATTTCGTCTGTCACCGTCGCCGCAATGTCGGCAACACAGGAGTAACAACGGCGGTTGCCACCTGACGACATGGTCCCACCAGCCAACAAACCACTTTGACGTTGTGCATGTCAGCAAAACCACCTTACAAACCCACCGATGATGATTCCTGAACGGGTTTGATTATATTAGGGGGTTAAGTGAACCGAAAAAATTTCACGGGGTTATGCAAACAACTCACTTTATTTAGGGTAGTAAAATAGACTTTTTCCTTGTATATTAACTATTGCCAAGAAGCGCCAAGTTCGTAGGTAAGAGAGTTTTAATCTTTTCTTCTCCCATTCCTCGAATGGATTTATTGTTGGGGAACGTTGCATGGGAAAGAAAATATTTCCAACACACACGCAAGATCTATCCATGCTGATGAGCATCTACGAGAGGGAGAGTGGATCTATGTACCCTTGTAGATTGCTAAGCGGGAAGCGTTAAGAAACGCAGTTGATGTAGTCGAACGTCTTCGTGATCCAAATCGCCGAGCATCCCGTGATCCCATCAAGATCCATCTCGCAATCCAATCACGATCCGTCCTGTGATCCCATCACGATCCGTCCCACAATCCCATCACGAATCGTCTCGCGATCTGGATCATGGTCCTTCCGATCTAGTGCCGAACGGATGACACCTCCGTGTTCAACACACGTACAGCTCGATCACGATCTCCGCCTTCTTGATCCAGCAAGAGGGAGTGGAGAGGTAGACGAGTTCTCCGGCAGCGCGACAGCGTTGCGGCGATGGTGGTGGAGTAGTTGCAACAGGGCTTCGCCTAAGCACTGTTGAAACCGATCTAGAGGAGAAACTACGGACTAGAGGAGAGGGTAGCACGTGGCTGAAAATCTATGTGCAAAAACCCTAATACCTATAGTATATATAGGAGGAGGAGATGAGGAGGCCTGGCTGCAAAGGCAAGCCCTCTTGGCTTCGGCCGAAGTGGAGGGACGAGTCCTACTCCTCCACTTCTAGTCGGTTTAGGACTCCTTCCTTATATTAGCCTTTCTTCCACCTTTTCCACTTTGGATTTCCTTCCCAGCCACATGGGACCTATGTGGGACTTCAGCTATCCCACTAGGGGCTGGTATTCATACTCCCACAGCCCATGTAGCCTCTTGGGTCGAAATACCCCTATGATGGTCCCCCGTTACCCTCCTGGCACTCCCGGTACACTATCGATGAGCCCGGAACTTTTCCGATGACCAAACCAGGACTTCCTATATATAAATCTTTACCTCCGGACCATTCCGGAGCTCCTCGTGACGTCTGGGATCTCATACAGGAGTACGAATAACCTTCGGTCACCACCAAGCATAACTCTATATAGCGGGACCTAGATGCCCATACTGATTCCTACATATTCTACGAAGATGTTTATCGGTCGAACCTCTATGTCAAGGATTGATCAATTAATCCCGTATGATGTTTCCTTTCTTCTTCGGTATGTTACTTGCCCGAGATTCGATCGTCGGTATCTCCATACGTAATTCAACCTCGTTATCGGCAAGTCTCTTTACTCGTTCCGTAATACAAGATCCCGTGGCTAACACTTAATCACATTGCTTGCAAGGCTTATTGTGATGTTGTATTACCGAGTGGGCCCTGAGATACCTCTCCGTCACACGGAGTAACAAATCCCAGTGTTGATCCATGCCAACCCAACAGATACCCTCGGAGATACCTGTAGAACACCTTTATAGTCACCCAGTTACGTTGTGATGTTTGAAACACACAAGGCACTCCTCCGGTGTCCGTCAGTTGCATGATCTGATGGTCATAGGAAAATATACTTGACATGCAGAAAACTGTAGCAATAAATTAACACGATCATATGCTACGTTTGTAGTTTGGGTCTTGTCCGTCATATAATTCTCCTAATGATGTGATCCCATCATCAAATGACATCTCATGGCCATGACTAGGAAACCATAGCAAGCTTTGATCAACGAGCTAGTCTATTAGAGGCATACTAGGGCCATGGTGTTGTCTATGTATCCACACATGTATTTGAGTTTCTGAACAATACAATTATAGCCTGGATATTAAACGATTATCATGAACAAGGAAATATGATAATAACCAATTTATTATTTCCTCTAGGGCATATTTCCAACAGTCTCCCACTTGCACTACAGTTAATAATCTAGTTCACATCACCATGTGATTCACATTGTTATGAATCTAGCTCGAGCATGCTTTGCATGTGAGAGAGGTCTTTTAGTTAATGGGTCCACGACATTCAGATCCTTGTGTACTTTGCAAATCTCTATGTCATACTGTAGACACTGCTACCACACTTCACTCGGAGCTATTCCAAATGGCTGCTCCATATACATATCCGGATTGCTACTAAGAGTCATCCAGATTGGTGTTAAAGCTTGCATCGATGTAACTCTTTACGATGAACTCTTTATCACCTCCATAATCGAGAAACATTTGTTTAGTCTTTTAGTTACTAAGGATAATCTTGAACGTTGTCCAGTGATCCATTCCTGGATCACTCTTCTACCCCTTGATGGACTCATGGCGAGGTACACACAGATGCGGTACACAGCATGGCATACTATATAGAGCCTATGGCTAAAGGATAGGGGATGACCTTCGTCCTTTCTCCCTCTTCTGCCGTGGTAGAGCTTTGAGTCCTACTCAAATTTCACACCTTACAAATCAGGCAAGAACTCTTTCTCTGACTGATCCATTTTGAACTCTTTCAAAATCTTGTCAAGGTATGTACTCATTGAAAGTCTCATCAAGCATCTTGATCTATCTCTATAGATCTTGATCTATCTCTATAGATCTTGATGCTCAACAATTCTACATCATTTTCGATCAATAATATGTCAACCACATATGCTTATCAAAAATTCTATAGTGCTCCCATTCACTTTATTGTAAATACAAGTTTCTCATAAACTTTGTATAGACTCAAAAACTTTGATCACCTCATCAAAGCGTATATTCCAACTCCGAGATGCTTGCTCCAACCCATAGAAGGATTGCTGGAACTGGCACACCTTTTAGCATCCTTAGGACTGACAAAACCTTCTGGTTGTATCACATACAACCTTTCCACAAGTAAACTATTAAGGAAATGATGTTTTGAAATCCATCTGCCATATTTCATAATTGAAAAATGCAGGAACTGCTAACATAATTCCAACAGACTTTAGCATCGCTACGAGTGAGAAAGTCTCATCGGAGTCAACTCCTTGAACTTGTCGGAACCTTCTTTGCGACAAGTCGAGCTTTATAAATGGTGACATTTACCATCAGCGTCTGTCTTCATCTTAAAGGTCCATTTGTACTCAACGACTTGCCGTCCATCGATTAAGTCTACCAAAATCTATACTTGGTTTTCATACATGGATCCTTTCTCGGACTTCATGGCCTCTAACCATTTGTCGGAATCCGGGCCCATCATCGCTTCTCCATAGCACGTAGGTTCATCGTTGTCCAACAACATGACCTCCAAGATAGGGTTGTCATACCACTCGGGAGCAGTACGCGTCCTTGTCGACCTACGAGGTTCGATAGTAACGTGATACGAAGCTTCATGATCATCATCATTTACTTCCTCTTAGACTAACGTAGGTTCCACAGAAACATGTTTCTGCGTTGCGCTACTCTCTGGTTGAAACAAAGGTTCAACAACCTCATCAAGTTCTATCTTCCTCCCACTCAATTCTTTCGAGAGAAACTTTTTCTCGAGAAAGGACCCGGTTTTAGCAACAAGCACTTTGTACTCGGATCTGAGATAGAAGGTATACCCAACTGTTCTTAGGGTATCTTATGAAGATGCATTTTCCACTTTGGGTTTGAGCTTGTCAAACATAATTTTTGCATTCCCAAACTCTAAGAAATGACAGCTTAGGCTTCTACCAAACCATATGGTGTCATCTCAGCGGATTTAGATGGTGCTCCATTTAAAGTGAATGTGGTTGTCTCTAATGCATAACCCCAAAATGATAGTGGCAAAACGATAAGAGACATCATACTTCGCACCATATCCAATAGAGCACGACTACGACATATGGACACACCATCACACTATGGTGTTCCAGGTGGCGTGAGTTGTGAAACAACTTTCACATTGTCTTAAGTTGTATACCAAACTCGTAACTCAGATATTCACCTCCACGCTCATATCGTAGACATTTTATCTTCTCGTCACGATGATCTCAAACTTCACTCTAATTCTGCTTGAACTTTTCAAACTCTTCAGACTTGTGTTTCATTAAGTAAATATACACTATATCTACTCAAATCATCAGTGAAGGTAAGAAATAATGATATCCACCGCATGCTACAACACTCATGGGACCTTACACATCAATATTTATCATTTCCAATAAGTTACTAGCCCGCTCCATCATACTGAAAACGGAGTGTGTAGCCATCTTGCCCAAGAGGCATGGTCCGCATGTCTCAACCGATTCAAAACCGAATGAGTCCAAAGATCCATCAACATGGAGTTTCTTCAAGCGACTTATGCCAATATGAGATTTAGCGGCAATGCCACAAGTATGTGGTACTATCATTATTAACTTTGTATCTTTTGGCATCAATTGTATGAACATGTGTATTACTAAGATCAAGATTCAACAAACCATTCTCACTGGGTGCATGACCATTGAAGGTATTATTCATGTAAACAGAATAACCATTACTCTCTAACTTAAATGAATAACCGTGTTGCAATAAACACGATCCAATCATGTTCATGCTTAACACAAACACCAAATAACATTTATTTATGTTTGTCACTAATCTCGAAGGTAGAGAGAGCGTGCGATGTTGATCACATCAACCTTGGAAACATTTCCAAACTACATTGTCACCTCACACCTAGAAAGTCTCCGTTTATTCCATAGATCTTATTTCATGTTACTAACATTTAGCAACCGAACCGGTATCCTTGACCCAGGTGCTACTAGGAGTACTAGCAAGGTACACATCAATAACACGTATATCAAAATATACTTATGTCAACGTTGCGAGCCTTCTTATCTACCAAGTATCTAGGGTTGTTCTGCTTCAGCGACCGCTCTCCTCATAATAGAAGCACTTAGTCTTGGGTTTGGGTTCAACTTTGGGTTGCTTCACTGGAGCAGCAACTGACTTGCCATCTATGAAGTTTCCCTCCTTGCCCTTGCCCTTCTCAAAACTAGTGGTTTTACTAACCATCAACATTTGATGCTCCTTCTTCATTCCTACCTTCGCGGCGTCAAATTTCGCGAACAGCTCAGGGATCATTATTTCCATCCCTGGCATTTTATAGTTCAAAACGAAGCTCTAGTAGCTTAGTGACAGTGACTTGGAAAACTATATCAAGCACGTTCTTATCTATAAGATCAACTCCCACTCGATTCAAGCGATTGTAGCACCCAGACAATCTGAACACATGCTCAACGATTGAGCTATTCACCTTCGTCTTGCAGGAAAAGAATCTTGTTGGAGGTCTCATATCTTACAACACGGGCACGAGCCTGAGATCCCAATTTCAGCTCTTAGAACATATCATATGTTCCATGACGTTCAAAACGTTTTTGGAGACTTAGTTCTAAGTCGTAAAGCTTGGCACACTAAACTATCAAGTAGTCATCGGAACGTGCCTGTCAGATGTTCACAACATCTATAGACGATGCCAGAGGGGGTGGCGCACCGAGCGGTGCATTAAGGACATAATCCTTCCGTGCAGCAATGAGGACAATTCTCAGATCACGGACCCAGTCCGCAATATTGCCACCATCATATTTAAACTATATTTCTCTAGGAACATATAAAAATTCAAGGGAGCTATAGAGTGAGCTAGTAATCTACAACATAATTTGCAAAGACATTACTAACTATGTTCATGATAATGAGTTCAACTAATCATATTACTTAAGAACTCCCACTCAAATTCACATCCCTCCGGTCATTCGAGTGATACATGATCCAAAATCACCAACTCAAGTCCGATCATCATGTGAGTTAAGGTGGTTTCAATGGTGAACATCATCATGTTGATCATATCTACTATATGACTCATGTTCGACCTTTCGGTCTCCTGTGTTCCGAGGCCATGTCTGTACATGCTAGGCTCGTCAAGTTTAACCCGAGTGTTCTGCACATGCAACACTGGCTTACACCCGTTGTATGTGAATGTAGAGTCTATTACACCCGATCATCACATGGTGTCTCGACACGACGAACTTTAACAGCGGTGCACACTCGGGGAGAACACAATTGATATTGAAATTTTAGTGAGGGATCACCTTATAATGCTACCGTCATCCTAAGCACAACAAGGTGCATAAAAGGACTGAGAGCACATGCAAATCATAAGTGACATGATATGGCCATGAACTTGTGCTTTTGATCTCTATCCTTAAATCACCGGCATGATCTCCATCATCTTGATCTCCATCAACGTGTCGCCATCAGGGTTGTCGTGCCCATCATGCTTCTACTCCTATTGCTACAGCTTAGCGATAAATTAAAGCATTACATAGAGCTTAATGATTGATACGCAAGTCATACAATAATTAAAGACAACCCTATGGCTCCTGTCGGTTGCCGTACTCATCGACATGCAAGTCATGATATTCTATACAATACATGATCATCTCATACATCACATATATCTCATCATGTAATTGGCCATATCACATCACAACATACCCTTCAAAAACAAGTTAGACGTCCTCTAACTGTTCTTGCAAGTTTTACGTGGCTGCTATGGGTATCTAGCAAGAACAATTCTCACCTACGCAAAACCACAACGGTGATACATAAATTGCTTTTCAACCTTCAGAAGGACCGCCTTTGTCGAATCCGATCCAACTAAAGTAGGAGAAACAGACACCCGCTAGCCATGTTTGTGCAACGAAGTTACATGCCAGTAGATGGAACCCGTCTCTCGTAAGCGTACGAGTAAGGTTGGTCCGGGCCACTTCATCCCACAATACCGCTGAACCAAAACACGACCAAGGGAGGAAGCAATCTAAGAATCAATGCCCACAAACTCTTTGTGTTCTACTCGAGATCTCATCTACACATAGACCTAGCTCTTGATGCCACTGTTGGGGAACGTTGCATGGGAAACAAAAAAATTCCTACGCACATGCAAGATCTATCCATGGTGATGAGCATCTATGAGAGGGACAGATGATCTACGTACCCTTGTAGATCGCTAAGCGGGAAGCGTTAAGAAATGCGGTTTATGTAGTCGAACGTATTCGCGATCCGAATCGCCGAGCGTCCCGTGATCCCATCACGATCCATCTTGCGATCCAATCACGATCCGTCCCGCGATCCCATCACGATCCGTCCCGCAATCCCATCACGAATCGTCTCGCGATCTTGATCACGGTCCTTCCAATCTAGTGCCGAACGGACGACACCTCCGCGTTCAAGACACATACAGCTCGATGACGGTCTCCGCCTTGTTGATCTAGCAAGGGGGAGTGGAGAGGTAGACGACTTCTCCTGCAGCACGTCGGCGTTGCAGCGATGGTGGTGGAGTAGTTCCAGCAGGGCTTCTCCTAAGCACTGTTGAAACCGATCTAGAGAAGAAACTACAGACTAGAGGAGAGGGTAGCACGTGGCTGAAAATCTGTGTGCAAAAATCCTAAAACCTCCATTATATTTAAGAGGAGGAGAGGAGGAGGCTTGGCCGCAAGGGCAAGCCCTCTTGGATTCGGCCGAAGTGGAGGGACGAGTCCTACTCCTCCACTCCTAGTCGGTTTAGGACTCCTTCCTTATATTAGCCTTTTTTCCACCTTTTCCACTTTTGATTTCCTTCCCAGCCGCATGGGCCCTATGTGGGACTTCGACCAGCCCACTAAGGGCTGGTATTCATACTCCTACATCCCATGTAGCCTCTTGGGTCGAAATACCCCTCCTGATGGTCCCCCGGTACCCTACCGGCACTCCTGATACACTACCAATGAGCCCGGAACATTTCCAGTGACCACAACAGGACTTCCTATATATCAATCTTTACCGCCGGACCATGTTGGAGCTTCTCGTGACGTCTGGGATCTCATACGGGACTCCGAACAATCTTCGCTCACCACCAGGCATAACTCTATACTACCGAAACGTTACCAAACCTTAAGTGTGCAGACTGTGAGGGTTCGAGAACTATGTACATATGACCGAGACACCTCTAAGGTCAACAACCAATAGCGGGACCTAGATGCCCATGTTGATTACTATATATTCTACGAAGATCTTTATCGGTCGAACCTCTATGTCAAGGATTTAGTTAATCCTGTATGATGTTCTCTTTGTTCTTTGGTATGTTATTTGCCTGAGATTCAATCGTCGGTATCTCCATACCTAGTTCAACCTTGTTACCGGCAAGTCTCTTTACTCGTTCCGTAATACAAGATCTCGTGTCTAACACTTAGTCACATTGGTTGCAAGGCTTATTGTGATGTTGTATTACTGTGTGGGCCCTAAGATACCTCTCCGTCACACGGAGTAACAAATCCTAGTGTTGATCCATGGCAACCCAACAGACACCCTCGGAGATACATGTAGAACACCTTTATAGTCACCCAGTTACGGTTTGATGTTTGATACACACAAGGCACTCCTCCGGTGTCCGTGAGTTGCATGATCTGATGGTCATAGGAGAATCTACTTGACATGTAGAAAACTGCAGCTATAAGCTGACATGATCATATGCTACGTTTGTAGTTTGGATCTTGTCCATCACATCATTCTCCTAATGATGTGATCCCATTATCAAATGACATCTCATGTCCATGACTAGGAAACCATAGCCATCTTTGATCAATGAGCTAGTCTATTAGAGGCATACTAGGGACATGGTGTTGTCTATGTATCCACACATGTATCTTAGTTTCTGATCAATAAAATTATAGCATGGATAATAAACGATTATCATGAACAAGGAAATATGATAATAACCAATTTATTATTGCCTCTAGGGCATATTTCAAATATATATGTCTTTCTTCTTTGTGGGAACTCAGTTTAGGACATGACACGCAGTCAATATAGCCTCCCCCCAACATGCCGTGGAGAGAAATGATGTGTCCAATATGGCGTTAACTAAATCAGCTAGAGTACGGTTCTTTCTTTCAGCTACCCCATTTGACTGAGGTGAATAGGGAGCCTTCCTCTCATGGATTTTACCATGTTCCTCACAAAAAGAATCAAATTCATTGTAAATATACTCTCCACAACGATCAGACCTAAGCCTCTTGATTTTCCGATCAACTTGTATTTTCACTTCAGCTTCATAGATCTTGATGAAATTTAATGCCTCGTCTTTGTATTTTAAAAGATATACATCAATTGTTAGTGAAGTATATTAAAATAACTAATGGAAATAACTAATTAATCTATGTGATATATGAAGAGCGGGAGTATATCGAATCATTGCCGTCATGAAAATGACATTCTTATGATGCATTATGGGCTGCTCCTTAGGTTATGTGCATCCGCCTCCTATTGATGGGCCTCCAATCTGACTTGTGGCCCGACCACCGAGCTCAAATCATATAAACAAGTCGTCCCATCCATTCGTGATTGGCCCTCGTGTTCTGTTTTCTCCTCCGAAGTCCTCCTTCGTTCCGCGACATGGCGATAAATCAGAAATACTAGAAGCTGAGAGGCTACTAACTTTATCCCATTTCCCCGTACAAAATCACTCTATCCTGTAGCGACGCTTGAGATGCCATGGCCTCTACCTTCTTTTTTTAGAAAAGAAGGTTAAACCCCGGCCTCTGCATCAATACATGCAGCCATTTTTATTAATTATTTCACTAAGGTCTGACAAGAACATACATAAAGCCATCCGAAGCTTTCATTCACACCTACAAACTTGATAACGTGGAGTCTTCTTACTCCCCATATCTATAACCGATGTCGTCGCCGATCCATCCATATAACGTATCAGAAGGTACAACCGGTGCAGCAGACCTAAAGCGTACACCACATGCACACGTTTTAGGAGCCGCTATCATCATCGAACCGCTGTTCCATCTTCAAGAGAGAAATACGCATCATCCTTGCCAGTCCGGCCATCCGTCGACGCCACCACGACGCCCAACGACTCCACCGCCCTGCGCTCATCCATCCCGACGCGGACACTGATCTATCGTGCGTAGCACCTGCCGTCCAGACATGACACAGCGTAGCACCTGTCGGCCAGGCATGACTTGACACCTCCACCGAAGCTCCGTTCAAGACGAAAGCCGCTCCGCCTCTTGCCTCTATCTTCCAGCGCTGCTCCATAAACGATGCTTCCAAGAGAGAAACGACACCGTAGTGCCGCCATCATCCGATCTGGAACATCAGATCCTAGGGTTTCCCCCGGAGCAGCATGAGTGGGTCGATAAAAGTTACACGACAATGCCTTCATCAAGGTAAAGGCACAGAACGCCGCCATCGCCTGTCATCGGCCCGGTTTTCACCGGCAACTCTATCGCCCCAACTCGCAGCCAGGACTAGATGACGGATCTCGAGATCCGACCATCCAGCCTCTGGCCGGCCACCTCCGACGAAGAAGATGACCACCACCGCCGGTTGCACCTGCCAGAACAGATCTGCCCGGAGGTGCAGACGAGCATTCCACCAGGCCCTCTATGCCGCCGCCGATCCAGAGCCAGATGACGCGCCTCGCAACATAGATCGCATGGCACCGACGCCGGAACCAGGACATCTGCCGCACGCGGCCGTTCGTGACCATGCAACGCAATGTTCCTGCATCTGCCGTCACCCGAGGCAGGGCCGGCAACCACCATCGCCACCGCAGCCATCGCCGCCGCTCTGCAAGATCGGCCACCTCTGAGACGCACGAGAGAGGAGGACCCCACCACCGCCGTCGGTCACCGGGCGCAGGCTGGCGGCATCCTTTGACGACGGCGGGAGGAGGGGAGGGAGGTAGTTTTGGGCCTGGCGGCGGCTAGGGTTGGGGTGCCACCCGAGTCGGCCGAGCGGGAGGCGACGCCATGGCCTCTGTCTAGCTGGAGGGAAAATCCACGGAGTGCGGGGAGAGCTTCAGTCACGGCAGGGAGGCCGGATGGAGGCCTCAAGGTGTTTGTTGAAATGGTCCAACGCATACTTTTCAGTCAACGGCCGCCGTGAGCCAATGTGCTGCTTTTCTCCAGCATATGCTTGGGCTGCGTGGAAATAAGTCGTGACTGTGGGAGCAAGTTGGACCCACATCAACATCTGCACCCACAAGAAATTAAAATCCAACCATTTCCCCGCCATGTATGACCAAGTCTTGTATGATTTCCACACGTCTCTTTTGTATGGCCTCAAAAGCAGGTCCACATGTCCCTATTGACTCTGGATGCTAGCTCTCTTCGTCTCGAGTAAATTTTCGGTTCCCTATTTAGTCCTTAGTTGTGTACATTGGAAGGTCAGAATATCCACATATTAATAGTAACAGTTCGATCTCATACTAGACGAAATGAAGAAGGCCGGCGAGCGCATGCCTTCGACATCCTTCTTTGCTGCAGTAGTTCTTTACTTGATCATTGTGGCGTCTTCAAGGTGTGAATTCGCGCATGCCACGGATACTCTCCTTCCTGGCCAATCTCTGCATGGTAACCGTACCCTACTGTCGAAGAATGGTGCCTTTGAGTTGGGTTTCAGCTGCCTATCTCCTCCATGTTCAGACTATACATTTGGCATCTGGTACGTCAACACATCGACTTGTAGTGCTCTTCTAGTTTGGTCTCCTTCTCGACTGCAAGGATACTTCGGCTCAGACTCCCGGACCTTGGTTCTTAGCCTCTCCTATGGCAACTTACAACTCACCGCGCTGTCCCATGGCTTTGAGTTTGATGTTATTATCTGGTCATCAGGTGCTAACGTGAGACAAAGTGAAATTACTTCAGCAGTTGCAGTACTTCTTGACAATGGAGATCTGGTAATAAGGGACCAAGTGAATAGTTCATTGTTTTTCTGGCATAGCTTCGATCACCCAACTGACACACTGCTACCTGGAGGACAGCTTGGCTATACTAATAATATGATAAGTCCTACGGGCGCTACTGATAATATTTCTTGTGCCCTTACTTCTTATCTGCAGAAGAATGGAAACCAAGAAAGAGAGTTTACTGTCTTGACTTACAGCACTTATTATTACGGCTATTATCCCTTCCTTTATTACAGAAGTTCTCATGAAACCACTTATTCTGACACTTTCCCGAGCTGGATGGATATACATGAAGATGAAGACTCTTTATTTCTGTCCAACAATTCACATGTATATGTACAGTTGCATTCTGATGGTACTGTTACTGCTGCTAAACTATGGGGTTGTGGGACAGTATTGTGGTCTGCTCAAGATTCCAGGCAGGAAAAACCAGAATGCATGCAAGAAATATTGGATTCCAGGAAAGAAAAGTCAAATCCAAAGATGAAAATAGTTGTTCTAATTACAGTGATGGGTGTGTTCACCGTTATGCTTGTTTGTCTTGGTCATTTCTGGAGGAGGAACAAGCCATCCTTGGAACTACCAATGAGTTACAATAGCGGCCTCAAGATCTTTTCAAACATGCAAATAAAGAAGGCAACGAAGAATTTCTCCGAAAAACTTGGAGAAGGAGGTTTCGGTTGTGTTTACAAGGGGGCATTGGCAGGTTTCTCTCTAGTGGCAGTCAAAAAGCTAAAAAGCATCGGACAAGGGGAAAAGGAATTCCGAGCAGAGGTACAGACAATTGGCATAATTCACCACATCAATCTTGTCCGATTATTTGGCTTTTGTGCCGAAGGGCGGAAAAGGTTGTTGGTATATGAGTACATGGAGAACGGTTCGTTGAGTTCTCATTTGTTTTCAAAGAGTTCGGCCATATTGTCCTGGGATCTCCGGTACCATATAGCCATTGGAACTGCAAGAGGCTTGGCTTATCTCCACGAGGAATGCGCAGAATGCATTATACATTGTGACATGAAGCCAGACAATGTACTTCTTGATGCAGAGTTCTGCCCAAAAATTGCGGACTTCGGCATGGCCAAGCTTCTTGGTCGAGATTTCAGCAGGGCTTTGACAACAATGCGAGGGACCATCGGGTATCTTGCACCGGAGTGGATATCGGGGTTGCCGATCACACGTAAGACCGATGTTTACAGCTATGGTATGATGCTTCTTGAAATCATATCGGGTCGAAGGAATGCAGAGAAAATCATGGAAGGGATGTTTACTTACTTCCCCATCCTTGCGGCAATCAAGGTGAATGAAAGAGATGCTATGTGTCTGCTTGACAGTAGGTTGGAAGGCCGGGCAGATGTAGAGCAGCTGAGCAGAGCTTGTAGAATTGCATGCTGGTGCATTCAAGATGCCGAGGATCATAGGCCGACGATGGGACAAGTTGTTCACATGCTAGAGAATGTCATGGATGTCGAAATCCCACCTATTCCAAGATCACTCGAAAACTATGTTGGCATGGAGGATTGCTCTTACTCTGCGGAACCAGTTAATTTGTTCTAAATTCTACATGTTTATTGGATAGGCCGGCCTAAGTTATAAGGCCCAGTAGTTTATGTTTCTGTGTATTTTCTGACGTGTAGTAGAACACAGGAATCTATATGTGGTGTGTCATGTGGTTTTAATAAAGCACACATGTCTTCACTTTATACTTCGTTGCACAACTTTTTTTGCTAGCCTTGGAGTTTGTTTGTATTTATGTGTTTCTTTTAAAAGAATACGAGGTTTGGTTGTCTGTGTCTCTGTCTGTATGTATGGATGGATGTACGTACATATGTATGTATGTCATCCAACTGATTACAAGCTTGAGATGTGCATCATCGTCTGTCTTCTTTTTCTTCTGAATTTCATCTGCATGATTGCGTACTCTGCTCTTGGATAAGCAAGCAGAGTACTCTGTTTTTCGAGTTCCATCTCACTTGTTACTCTCTGTTATATTAACCTTTAAAAGGATACATAAGTGCACGTAGAAATAAGTATGCGTCAATGTGTTAAGCGGCCTCAAGATCTTTTCCAACATGCAAATAGAAGGGAACAAAGAATTTCTCCGAAAAACTTGGAGAAGGAGGTTTCGGTTGTGTTTACAATGGGGCATTGGCAGGTTTATCTCTAGTGGCAGTCAAAAAGCAAAAAAGCATTGAACAAGGGGAAAAGCAATTCCGAGCAGAAGTACAGACAATTGGCATAATTCCTCGCATCAATCTTGTCTGACTATTTCGTTTTTCTGCCGAAGGGCTAAAAGGGTTCTGGTATATGAGTACATGGAAGAACGGTGAGTTCTCACTTGTCTCCGAAAAGTTCAGCCAAATTGACTTAGGATCTCTGGTACAATATACCACTCGGAACTGCAAGAAGCTTGGCTTATTTCCACGAGTGTCGTGGTGTCGTCACGGCAGATGCCATGGGTAGGCTTATCGAGTGGGGCCGAAGGACGCCGGCGGGCTCCGGGAGCGGAGTTAGGCACAGACGGTGACTCACACACGATGTACCCAGGTTTAGGACCCTACGTGGGAGGTAATACCCTTAGTCCTGCTCGGTGTAGACTGGGTGATGGAGAGATTACAACGATGCTCCTGGAGCTGTATGAGCGAGGAAGGAGAAGGAGCTAGCCGTCCTCCTACCTCTACGTGTGCGTGTGATGAGTCAGGATGTGGAGCAATACTCGAACCCCTTGCATGGGGGGGGTCCGGGGGGTTTTATAGGCCAACCCTCCAGATTACAATAGGGATAAAAGGCCGGGGAGGGCCCCGGCTGGCAGCCCCTTGGGCCGGCTGTGGGGTCTTGTCGCTGGTAGGCCCTGCCGGCTGAAGGGTCCCGTCCGGAGCCGGCAGGGCCTGCACGGTGGGGCCCGACACCGGTCACATCATGGCACGGGTCGCCCCTTGTGATGTCGTCTTGCGGCGCCCGGCCGAGGTCAGCGGCTCGGCCGGCCGCCCTGTAGCCAGGGTCAGAGGTCCTGCCGCCTTCACTATAGCCATACGGGCGCTGACACCCGATGGGATGGGGTCCACTGTTGCTATGCAGGCCCTGACAATGGTATCTGATGCCCATCCGGCTGAGGAGGCCAGGCGGCAACGTCCCCAGCCAGCTAGCGCACCGTAGCCGGCGGATGTGTAGCCGACGGTCACTAGCCGAAGGGTCGCGGCCGGCAAGGCATAGCCGGACCACCAGGAGAAACGGCCCGCCCTTTAATCGCGTTTGGTGAGTCAGAACAAAGGGGGCATTTGAGGATACCCCGGGGTTGTCCCCCGTCAGTAGTCCCCGAAGCCGGGGAGGCCCGCCGACGGGTCACGGCGGTCCTCGCCGGCTTTAAGATCGCCAGTGTGCCAGGGGATGTCCGGAGGGCCGGATGACGCCGGCAGGCGGCCAGCCTGCTCTGCAGCCGGCCGAGGCTAGGCGTGCCGCTTCAGGTCCTCCGCCTGGCCGAAGAGCTGCGCCATGCGGAGGGGGCTGCGGGTCGCAGCCTGACAGGCCACGCACCGGAAAAGACCGGACCGCGGAGGGGGGGCCCCATGACCGTGGCCTCGATCCGCACACGCGGATCTCGCACGGCACGGGCGGGCGGTCGGTGTTCCCGAGCGCCATGATGACCGCTCCGCGCGCTTCGAGAGTCGTGCGCGGCGGGTGAGCTCCTCACGACCTGCCCGCGCAGGGTATAAAAGGGAGAGGAGGGCGAGAGGTACGGCCTGTTTGCTACCCTCGCCTCCGTTGCTTCGATCTCGTCCCCTTGCCCCCCTCGCCGTGAGAGAGAGAAAAAGAAAGATACACTAGGTAGAGCTCGCGAGGAGTCTGCACCGCCGCCCGCCGTCGTAGAGGGCCCGGGCCGCCGCCGAACCTCCGTGCCACCGTCGCGACCGCACACCCCCACCACGACCATGGTGACCAAGGGCGCGTCGGACGGGAGCGACGTCGACGAGACGTTCATCGAGCACCTCCGCCATCGCCGCAAGCCCCGGCGGAGGAGCACCTGGAGGCGTGACCTGCCGGGTCGGAGAATTCCCTGGTGCCGCGGGAAGGCGAGGTCGTGGTCTTCGCCGACCACTTCCACCGCGGGTTGGGGCTGCCGGCGAGCGCATTCTTCCGCCGGTTCCAGACGCGCTTCGGCCTGCAACCGCACCATGTCGCCCCCAACACCATCTTGCAGCTGGCGGCCTACGTCGTCCTCTGCGAAGGATATCTGGGGTTCGAGCCTCGGCTCGACTTCTGGTGCCGGCTGTTCTTCCTCAAGCGGCAGACGACGAAGGATCCGGTGACACAGCAGATGGTGATGACCGCCTATGGAGGCGCCTCGATCCAGATCCGCAAGGGGACCGGCTTCCCCAAGCTCCCGCTGCACGAGTCGGCGAAGCACTCGCAGCGGGGGTTCTTCTATGTGAAGAGCGTGAAGCCAGAGGAGGACATCATCAACCTCCCCGACTTCAACAACCATCCGCCGACCGCCATGTTGAACTGGCGGGTGATGCCGCCCCAGCCTCCCGAGACGGCCAACCAGCTCTGCGCCCGTCTCCTCGAGCTGACCGGGCCGGAGGCGCTGGCGACGCGTGGGAGGCATTGCCCCACGACCTGGACGAGAGGACGCCGGGCCTCCACGGCACCGGGCGGTCCCCGGAGGCCGGCGCGGAGGCCCCGGAGGACGCGGCGAAGAGGGGCCGCGATGCCGCGCAGCCAATGACGGACGACGTGTCACCGGCGACGGACGATGCCCCGCAGGAGGCGGGCGATGTGCCACCACGGGCGGAGGCTCCGCCCCCAGAGGTGCCGATGTCGGGACGCCTGCTCCCAAAGTGCCTGCGTCGGGGATGCCGCCTCTGGAGGTGCCGGCGCCGGATGCGAGCCGGCCAGGAGCCGCTGGAGGCGGAGCGCCCTAGGCAAGGGCCGGATGACGCCGGCAGGCGGCCAGCCTGCTCTGCAGCCGGCCGAGGCTAGGCGTGCCGCTTCAGGTCCTCCGCCTGGCCGAAGAGCTGCGCCATGCGGAGGGGGCTGCGGGTCGCAGCCTGACAGGCCACGCACCGGAAAAGACCGGACCGCGGAGGGGGGGCCCCATGACCGTGGCCTCGATCCGCACACGCGGATCTCGCACGGCACGGGCGGGCGGTCGGTGTTCCCGAGCGCCATGATGACCGCTCCGCGCGCTTCGGGAGTCGTGCGCGGCGGGTGAGCTCCTCACGACCTGCCCGCGCAGGGTATAAAATGGAGAGGAGGGCGAGAGGTACGGCCTGTTTGCTACCCTCGCCTCCGTTGCTTCGATCTCGTCCCCTTGCCCCCCTCGCCGTGAGAGAGAGACAAAGAAAGATACGCTAGGTAGAGCTCGCGAGGAGTCTGCACCGCCGCCCGCCGTCGTAGAGGGCTCGGGCCGCCGCCGAACCTCCGTGCCACCGTCGCGACCGCACACCCCCACCACGACCATGGTGACCAAGGGCGCGTCGGACGGGAGCGACATCGACGAGACATTCATCGAGCACCTCCGCCATCGCCGCAAGCTCCCGGCGGAGGAGCACCTGGAGGCGTGACCGGCCGGGTCGGAGAATTCCCTGGTGCCGCGGGAAGGCGAGGTCGTGGTCTTCGCCGACCACTTCCACCGCGGGTTGGGGCTGCCGGCGAGCGCATTCTTCCACCGGTTCCAGACGCGCTTCGGCCTGCAACCGCACCATGTCGCCCCCAACACCATCTTGCAGCTGGCGGCCTACGTCGTCCTCTACGAAGGATATCTGGGGTTCGAGCCTCGGCTCGACTTCTGGTGCCGGCTGTTCTTCCTCAAGCGGCAGACGACGAAGGATCCGGTGACACAGCAGATGGTGATGACCGCCTACGGAGGCGCCTCGATCCAGATCCGCAAGGGGACCGGCTTCCCCAAGCTCCCGCTGCACGAGTCGGCGAAGCACTCGCAGCGGGGGTTCTTCTATGTGAAGAGCATGAAGCCAGAGGAGGACATCATCAACCTCCCCGACTTCAACAACCATCCGCCGACCGCCATGTTGAACTGGCGGGTGATGCCGCCCCAGCCTCCCGAGACGGCCAACCAGCTCTGCGCCCGTCTCCTCGAGCTGACCGGGCCGGAGGCGCTGAAAGCCACTGACCTGCTGGCAGCGATGATAGCGCGCCGGGTGGCGCCGCTGCAGCAGCAGGCGCACCTCATCTGCCAGATGGGGGGACGCCATGATCCTTGCCGGATCTCCCCCAAGGAGCTAAAGCCGGCTCACGTGGCGAGAAAGGTGAACGCCATTACGATGGCGAAGATGAAGGAGGGCGAATGGCAGTGGGGGAAGATCCCCTACAGCCAGAGCCACCGGCGCCGCGGGTTAGTACTTCGACCGGCTCCTTCCACCACACTTTGGTTGTTGTAGGACTCTCCACACTTTGTTCTGACGATGCGCACCGTCCGGCCTACCTGCAGAAGTTCCTGCTCCTGGAGAACTACGCGGAGCCGGCGCCCGACACGGCGAATTCGGACCTCGAGGAGGTCGAGGACGCTGACGACGTGGAGCCGGCCGTCTCCGGGCGAGCCGGCGCGTCAGAGACGGAGGAGGCCGAGACGGAGACGGATGAGGCCGACGAGGCCGAGTCGACGGGTGAGTCTCCTCCCCAGACGCATCTACGGGCCTGGCCTGATGATGACGCTGAGCAAGAGCCGCCCCATGCTGCGGAGGCTCCGGAGGAATTCTCGGAGGGAGAGGTCACGGCGCCGCGGAGGCGCTAGCCACGAGCCGGAGGCAGCTCCAGCCGGGGGGGCCCGGACGTGGACGACAAAGGGAAAGGGCCGGCCGCCCCCAAGCCAGTGCCCAAACGCGTGGCGACCACGTAGCCGGGTGGCAGCCGCGGAGGGGGGAGCAAGAAGAAGAGGGTTGCCCCGTCAGGGCCCTCGAGACGGGCAGTCCCCGTCGCGATCGGGTAAGTTCATCTCCCTCCCCTCCTGAGTTCGCCTCCTGCCATCCTCCCTTCCCGCCCCTTATCTTTCTGCTGCCAGGGAGGCGTGCGCGCTGGGGAAGACCCCAGGCGGCGAGACGGAGAGGGCCGCGCCATCGACGACGGCCGAGGCCAGGGAGCGCCAGGCGTGGCTCGACCTCAAGGAGGCCGAGCGGGAGCGGCGCGCCGAGGAACGCCGCCGGTGGGAGGAGGCGGCGAGGGAACGGGGGGAGCCAGCGGGAAGGCCGCTGGCGACGCGTGGGAGGCATTGCCCCACGACCTGGACGAGAGGACGCCGGGCCTCCATGGCACCGGGTTGTCCCCGGAGGCCGGCGCGGAGGCCGCGGAGGACGCGGCGAAGAGGGGCCACGACGCCGCGCAGCCAATGGCGGACGACGTGTCACCGGCGACGGACGATGCCCCGCAGGAGGCGGGCGATGTGCCACCACGGGCGGAGGCTCCGCCCCCAGAGGTGCCGATGTCAGGACGCCTGCTCCTTAAGTGCCGGCGTCGGGGATGCCGCCTCTGGAGGTGCCGGCGCCGGATGCGAGCCGGCCAGGAGCCGCTGGAGGCGGAGCGCCCTAGGCAAGGGCCACGACGACCGAGGAGACGGCCGCGGCAGGCATGTCGACGGCGACCCTCGGCATGGTGGCGACAATGGGTGCCGGCCTCGTCATGGTTTCCGACGACGAAGGACCTGCAGACGGGGGCCGGCCGCAGCAGACATGGGCGACGGTCGGGGGCTCGGCCTCTGGCGAGCCGTCGAACGCCCTTGGGGCGGCGGTGGCCGCCGTCGTGAAGGCCTTTGCCGCCTGCCGCACCCAGGTGACGCAGGACGCGTGGGCCGCCAACGACCGGCTGGTGAGCCTGGAGCAAGCGGTCGCGGTAAGTTTTCCTTTCTTTCTTCTTGTCTTCTCTCCAGTGGGAGCGCGCCAGCGCACCCACTGGGTGTAGCCCCTGAGGCCCGAGCCGGCTGGGGTGCAGGCGGGTCGGGCCTAAAGCAGCCATGTTGTTGCTGTCTTGTAGGCGGCGCACGATCGTCGGGTGGCCGCGTACAACACCCTGTTGGGGTTGTACCGGGGAACAGAGAACCGGCTCACCGTCGTCTCCACGGACTTGCGAGGTACGTATCTTTGCATTTTCAGTGAGGGGGGCGTCGTCCCCGGGAATCAAGTCGGCTGCCTCGGAGGTGGACTGAATGCCTTTTGTTGTTGTTTTCTGACAGCGGAGGTTTCCTCGCATAAAACCACCCACGCCGAGACGGTCAGCCTCCGGTGTCAGGTGGTGCGCCTGTACGAGGAGCACGACACCGTGACGGCCGAGTGCCGTCGGTTCCGTGAGAAGGCGGAGGGGACGAGGGCAGAGTGGAAGGCGCTCGAGCAGGCTCGCTGCCTGGCGTTGGCGGAGCGGGAGGCGGTTCTCCACCAGGAGGCGAAGGAGTGGGAGAAGGTCCTCCGCCAGAAGCTGGAGGCCCAAGATGCCGCGCTGGCCAAGGCGGCCAAGGAGGTGCAAGAGGCCCGGGAGGAGAACGAGCGTCAGCGCTAGGAGGCGGAGGCCCGGGAGCGCGGCTGCAGGAGCAGGGTCAAGAGGTGGACCAGATGTTGCGCTGTAAGTCTTCTGCCCGTTCTCCCTTTTTGCATCTTCCTCTCCGTTGCGCCTTATGCTTACCTCCCGTCCCCTCTTAGGACTCTTCCCCGGCACGCAGGTAGCCACGGAGGCGGCCGTGGAGGCCGACTGCGAGGCGCGGCGAGCCAAGGGGGAAGCTGTTGGGGAGCATGCCCCATGGAACCTGGACGAAGTGGGAGCCGCCGCCACTGCGCGCGTGACGGAGGTCGTCCGCGCCACGAGGCAGCTCCAGACCGCCGGCTCGGCGCTGGTCCGCACACTCTGGCCCAAGGCGGTGAATCCGGGCTCCCTGACCCGGCTCGCCAGGTGGCTGGAGTAAGGAACCGCGCGGGTAAACGCCTGGAGGGCCTCCGCAGCATGCGCCGGCGCGGAGATGGCGCTCCGCGTTGCAAGTCATGTTAACTTGAGCTTGACTTGGGTCTGCTCACGGCCCAACATGCCGATACGACGCAGAGTTGGAGGTGGTGGCGGACGAGCTGCAGGCGCGGGCTAGCGAGCTCGCCTCCTTCGCTGCGTGGGACGAGTACGTCCCGGAGCGCGGTGTGGACGGTGTGGCGATCCCAGAGGACCACTATGGGCTCGCCTGGGACGACCCGGAGGGGAGCGAAGGCGAGACGGAGGACGGGGGGTCCGACACCGACGACTATGCCCTGTCCGAGCCATCTCTGGATGCGGGAGCCTCTACCTCGGGCGCCCCGGGAGTGCCGGCTTCGAAGGCACCAGCACCGCCGGCCACAGGAGCTTGAATGATGCCGACTCTAGGAATGCCGGCATTGGAGGAGGGCCAGCCCGAAACTGTCATCGTTTGGGCCTTCTTTATTTTCTCTGCACTTTTGTTTAGTACTGGAACTCCACCCACTGGGGTGTATTTAGAACATATGTAATGAACTCGTGGACGTGGGCCTCTTTAATCATCTGAATTTTATGTCATTTGTCCTTTGTTGAATAGTGTGCGTGCCGGCTTTTCTTTCGCCCTTCGCCTTTTGACTTGTATTCGCGCGCTAGGATTTCTTCCGGCTTCCACCCTGCCTGCCGACCAGCCAAGAGCCGGTCTGGGATAGAGACGGGACTTCATCCTTGGGAAAAACCGGCGAACTTTTAGAGTCAACTGGCTAGGGCTAGGTTGAGCCGGCAGAGGCCGGTTACTAGAAGTAGTGCGGTTCTGTTAGGCCGGTCCGGTTGCCCTGCGTCGGCTAGTCCTTGTGTGGGAAGTCCCTTCGTACCCCGCGACCCTTCAGCCGGACAACCGGGAGCCGGTCTGTAGCTGGTTAGGGAGGGGAGGCGAAGGATTGCTTGCCAACACAATTTGTCCGCCTTGGGAGGGAATCGGGCGAGCCCCCGGGCACGGGAACCGGACCTGGTCGAAGCACTTTAGAACGACGGGAAGAAAACTTTGGAGGCAAGAGGCGGAGCGGCTTTCGTCTTGAACGGAGCTTCGGTGGAGGTGTCAAGTCATGCCTGGCCGACAGGTGCTACGCTGTGTCATGTCTGGACGGCAGGTGCTACGCACGATAGATCAGTGTCCGCGTCGGGATGGATGAGCGCAGGGCGGTGGAGTCGTTGGGCGTCGTAGTGGCGTCGACGGATGGCCGGACTAGCAAGGATGATGCGTATTTCTCTCTTGAAGATGGAACAGCGGTTCGATGATGATAGCGGCTCCTAAAACGTGTGCATGTGGTGTACGCTTTAGGTCTGCTGCACCGGTTGTACCTTCTGATACGTTATATGGATGGATCGGCGACGACATCGCTTATAGATATGGGGAGTAAGAACACTCCACGTTATCAAGTTTGTAGGTGTGAATGAAAGCTTCGGATGGCTTTATGTATTTTCTTCTCAGACCTTAGTGAAATAATTAATAAAAATGGCTGCATGTATTGATGCAGAGGCCGGGGGTTTAACCTTCTTTTCTAAAAAAAGAAGGTAGAGGCCATGGCATCTCAAGCGTCGCTACAGGATAGAGTGATTTTGTACGAGGAAATGGGATAAAGTTAGTAGCCTCTCAGCTTCTAGTATTTCTGATTTATCGCCATGTCGCGGAACGAAGGAGGACTTCGGAGGAGAAAACAGAACACGAGGGCCAATCACGAATGGATGGGACGACTTGTTTATATGATTTGAGCTCGGTGGTCGGGCCACAAGTCAGATTGGAGGCCCATCAATAGGAGGCGGATGCACATAACCTAAGGAGCAGCCCATAATGCATCATAAGAATGTCATTTTCATGACGGCAATGATTCGATATACTCCCGCTCTTCATATATCACATAGATTAATTAGTTATTTCCATTAGTTATTTTAATATACTTCACTAACAATTGATGTAGTATATTTTAAAGTGGGTTCCATAAAAAAGGGTCGCAATAACGTCCACATGTTTGGTGAAAACAATATCCGCTCATACGCATATAACATATGCATTGTGTTCACGTCACCGCATGCATGCGTGTGGAAATATTTTTGGATTACCAGTTTTTAAAATGTTTTATCTCTTAAATGAAAAATCGTATTAAAGATCCATCTTCATCACTAAATCCATCGCGACGAGATTTTTGAAACTAGATCTCATATCAATATGTTTCAACGACTTTCTTTTGGGGTTAAAAGTTGTCATGTCTATTGCACATGAATTGAGATGGTGTTTACACTAAAGTTGTCATGATATGTTTCAGCTATTTTTTCTTCTACCTTTAAATATAAATTTTGACATATTATAAAACGGGAAATTAAGAAACTAGACTTGCCATGAACCATAAACTAAAATTGACATGGTGAATTACTTGAACTAAAAATTGTCATGGTCAATTAATAAAAATTGCCGTGAAAAGTAGTTGAAAATATAACGATAGCTTTAAATCTAAAAGAGAAAATAGATAGAACATGTCATGACAACTTTAGTGTAAACACTATGGCAACTACAGTGTAAACATCATGGCAACTTTTGGTAAAAAAAATTCATCGAAACATATCAACATGGTATCTAGTTTTGAAGATCTCGTCGAGACGGATTTAATGATGAAAACGAATTTTTGATTGGATTTTTAATTAGGAGATAAAACATTTTTAAGCTGAAAGTCAAAAAGATTGCAGCTAATGTCATCTCTTTTGATGTGGCAAAATGAATGGTAATGAAGGCGTTTGAATCATGTTGCTTCGTGCCACACATGTGGGCGTTAGTATTTCCGTAAAAAACTCCATTTGGGACCAAATATTTCATATTATTTACGCATAAACTGATTCTTTATACTTTAAATTGAATATTGCTTAAACTATGGGCTCTGGTAGTGTATTTTTTTGGTGAAACTCGTATTGTGATATTTTAGAATGACTAACAAGATACTCCATGTTTCATTATATCAGAGTATTATTGACACTAGTGTAATGTAAAAAAATATCCTTTGCCCGTCTACAGACACTCGATCAGATCTTCCTTCGGTTCCTCGTGAGTTGCTTGATGTCGGATTCGTTGATGTATTTTAATAAACTTTTCAAATGTGGCCGGATTCCAGTCTTGAAGTTCGACAGGATCACCCATGTTCTCAAATTCAAGAGTTGTGGCAACATCCTCACGCTCATCCTCCACAATTATGTTGTACATGATCACACAACATGTCATCATCTTCCACAAGGTCTCCGAATCCCATTCTTTAGTGGGTCCAGAAACAACTGCAAAATGTGCCTGCAGAACTTGAAATGCCCTCTTGACAAGCTTTGTAGCTGATTCTTGCCTTTGGGCAAAGAGAGGCTTTTGTGGCCAACTAGGTTAGAGATGGTGCTAACAAAGGTAGCCCATTCAGGATAGGTACCATCAACTAGATAGTGGCTCGTATTGTACTCATGTCCACTGACATTATAGTGGCAAGGACGAGCTTTTCCTTCAGTCAGCCGCGCACACTAGTGCAAAAACGGCATATTGTCGCGGTTGGTAAGGGCCTTTAGTGCCGGTTCTTGAACCAATACTAAAGGGTGGGGACTAAATCTTAACCTCCTTTAGTCCCGGTTCAACACTGCACGACACCAAAGGCCCTTTGCGTGGCATCCGCTGGCGCCGTGGGTTGGGAGACCTTCGGGTTGGTAACACCAACCGGGACTAAAAGTATTTAGTTTTTTAATTTTGTTTTATTTTTCTTGTTAATTCTTTAGGGATTTATGAATTAATTATGGTTGAATTTTTCTTTTAATTTTTTGTTTTCCATTTAATTAATTTTCATTTCAGACATATATTACGCTACTACATACTGTACACACGTTATGTATATATGCAAGCATATATATACAATTTTTCCTACAATTTGAGGATCATTACATATATATGCAGGCATTACTGTTTCTTGTTCTTGATCTTGTAATGGTATATTTTTTGGAATCTATGACCTGGTCGACCAGAAATTTAGCTACTTCTTCTTGAATTGCTCGTACCCGATCCTCTGGTATGAGCTGGCCCCGCAGCTCCATCAGCTACAAGATTAAGATCAAGATGAATTTATTAGTTGTGTGAATATATATTAGTTAGATCATGATAAAAAATTATGGATATTATTCTGGCAAACATACCCAAAGATTTTTGCTCCTTTCAGACGTGATCATGCGAATGTTCTCACAAACGTAGTATGCGCATAAATTAGTCTCCTGCTCCTGCCTTATGCACCTTACGAGAATAAAATTCAATCAGGTAATAATTAATCAAGAATGATAATGTTATTAAAACTAGAATTAAAAAGATGCACAGACGTAGCTAGCTTGCTAGTAGTACTTAATTACCTTGTGTCGCACCCATTTCAGTTGTTCTGCCGATTCGCTTGGGACCTATTTGATGAACTTGGTGAAAGCCCTGCCCTCCGGAAAAGAAAATGAATAAATGGGTTTTTAGCTAGTTGATATAAGGAAATGAAATAATTAAAGAGGCTGACATAGTGCAATAATGATTGAAATTACCTGTCAAGCATCCCCTCACGATTGCATATTCGGATGGATCCTTAAATAGCGAGTCGAATACTTCGACTTTTCTCTTGTCAACTTTAATGATTAATAAGGTCCAGAGGTAAGTGCATAACTCATCAACAACACTTATTAACATCTAGTAAGCAAAAAATAGAATTTTTAGTACAAGATATATATAGTAACACTCACCCGAATTTGTAAGGAAGTAGTATTTCTGGTTGGGTGTTTAGATGCTTCAAAAAATCTAGCATGGCTTTCTCTGTGTCTTTTCTCGAATACGCAATTTCCCATATATTTTGATTAATCGTATTTGGGTCAATGAACCCAATGCCATAGTGTCCAGCTTGTTTCATTTCATACATCTTCATTCTACATAACATCACAGAAACGAATATAGTGAGGATAATTACACATGAGGAACGAGAACACAACTAGCTAGAGACTTAAATTATAGAAAGAAATCACTTACAAACAATAGCAACTGACTAAAGATTTGTCGAGTACGCCTTGATTAAATAACTGAAACAACTCTCAATAATGAATCCATAGATCTTTTTTATGGTAGTAATGCCTCCCTTTGACACTGACGATCATGGACTCTATATTGGTATTTGCTGTTATTTGCATGTACCACGTATGCAAATTGTACAATCTCGTTGGTAGAAGCTTGACATCTTCAGGCTTGACCAGAGGTTTGCCGCGGACATATTGATATTTTACTTCCTCCTCTTTAAGCTCAGGGATTTCCTCAAGGCCTAGGACTTGTTCAACACTGACACCGACCTCTTTAGCCATCCTTATTTGATCGTCGGTTACTCCTGGATGATCGGTGGTACTCACAAGTGTTTGTACAATGAGCGGGGGGATCGATTGCACTGCGTGTTCTCCCAGCTGGGGGTAGTTTTCCCGCTTTTTTGCCAACTCCTTGGCGCGAGCTCAAGCTCGACTCCTTTTGTCCTGCAAGATATGACTTCTTGATAGAACGCACATAGTCGTTGTCCTTCTGATTGACGGGTCGGTCGAGCCATATCAATAAAGTGTTGTGACACATGCTCAGGTACTTTCTCCTTTGGCGGCTGGGGCGGTTTCGGTCCAAAATGGGTCTTCACTTTGGCATCTACTGCGTTCTTGAGTTCCTCGTCAGTCAGGTGGTAAGGCAACTTTGGCAGAGGCTTGAGGCTTGGACCATATTTGAATTTCTTGCCTGTTCTACTGCTAGTCGTTGTAGCTACGAGCTCTCTCTTCCGTTGTTGCTTAGGCGACAGAGCATGCTGAGTTGATCGAGCATGCCGACGCCATGCCGGACTTGGAGGAGAAGTCGGCTGACACGGTGTCGGACTTGGAGGAGGAGGAGTTGGATGACACCATGCCGGACATGAAGGAGGAATCGGCTGACGCGGTGCCGGACTTGGAGGAGGATGAGTCGACAAACGCGACGACGGACTTGGAGGAGGAGGAGACGGCGGCCTTGGAAAGACGATGCAATCCTTTTTCCATAGAAATGTTGGGGAACGTTGCATGGGAAACAAAAAATTTCCTACGCACATGTAGATCTATCCATGGTGATGAGCATCTACGAGAGGGAGAGTGGATCTATGTACTCTTGTAGATCGCTAAGCGGGAAGCGTTAAGAAACGTGGTTGGTGTACTCGAACGTCTTCCCGATCCAAATCGCCGAGCGTCCCACGATCCAATCACGATCCGTCCCGCGATCCAATCACGATCCTTCCCTCGAACTTGATCACGATTTGTCCCGTGAACTTGATCACGGTCCTTCCGGTCTAGCGACGAACGGACGACACCTCCGTGTTCAGCACACGTACGGCTTGATGATGATCTCCGCCGTCATGATCCACCAAGAGGGAGCGGAGAGGAATAAGAGTTCTCCGGCAGCGTGTCGGCGCTCCGGCGAGGGTGGTGGAGCTATTCCGGCAGGGCTTCACCTAACTACTGCAGAAATCCGATCTAGAGGAGAAACTATGCATTGGAGGAACGGGCAACACGTGGCTAAAAATTCTGTGCAAAAACCCTAAAACTCACCAGTATATATAGGAGGAAGGGAGGAGAGTCTTGGTGCAAGGGCCAAGCCTCCTTTGGCTCGGCCGAAGTGGGGAGGAGAGGAGGACTCCTCCTCCAATCCTAGTAGGACTAGGATTCCTCCTTTTTGGACTTTTTTCCATCCTTTTCCCTTTGTGATTTTCTTCCCAGCCGCATGGGCCTTGTGTGGGACTTCCACCAGCCAAAAAAAGGCTGGTAATTATTCTCCCACAGCCCATGAAGCCTCTTCGGTCGAAATAGCCCTCCCGGTGGTCTCCCGGTACACTACCGACACTCCCGGTACCCTACCGATTAGCCCGAAACTTTTCCGGTGACCAAAACAGGACTTCCTATATATGAATCTTTACCTCCGGACCATTTCGGAGATCCTTGTGATGCCCGGGATCTCATCCGAGACTCTGGAAAACTTTCGGTCACCACCATACATAACTCTATACTACCGAAACGTCACCAAACCTTAAGTGTGCAGACCCTGCGGGTTCGAGAACTATGTAGACATGAGCGATACACCTCTTCCGGCAATAACCAATAGCGGGACCTGGATGCCCATATTGGTTCCTACATATTCTCCGAATATCTTTATCAATCGAACCTCTATGTCAAGGATTTAGTTAATCCCGTATGATGTTCCCTTTGTTCTTCGGTATGTTACTTGCCCGTGATTCGATCGTCGATATCTCCATACCTAGTTCAACCTCGTTACCGGCAAGTCTCTTTACTCGTTCCGTAATACAAGATCCCATAACTAACACTTAGTCACATTGCTTGCAAGTCTTTATTGTGATGTTGTATTACCGAGTGGGCCCTGAGATACCTCTCCGTCACACGGAGTAACAAATCCTAGTCTTCATTCATGCCAACTCAACAGACACCCTCGGAGATACCTGTAGAGCACCTTTATAGTCACCCAGTTACATTGCAAAGTTTGATACACACAAGGCACTCCTCCGGTATTCGTGAGTTGCATGATCTCATGGTCATAGGAACATATACTTGACATGCAGAAAACAGTAGCAATAAACTGACACGATCATATGCTACGTTTGTAGTTTGGGTCTTGTCCATCACATCATTCTACCAATGATGTGATCCCGTTATCAAATTACATCACATGTCAATGGCTAGGAAACCTTGACCATCTTTGATTAATGAGCTAGTTCACTAGAGGCATACTAGGGACAAAGCGTTGTCTATTTACCCAACCATGTAATGTGTTTCAATCAATACAATTATAGCATGGATAATAAACGATTATCATGAACAAGGAAATATCATAATAGACACTTTATTTATTGCCTCTAGGGCATATTTCCAAGAAGAATGATATGATGTATGGCCTCTCCCAGAGTTCTCTCCTCGTCACCTCCAAGAATGTCAAGTTGTAGCTCGTGATATCCTGACATCACTTCATCAACCCTGACATGAGCATAGCCAGCTGGAATGGGATTGCAATGGAAGGTTGCTTCTGGGGGATTTGCTAAAGCATAGCCGTCTGCCACCTTCACTGATAAGTTCTTCACTTTCATGTTTAGCTCACGGTTAGTCCTGTCTTTGATATCATCCACAAGGTAGCTAGCTAGCAATGCATCGTCATCGATATCGACCTAGGCGGAACCCACGCTGCTTCTCGACATAGATGGGATAGTGGTATCCAATGCTGGATCGATCTGCTCATGCTGCCACTGAGACAGACTTTCCTGGCTGAGTAAGTCGATCTGCTCATGCTGCCGGCTGGCTCTGGATTCCAACTCCAGGTGCTTTGCTTATGGGCCTTAAAGGCGGAGTGGTTCCTCCTCCTTCTTCCGCTCCTCCTACATCTTCTTTCTCGCAAGGATACTATAGTCATCGTTCCAACCCGCAAACCCCTCAAACCACGGAACAACGCCTTTTCCTCGTGTTCTTCCCGAGTGTTCAGGATTCTTCAGGGCGCGCGTAAGCTTGTCGTCCTCTCTGTTGGGCGTGAACACCCCCGTTCGAGCTTCTTCTAATTTCATCCGAATTTCGTTTGTCACTTTTTTAAGACTTGGTTTCCCCATAATAGCCCCTGTATTTGGGTCCAACTTCCCCCCATGCGCATAAAACCATGTCCTGCACCTTGGGGGCCAGGTCACTGACACTGGAGTGACCCCTGCAATAACCATCTCTTGTTCGGATTGATCCCACTTAGGCAGGGCCGTCTGGTAGCCACCTAGCCCCAGAGTACGGTGCCACTGCTTTTTCGCAGCATTAACCTTCTTCTTTCTCGGGCGTTCCTTAGCTTGTTATGATTCCTTGAACTTCACAAAATTGTCCTAGTGATCTTTTGCCTTCACCAGTGCTCCCTCGAATTTTGGAGTCGTCTTGTTAGCTTTGACGTACGCAGCCCATGCATTCTTCTTGAAGGTGTTGAATGTGATCGCCATCTTTTTAAGAGCATAGTTTCTGACTTTCTTCAGATCTGCATCTGTGAAGTTATCTGGTAGTGTGAAATGTGACATCAGCTCGGTCCAAAGCACATATTTTGCTGCCTTTTTCCATTCTTATTTGGAGATCGGGATTTGGTCCCTGATAATAACTCCGCATTGATTTTTGAACTTGGTCGCCTTTTTCTTAGGTTCAAGCGGTCCACCAGTTGATGTATTGATGGAATCGATGTTAAACTTTACGCCAGGGTCCAACTTTCTGGTCGGGCCTCGAACTACCCTGTCGCTTGTAGAAGATTTGCTCAATCCGGAGGCCTAAAAGAAGAAAGATCGATTCATTAATACATATACAACTCAATTAAGACATGTAATGATCACCGGATGGCTAATATAATAAATATACCTCACCGGTCTTTGTTATTTGAAGAACATTTTCTTTGTCAACATCATTGTCGAATTCATCTATTTTTTCGTCTTCATCAAACATACAACCCTCACCGGTATTGTTCAGATATTGCGAGCCGTCATCATCTTCAGGTTCATGCTCTGGGATCGTGGAGCATATGATGTTGAACAGAGCCTCTTCTCGATCTCTGTCGGTATTGTCCATAGCTTTTATTTAAATAACCCAGAAGAAAGATAAAACAATTTATATTCAAATTACAATGCATGCAATCAATAAGGAAAACTGAATCATAGTACATCATATGCATCATCGAATATAATCTCGAATAAATCGTCTCGAATATTACCGAATATAATCTCGAATATTATCACTAATACATTTCGACTATTATTAATTATATAATATCACTACTACAGATCGAGTTGACATCTCGTGTGGTAGGCGGTGGACATCCAGAGAGAAGGAACTATGACAGGATCATAGCTCGGGTGATGTTGGGGATATAACCCCATGGTAAGACCCGCCCAGGTGGGGCCAGGTCAGACCTCGCGGCTCATGATCAAGACCCGAGAAGCAGGCTAAAAGACGTGGGCCTCACGGCTCACTAAGACGGAGGCCCAGACAGAAGATGGTATGAAGACCCGAGCGGTTAAGCTGCCCGGAGACGGTTGGCCCAAGAAGGCAAGGCGACTTAGAGACAGGATTGTTTATGTTGAAAGAGTCTGTGGATGACTCGTGTAACCCAGGGCCTCGACCTCCTATATAAAGGTGAGACCCTGGGGCTGCTTAGACATAAACCAATAAATTGAGAACTAGGTCAAGCGAATCCGCTCCCTTGTAATCGATACTCCAATCAATACAACACAAGCAAGACATAGTCGTTGACCTCTTCTTGAGGGGCCGAACCTAGGTAAACTCGTGTCCCTCATCTCAACCAACCCATTTGAGTCCATCACCTTAGCGATGGCCTCGAACTTAAGTCTTCGAACATCTGCCGTGACAAAACCACGACAGTTGGCGCCCACTGTGGGGCTAGCGCTCGGTGGTGTTGAGTTCTCAAAGGGCTCTCTCCCAGGGATCAAGGAGTCGCTATTGGCAGGATGAACAAGAGTCGTTGTGGCCGGCGCTACATCAATGAGGCCGGCTAGGGCCCCAAGGCCGACTCGATTGAGTACGGTTTCCGTATCCCCTTCGGCGGAATCCACGTCTTCATCAGCAAGATCGGCGGATCCGAACCCGGGCCAAACGTCTGCACGGGCATCGTCGAGCCGGCCCGGCATGCGCAACCCGCCCGACACGTGCAATCCGCCCATGCTGACCCGACTGAGAAGCATGTCTTCGTCGGCTTTACTCAGGGCACGGATCTTGAAGGTTCTATGTCATAGGAAACTCTCATCTGTTCCGAGCATGGATCTTCGAGCAGACAGACGGAATCAATTTACCAGCTGCATAATGGCGGGCTCGGGGGCTATGTCGATCCATACCCCGAGTTAGGATATCACCAGACGTAGGATTATGAGCCGCCGAGCCGTGCTACCGTCTTCATGGCAGGATCAGGTCTGGCCCGAAGCAGCACAGCCATCAGTGTAGCATGATCGGGTGCCGGTAGGCCGCCGGCTCAGGTTCTTCTGGATCTAATGAATGAGCTTACAACCCTAATGGCCACGGAGGTCACAGCTAAAAATTAAGTGGCCCGGAACACGGAGATCGTGAGGCTAAAGGACCAGATGACCGAGGTTCAACAGGAGATCAATGCACTGAGGGAACAGATCGAGGCAGATGCGGAGCACCTTAAGGCGGATGCTTTCCGACTGGAGCTGGAGCAGTAGTATGCAGCGGCGGTTCAGCGGATGAGGCATCAGTCCCACTTGCCGGATCAGTACGAGGCCAGAAATCTTTTCAACATGCCAGGAACAGGATGGACGGCGGAAAAACATGGAAGCCGGCCGACGGTTCAGCTTAACCGACCCTGACGGAACCAGGCCTCACCAATGTCTTTCCCAACGCCGGTGGAGAACATGGTTGCGGCGATGACCCGGCTTGGTACAATCCCTATCCCGGACGAGGCGCCTTCCGCAGAGGAGGTGCGGAACACTATTGGATACCTGTAAACGGCAATGGCCCACCAGGAGAAGTACACTTACACCCGGAGTCGCGTGCATTCAACCCCCATCCCCAGCCATAGCTACAGCCGGTGTTATGAGTCACCGGCTATTTCTAGCAGTGATCAGCACCAGAACCCGCCGCGAGTTGATTGAGCGGTTCTGGATGCGCAGGCGCTAGTGGATCGGGCGAGAGCATAGCGAGGAGCGGCGCCTCAAGCAGCGGTGGCGGCTCATCAAGAACCCGAAGATACACCATCCATCTCGGAAGGAGCAGGAGTGATGTCCAGGGCTGTGGGGGTGCCGTGCTTAGTGCCGGCTTTGCGGAATGAGCGCCTACCGAAGGATTTCAAGGGCCCACACAAGGTCCCAAATTAAATTGCAACCTACCTCCGGAGGCCTGAATTGCAAGCTATGAGCTGGCCATGGAGATGTTAGACGTCAGTGATGCAGTATGTGCTAAGTATTTCATCATGATGCTAGAAGGTCCGGCTCGCACGTGGTTGAAGGGTCTGCCACCCAACACCATTAGTTCCCAGGTGGATCTCAAGGCGAAGTTCATAAAAAAATTCCGAGGAACGTGTAAGCAGCCCATAACGATTGTGGATTTAGATCACCATGTTTAACAGGAGGACGAATCGGCTCATCATTGGGTCTGGCGGGTTTCAACTATCATCCACTCGTCTGAGCAAATCTCGGCAGCTCAAGCAGTTTTGTTTCTGGAAAGAATTGTCATTTTACGCCTTTAAAGCAGAAGCTTGGCCGGCACAAGCGCTCGTGTCAGGACATGGAGGAGCTCATGGCGGCTCTCACCAAGTACGCCGACTCTGACAATATGAAAGACCCGGGCTTTGATGAAGAGAAGTCAGGTCAGGGTAAGAAGAGTAACAACGGCAAGGGTGCGGCTGGCAGCGACAGCCATAGCAAAAGGAAGAATCCAGACGGCGGGTCAGAATTGGTGGCAAGCACAAGCACCGGGAACAACCGTGCTAAGGGCAACGGGAACTTCAAACAGCCCTTTAATAAGGGTAAAACTCCGTTCAGTTTGGAGGAAATGCTTAAGAAAACCTTATCCGGAGCAGAGTCGGCCCGATAGTCCGGCGGGTCATGCGTGGAGGAATTGCCATATCATGCGGCAGTTTCGGGATTACAACTTGTGGCAGCATCATCACAACGGTGGTGGCCCGCCGGGCGGCTCAGGGCCAGGCAGGTCAGGAACCGGTCTTGGCAGTGGCGGCGGCTTAAGATCCGGTTATCAGGGTCAGGGAAATCAAGGAGGTCATCATCGGCAATCTGGTGGCGGCAACCAGCAGCAGATTAACCAATCTGGGTAACAGAGTAACCCAAAGCACCTCAGCACGGGTCAATACCATGTTTTTTCAACCTGCCTTGACAAGCGAGACCAGAAGGTGCACATGCAGACGGTTTATGCAGTCATGCTGGCTCTCCCACAATACTTGAAGTGGTCTCAGTACGACATAACTTGGAGTAGAGAGGGTCACCCGCTGCGTGTTGATAACCCGGGGCAGCTGGCTTTGGTGGTCACCCCACAAGTGGGAGGCTATGTCTTTACTAAGGTACTTATGGATGGCGGTAGCAGCATTACTAAGGTACTTATGGATGGCGAAGGCGAAGGCGCGCGAGCTCGAGGAGGGGGCAGCGCGTCGGGGGCGGCGATGGCGTGTGCAGCGCGACGGGGCGGCGATTGTTGGGGAACGTTGCATGGGAAACAAAAAAAAATTCCTACGCACATGCAGATCTATCCATGGTGATGAGCATCTACGAGAGGAAGAGTGGATCTACGTACCCTTGTAGATCGCTAAGCGGGAAGCGTTAAGAAACGCGGTTGGTGTAGTCGAACGTCTTCGCGATCCAAATCGCCGTCTGTCCCGCGATCCAATCATGATTCGTCCTGCGATCCAATCACGATCCGTCCCACGAACTTGATCACGATCTGTCCCACGAACTTGATCACGATCCTTCCGATCTAGCGCCGAACGGACGGCACCTCCGCGTTCAGCACACGTACAGCTTGATGATGATCTCCACCGTCTTGATCTAGCAAGAAGTGGAGAGGAAGAAGAGTTCTATGGTAGCGTGACGGCGCTCTGGCACTGGTGGTGGAGCTATTCCGGCAGGGCTTCGCCTAAGCACTGCAGAAATCCAATCTAGAGGAGAAACTATGCACTGGAGGAACGGGTAGCACGTGGCTGAAATTCTAGTACAAAAACCCAAAACCCTCTAGTATATATAGGAGGAGAGGAGGAGAGGAGGCATCCTTGGCTTGCAAGCCAAGAGCTTCGGCCGAACCAAGGTGGTGGAGGTGGAGTCCACCTCCAATCCTAGTAGGACTAGGATTTACCCTATTTTGCCTTGTTTCCACTTTTTCTCTTTGGGTTTTTTCCTCCAGCAACATGGGCCTTGTGTGGGAGTTTCCACCAGCCCACTAAAGGATGATATTCACTCTCCCATAGCCCATGAAGCCTCTTGGGTCGAAATACCCCTCCCGGAGGCATCCCGGTACACTACCGGCACTCCCGGTACACTACCGATGTGCCCGAAACTTTTCCGGCGACCAAAACAGGACTTCCTATATATGAATATTTACCTCCGGACCATTCTGGAGCTCCTCGTGACGTCTAGGGATCTCATCTGGAACTCCAAACAGACTTCAGTTACCACCATACATAACTCTATACTACCGAAACGTCACCAAACCTTAAGTGTGCAGACCCTGCAGGTTCGAGAACTATGTAGACATGACCAAGACACCTCTACGGTCAATATCCAATGGCGGGACCTGGATGTCCACATTTGTTCCTACATATTCTACGAAGATCTTTATCGGTTGAACTTCTATGTCAAGGATTCAATTAATCTCGTATGATGTTCCCTTTGTTCTTCGGCATGTTACTTGCCCGAGATTCGATCCTCGGTATCTCCATACCTAGTTCAATCTCGTTACCGTCAAGTCTCTTTACTCGTTCCGTAATAGTAGATCTCGTGACCAACACTTAGTCACATTGCTGGCAAGGCTTATTGTGATGTTGTATTATCGAGTGGGCCCTGAGATACCTCTCCGTCACACGGAGTAACAAATCCCAGTCTTGATCCATGCCAACCCAACAGACACCCTCGGAGATACCTGTAGAGCACCTTTATAGTCACCCAGTTACGTTGCGACGTTTGATACACACCAGGCACTCCTCCAGTGTCAGTGAGTTGCATGATTTCATGGTCATAGGAACATATACTTGACATGCAGAAAACAGTAGCAATAAACTGACACGATCATATGCTACGTTTGTAGTTTGGGTCTTGTCCATCACATCATTCTTCTAATGATGTGATCCTGTTATCAAATGACATCTCATGTCAATGGCTAGGGAAACCTTGACCATCTTTGATCAATGAGCTAGTTCACTAGAGGCATACTAGGGACAGTTTATTGTCTATTTACCCACACATGTAATGTGTTTCCAAACAATACAATTATAGCATGGATAATAAACAACTATCATGAACAAGGAAATATAATAATAAACACTTTATCTATTGCCTCTAGGGCATATTTCCAATAGTCTCCCACTTGCACTAGAGTCAATAATCTAGTTCACATCACTATGTGATTTACATGGTAATGAATCGAACACCCATGCAGTTCTGGTGTTGATCATGTTTAGCCCTTGGAAGAGGTTTCAACGGGTCTGGAATATTCAGATCCCTGTGCACTTTGCCAATATTTATGTCCTTCTCCTCGATGTAGTATCGGATGGAGTTGAAGCATCGCTTTATGTGTCTGGTCCTCTTGTGAAACCTTGGTTCCTTGGCTAGAGCAATGGCACTAGTGTTGTCACAGAACAGGTTCATTGGATTCAGTGCACTAGGCATTACTCCAAGATCTGTCATGAACTGCTTCATCCAGACACCTTCCTTTGTTGCCTCCGAGGCTGCGATATACTCCGCTTCGCACGTAGAATCAGCTACCACGCTTTGCTTGGAACTGCACAAGCTTACTGCTCCCCCATTAAGAATAAAAACGTATCCGGTTTGCGATTTAGAGACGTCCGGATCAGTGTCAAAGCTTGCATCGACGTAACCCTTTACGACGAGCTCTTCATCACCTCCATAAACGAGAAACATTTCCTTAGTCCTCTTCAGGTACTTAAGGATATTCTTGACCACTTGCCAGTGCTCCATTCGAGGATCACTTTGAAATCTTCCGGCCATACTTATGGCAAGGGTGACATCGGGTCTTGTGCCTAGCATTGCATACATGATAGAGCCGATGGCTGAAGCATAGGGTATGACACTCATCTTTTCTCTATCTTCTGTAGTTACTAGGCATTGAGTCTTACTCAACTTCACACCTAGTAACACAGGCAAGAACCCCTTCTTGGACTGATCCATTTTGAAATTCTTCAAAACTTTATCAAGGTATGTGATCTATGAAAGTGCTATTAAGCATCTCGATCTATCTCTATAGATCTTAATGCCTAATATGAAAGTAGCTTCTCCTAGGTCCTTCATTGAAACACTCTTGTTCGAATATTCCTTCACGCTTTCCAGCATTTCTATATTGTTTCCAATCAGCAATACATCATCCACATATAATATTACAAACACTATAGAGCTCCCACTCACTTTCTTGTAAATACAAGCTTCTCCATAAACTTATATAAACCCAAACGCTTTGATCACCTCATCAAAGCGCTTATTCCAACTCCGAGATGCATGCACCAGTCCATAAATGGATCGCTGGAGTTTGCAAACTTTGTCAGTATTTTCTGGGTCGATAAAACCTTCCGGTTGCATCATATACAACTCTTCCTCAAGGAAACCGTTGAGGAATGCTGTTTTGACATCCATTTGCACAATTTCATAGTCGAAATATGCAGCTATTGCTAACATGATTCTGACGGACTTAAGCATGGCTACGGGTGAGAAGGTCTCATCGTAGTCAACTCCTTGAACTTGTGAAAAACCCTTTGCCACAAGTCGAGCTTTATAGACGGTGACATTACCGTCCGCGTCCGTCTTCTTCTTAAAGGTCCATTTGTTCTGAATGGACTTTCGCCCTTCAGGTAATACTTCCAAAGTCCATACTTTGTTTTCATACATGTATCCCATCTCGGATTTCATGGCCTCTAACCATTTCTCGGAATCCGGGACCATCATCGCTCCTTCATAGCTCATAGGTTCATTTTTGTCCAACAACATGACCTCCAAGACAGGGTTGCGTACCACTCAGGAGTAGCGCGCGCCCTTGTCGACCTACGAGGTTCAATAGTAACTTGGTCCGAAGCTTCATGATCATCATCATTAACTTCCTCTTCAACTATCGTAGGCTCCATAACAACATCTTCTTGCGCTGCGCTACTCTCTGGTTGAAGTAAAGGTTCAATAACCTCATCAAGTTCTATTTTCCTCCCACTCAATTATTTCGAGAGAAACTCTTTCTCAAGAAATGTTCCATTCCTAGTGACAAACACTTTACCTTCGGATCTGAGATAGAAGGTATACCCGACGGTCTCTTTCGGGTATCCTATGAAGGCACATTTCTCCGCTTTGGGTTCCAGCTTTTTAGGCTGAAGCTTTTTGACATAAGCATCACATCCCCAAACTTTAAGAAACGACAACTTTGGCCACTTGCCAAACCATAGTTCATATGGCGTCATCTCAACGGATTTCGATGGTGCCCTATTTAAAGTGAATGCAGATGTCTCTAATGCATAACCCCAAAACGATAGTGGCAAATCCGCAAGAGACATCATATAATGCACCATATCTAATAAGGTTCGATTACGACGTTCGGACACACCATTACGCTGTGGTGTTCCAGGTGGTGTCAACTGTGAAACAATTCCATACTGTCTTAAGTGACTGCCAAACTCACAACTCAGATATTCACCTCCTCGATCAGATCGCAGGAATTTAATCTTCTTGTTACGATGATTCTCAACTTCACTCTGAAATTTCTTGAACTTTTCAAACGTTTCAGACTTGTGTTTCATTAAGTAAATATACCCATATCTACTTAAGTCATCAGTGAAGGTGAGAAAATATCGATATCCACCCCGCGCTGTAACATTCATTGGACCGCACACATCAGTATGTATGATTTCCAATAAGTCACTTGCCCGTTCCATTGTGCCAGAGAACGGGGTTTTAGTCATCTTGCCCATGAGGCATGGTTCACATGTGTCAAGTGATTCAAAATCAAGTGACTCCAAAAGTCCATCAGCATGGAGCTTCCTCATGCGTTTTACACCAATATGACCTAAACGGTGGTGCCACAAGAAAGAGGTACTATCATTATCAACTCAACATCTTTTGGCATCAATGTTATGAACATGTGTATCATTACTATCAAGGTTCAATATGAATAAACCCCCCACATTGGGTGCATGACCATAAAAGATATTACTCATATAAATAGAACAACCTTTATTCTCTGATTTAAATGAGTAACCGTCTCGCAATAAACAAGATCCAGATATAATGTTCATGCTTAACGCAGGCTCTAAATAACAATTATTCAAGTTCATCACTGATCCTGATGGTAACCGAAGAGAGAGCGTGCCGATGGTGATCACATCAACCTTGGAACCATTTCCCACGCGCATCGTCACTTCGTCCTTCGCCAGCCTTCGTCTATTCCGTAGTTCCTGTTTTGAGTTGCAAATATGAGCGACCGAACCGGTATCAAACACCCAGGGACTACAACGAGAGCTAGTAAGGTACACATCAGTAACATGTATATCATATATACCTTGTTTGTCATTGGCCGCCTTCTTGTCAACCAGGTACTTGTGGCAGTTCCGCTTCCAGTGACCAGTTCCCTTGCAATGAAAGCACGCAGTTTCTATCTTGGGTCCAGCCTTGGGCTTCTTTACAAGAGTAGCAACTGCGTTGCCATCCTTCTTGGTTTTACCCTTCTTGCCCTTCCCCTTGCCATTCTTCTTGAAACTAGTGGTTTTATTGACCATCAACACTTGATGTTCTTTCTGGATTTCAGACTCAGCGACTTTTCGCATCGCAAACAGCTTGGCGACTGACTTGTTCATCCCGTGCATGTTATAGCTCATCACAAAGATCTTGTAACTAGGTGGCAGTGATTGAAGAACTCTGTCAGTGATCGCCTCTGGCGGAAGGGCAATTCCCAACTCCGCCAGATGAGTCGAATACCCAGACATTTTGAGTATATGTTCACTGATAGACCCGTTCTCCTCCATTTTGCAAGCATAGAACTTATTGTAGGTCTCATACCTCTCGATCCGGGCATTCTTCTGAAAGATAAACTCCAACTCCTGGAACATCTCATATGCTCCATGATGTTCAAAATGTCTTGGAAGTCCCGGTTCTAAGCCATACAATATTGCACACTGAACTATTATGTAATCTCCAGAATGTGTCTCCCAAGCGTTCTTAATGTCTTCGGATGACAGGTCTTCTGGTTGGTCACCAAGCGGTGCATCAAGGACATATGATTTCCGGGAAGCCGTGAGGATAATCCTCAGATTACGGGCCCAGTCAACAAAGTTACTTCCTTCATCTTTCAACTTAGCTTTCTCTAGGAACGCATTAAAATTCAGGGGTGCTACTGCGCGAGCCATTGATCTACAACATAAATATGCAAAGGTTTACTTACACTATTGTTCAAGATAATGAGTTTAGTTAATCAAATTACTAAAGCTCCCACTCAAATTGACATCCCTCAGGTCATCTGAGTGTCACATGATCCAAATTCACCAACTCAAGTCCGATCATCACGGGAGTTGAGGTGGTTTCAATGGTGAACATCATCATGTTGATCATATCTACTATATGACTCATGTTCGACCTTTCGGTCTCATGTGTTCCGAGGCCATGTCTGTACATGCTAGGCTCGTCAAGCTTAACCCGAGTGTTCTGCATGTGCAACACTGGCTTGCAACCGTTGTCTGTGAATGTAGAGTCTATCACACCCGATCATCACGTGATGTCTCGACATGACGAAGTTTTGCAACGGTGTACACTCGGGGAGAACAGAATTCATCTTGAAATTGAAGTGAGGGATCACCTTATAATGCTACCGTCGTCCTAAGCAAAACATGGTGCATAAAAGGATTAACATCACATGCAAATCATAAGTGACATGATATGGCCATGAACTTGTGCTATTGAGCTCCTTCTTGAAAGCACCGACATGATCTCAATCGTCACCGGCACGACACCATGATCTCCATCAACTTGTCGCCTCGGGGTTGTCGCGCCCATCATGCTTCTACTACTATTGCTACCGTTTAGCGATAAAGTATAGCATTAAATAGCGCTTAATGATTGACACGGAGGTCATACAATAATTAAAGACAACCCTATGGCTGCTGCCGGTTGCCATACTCAACGACATGCAAGTCGTGATATTCTATACAACACATGATCATCTCATACATCACATATATCACATCATGTAATTGGCCATATCACATCACAACATACCCTGCAAAAACAAGTTAGACGTCCTCTGATTGTTGTTGCATGTTTTACATGGCTGCTACGGGTATCTAGCAAGAACAATTCTCACCTACGCATAAACCACAACGGTGATACATTAGTTGCTTTTCAACCTTCTCAAGGACCCCCTTTGTCGAATCCGATCCAACTAAAGTAGGAGAAACTGGCACCAGCTAGCCATCTATGCAACAAGTTGCAGTTGAGGGAACCGGTCTCTCGTAAGCGTACGAGTAATGTTGGTCCGGGCCGCTTCATCGTACGATACCGCTGAACCAAAACACGACCAAGGGAGGAAGCCATCTATGCATCAACGCCCACAAACACTTTGTGTTCTACTCGAGATCTCATCTACACATAGATCTAGCTCTAATACCACTGTTGGGGAACGTTGCATGGGAAACAAAAAAAATTCTACGCACACGCAAGATCTATCCATGGTGATAAGCATCTACGAGAGGGAGAGTGGATCTACATACCCTTGTAGATCGCTAAGCGGGAAGCATTAAGAAACGTGGTTCAGTGTAGTCGAATGTCTTCGCGATCCAAATCGCCGAGCGTCCCGCGATCCAATCCCGATCCATCCCGATCAAGCACCGAACGGACGACACCTCCGCATTTAGCACACATACAGCTTGATGACGATCTCCGCCTTTTTGATCCAGCAAGAGGGAGCAGAGAGGTAGAAGAGTTCTCCGGCAGCGTGACGGCGCCGTGGGTATGGTGGTGAAGCAATTCCTGCAGGGCTTCGCCTAAGCACTGCAGAAAACCGATCTAGAGGAGAAACTATGCATTAGAGGAATGGGTAGCACGTAGCTGAAAATCAAGTGCAAAAACCCTAAAACCTCTAGTATATATAAGGGGAAGAGAGAGGGAGGCTTGGCCCAAGGGCCAAGCCCTCTAGGTTTCGGTCGAGGCAAATGATAGGAGAGGAGAGGAGGTTTCCTCCTCCAATCCTAGTAGGACTAGGACTCCTTCCCTTTTTGCCTTTTTGCCTTTTTCCCACCTTTTCTCTTCGGGCTTTTCTTTCCCAGCCGCATGGGCCTTGTGTGGGACTTCCACCAGCCCACTAAGGGCTGGTATTCACTCTCTCACAGCCCATGTAGCCTCTTGGGTCGAAATACCCATCCCAATGGTCTCCCGGTACACTACCGGCACACCCGGTACACTACCGACGAGCCTCAAACTTTTCTGGCGACCAAAACAGGACTTCCTATGTATCAATCTTTACCTCGGACCATTACGGAGCTCCTCGTGATGTCCGGGATCTCATCTGGGACTCCAAACAACCTTCGATCACCACCATACATAACTCTATACTACCGAAACGTCACCGAACCTTAAGTGTGCAGACCATGCGGGTTCGAGAACTATGTAGACATGACCGAGACACCTCTACAGTAAATAACCAATAGCAGGACCTGGATGCCCATATTGGTTCCTACATATTCTACGATGATCATTATCGGTCGAACCTCTGTGTCAAGGATTCAGTTAATCCCGTATGATGTTCCCTTTGTTCTTCGGTATGTTACTTTCCCGAGATTCGATCGTCGGTATCTCCATACCTAGTTCAACCTCGTTACCGGCAAGTCTCTTTACTCGTTCCGTAATACAAGATCCCGTGACTAACACTTAGTCATGTTGCTTGCAAGGCTTATTGTGATGTTGTATTACCGAGTGGGCCCTGAGATACCTCTCCGTCACATGGAGTAACAAATCCTAGTCTTGATCCATGACAACTCAACAGACACCTTCGGAGATACTTGTAGAGCACCTTTATAGTCACCCAGTTACGTTGCGAGATTTGATACACACCAGGCACTCTTCCGGTGTCCGTGAGTTACATGATCTCATGGTCATAGGAACACATACTTGACATGCAGAAAACAGTAGCAATAAACTGACACGATCACATGCTACGTTTGTAGTTTGGGTCTTGTCCATCACATCATTCTCCTAATGATATGATCCCGTTATCAAATGACATCACATATCAATGGCTAGGAAACCTTGACCATCTTTGATCAACGAGCTAGTTCACTAGAGGCATACTAGGGACAAAGTGTTGTCTATTTACCCACACATGTAATGTGTTTCCAATCAATACAATTATAGCATGGATAATAAACGATTATGATGAACAAGGAAATATAATAATAAACACTTTATTTATTGCCTCTAGGGCATATTTCCAACACCTGCATCCTAGCCCAACTACAGATTGGGTTTCTAGTCTTATGCAGGCCGTTGTGGCCCAGTAGGCGGGATTTTTTAATTTATTTATTTTCATTTTTTTGGTTTTCTTCTTTATTTATTTTTTATTTATTTCTGAGTTATTTTTTCTTTATTTATAGTTTCTTTGTGAATCCTTTTGCTTTAGGTAAAAAATATAAACTTTTTGTTAGCGCCACTAGTTTTCAAATTTGAATAGTTTAAATTTGAATTATTTGAAATTTGTGTGAAACACTAGTTTGTGAATAACTTTACTTTAAAAATAGATTTTTTTAGTGATTATGTTTTCTTCTGTTTAATTTTACAGTGTTTTATCACTATATTCAATTTGGTAATACTTAGGTTATTTAAAAAAATGATATGCCTTTGTTACACATGAGTTTTCGTCTGAAACCCTGATACTTCGAAAGAGATTGCCCATGTTGTACATGAAGTGCGTCCAGTTTTTGCCGTAACCCTGTCAATTTTTAGCACATGCTATGTGGGTGAAATGATGATACCATGCCAACTTTCAACCTTTTCAGAGTTAGTTTGTAGTGCTTATCAATTTTAGGGGTCATTTAGCTCAAAAACAAAATCAGTAAATGTATGAAAATAGCAAATGAAGCCAGAAGGGTTGAAAATTGATAATGTGGCTTCGAATAGTGCATACTGATCGCCCAAAAAGTCTGGAGTAGAAATAAGTTTAAAAAAATGTATGCCTTTGTAACAGATGAGTTTTCATCTGAAACCCTGATATGTACTTCGAAAGAGATTGTCCATTTTGTACACAAAGTGCATCCAATTTTTACCATAATCCTCTCAACTTTTTAGCACATGCTATGTGGGTGAAATGATGATACCATTCCAACTTGTAGTGCTTAACAATTTCAGGGTCATTTAGCTCCAAAAATGAGTAAATGCATGAAAAATAGCAAATGAAGTCAGAAATGGTTGAAAATTGATGACGTGGCTTCGAATGGTGCATACTGAATGCACAATAAGTTTGGAGTTGAAATAAGTTTAATAAAATGAAATGCCTTTGTAACCAACGAGTTTTCGTCTTAAACCCTGATACTTCGAAAGAGACTGTCCATTTTGTACACGAAGCGCATCAGTTTTTGCCGTAAACCTCTCAACTTTTTAGCACATGGTGTGTGGGTAAAATGATGATACCATGCCAACTTTCAACCTTTTCAGAGTTTATTTGTAGTTCTTATCAATTTAAGGGTCATTTAGCTCAAAAAAATCAATAAAAACAAGAAAAATAGCAAATGAAGTCAGAAAGGGTTGAAAATTGATGGACTGCCTTCGAATGGTGCATACTGAACGAACAAACCACATAAGTACACTACTATTACAAAGATTCCCTTCGGTTTGTCCGAAATGGGACTTTCTAGATATATAAGTCTGGAAACTAACTAGAGAAGCCGGTCACATCCCAGAGTGGGATCTTTGGGTGTAAAACTATTTCTTCGCGTGTGTCCCTTTGCGTCGTAACCATGGACAATCTTCATCGTTTAACTTGATGCTCAGGGTCAACATTCACTGTGAAGGAAGCAATTTCGTGAAACTTTTCATAATCTTCTGACATGTCTCTCTTGTGCTCCACTCCCATGATGTTTCTTTTCCCTGAAAGAACTATGTGGAGCTTTGGCTCATCGCATGATGTATTCGCTTCCTTATCTTTTCTTTTTCTCGGCTTGGTAGGCATGCCCTTCACATAGATAACCTATGCCACATCATTGGCTATGACGAATGGTTGGTTTGCGTACCCAAGATTGTTGAGGACCACTGTTGTCATTCCATACCGCGGATCTTCCTTTACCCTGCCTCGTATCAGATTGACCCATTTGCACCTAAACAAAGGGACCTTCAATCCAATTCCATAGTCAAGTTCTCATATCTCCTCTATGTAACCATAATATGTGTCCTTTGGCCCATTGTTGTTTGCTGCATCAAAGCGGACACCACTGTTTTGGTGGGCGCTCTTTTTATCTTGGGCGATCGTGTAAAATGTATTCCCATTTACCTCGTACCCTTTGAAAGTCAATATAGTCAAAGATGGTAACTTGGAGAGCAAATGCAGGTCATCTTCAACAGTGTCGTCATGCATGAGATGTGTCTGCAACCAACCGATGAAAGTCACCCTTTGTTCATGTGTAATCCAGTCGTCAAACTTCTCCAGGTGTTTGGAGTGTAGAATATTCATGTGTAATCAAGGAAAAACTTTGTAGAACTGTGTAGTGTGCTTGCGCCAAAGAATGCCCCTCCCGAAATATTAGTGATTTTTTCCTAGCGTGCCTTTTCCACCCAGTCTGCCCTCATGCCGCGATTCAGGAAAAACAATCGGCTTAATGTCAGGAATAAAGTGAACACAAAACTCAATGACCTCCTCTATTTCATGGCCCTTGGAGATGCTTCCTTCTGGCCTAGCACGGTTATGAACATATTTCTTTAAGACTCCCAAGAACCTCTCAAAGGGGAACATATTGTGTAGAAATACAGGACCCGGAATGGCAATCTCCTTGACTAGGAGAACTAGGACGTGCGTCATGATATTGAAGAAGGATGGTGGGAACACCAACTCGAAACTGACAAGACATTGTACCAAATCATTCTCCAACCTTCGGAGAGATTGCATTCAGGAATGCACATAGCTTCACAATGGCTAATCGAACATTTTCCGGTAGAAGCGCCGTCAATGCTACCGGAAGCAGTTGCGTTATAATCACGTGGCACTCTTTTCCACTTTTTCTCTTCCACTTTTTCTCTTCGTCAATGCAACTAGAAGCAGTTGCGTTATAACCTTCGGAGACTTTAGATTTTCCACTTTTTCTCTTCCATATTTATTATTCCCTTTATATAGGGTAGGTCTGAAAATATAGATTTATTCTTCCACATGGGTGCGCGTTTGTCAACGTCATTCGGAACAGATTGTGCGCCAGGACTCTTGCCAAAGATTACTTTTAAACCCTTGACCATATCAAGTATGTCATCAACCGTACGGTGGTGAGGCTTCTTCCGGTGATCTGGCTTACCTTTGAATTGCTTGCCTTTCTTTCTTACGGCGGATGCCTCCTCTGAAGAAATCGACGATAACCCAGATACACATTCTTCTTACATTTATCCAAATATATCCTATAGGTATACATTCTTCTTACATTTAACAGTGTGTGCATGCGTGGTGTCCCTTGTTTGTCTGTCCTGAATTGTTACTGAGAGCAGGCCAATCATTCATGGTTACAAACAGCATCATAATGAACTTCCACTTCATGCCGGGTTTCTTGGGGCCTGGGATGAGCACTGGCATCAATGTCTTTGCCGGGTTTCTTGGGGCCTTGGATGAGCACTGGCATCATAATGAACTTCCGCTTCATGCACAACCAAGGAGGAAGGTTATAGATACAAAGAGTCACAGGCCATATGCTATGATTGTTGTTCTGCTCCCCAAAAGGATTAATGCCATCTGCACTTAAACCAAACCATACGTTCCATGCGTCCTTTGCAAAGTCCTTCCACTTTCTTTCGATTTTTCTCCACTGCGATCCATCAACAGGCACTCTCAACTTCCCGTCTTTCTTACGGTCTTCGTTGTGCCATCGCATCAACTTGGCATGCTGTTCGTTTTGGAACAAACGTTTCAACCGTGGTATTATAGGAGCATACCACATCACCTTGGCAGGAATCTTCTTCCTAGGGCGCTCACGCTCAACATCACCAGGGTCATCGTGGCCGATCTTATAGCACAGTGCAAAGCATACCAGGCATGCATTCAAATCCTTGTACTCACTGGGGTAGAGGATGCAGTCATTACGGCATGCATGTATCTTCTCCACCTCTAATCCTAGAGGGTAGACAGCCTTCTTTCCTTCGTACGTACTCTCTGGCAATTCATTGTCCTTTGGTAGCTTCTTCTTTAATATTATCAGCAACTTTTGAAATGTCCTATTAGATACACCATTCTATGCCTTCCATTGCAGCAATTCCAGTGTGGTACCCAGCTTTTTCTTGTCATCTTCGCAATTTGGGTACAACCCTTTTTGTGATCCTCTAACATGCGTTGCACCTTCAGCTTCTCCTTTTCACTTGTGCAATTTCTCTTTGCGTCGGCAATGGCCCGACCAAGATCATTAGTGGGCTCATCTGATGCCTCTTATTCAGCTCCTTCCTGCATTGTTGGCTCAACTTCTTCCCCCATTATTGTACCATCATATTCATGGAACCCATGGCCAGGATAGCTATCGTCATCCTCATCTTCTTCATTCCTTCCATTAGGACCCCTCTTTTTCCGTGCTTGGTCCAATAGTTATAGACGGACATGAAACCGGACTCAAACAGGTGGACGTGAATGGTTCTTGAGTTAGAGTAATTTCGATCATTCTTACAACCAGCACATGGACAATACATAAAACCAGAAAAGTATGCACGCCATTAATGAACTGGGGACAACATCGGTCGTCGTACATCCATTGCCGGCTCGTCTTCATTACACAACACCGAAAAGACCAAATTAATACATGTTCATACATAAAGTTCAAACACACTTGTTCTCATAAAACAACATACAAACTCTCTAGCTAAAGCATTGAAATGCAACAACAAATGCGATCAACATCGCAACTAAGGTAACAATTGAACCAACAACATAGTGATACCAAGCCTCACTATCAATGGCATATCTTTTAAATTTTCTAATCTTCAAGCGCATTGCACCCATCTTGATCTTGTGATCATTGACGACATCGGAAACATACAACTCCAGTTACATCTTATCTTCTTCAACTCTTTTCAAATTTTCTTTCAAATACTCGTTTTATTTTTCAACTAAATTTAACTTCTTGACAAGAATATCTATGTCGGTTGGAATCTCCGGTTCACATACCTCCTAGATAAAAATATCTATGTCAACTTGATGGCCATAATTGTCATAAACACGAAATGCAACAAAGAGTTATAAAAAAGAGTATGTACCACATCCGAATCATAAACCAGACGAGGGCCAACGGGGACGGATTTCAAAATCATGCCACTATGTATAAAAAACAACCATATAGGTAAGAAAACTATACAAGTAACTAACTAAATCTGACGAAAATGTTTTTTTATAAAAAGGATAAGAACAAGAGGCTCATCAAGGTGGTGTCGGCAACGTGACGGTTCGGGCAATCAACGTTGGTTAGGATGTGGACGGGAAGGCACAAAGTAAACCACACCTACAAATGCAAAGTAAGAACTTAATTTTAGCTAAAATTGCATAAATCAAATAAACTACCACATACAAACTAAAACCCACAAATTACTATACTTATAGACCATTGCAAGAGCTAATCTAGCAATGAGAGATGAAAGGACAAAGTTGGTAACCTTTGTGAACACTTGGATGGATGGGATGCCTCGAAATCTTGACAAATTTTGGCAAAAATGGAGGATGAGCTTGAGAAAGAGAGGAAGAATAGAGAGGAGAGGAAAGGGGAAGAACAGAGAGGAGTGTGATCGGGATGGCCGAAGGGTTCATATAGAGGGACCTTTAATCCCGGTTGGTGGCTCCAACCGCGACTAAAGGTTAGCCTATAGTTGGGGTTGGAGCCACCAACCGGGACTAAAGGTTTCCGTGGGGCCCTAGGCTGACACCAGCCTGCCACCACACCTTTAGTGCTGGTTCGTGGCACGAACCGGGACTAAACGTCCGTAACAAACCGGCACTAATGATGCTGGTCATCAACCTGGACTAATGAGCACATTAGTGCCGGTTCAAAACCAGAACGGGACTAGTGAGGCGGACGAAAGGTCTGTTTTCTACTAATGGCAAATAACGGTGATCCTTACAGCACGTTGATGTCATTGTGAGACCTAGCTATGCCAAAGAAAGCATGCCAGGTTCAAAGATCATGTGATGCAACTACTTCAAGACTAATGCACGCATCTAAGAGATACAAGCAAACCTTGTCACCCCTTGTCTCTGAGATTGCCAAGAGCTTCTCGGTGTAAGCCAAAGTTGGTTCTCTTACGTCCTGAGGTCCAAACACCTCAACCACGACAGTTCATCGAACAGTTGCACACATGGTGAGTAGGGCTGCAAGAAAAGCTCGAGGCTCGTGAGCCGCTCAAGCTCTTCTCATTTTTTAGCTTGACTCGAGATCGACTCAAAAATAAACAATCTTAGTTTGAATACTTTATGTAGCTCGAGCAAGAAATGAGTCGATATTGATCCAATACTAGCTCGCTCGACTTTAGCTCGATAGGATAACATAATATCATTATAAATGATCATTCAATATATTAAATAGAAATAAGATAATTTATTACCATATATGTTGTCCAAAAAATGTCTCCACTTTATTTACAAGCAAACATGGAAGCTTAATTAAGTGTAGAGAAGATTTAGGCCTTATTATGTTCTTTGGCTAATAATTTGTTTTTCATATTATACGTCTGTCACGAGTCATTATCTTATTTTGATAATAAACTTCCTCTTGTGAGTGAATAAGTCGAACTACTTTGAAGAAATGTATATTATCATCTTTTTATTGGAATAATATTTAGTTGGAATAGTCACCATAGATCATAATCTTAGTGTTTTCTTATATCGTGTTGTGTCTTATTTAGTTGGAATAATCACTACTAATCATATTTTTTACAATCTCATTTAGATCGAGATCGACTCAAGATCATTACAAGCTGAGCACGAGTCATGTTCTATAGCTCATCCTTGAACTTCACTCACTCGAACTCGACTCGTTTGAATCCCTGATGATGAGTACAACAATAGCGGATAGTACAGGGCGGGACAGTCGAAGGAGAGGGATTGAATGGGGACGGAGGAGAAGCGGGTGGAGCATGGATAGAACCAGTGGCGTAGACGGGATATAGGCTACAATGGCCATGGCCCGTGTCGGAGCGTTGGATTTGTTTGTCGATTGTAGCAATTTTTACACTGTTTGACATTGTAAAACACTAGTGGTTGGGGCGCCACCTGGTGGCGCCTCCTGAGAGAAAGTTCATGCGGTGCCAGGTAGGGTGCCGCCCTATTCATTGGATCTTAGCTCAGATTGATAACAGAGATGCATGTACAACTAATGCATTACACAGATGCTCCTATTCAGCAAATAAACAAGCAATCTTAACACAGCTGCTCCTATTCATCATGGTGTTGTATTGCAGCCCCAGACTTGTCGGTGTAGTTCATCTAAACGTAGAACTATACAATGAATTCGTCCGCCTTCACGTCCACCCCGGTGTCCTTCGCCGATCCCACCGAACCATGCAACCAATGGTTGCACCTGCTGTAGTGTCTTGACGCAATTGTGCCACAATGTCTTGACCAGGAGAAGGACCGTGCTACCGTTGCACGCCCCGACCACCACTAGCCGCAGCAGCCACGATGTCCGTCGGCTGATCATGGCTTTTTGATCAAAACCAACCAATCTATTACATGAGCAAGGAACATATATAGTCCCCGCGCCACTTATTTATGAACAGAGGGAGTAGTAAGTAAGAACTCTGGGAACAAGAACGAAACTAATTAGGCAGGGAGAATAGCAAGAATTAAAATCTTCTGAGAAAAAAATAAGAATCAAATTAGTGGGTGCAGGGAGAAAAGATTGATCTGTAACTCACCAGTCGCTCAAGTAGCCCACTCAATGCCTTCTGTTCAAATGCTTTGTTCAATGTGAATCACCAAAAATTAGAGAAGTTTGTCCCAAAATGAGACAAGTAAATAAAATAGGTCTCAGTGGAAGCAAAAGCACGTAGTAATGTATCTGTGAGAGTGGTGATGATTATCGTTTTTATTATGTGTTATCCCTATGCCAATATCCCTACTAAAGAGTAACATATAGTACAATTAGTAGCAGTGCAAAAATTTGCATCACCAACAATGATGTGCCTAAACCTGTAGAAAACCTGACCAAATTCAGAAACGTGATTAACTGTCTCGAGGCAAAGTTCATGTATTATCTAGCAGCAAGAATTATCTACAAAAGTTCTGCAACTATTTAGGCTCTATTGCATCATTTTCATTGCGGACTATAATATAGCAACTATAATCTAGCAGCAAGAAAAGGATTTTTTGCTGAACCTAATTATAGTGCACAGAGAGTAATCATGATAGAGGATAGTGTTTCGCTTTTGCAAGTAAGAACTTCAAGCCAAAGCATGGAAGAGAAATATCTGAACGGAGTCAGAGTCGGCCAACATATAGCAAAAAGTTCAAATAACTGGAAAATATTGCATGCCCTGAACGTTCATTACCATCGTCATAAAGATGAGAACGAATACCTGAGTACTCAACTCGTGAGTGCAATAATCCTATCAGGAGAAAAAAACTTACCCTGATCCATTAAGAAAAGACTCGAATCATCAACTATGTTTTGAACGTTAACTTGGATCTTCAAACAACCAAAGAGAAACTTAGTTAAACTGTCACATTATGAGTACAAAAATGAACTTCTTGCCTACATCTAGCAGACATGATAGTTTTAGCAATAAGCATAGTCCCTAATAAATATGTTCTGTCGCGAATTTTATAGTGTACCAATAGTATCGAATGACTATTTTTGTATTTTGCTACTACCCAGAACCCTGTGCGTAGTAGAAAAAACATTTTATTTTAGTTGTCCAATGAAGAAAATGCACACATGACTTATGTGAGGTTAATATGAATGTGTCAGCTACACGCCTGGGGCATGGTTCTCGAAATCTTGGACCTAAATGTAATAATGTTTCTTTGTTACGAGACGACGGAATATTTTAGTGGAGCATTTCACGTGATGGACATGTTTTTTGGTTACTAAAATTGAATTTAATTAAGTGTTTTAATCAACAAAAACATTGATCAATTAAGACTTGCCAGAATACATATTCTGCCTTTGTGCTTATAAAATCACCAACCTATGAGAAGGAATCATCCATCCCAGGTTCACCATTACAAAAGCTCACGAACATTTTTTTTGTTCTCAGACGTATTTATCAGTGCCATGTCATCTCGACAAGGCTACAGAAACTTAACTAAACCCGATAAACTTGCAAGATCTACCTCTGCAAACCATGCTATGAGAATCATAGTCCCTAATCTGAAATTTCTTGCAAAGCCTATCTGTTGAACCATAATATCTGAACCACTCGCGGGTTAGAATTCAGAAAATCATATAGGAAAACTGAAATATGAAAACCATCACTATAGTTAATCCAACAAATCCCAACATCCCACAAAGTTAGTGGCAAAATGAAGAAAGAAGCATGTCACCTTGTTGGCCGGCACCGGCGTGTACACCAGCAATGTATGCCACCAGTAATAACATCTCAATTACAGATGTAATAATAGCTACAGAACGTGGTATAACCTGCCAACATCTTGATGTATTTGTTCGTTTTTGAAGAAATTTTTTATGCGAAACTTGATTCATAAGGAATGACTTCTCATCTATCAAAGTTCCACAAGTGGCAAACTTCGTCTAAGTCAGACTAAATAATACTATATGATTATCAAACCATATTTCCTTTGTCAAGAACAATTGGTGTGATGAACATGCTCATGTTAACTAATTCTGCCTAGGAAGACCGTGCGACTGCAAAAGATATCCCATTGTACATGACAATAAAACTTAAGATTGAACCATAAAAAACTTCAAGATATTACAAGTACGGCAATGTTGAACCTTCTATGTGTATAGATCAATTATATTATCAGAAGAAAATAAATGACCGATGAATTTACAATTAGGGTATTTGGAGAACTAAAAACAAAACAAAGTAATGCGGAATATTAGATTAACAACATATGAGTAATCTCGGTGTGGCATTAGACAGTAGCAGACCTTTTTAGGAAGCAGAGGAACCAGGAGCAAGTGGAGCGCTGCTCAACAAGTCACTTCCATTGAGGTGCCGGGCCACCACCATCCAAATGTCCAGGTCACACCTGCACCAAGAAGAAACTAATAGTATTAAGATTCCAAACCTCATATTTGATGCTGAATAAAGAACATAAATCCAAATGTTTATACATCAAAATAAGTAAGATGATACCTAAAAGTAAGTTTTTTTTGGATCATTCATGTTGGCCAAAATACATAGTCAAAATAGTAAATAATAATTTAACAAAGATAACACCTTAAGACAGAAGCATTGGTTTCACCCATGACAAATGAATCTTGCGACGTAGTATGGTCGACCCTAGATATTTGGCATCTCAGTTTACAGTGGAACTCTCTTTTCCCTTAAGAAAGCAGTGTTGTAGCAATACATACTAAACTAAAGCTTGGACTAACACTATGATTTAACACTCGACAGATAACTTAGAAACAATGACTATAAAAAAATCAAGAAAAGAAAGTCGGTGATTTTTTTCTCATGTGCTCAAGTTGAACATAACAATATTACAAACTGTATGAAGACTGACCTTCCAGGAAGCAGTTAAGAGATCCCAGACCTTTTTGAATTACCAAGCTGCCTCGCTTTGATTTATTGATCCTTATCGACAAGCATAGCTGCAACTTCTTTCTCCATGGCAGCAATCTCTAGCGTCATCATCTTTTTATTGGTTAAGGTATCAACTTTCTTTGCTAACATCCGCAAGACAAAAGGAGAAATTAAATAAATTTATAATTCCCGCATCATTTCCACACAAACTGCATAAATTAAGAAATGGTTGCATATTTCAAAGGCATCATCTTTGTGCTTTAAACTTTGATCCTTCTCGTGACATGCTTTTCTCAAAGAAACCACCTCCTTCTGTAACATACATTATACAAGAAACCGGAGACCATTTCAATTGAATTTCTATTTGAGGTATCGTTACTTCTCTGATCTGCATCGCTATTTGGACTTCCATCAGTTCTCTCATTTTGCCAAAACAGGGACTATTTCTAAGAAGATATAAATAGAGAGGGGATGAGGAAAACCAGAGAAAGGGGGTAGAGGAAGGATCCGTGCCTATGCTGCACCTAAGGGCTAGTGTTGGGGCTGCTTGTTGTTGTGGTGGTGGGGGCGGGGGAGAGGGGGGGGGGTGAGGTTGCAGCAACACCAAGTTGATTCAGCACATAGAGATAGAGATATGTTCTCCAACAATAAACAAGAGAAGGAGTTTAAAAAAACAAGCACCAACTCAAAATCGAATCGAATCCAACATACATAACACACAGAGAAGAGAAGGGGAGGTCACCTTGTCCATGGCTGCATCACCAGGGCCAAAGCATCTTATCCATGGCGTCCTCAAGCAGAACAAGGTTGTGGGCATGCCGGACCTGAGTTTGCGCCGGATCCATACCTGGAACTCGATTTGGGGCTAGGGGGAGGGGAGGAGGTCGTCTATGGTGAGAAGAAGGTAAGGGGAGGAGAGAAGGGGTGGGAGCATCAGCCGTGTGGAAGGTCACCGACGGCGGTGGCGACGGAAGACGGGGGAGAGGGAGAGGGATCGATGGATGGGGAATGAAGGATGGACAGTCCTTTTTTACCTCTTTTTACTGGACGAAATGAACAATGTGGTGACCGGTGGACCAGCGAATCAAATTACCAATCATTTTTGTCTCGTAGCTTATCTGACGTGGACAGTGTGAGAAGCCACCCTTCACGCGTACCTTAATGTGTTTGATGTTCTACATGGGGCGTGCCCAGGCCCTAGCCCAATCCTGTCTATGCGACTGGTTGGAACGCTTGAGGTGATGGAGACGTAGAATTCTGGCAGAGGTGTGGCATGGCGGTCGGGGTATTGTAGCGGCGACGAAGGATTGAGAGAAAGAAAGAAGAGAAAATGGCAAGGATTAAGTTGTGGGGTCTTGAGGGGTTAGGATGGGCTTGGGGGTCGAAGTCCTACGAGGCTGTTGTCCGGACTCCTTTAAAGCCCCAGCCCCTATGTTTGTCTCGGGTTTGTGGGAAGAAATACGTCCAAACCACTCGACGGACCGATACATATCAGTGTTGGCTGGCAAACCGCGTTCTGATGGATGCCGATGGCTTGAGGGTCCGCCCTAACTAGGTTTTGTAGCTCGACACGACACACCAAATATGTTTTACACTTAACGGTTTGATTACAACTTACACGGTTACACCTCAAGCACTTCAAATCATATAGTGCACAAGTAGAGAGTACCGAGCTTCCGCAACAAATTCGCTCCTGTTGGTATGTTTCATGGTATGAAACCTGTTAGTTGGTTGCCGGACAACTCCAAACGTCTAAGGTTGGGAAACTCGCTCACATCGGACGGTAGCTCGCCGGAGACCAGGTTGTTCTCCGCATTGAACACGATCAGCCCCGTTGCTGATGTTGGCAACGAGCCAGGGAACTTGTTATTCCCCATCTCAATCCAAGATATGTTCTCTGCAATCTTGGTCGGTAAAATCCCGGTGAAACCATTGTTCTGTATCTTCACGGTGGTCAACTTTGGAAATGACCATATCTTCGCCGGGAACTCACCTGAGAAGCAGTTGTTGTAGAGCATGACGTTGTTCAGCAGGACGCAGTCACCCAGATTCTTTGGGAGCTCACCAGTAAAGAGATTGTCGAATACGACGATGCTGTAGAGCTTTCCGTTGGCGCAAAGTGACTCCGGGAGTGGGCCGGAGATGTTGTTCTTGCAGACCTCTAGGTTTCCGAGTGGCGAGTGCTTCCCAAGCTCTGGCGGGAGCTCACCGGAGAGCTTGTGTTCAAATAGCCTGATGTCCTTGAGATTGGGGAGCATCGCTATGGTTGCTGGAATGGTGCCGGATAGCTGATTGGTGTACATCAACAGTATGGTCAGGTTCTTGAGATTACCGATATCTTCCGGTATTTCTCCTGTGAGTTGGTTCGAAGAAATATCAAGCTCTATCAAATTCACCGCCCTGATTTTGCGCGGTAGTTTGCCTGTGAGTGTATTGTTGTACAGGTACACGTACTCGAGCTTTTCTTGCTGCCAGACCCATGCTGGGATCTCGCCGGTGAGGTTGTTATTATTCACGGCGATCAGCTGGAGGTTCTCTAGGCTCGAGTATGCCTTCGGGATATCACCGATCATGTTCATGCCAGACATCCATAGGTAGCTCAGGTTGGTCAGCTTGGCGAACTCCAGCGGCGCAGGCGCCGGTGCGAACAGGTTCGAGGCAAGCGTGAGCTGCTCGAGCCTGTTGAGTTTGCTTATCTCCGCTGCAGGGTACACTCCTGTGAACTGGTTGGTGTCGAGAAGTAACGACCTCAACGCCGGAAGCCCGGCCACCGCGGCCGGCACGGTGCCACCAAAGTTATTTGCTGACAGGTTGAGATGCTCCATGACCGGTGACAGGAGGCTGATGTCATCCGGAAGGACCCCACGAAAAGCGTTGTTGGAGAGGTCGAGGAAGCGGAGCTGGGAGCAGTCATAGAGTGGGGCGGTGGGGAAACCGCCGGTAAGCTCGTTGTAGGAGAGGTCGAGACGGCTGAGGTTTGGCAGCTTGCACACAGACTCCGGTACGTCGCCGGTAAGGTTCAGACTCGGCAAGGATATACCCGTCACCGCACGTCCGCCGTCGCCGCCGCAAACAACACCGGTCCACCTGCAGTGGTCGGCGTTAGCAACAAGGTCCCACGACATGAGATGCGTCGGGTTTCCCCACTCTTGCTTGATAGCTAGGAGGGTGGCTTGGTCGCCGGAGGTGAGTTGGGAGCTCGATGTGCCGGCCAGCAGGAGGAGGACGCCCAGGAGGACAAGGTGGATAGTCGACATTATTACTTTTGTGGGAAGTTCTTGTGCGTGGAGTGAAGCTGGGCTTATATACGCCGAGCAGTGCATGGTGGGTTCTCGACATTGTTTTTGTCGGAACTTCCATGGGCTCTATCCTGTCAAGCAGGTCGCCTAGTCAAGCAGGTCGTCTGTCGTCGGCTAAATGAGTTAGACTTGCATATTCCGTGGCAATTTCTACTACCACAATACAGGTTAGTATCTGATCGACAATATACACGGTTCACGATAGCACGGAGATCACATCGTCCATTAATATACAAGCATTTAAATAGCAAATGTGTAATACTCTATGTTTAAATTTACGAGCGAAGATCTCGTCTTACCAAATGGACTCTAGAGTCCTCGGTCATCGGTCGTTGGCGACGAATGGACCACACCAGTTGATGTTAACTAACTGAGGTCGACATATGCTAATATCTCGGAATGGCAGATCCATGAAGTTCACTCGGCAATTTAGAGATTTTTAAAACCAGGCAAAAGAAATCCCAATTCAACCATTATGCCCTGGTGGAAACTTTGCTCACTACTCAACAAATATATTTTCTTCGCTTGTGTTGTAACTGTTAGAATTAATCTCTAGTTACCCCCTTCATATGCATGCAAGGAAGGAATGGGAAGAAAGTAGCTAAGTTTCGATATGACTATATGCATGCAAGCGTTAAACAAATTGTTAATACGAGGAAATATCATTAATTTTTGCCTTGATTAGTGTTTGTGATCTTATATAGATGCAAAATGTATTTTTTATAGTGACATTGTACAAGGAAATGAGGAAGTATAACAAACTAAGAGAGAAAAGGGGAACAAAAAACTCCCATGCATGTGCTTTGAACGGAGAGCTAACAGCTCCAACTATTGTAACTCCCGTTCATGTGTTTTATTTTTGGTTTTCAAACATAAAAATGGTTTATCTCTTAAATAAAAAATCCGATTAAAAAATTGTTTTTGTCATTAAATTCATCTCGACGACATCTTCAAAACAAGACGACAGATTGATATGCTTTGACGAATTTTGTGGGCCAAAAGTTGAAATGATGTTTGCACTCAAGTTGCCATAGTGTTCAGACTAAAGTTGTCATTATATGTTTCATCTAGTTTTTTTTGTTTTAGATTGAATACTACCATTGAACTACTTTGTATGGAAATTTTTACCAAGTGACCAGGGAAATTTCTAGAGATTAACCACGGCAAATTTAATACATAGATCATGGCAATTTTTAGTAATTTACAATGGAAAATTTAGTTTATATATCATGGAAAATTCAGTTTATGTATTATTGCAACTTTAGTATTCTGATTTTTGACCATGACAATTCTAGTATTTTGACCATAAAATTACTTTTTGTATGAACCATGACAAATTCTAGTGCATGTATCATGTAATATTTAAGTAATCCTGCATGGAATTTTTTTTATAGTTCATGCCAAATTTGAGTCATTGACCACGCATTTTTAAAGTAACTGATGACGGATTTCTTTTTAATTATGAACCATGCCAAAATTATTCCATCGATCATAGCAAATTTGAGTAGTTTTTTATGGAAAGATTAGTTTCTTAATACGTTTATAACATGTCAAATTTACTTTAAATGTAGAAGAAAAAGTAGTTGGAAGATATCATGGCAACTTCGGTGTAAACACCATGGAAATTTACGTGCAATAGACATGACAACTTTTAACCCAAAAAAAGTCGACGAAACATATCGATATGATATTTATATCGAAGATCTCATCGCGACGTATTTAATGGTGAAAACGTTTTGTCAATCGGATTCATTATTTTCATAGATAATTTATTTTTTAAACTGAAAAACCAAAAAGTTTTCCGCTGAAGTCATCATTTTTTTGAGGGATTCTGCTGAAGTCATATGTTTTGTTCTCATTGCATGCATGTAATAACATAGTACAATGAATGGTTTAGAGCATATTCAGTCCATGTCTGTGAGTACCACACTTGTGGTACTTATGATGGTCCTTATTATTATGTTTGAGATATTTGTATAACAAATATTATCATTTTTACAAAAAAATAGTCCTTTCATGGAAATGAAACAATCTAAAATACATGGCAAGTCAATGGCAAAGATTCAAAGCTCATCTTCATCCCCGGTAACAAGACCCGGCCAGCCACTTTGTTCAGCATGATATGATACCTTCAAGGACCGTGACACCAATCATCAAACCATCTTCAAGCACACATTGCTCGGGGGATTTTGAAGATTTTCTTCATAAATTGATTAACCGTAAGCTTTACGCTATAATCATATGAGGAAGACACTAATTCTACCGAGAGACAATCTTCACCCGCAAATTATGCTTATCGTTCAGATTCTCTTTCCCATTCCTTGAGAAAATCATTTTTCCTCTCCTCCCACCAGTCTACGCCCGCCTCTGATGGCCTTTGTGCCATGTTCGTCAAGAGGATCTCGCCCCACCCCCACTAGCTAGAGGGACCCCGTTTTAATTTTGGTGAGGTTCATCATCTTGGTTGGGGTTGTGTGCGGTGGAGATGTCCGTCAATAGGAATAACATCTTTATCGTATGATCTCCGTCTTGATAGTGTGTCTAGCATCATCGGAGGGCGCGGGGATGTGTGTCACTACTGGATCTCGTGGGATGCGGTTGGTGCTGGTCCTCGATGGCTCTATTTGGATACAATTTTTCTTCGTCTTCATTCATATGGTTACAGGTTGTTTCTTCTTGATCTTTGACTCTCTACATTGGCTATGGTTGCTACTCTAATGCGCTGGTCCTTTAGGGTCTTAACAAGACGACTTCACGACTGTTTACTAAAACAAGGTTTGCCTGGCTCAAGTGAGGGAGGGGCGATTATGGTGATGCGCCTTCGGCTTGCTCCAATGTTTTTAGTCGTCGCTTGGTAGTCCATGGACTTTCTTGTAATTGTTCTTACTCTAGTCTTCTTTGTACTATCATGATTGATTATGAATAGCTCGGAAAGTTCTCTCGCAACAAAAAAACTCATGGTTCAATCTTTCCTTGTTGGGAAACGCCTGCCATCAGTCAGCTGACGACAACACACGTGTTCATCGCCTCCATGGCTGTCGGATATATATTGATCAAATTGTTTGGGGAGCAACCTATGTACATAACTTAGGCTTTGCAACTGAGTCATTGTTGCAATCTCCCCCACCGCAACAGCTAGTCTGTTGCAAGATCTTGACCTCACACGAATCCTTGACCGTCTACATGTCTTGTTTATCATTTCATAGCGAGATAGCAACAGCACAATAGGGTGGTCCCGTCTTTCCATGATCCAGGGATCGGGAGTACTCACCGCCATGCTGCGCCGTTGAACCCGGGGTCAGGCTCAGTCATTGCAGTGGTGCTTGCTGCCCGCCACCACAACGACTGTCGGTCGCGGGCGGTGCAGCTACCTCGTCAGGGAAGAGGATGGCAGCGATGCGGCCTGGTCAGAGGTCCGGCGCTCGCCAACGGTGATGGATGGCCCCGCTCCTCCCTCAGCACCATTCGACGGGAGCTCGTGGCGAACTATGGTAGTCCTTTTTATTGCAACATCCTCCCTGTTGCAAGAAATATTTCTCCAAAATTAGTGATGTTAAAAAACTTTCTTCAGTAACGCATGTATAAAGGTGTATGCAATTTTTTGACAACATTAGCTTTGTTCCAAAAAGGATTATGCAGCAATACCATGGTTGTTGCAAAGTTGGCAGCTGAACCTTATGGCTACACCGCATTGTATCCAGTGGCTCGTGAGACGGACGAATCTTTGAAAAGGTCCGTCAGCGGACACATAGCATTTTCTCTGCCTTGTTTGCCTTATATAAAAAAAAGCAAAAAAAACATAGACGGAACTTCACATCCAACACGTCCACTGTTTGACCCAACACTATACAGCCCTGCTAGACATGTTTCCTAGCTCGCCAGATACAATAGTGTCTCCTGTGCATCAGGTTTTACTTCCCAGTCCTTGTATTATTTCAGGATTTTTGACGATGCGCGTTAAGTGAGTTGAGACATTCCGTTGATGACATGACGCCTACGATGCCTTCGTAAGTCTCAAGATGATATGCCGGCTAAATCTCTCAAATGTGCTCATAGGAATAGTGTGTGCGTGTATGTGTTTATAGAGGTGAGTGTGTACGCGTATATATGAGCGCTACTTTGTTCAAAAATTTTAATCAGTTTTAAACTTTAACTTTTTTGGTTATAACTTGTACACCTCAAGAACTTCAAATTGCGAGGTAAAAAATAGATCTTCAAATTGTATCATTCACAAGTTGAGTGTAACGAGCTTCTGCAACAAATTGATTGATGTTGTTATCATGGTATGGCACCGGTAAGTTGGTTGCCGGACAACACACTACCAGAAACGGCCCCTACGCCTACGGCTTTCAGCCGTCGGCGTAGCCTCAAAAACCGTCGACGTACGGCTATGCCGACGACAGCCATCGGCATAGGGATACCGTCGGCATATACCCCCTATGCCGACGGGAGTCCATATGGCCGTTGGTGTAGATAAGCCGTCGACACACTTAGTCACACGACGAAAGATGACGGCGCCCACGTGTCAGGTGTTATGCCGACGGTTATGCCGTTGACATAGGTCCTCCACTTGGCGACCAGAGGTGAATCCTGGGGCACACCTATGCCTACGACATAGCCATCGGCGTATCTTCTGACCTACGCCGACGGCTATGCCGTAGGCATAGGCACGCCACGTGGAAGTTTCTGGTGCGTCCCGGGGAACATCTATGCCGACGGCACAGCCGTCGGCATACATTTCAAGCTACGGCGACGGCTATGCCGTCGGCATAGGTGTGCACGTGTCGTTCGCTGGTAAGTCAGTTATTCTGGTAGTGACACCAAACGTGTTAGCTCAGCAAACTTGCTCATGTCTGCCGGTAGCTCGCCGGAGAGCAGGTTGTTTGCCGCCCTGAACACCAACAGCCCGGTTGCCCATGTTGGTAGGGAGCCAGAGAACTTGTCGTTCCCCACATCAAGCCACCGGATGTTTTCGGGTATCTTGGTTAGTAAAGCCCCGGTGAAACTATTGTTCTGTACATTCAAGTTGCTCAGCTTTGGTAACGACCATAGCTTCGCCGGCAGCTGGCCTGATATCTTGTTTCCATATAGCATCATGTCCCTGAGATTGGGGAGCATCGCTATGCTTGATGGAATGGTGCCGGTGAGCTGGTTGGTGTACAGGAACAGTAAGCTCAGGTTCTTGAGGCTACTGAAGTCTTCCGGTACTTCTCCCGTGAGCTGGTTCGATGACACATCAAGCTCCATGATATTTGCGGTTAATTGAGGTGGACTCGTGCTTAATATCTTTAGCTGGAAGGAAGTACACTAATAAAAAAGGTCAATTGTCTCGATTCCAAAGGCCCATTAGCTCCGGTTATAGAACCGGGACTAAAGCCCAAAATCTTTGATCCCGGTTGGCTTACGAACCGAGACAGAAGGGGCTCCACTTGACCGCTGCGAGGAGCCCAGGCAGGAGGACCTTTAGTCCCGGTTGATAACACCAACCGGGACCAAAAGGCATCCAAGCGTCAGCATCTGGCAGGAGGTGGAGTTTTTTTTAAAGGGGGGAGGGATGGGTTTTACGGGGGTTTCGTAGGGTTAATTTAGAGGGTTTCATATTGTATTATCTAGCTAATAGAAAGATTTGTCCTCTCTTTCTCCGTGCTTGGTCAACGCTAGCTAATATAGAGAGAACTCGACATGCTAGCTAGTAGGCAAATGAAGGAACCATTAAGTACACAAGATCGTCATGAACATATAAAGACAGAAGTGATCAACATGTCTTCCTCCGAGAGATTGGTCGAACAACAAGTTTTCGTATATCTATCCGATGCTAGTAGCTACATATATACAATATAAGATTTCTTACAATTCCTAACATCTAATGTCAAATTCTATATGCTATTCTCTGGCTTTATTTATGACGTGGTCAAGAAAGAATCCCGCCAATTCCTGTTGAATTGCTCGTATGCGATGATGTGGTAGGAGTTGATCCTGCATCTGCCACATCTAATTTGAAGAAGGGGGTCTATACATATATATGAATGAAACTCAACACAAATCATTGTAATAAAATGAAAGTGTGAATATTATTGCTTACGCACTTCATATTTTTTTTGAGAGTAGCCCCGCTTAGGGGTCGTCGCGTTGTAGATGAACTCGCAAACGTAGTATCCACAAAAATCATTCCCAGCTTCCTGCCACAAGCACTTTACTTTACGAGAAATAGAGTTCAATCAAATTGATAATCAAGCATGATAAATGGTATTGATTAAACTAGAATCAATGGGAGATGCGCGGAACTAGCTAGTAGTACTTACTTCCGGGTGTGTAAATCGCAGCTCCCTCGGCAGTGCCGGAATAGTTGCGGTGAACTTTTCTAAACCCTGCGAGACAAAGAAAATAATTACTTGATATAAGGAAATGAACAAAGTTGTCCATATGATGCGATAATGATCGATTGAACTTACTTCTGGAGCATTTCTGTCATGTCCGCATATTCCTGTCGATCTTTTCGTTTCCAATCTAGGACAGTTACTATTGCCCTCTCAACCATAATCCTTAGCAGAATAAAGTGAAACCTACACACGCATGCATAACTCATCAATTACATTACTATAACCTCGAATAATAAGGGAAACCGAATATGAACAAGGCAGCAACACTCACTTGAAGTTGTAAGGAAAGAGTATTATCTCTTTGTTTAGATTTGCAAGCAACGATTATAGCAAGTTGTCCTCTGTTTGTGTGGCATTGTGTTTAACCATAAACTCATGTATGATATTTGGGTGAATGAACTCAATGTCACAGATTTTTGCTTTTCTGCATTCGACGATCTTCAATCTGCATAATATAGTGAGGATAATTATATATACATGCAATGAAAGAGCTGAACTATATATATCGACTACATTATAGAAGTAGTATTTACAGATAGTAGTAAGTCACGATTGTTTTGTTGAGGGCTTTTTGATTGTATAACTGGAATAACTCGTCAAATTCAACAGACAACTGCTCCATTCCAACGAGGTCGTGCTCCTCTTTAATTCTCATCGTCACAGTATCCTTCCCAGATTCGCTGAAGGTTTTCAGGTACCAACCATGAAATGTTCGCATCATCGTTGTTAGAGGAAGAGGATCAGGTTTGACGAGACGTTGCCCGTACCGATATCTAAATTCATCCACCTCCAACGGCTCAAACAGTACATCATCACTCATGTAATCGGCGCGATTGGTACCGGGCACCATCCCCAGATGATCAGCGGTGATATCGCTAGACACCTTGAGCGGGGGCACGATTGGTTCGCCTGTTTGCCGAGCTGGGGATTTTTTTCCCACTTCTTCGTTCTACTAACCTTCCATCACTGGAAGTACTTCCCAACCACCGCGCATCTTGATATGTCATTTTAAGACAGCGGACATAGTTGGAATCTGGCGAAGGCGGTGGTGGTCGCTTCAGGGCATCGATAGTGCACTTCACTATTCCCGGATCTGGCTTCTCCTTCGAAGGTGGAGTTTTCTTTGTAAAATGGTCCCTCACTTGGGCACGACATATGTCCTCGTTTTCCTTCTCGGTCCTCTCATATGGTAACTTTTCCGGAGCCTTGGGAGATGGACCGTATCTGAATTGCCTCCCGCCTCTGCTTGTACTGCTAGCCGCTGTAGTAGCGGCATCTCTCTTCCGTCGCTGCTTACGAGGTGGAGAGGGAGGTGGAGTGGTCCGACACGTCGGAGGAGCCGGAGCAGCGGCGTCTGTCTTCTGCCGTTGCTGATGAGGCGAAGGTGAAGGCGGACTGCTATGACACGTCGGAGGAGGAGGAGAAGGAGGTGGAGTGCCCTGATCGCGCGTCGAAGGAGCCGGAGAAGGAGGTGGAGTGCCATGATCACTCACCAGGGGAGGAGGAGGCGGAGTGCCCTGACTCGCCGGAGGAGGAGGAGAAGGAGGCGCAGGCGTCCAGTTTGGAAGCTTGATGTACTCGTTCTGCCATTGACATGTACTCCTCAAAGTATGAACCAGCTGATTCTCCTCTTCACCTGTAGGGTGGTCAAGCTCTAGCTCCTCAAATCCGTCCATTACTTCATCCACCGTCACAACAACATAGTCATGTGGAATCGGAAGGCAGTGAAAAGTTATGTTGGGTTGAGGAGGTACAACAGAGCCGACAGCCGCCTTGAAAGTGAGGTTCCAGAATTTCGTCATAAGCTCGCAATGTTGAGCCTCTGTGATAGTATCCACAGGGTAGCTACGAGTCGTCAAGTCAGGCTGAACGAGCTCCGTGGAAGCCACGCTGCTTCTTCGTTGAGATGGCGGGGTAGCTTCTGGGGTAGGTTCGTGCCGCTGAGATGGTTGGCCGGCAGCTCCCTGACTCTCAAGTTTCCCTAGCTTCTTTAGTCTTGCATTGAGCTTCTACATGTCGCTCAGCTTCGCTTTCCTCTTTCTCTGCCGGCTTCTGTAACCGCCTACTTCAGGAAACCCATCCTTCCACTGAAAAGGAGCTTGGTGTGCCTTGTGTTCGTCCAGGGTGCTCTGGATTCCTGAGGACCTCAGTCAGCTCGTCCTTCTCTCTGTCGGGAATGAACGTCCCTTCATGCGATGCGGTGATATAATTCTGATGCCTCTTGATGGGTATTGCAACTTGCTCGTCCGTCCAACGGCACTACCCTGTTTTAGGGTCCAAAGTTCCCCCAACCCCGAAGAACCAAGTCCTTGAATGGTCTGGATAGTTAGATGTTTGTGGTTCGACCCCATTAGCAATTAGGTCATTCTTAGCTTTGTCCCACAACAGCCGGGCTTTGAGCTAGCCACCTGACCCCGTGTGATGGTGATACTGTTGTTTTATGCCCTAGAGGCAATAATAAATTAGTTATTATCATATTTAATTGTCCATGATAATCGTTTATTATCCATGCTATAATTGTATTACATCGACGCAAGCTTTAACACCAATCTGGATGACTCTTAGTAGCAATACGGATATGTATAGTGGAGCAGCCATTTGGAATAGCTGCCGAGTGAAGTGTGGTAGCAGTGTCTACAGTATGACATAGAGATTTGCAAAGTACACAAGGATCTAAATGTTGTGGACCCATTAACTAAAAGACCTCTCTCACATGCAAAGCATGCTCGAGCTAGATTCATAACAATGCAAATCACATGGTGATGTGAACTAGATTATTAACTGTAGTGAAAGTGGGAGACTGTTGGAAATATGCCTAGAGGAAATAATAAATTGGTTATTATCATATTTCCTTGTTCATGATAATCGTTTAATATCCAGGCTATAATTGTATTGTTCAGAAACTCAAATACATGTGTGGATACATAGACAAAACCATGTCCCTAGTATGCTTGTAATAGACTAGCTCGTTGATCAAAGATGGTTAAGGTTTCCTATCCATGGACATGAGATGTCATTTTAGAACGGGATCACATAATAAGGAGAATGGTGTGATGGAAAAGACCCACACTACAAACGTAGCATATGATCATGTAAGTTTATTGCTACTGTTTTCTGCATGTCAAGTATATGTTCCTATGACCATGAGATCAAGCAACTCACGGACACCGGAGGAGTGCCTTGTGTGTATCAAACGTCGCAACGTAACTGGGTGACTATAAAGGTGCTCTATAGGTATCTCCGAGGGTGTAGGTTGAGTTGGCCTGGATCAAGACTGAGATTTGTTACTCCGTGTGACGGAGAGATATCTCAGCGCCCACTCGGTAATACAACATCACAATAAGCCTTGCAAGCAATGTGACTAAGTGTTAGTCACGGGATCTTGTATTACGGAACGAGTAAAGAGACTTTCCGGTAACGAGGTTGAACTAGGTATGGAGATACCGACGGTCAAATCTCAGGCAAGTAACATACCGAAGAACAAAGGGAACATCATACGGGATTAACTGAATCCTTGACATAGAGGTTTGACCAATAAAGATCTTCGTAGAATATGTAGGAACCAATATGGGCATCCAGGTCCCGCTATTGGTTAGTGACTGTAGAGGTGTCTCGTTCATGTCTACATAGTTCTCGAACCCGCAGGGTCTGCACACTTAAGGTTTGGTGATGTTTCGGTAGTGTAGAGTTATGTATGGTGGTGACCGAAGGTTGTTCGGAGTCACAGATGAGATCCCGGATGTCATGAGGAGCTCCGGAATGGTCTGTAGGTAAAGATTGATATATAGGAAGTCCTATTTTGGTCGCCGGAAAAGTTTCGGGCTCATCAATAGTGTACCGGGAGTGCCGGTAGTGTACCGGGAGACCATCGGGAGGGGTATTTCGACCCAATATGCTACAAGGGATCTGGGAGAGTGAATACCAGCCCTTAGTGGGCTGGTGGAAGTCCCACACAAGGCCCATGCGGCTAGGAGAGAAAACCCAAAGAGAAAAGGTGGAAAAAGGCAAAATAGGGAGGAATCCTAGTCCTACTAGGATTGGAGGAGGAGTCCTCCTCTCCTCCTTGATTCGGCCGAACCAAGGGCAGGCCCCTTGAGGGCCAAGCCTCCTCCTCTCTTCCTCTTATATATACTAGAGGTTTTAGGTTTTTTGCACTTGATTTTCAACCACGTGCTACCCGTTCCTCTAGTGCATAGTTTCTCCTCTAGATCGGATTTCTGCAGTGCTTAGGCGAAGCCCTGGAGGAATAGCTCCACCACCATTGCCGGAGCGCTGTCATGCTGCCATAGAACTCTTCTACCTCTCCACTCTCTCTTGCTGGATCAAGAAGGCGGAGATCATCATCAAGCTGTACGTGTGCTGAACGCGGAGGTGTCGTCCGTTCGGCACTAGATCGGAAGGACCGTGATCAAGATCGCGTGACAGATCGTGATGAGATCGCGGGACGGAGCGTGATGAGTTTGTGGGACGGATCGTGATTGGATCGCGGGACACTCGGCAATTTGGATCGCGAAGACGTTCGACTACACCAACCGCGTTTCTTAACGCTTCCCGCTTAGCGATCTACAAGGGTATCTAGATCCACTCTCCCTCTCGTAGATGCTCATCGCCATGGATAGAACTTGCATGTGTGTAGGAATTTTTTCTTTCCTATGCAACGCTCTCCAACTGTTGTATCAGAGCTAGGTCTATGTGTAGATGAGATCTCGAGTAGAACCCAAAGAGTTTGTGGGCATTGATGCTTAGATTGCTTCCTCCCTTGGTCGTTTTTTGGTTCAGCGGTATAGTGGGATGAAGCGACCCGGACCAACATTACTCGTACGCTTACGAGAGACCAGTTCCCTCAACTACAACTTGTTGCATAGATGGCTGGCGGGTGTCAGTTTCTCTCACTTTAGTTGGATCGGATTCGACAAAGGCGGTCATTGAGAAGGTTGAAAAGCAACTAATGTATCACCGTTGTGGTTTATGCATAGGTGAGAATTGTTCTTGCTAGATACCCGTAGAAGCCCTGTAAAACATGCAACAACAATTAGAGGACGTCTAACTTGTTTATGCATAGGGTATGTTATGATGTGATATGGCCAATTACATGATGTGATATATGTGATGTATGAGATGATCACGTGATGTATAGAATATCATGACTTGCATGTCGATAAGTACGACAACCGTTAGGAGCCATAGGGTTGTCTTTAATTATTGTATGACCTGAGTGTCAATCATTAAGCGCTACATAATGCTTTAATTTTTGCTAAACGGTAGCAATAGTAGTAGAAGCGTGATGGGCGCGACAACCCCGATGGCGACACGTTGATGGAGATCAAGATGATGGAGATCATGGTGTCCTGCCAGTGATGCTGGAGATCATGCCAGTGCTTTCAAGATGGAGATCAAAAGCACAAGTTCATAGCCATATCATGTCACTTACGATTTGCATGTGATGTTAATCCTTTTATGCACCTTGTTTTTCTTAGGACAACGGTAGCATTATAAGGTGATCCCTCACTTAATTTCAAGATAAATTGTGTTCTCCCCGAGTGTGCACCATTGCGAATGTTCGTCATGTCGAGACACCACGTGATGATCGGGTGTGATAGACTCTACGTTCACATACAACGGGTGCAAGCCAGTGTTGCACATGCAGAACACTCGGGTTAAACTTGACGAGCCTAGCATATACAGACGTGGCCTCGGAACACAAGAGATCGAAAGGTCGAACACGAGTCATATAGCAGATATGATCAACATGATGATGTTCACCATTGAAACCACCTCAACTCACGTGATGATCGGACTTGAGTTGGTGAATTTGGATCATGTATCACTCAAATGACTGGACGGATGTCAATTTGAGTGGGAGTTCTTAGGTAATATCACTACTTGAACTCATTATCATGTACATAGTTAGTAGTGTCTTTGCAAATTATGTTGTAGATTACTTGCTCGCGCTGTAGCTCCCTTGAATTTTTATATGTTCCTAGAGAAATAGAGTTGAAAGATGATGGTACCAATATTACGGACTGAGTCCGTGATCTGAGGATTGTCCTCATTGTTGCACAGAAGGCTTATGTCCTTAATGCACCGCTCGGTGCGCCAACCCCTCTAGCGTCTTCTGTAGATGTTGTGAACATATGAGAGGCACGTTCTGATGACTACTTGATAGTTTAGTGCGTCATGCATTACGGCTTAGAATTGAGGCTCTGAAACGTTTTCAACGTCACGGAACATATGAGATGTTCTAAGAGCTGAAATTAGGATCTCAGGCTCATGCCCGTGTTGCGAGATATGAGAACTCCAACAAGATTCTATGCCTTTAAGATGAAAGAGAATAGCTCAATCGTTGAGCAGTGTGCTCAGATTGTTTGGGTGCTACAATCTCTTGAATCGAGTGGGAGTTGATCTTCCAGATAAGATAGTGATTGATATAGTTTTCCAAGTCACTGTCAGTAAGCTACTAGAACTTGGTGATGAACTATAAAATGCCAGGGATAGAATTAATGATCCTTGAGCTGTTCGCGATGTTTGACACCGCGAAGGTAGAAATCAAGATGGAGCATCAAGTGTTGATGGTTAGTAAAACCACTAGTTTCGAGAAGGGCAAGGGCAAGGAGGTAAACTTCATGGATGGCAAGTCAGTTGCTGCTCTAGTGAAGCAACCCAAAGTTGAACCCAAACCCGATACTAAGTGCTTCGATTATTAGGGGAGTGGTCACTGAAGCGGAACAACCCTAGATACTTGGTAGATAAGAAGGCTGGCAACGTCGACAGAAGTATATTTGATATACGTGTTATTGATGTGAACCTTGCTAGTACTTCTAGTAGCACCTGGGTATTGGATACCGGTTTGGTTGCTAAATGTTAGTAACTCGAAATAAAAGCTACGGAATAAACGGAGAACTAGCTAAGGGTGAGGTGAAGATATGTGTTGGGAAAGTTTTCCAAGGTTGATGTGATCAACATCGCACGCTCTCTCTACCTTCGGGATTAGTGACGAACCTAAATAAATGTTATTTGTTTTTTTGCGTTGAGCATAAACATGATTAGATCGTGTTTATTGCAACACGGTTATTCATTCAAGTTAGAGAATAATGGTTATTCCACTTACATGAATAATACCTTCAATGGTCATGCACCCAGTGAGAATGGTTTGTTGAAATCTTGATCGTAGTAATATACATGTTCATAAACATTGATGCCAAAAGATACAAAGTTAATAATAATAGTACCACATACTTGTGCCACTGCCGCTAAATGTCATATTGGTATAAAACGCATGAACAAACTCCATGCTGATGGATCTTTGGACTCATTCGATTTCGAATCGGTTGAGACATGCGAACCATGCCTCTTGGTCAACATGACTAAGGACCCCGTTTTCTGGTTTGATGGAGCAGGCAAGTGATTTATTGGAAATGATACATGTTGATGTATGCAATCCAATGAGTCTTATAGCGTGCCCTCGATATCGTTATTTTCTTACCTTCACTAATGATTTTAGTAGATATAGTGTATATTTACTTAATGAAACACAAGTCTGAATCGTTTCAAAGGTTCAAGAAAATTCGGAGTGAAGTTTAAGATCATTGTGACAAGAAGAAATGTCTGCAAAACGATCGTGGAGGTGAATATCTAAGTTACGAGTTTGGCATACAACTTTAGACAATGTGAAAGTTGTTTCACAACACATGCCACCTGGAACACCATAGCGTGATGGTTTGTCCGAACGTCATAGTCGTGCTCTATTGGATATGGTGCGTGCTATGATGTTTCTTATCGTTTTGCTACTATAATTTTGGGGTTATGCATTAGAGACGACTACATTTACTTTAAATAGGGCACCATCTAAATCCGTTGAGATAACACCGTGTAAATTATGGTTTTATAGAAACCTAAGTTGTCATTTCTTAATTTTTGGGGCTGCGACGCTTGTGTGGAAAAATTGTTTTCACCTAATGAGCTCGAATCCAAAGCGGACAAATGCATCTTTATAGAATACCCTAAGAACAGTTGGGTGAACCTTCTATCTCAGACCCGAGCATAAAGTGCTTGTTGCTGAAAATGGGTCCTTTCTCAAGAAAAAGTTTCTCTCAAAAGAATTGAGTGGGAGGATGATAGAACTTGCTAAGGTTGTTGAACCTTTATTTCAACCAGAGAGTAGCGCAGCTCAAAAAGATGTTTCTGTGGTACCTACGTCAGTTGAAGAGGAAGTAAATGATGATGATCATGAAGCTTCGGATCAAGTTACTATCGAACCTCGTAGGTCGACAAGGATGTGTACTACTCCTGAGTGGTATGACAACCCTGTCTTGGAGGTCATGTTGTTGGACAACGATGAACCGACAAGATATGGAGAAGCAATGTTGGGCCCGGATTTCGACAAATGGTTAGAGGCCATGAAATCCGAGATAGGATCCATTTATGAAACCCAAGTATAGACTTTGGTAGACTTGCTCATTGGACGGCAGGTCGTTGAGTACAAATGGATCTTTAAAATGAAGACAGATGCTGATGGTAAATGTCACCATTTATAAAGCTCGACTTGTCACAAAGAAGGTTTTGTTAGTCCTAAGGATGCTAAAAGGCGTGCAAGCTTCAGTGATCCTTCTATGGACTGAAGCAAGCATCTCGTAGTTGCAATATACACTTTGATGAGGTGATCAAAGTTTTTGAGTCTATACAAATTTTATGAGAAACTTGTATTTACAATAAAGTGAGTGGGAGCACTATAGAATTTCTGATAAGTATATGTGGATGACATATTGTTGATCGCAAATAATGTAGAATTTCTGAAAAGCATAAACGGTTGTTTAAAAAGTGATTTTCAAAGGAAGACCTGGATAAAGCTACCTAATTGTTGAGCATCAAGATCTATAGAGATGGATCAAGATGCTTGATGAGACTTTCAATGAGTACTACCTTGACAAGATTTTGAAAGAGTTCAAAAATGGATTAGTCAGAGAAAGAGTTCTCGCCTGATTTGTAAGCTGTGAAATTGAATAAGATTCAAAGCTCGACCACGGCAGAAGAAAGAGAAAGGACGAATGTCGTCCCCTATGCCTTAGCCATAGGCTCTATATTATGCCATGCTGTGTACCGCACCTGGTGTGTGCCTTGCCATGAGTCTGTCAATGGGTACAAGCGTGATCCAGGAGTAGATCACTAGACAGCGGTCAAAATTATCCTTAGTAACCAGAGGACTATAAGGAGATGTTTCTCGATTATGGAGGTGATAAAGAGTTCGTCGTAAAGAGTTACGTCGATGCAAGCTGTAACACCAATCCTGATGACTCGTAGTAGCAATCTGGATACGTATAGTGGAGCAGCCATTTGGAATAGTACCAAATGGAGTGTAGTGGCAGTGTTTACAGTTTGACATAGAGATTTGCAAAGTACACATGGATCTGAATGTCACAGACCTGTTGACTATAAGACCTCTCTCACATGCAAAGCATGATCAAACCCCAGAACTCATTGGGTGTTAGATTCATAACAATGCGAATCACTGGGTGATGTGAACTAGATTATTGACCCTAGTGCAAGTGGGAGACTATTGGAAATATGCCCTAGAGGCAATAATAAATTAGTTCTTATCATATTTCCTTGTTCATGATAATCGTTTATTATCCATGCTATAATTGTATTGATCGGAGACTTAGATGCATGTGTGGATACATAGACAAAACCATGTCCTTAGTATGCCTCTAATAGACTAGCTCGTGGATCAAAGATGGCTAAGGTTTCTTGGCCATGGACATGACATGTCATTTGATAACTGGATCACATAATTAGGAGAATGGTGTGATGGACAAGACCCAAACTACAAATGTAGCATATGATCATGTCATTTTATTGCTACTGTTTTCTGCATGTCAAGTATATGTTCCTATGACCATGAGATCATGCAACTCACGGACACCGGAGGAGTGCCTTGTGTGTATCAAACGTTGCAACATAACTGGGTGACTATAAAGGTGCTCTACAGGTATCTCCGAGGGTGTCTGTTGAGTTTGCATGGATCAAGACTGCGATTTGTTACTCCGTGTAACGGAGAGGTATCTTAGGGCCCACTCGGTAATACAACATCACAATAAGCCTTGTAAGCAATGTGACTAAGTGTTAGTCACAGAATCTTGTATTACGGAATGATTAAAGAGACTTGCAGGTAACGAGGTTGAACTAGGTATGGAGATACCGACAATCAAATCTCGGGCAAGTAACATACCGAAGAACAAAGGGAACATCATACGTGATTAACTGAATCCTTGACATAGAGGTTTGACCGATAAAGATCTTCGTAGAATATGTAGGAACCAATATGGGCATCCAGGTCCCGCTATTGGTTATTGACCGTAGAGGTGTCTCGGTCATGTCTACATAGTTCTCGAACCCGCAGGGTCTGCACACATAAGGTTCGGTGACGTTTCGGTAGTGTAGAGTTATGTATGGTGGTGACTGAAGGTTGTTTGGAGTCCCGGATGAGATCCCGGACATCACGAGGAGCTCCGGAATGCTCTGGAGGTAAAGATTGATATATAGGAAGACCTATTTTGGTCGCCGGAAAATTTCGGGCTCATCGCTAGTGTACCGGGAGTGCCGGTAGTGTACCGGGAGACCATCGGGAGGGGTATTTCGACCCAAGAGGCTACGTGGGCTGTGAGAGAGTGAATACCATCCTTTAGTGGGCTGGTGGAAGTCCCACACAAGGCCCATGCGGCTAGGAGAGAAAACCCTAAGAGAAAAGGTGGAAAAAGGCAAAATAGGGAGGAATCCTAGTCCTCCTAGGAGTGGAGGAGGAGTCCTCCTCTCCTCCTTGATTCGGCCAAACCAAGGGCTGGCCCCTTGAGGGCCAAGACTCCTCCTCTCTTTCTCTTATATATACTAGAGGTTTTAGGGTTCTTGCACTTGATTTTCAGCCATGTGCTACCCGTTCCTCTAGTGCATAGTTTCTCCTCTAGCTCGGATTTCTCAGTGCTTACGGGAAGCCCTGCGGGAATAGCTCCAACACCATCGCCGGAGCGCCGTCATGCTGCCATAGAACTCTTCTACCTCTCCACTCACTCTTGCTAGATCAAGAAGGCGGAGATCGTCATCAAGCTGTACGTGTGCTAAACGCGGAGGTGTCGTACGTTCGGCACTAGATCGGAAGGACCGTGATCAAGATCGCGCGATGAATCGTGATGATTTCGCGAGACGGATCGTGATTGGACCGCGGGACAGATCATGATGAGATCGTGGGACACTCTGCAATTTGGATCGCGAAGACGTTCGACTACACCAACCGCGTTTCTTAACGCTTCCCGCTTAGCGATCTACAAGGGTATGTAGATCCACTCTCCCTCTCGTAGATGCTCATCACCATGGATAGATCTTGCGTGTGCGTAGGAAATTTTTTGTTTCCCATGCAACGTTCCCCAACAACTGCTTATTTGCATCATTGTTCTTGTTTGTCTGTGACATTTTCTTTCTCTTGTCGGATGTCTTGTAGGCCACAAATGTGGGCCAGTGATCTCCTATCTTCTCAAATCGGTCGATGAATTCTGGAGTCTTCTCTTTGTCGACAAACTCTGATTTCAACTCATTCTTCTACCTCCTGAATAGATCTGCCATCTTCTTGAGAGCACACGACTTAAGCAGTGGCTCTATACCTGGATTATTCGGATCCTCCTCTGGCGGTAGGGTCAAATTTGCCTTCAGTGAGGTCCAAAGATCATCTTTCTGTCTATCGGTGACATAAGAAATTTCAGGTTCGTTGTTCTTAGGCTTATTCCATTGGTTGATGTTGATCGGGATGATGTCCCTAACAATAGCGCCGTAGTGAGCAGCAAATGCGTCCTTGGTCCGCTTTGGTTCAATCAGTAGGCCATCGTCTGCGAGTGCTATGATCGTGAACCTTTCATCCTTGGCCAACCTTCTCTTCGGGCCTCGTCTCGTTAAGGAAGTTTGGCTCGATCCGAAGGGCTATAAAAGAAGAAAGAAGAGTTAATATATGTACATATAAAAACAATTAATGCATCAATTAGCTAGTCAGCACATGCTTAATTAATATAGATACCTCTCCGGACTTTGCAACAGTTCCCTCTTGCGTTCGGTCACCGGAGCCATCACCATGGTTTCCTTCTTCCTTTGGCATTCGGTGACAGGAGCCATCATGATCATGTCCTTCCTCCTCCATTGTTCGATCATCGGAGCAGTAATCCTCTCCTTCAAGACCATCGGTGTCGTTGAGAAACGACAAGACATCACGTCCGCCTCGGATTATGTCCCACAACAACTGTTCTTGTTCCAAGTCTCTTTGATCCATAGTTTCTGCAAATATTTAAAAATTGCAATTAATATACAAACATGTGAGATGGATATATTAGTGGGAAACATAGACCTAGCTAGCTAATCATAACAAGGAATCATATTACTGGCCTCGACGCTTCTACGGTTTGGGGTGGCCTTGACAATGCTTCTAGGGTTTGGGCTGGCCTCGACAATGCTTCTAGGGTTTGGGCTGGCCTCGACGTTTCTAGGGTTTGGTCAGGCGAGGGGGGGTTGATCGACGTCCCCCCTCATGTTGATGAGTTACCGGAGTTTTCTATGAACAAAAAATATACTACCTATCACATGATATGTCCGGCGACTGGACCGGACCGCCTCTCTCATGAATGTCCGACGTCCGGACCGCCTATATCATAAATGTCAAACAAGGGATTATCTTAACCTTTAAGGGATTTAACAAAATGGTGCCATTATCGACGTGCAGAAAATGGTCCATATTTTTTCGGATCTCATCTACCCTTCTTTATGTCAGGTTATCTAGTGTCAAAGGATTCAGTAGAACCATGGCTTCATCATTAGCCGGAAGTAACAGGCGCATAATGCTATGAAGCTCTCCAAAATTGTTTTGGAACGGAGTCCCGGATAGGATAATTAGCTTTTTGGTACGAAGTTCAGCAAGAGCCTTCCGAATATCACTATTTGGAAGGCCTTTGCTGAAATTCGTACCAAACAGCGAATTATTCTAACCGGAACTCCGTTCCAAAACAACTTTGAAGAGCTTCGTAGCATCATATGCCTGTTACTTCCGGCTAATGATGAAGTCATGTATTTTTCAATACTTTGCCAGACAACATGACATATAGAAGAATATATATATATATATATATATATATATATATATATTGGATCAACTTGTGCATATCCATAACGGGGGCATTCTTGATAAATCTATGTTACCGGAGTTTTCTATATGAACAAAACAAATTCCACATGACATGTCCGACATCCCCCCTCATGTCGAAGTTATCGGGGAGGGGGTAGACGACAACGATGCTCACCCCCCATGTCATGTCCAACGTCCCCCCTCATGTCCGACATCCGGACCGCCTCTCTAATGAATGTCCGACATCTGGACCGCTTATCTAAAAAACCTAAAAAAAATATCTTCCAATTCATCTCACCTCCACAAAACATCCATCTATCACATTGAGTTATTAAATTTAATCCATCTATCTATTCATCTAAAAATAGAGAACATCTAAAAAGCATCTCATACATCTAAAAATACATCTCATACATCTCATCTCCACAAAACATCTCATACATCTCATCTCATGTCATGTCATCTAAAAACATAGCACATTTCATACATCTCATCTCATCTCATTATGCAACAAAAATCTATTGGTCTATTCATCTAATGGTCACCGGCAACCATTGCCACGGCCATGGTAACCCTAGCTAACCACAAAATTGTGGCCGTGGGCCATGGCGCCGCCTCGCTCGGGCATAAACGGGCACGGCGAGGGGGTGAACAGAGAGGCACCGACGGCGGCATTGGGGTCGATGACGGCATGGTGAGGTGGGGGAGCAGCGGCAATGGCTCACCGTGGGAGTGGCGGGGTCGAGGAGGGGGTGTGGCGAGGAGCAGCAACGGATCATCGTGGGAGTGGCGGGGTCGAGGAGGGGTGGGGGGAGGAGCGGCGACTGCGGCGTTGGGGTCGGAGACGATAGGAGCGGCGTCGGGGTCGGGGAGGGGAAGGAGTGGAGACGACGTTGGTGTCCTCTGGCATCCTCGCGGCGTAGTGCGTGGGTTCGGCGTTGCGGGTGTGGAGAGGAATCTTGGTGGGTGAGGGCCGCGAGCGGTCATATACCCCATGATTTACTCCCGGTTGGTGGAACCAACCGGGACCAGTGCCCCCCCCTTTAGTCCTGGTTGGTGCAACCAACCGGGACCAACAGTCAGTTTTCAGCAACCCAAACGATGGGAAATAGGGACCTTTGGTCCCGATTGGTGGCACCAACCGGGACTAAAGGTCTGCATTGGTCCCGGTTGGAGCCACACCAGGACTATAGGTCTCTCCTTCCCGCAACCACAACTTTAGTCCCACCTCGCTAGTCGAGAGGGGCTCGTGGTGGTTTATATGCACAGCTGCCACTGCACTCTTGAGCTCCTCTCTAATGCGGGCAGTACATGCCTAACTGATGCCCTGTTGGGCCTGCTAGCACTATGGGCCTGCATCCTGGCCCATTTCTAGGGTTTCTAGTCGTATGCAGGCCATGCTGCCTAG